>OU795036.1:37217487-38637307 GCA_917208275.1 Patella pellucida
TTTAACGTCAACTCGACACAAACTAGGTCATTTTTGGACTTACGTATGATTTTCAATTTTTATTTCAATAATTCGCTAGCGCGTAGGGGTCTTTAGCAGTGGGAGGAAACCGGAGTACCCGGGGGAAACCCATGAGGTTGAGAAGGCACTCATAATCACATGTCACACTAGGGCTCAAACCACAGCCGCAAGCCAGAGGTGACCGGCCAGATTGATGTCGAAGCGCGGCACTCTAGACCACTAGGCCATCCCAACCACCCTATTTATCCACATTAGAATCAACTGAAGTGAAATGAGGTTTAACGTGCTACCTACTGGGCTATGAAGACGGGAAAGAAACAATCACATGTGAACAAAAAACTTTAATTTACCCTCTGCCGCTGTTGGTGTTTTAAGATGGAAGCGTCAAAGCCCACCCACCTCTTTTTTCAAAGATAGGTTGCCAGTCAAGCATACGCTCACCGCAGTTAAATCGTCCGGGTGGTCGACAAGGATTATCCCATATTGATTTTGTTATATAGTAGGTAAATAGGTAGCATTTACAGGACAATTTCATAAAGATTTTAATTTTCGTTGTTTGAGGGTTCACAAGGTTCTACAATTTGAAACAAGGGCCTCTTAACTTTGAAAGTTATTTACATAAATTGTTGAAATTCGACAGGCTTTTTCGTTTAACTAATTCAAATGATGAATATAAATTACATACAGATCGAATGATAACTTTCGTCATTTAAGGGTTCACAAGGTCCACGAAATGAAACAAGGCCTATAACTCTAGAAGTAATTAACAGGAATAACTGAAATTCAACTGGCTTCATATTTTCCTTAATGTAAATGATATATATACAGATAGGATGATAACTGTTGTCTGACCAGCTTTAACAAGTACTATCAAAGTACTAATTTAAATGAATTTGAATTTTACACAGATCGGAAGATAACGTCTGTTGTTGTTGAAAATCAGTAGGGGTCGTCGTTTCATTTGGCGTATAAAAAATGAAAGCTATATTCTAATTTCTTTCTAGTAAATGGGAAGATTGTTTCTGAAAAATGAAATCTATATTTTTGTTGCATTGTCGACATTCCAAAAGCAAAAGTTCGCGAATGAGCTACAGGAATCCGTTTCACGGGTCATCTTAATAAGGATCTCAAATAAACATTTTGGAACGTTTCACACCATAGACCTCCTGCCACCTTTCTAGCGACCTAAAATTTTCCGCACTCGTTCCGATATCTTTGCGGTTCTCTCCTTGGCTCACACCTGTGCTAATCTGCTCTTACTGTCCACAATCCTATATAACTTGAGGGTATTGCGTACTTGGTGTAATGGGTTCCTGCGTCAACAGCGTATCAGTAGAGTGATATCAAATAAATATTAATTCATTATTCCTTTAACATTTGTTCCAGGAAAGTTCTCTGCTTGACCATCCTCATCCTACAATAGGTAATGAATTCAACTACTCTGATGCGTATGTTCAAGCCGAGATAGATACACTATTACAAGAAAAAGAGCGTATAGCTGGAAATACGTTACTATACGGACTAGCCAGAGTACCACACCCACAGAAACAGTAATGAAGATTGTAAATAACTTTGTAAATGGGGGTTAATAGTGATAAAAATTAGATGAACCGAATGGAAGGTAGTCGGTAATCTTACTAATCATATTTTGGCGGTCTGGTATGGGCACTGAGATCATTGGCTTATAGCTGTAGAATTTAGAAATGTGTATGTTACTGAAATCGACATACATCGAATGTATTTATTGTTATCAGTTATTTTCATCATTCAAGTTTTCATTGAATAAAATAATGTTATGAAAATATGTTTTCATTTATTCCAATTAGCTTCGTTCAGTTTAATTACACATCAGTATTGTTCAGTATCTCAGGTTTGCAGTCTCAATTAATACTTATTGTTTGTATTTCTGATCTGCTTAAGACTAGTATGTGCAAGCTTATTGAAATTAACTTGTAAAATGTTGGTACCGAAATAACCTAGTTTAGGTTGAGTGGCAATCTAAACCAATTTCTCTCTCTTTGACCACAATGAAGTGAACCAAGGTCTAACATCTTTCTTTTCTGCAAATAGTATAGTGTTTGAGGGCTGTTTTCATTTGAAACGGAACTGGAGATTTGTGTGTCAGGTCCTATATTTCTACCATAATGGAGCTAATAGTCAGGTCCATATTATGGAAAATACCCCCTGAACCCCCCCCCCCCAAATTTTTCATAGGATTCTTGTAGGGTTTAGTGTACTTTATAACATACTAAAAGTTTACCAAAGTAGAACCCCCCAAAAAGTGGGGTTTTTTTCAAGATGGCGTCAAAAATGGTCACAGAAGCGTCTTAAAATGATCATAACCATGGAATTTTCAACTCAAATTTGATGATCTTAGTGTCTTTCCCTAGGTTTTTAAGGGGTAAAGAACACATTAAGATCATTAAAAATGATGTTGGCCTATTATGAATAGAATGGCCGCAAACACCCCCAAATCACTGAAGTCCATAATTATTGTCTCAAATTTGATGATCTCGATATCTATCCTCACGTTTTCGGGGACAAGGAACACCTTATATTAGGAGAACTTTGGATATCACTGAGCTGTTGACTCATTGTGAAATTAAAATCATGACCTTCAGCTGTCCACTAATAAGGTTTCAGAGCGTTCAGTTTTGGGTGTCCTCCTCCTCAGTATCAACCTGTTGATGGATGTTTTAATTGTCACAGAATTGTTGATCTTGCTTCTTCATTACTCCAGAACAGAGAAAGAGATTATCTACTCAGTTTAAACAAGCAGTCAAAAGAATATAAAGTGTATAACATCTGATTCAGTCATGAAGTCCTGTGCTAGTGCATACACCCTTCAAAACAGATCTCAAGAGGACATACCAGATCTTGGCAAAGACCTGATAATTGATCTATTTGGTGGCAAATCGAATGATACGCTATCGTCACTGTGTCATATCATTTTCACAAAGAAAGTGGCAACTGCTAAAGCATCTGTCATTCCTAAGCGGCTTTCCCCAATATCACCTGCAACAAGATTTCATAGCCAGCGTGTGTACTTTCAAATTATGGTATAGATTGGGATGGCAAATGAAAGTGACCTAACTGAATAGGGAAATGATCAGTTAATTTCAATTGTGACCCCCAAAAAATTCTGTGCCTGGCAAACTCTTGAAATTATCCATTGCTACTGTTCGGAGTAGGAGGATGCAAGTTCTCTAGATGCAGCTGCAGGCGCTACGGACTCCCCTACACTGCTGTATGTGGCCTATGGCAAACTGAAAACTGTGACAACTCAAACAACACTTAATAGGTTGATACTGAGGTGGAAGATGGCACTCAAAACTGAACGCTCTGAAACTTATTCTATGGACAGGGGTGTTTGTGCATTAGATGATAGTGAACAGCTGAAGGTCGTGAATTTATTTCGTAATGATTGAACAGCTTAGTGACATCCAAAGTTGTCTTAATATGTTCCTTGCCCCCAAAAACATGGGGATGGGCATCAAGATCATCAAATTTGGGTCAGAAGTTATGAACGTTCGGTCATTTGGAGGTGTTTGCGGCCATTATTTGACATATAAGGCTAATATCATTTTTATTGTTTTAATGAGTTCTGTGCCACCCTAAAACATAGGAATAGACCCTAAGATCATCAAATTTGAGTTGATAGATACATAATTATGATCATTAAGACGTTTCAGTGGCCATCTTTGACGCTATCTTGAAAAAAACACTTTTCCTGGGGGGTCCTACTTTGGTAAAAATTTTAGCATATTATAAAGGACACCAAACCCTGCAAGAATCAGTTGAGAAACCTTTTGTTGCAATTTTGGGGTTTAAACTCTATTTTGACCTGACTATAACGAAGATGGTGTTTATTAATATCTGATCAGACATGGGTTATAACCTCCACTCAACATAAACATTAATTCACTTGTGTCTACAGGTCTATAGTAGTCTGAACTCTGAAATCATGTCACTTGGTTCAATGACAGACCTTATCAATGACATTGGACCTTATGATCTAGTAAAACACATCCATTTGACAACTCTGATACAAAACCTGACAATTACTGCAAGAGTAGTTGATTCATTTACGACTGCCAGCTTGATGCTGTGGGAAGAAATGGCATATGCTGTTAAAAGCTTATAAACAGATTTCTAAATGGAAATCTTTATTTCAACCCAGATCATGTAGGCAAGCAAAATAAATTATTTTATATATTTTCTAGTTTAATAATAAATCGTGACATATACTTGTATTATTAATAAAATAAAACCTAACTAGTTTTACAATAATAAAATTTATTATAGTTACATCTTTTTAATATATTTTTTTAAAATTGAAATGTATTTCGACATGTGTTAAATTAACATGCACAATCACAACCATCTCAATCCAATTTACCTGTCAAAATCACATTCACTATCCAATAAATTGTAACAATTATTTAATTAAATAATATGCATTGCTCATGTAACAATCAATATGATAATC
The DNA here is from genome assembly GCA_917208275.1 of Patella pellucida. Classification (NCBI taxonomy): domain Eukaryota; kingdom Metazoa; phylum Mollusca; class Gastropoda; family Patellidae; genus Patella; species Patella pellucida. The sequence continues at coordinate 37,221,998 of OU795036.1, forward strand.
AGGTATTTTAATATAAAAGTTTATTCTCATTAGAAATTATTATCAAAAACACCTTAAATATGTAATAATCACCTGGCACTATATAATCAATAGCCACTTTAAAACTACCTTTTGACAGATTTATATAATAACAATTATTTCTATGAGAAATAGTTAATTTGTTTTTGTGGATTACAAAACTCTGCATGACATATATAGAAAGAAAAATTCTAAATTGATAATTAGTGAAAATAAATTTTCAGTTCGCACAGCATGCTCATCAGAATTATCAAAAAACTAAATTTTAATGTACTATAACTTAGATCTTGAACTGTTTGACATTCTATTAAATAATTCAGACCTTTTAGCAAAATCATTTGACTCTGATAACCAAGAACCACCATCCGCAACTACAACTGTTCCAGTTAGTAATTCTGCCATACTTGTCACCAAAAACAAGCACAGATTTCCTATTTCCACCCTCTCTCCCATTCTCTGTATTGGAATACTTTGGGTTAAGGCCTCACGTGGGACACCTCCACCTTAAAAAGAAGTACAAGAATATTTACCTACATTAACCTCAGTTTAAAAACTCTTCCAAGTTGTGGTACATATTTTCTAAATTCAAATATATTTCCAACAGACAGCAATAAAGTTATTTTATGTATTTCTTTGAGATTTCTTTGAAAAAAAAGGGGGAAGGTCTAATTTTACGATTTTTCACATTCAAAACTTAATTACGTGGAAAGTAATATACTAACCTAGTCTTCTCATACCCTCTGTATCAGCAATAGGTCCTGGTGCTACACACATTACCCTAATTTTATCACGTCCCCATTCCAGTGCCATATGACGTGTAAATGTTTCTAAAAATAACACATACAGTTGCGATAAGTTGAAAGTTATCAAAATCATACATCCCATCAGCTTGGGAATGACAAATCTAACCAAATAAAAGACAATTCCTGTACACCCACATTTCAGTGTGGGTGTATTTTGTCAATGCCCATGTCAATTTATCAATAGGATAAGAGGCTACAGAGGCTGATGTGAAGCATTGGCGTCATGAGAGGAAAAACCATATCAGTTCCCAGTGGTCTATGTAACCTTCTTCCATGAAGTGATCCCCCCTTTACACAAATATTGTTAACTTGATAGAAGCAACAGCTTTTAACAGATTTTTTTCAAATTCGGTGTGAAGAAATGAGGTCAATGAGACGACAAGCCGTAAAAATTTTCAGCATTATGTGGCCTTCAGTTCTGCACCCTTCTTCGAAAAACATTGTGAAAATGATAGAGGCTAGAGAATTCTGGGATTAGACAATGAAAATCAAATAGGAAGAAACAACACAATTACCACAATGTTTCACATTTTCACATCTAAATATTGAGAGTTTTCATAAAGGTATTTCATTATTCCATTGTACGAATGTCTTGACAATCACAGTGAACACTTATCACTATAAGTATAACATTGGTAAAAACAGAAGGGGGGAAATTAAATTGTTTTATTCACTAAAAGGACTTCTTTGAATTATAAATTTTTATACAGACCTATAGCAGCTTTAGCAGAACCTACATGAGCTTGTAATGCCTGGCCTCTATAATGGAGAGTTGCTGTTATATTAATAATCACTCCACCATTATTCTGGAATCAATTTATACAATGGCATTAATTAATATAATTGTATTTATTACATTTGTATTATGTTATAAAATAATTTTCACCAACTTATGACTATTTGTGCTTCTCTTAGATGACTAGATAATCGTTGTGTGGTGAGGTCCACTCTGGGATAAATCACTGAATTAAGGGTTTGCCGGAATTGTTAAACAATGACCATCTATTGAAGGAAAATGAAAGGTGCAGTTATTGCTCATCTAATTCTTTTTTATTTTCCAGTTATGGTATATAAATATATTTTACTATATCATATAATTCATAAACTTTTTTATTCACTATATGAAGGCTCTAATATAAATTTAATTGATAGATTCCTTAGTTCCCCAAATAAGTTATTATGAGTGACTGTAATAGAGATGTTATTTACAGATCTACCTTAAAATATCTTTCATACATAGCTTTACTTGTATTAAACGTTCCCAATGTATCTATCTCAATTACAGTCTTAAATGCATTATACGACATATTCTCAAGTGAACAAAGAAAATTTCCTGCAGCACCTGGGAAAAAAAGAAAGTAAAATGTTTATTATTTCAAAATAGTTACAAAAGGGCACAATTTGAAATACAAATCATTATTAAAATATGGCTGTTATCCTAATCATAACTGTAAAACTTTTATTGCTAATTAAGATTTAGATTATTTTTAAGAGTTAACATGGACCACTCCAACATTTGTGATTTTTTAATGTTATGGAAGAATTCATATTTTCCCAAAAATTTCTATGAGTAATGTTAGGCCTATAGTACTTTTTCATAATTTTCATAATTATTTCCATCGAATAAACATTTGATAATGCATAGGCCTACTATAAATAACAAAAACCCTACCATTTATAAGATAGTCTATTCGCCCATATACTTTCAATGTTTCATCTATAGCATTTAAAATATCTTGAGGCTGTAAACAAATCAATACAAAATAGAAACTACACTATTCTTTATTATAATTCAGGCATTGGGTGGTTTAATAGTCTACATGTAATTACCGTGGCATGGGTTCCATGTCAGCCCCATATGCCGGTCAAGGCTGAGGGCTATGGAAAATGACTGAAACTAGATCTAACATATCAATCCTTTTGCAGACTGGAAAAATAGTGCACCTCAGATCATAATGGAAAATGTCTGAAACTACATCTGACCCATCAATACTTTTGCAGGCTGGAAAAATAGCACCTCAGATAATAAGGTCAGTCATTGATTCATGTGTCATGGTTTCAATACCTCCGTTTCATCCCACTACTAAAGATCAGGCCCGTAGCCAGCTTGATTGCTGCGGAGGGGCAGTGGAGTTTTTAGGGGGGCACACCCGGCACAGTCTACAGTCGGTATTTTAGAGTTATGGTTGGCAAATTTTCTTTTGGGGGGGGGGGCTACAGATGTGCTAAGATACATATGTTTGTTGCAAATTTGACCAGTTGCATTTATCTCATTTGATAATTTGCTTTTTAAAAAAAAAAAAAAATTCTATTTCAAATTTACTCTTGGGGTTAACCTTCAGATCTTTTTTGGGCAGTTTAAATAAAATTTAGTATTATTTACCAACCTTTCTAACATCAACTTGATAATACAAACATCTTCGACCAGTAGCTTTCATTAATGTATCTGCTGATTTTCTTAATCTCTCTACATTTCTACCAACTATTACCGCATCACACTGGTGTCTTAAAAATACCAGTAGTCAAGATAAATAGTCAAACAGATCCTGGCCATAATCCCCATATAAATTTTGTCACCTATTATTTTTCAGGCTAATCACTAATACTTTTTCATGTAATTATTGGCGATATCATTTTGTCCCAAGTACAATCTAATTAAAACACAGATCCTATATTTATTTTTTTTTAAATAGTTTTATAGTACTTGTACTTTACTACACTAGGATCTGGAAGATTTGTTATATAACCCAAGTTGTGGATAATGTGAGGTATTAGCAAATAAAACGTTTTTTGGTGTGTGGTGCATGGTACTGTGGGTAACCCACTAGAAACATTAATGGTGATTGGTCAATCAAATGCCGCTCATCTCAGGCGTGAACTTCCACTAAAAAGGGTCAGATCTTCATGTAGTAGTGGCCATCCAAAAAAGGAAATATAGATCTGTATTTCAATCAGATTGGTGCAAGCTGAAGTTAGATAAAGCTACAAAGGATCTACTGACAATTTAACACACCTCTTGATCCAAAATATAGGGGTTTTTGTACAAAGATACTACAGGCCCCTACATATCAAGGAGGTACCTACCTAAGAAAAACTTCAGTAATAGTAAAACATATTCCAGAACCTCCACCAGTTATGAACACAACTTTGTCTCTGAAATTATATATCAATAGAAATGCAATGGGGAGTTTGGATGCAGCTATGGTGGGTGTGGCACACAATGCAGGGTAAGCTTACTCTTCTGTACACCTGTTACCACTGTTTGTCGTGTATTTTGTACACGGTGAACAGTCCATATGCTGATTACACTATTTTGCCTATACCAAATTTTTAGGACTTCGAATTTTGTCTAATGGTTTGGATTGTTCGTATCGATACTTAGTTTTATTTTAATTCTACATTTCTGAATTAATGAATGAAATGGGGTTTAACATCCTACTATTCTGCAACGATAGATATCTGGAAGACAGGCATACACCGTAGGCTTACAGTCCTAAGATACGGGCATAATTTTGCCTAGACAATGGCCACTAGGAGAGACCGGGGCACATTGAGCATACGGGTACATTGAACCACCATGGATATATCCTTTATAAATAATACTAGACAACCCAAGACTACACAGAAGTGAGATAATTTCTTAGACCTATTTCTTCGTCAATAAGCAGTAGCCACAAGTTGTCATTTATTTTTTTAGGCAATGATTTTTTCAAAAGAGTGCTTAAAAGTGAAAATGCACAACTTCAACTTATCATTTTCCATACATGTTAACTGCTTAGCCTAGGAAATTCTTGTACTTAAAATCAGTTCATATATATGTCTCATCTACAATCCAGATAAACGGGAACTTGATCAAAAGAGGGCATATTGATTTTATTTTAAATTTTGATCATGAGACTGTGATGGGGCATTACAGACTATATATCATTTAATAATTTGTTTAGCCTAGGAAATTTTTGTATGTCTAATCTACAATCCAGATAAACAACGGCTTGATCCATGTTGAATTTTATTAAAATTTTGATCATAAAACTTTGATGTGACACATTGAATTGAACAACTGTCAACGGGGTATATTGAACCACTGGTTCAATGTACCCCAGTGTATTATAGTCTATATATCATTTGATAATTTGTAATATCTTTTAAAATAAAAACAATAGAGTTAAAAAATCAGTTGATCCAACTCCATAGGCATACAGTATAAAAGGAATTAAAACTTCATGGGAGCAGTGTTCGAACAATTGGCTGTGACATGCAGGGTCACAATGGGTCTCCCTGTCTAGAGTTGCTCGTCAGCAAATCAGGCTGTCCGAATTTAGACAGGTTATTTGATAAATTTGGTTTGACAAATTTGGTTTGATTCACTGCAAAAGTTAAATGGGATCCCACCAAACTGCCAACTTAAGTGTAATTTACGGAGATTTGTAGGAGCCTAGGGAATCCGGACTCCTGCTCGTGTAGATCATTGCAATATCTGTGGATATTTGTTCTTAACTAAACACTGATTCTTTGCAGATTTATTAGGTCACTACCACACAAGTGACTAAGTTTGTGATCCAAATCCAGATCTATGTTTAACATGGAATTTTTACCACAGTTCAATGTGCCCCGTTATGTGGTTCAACCTGCCCCGACTATTTTTAACAGTGGGGTGCATTGAACCGGCCAAGTGAATTAAATGTGATTTTTCAAAAAAATAAAGAGAATAATTTAATTGAATCTGATACACGCAATAGCAACTATAATATGTCTTTAAACAATACAATAAAGTAAAGAGGTCTTCTAATAAAAACATTTGATAAGGAAGGAGGACAATCATGTACCAGGTAGGCCTATGTGAAAAAACTGGTTCAATGTGCCCCGGTCGGCCCTACACTTACAGCCTACACAGTGCAATCTTATAACTGTCAAGGTTTCTTTTAAGTGCTTGCCAATCCTACACAGTACCTTGGTTTTCTTTCCATACAAATGACTATTATGTACCAGGTAGGCCTACTCTCTCCTCCCACTGACATGGGCAAGTAAACCCCGCTTTCTCGACCAACAACGAGATCGAATCACAGACCTCCTGGATAGGGGTAGGCCGATTTATCCAAATCCACTGTTATTTCAACGTAAAGGACAATAATTTATATCGATTTTTGATAATAAATAATACTCATGATATCATACATAATATTAATATTATAATTCTACTGGTTAACCTGGGTTAACTGGTGTCTGGTACTTATAATATAATGATAAAAAAAAAAACCCAAATCATTACCGCAAAATATCCGGATTAAAACTGTGTTTATAAGACTCGAGGCATTTCTCAACATAACTATAAGCCTGTTGCCCTGACATCTTTCTTTTTTACAATCTTAAGTCCCAGTCCTTTGGGTGCAAAGTCTGAGGAGTCTGAAGTCTCTCTCTGAGGACATAATGTACAAAGGGGGGTAACTACATTTAATCATTTTATTTGGGTTTTCATAAACCGCACACAATAGGAACACAACATTATTAGACATAAAAATATTAAATTTGTTCTTTAAAAATTTGTTTTTATTAACTAATTGTGTGGAATTGTTCAGGTATTAAAATAGTACGGAAATTTGAAAGAGTCCAAAATTGGCAGCGTTTGAGTTAAAAAGTTATCGTACTCAATGCTAATAAACGCGGCCCAGAAATAACGTCACGTGACAGTCCCGTGATAAGAAAATGGCAGCGACCAGACATTAGAATTGACATCATGACGATTTCTTGCAGAAAGATCCCCCTTGGTACAGGTAATTTAATTTTAGATGCTGGTGTGATTGATTTATAACTATTGGCATTCCTGTTGGTGAGACTGACATTCATCAACTTGGAAGATAACTTACTTTGTATTAGATATTCTTTTTCACTTATAAGTTATTATATAATTATACTAATATTTAATAGGGATTTGACTATTCAAATATTGACAATGACTATAATAATAATAAGCAATAACAGTTATAGAAATTATTGTTTTATGACTATCCTATCATACTCCTTTCCTAAAAGAATACATGTAGTTAATATGTTATATATATAGTTAGGTTGGTCATTGAAGCTGCATCGAGCATGCAATAATATTGTTGTCAAGGCACGAACGAGTAGAATAGTTAAAATAGTAATAGTATTAATATAATTATTTACTCTATTTACATAGTGAATCATTCTAAACATTAACATAAATACATAGTAACATAGTAGGCCTACATAGTTTCAAATTCAGAAAAAGACCTCACTCTATCACATATTGCTACTGTACGGTACTCTAAAACATTCATTAAAAAGCGTTTTATTCACAAAAGGGGAAAAAAGTTGACAATAATGTCATTTAAAAACTCAATAGGTCTACATGTAGCCTACTTATACTAATTGCCAAGGCCGGATTAACCATTGGGCACAGGCACAGGCCCCAGGGCCCCATTATATGGCCCCCCACAAAAATCTCAGTTGCGTCCAGCCCCCTCCTCCAGAAATGCCATAATTTCATAGCACTCACATGGATTGGTCCACCGAAATAACGCCAGAATGTGCTAAGTTTGTGGCAGAATTTTATTTTTTTCTGGGGGAGGTACTTCTAAATGGCTCAACACAAGTGCCTGAATTGCCAGGAAATCACGCTTCTGGCCTCCAGTTTCTGAAAATTTCCAGGGGAAGAATACCCCTGACCCCACTTGTGGGGCTAGCCCCTTTGGGCCCCCACCATAGTTAATCCAGCGTTGCTAATTGCTATTGATTTTATCATAATAACAAACATTATTATTTTTATATTGTAGGGTTGTGTTTACTGTTGTCATGTTTTTCTGTGTCAAACTGTCAAGGAGATATACCTTTATGTTCAGCTACAAAAGATGATGTCAAGATGGACCTCGCTCTACTGCATGTTGTCAATGACAAAAATAAAAATGTCACTTTGACATTATATGTGCAAAGTGCAGAATGTTACAAGGTATGTATAGAGCTTAGAGATGACATTTGCTTGCGATTCGATGAAATGTTTATATATGATGAAAAAAACACACCGTATTAAAGTGGTATTTCAAATACTGTATAACTGTACATATATAATTGTGGGGAATTTTCTTGAATTCTTTTAGAGAAAGTAGGGGGATATTAAAGTGGATCCCTCAAACACACTTTCTGAGCACCATAAATATGAACTGTTTCAATTGCATATAGTAATTGAACTAGAGTATACAGGTCACAATTCTATGGAATAAAATTGCTGCTTTTTACTGAGCGACATTTCGATTGGGCTTGTCTGGTCATTATCAAGCAATGATAAAATATGAAACATAAGACCATATATACATGTAAATAACAAAACTGTTTCTTATTGTGGTAGAATGTTCAATTTGGTTGGCTTGTTATCACGCATCAGACAAACCTTTTGAGGTATATTGAAATGGGCTCTATTCATCCATCCATGCCAATTAATATTCTGAAGCTTACATGTAATGACATATAATTGAAAATAATCAGATTTTTGTGTTCCACTGAAAGAAATTTAACTCTTAGTTTTGGTATTCAATTAGCTCTGAGCTCTTTAAATTTGAAAAAAAGACCCAAATTATGCTACTCATAGAGCTAAACAGTTTTTTTCATGATGTACTAATTGCATACACTGTCCTACTAGATAGATTGAAATGTACACAAGAAATTGATGCACAATTGAAGTCGCAAAGCTGCATCCATTTGGTCACAAATATTTAAAGAGCATGTCAAATGACCATATAAAAGTTTTATATTATAATAAACACTCTGATTAGAATTATTCGATATATGACTGTGTAACTGTCAGACCACCTAAAACACTTTGTAAATATTCAAATTCAGCCTCAATCCAGTTAATTGGCATATGACAACACAGGGACTACACATCTAATCACTACATACTACATGTATGCATTAGCTGATGTGGATTGATTGTTGAAATTTTAAATAAGAGTAGGCCAAATTTGATATAAGAGTAGGCCAAAATAGCACTTTCCTGAAATATTTCACTCATAGCACTGTGTTGGAGCAGAAAAGTACGCTGTTAAACCCCATTTCACTTAAAACTATCAGACAAGGAAAATAACCTGTTTCTTCACAATTTTACCTTTATATCCATACTAAACAAACTGTTTTTTAAGAGATCCAGTGAAAACTTGAAAACTATGCTGTAGTAGTAAATAATATGCTGTGATAAATTTTTATATTACAGTGTAATTTGTCTAGAGGTATTACTGTTACTCCAAAAGTCAATTGTTCTTTATTAGTTGATACACGATGGCGAACGAGATTAGCTATAGAACCAGAAGATGGTACAAGTAGTCATTCTTGTCGGTAAGTTTTATTCCTGTTTCTGGGCTCATGTCACTTATCTTTTTCTTTATATACAGTGATGGTATATTAAATTGATGTTTGATGATGTATCTTTATGTTATACTATATGTTATCAGTGGTATTTCTTTGAGAACTATTGCCCAGAAGATACCTCAGATAGCACAAAATAGTTTTAACCCCTTTGGACACCCTATCACCTCCCCTCTGGTGCTCCCGCCTTTGGTCGATCGCGCTTCGCCGCTGACCTCTTTTAGTCACCCCCATGGAATAAATCCTGGATCCGCCACTAGTTATACTATATTTTATTATATATACAGTGATATATTATAATGTTATGATGTATATTATATTTACAGTGTAGATATATTATATTTATGTTATGCAATATTTTATATTTACAGTGAAGATATGTTATCTATGTTATTTGTAGAGGGAGGAATATATAATATATTTATTACTATATCTGGTATTGCTAATAATGTTAACTGCTCATCGCCACAATTAATTAATGATCCACCTGATGTTAATATACGTAAGTTTTACATTTTTATTTTTAAAGTGTCTTGAAAATGGAATTTAATTTAAAAGTAAAAGAAAGAGTTTAATGTCGAAGTACAGACAAATTTGTCATTTCCCCTGAAATGGTTAGTTGGAATGAGAGTTATTATGTCATTCAGTACCGAGTTTACTCATATTTGTAATAGAAATTTGGTGATTTTTACAATAACTCCCATATTTTACAAGTTAATAGATAAAATGGACTTGCCAAATCCATATTTGTATGCTATTCTAAAATGGAACCTTTTCAATGAACAATTCAAATACACCTTTAAATTGTATGTTTTGTAGCTATCTATGTTGCTATTGGTGTTGGGGTTGGTGCATCACTCATATGGATTGTTCTAAAAGACTTATATAAGTATGTATTGTTTATTCAGATCTTCAGTAGTTTCAGAGGCGCAGGAACGACGCGAGGGCCAGGGTACCGAAAGATAGTGTGTGAGGGGGGGGGGTCTGCCCCCTGCCTCCATAAAATTTGTCAATTTTGAGAACGCTTTTTACAGCACCTCTAGAATTCCAAATTCCCAACACAAATTCCTTTAAAATTCATGATAATGAAAGAGACAAAAGCCTGATTTTTCACAATTTTAGTATCAGGAGCAAGGTTAAAAACTTTCATTATGTGATATGCAGAAATCTATTCAGGGGTGTCGGAACCCGGGTTCCAGGGTATACAAGTGGTACCCCAAGAAAAGGGCAGGGTACCACTTGTATACCCTGGTACCTGGGTTCCGACACCCCTGAATAGATTTCTGCATATCACATAAGATTTTTAAACTAATACAAGATTTATAATTGTCTGCAAATAACAGTTCAGCTATTGTAAAGTCCTATATATTGACCTAGTATTTCCTTTTAAAAAAGTCACTCTTTCCTTTAAATAAGTGGTTTCTTTAAAATAAAAGAAAATAGTTCCTTTTTGATTGACCAATCAAATTCATGTAAAGCAATATCTCCTAGGATATATCACAGTAGATTACTGTATGTAATTTATCATACAAGCTATCAAATCGGTTATTGGGTGATAAATTATAATTAAAATTGATTTATTAAACATACATTATGCAAGAGCTAAATCTGCCTGTGCCGCAGCAGGTTTTTTTAGGCCTGAAAAGTTATATTAACTATTAATTAGACATTTATTAATATGACAAGACCATAATCAACTCTCGATGCCATCTGATTTCCATTAGATTTGAATCTGATCTGCCTCTCAACGGCAGGTAATGAATAACCGTAAAAATGGATAATCAAGACTTTGTTTATTATAGTAACAATGACAATCGAGGCTACAATGTTATTAAATGGAATATTTCTCATCATATAATGAAGTGATTTGACCGAAATTATTCGAATATTCCTGTTATGTTATCTTTTTTTTACCGGTATAGCAAGAACTGTCAACTCTTTATCTAATTCCATAATGTATCTTTAATTTTTGACAGTCGTGGTACATATCATCGGTTGTTATCTTGTTGGAGTACAGAAGGTATGATGGTTGTAAGTATTGTATATAATCTGTTCTCATTGCCCTGGGGATCCAAGATGGATCAATGTCTAAGAAGTCTTGGGTTCGATCCCTGTGTTGGATACCCTTGTCCCTGTGGACAGAGAATTAATGGATGAAATGGGGTTTAACGTCCTACTGTTATGCACTTAACCTGAGCTAATTGAAGAGGGGTGTGGACAGAGAAATGGGCAAGGAACAAGCGTCTTGCTATATCAGATGGGATGGAAGACGGAGGTTTACGAGAGAGTTCCACTGTAGTGTGATTGATGCGGAATAGTAGGATGTTAAACCCCATATGATTCCATGAAACAACCTTTAATACATGGGTCTGCTGAAATTGACAGTTGATTCAATCACAAAAGTGTGTGTTAATCTTTAAAATTGAATTCCACCCCATCAATCTTGAACACATTTTAATTTGACAAATACATTGTATTAATATGCTAGATCTTGGGTTCATTATTATTTTATTAACATATTTTATTAACTAGGATCTAGGAAGTCCTACTAATATTAATGCAGCTGATGATCCCAGCAGTTCGGCTACAGCAAATAAAGATGATAAAAAAGTTAAAAAAGAGAGGTTAAAGTCACTTGATTCCTTTAGAGGGTAAGTAAAGATACATGTACTGACTAGGATGTCCCAGGTTTAATCCTGTAGTTGACCGAGATAGTTCCTCATCCAGTCTGATTTCTCCTTGTCAGTGGTGTAGGAAAGGTATCTAGTCATTCAGATCAAATGAAAAGTCAAGATCTGTTGTATACCATTAGAAGCATATTAAAGATAACCTGACAGTTGGAAATCAAAATAATAGTAGGGTTCTGTATCACTGTCCATCGAAAATTCACTCATCATAGCACATTGCTTGGATTATGCCCTTTTTTTCACTAGTCAGTGCTTTATTTCTTAATATTCATTCTAAAAACCAAGTACCCTAACAGTTCACTTGTATGATAATTTTGTCTTGTATTAAATTTTTATTCACATACAGGATGGCTATAGTCATTATGATATTTGTTAATTATCGTGGTGGAGATTATTGGTTTTTTAAACATTCCAAATGGAATGGATTAACAGTAGCTGATATTGTATTCCCATGGTGAGTTTAGGTGTAGTGAATAGAACAGTCATACTAGTTGTAGCTTACAGAACTAATGGAAGCTTTTAAAACACTGAACATAAAACTTCTCAAATCTCAATATTTATTCCACAAATTTTGAAAAAAAACATCATTAAATACATGTGTGTTAAATGAGGTGTACCAGGTACATATAAACACACTTATACTCCTTTAAAAACGATTTTAGAGAAAGATTTATTGTGCTTTTCTGGAGATACATGTGATGGTTTTCCATAAGTTCTGAATGTAGTCACTCAATGTATGTTATGGTTGAATATAGTAGCTTTGCACATGTAATAACTATTGTCTTAAAATCTTACTAACATCTCTTATTACTTTAGATTGAGTTTAACTGTTATGATATTTGTCAACTATGGAGGTGGGGGGTATTGGTTTTTGGACCACTCAGATTGGAATGGTGTTACTGTAGCAGATTTAGTTTTTCCTTGGTAATTCCTTTTTTCTTGATTTAAAAAATGAAACAGGTCCAGATTTTCCAAAACCCTACCATGTTTAAATATTGATTGCTAGTTTTTCTTGCAGACGTCCGCTTTCTGACCGAACTGATTAAATTGTCATAGCAGCATACACTATTCTGCCATTGCCATTTGTCTTCTTTCAATATCAATTTCATTTTGTATTTATTTCACCATTCCTGCATGTAATAATTTTCCAACCAACTTTTTGATTCCCTGTAAAATTCCAGTCATTATTTTTTTCTGTCCTTTTCACGTAATACCGGTACTCAAGATATAATTTAGTTAGGATGGTTTACACAAAAGTTCAAATGTATTTACAGATGGAAATCCTAGCAAAATTAACAATCTGCCACTTTGAAAATACTGATGTAAAATAATATGCTGCTAATAATTGCTATAATATAATAACAGTTTCTGTAAAATATTGATCTAAATTAATATGTTCCTAGAAAACAAAGATGTAATTTAGATTTGTAAACTATCACACTACGAATTGTGAAGTCGAGAAATTAAAAATTCACAAACTTTTTTAAAAAGATTATGTGATTTATTTTCTAGTGTCATTTGTAACCTATTTAAATCAAACCTTTGTCTGAGACTACTTGAACTTTAAAGGGGAGTTTAAATCAACCATAAAACTCATCGGGAATGTTTTATATATTTAACTAAACAACTATATAAACTACACACCATTTCCAGGCTTTCATTTGCAATCTTTGTTTGTTTCACTGTGTAATTCTCAGCTTATTGTCCCCCGCCTTTCAAAAAAAGCAGGTGACTATAAAATTAGGTTCGTCCGTCTGTCCGCCCGCCCGCCGTCTGTCTGTCTGTCTGTCTGTCTGTACGTCCCACTTTTTGGACACAATAACTCTCCTTCTAATTGAGGTAGAATGTTCAAACTTGGTGTAGGTGTTCATTAGGTCAGTGCCTTGATGGAGTTCGAAGATAAGCATTTTCTGCTTAGGGTTAGCAGAGATAAGCAATCTGTTTGTTTGAGTCTAGGGGCCACGATACTTTTAGTTCTAATTAAGTGATTGATGAAACTTGGCGTATAGTTTCCTTAAATGAATACATTGTTTAAGTTCGAAAATGAGCATTTCTGCTCAGGGTAAGCAGAATGATAAGCAATTTGATTGTTATAATGAAGTGAGAGCAAGAAACTCTTGATATAGATTCATTATATCATTACCTTGACTAAGTTCGATGGTGATAATTTTCTGCTAAGAAGAAGCGGAACTAATCTATTTCATTGGTGAATGGTCGATGCTTTGGGACAAAATAACCTGGATTCTGTCAGATAGAGAGTGATGGAACTTAGTGTACATGTATAGTTTGATTGCTCGATACTTTTGAAAAAAAATATTGTGTGATTGATTAATATGTGTCATTTATTTACTTTGGGATTTTAGTAGGGGACATCAGCCTCACTGTTGGCTTGTTACATTTGTTGCTTAACCTTTATATGTACATATCTGTGTAAGTTTTGAAATACAGGAACTATATTCCTGATTAAGAGCACAATTTTTAAAAAATTTTTACATGTAAATGATTTCGTATTAAAAAAGAATCAATTTTTATTGTTTTTTTAAAAATAATTTGTTAATGTAATTGTGCCAAAGAGATACAACACAACTGTTACTATTTAATTTGGAAATCACATAATATGATGAAAGTATCTTATAGAAACTTTAAGACAATGCTTGAAGCAGGGATATAGAATGGAGTATTTTTAAACCACCTCAAGAAATTTTTTATTTAACTCTTGTGTGCCATTAAACCAAAATCACCCAAATCCAGGATGAATTTTCCTTGACTCCATTCAATATTTCAAAACCTTGTCCATAATGATTGGTAATACATCATTTAATGTTCAGCTAAATTAATTATCTTTCTAACAATGCAAAAAATATAATATTATGATAATAAATATTTTCTCGTATTGGTTTAAACACACATATACTGAAAAAGTAGGGCTGAAACAAAATTCAAAGGAGAACGAAACATTCATAGATTGTTCAACCAATGCTTACATGCATTTGTCATTTTCTTTTAATTTGATAATATATAAATGTATTTGCCAGGTTTGTATTTATTATGGGAACAGCTATGGCTTACAGTTTCTCAGCTCAGTTAAGAAAAGGAATGTCCAAGAAATATATGTTATTAAAAGTTATAAAAAGATCTATGATTCTATTTCTGCTGGGATTACTTGTCAACTCTTCAGGTTATCATGGTTAGTACATTTATATACTCTTTATTTTCTTATTTTACATAAATTATTCATTTTTAGGAAAGCTGCTTTTATTATTTCTTTGGTTTTATGTTCAGATATTTCTGTATACCCTTCATATCATGTATTTACTGCAGATTATATTTATCATTGTAGAAGGGGTTAAATTAGAATCATTTCGTATTCCTGGAGTTTTACAAAGATTTGCAGGAACTTATTTAATAACGGCTGGTATTCATATCTTCTTTGCTCGCTCCAGTGATGCTAGTCGGGTAAATATTTTGTTATGTTTATTTATAAATCAAGGTTTTTGATACATTATGGAAGATAAGAAAAGAGTTGGGAGTTCTCACTATAATAGTTAAAAACTAATTGTAGCCCAAAATGGCAATTTCGTGGATTCTGATTGGTCGAAAAGTGGTGTCGAATGAGTATAACAGTCCTCTAAATTTCTTGGGCGACTCACTGCGAATGAATATTTTCTTGGAACTAGGACTCTGTTTGCAGTGGCCAACAATTCTACACCTCAAAACTTTATTCTAGAAAATCTTCATGATTTTTTCTTGTATGTCATCAACAATGAAATTCAACCATTGGTTTATTGAAACACCCACCTGAAACATACAAAAAAACAAAGTTAGTGGTGTATTTGAAAGATAATAAGTAAATTTTATTTGAGGGATGGTCTGACAATAATGGTTACTATGGTCATTCTGTCATAATTAGACTGGTCAAAATCGAAGATTTTCAACAAGTGAATAAAAATACAACAACTTATTGAACTCTATATGGACCGTAAATAACTGATGGTGATATATTTTTAAAAAAATATACAAGATAGGCTGATACTGATATGAATAGGACAGACACTAATTTTCATAGTGATTCATACACAGGGTTTTTTTTGCGAAGAAATAAAATCACACCGTCGAAATGACAGGTTTCAAACAAGCATAGCAACCGCATGCGTACGCTACACAGCATATACATACACGGTCACACGAGTGTTTGGACATTAATCAAACATGATATGCAATTTATTTAGGACCTAGTCACTGCCGGCGTTCACAATTATTAAAAAAAAAAAATTTAATACTTACGATGTTCGTGTCCATCTTCAACATGATCGTAGGGTGACCTCCCTTTTCAAACAGCCACTATTAACCAGTCGCTTTGTGAACCAAATCGAACGAGAATGGTGTTACAATCGGTACGTCACGGATGTTTTCATGACGTCAAAATTGTTTTATTTGGTTTTTACGTCATTTAAACCAATAAACGACTGTCAACAATCGCGAAAGAAAGAATCCCATTTAAAATGTTAAATATTTTGGGCTACAATATCGATAAACACCTCCTGTTTAGAATTTATCGGACTTTTATTGTCTATTTGATACCGTTTAAATTTTTCATTAGAGGCGCTCGTTCGCGGGGCGATCTCGGCCTCTAATGATTTAAGCGGTATCAAATGACAATAACAGTCCTCTAAATTCTAAACAGTCGGTGTTTATCTCCTAAATAATATAAAGGGAATTTGCTGAAAATTTCAGTCAAATTGATCAACTCTAAACTGAGATTTTAGCGTTTGAAATTTTCGCCCTAGCCTCGATCATCATTACTAAAGACATTACCTGGTACAATAAAAAACATAGTCTTGCATACCATTTCATGATTTAATTATGAATGAAAGTTGAGCGGCAAATGGGATCCTAATCCAGTAAATATTGCAGGCTAGCGTTGACATTGAGAGTTGATTATGGTCTGGATAAGTTAATGAGTGTCTAATTAATAGGTCTCGATAGGAATGTTTAAACTGATCACTTGTTGATATAGGCATTTTACTTAAACTGATCACTTATCAATCAATGTGTTTTATTTATTTGTAGGATTCATGGTGGTCTTCCATACGTGATATATTATATTATTGGCCAGAATGGATTATAAACCTAGCATTTATTATTACACATCTTGCCATAACATTTTATTTAGAAGTACCAGGCTGTCCTACGTAAGTACCAATTAATTTCTACATATATTCTTATTAAAGTTAACACAAGGCTATCCCCCCCAAATCAGTATACCCAATTAACATTCCGTTGTTCACTCGTGTGGCTTAACGTTCGCTTCCCATGATACCGCAGACAAGAACATTTCTTAACAAATTTCTATAATTTATACCTAGCAGACATCATGCATATTAATAGGTTAACCCAGAAAGTAGGAAATATTATTCACAAATAAGATTAAGAACAGGTGGTCCACTCAAAGGCAAATTAAAGATACATTATTGGAGATTTTTTATAGAAAGTTGGCCATTCTTGCTATAATAGTTCGAAAGTAGATGATGAAAGAAGAATATATTGAAAATTTCAGTCAAATTACTTTATTCTGTACAAAGTTATTAGCGTTGTAATATTTGACTAGAAATAGGGGCCAAATGTGTCTTCACCTTGGCCGATTGTTTGATTGACATCTTAACTCTACCTACATAATCTCGGTTATCAAGTAAAGTTTTCAATGGAATGCAGAATATTGCGCATCAGCGGCCTCACTAAGTACACTCTATCATTCAGCCTCTATCTAACTGATGACTTAAACATAACAGTTAATAATATCATCACCGAGCGTCATAATTGATTAAATCAATCAGGAAAATCCTATAATAATCCAAGCTGTAGCCGAGCCATCCGTTGGTCTACAAAGTTGATTTTGGGCTTGTTGTTTAAATAAAGATTCAATTTATAATTTCTATAACATCTGAAGCCTAAATTAAGACTTGCAATAATCTGTTTTAGCTCTTGCATAATGTATCTTTAACTAGCACTCTTTGAGTCTAGAATAGTTCAGTGAAGTGTTGTTTAGTTTAAGTATCAGGGTCATGTGTAGAGAGTGAAAGTAGTATATATAGTTGTATATTTACAGGGGTTATTTAGGTCCCAGAGGAGAGGGTATATTCGGTTTCTTCCTGCAGTAATTATCGAAATCATTCGCACGATCTGTGCCAAGGGCCAAATTGGAAAAAGGCCTCAGGCCTTAATTTGCTACCCTTGTAAAATGACGCGATTATTATTATTATTATTATATTATAGTTGTATATTTACAGGGTTTATATAGCCCATGGAGGAGAGAGTATATATTATAGTTGTATATTTACAGGGGTTATATAGCCCATGGAGGAGAGAGTATATATTTTAGTTTTATATTTACAGGGGTTATATTGGACATGGAGGAGAGAGTATATATTATAGTTGTATATTTACAGGGGTTATTTAGGAACGGAGGAGAGAGTATATATTATAGTTGTTTATTTACAGGGGTTATTTAGGAACGGAGGATAGAGTATATATTATAGTTGTATATTTACAGGGGTTATTTAGGAACGGAGGATAGAGTATATATTATAGTTGTATATTTACAGGGGTTATTTAGGACCTGGAGGAGAGGGTGAGGAAGGAAAGTATTATAATTGTACAGGAGGTGCATCAGGTTATATAGACAGAATGGTGTTTGGTGATGCACATATATATCAAAATCCTACTTGTAAGGTCAGTAATAAATTTGAAATTAATTCTAGATATTTTCGAATATAGGGTGTTATAGTGAAACATTGAGATTATATAACGCAAAAAATAGAGAGTTTTTAACAAACAGCTTTACACTGAAACCTCAAGTAATAACAAATTAATTTGAAAAAAACCACCATTAAGCATAAACCTTCATTTTCTTCTTTGATGTTTTATGTGTATCCGTTGCATTTTTCTGATGCAGTTTTCCATTAACAAATTTAACATATTTGTCAATACATTTGTATTCCTATGATTAGATGTGCAATGCTAGGTAGGAGAATTTTACTCTTCTTCAATTCTTAACTTTCTAGAGTTCTTTTACATATATACACACCAATATGTAGTTGGGTGAACCTAGGTTTTTCGTTCTATCTGAGCAACTAGGCACACATTCCTTTTCAGTCTCACAGACTTCTATTTTGGGAAAATTTGATTATCAGCAAAAATTTGCTTTCTCATTAGAGCAAAAGGATTCACATATTTTTGAGATACAGTAGAGGAATGCAGTGTATTTAATCTTATTACAGGAAATCTATAATACAGTGATAGCATATGATCCAGAAGGATTACTTGGAACACTCAATTCCTGTTTTATGTGTTTCCTGGGATTACAAGTGAGTATCTGTTAACACCCAAGTTTTCGTCATTTTTTCTATCAAATTTAAACAAAGTAATATAAACTTGGACTCAACCATAGTTTGTAAGACAGGTTTAAGTAGGATTTGGAGTCCCAACAGCATTATACAAAAGCCCTTCTGTGTTTCTGTGTAATATATAGGGGTGTGCTTAACTATTAAAAGAGGTCATAAAAACACATGTCATAATGGTCAATAGTGTAAAAAATAGATATATTTAAGTTATTTTATTAAAAAACAACCTTAGATAGACCCTTCATGTAAATGGATGAAATAATCCAAAGTTAATAACATTTTCATAAATATGAATTTTACACCAAAAATGAATTTAGTGGGCCTAATGGTAATTTCTATTTTTTTGTTCAGCTGTTGAGAACTACAAATCAATAATCATGAATCTGTTTTAATGAAAAATTATTTAAATAATTTGTTGATTGAGTCTACTTTTAGTTCCATCATGCAAAATTATAAAACTCTTCACCACCGATAAAATAAGGATATTAATCTGTCATTATGAGAACATTGATGATTGTCATATCACCATTTGATTATAATTTTTCAAGAAGAAACACTAAGATTTTTAACTGTCTAAATGTCAAATAGGAAGTTAAACGAGAAAAAGTTGTATGTTTAATGGAAGTAACTGCTAGGGACGTTGCATTCGGCTACCTAGTGTTGATGACAAAATCACCATGGGTCAGTTAATACAGGTTATATCAGTGGACCCTAGCATCAGCATTATACAGGTAGTCAATAATCCTTTAGTAACTGGGGTTGGATAGCCGAATGGTTAGCATGTGCGCCCAGTATCATTAAGTCTGTAATTGAGTCAACTGGCATGGTTTCGAATCTCCGATTGTGCGTGACAATGAGTAGGGTGGCCTGTCCCACCTGGTGGGTTTTCTCCGGGTACCCCGGTTTCCTCCCACTGCTTGAAGACCCCTACAAGCAAGTGAATTCTTGAAATAAAATTAAACCATCTTAGTCCCGAAATGACCTAATTTGTGTCAAATGGATGTTAAACCCCATTTCTCTCTCTCTCTCTCTCTCTCTCTCTCTCTCTCTCTCTCTCTCTCTCTCTCTCTCTTTCCTTTAGTAACTGATGACAGAACAATAAACTATAACACATACTTATGCAAGAACGATTACTCATATGTTTTGGCATTTTGAAGAGTATTCTCTCAGCATTGCCAAATAATTGTTCTTTCATGTGTTATAGTTATATTGCTATGTTTTATTACAGGCTGGTAAAATATTATTGATACATAAAGATTGGGTTTTAAGAATAAAACGTTTGCTGATATGGGGAATAGTCACAGTAAGTAAAACAAATACTAGTCAAGAAATAAACCTCTTTTTATATGCCCATGCTGACTAAGTGGGTAAGATGTCTGCGCAAAATATCTTCATTAGCCCAGTTTGGAGCTGAACGGTAGGATGTTAAACATGTTGTCTCCCCCATCCACCGTCCGCTGTCGACAAGCCATTGTGGACCCTCTCAAGGCTACAGTTAATCATATTCCTGAAGCAACGGCCTGAGAAATCCCTCTCTGGCCATTGCTGGATTGGCTTCTGACACTTGAACTTTTGAGTAAGTGTGTCTTATTCTTCTCGTTCAATCAAATCTACCACTTACGTACAGTAACATGACAGTCCTTCGTTTAATCTTGGGTCTTCCCTAAAACTTTGGACAAAGATTTAAGGTATTAAAAACAGTGAAAGTCTGTTCGTTTCCATACAGTAGTGTTTACTTGACGTCAATGCTGATAGCCTCGTTTGTCACGCAATTAGTTTTACTGCAACATCCTGCTATGCGTTGGTTAATTTAGCAGAAAAAAACGTGCAGCCATGACGTAACATTATATAAACACAGTTGGCCTAATTAAACGCCCTGTTTTAAAGGTAATACCTTTGTAACCAGTCAGCGATTGGTTGTTAATTGGACCACTGACCAGTAGTAATTAGCGACAATAATCTCAGTCCAGCCGTGAGTAGTGGGATTAGCTCTTATCAAACGGAACACTGCGAGGAGTATGACAGTTAATATGCAATTGACTTTAAGGTCATGAGACTAAGAAGCCTATTAATTTTCAAAAATTTCTGATAATTACTGCCAGTTATGGCCCTTGATCATTTTGAATAATTTTGTGGGCGCTCTAGAGGATAAATTTATGACTTTAAATTTATACACACTGTTTTAAGGTCTTTGATTTTCAACGATTTCTGATAATTACAACCAGAGTTATGGCCCTTGATCACTTTGAAAATTTTTGTAGATGCTCGAGAGGCTAGATTTAATATAAATTGTTGAAGGTCATGAGACAAACAATCAAAACAAATTCTAATGATTTCTGAATTCAAGATTTTCATGTGTTGTAAACGTTCTCCTTTCTGAAAAAAAGACTGCCCAGGCTACTTAGCCGTTGTAGGCGTATGATTTATTGCCTGGCAACCTATCTTTAGTGGAATCTTCATTATTACCTTCTATTATACAATAATATAGTGACAGGAAAGAATAACTTATGCAGTCATTGTCAAAATATTTGATATTAAAAGGAAAATACCAGCATATAAGGGCTCTTTGTCTTCAGGTATTATAATACAGTTGGAATAAGTTTAAAGGGCCAATCCCGATAACTTTTTGGGGAATAAAACTGCTTAATTTTGTGTTAAAATCATTTAAAACCCATTATCTAAGGCCGATCAACTAACCCGATTTTTGTGATACGCTTGTAAATAACTTAAACCTGGCAGTCTGCCTCTGGAAATGGAGACCTTTGTTTCATACAGTATCTGGATAATACCAGACTTTTTTCTATAAAAATAATATGTAGGTAAAATTTACCTTTTGTTATCAAGTACAGTACATGGGTCATTCACTGTATAGACCTCTCAAGAAACGTAAATCGATTATCAGGTCACCAAATGAAAAAAATGACCCGAAATCTTAAAAGGGTTACGTGTCCGGATAAGCAGTTTTGGTGTTCACGTCCAAATGACTCAATATTTTGAGTTGAAATTTTGAGACAAGGTATATACACCATTCCCCTATATTTTGGCGTTTAATTTTCATACATTCTCAGACTTTTATTTTTGAGCCTCTGTATAATTCGGGATTGTCCCTTTAACCAATTCTACCATAATAGTGACAGATTTCAATTTTTGCATATTGTTGAAAAGCAGGTCTTTTGTATTATTGATTTTCTTGAAGATGTTTACTTAAAGACTTGTTTTATTACATGACTAACATCAGGAGTATTCAAAGTATATTGTATATAAAATTGATGAAAAACCAGACTGCTGCTGATATTTACATTTTTAACTGTCAAATTACGAGCCATACTTTTATATTCTTTGTTAGAATGATAATGCCCCTTTAAACGTGTTATGTCAATAATTTATAAGAATGTGTTGAATATTTCAGGGTACCATTGCTATTATTTTATGTAAAGCATCACAGAATGATGGTTGGATTCCAATTAATAAAAACCTTTGGTAAGCAATAATGATTAGAGCATTATTTCTAATATTATATTATTATATTAAAGTATACTTCATATTTATACATTTTTATACCTCCACATGTGTGTGTCTGTGTGTCACCCACAGGCCACAATTCTTAATCACTTTTCTTGAAGACTTTCCATACTTCCCTTATACCCTGAGGATGACCTCTTTTATTTTTTGATGAATGCATGACCCCTTATGGGACAGAGCCACACCCAATTATGTGTATGTCTCCATGTGTTTCACCTACTGTAACTAGGGGTAATATGATGACTAAAGGGAAAAATTGACTATCATGAAGATCAAACACTGTGGCGAGACCCAAGATAGCCTTCAGAACAGGATATTAATGTGGATATAAACCTTAAAATCTGCCCTGGCGATCAAAATCATGGGGGGGGGGGCAGAGACCTATTTGACACCCCCCCCCCCTTCCGATTCTAAGGGGGGATGTCCCCCGCCCCACCCCGCTAAAATCCACGCCCATGATATTTTATTCTCTTCATTTTAAAAAGTACCATTTCAATCAAGGCTAGAATGCGAACGCATATTGCAGCGTGAGCGATGCTCTTGTCTATAAAAAGCTTCCTTATAATTGAGATATAAGAAGGTAAATAATTAAATAGTATTTAATGAGCAAAAATTCAAACTGAACATTGAAGTGCTAAGATCATTGTCCACCAGACAACAACATCTTCAACAAACTCTAAATCGAAATCATAGTTTTAATATTTATATTATATTATAGGTCCCTGTCGTTTGTATTAGCATTAGCTGGTATGGCATATATATTATTAATGGTATGTTACCTGTTAATAGATGTTTATCCTGTGTGGTCCGGTTCACCATTTTATTATCCAGGTAAATTTATACATCTTTTGTCAATTTACGTACTAATTGCTTCAGTAACTCTACTATCAGCTTAAACTTATCAATTATCTTGTCAACACTAAACTGAAATCTAGTTTTGTCCTATAATGAACTAAGTGAGCAATACTGGATGTAAAATGTTTAATTAGACCAAACATTTGTTCTGTTTTTATTTATATTTACATATAATTACGGTTTAACTACAACTTTAATCAAGAAATTTATGTTCATACATGATTTAATACATGATTTATTTTACACTGAATGTGTATATTTCTAAAAATTAACTATTCTAACAGGTATGAACTCTATATTTATCTACATTTGTCATATGGTATTTGAAAACTACTTTCCTGTTGGTGTGTGGGTCATGCCTCAACATGATCAGCATCTCTTACTTGATATATGGGGCCCTATCTTCTGGTGTCTTGTAGCTTATAAAATGCACAGCATGAAACTCTATATCAATATTTAAAGCAACATACAGAAGGTATTATATGTATATATTTGCATCTGCTTAACTGCTGTCTATACCCTCTTAGCTTTAACCCATCTTCATTAGCAAGGTTGGTTCGGCAAAGTAGGATGTTAATCCCTATTTCAACCATTTTTTCTTAGCTTTGTCATTGTTATTTTATGTAAATTTTATTGTCAATTTTGATGGAAAATATATTCTTTCTAAAGTATTATATTACGCAGGGAGTTCTTGATTTTCAGTCAAGGATGTTCTGGATTGACATAATTGAAATCAAGTGACCAGGAATTGAATCCTGTCAGTTTTGGCAGTCTCAAAAGTAATGCGTTGCAAGAAGATTTGTGAAAGAATCAAACATTTAAGCTTTTGTGATTGGTTTAGATTCTTCTGTTGGAGAATGTCTGGTAGCCTGAAATTCTATATTTCTAGTGAATGAGACAATTCAATTTCAAAGTGTTCAGTCCAGTATCTAATGAGTTTATTGTTAAAGGTTGTTTGCTTACATCTAGCTAGAATTTCATAGATGTGGATCTGCATTGAAAAACTTTTCCTGCCTTTAAGCTAATCAGTGAAATTAAAGTTATTTAAATTTGTAGGGTAAACTGTCGCATTGCTTAATCTATCTATACTCCTATTGGCTACATTTTTCAAGCTCATTTCTGATTCAATTTCAGTACAGATATAACAACAATTCGAAACAAAACAGATTGTTTAATTAGAATAAAATATATATACCAATATTAAAAAAGAGTTTTCTTTATTCACACTGATTTATACCCCGCTAAGCAAAGCTTACACTGGCCCAGTCTCTTCTATTTATTTTACATTTCGATTTATATAAAAGTATTAATTTTTAGTAAACCAACACTTTCGTTTCCATTTGTATAAAAAAAAAATTGAGTAAACCTGTAACCAGCACCAGAAACTGGACAATTTGCGAACTTCACAATAAAATGGGCTTTCTCGCATGTTTTTCGTCCTACCTTATTTGAAATGATTGACAGTTATCAAGCACGCCCCGAGTCACATGACATAAATCATGCGTCTCGACTGGAGTGCAAAGCAGTCAAGCTGAGACCGTCTGAGGGTTGATGTCACTTTGTTGTTAGATATGTCGTGATCACGTGCACGACATCACACGACCTACATAATGCAGATTGACCTACTAGATGAGATTGAAGCTCTATTTCCCAGTCTCTAGAGATTACGGGTTTTTTTTCGTGTTTTTTTTTTGGAGAGAACTGGCCAATTTTCGATGTGTGGAAAAGACTGGCCACCAGTCTAAGCAAAGCTGTGAAGTAAAGCTTTACTTGTAAAGCCAAGCTAACCTAAGCTAGACTAAGTGAAAAAATTCAAAAATTGTCAATTACATGTATACTGAGCAAAGCAAAGCAAAGCTGGTCTTGTCATGCTGTTATATGTCCTGTTGCTGGCTTGATGTTAGGTTGAGATGTTTTGAGCGAAGCAAAGAAGCAGGGCTTTGAAGAAAATTCCTAAGTGGGGTATAAATCGGCCTTAATACATACCTTTCTAGCTGAATAAGTCAAATTTACTAAATTTGGTTGGAGACATATTGTTTTGTATTAAATTGTTCCGACTTTAATATAAGATGTACTAGTAACTATTGTATAATGTTTTCTTTATTTCAGGAATGAATGCCATAGTGTTATACGTAGGTCATGAATTTTTTAATAGAAAGGCTCCAGTTTACTTCCATATTCCACGCACCCATCAAACAGAATTACCCATGAATATATGGGGTACTATTTTTTGGATTTTGGTGTCATATTATATGTACTATAATGATATTTTTGTAACAGTATAGTGATGTATGGCTTGATCAGCAACTAGTTTCTAATTTATATACTGATTTTTTATGTCACATATTCACTTCTGTGAAAAATAGTATTCATTACATTAGATATAAAATACCTTAATGCACACTTGTTATCTGGTCATCATTTTTGGTCTGTTTCTCTGATTTCTTCTCAAGTAACTGTGGGATTTAATATTAATTTTATGATGTTCCATTTATCATTTATTTTAACTTATCATCCTTGTATTTTAACCTAAGTTTAATTAGTGCTAAAACAACACAGCAACATCTATACGATGTTCAAAACTTATGCAATTGTTTGGATATGGACTTGATTTATGCAAGTAGTGTACTATATTGGATACTTACATTCATGTGATGTATGACTGTTGTGTACAATTCTGTGTATTTGGGGGATTGAACATCATAATTTTGGTTGATTAGGTCAGTTATGAGGTCACTGGTACATAATTATTCTAGACAGACAATAATAACTGCTAATAAACTTTTTTTCAATCAAAAGCACTGTACTAGTTTGATATATATTGACCTCTATTGATTTTTGACAATATTATACTATTAAAATTTGTATGATGATGATGATGGTATATATGTACTTTAGTTTTGGTCAATCAGAATAAAGTAATTTGAATACTATTTGTAAAACCTATTTAATTTAAAATCAAATAGAATTTGGTTAACATTGTGTTAAAAATATATTATAATTCTTATTTCTTTTATTTTTGGATTCCAATTATATTTATTTAAGATTAATAAATAATACGCTGACAACATGCTTACTAAAATAACAAAATAATTTGTCATTGTTATCAATAATCTTCTTCTGATATAAAAAATGGTGCTTCAGATACATAATACATTTTCGAATGTAGGAGTTAATAATTGCCCTAAAATATATTAATAAATGTATTCAGTAAGATAGTCTCTGTGTTTGTTAATGTATAACATTAACATTTCTAAGATATTCAAAATTTGATGAGTTAGTTTTTTACTTTGTGATAATCTAGTCAAATATACTGAAAACCAATTAATATGTCTAATAACTAGCCTCTTTTGATGTACTTCTAGGTGCTTCAGTAAATTATGTCCCTCTTTTGATGGGGCTTTTTGGAAGTTGATATAGCAGACAAATGCCCTCTAGAGGTTCCCTGTGTTGATTATACAACAATCCCAAAATTTATAACTTTTAGAATTAGTAAACTGACTGGGCTACTTCTGTCTTTTTTCTGTGTTGGAACCACACTCTCAAATGGAAATCTCCGATAGTATTGGATGAACCGTTTTGTTGTAAGGCAGTTTAATTTGTTGACAAAGATCCCCCTGATCTTTAATGTCATGTCATATACATGTAGATAGATTCAATTTTAATATGGCATGGATGCATGTGGCTTTGTTTATTATTTAGTATCATATAAAAAAAATTGTACATATTATGATGATTTATTAATATTTTATGTGTAAAAAGTTTGAGATAATAAACCTATTTTATTTTTGATTTGTTTATTTCATCTCTTATCATTTGTAATGGAATACAGAACCTGAGAACAGACTAGTGGTCTAATACATGCCTTTTTAGATCATGATTCAGGCCGTAACCAACCTATACAACATTGATTTTTACGTACCAGTATAATGATTTATAAGAAAAACAAACAAGCTTGGAATTTGTTTGAATTTTGAAGATTATCACACCGTTTTGGGCACCCAATTCATTTGTAGACTCCTTTTGGACGCCCAATTCATCCATGGGCACCCAACCAATCATGCCATTATGGGCACCCCATTGATCAAGTCGTGGACACCCAACCAATCTTAATGGGCGGCCCATTAATCAAGTTATAGTGTTAATCCTGTGAGTCATATGATCTCATCGTGGGTGGTCAATCAATTTTATCATGCCGTTCTGGGGCACACCATTGATCAAGTTGTGGGCGCCCAATCAATCTTACTTGGCCCAACAATTATATATTGTCTTTATCAAGTTGTGGTGTTAATCGTGTGAGTCAGTATGAGGCCCCTAACCATTTGGGAGGCGCCTTATATATAACGAAATGATTGGCTTGGTGCCCATAGAACCCCCTTCCACCTCTAGCTACGAGCCTGTGATTTCTCAGATTGTGTCATTGACCAAAGTGACATAGTTTTGATCCCAAGTTTGTACTTAACATGAAATAGGGTTGCCTGCTGAAGCTCGTTAGTTTTCTCCATGTTCTCCCACTGCAAAAGACCCCTACAAACTAGTCAACAGACCTAGTGTGTGTCAAGTGGACGTTTCTCTCTGCGTTACTATTTTGAGCCTTGCTGCAGTCTGTATCTTATAAACATATTTAAATTCCACAATATTACAATTATAACCTGCAAGCTTAACACCTTGTCATCCTTATATATTATGAGTGAATTGTGCTTCCACAGGAATATTACAGATGAGGTAGGGTAAAGGGCTATTCCATGTAAAATTACCTATCACAGTATTATAATAATGGGGGGGGTGGAGCTAGAAAAGAGAATTCTTTTGGAAGTGGAGAGAGACTAAATTAAATTTCCGCATGGTTTACTTGCATTTCATTGAAAACTAAACTCTATTGGTAGGGGGAATATTAACATATATACATATATTTTGTTGGAGCCACAATGGCTCTGTAAAATTTAATGAGTTAGGTGCTGGCTCACTAAACATGAAATCAGTTGTACATTCCTGGTATTCACAGTTCCCTGTGATATTCCAGCATGGTGTTTCCCTAGGCATTGTTGATGAGCAAAGGGCCCGACAAGGAACTGGGTATAGTCATACGGATGGGAGAAAAAATTGAGTCCTGTGAATGCGTCCTATGCACAGTAAAGTATAAAGAGACTTGATAGTTGAAATTTGGATGAAGGGTAGAATGTAGCTCTACAAAATTTCCCTAGTAGCACACTGCATGATGTTTGCCTGTCTTCATTAACCCAGTTGGTGCAGTAAAGTAGGATGTTGTTAAACCCAATATAGATGTTTAAAATAATCAGTCAATATATCTAAGCAAAAACCATTTTAATGAAATCTCCAGATAGATGTACAAACAGCATTCAATAAATAACCTCCTTTAAGAATTACCAACAAGATTTCTACTTTGTCTTGCTTTGCAATAACAACAATTATAAAAAAATATATAATTTGTAAGTATAAATAAAATGAAAACTTAAGATGACAATTATGCTAATTTAATGGAACATATCTATATCCCTTTCAAAAAACAAGCAATAATATATGGCATGATGAAATGTTAATAAATTAATGTACTGTATCACAGAAATATATCTTCTTTAAGGTGAGAGTATGTTTTCAAAACTTTAATGAAATAAGTTTATCTTGAATTCTAACAAAATATACGTAATTTTGTAATAATACAAATGCCCAAATACACATAATGTTAACATTGAATGAATTTTAGAGTTTTTTCATAATCTCTTATTATAATAATACACATAAGAAGGTCATGAATATGTAATGAAAATGCCATGCTAATGAATAATAAAACAAGCCAACAGTGATGTTAATGTCCCCTGCCTCAATTGCTAAATAAATAGATGGCACATATTAATTACAGCAGAAAATGCCCATCGTGGAGCTTCCTTAGAGTATTGAAACTTTACTTCAAATTTCGCAACAAAGTCTTGACCAATCAAATTCTTTAACTCTGCTTAGCCTTAGCAATAATTGCTTTTCATTCAACCCAGTCAAGCCGTTTAACTAATAAACAGCTACACAAGTTTGACCATTCTACCTCAATTAGGAGAGTTACTGTGTCCCAAGTCTTGACCAAAATCAAATTTAAGACTGTTATGGATTAGCCTAAGCAGATAATGCTTATAACTGAACTTAAGTTAAGGTATTGATGTAATGAAACTATACACCACGTTTCAAAATTCTCACTCAATTAGAATCAGTTATTGTGTTCCAAAGTCTAGCAGAGAATGTGCATTATTGATATTGGTCAAAACAACAATTTAACAGACATTTATACCAACATTTCTAATTCTAGCTCAATTAGAATCCGAGTAATATAGTGTCCCAAAATGTGTGACAGACAGACATATGAAAAGGCAAGGGACAATAAAACATGAAAGTGGTTATTGCATAAATCAATTTTAAAATGTTACCCCATTTTATTAACCCACTTTATTTACAACAAACATTAATCTTGTGATGATAATAAGCAATAAAAAAAAGATTATCTCATGTAACAGTCACACCCATTATTATTTACAAATAGGCCATTCTATAATTATAATTTTTGTTTATTTTCACAACCAGTTCTAATTCAGACAATCTTTAATAAAAAAAAACCCACTTGTATTTAGGAAACAAAAACAAAATGTGAAGAACATGAATGGTCTGAATGAATTGATCAATATGGCATTGAAAGTAAAAGCATAAGTTTACATTAGATCAATATCGATAAACATGTACATTTACATAGAATAAGGTATAGAGATGGGAGGATTCTTAAATAATTCAGATTCAAACCTATACAATTTATTTTATTCCACAGTTCGGATCTTTATATAATCTTGAAAAACCGCACAAAGCAACCTCTACACGATTAAATAACACATGACTTTTAATAAAATAATATCCCATTTCTCTTTATAGAATCTTTTCAGAAGTTTTTAATGGGTAGAAGTTCCATATGTCATACATATAATTAATCATCACAATCACAGACTTGTGCACTCCACTGTGGTCACCAATTATTTCGTTATGAGCTGTATCTCATTATTTAAGCTAATTTAGAATTGGATAACAAATGAAAAACTTTAATATCGTTATTCATATTAAGTACACTCATGAAAAAGTATCGGGAGTAGCACAGATGTAGAGAGATTTGGTCAAGTATGTCATATTCCCTTAGGGAAAACTAACCACAATTTCCAAGACAACTTTTATACTGGTTACTCATTAAATTATAGCATTGGCCTACTGCTATAAGAAATTTCTAAATTTGTTATAGGAATATAAGTGACAAAAATTCTAGTTTGAAGAATATAGCATCACCATTCTGTTAAATACATAAATCACAATACAGTTAGTCATTATATAAACCAATGTCATCTACTTTTTACCCACGATAATAAAATAACAATGTGCAGATCCATTTATTATGTAACATATAGTGAAAAATATAGTGAAAAGATGGTAACTGCTACAATAACCTTAGCATCTACTGTATCTGAAACAAGTCATTCAAGTGGAAATTTCAAAATTTTTAGTTATATTTGAAATTTATTAAAATAAAGCCTTGAATTAGATGGTATCCATAAACAGTCATACCTTGTTGAGAAATTTGCAAAAATATTATTTTCAAATTCCAATGTTGTCAATTGGAAAACAAGGGAGCTATTTGTATTGTTATTTCCTGTGTCAATGATTTTTAAGGGTGGGAAATAATGCCCATGATTGTATAATAGAGAGTTGATAACCTATTGAGCTAAAGACAGAAATAATTATGTTTTGACTTTCTTAGAAAATTTGAAATTCTCGCTTTAATGCTATTTCATAATGGGAAATTTCTAAATTATCACATCAATATTTATACAACGTTTTATAAGATATGTGTTCCCATGGAAAAATCATACAGTACACAACTGAATTATAAATTAAAGTTACTGTTAGTTTTGTGTCTATATTCTTCCGCAAACAAAATACAAATTAATTGGAACAGTAATTTTTCGACAGGATTTTTGGATTTCATACGGTAAGCTTATGTCTTTTTAACTAATCTATTGGTTATTAATTTAGGACCTGTTCAGTTTCGAGTGAGTTCCAACTGAAATAGCATAAAAAAAACTGTTCCCTTCTTGAAAACAACAACCACTTGCTCATTTGTTCATTTAGATTAGTTCAGTACCATCATACTGTGTATCTGAAATTAAAAAAAATTAAAAAGTAAGCCTTTAGCCTCTCTGCATGAAAGTGCCGTAGAATTGTAAAATGTTCGAAATGTCAACACTATTTCAAATCGATATCAAACAATAGATTTTGATGAAGTCGAGTGTCCACCTGTATTGACAATTGACAATGTCCTTTTGATCTACTGAAAATTGCTGAATAACGAAAAGTAGATAACAAATATGACTTGACTTATTCCCAAAAATAGATGACAGTCATTAATTACTTGCACATTTATCTGTTTAAAACACATCACTCTGTATCTACATCTCCACCAAGTTTGAACATTCTAGTATACATCAATTGGAGGCAGAGCTACTGAGTCTCAAAGCCTCAAACAATCAAATTGCTTATCTCCACTTAACCAAAATTTCTCATCAATGTTGTGAACATGAATATTCATGGTCTTTGAATATATGAATAGTAATGATGTGTGTGTGTGTGTGCGCAGCCAGAGATCTAGTTGCCTTGGTAAAGCGTGCCCTAGTATTTTGTACATCCAGTAGACATGGTACAAGGGTTAATCAGCGAAATGGATGTATGAGATGTGTTGTTGACGTTTGGGAAAGTAGACGAGGGAGTGTAGGGAGTGACAGTTAGATGTTTTATGAATGGTTAGAGTGGCTGTGGTGTTACGGTGAAATACTATGCCGCCACCGTAACACCACAGCTTTATGATTTGTTAGACAGGAGTGATGTAATAAGTGCGACAATAATAAATAACATATTTCTGATTTTATTGTCGTCTTTTCCCACTTGCACTGGTTGTACGCCATTTTGAAACTAGCTGACGAAGACAGCTCGGGCGGCGATTGTTCGACTCCGGGCTGCTCTGTCAGTGTCAGTATCTAACAAACGCATTTAGTTCGCGTACAACTTTTAACGAGAGTTGCCGGGCAACGAAACATATATACGCCCACAGCAGCTAAAGCGTCCGGGCAGTAAACAAGAGTTGTCGCATCATTTACTTTTTACGGTAATGAAACATTTATAATACACTAAAATATGATTATTAAAGTCAATCGGTTATTTACTTTAACCTCTAGAGGGTCCACAAGATTTTTTGAAGTGATCAAGGGCCATAACTCTGACAGTAATTATCGGAAATTGCTGAAAATCAATGGGCTTCTTCGTCTGTGTTTAAATTTAAAGTCAATCGGATATTAACTTTGGCCTCTAGAGCATTCACAAGAATTTACGAAGTGATCAAGGCATAACTCTGACAGTAATTATCAGAAATTGCTAAAAATCAATAGGATTCTTTGCTTCATGACCTTAAACACTGTGTATAAATTTAAAGTGAATCGGATATTAACTTTGGCCTCTAGAACTTCCACAAGATTTTTTGAAGTGATCAAGGGCCATAACTCTGACAGTAATTATCGGAAATCACTGAAGTTCAATAGGTTTCTTCATCTTATGACCTTAAACACTGTGTATAAATTTAAAGTCAATCGGATATTAACTTTGGCCTCTTAGAGCATCCACAAGAATTTTTTAAGTGATCAAGGGCCATAACTCTGACAGCAATTATCGGAAATCGCTGACAATCAATAGGCTTCTTCGTCTCATGACCTTAAACACTGTGCATAAATTTAAAGTCAATTAATTGAAGTGATCAAGGGCCATAACTCTGACAGTAATTATCGGAAATTGCTAAAAATCAATAGGCTTCTTTATCTCATGACCTTAAACACCGTGTATAAATTTAAAGTCAATTGGATATTAACTTTAGCCTCTGGAGCGTCCACAATTTCTTGTGGACGCCGGACCGACGGACCGCACTTACTACACTCGTCACTAAGCTTCCTATACATATTATAATGTTCAATTTACACCCTTTTTAATTAACACACCTTATCTAGAGTTATAATCCGAATGTTATTTTTTTTATCGAGATCCGTAGGTTTTTAAATTTTTTTGCTAGATTTTAATACGGCAAACGTATGTTTTAACCTTGACCTATTACTCAGTGATAAGCCCCCGCCGCAAAAAGAGTTCTCGCCTTTTATTATTAGTATCATGTGCGGCAGGTTAGTTTGCTTCTAAAATCGCTGTTCTCCGTTCCAAAAAATACAAAAGTAATTTTCTACCAGACAACCATGGTTCTATTCACCAAGACTAGATAATTTCTCTGGGTGTAAGGATATTATCGCTATGAATAAGTTCATACACTGTTGAGAAAATAATACCGTTGGTTTGCTTAGCAACAAATTGAGCGCGAATCAACTCTGTACTGAAAATTCTGTGCGTAATAAATATGAATGGTCTTCAAACATTCGGTTTATAATTAGCGATACACAGGTACAGTGGCAAGTGTTATATTTCACTGACTAATACCTCAAAAAGACCTACGCGCGAAATGCAAGATTTTGGTACATGTAAAACAAAAAATAATGGTGCCCGTGTGCGTGCCAGTAATAGAAAAACTAAGAGTTCGCGCATAAAAAAATGCACGAACGTACCAGGCGCGATGTCATCAAGCTGAGAACATGTACATGTATTGTAATCGTCTATATAGAAGTGAGAATAAAATATAGTGTCGTCATTAAAGATAATCAAGATATTTACCATCTAAACAAATTGGTTGCCCCTGCTTACCTTCAGCAACAAAAGAAGCATACACTGTATGAAACTATGTCTCCTCTACCCTGAATCTTTCTTGTCCCAAAACAGTTACTAACCCTTGCACAATAATACTTTCTTGCTATATTTACACTCTAAGATCAATTACAGCCGACTTCACCCAGAAAATTCTGAGATCTAAAAATAAGCTTATTCTCTTGGGTATTCAACCAAATCAACAGATGATGGTTTTTCAAAACATTACATATTAAACTAACATTTGAGACAAAGTTTTGACATAAAAATATAGCGATGCTATCATACTTGGAAGTAGGAAATGTACGGTACCTTAAAAACAACATGTTTAATAGATAAAATTCTTGGATGTAGTTGTTTTATCTAAAGACGGCATAACTTCTTCTACATTACTCTGTAATCTTTTATAATCACCACCATTATCATTACCCCGTCTTCTCTGACGACCAGTACGACCTTCTATGATAAAAGCGATAATCTGGAAATATAATATGCTAAGTTTAAATATAAGTCTAAAGTGGGGAACTTCCACTTAACACACAAACTAGGAAATACTGACAATGTTGGGCAGGCAATTTTACTCGTCGTCATGTACAAATATACAAGCTTTGAATCTAACCCAAGCCCCCCCCCCCCCGACTCATTGACAGACCTTATGATCTAAAGTATATGAGTAAGACCGTTCACCCCCACCCCCATTTGTAAATGGGAACATAACTTTATAACATTTTTATCAGGTATAAACAAAATATTCTTAATTTATTTAGGGTTTCTCATTAATGCCCAAATAAACAATTTTAAAAAAGATTCACTGAAAGAAAGATTGTTCTTTATTGAATTAACAACATATTTATAAAATCCAAAATAACAATTTTTATCCAGATTCTAATTATTCCATAACAAACAAGCGGTTGCCAGGCAAGATACTCCCCACATGTTGCAAGAGATAAGAAAACAAGCTAGAAATAACATTTATTCGTAGAATTAGGGCCCATAATCCAGAAAGTTATGGTCTGGAATATATTTTAAAGCTGAACTCAGGTTACAAAAATACAGAAATAATCTTCATTATGGCGATATAATCAAGTTTTTTTTTTAAATCTGATAATAATTGTGACCTCCAGACAGAGGGACTGCAGACAATTTATCGCCCAATCAGGGGCCATAATTCATAAAGTTACTATCCATTATGCGCAAATATTAAAAGGAGCCAAGTTCTTTGGGTTATAAACATGCATTTCAAGTTTCATCAAAATCGAATTTAAATTGTGACTTCTACAGGGTCCACAACCTTGATAAACAATATTTTTACACTATTCGCGTACAAACGGATGCCATTTGTCCGATTTTCACAAATTTCGAACTCAACCTTCTTTAGGGTGTAACGGTGATATAATCAAGCTAAATCAGCAGTTGCCAGACAGGATACGCCCACCCACATACATACAGTGTACAAGAGATATAGAACACACTAAAAAAAGAAAGTGATTTTTCCTACAATCAAGGGCCATAATTCATGAAGTTACGAATCGATATGCGCAATTATCGAATGGAAGAATCTTGGGTATAAACATGTATTTTAAGTTACATGGAAATTGGAGTAAAATTGTGACCTGTCCACAACCTTGATTTACCATATTTTTACACTCTTTTCGGGTACAAGCAGCGGCCCGATTGTCATGAAATTTGAACAACCTTCATTACGGTGTAACAGTGATATACTCAAACAGTTTTTTAAAAACGTATAATAATTGTGACCTCCAGGGGAACCACAAGCTAAAATAGGCGATTTTGCGTACAATCAGGGGCCATAATTCACAAAGTTAAGATCTGATAAGCAAAAATATCGAAAGGAATCAAGATCTTTGAGTTATAAACATGCATTTCAAGTTTCATCAACATCTGATTAAAATTGTGACATCTACAGGGTCCACTCACTCCACAACCTTGATACATACAACTGTGTATATACCATATTTTTACAAGCAGCGACAATTTGTTCAACAAATTTGGTCAAATTTTAACCAAACCTTCATTACAGTGTATATTCCAACAGTTTTTAAGATCGGATAATAACTGTGACCCTCAAAAGGACTGCAAGCTA
This sequence comes from Patella pellucida, assembly GCA_917208275.1. Lineage (NCBI taxonomy): Eukaryota > Metazoa > Mollusca > Gastropoda > Patellidae > Patella > Patella pellucida. The sequence goes on from OU795036.1 coordinate 37,258,587, forward strand.
AACAAGGCGATTTTCGTATAAATAGGGGCCATAATTATTTTTGTAACTGGAGTTCAGCTTTAAGTTTCATTAATCTCTGATAGAAATTGTGACTTCTAGAGGGTCCACAACATTCATATTACATAAATGCTGGGGAGTTTCGTTTCGATTTCTCTGTAATTCGAATTTTGAACGGTCTTTAGCTCAATCAACAGCATGGTGTAACAGCGGTGTTATATTCATCAAACGTTTTTTTTCAAAACGTGATTTTTCGTACAATTAGAAACCAATGTTCAGGAAGTTACAATCTGATTTGTGCGAACGAACATTGAAAGGAACCAACATGCATTATTATTTTACGTTTCCTCAAAATCAGAGGCAAATGGTGACCTCTCAAATGTCCACAAGCAAAAACAGTGACTGCCAGGCAAGATACGCCCACATTTTGCAAGAGATGGATAGAGAACAAGCTAAATGAAAAGTGATTTTGCATACAATCAGGGACATTAATCCAGGAAGTTATGGTCTGAAATGCGCAAATATAGAAATGGATTGAGATATTTGGGATATATATTTCAAGTTTCATCAAAATCGGATAAAAATTGTGACTTTTAGAGAGTCCACAACCTTGATATTACATAGTTTTTTATTATATGATTGAATACAAGGAGTGGCCATTTTGTCAGACAGTTTAAGTCTGATTTTTGAACTCTACCGTCATTACGTTGTAACAGTGATACTGTACATATAAAAGCTTTTCTAAATTCAAATATAAATTGTGACCTCTCGAGGGTCCACAAGCTAAAAACATGATTTTTCATACAATCAGCGTCCTTATTTTTCATCACTTTCAAGAAGCTGGACTACAACTGCAGCTTTTTTTTGAATAACTTTAATACTAACTAATGCAAAAAGTGGTTTAACATGCATCTTTGTTACTTACTAAACCCATATAGTCACTATGTATATGGGATTTTGGCAGCCATTTTGAAAAAGTGCCCTATCGTAAAATGGCTCAGTGCCCTATCGTAAAATGTTCCTATGCGCTTCACAAGGCTAATCGTAACACTGTCCGAAAAGATGAGTTTTCAGTTTACGCTTAAATATATAATATGAATTTGATTGTCTAATCGTCACAGGAAGATTGTTCCAGAGTATTGCAGAAATACAAGGGTATGAGAATTGGCCAACTTGTTTGTTAAATTTTGGGATCGAAAGGCGTGTTTTGTCATCGGCTGATCTCAGATTAGATCGCTGGTTGGAATAATATGTGTGAAGTTCTTTCATATAGACTGGATGTGAATCAGAGTATAGCGAATTGTATGTGTTACACAGTATTTTTTATAAAAATGCGGGATTTTACTGGTAGCCAATGAAGGTCTTTCATATAGGGTGTGATGTGTTGCCTTTTTCGAGCTCCACATATGATTCGAGCAGCAATTGTGACCTAAAAACACGATTATTCATACACTTAGGGGCCATAATTCAGGAAGTTAAGATCCGATGAGCACAAATATGGAAAGGAACCAAGATCTTTGGGTTATAAACATGCGTTTCAAGCTTCATCAAAATCAGATGAAAATTGTGACCTCCAGAATGTCCAAAAGCTAAAATCGTGAAATCGGTTAAGAATTTTGACCGGTATAGTTTCCACAAACAAATTGTAGACAGACAGGGGCAACGACAATATATGTGTAGGAATGTGGGCGTATTACATGTAAAACATGATTTTTCATTCAACTCTGAGAACAAATCTTGCTTAAATATGAACCGAAGAACTGATTAATATTAAGCCATATGTCAAGCTAGGTTGAATTCAAGAACTGCTACTCATTGAATAATTGATATATCTGACACATTTAAATTCGAAAAAATAAAGGGCCAAAATTTGGACTAAAATAAAATTTGATAAAATAAATGCAGTCTTTGTTCTGTTCACAAGCTATTTTTGACTGAAGTTGTTTAAGCAAAAGTCACTGACTCTGCAAATAACTGACACGTCTCATTCAAATAGAAACTTGTTTGAGAACTACAGGGTGCAGGATAACATACCAAGTTTTCTTAAAATCAGATGAAAAATATATCAAATTGAGGAATTCACAAGCAAGTATGGGATCACAGAGGACCAGGCATAATGTCCAATCATTTATGCCTAAATCATAACAATACATGAAGGAAAAAGTCACAATGCTCAATTACATTTCAGAATATAATAGAAATTATTTAGGAATGCAGATTACTGAAACACTATTACATCACATTCTGTGTAAAACTAAAATTATTTTATTATAACTTACCTTTTGTTTATTATGGAAAACAACATATCCAGCAACACATAAAACAATTAATGTTAAGAAATATCCCATAAAATGACCTGAAGAAGGCGATTCAATGATTTCTTGATTCAAATTGCGTCCATGTACTTCCTGTCCCAGTTTACCGATACCAAATCCCTGCTGTTGACCCTGTCCTGCTCCCTGTTGACTCTGTCCAGATCCCTGCTGACTCTGTCCAGATCCCTGCTGACTCTGTCCAGATCCCTGCTGACTCTGTCCAGATCCCTGCTGACTCTGTCCAGATCCCTGCTGACTCTGTCCAGATCCCTGCTGACTCTGTCCAGATCCCTGCTGACTCTGTCCAGATCCCTGCTGACTCTGTCCAGATCCCTGCTGACTCTGTCCAGATCCCTGCTGACTCTGTCCAGGTCCCTGCTGACTCTGTCCAGGTCCCTGCTGACCCTGTCCAGGTCCCTGCTGACTCTGTCCAGGTCCGTCGGAATTTGGTTCATTTCTTTGTTGTCCAGGTCCCTGTTGTCCAGGTCCCTGTTGTCCAGGACCCTGTTGTCCAGGACCCTGTTGTCCAGGACCCTGTTGTCCAGGTCCCTGTTGTCCAGGTCCCTGTTGACTCTGTCCAGATCCCTGCTGACTCTGTCCAGGTTCATTCGAATTCGCTTCATATCTCGGTTGTCCAGGTCCCTGCTGACTCTGTCCAGGTCTCTGTTGTCCAGGTTCCTGTTGACTCTGTCCAGGTCCCTGTTGACTCTGTCCAGGTCCCTGTTGACTCTGTCCAGGTCCCTGTTGACTCTGTCCTGGTCCCTGTTGACTCTGTCCTGGTCCCTGTTGACTCTGTCCAGGTTCGTTGGAATTCACATCATATCTCTGTGGTCCAGGTCCCTGCTGACTCTGTCCTGGTCCCTGTTGACTCTGTCCAGGTCCCTGCGGATTCTGTCCAGGTTTGTCGGAATTCGGTTCATATCTCTGTTGTCCAGGTCCCTGCTGACCAGTTCCCTGTTGTCCAGGTCCCTGCGGATTCTGTCCAGGTCCGTCAGAATTTGGTTCATATCTCTGTTGTCCAGGACCCTGTTGTCCAGGTCCCTGTTGTCCAGAACCCTGTTGTCCAGGTCCCTGTTGTCCAGGACCCTGTTGTCCAGGACCCTGTTGTCCAGGTCCCTGTTGTCCAGGTGCCTGCAGACTATGATCAGGTGCCTGCAGACTATGATCAGGTGCCTGCGAACTATGTTCAGGTGCCTGCTGACCCTGTGCAGGTCCCTGCTGACTCTGTCCAGGTCCCTGTGCCGGTTGATTCTGTCCTGGTTGATTCTGTCCTGTTTGATTCTGTCCAGTTTGATTCTGTTGTCCTGCTGTTTTATTTTGACCATGCCAAGTTTCTGCCTGTTCAGTTTTCTGTTGGGTACCTGATTTTTCAGGTCCCAATGAATCGTGTTCAACTACTGTTTTTTCTGAAACTGGGAGATTATGTCCTGATTTTACTGTTCCCAGTGAAACCTGCCCATTTAAACGTACGGTTTCATTTCCAGATTTTTTATTTTCTGATCTCAGCGTACTTTTGTATCTAGGTCCCTGTGAAGTCAGTTGACCTCCTTGTTGTGTCTGTGAAGTTGGTTGACCTCCCTGTTGTCCGGGGTCAGCATTCTGTAATGCTGTTTCTGGTGGGCTGCCGTAATCTAAAATAAACAACACATCTAATTAAAGTCTAATCAATATCTATTATCAAACAAACTTTAAAAGAGTTGACCAATTGCAAAGAACTGTTCACAACAAGTGGTTGGTCAGATGAGTTCCTACATGTATATCAAAGCTATCAGTTGTACTCGGGTAGATGGAAATTTGTGCTTAAAGGGGCCAGCGCGAATTTCAAAGAATCTGAAAATTACACGTTCATGAACGTATAAAATTTAGAGGAGTAGTGTATTTACCTTGTCTGAAAATTTCAGTTCAAAATATTGAGTAGTTTGGACGTGAATGCAAAACTGCAAAAAATAGCTTAACTGGACACTAGCTCTTTTAAGTTTTTCTTTTAAATTGTTATGGTCGTTTTACTTGATAAGCGCGACTATATTTATGACCAATTTTAACTTGTCAATAAAGAGCCTTAATAGTAAGTCAATAGGGTTAGATTGAAAGCTGCACATATATATAGACTCGTTTTATCCAGACACTTCTGTGTAATGCAAACAGAACACAAGTCTTCAGCCACCGAGCCATACCGGCGATTGGAAGTTGTTTGAAAACGTATCACATAGCTTGAAGAAGTTGCTCAGATCTAAGTTAGAGGCTATTAAGGGCTTTCCATACAAAATTAAGCAGTTTTAACCCCCAAAATGTTATCGGGACGTCCCCTTTAAAAAAACAAGCCAACAGCGAAGCTGATGTTCCCTGCCGAAATCCCAGCATAAATACATGACACATATTAATAAATCGCACATACACTAAGTTTCATCACTCTCTATCAGATAGAATCAAGATTGCCTTGTCCCAAAGCATCGACCAATGAAATTGATTAGCTCTGCTAAGCTTTAGCTCAAAATGTTAATCATCAAAACTTAGTCAAGACATTCACCCAATGAAAATCTAAATCAAGTTAATACATAAAAGCAGGGTTGCTATGACCATTGAAATTGCTTAGTCTCAGCAGAATATTTGCACCATTGAACTTAGTCAAGGTAATGAAATAATAAATCTTTTTTCTGAGTTTAATCACTCTCACTTCAAAGTTGTCATGCCCCAAAGCATCAACCAATCGGATTGCTTAACGTCATCGAACCACTGTGGCTAAGTGGATAAGGCGCTGGTTCGCTAGCCCGGAGGTCGGGTTTTCGATCCCTGCATTGGCCGAGAAAGTTCATCTCGATTTTCCGGTGTGATTTCCCCCTTGTCAGTGATGTAGAAGGAGGGCCAGACAAGGACAGCTGCCTCGTCATTTGGATGGAATGAAAAACCGAGGTCCTGTGTACACATTGGCGTGCACATAATTCAGTTGCTGTCTGGGCAAAATTTCCCTCATACATGTAGCACACTGTATGGCGTATGCCCGTCTTCGATTAGCCCAGGTTAGGTGCATTATAGTAGGACGTTAAGCCCCATTTCATTCATTCGTCATCGAACTCCATCAATGCATTCACCTAATGAATGCCTACACTAAATTGGAACTAAAGTTATCGTGTCCCAAAGCATCAACCAATCAAATTGCTTATCTCTGCTTACCCTCAGCAGAAAATGCTCATCTTCGAACTCCATCTAGACATTGACCTTATAAACATGTACATGTACAACAAGTTTGAACATTCTAGCTCAATTAGAAGAAGAGTTATTGTATTCCAAAGTCTTGGCCAATCACATTGCTTATCGCTCTGCTTACCCTGAGGAGAAAATACTCATTATCGAACTTAGTCAAGGTACATGTATTGATGTAATGAAACTAAAAACCAAGTTTCATCCCTTCATCACTCTAACTTAATTAGAACTAAAGTTATCGTGTTCCAAAGAATCAACCAATCAAATTGTTTATCTCTGCTAACCCTAAGCAAAAAATGTTCATCTTCGATCTCCATCAAGGTATTGACCTAATAGACACCTATACCAAGTCTGAACATTCTAGCTCAATTAGAAGGGGAGTTATTGTGTTCCAAAGTCTCGGCCAATCAAATTTCTTATAGCTCTGCTTACCTCGAGTAGAACATGCTCATTATCAAACTTAGTCCCTCTCACTTAATTAGAAGTACTAAAGTTATCGTGTCCCAAAGCATCAACAAACTAAATTGCTTACATATATATCTCTGTTTACCCTAAGCAGAAAATGATCATCTTTGAACTAATAAACACCTATACCAAGTTTGAGCATTCTAGCTCAATTAGAAAGATAGTTATTGTGTCCCAAAAAGTGTGAGGGACAGACAGGAAGATGGACTGACGAACCCATTTTAATAGTCAGGTAGGTAGAAAAAGGGCGATTCTTTGAAATGCGGGGGACAAAATCCAGCGGCTGTCAGGCAGGATACGCCCACATACAAGAGTTGGATATAGAAAAAGCTAAAAAAAAGAAAAGTGATTTTTCCTACAATCAAGGGCCATAATTCACGAAGTTACAAATCGATATGCGGAAATATCGAATGGAACCAAGATCTTTGGGTTATTAACATGCATTTCGAGTCACATCAAAATCGGATTAAAATTGTGACCTCTTTAATGTCCACAACCTTGATATACCATATTAATATTATTTTTTACACAATTCGCGTACAAGTAGTGGCCATTTTGTCCTTCAGTTTTGGTTGGATTTTCGCAAAATTCGATCCCGACCTTCATTACAGCGAAATGCTGATATGATCAAATGTTTTTTTAAATCGGATAGTAATTGTGACCTCCAGAGAGACGACAAGCTAAAAATGGCGATTTTTTATATGATCAAGGGCCATAAATCAGGAAGTTACGATCCGATATGTGCAAATATTGAAAGGCTCTAAGATCTTTCGGGTATAAACATGAATTTCAAGTTCAAGTTTCATATAAATTGGTTCAAAATTGTGACCTCTACAGTGTTTACAAGCTTAAAACTTGATTTATTGTACAATGAAGTTACGATCTGATATATGCCAATATCGACAGGAAACAAGAGCTTATGGTGATCGACCTATATTTCAAGTTTCAATGTAATTGAATAAAAATTGTGACCTGTAGTGTGTTCACAAACAATTGTGGACGGACGGACAGAGGCGACAATCTTTACAGTGCACACTGCTAGCCATTTAGCCATCTATAGAACACCCTCTAATATTATTATTAGTTAGTATGACTAACTGTTAGGCACAGAACAAACATTCTTCCATGCGTTTTGTTTACAATGGAAACCTTACTTTTAAGATTAAATATCAAAATTGTTAATAAATATCAAAGGTTACATCCTAGTGTATTAAACCCATGATAAGAAGATGAATATGTACATGTATATCAAAACAAACGTTTACCACATACTTATTCATCAAAACTTGCTTTACATGTATATTGTTGCCCAGGTTTTTAAACTGAAAAAAAGCGGTTGCCATGCAAGATGAGCCCACATTTTGCAATAGAAGGACAGGGAACAGGATTAATCAACTGGACCCATCCTCCCATTGTCCTAATTAAAGGGGAGTGTCATCTGCAAATGTACATTGTATTGTAATCTAAACATTCGAGTTAATATCATTTACTTAGTTTTAAGCATAGCAAGTTTAATTTTGTAGTAGTACCATAGGTTTGTAATTAAATCAATACTTTCAGGTTACACCAATATCAAAGATGTCTATGTCCATTTAAGAATATTATTAGTATGACTACGTTCTACCCTATGTTTTCACCATGCACATCTATGGTTAATATTAAAAATTCAAAGATCCGAAAATATGTACATGTACAAGCATTAGTACGTTCTACCCTATGTTCTCACCATGCACATGTATGGTTAATGTTAAAACTCCAGGCAATCAAATTCAAAGATCAGAAAATATGTACAACCATTAGTACGTTCTACCCTATGTTCTCAACATGCACATGTATGGTTAATGTTAAGAATCCAGGCAATCAAATGCAAAGATCAGAAAATATGTACAACCATCATAATAATCATCATCAGGAATATACCGGTAGTTTTCCTCAGGGTCATTCTTTTCTTTAACATGAACCAATCCATCTACAAATCAGGTACAAATATTCTTAAGCATAATTCAACAAATAGAGAGACAGAGAAATAGGGTTAACATCCACTTGACACAAAATACAGTTCAGTTTTACCGATTGAGGTGGATATAAAAGTATTACGCATTGAAATACCTTGAATGGCATGATAATCTATGTACGTGTAGATATATGTCATAGTTAGTCAGTAATAATTGAGTCGCGCTTCATACGCAATCACTCACTCACTATATATTAGGAAATAAATTATTTGATGTATAATAAAGTCAAGATAATCATATTTAAGTGTTGATTAAGGACGTTGCCATGTCTTAGATTTGCATTAACTTTTCAAACTATTTCTTGGTGATACTTTAGTACTTGTCTCCTTATCCCCCAAAAACATAAATTATCAACAGAAAGAAGCTTTTACTTCGCCGGATAGGTCAGGATTGTCAGTCAAAGGGAGCGAATCCCTGACCTTGGTTGATCTAAAAATAGTACCCGAATTAGTTGTGATGGTTACGATGAGTAAAGTACGTGTGTAGCTTGTCTTTCTTTGTTTCTGCATAGAAATATGCTTCTGTAGCCTGATTTTGGTCACTTCTAACACACAGAAAGAGAGAGAGAGAAATGGGGTTTAACGTCCACTCAACACAACTAGGTCATTTTAGGACTAACATATGGTTTAATTTTATTTCAATAATTCGCTTGCGCGTAGGGGTCTTTAGCAGTGGGAGGAAACCGAAGTGCCCAGAGGAAACCCACGTGGTTGAGAAGGTGCCCCTATCTCAATGCCACATACCCTCACACCAGGGCTCGAAACCACAGCCGAAAGCCAGAGGTGGCCGGCCAGCTAGAGGTCGAAGCTCGGCCCTCTAGACCACTAAGCCATCCCAGCCCCCTGACACACAGAAACTTAACTAAGGGGAATTTATTCTATCTCGAATAACTAGTCTTTTTGACAGCTTCCAATAACAAGAAAAATTTCCCCATTCGTTTTCTTTATTTTGTCGGTCGAAGATATCGTATTATTTTTCATAAACTACACAGACAAGAGCGGCAAAGTCTACTCATGTTTTTAAATATACTATTAATTATTACACGATTCCAAAGAAGCCATTTTGTAACCATGAAAAACGACGTCAAAAATACAAGTTCTACCCAACCGATTTTAACGAACTTGGCATCAACTTGAAGCTTACATTCAGGGGAACATTTCTGCGGGTCCAATTGTGATTATATGAAATATATTTTATTTCAGAACAGTTTACGTAACGACCTATGAATTTTTTGGATATTGGCACCATAAAAAAAACTCCTGTAATTTTATTAAATTTAACACAAGCTTAGCTATTTGCATGCCAAAATATTATTTAATTCGGATCAGGCAAGACTGAGAACGGTTTAGATTTATGCCTGAAATTTATCATTTTTAAGCCGATTTTAAAATTTAATATCTTTAAAATCACAGATATATGCCTAAACTATGACTTATTAAATCACAGCTTTAGATGTCTATTTAATGATCATACCAAATTTATGTGGGACAGACTTTGAAAATTAATATAAAATTAATTGCGAAAAATACCGTAGGTTAGACATGGCAACGCCCTTATGATATAATTCTCTAAAGTGATTGGCGTCTGTGTGTCTAAAATAGATTGCAGAATGTTTCATTCCATAACGAATGATACATGTACATCAAAGTTAAAAAGCTTCATGACTTGTCTGTCAACATTGGCAATCACGTGACATCCTCCCACCAGATCGAAGGGGAACTCCGTGATATACTGACATTGTTGTCCAATTCTATGATTTTGATCATCATGCAATTTGCTTATTCCCTATTCCAATCAAAAGTTTTATCAGGTGGAATAATTGTTGCACATTGAATGTCTGTTGGCACATGCGCACTGCAGAGATGGTATTCTAAAATATTTGCACAGAGTAAAACTAATTCTTACTCTGGGATAAGGATTTAAAAAATAACTGAGACTGGTAAGGATTTTCTACTGTTTATTATTTCCTTTTATTAGTCCCCATGAGAGTCATGTATTACCCGTAAGTCTAAATAGCAAAGCACACGGCAACTGAAATAAAACTTCTTCGATTGCTGTGTGCGTAGCTATTTGAAGAGAACATTAACCGAGACCGGTAAATTTTTTCTGTTTATTCTTTTCCCTTTACAGCCCCTGTGATAGACCTGTGTAACCAGTACGTCTAATACTATAATAGTGTGCGTGGCTATTTAGATGTACCGCTGGTCAAGCAAAAATAATGATTTGTTTATAACTCAGACAATATTTTAAGTAGTTTACCGAGATGTTTTAAACAGATATCGGCAACTCCAATATCGGCCACTCCAACTCCAATATCGTAAAAGTACCTGTACCAAAAGTAATTTGATTTCCTACAAATGTATGCTATTCTAATACAAATGATATCTCCCGCAGAGTGACAAAACCTGCTTCCATATTATATTCATATTGGTGTTTTTCTTTGCCAAAATTTTGTTATATTTCAATTTTTCACAAGATAACTTTTTATTTGTTGGGATATTAAATTGTGCAATGGATTTTATTTAACGGGAGTTGATTTCAATTAACACACTGGTTAGTTTATAATATCCAAAGTTACCAGTAACTAGTAAGTAGTTTGTTCATAATCCGTTTAAAATTTGCGATGGTTCAGACAGTTATTATTTATTTCGCAATAATTTAGACATGATAATGATAAATCGAAATCAGCGTTTTATTTTTTAGAAAATAGGCATGTCTGTTGACATTGATCGAAAAATGACATCATTCTCTATCACTTACAGTATACATGTACTTACACTTACAGTTACACTACAAAAGTACAACTGAGTACATCCAGTGCAGTGAGTAACCACAAATGCCAGTCAAGCTGTCCACAAGCAAAGTCGAACACACGAAAAATCTGGTTAAGTCGTCCGCACCCGTTGGTGGAGTCAGCCACACTCGTTGGTGGAGTTGTCCACACGACTTTGTATAATTTCTGGACATAAATACGTTAGTGGAGTCGTCCACACGACTTAGTATAATTTCTGGATATAGGTATTATATTTTATTTTGAGGTTCAATAATTATTCTGATTGTTTCGTTGATCATATTCAACCAAAAGGAAATTTCAAAACAATTGCTGAATGTTCGCTAAATATTTGCCCCAAACAACTATTTTTTTCATTGGTTAGAGGCGTCTAACCGCGGGAAAATTTGCAGTTACTTATGGCTGACAGCATGGATGCACATATTCAAACAATCTTGTTTGCTTATTTGCGGTTTAATGGTTCGTTTTTTGACAAATATGTAAAATATGACGAGAGTGATTTTATCACCTGCGAAAACATCGTTGAAAGATCATACAATAATCAGACAATACGATTAACTTTATTACAAAAACATAGGCGATTCGATCTGAAACCAAATAACATCGGCAATTCGACTTCGAGTAAATTGTGTACGAGTCTTATACTTAGTTGTGGACGACATCACCAATAGTTGTGTACGAGTCTTATTCTTAGTTGTCGACGACATCACCAATATTGTGGACGACATCACCAACGGGTGTGGACGACTCCACCCAAGGGTGTTGACGACTTCACTGTGGACCACTTTGCTTGTGGACCACTTGACTGGCACCCGTAACCACATTCAAGAATCATTCAATTTCAATTCATTTGTAATTGTTTGTCCACAATGGTGACAAATGTAAAATAAAATAATGTTGTGAGTGAATGTTTGTTATGTAACTTTGAACACTGGCTGATTTATCAATATCGTTTCTTCAGATTAAATCAAACATTTTATATATCTAATGAATTACCTTCTGCGATTAGCCCTACAATAGATAATAAGACAAAATAGGAAATAACCCAATGCCTCGACATGATGATGACGAATACAAAAATAATCAACAAAGTGCAAACGGAAATCACTTGCTCAGTTGCTGGTTTATCAAACTTCCGGTTCCGGTAGATGAAGACGCGCCAAGTAGGTTCTATAGGATATCTATGGTACGTTCAGAGCATAGAGCTGTCAATATATACAGCTCTATGGTTCAGAGTGAAAACAAAATACAATTGTCAATTTTTTTACTTTTAGAATTGTATGAAAAATAAAACGCTAGTACTCGTTGTCTGTCTTGTTATTTGAATTTGATGTTTTCGTATTGTTTGGAAGAAATAACTTTTAATTACTCCTTGCGCTTGATTGTTTTGATGGTAATTGGCTGATAGGGACCTGGCTGATTGGGACCAGACTTGTGGCTGACTGGGACCAGATTTGTGGCTGATTGGGACCAGATTCTTGGCTGACTGGGATCAGATTTGTGGCTATTGGGACCACGACAAGGCTCATTGGGACCATTATTTAAATAACGCTGTTTTTGCATATATAACTATAAGACAACAATGAATAAATAATGTAATAAGTCACAAATAATAGTGTAATTAGTGATTGACGGCTGCAATACAGATGAGCTAAATCACAGAGATGATGCATCACATTCTTGGCTGATTGGGACCAATGACGAGAGTTTTGATAAAACTTGCATGACAATAAATACCACCCAGTATTATCATTTTCAACCCAATATAAATTAGCCTCATATCAGTATAATTACTGCAACGAAATGACAGACAAATTGTTCTTTGTATAATATTTTGTATCATTTTATTTCATATAACGAGACATTTGGTCGTGATTCAATTCCTTTACAAACCAATATTTTATTACACCATACACATATTTCAATATTATTATTTAATATAAAAATACACATTATTTACTATAAAAATACACATTATTTACTATAAAAATACACATTATTTACTATAAAAATACACATCATGACACTTTATTTCATATAAAATTACACTTTATTTCATATAAAATTACACTTTATTTCATATAAAATTACACTTTATTTCATATAAAATTACATATTTCATATAAAATTACACTTTATTTCATATAAAATTACACTTTATTTCATATAAAATTACACATTATTTCATATAAAAGTACATAATTGTAAAAAATATACATATTTCATAACCTTTTATATAACAAAACAAAATATTTACAAGCTATGATTTAGTTTTGTGGGCCATATATTATGTGCAGCTTTGTTGAGTAATCGACTTGTGGTAATTTGGTTTTGGCAATATTGTCTCTGCAATTCCATTATTTTACCTTCTGTTTTTCTGGTTTTTGTTGATTGATATCTTCTTAGTTTTCCCTCCTTAACTAATTTTAACTGGTTTGGAATTTCGTCTGCTTTCTGGTATAAAAGGGTAATTAACAAATAAAATGGTAAACATCCCTTTTTTGCTCTTTTGTTCAATTTATTATGCCATCCCTCTACATCATTGTTTGTTCTGACACTTGGCCAAAGACTGACCAGGAGTCAACGGTCCATACTGTTGACTCTAACCAGGTGACTCTCGCATAGTCAAAAAAGTCGAGCAGCAGCGGTTGGTCTTCTGGTAAGTTCCTTTTTAGTTTTTCAAACGCGGTGGTATGTCTTCTGCAGGTAACAAGGGGAGGGCAAAAACTTTTCTTAATATCTTAAAAAATTTCTTAGCAATATACACAAATACACATTAAACAAAGTTAATTAAATCACACTTTATTGTATAAAACTCAGGTAGCAATATACAAGACCCTAATCACCGTACACACCATTGTTAATTAATGACAAGCCTAATAATCCAATAAACAATCAGATCCAATCACACAAATTTCCTGTTGTGGCTGTCAGTAAGATCTACGTAATTTTATTGTACATATAGTTATAATATAGTACACTTTCCTAGATAGATACCACCTTCCTGCTTTCTTGTGTTAAAATTGAGACTATAAATCTATTATGTTTTCTTTCTGTGGGATAGTGGAGTAAGGGGAGGCCACGAGAAGACAGGCCTGGCACCTAAACACAAATCCCACAAAGAAGACATCTACCAATCCAGAAACAGAAGAGATCATCTACCAACGATGTGTTTTTTTATTAAATAAAGGGAAGAACTTCCCACTAAAACCTAAATCCATGGCCTAAGGCCAAAATGGAAAGATTGCAAAATCATATTCTAAAAATCAGGAAGCTGCTTCGGCTCTCCTATGTCTTGTCTGTGATATCACTTAAGTGGAAGCAGACGTTAAACACCTAAAGAAGAAGAAGAAGAAGAATTTCTGTATAAGGTAGGATATACATTTTGACTGCTTTTATATACATCATATTTGAAATAACCGATTTACGTTGCTACTGTATTGCTTGTATTAGTTTTCAAAATTTGTTTGGTTTAAACATTATTTCTATAACATAATTACACAAAATTAATGTATAATGTTTTTGGATTTCCGTATAATCTCTGTTAATATAGTGTTACTGTAAAAATGGAATATAAACATAAATAACGTAGCCTACATAAAAGCACATAATTTTTAGTCACGCTATAGCCTATATAAAATTCCTTTAAACTTAATTCGATATCAGAACCCAAGTTCTAGTATTTTTTATCGTGTGGTCCCAATCAGCCAAGAATGTGGTCCCAATCAGCTTTGACATATGGTCCCAATAAGCCATGGTCCCAATCAGCTTGCATTCGTTTTGATGTGTTCGATCGGCATCATTATGATATTAGTTAATGCCAGTCAATTCGTCCACAAGCGTTATGATTTAAATTTTCGCATTTGTGATGGTTTGATTAGTATTATCGATGTTTGTATTTTGTAATGAAGTATTTGTAGGGTTAACAGGACGAATAAGCAAAACTTAAGAAACCTACCTTGGACTCCGAAAACTACAAAAACTTCAGACCAGTTGCAAACTTATCATTTGTTTCAAAAGTTTTGGAGAAAGCGGTCAACAAAAGGTTAAAAGAGCATCTTAATTATTACTCTTTATTGAATAACTTTCAATCTGCTTATAGATAAAACCATTTCACTGAGTCTTCCTTATTAAAGGTTGTAAATGACATCAGATCGGCTGTTGATGATGGTGATTGCTGAATGCCTTGTAATGTTGGGTTTATCTGCTGCATTACCCGATATATATGGCGAATTTGGAATATCAGAAAATGCTTTGAGTTGGTTTCAACCATACCTCATTAGCCCCTCGCAATCTGTGCAAATACGCAACACCTTATTCAATCCAGTTAAGTTAGTGAATGGAGTACACCAAGGTTCCATCCTTGGACCAGTGTTGTTTGTGTTGTAACCTATACTGTAGGCGTCGCCACTATTCTGAAGAAGTACAATCTTTTGTATCACTGCTATGCTGATGGCACTCAAATATTGGACAGATTCAAGTCTACACATGTTTCATTTAATATAATAACCAATTGTACAAATGATGTTAAATCTTGGATGATCAATAACATGCTCTAACTGAATGATGAGAAGACAGAAGTCATGCTATGTGGCACCAAACAACAGCTTCCAAACATCAGTCAAAACTCAAAAAAAGTCGCTGACTGCACAATCTAACTCGTGGATAACCTGAAAAATCTGGGTGTTTATCTTGATTCTGAACTCGGCATGGAGAAACAAGTGAATCAAATTTGCAAGACATGCTTCTTTCATTTGAGGTCCATACGTCGAATTCGCAATTTGATTACACAAGATGCCGCACATGCGCTGGTAAGATCGTTAATTTTATCCAGACTTGACTACTGCAATAGCCTTCTATTTGGCATAAACACCAGCCTGATCCACAAATTACAACTTGTACAAAATACCGTGGATAGAATTGTGTGCCAATCTGGTAGAAATTGCCACATCCCACCACTGCTTAAGAGTTTACGTTAGCTTCCAGTGGAAAGCATAATTAAATTCAAACTTCTGTGCATAGCCTACAAATGCCAGAGAGGTGAAGCACCAGACTACCTGTCCTCAATGCTAATTGACTATGTCCCCCAAAGAAATCTTCGCTCCCAACATGAACTACGTCTGGTGGTACCCAACTATAGGCTTAATACATTTGGTCATAGATGCTTCTCATGCACGGACCAAACCTATGGTATTCATTATCCCTGACCTTAAACTTAAAGAATTCACAATCGCTTAGCTATTTTAAGAAGCAATTAAAAACTCATCTTTTGTCGACCGCTTATTAGTTAATTGTTAACATTGTTATATCTTGTGAGAAGTGGGGAGCTAAATGCGCCTTGAGCATTAACTCGCTATTTAAGAACTCACTATTATTATTATTATAAATATGAACTCGAAAACGGATCACCTCAGGGTTCCGTTATAAGCCCGCCCGACACTTTTCAATGCCATGATTAATGACCTCCAGTCTAATAACTACATTACAAAAACTTATTGGCGTAGGAGTCTATGCAGACGACAGCTCAATTTGGCATTCAGCGAATAACGACGGTACGGTAAGAACGAGAATGCAAGAAGCTTTAGACAAATTATCGAAATGGTCAAATGATTGGGGATTTCGAATATCTGAAAGTAAAACAGTAAGTATGCTCTTCTGTAGGGATCATAGAGAAGTGTCCTCTACGAAACTTGAATTGAACAGCATCCGAATTGAATTCACAGATAAGGCAAAGGTGGACGTTGATCGTAAATGACTTTTATAGTATGTACTGCACATACTGAAAATATTGTTAAAAAAGGACTGAATGTAATGTCTCATTTGTTATATTAATGAAATTGTTATTTATTGAATAAAATGATTTACTTTGTTGTTTGTTAATGGACGGGTCCGGTCTAGCGTTGAGAAATGGGGATCCAACAAAACTAAGTCGTGTGGCCTACTCCACCAACGGGTGTGGACGACTCCAACAAAGGGTGTGAACGACTTGAGTGGTTCCCCCCTGTCAGTGGTGTAAGTCCAGGGCCTGGAAACGTGTGGTCGTGCGACTGGGATGAAAGAAACCTAGGTCCCGTGTCCGGAATCGAAATGAAATAGGGGCTACGGTGGTTCAGTGAGTGGGACGTTTGCTGCCTTACTTTATCAGTGGTGCAAGACAGAGAGCCTGGCGAGAGACAACGTATCTTTCGGATGGGATATAAAAAAAAAAACAAGGCCCCGTTTTGCTCTCTAACTTCATCAAAGCTCATCGGGATTTTACTGGAGATGTCCACCCTTGTGCAGGACGGAGGGCATGGCAACGTACAGTCGTTCGGTGGAATAAAAAAAAATGAGCTCTTTGGTCTGAACTCGAAATGAAGTGGGGTCTACGATGGCTCAGTGACTTTGCTGGATTAACCATTAAGCAAAATAAGCACGTGCTTAGGGCACCAAGGGAAGGGGGCACCACATAAATTTTCATAGCCGAAGTTTAAATGTATGCCTCTGTTTAATGACATAATTCGAGTTGGTCAGACGACTCATACCTCAATAATGGCCCGGTTGAAATACATTTTCGTTTAATGTTATTTGTCAAGTATCATCTTAAACCTCTCTATAAATGTTTGTAGGTATGAGAACTATTTCACCAAAAAAAATCATGTAAATTAATCATAACTTGACCCCCAATTTTATATTTTGAATGTCACATATAGGGCACCAAAGCCTTAAGTGCTTAGGGCCTCCAAAAGGCGCGATCCGGCCCTGCTCAGTGACGAGTAGGACGTTTGCTTTCTTACTTCATCTAAGTTCCTTATGATTTTTCTGGCAGGGTTCCACCTTGCCGGTGGTGTAGAGCGGAAGGCCTGGCAAGGAGCAACGTATATATTCGTTCGAATGAGATGAACAAAAATAACAACTGAGGTCCCGTGTTCGGATTCTAAATGAAGTGGGAGTAACGCGGTGGCACAGTGGGTAGCTGGAAGTTTGCTAGCTAACTTAATCAAAGTTCATCGGGATTTTTCTGGTGGGCTAAGCCTTGTCAGTGATATAGGACGCAGGGCCTGGCAATTGACAACGTATAGTCGTTCGAATGGTATAAAAAAGGGGTCCTGTGCCCGGAAACGAAATGAAGTGGGGCTACGGTGGCTGGGTGAGTAGGACGTTTGCTCTTTAAATTCATCGGGATTTCTCTGGAGATGTCCACCCTTGTCAGTTGTGTAGGACGAAGGGCCTGGCATCGGACAACACATAAAAGTTCGGATGGGACAAAAAATGAAAGTCCACATCAACGTGGGGGAAGGGGTGGGGTCTGACATTGATTCAAGTGGTTTGGTTTTGATTAAACGTGACAAGGAATAGGGTCGTCTCTCAAACCGTGTGGGTTTTCTCCACTGCTAGAGACCCCTACACGCAAGCAAATTATTGTAAGAAAACTGTTACTCCCGAAATGGCATGGTCTGTGTTCGCATTTGATCAACTTGCGTGGTATCGATTCCTCGCTTGTACGTGACAAGCGGTAGGTCCCCTGCCCAACCTCTTGGGTTTTCTCCGGTTTCTTCCTACTGTTAAAGAAATATCCTTTAGGTGCTTGTTGATTTAGCTTAGACGTACCTGTGTTTACTGAAACCACGAACGTCTCGCCTCAAATCCGGATGCTTTAACCTTGAGGTGCGATAACTCAATAATGCAACATAGAAATTTTATGCACTTTGGCATGTTAATACGCATGTTAATACTTAGTCATCTGTCAATGTAGAGATATTAACAGCGTCGAGACACCAATCAGGCCCGTAACAAGATATGGGGAGGGAGCAACAACCCCCCCCCCCTGCAAAAACTTTCGATCATAAAAAAATTGGCAAGTGATTGTTGCTTCCAGATCTCGTCTCCACAAAACGTAGGTATGTTAGTGTGCAAGGACCCCGAGGTTACCCGGATCTCCCTGCAGCTCAATTGTCAGAACATAAAATTCAAAGATGAAACCACGTTCCTTGGTGTAATCTTTGAAAAGAAAGTGACACGGAGACCGCATATAAAATGCGTAGTAACACGCACTCAATGCATTCTGAACCTAATGAGGTAGACCACGGGTCATGAATGGGGAGCAAACCGGGTTGCCCTCATGATGATTTACCGTTCTTTAATACATCCTGCACTAGATTACTGTTAACAAAAATAAACACCATACAATAAAAAGCGCGAGTCATTGCTGCAGGAAGTAAGCAAACTCCGTCACCAAGAAGGAAAAATCTGACCCTGGGACAATGGACAAAACGAAGACGATTGGGGGAAAGGTGTCCTGCCTTTTGCAAAATCTCGAGATTTACCAGGGTCGTACGGCCAGGCAGTCAAGAAGTCGTACGGCCAGGCATACGGCGAAATGGTTTGAGATTTCGGTCTCGATAAGCCCGCCATCAATAGTATCAGAGGATGCGATTAGAGCCACTGGGACTCTTCCCAGTACTAACGGTGGTTACCCCCCTCGTCCTGGGGGTAGACAAAGGGAATAACCCAGGGCGGCCAAGTATCTCTCTTTAGCTCGCATCGAGGATAACTGGTCAAATAAGGCTCACATGTATACGGACGGATCGCACAACCCCAAGAACTGTACGACGGGCTTTGGGATTTGAATCCCCGGAAAAGAGTTACGCGTAGACTGCCAAACATGTGCTCTGTGTACACCTCGGAAATACATGCAATGAAAGAAGTCGCAGTGTGGATATCCAGCGAAAAGAAATAAGCCTGGAATCAATATGGAGTCAGAGGTCGGACGCCCGCCCCGATCTATTGACCCATATCTACCTAGCGTACAAAGAGTCTCTGCAATGGGCACTCTATGGAAGCCTATAACTACCATTCATAATTTCTAGTCGAAAAGTAGAAAAGAAGAAAGTCGCCAAGACGGTATACAAGCCAAAATCAACGCGAAAATGGGAAATTAAGAAATATTTTTTTTCCCTAATTTCTTATTTTCGACTTGCATTTTGGCTTGTATGCCGTCATGGCGACTTTCGACTTAGTCATATTTTTGTATTTATTGATGTCAGTAAGAAGGCGAAAGTAGGAAATAGGAAATTAGGAAAAAACGTTTCTACTTTCGACTTTTCTTAATTTCCTACTTCCGCGTTGATTTTGGCTTGTATACCATCTTGGCGACTTTCTACTTTTCGACTTTTCGGCTTTCGTGTTTTGAAGGGGCGAAAAGTAGAAATTATTATGAATGGTAGTTATAGGCTTCCATAACAATCAAATAGTATTGACATGGGTCCCGTCGCACAAAAACGTGATTGTTATTTCTGGTGTCACAAAACAAGCGAAATTGATGGACGGGCCTCAAAATTATGTCCCATTTCTTATCCTCTCGTTAAGTATTTGATATCCTTCTATTTTGTCATTGTTTGTTTACCTCATTAATGCAGTGCATAATTTTGAGACCGACTAATTTTCTCCCAGGGGGGGGGGGGATTTTGTTCCTCGACCAAGTCACAACAGAATAAGAGTAAAAAACATTTTTTCAAACATGATATTTATAATAATGTTTGGGTTGAGTAGCGTGACATATTCAATTTGTTCACGGATTTATCAAATACAGAAAAAAAAGTGATTTTTCCTTCTATTTTGGCATTGTTTGTTTATCTCATTAATTCAGTGAGCACTTATTTTGCGACCGACTGCCTTTATTTTGCGACCAACTATTTTTTTCGCTGGGGGGTTACCGCCCCCGACACATTTACGTCCGTCAATAATAGCAAATAATTTATGAATATAATGCTGAACTTATGAACACAACCACAAAAGTCGGACTCCGGTCACCACAATGTGACAAAATCTCTATTAATATATCTTATAGAAATTTTGAGGGTGGGGGGGGTCCGCAAGAAATTATATAAAATGTTGACAATCTGTGACTCCGGCGGCACGAGGTTGCGCAGCACCCGATGAAGCGCGATAAGGAGAGTGTGGGAGGGTCACATGCACTTGGGGGGGGGGGGGCATCCCCATAAAAAAAGTTTTAAGTTTTCAGTCTTCTGTAAACACTGTTTTGGCATATTTTACGGTATTAAACTAAGACATCATGTTTGGGTCAGGGGGTGCATTATTCATATGTTTTTCAATTAGCAGTGGTGAAATTATACTTCTGGAATATTTACAAAATATTACTGGCAGGCTATAACTAGACACAATTTTATGGAAGACAGTTACTTTTCACTTTACACAAGTTTCTATGATGATTCTCTCAAGTGTTTTATTTTAGCAATGTAAACCATATTGGGTACAGGTTTAATACGGATATAATTTTAACTAATCCTAAAAATTGTTGTTAGGGCCTACCGTGTAAATTTTGGTCGGGTCAAAGTATATTCAGAAAAAAAATGTAAATGATGTAATTATTCTCTCTTTTATGTTGTCACAGATTCAGAGCACTTTGTAGATTCTTAATAATAAAATTTTACTCATACTCTTAAGTGTTTTCTTCAAATCAGAATTCTGCAAAATCTTCCCCAAAATTTCAGGAAATGGCATTTCAGGGACTCTATAGATTAAAAAATTACTCAAGGGGAACATGCCTCCGCCCCCACCCCTAGAAGCCCACACCTGTGGTGCTTGACTCGTGGCTGTGTCACTTGTTTTGGGAATCTGTGCATCATTTGGTCTCATTTTTGCTCAACACCCCTCTCCTCAAACAACAAAACAAATTCGTTATGTACGCCCCTGGTCCGAGGACAATTTTATAAAATAAGAAGC
Source organism: Patella pellucida (assembly GCA_917208275.1). Lineage (NCBI taxonomy): Eukaryota > Metazoa > Mollusca > Gastropoda > Patellidae > Patella > Patella pellucida. The sequence goes on from OU795036.1 coordinate 37,280,096, forward strand.
TGTGAGACTATTTACATGCATAATAGATTGGAGTAAGGCCACGTTTGTTTGTTCGATATTAATTAATCGCCTTTACTTTTTTCAAACGTATCGAGCAATCAAAATATACACTAATCATCACTCTCTATCAGATAGGATCAAGTATATCTTGTCCCAAAGCATCGACCAATCAAATTGATTAGTTCTGCTCTGCTTACCTTTAGATCGAAATGTTAATCATTGAACTCAGTCAAGACATTCACTTAATTAACATCTACATCAAGCTTCGGGGCCAGCGGAGGCAATTCTTGAGAGGGGGGGACTCCCATCCTATGTCCTTATATGTGAGGGACAGGGGCGGTAATAACCTGGAGACAATGTTCTCATCATCGAAATCCCATCAAATCATTCACCTAATGAATGTCTACATCAAATTTGAACATTCCACCTCAATTAGAAGGAGCGTTATTGTGTTCCAGAGTCTCGGACCAATCAAACTGCTTATCACTCTCCTTACCCTAAGCAGATAATGTCCATTATCGAACTTAGTCAAGGTATTGATGTAATAAAGCTATACACTAAGTTTCATCACTCTCACTTAATTAGGTGCATAATTAGAGTGTAGGCCTAGTAATGCAGTAAGGGCACGTTTGTTTGTTAGATGTTATTTCAATGAATGTAGGAAACTGGTCTGGAGAAGTATAAATATCTTAATATACACATTAGTAACAACAAAACCATTGTTATGATTAGGTACAATTTATTTATATTTATTAAAGAATTCCGTCAATTATAGAAGTTTCTTTAAAACAAGTTAGATAAATTCAGCTCCAGTAAGTGATAAAACATTTACAATGAATAACAGGTAATATATTACAGTAAAAATTCGTATTACACATGATGAGCTAATGTACATGAAACAAAGCAGTTTTAATATCAGTTTAAAAAACATCCAATAGAAAATGACAAAAATGAGCTTCTACTGAGACTTGTAGGACTTAACTAAGGCTTATGAAACTTGACGAAACATGCTAGGCTGTATTTTCTTAAGATTATAATTGGGAACCCCATGATGTATATAAAAATTTCTGCTGGTTTCATTCTAAATACATCTCTCTAATGTCCCAGTCAGACTAGACTGAGCTGCAGCGACCATACCGCAAACATGAACACAATTCAAGAAAATGTCCCAAAATTTAAAAAAAGCCACGGTCTCATAACTTTCCAGGTCAGATTGCAAAACCTTGGCGTTTGCTTTGAACATTCTCAAAAGAAATGCTGTGACTCAGCAATCATTTGCGACCATAGCATGATATCTGGCATTTCCAGAAAGGTTTACAATTGTAGCTCTGCCCCTTTGGGTTGGATATGGACCAATATAGATGGATCATACTAAATTGGATCAGGCAGACAAAATATTAACAAAAAGTGGGTGTGGCCCTGCCTAAGCAGGAGGGGGCCATGTACAAAAACAATTAGTATACCATGTACCAAGATAATCCATTCAGAATTGTGGCCTTCAGACGCTAAACACAAAAAGAATGGGATTAGCTCTACCCCTGGGGTTAGGACATGCACCAAAATCAATAGTTGCCGCCCTTGGACTATAAGGAATATATATGCCAAGTTTGAAGATGATCCATTCAGAATTGTTGCTAGTAAATGATAAACACAATAATTGGGCATGGCTCTGCCCCTTGGGGTTGGTACATGCACTAAATCAACAGTTGCTGTCCTTGGGCTCTAAGAGATACTTACATCAAGTATTAAAATTGTTGCCAACAGATACACAAAGCAAAAATGGGTGTGGCTCAGTCCCTGGGGTCGGCCATTCACCCAAAACACTAGGATCATCCTTAGGGTATAAGGAATAGGTATACAAAGTTTTAAAAAGATCTGTTAAATTAAGCATGGCTCTGAACCAGCATGCCAAAAAATAATAGAGGTCCTCCTTAGGGTATAAGTCAAAAATACGATAAAGTTTGAAAACGATCCTTAATGAGTCTCAGAAATAAAAGTCTGAGTACGTATGAAATTTAAGCGCCAAAATATAGAGGAATGGTATATTTACCTTGTCTCCAAATTTAAGTTAAAAATATTGAGTCGTTTGGACGGGAACGTCAAAACTGCTTATCCGGACACGTAACCCTTTTAGGATTTCGGGTCATTTTTTTTTTTTTGGGTGACTTGATAATCGATTTCCGTTCCTTTAGAGGTCTACACAATGAATGACCCATGTGCTGTACTTGATAACAAAAGGTAGATTTCCCCATCAAATTATTTTTATAAATTAAAAGTCTGGTTTTATCCAGACACCGCATAATACAGCGTGGGAGACCGGTCTCCATTTTCAGATGAAGACTGACGGAATGTTGATTTAGTTGCTCGGAAGATAGAGGATTTTAAGGGATTTTAACACAAAAATAAGCAGTTTTATTCTCCAGAATATTATCATGATTCGCCCTTTAAGAATTGTGGCCTGTAGGTGACAACCAAACACAAAAAATGGGCGTGGCTCTGCCCCTGGGTGTCGCTCATGCACCAAAAACGATAGGGATCATCCTTAAGGAAGCAAACTTTCAAGACAATCCCTAAAGAATTGTGTCCTGTAAGCGACCCACAGACACAAACACACCAAGACAGGAGCGACGGCATATAAAAATGGATAATCAAAATTAACAATGACAATCGAGGCTTGCCTTTAATTGAATCGTTAATATCTAGGTTCAGAGTGAAGCATTTGACTAAAATTTTCAGCACATTCTTTTTCATAATCTATTTTTTAACTATTATAGCTAAACTGTCCACTCTTTATCTAATCTTTCATAATGCCGCTTTAAGTGTAATACCCTAAAAGCTTATTAATATCAACAAATAATTTTCTATGACTAAATGTAATTTTCAATAGGCAAGACGTCTTTTTCACAACCTGAAAAGTTAAATACTTGTAAAATACACTGATAAAATATTACTCCTGGAAATCTCTCAATATATGACATAATGTTCCTTACACAGCTTCAATAATACAATAAATCACACTTACTAATGTCACAATAATTGTAATGAGATTGATATCTCTTAAAAATATGATGTCTTGACATGGTGTTAGAAACTATTCATGTTAAGTCATAGTAATATAAATATATTGATAATACCAAATGAAGATAAGTATTTACATTTTTATTGTCGATTTCTTTGTTTATTTTGCCAAACTTTTATTAGAGCCATTTTCTAATGGAAATCAAAATTTAAATACAATGTAAAATGTATTTATATACACAGATGTTCAAAAATTTTCTACACTATTTGAAAGTGTGAAAGGAAGGATCATGGGGACCTCATGATTGCTCGGCTCAATACAACTTTGAATGTAATTCATATCTTAAGACTCAAGTTAATTAATAGTCTAAAGGAAATTTTCCCTTGTTATTTTCTCAGTAGGTAAATAATTGTGAAGAACGTTTTATCTGATCACTATAATATTGGGGCTTTGTAGAGATGCCAATACTGGCATTACTATATAGTGGAAATCCAATATCCATTAATGCAGAACAAATTGAGAATGCACCTCTTCGAAAGGCGGGGGACAAACATACTACATGTATAAAAAATTAAATGCTGTGACAAATCTAAATTATAATAATAATAACAACACTAATTTGATTTGAGAGATTCTTTGAATTTGTGCTTGTTTATTAATATGAATAGCAATAATACTGATAAAAATGAAATACAAACATGTCAGACAGGTGTGTATCAGTTATTTTTTTTTACCAGGAACTGGGTCCTAAGCGCCAAGTCTCATCTTTGAGAAAAGCCTAAGGTTCTGTCAATTCCAGTATTAGGCTAGTAGTGGTATATATTTCTTGGGAATTAAATGCAGAACGAATGTTTGTTACATATTCTGAACCAGTATGGGGTGTAGTATTCCAGAAAAATTCCCCCCGTCAATTGGTTTTGGGGAAAAAAAATTGTGGCCGGTTGAAATTTTGGCCTCGGGGGATCACATAAAAATAGGGATAATTTCGGTATGAATAGATTTTTGACATTTTCTGACGAATTATCATGGTAAAATCTCTCACACAATTCACAAAACGATCAGAGAATAATATTTAGTGATGATAAGATCAGAAAACATATGACGTCATCATTGAAATTCAAAATGGCGGCTAAAATGCAGCTATCTCATAAGTTATAAATTTGAAGATAAATATATCTTGTAATATGTCTATCCACAGGTTTATACATCACCTGAGAACGATTAACATAGTAAAAATTCATTTAACACGGTATTAAATCCGGGACAAAAATATTCGTGACTCACCGATTTTTCCCCATCGTCATCCAGATCAACTGCTTCCCCATTTTGCAGTTCTTTCGGCGGCAAACACATTTGAGACCATTTTGACGGCACGTGCACATATTTGTGCCACATTGGTTCAGTTGGGAGCTGGTGACAAGTCCGTACGGACTGGCTCATAAGATCCACTGTCATTCACACATTCCCATTCGGTTGGATCCAATGACGAGACCACCTACAACTTCAATCGGACCCTCCAAGCTTTAGAGGAATGGGCGCTGACATGGGGTATGAAGTTTTATGCGAAAAAGTGTTACATCATGAGTATCAACAACAAATCCAGTCATATCACTATTATCAACTAGATAACAACATTCTCCAGCAAATTGAAAAAAATCCATACCTGGGCGTCACAGTTACAGAGAACCTAAAATTTAGCACCCAAATCACGAAGATCTCAAACAAAGCCTCCTTTACCCTTGAAGAGAAACCTCAAATAGTGTCCACCGACCTGCAGGAAAACAGCCTACCCATCGTTAGTGCGATCCGTCCTAGAATACAGCTCCGCTGTCTGGAACTCATACCTCCAAAAGGACATCGACAAACTGGAACAAGTCCAGCGCCGTGCCGAAGGCTTCATCTCTGGAGACTATAAATCCCGAGAACAGGGCTGTGTCACGAAAATGTTAACGACTCTCCAACTTCCACCACTTCAAGACAGAAGAAAGATGACACGACTGACATTTTTCTACAAGGTGGCTGAGGGATTGGTGCCGGCAATGCCTATTGATACCTATCTGACTCCTATTCGTGGTAAACGGTTAATCAGACCCCAAAAATTTGAAAATTATGTTAGTGGAAATATTATTGATAGACAAGCCAGTAACCATCACAAGTGCTTTAAACCCATAAACTGTGAAAGCGACCAGTTTTTCCCCAAACAACTATTGAGTGGAACAAACTAGACAGTGAAATTGTGCGCGCAGAGTCAGTTCGGAGCTTCATTACAGCTCTCCATCAGTGTGAATAATTTCTCTCCCGCTGCAATTATACCGAAAGGTCCTGCAGTGTATACATTCAGATTCAGAATGCAGATTCGTCCAATTTTGCCCATACGACTACGTGCAAATGTACTCGTAGTGCGTGGAAGTGTGCCGCTCCATCAGTTAAGGCATATGCTCGACGTCAATCCGGTTCTTTTCAACCATCATCAGTCTAAATTTTGCGAACCACAAGCGGGCTAGTCCGCCGTCTTCGGTATGACCGTAAATGTGTCCAAAGAGGGCACTACCACCTTTACCAACAGAATCCGGTGAACTGTTCAATTGAGATATTATCCTAGCCCAACCCTGGATCGCCCATGCCTGGGTGGAATGGAATTCAATAATAAAATATTTGAGCGACAAAGGCGTGCAAGATTGGGCTGAGATAATATCTAAATGGAACAGTTCGCCGGATTCTGATGGTAAAGCTGGTAGTGCCCCCTTTGGACATATTTACGGTTATACCGGAGACGACGGACTAGCTCGCTTTCGGTTCACAAAATTTAGAACGATGATGGCTGAAAAGAACCGGATTGACGTCGAGCATGTGCCTCTACTAATAGAGCGGCACACTTCCACGCAGTAAGAATACATTAGCAAGTAGTCGTATGGGCAAAGTTTGACGAATCTGCATTGGATTCAACCGAATGGGAATGGGTGAATGACAGTGGATCTTAGGCCCTGTATCCATAGGCTGTTCCCTTGTGGCTTGTTCCCCTGTGACCTTGTGACTTACCACACGGACGATGAACCTTTGCTTTTTAATGTGCCTGTACCCATAGGTTGTACCCAGGAACATGTGGTCTCGCGCACGGAACATGTGGTCTGGTGGACGGGAACACAGGGAATGAACTTGTCCATTCTTTTGCAGCTGCACAAGAGGGAACACGCTATTACGAGTACGATATTGTATGGAGATACATCTACACTGTTAAAATTCGTTGTCATCAATATCCTCACTGACAGAAGCTGATTGGTTGAGGAGGTGAGAAGTCATCCGCTGCTGTGGAACCTTAGAAATAAGGATTACCATGACACCAGTGAGGAAAATAATTGAAATAGCGGCATCCTTCTGATTTTTCAGTACTTGATTTCATCGTCGAGCTATCAATAAAACAACTGTTCCCATAATGATAGTTGTGTCTTGTGTTAATTTGCTTTCTCATTAACGTTCGTATGTAGACATTTCTTTTACCTATTTTTCCATCGTACATTGCACACGCCACAAGGCACAAGGGAACAGTCTATGGATACAGGCGAGTATAGGGTCAGGTAACAAGGTCACAACGCCGCAAAGGAACACGCCACAAGGGAACAGCCTTTGGATACAGGACCTTATGGGCCAGTCCGAACGGACTTGCCACCAGCTCCCGACTCGGTACTCAACTTTTTGAGGTGTATATGCAAGTCGATCCGGAACCAATGCGGCACAAATATGTGCACGTGCCGTTAAAATGTTGTATGTGGCGGTTGCCACTGAGAGAACTGCAAAATGGGGAAGCAGTTGATCTGGATGACGATGGGGACTAATCAGTGAGTCACGAATATTATTTTCCCAGATTTAATACCTTGTTAAATGAGTTTTTACTATGTTATTCGTACTCAGATGATATATAAACCTGTGGATAGACATATTACAAGATATATTTAACTTCAAATTGGTAACTTATGAGATAGCTGCATTTTGGCCGCCATCTTGGATTTCAATGATGACGTCATATGATTTCTGATTTTATTATCACCAAATATTATTCTCTGATCGTTTTGTGAATCATGTGCGAGATTTTACCATGATAATTCGTCAGAAAATGTCAAAAATCTATTCATACCGAAATTATCCCTCGTTTTATGTGATCAACGGGGGCCAAAATTTCAACCGGCCACAAAAATTTTTCCCCAAGACCGATCGTCGGGGGGAATTTTTCTGGAATACTACACCCCATACTGGTTCAGAAAATGTAACAACAATTCATTCTGCATTTAATTCCCAAGAACTTGGGATCCACTTGTTCCACTATTAGGCTAATATTCAACATGAAACTTGACATGATTATTTCTTGGACAATTGTGCATGGATAGATGGACTTTGATGTCACAATTCCAAGATAGCAGCAATGATGTCATGCTATATTACTGTTCCATAGTACGATAGTGCCCTTTTCACAATTAATTAATCGATTACCAATCGGAAAGTATATTTCTTCAAAACTTTGCTGAATAAACACAGATTTTTGAAATGACTATACATTTTAAAAGGCAAAAACAGATGATGACATGACAGTGCTCTAAACGGCTGCTGTAACCAAAATTTGTATACTATTTTGTAATGCCGTTTTTATAACATGGAAGCAGAATAAATAATTCTCAGTATACAGTACTTTGTATTTTTCAACTAAAATCGTTCATTCAGGAATTATAATGTCGGTCATATAAGTTAGTGCCTGTTCCCATGTAGAGCTTACTGTAGACAGACAGTATAAGTTTAGTATGATCTGACAGCATACTGCAAATATTTTTTATGTGTGTTCCACACAGTATTACTACATTCAGAGATATTTGATGATTACCAGTCTACAATAAATCTTGTCAATTGTGTAATAATTTCATTTTACAAGTTTTTTTTAATATTGTCTGTTCATGAATATATTTAACCACATTTATCATGTCGTATGAGATGGGGCAACAAAACTCACCATTAAAGTGTAAAATTAGAAATATAAACTATAACATGTCGGATAAATACTACATTTTCTCCGATTTATTAGCCTCTGCATTTCAATACAGTTATTTTATCTGTATCCAAAATTAAGGACATAGCATCTATAGATGAAGCAACTATTCAGTGTAATATCGAAGTATCTGTCTATGTTTAGGTGTAAACCAAGTATTTGTCTGCTATTTTTCAACTGTACAGCTACAAAATTGGTAAAAAAAAAGTCATAATGGATTGCCAAGTTAATTGTACAAGATGTTGAAAGAGATAGTCCAGCTATTTTTAACAAGCCAACAGTGAGGCTGATGTCCCCTGTCGCAATCCAATAATAATTTTTCTAAAATGTTGGTCTGAGTAGCTGTCATATCTATTTCTAGAATACAGAAATATAACTATAGATTATCTCCTGTACAAACTTTTAAGCAAGACTTAACAAAGATGTCTTACCATTCTGCTTTGTCAAAGATAATCTCTAGGGTGTTACAGATGTCAGTAGATAAATACTTGGTTTGTTTGAGAAAGTTACATACATCATCTACCTGTTATCTATTTATATACTTCTTAAAAATGCATCACAAAGATATAACAAATTAGTATAAATGATAAAGAGAGAAAACATGTATATAATAATATGTAAAATAAATAAAGAAATATAACATTAAAGCAGTGCTATTATATGTATATATATATATATATATATATATAATTAATATAACATGTTTTTATATCATAAATAACAAGCGGTTGCCAGGCAAGACACCCCAACATTTTGCAAGAGATGGACAGACAACAAGCTATCAAAAAAGTGTTTTTTCATACAATCAGAGTGATAATCCTTGGGCCGGTTTCACGAAATTTTAACTAAGATAAAATCAAAATTTTAGTAATTTGATAATATTAGATTGAAGTATCAAAATTGAAGAATCTACTGAAAGGAAGCCACAATCATGATATTACATACACTATCATGAGAACAGCCATTTTGTCAGACAATGTCGGCCAGATATTTAGGGGGTTACAGGGATATATTTGTACGGTTTTTAAAATCGGATAAAAAATTTGACGTCTAGGGGGTCCACAAATGAAAAACACACTATTCTTACAATCAGGGGACATAAGTTACAGTTCAATATGCATGATTTTTGGGATGAAACATACATTTCATGAAAATCGGTTCAAAATTATGACCTCTAGAAGATACAGAATCTTGGTATTAAATACTTGCACACTATTTGCATATGAGAAGTGGTCATTTTATTGGGCAATTCAAACTTAATCATCATCATGGTATAACAGTGATATGTGAATGTTTTTTTACAATCAGATATAAATTGTGACCTCTAGGGGGTCCACAAGCAAAAAACATGAATTATCTTACAATCAGGAGCCATAAACCAGGAAGTTTTGGTCCTATATATTTGAATATTGAATGGAACTGACATCTTTTAGAGATAAACCTATATTTCAACTTCCGTAAACAATCAGATAAATATTGTGACCTGTAGACAGACAGGGGTGACGACTATAGTCTACATGAAAATGTGGGCGTATAAAAATTACATATCTATGTATATTCTATATATATTTTATTAATAATATAATTAAAGGTATGAAATTATCACATGGCAAGATATATTACATGTATTTAACAACATGTAACAGAGAGGTTAGGTGTATTTCAATATTAATTGTTTTATTTACCAAGCATACTGTCACTGCTCTTCATTCTCAAAGCTTTGTCTATATCGAATTGACCATAAAACCTCATCAACAAAATCCAACCACATCAGTCCTATAGAATACATGCCAATGGGTACATTGGTGGACCTTACCCAATTAAATAGGATACTAGCTGTCAGCCAACAACAAACACCCATGAAAATCGAGAACCAGGCTTGAAAAATATTGACGTTTATCTCGGCACATGGCAGAATTAGAACCTGAAATGTTCTAGTCAGTGTTCCGTGCAAGACTGTTTCCATGGCCATGGGTTGTATATGAATTTAAACTTAGGAAAACAGGTACTATTGTCTTTCTTTTCTATATTTTCTTATTTTAATTGAAATAAAAACAGAATAATATCTTGGACTGAACTTATGTTGATTTCGAAAACCTTATCACATAGGCCTTCATTTAAAACCATAATATGCAGAAAGTACTTATATGTAGCTCTTATTAGCTGATTTAAAGATTCAGATGCAAAGCAGTCCCAATATGGAAGGTAAATAAATATGAATATAATATGATGATAAATCATTATGAAAACGATCATATGACAAGACTTGAAAAAATGATTTTCTTAATTGAAAATCTGATTAAAATTCGATTTTTTAATTGGTGTTGTTAGTCTATGTGCGATTGAACTGTTTCTTTTACAGGCTGTTCTCTTTGAAGTCTGGTTTGAACCAAATAAGGTGTCAAACTTCTTAAAGAGGTTGTTAGTTATTACTTAAGTGTTAACATAAAAACAAATGAAATATGTTCTAATTTTAGTTTGTCTGTTCATTTAAAGTACAATATTTATTTCCTAGAAGTTTTTTCATTTCTAATGTACGCACAGATTGACTGATATCATTCTTTTTATGGCATCAACACTTTAAGGTGAAATTAAAAACTGTAAAAACTGAGATAGAAATAACAAGTACTACATTCTTATGTACATTTTAATAGAAGATGTATAAAGATAACAATACCTTAAGAATTCATTCCATTTAAGCCATGAAGAATGTTTACATACAACAGATTAAAAGAAAGCGAACAGATGTTGCTGTAGTAGTCATAGGTTAGGCAATGTACACGTTCAACACCAGCCAAGAGAAAGAGCACTTAAAATTACACATTGACGACAAACTCCGGATTCACATATGAAAATCCAGAAAATTCGGTTTGATCTAGGTTCATGATAAATAATTTATCAGTGGGGGTCATTTTGGGTGCTTCTGATGTGAATTCACGATCGAAGTTACTAACATCTTTTCGACTTTTCTGAAAAAAAAAAAAAATATAAATGAATAAAATATTTATTCATGTATAAGTTAAGATTGTTTTACGAAAGACAATATATTAAATTATGACTAGAGAAGACTAGTTGAAATGCGCTCAGTAATAAGTAGTACCATACTTGTGTTCCATAGAATTGTTATCTGTATATTCCAGTTCAATTTAAACAAGCCAACAGTGAGCATGATGTTCCCTGCCGCAATCCCAAAATAAATAGATGACCCATATTAATTAATTGCACATTTATCTTTTTCTCAAATCTATTTATCTTTTCCTCCTTGGGGGGACAACAATATCAATTTGGTAGGTGTGTTTTAGCACACTGAATTATAGAAATTTAATATTTGTCACTTAAATTTAATCAAATCCAGAACTTTTATCTATTTATTTTTGATTTTGTAAACCACTCAATAAAATGAAGTTAAGTTACAAAAATTGGTAATCTGAGCTGCAAATTCAATAAAATATAGGTTCTCTGAGAGAATTTAAGAAGCCAAACTTATAGTTTAATAGTTTATGTCTATAAACTATATATATATACGGCTAACCAGGAAATAAACAACTGATATGCACATGAATCAAACTACAAAAAAACATGAATTCTGTTGATTCATAGATACACGTGACAAACAACATCCCGGGCAGATATGAGTTATGTATATAATGTGGCAGCCATTACCATACATGTATATCAAATATTCAAACATTTTTATAATTCAGTTTCCAAATGATTAACAAGCCCACACTGAGGTCGATGTCCTCCACATTAACCCAAAATAAATAAAGAAACTCATATATATATTCCAAGTTTCATCACCAATTCATTGGCATGCACGTTATAGAAACCTTTACAATTCGAATTGGAAATAAGAGTAGGTCGTAGTGTTGCTGTCCCAAGTAAAATAATACACTGTATGGTGTATGCTGGTCTTCATTATTCAAGTCAGTGCAGAATAGTAGGATGTTAAAAAAAAACATTTCATCTCATTTGTAATGTTCTTGTCAATCAAATTGCTTATCCTTAGTCGGAGCATTAGATGTTCATCATTAATCTCAAACATTCATAAAATAAACATCTACACAGGTGGGACAATTTACCAAAACATAACTTAATATTACCAAATACTACCAAATAATATAAAAATATAGTTTGTCAGGCAATGAAACATACGGCCATATCAGCTAAATCGTCCGGGCAGTCAACAAGAGTTGTCAGATGTTTTTACTTCTTTTCGGTAATGAAACATTTATAATACACTAAAATCTGATTAAGAGAAACAATTTATTAAGTAATTATCAGAAAATCATTGAATTTGTTTGGCTTGGATAAAGTTGTCTTCCATGCTAATGTTTAGTATACGAAACATTTTATATCATGGATTTAGCTGTTCAAGTTATCATAATTCATTGAAAATCAATATACTTGTTTGTCTCAAGACCTGAAACTCTGTGTATCAATCTAAAGTCAATTGAATGATAACTTTAGCCTCTAGAGCATCCACAAGATTTTTTGAAGTGATCAAGGGCCATAACTCTGACAGTAATTATCGGAAAACGCTGAAAATCAATAGGCTTCATTGTCTCATGACCTTAAGCTTAAACATTGTGTATATATTTTAAAGTCAATTGGTTATTAACTGTAGCCTCTAGAGCGTCCACACGGCGGACGGGGGCGACAACAATATACAACCACATTTCAATGTGGGCGTATAAAATTGAAATAATTTGCAAAAACTAGCAAAATATTTGCAATTTCATAGCAGATTTGGGTAATGCTGATGATATCACAGCAGAGAGATAGTGGGTGTTTAGTGTTTTTCTGCAGCATAATTTAAACGGTCACCCCCCCTACAAAATTTTGATAAGATTGCCAAAAAAAGTCCCCTCGGCGCCTATGAGTATGAAGATTGGAACCTACGAAACGTTGAACAAAGACCTACAGCCTGTGATGTTACAGCCTTTTAACATTGAAGTGAATGGGCAAATAATTGTTCTTCTGGTAGGACTCTGACTAGTAATTATTTCCCCCTATTTCATAATGGACGAATGTAGTGCGAGTAAAAAATTGACAAATTTTCCCTTAATATTTTTCTCCCCTCTTTCTGCATTCTTTGGTTGACTTTTAGGTCTTGAACTGGAGAAAAGGGATCAAATTTGCAATTTCATAGCAGTTTTGGGTAATACTTGTGATATTACAGCAAGGGATAGGGGGTGCAAAGTGTCAATCATTGTGTCAGAAGTGAGATTTTGATCCCAATCAACATCAAATCCCTGTAGCAAAATATCTAAACGATCATCCCCAGCCATCTTTGTTATATTTTATACATCAATACAACAACACAGTGTAAATTTAATGTTTTTTTATGAACATATATTTTCATATGTACAAAATTTGTAAAAAAATCATTTTAGGGAATAGAATGATAACAATAAAATGAGGATAAACATCAATAGGCGGTATTAAAATTTGAAAAACTATATAAAAGAACAGTTAATGAATAAACAGAAGAAAATAATAAGTACTCAGTTACCAATTGAGATGTTGGTATGGTATATATACCACAGTTACCGTTATCATGCCTACATTCTATTATTTTAACTCAATTTTTTGCAAAACTCATTTAGAGATCAATAAGTAATTAAGTGAAAATCCTTAAAATATATACAAAAGAAACATGTTTGGAAAGACTAAGAAGGGTGGACTAACATGTTTAAAAAAAGATTTCATTCCTAAATTAAAATTTGAACAGTGATTTCATATAATTAACACATTAAGATAATTAGAAATAGATTTTATGAGTATCTGGGGAGGGATTATAAAGTGTCTGACTATTTCCTAAGTCTTTTTGATCAGAACGATAGGGCTTTGAAATATCTTGCATGTTTGAAAGCTGTATCAATCCAAACGACACATCACCAATCTTCTAGCAAGCTTTTTAATCAAAGTTGTCAATAAAATAATAGACTGAACCGTCATTAATAGATTTTCATCGATAGGTGGCATTGTTTTGTCATGAAAAAAAGTCTTCTTTGATACCTCCTTGGTAAGGTTAATAATTAAGGTGTTAAGAGGGAAATACTTGTAAAATCAGTCAATAAACTCTGAAACCTTGAACATTTGACATTCACCAAAAATGGCTATGCAAGAGTCAGACAATTCATACTGCAATTATAACGAAACTAGTCAGTAATAGACTTATAATAGTGTCAACCAATTATAGAATTACAACTACATTGTTTTACAAGTGTCTAGTCCACCCTTAAGACAAATTCATAAATTCATTTAAAATAGAATAGTAATTATTGGAAAACTTTAACCGGGCAAGTTGAATTTCAAGAAATGTGTAAGAATAGTTTAACACAAAATCCTACACAGCAACAAAAACCACATTCCATCATTCCAAAACACAGCATTGGCAAACATTGTATAAAATACATTTATACATGAAATTAAAGACACTTTCTACCACCGATAAAGCAGTTACTATTACTTTGGAATTGTTTCTGTTTATAATTATCAATTAAGCTGTCAACACAATTCATTTTAGCACTATCTAAAACTAATACTAACTTTATTAAATCTGTTCAATGTTATATAAGTTTTTAATTTTATACTGTAGAGAGCAACACACATTCTAATTCCAAAATGGTTATCATAATAAATTGAGCAAAAGATGAATCAAACAATGAAAGACTTAGGTTGATTATTTCTTCATTCAAGATTTAAGTAGCAAGCACAAGCATTCATACCACACAAACATAGAAATATTATCTTCTAGAGACACACACATCATGATAATTTGGATTAAGGCACTCTTATATCCCAAACAATGATGATAATTTAATTCTTATTTCATAATTATAGAAATCCAATTAAAAATACATTTGAACAAAATAAATATCTAACAATACTGTATAATATCAAATAAAGGAAGGCATGGATAATGTTATTTTAATGTCTACAACAATCCAAGTTTGCATGAGCACCCTTTTCTGGTAAACTCGAAATACAAGCTTTCATGAGGCTCAGTTCAGAAAAGATTATTTCCAAACGTTACTTCTCCCAAAGTTATCCATAGAACTGTGTTGTGATATGGCACTTATATAATTCAAATATTTGTTGGTTTAAAAATTTACAAAAACATATTTCAATTGGAAAATTTGTAAAAACACAGACCTTATAATAGAGCGGAGGCTCAGTGCGCGGGAGTGTCCATCAAATGGGCACAAAATCAGAGCCAACTTTTTTATTGTAAAATTGTTCATAGAATATGATGCAGAGCCGTAATCAGTCCGCCATTGGAGCATTTTCAAGATATTTGGGGCAGGCCCGTAGCCAGGGGGTGGCACGGGGGGGCAACTGCCCTCCCAATACTGAGTCTTGCCCCCCCAATATCACAAGAAAATTGGCCTTTACCGCAAAATTCATGCAGATGCCCATGCTAGTTGGCCCTCCCGAAAACATCTTTGCCCCCCCAAAAACAACTTCCTGGCTACGGGCCTGATTTGGGGTCAAAGGTCAAATGAGGTCATTTGCAAAAGTGAATGTGCAGCCATTCTTGTATCATGAAAAGATGCTGAAAATGATCGAAAGTAATCACTATTTTAATAGAAATGTAAACTTGCTAAATTCACCTTTAGTCTTAGTGACCCAAGAGATTAAAAGGTGAAATTTTAAGTTTTTGCACTAGGAAGATTTAAAGGGATATAATATGTCAGCGTAAAATGTAATAACTAAAGTGAAACCAGTTCTAATTTAGAGAGGGACATTTTAAACTTATCTTTAGGTGGTCCTGTCTCCGTGCATTTACTTTGGAACGTCGAAAAAGATCTTGCATAACAGAACCAGCACAAAGAAAGGGGAGATTAGCAAGTTTACATTTTTATTGTAAGGATGATTACTTTCTATCATTTTCAGCTTATTTTCATGATACAAGAATGGCTGCACATTCAATTTCAATGCAAATGAACTCATTTGACACTGAATATTTCAAAAACGCCCCAACGGTGGATTGATTACCACTCAGCATCATATTCTATGTGAAATTTTACTATAGAAAACCTTGGGTCTGCTTTTTTGCTCATTTGATGGACACCATTCTGAGGGCCCACTGCACTGAGCCTCGAGACTATAATACATGTATTATAAGGTTCATGGTAAAAAGAACGCGTTTATGAAAGCTAAAAACTTTTGTAGAAAGATATATTCTGATAATAACATTCTCTCATTCTTCAGATAGTAGTATTATGTCCTTATCGTGAACTATGACTAGAGTTATATCCTGAGATCTACAATGCTTATCTTCTAGCAGTGCTATACATTTCATTTTCACAAAAACAACCATAGTATGGGGATACTCCAATGACATGATGTCATCTATTTGATACTGTCTAGTTAAATTACCCAATAAAATTGTTGGTTTTATTGCACACTATCTGGTTTTCAAATTTTAAGATGTAAAATAAACAATTAATGAAAACTAGCTATAGACTCTGATTGGTTGAAAATGTCACACTTCCTAATCAAAAATCACAGTTTGTCCTCGCATTGATTACAATAATTTGGTAGAATAGTAATAGTATTACATTATCCTCAAGTGCCCTGGCATGGGTGGATACACAATCATTTGTGTGTGAACTAAGTATTTAAATACTTTTCTACTGTCTGATCCATCCACTTTATAGTTTATAAATCAAAGATTTTGATTTTCTCCCAAACTCAGCAATAAACTATTCTTTTGGAAGTAAATGAAATTCTGATCTATAAGTTAGGTGGCTCAGACCTAGATATCATCGCTCACTCACATAGTCAAAACAGTCAACAAAAGAGTCTTTGTAAAGTAGTTATTTCTGGGAATCAAATGATGCATTCAATTTGGTTAAGAAAACAAAAATATAGAAAAATTAATAAGGCAACAAACAAGAGGAATATTAAAATTAGAATTAAATAAAAACACATAATAGAAAACAATGGAAGCATTCATATTAAACATAAACAAGCAACATCCACATAATAATCTAGTAGATAACAAACATAAAGAGAAAGTGCCAAATTTTTCTCAAAAGTAAATATTGTTAATTTCATAATGCAAAGCACATTATTTTTTATTATCACAATTCAATTTAAACTTATTTGGCACTTTACTATTAAAAACAGATTGATAACATATACATCTTTGGAGTTTTAGTTCAATAATATTAGAAAATTAGCATTAATATTAATTGTTAAATTTTCCTCAATTTTGCCCACATGAAAATGAGATTAAAATGTGTGATGAATGGAAAATGTTTACCAATTTACATTCATGTACTGTTAGCCATAACCTGACAATTAGTCAATGTCTAAATGTATTATTGTTTTGTAACTATTTGAATTTAGCATCTGAATGTATATATTAACATTATCCATTAATTTAAATACAATACATAAATTATCTGCTATAGATAGTATTATAAAACATTGTTTTTATTCTTACTAATGATTTACATACTAACTTAAATTTAAGTTGAAAACATTTTAACAGCCATTATTAGCTTGGATTTTTTTAGAATAAAATATAATAAACGTATTAGACTTGCAGACATAATACTTTTTTATTATTCTGATAATACATCAAAGCCCAAATAGGTCTGTAGTTTAATTATGGTAGACTCTTTAGGAAATTGTTTCTGTTTAAATTTGTGTTGTGTTTCATCATCAGTATTTCAGTTATAAATTTCTACATTGACTATATAAAAAATATGTTGTTAAACCATTAATGGCATTATATAAATACTTTGGGTAATAAATCTGGCTATTGCAAGTCTTTCTTTAGGCCTGAAATGCTATCTAACTATTAACTAGACATTAATTAACTTATCCAGACCATAATCAACTTCTGATGCCATCATAAGCCTGCGATATTCAGTGGATTTGAATACATTTTGAGATAGGTAATTAAACGAAAAATGAATAAATTAGACTTTGTTTATTATCGTACTAACATTTGTAATAATGATCGAGGCTAACCTAAAATTGAATCGCTCATATCTCATTTCAGAGTGCAGAAATCTGACTGAAATTTTCAGCTTATTCTGTTTTCATTACCTATTTTTTAACTATTAACTCTTTATCTAATCTTGCCTTATGCCCCTTTAATATTAACATAACCTTATTTTTGTTTTTCTTTCTCACTTCATGTTTACCACAGTTATAGAGAGAGAGAGAAATGGGGTTTAACGTCCACTTAACACAACTAGGTCATTTCGGGACAAAACTACAGTTATAATACCCTTTGGCACTAATCTAAATCTGAATAACTAGACAGAATGATTCTGATGTTTTAAATTTTCACCTTGATTTTATTTTTTTTGAAACATGTTGAAAAAGACATAATCGATAAAATAACCATTACAAGATTACATTATATTAGAAAGAAATGATTGTGTTTCATCAACTACCACTTGTGGTCCATGTACAGTATCAAACATTAAATCAACAAGTTATAGCTTAACAAAACATTAATGCTTTTTTTAGCATAATACACTAAATAATGCTGATAAATATAGATATATTATGTATTGATATAAATTATATATAAAAATGGTATGTATAGATATATAAGTAAGTATATAGTGAGATATTGTGGTTAAGATGATGATACACAACATTTATGGAAGAATATAAAACAGAACATATTTTTAAAAAAAGGAACAAACAACAGAAATGTTAACAGCATAGAGAAAATTAACTCAAGTGATGATCAATAAAATAAGGATTAACATAGGTAAAGTTCCTGAATGCATCATCATCAATATTCATGATGACCAGACTGTCGATAGGCGTCATTTTCAACGGGGCTCGTGTAAAATACTTGTCAAAATTCTCAGCTTTCCGCGAGTCATGCTGGAGAAAGAAAAGACAATAACCATCAAATATTAATTTTAAAAAAAATATATATATATGTATACAACAAAAAATATCTTGAATAAACTATCATGGATTAAATTAACATTTCTCACACGGTTGCCTTCGAGTAAATTTAAAATTTTGAAACTTTTCAGTTGTTTTTTTTTGTTATTTCTTCCAAAACAATAAATAAACTATAGTAATAACCTCTCTTCAAAGTAATTTAAATACATCTCAAAATGTGGTGGTTATTACAAATATATTGCAAGACATTTTCGAAAGCATCCAAAGCATATAATGTTAAGTATAAAAGTATGATTGCATTTCTTGACAAATAAATTGAAAAAAAGGTTAGAAATAGAAACTAATTTATGTGTACCAAATAAACCAGTATTGAAATGATAAAAAGAATAGAAAGCAGATATTGTGTGTTCAAGCAGAAGTATACATATATTAAAGCTTATATAAATGACAAATATAAACAGAAATAGAAACTACATATAGATATATACTACTTTTTATATACAAGAAGGAAGGAACATTAAAAAGTCTTCATAGGGAAAACTACCGGTATGTTTGAGTAATTATTCAAATGCATGTATTTCTATTTTGTACCAGGAATGTGTAGAATTTTCAACTGTCAGGAATAAAGTAATTTTTAAAACAGGAATGTGCACAAGTTTCAAATATCAGGAATTAAGTAGTTTATGGAACCAAACACATCTCATCCAACATACTACACAGAATAACTTTATGATCATAATACACCATATTTTACAGGGTATAAGTCGATATGGGACATAAGTCAAATCTTCATATTTTACTGTTTTTACAACCTCCATACATAGATAAGATGAAGCCGTGTTTATAAGACAAATGTTGTTTTTTTTAATTCATTAGTAATAGTAAGAGTTATCTAGTCTAATACTGTGTTGATGTACGTTAAAGGGCTAATCCCGATATTTGTTTTGGGAATAAAACTGCTTAATTTTGTGTTAAAATCCCTTAAAATATTCAAGTCAAGAACTAAGCAACTACTTGGTGTATTTTGTGGTATATGATGGATTAAACCAAACATTTTTTTTATAAAAATAATGTGTAGGTGAAATTTGCCTCTCTCTATCAAGTATGGCACATGGGTTATTCACTGCATAACCCTCTCAAGTAACCATAATCAGTTATAGGCCCACCCAACGAAACAATTGACCAGAAATCTTAAAAGGGTTACGTGTCCGGATAAGCAGTTGAAATTTTGAGACCCGGTAAATACACCATTCCCCTATATTTTGGCGTTTTATTTTCATACATTCTCAGGCTTTTATTTTTGAGCCTAGGTTTAATTCAGGATTGTCTCTTTAAATTGGCCCATAATATTAATTAATGTCAAATAATTAATTGCTAAATGTAGGAATAACTTGAGAATTATTTCAAGTTGTGTTTGTCACTCGATATTAATGGCTCACTCGACATCAGAGGTGACAGTAGTAAAAGAGATGATAAAATTTTCATGTCAATTTGCTTTACCTTCATCCAGACAAAGGCCCGACTTTCGGTTGAAAAAAGTATCGACTTATACCCCAAAAAAATATGGTAGGTATAAAGAATTGCAAGACCTAGAAACCTGCAGATTATATATTATATAAAACTAGCGTTCATCTAAAATCTTCTGTAAAACAACAGACAGCAGACAGCAGAAGATCAATATCTAATCATATTGAAAGAAGTCATAATGATAGGAAGATTATGATTATCAATTCAAACAAAAAGACCAAGATCCCATATCTACAATACAGCCTTGAGTTTCACATTAATGACAAACAGGACATTAAAAGCAGGACATCTGGTTACAGAATCAAAATTAGGTATCCATCACGCCTTTAGACCTAATTTGTCTTGAATCCTAATCAGGTCAAGATTGTATATTTATGCATAACATCACAGGAAAGACCAAACTTATCTTTATCCTTTGTAAACAAGTATTTTGCCCTGCAGTAATTATCACGAAACTCTTATGCCCTCAATACTAGAAATATGGCCACATCCAATCTGTTTGTTGTTTTTAGATAATTATACATTGTATCTTTATATGTAAGTATTTATTGAATAAATAGTGATAAGAAAAAAACCCAGAGAGATCAATGAAGGATAAATACCTTCAGAATTGGAATTCACTATGTTATCCTAATTGTCTTTTATACTATAACAAATTTCAAGCTCTAGGGTGTGTCAAATTTGTAAATCAAGGGCAAAGATAAGTATTGATATGATGTTCCCTAAATAACTTTCAGATGAGTAAGTAATTGTATTTATCTCCCCTTAAATAAAGAAAATATCTTAAAGATAATGAGCATTGTTAACAACAGTAGGGTACTTACAATCTTTGGTTTGTATGGTGGTTGCACATCTCTCGTTTCCATATTTACCCAATGTATTCTTCGAAAAAATGCATGTTCTTTAATATCTCGTTCCCCTTGAGCTCCACACCCTAATCTTTTTGCTGGATTTTTGGTTAACAACTGGAAGGATAAAATAACCAGAACACAAGATGAAAATCTGATCAAACATCAAATTTACAACACATACCGTAATTGGCTGAGATATACTGAGATGTAATGCCTTTCAGGCCCGGATCAAGGATTTTTTCGAGGGGGGGGGGGCCCATACATTGTAACAAATGGTAATGATTATAGTGCCGCATACATTAGTGGTTTGGTGTAATCACCAGAGCCTTGACGCATTGCCTGGGCATAGACAATGGGAAAATCATGTTTATATCATCAATTAAAAAGCAGATACACCAGCCCCCCCCCCCCTGGATCCGCGCCTGCCTTTTTCACTCTAATAATTATCCACAATCTTAGTAATTATCATGAAACTATCATTACACACAAATGAATATATTTTCTACAGAAACAATTAAAATATATTTATTTGGCATCAATAAAAATATATTTATTTGGCATCAATAAAAATATATTTATTTGGCATCAATAAAAATATATTTATTTGGCATCAATAAAAATATATTTAATTGAAATCAATTAATAAACATATTTGATTTAGCATAATCTCTTGTGTTATTTGAAGTGTGTTGTTAAACAAATTAAAACGTTTAATTGTTTAGTGTGTTACTGTTTAATTACTAAATGCCGCTTAAGGAAGTTTAACTGTTTGTTTTTAAAATATCTAGCCAAATTTTTTTTTTCATTTTTTATTCAAGCAGTTGACAGTAGAACACAAAATTTCAATCTATGGACCTTAAATTATAAATGTAGATAGAAACTTCACAAAGCAAATAAACAAATACAATTGAACTAAATCCTGTTGAGCAAGGCACATTCATGTGCAAAGACTAAATAAATTCATACCCCTTTACATATTGAGACAGCTTCTCGAGACATAGACTTGGCATAAGACACATTGTGGTCCGTTATTGACGTGAACAATTCTTCTTCATCTTCTCCATCAAATGGCGGCTGTTAGAAAAATATATCATTAAATATTACTGTGGACTTATTCACAGAAAGAGGAAACATGGGGATAATAAGGAATATTTGAGATGATATCCACTTTGGGGGTTATTGAAATTCCACATCCTTTTTTAGTGTCTTAAAATGGGAAGCTTTAACTACATAAGCATGAATAAAGTTAAAAGTCATTTGCATAAATAATTTTACATTCAATTGCTATTTCTTTCTTTTATTTTTGACCTGAATCATGATTGACAATATTCCCTTTTCACTGTCACATCGTTTGATTGACAGACGGTAACTCCACCCACATATTCTTGATTATCAATTAACATTCCCAATGACTATGATATGCTCGATTGGCTGGCCTCTCATCAGCTGTAGAGACGTTAGTGATAACGGTAAAAGTTGGCTTTGTCAGCCATTTATTGAATTAATTATTAAATGCTTAAATCCAGGCTGTATGCAAGCCATCCAAGGGTCTACAGCAGTGATTCTCTAACAGTGTGCTGCAAGATCTTCCTAAGTGTGCTGCGAATTTTTAAACAGCACACTAAGAAAATGCGATAAACCATGTGATCCTAATTGAGTATTCACTGCAGTCTACTGGTAAGTGTCTATGAATGGTCCGTGTCTACAGTTGTATGCCATCTTGCCATGTGCTTAATTTGAGAAATTCAAATATCATTCATATATATTTAACCAGGTGTGCCGTTATTTTTTCATGTGTTCCAAGGTGTGCTGTTGGCAAAATAAGGTAGAGAACCACTGGTTAACAGAATTGATTTAGAGCTTATCATATGAATAAAGGTCTAAATAATAATTTCTATAACATCTTAAGCCTAAAGAAAGATTTACTCTAAACTAATGTATCTTTAAATCTCCTTTTAAGCTTTATTCCTCAGTCAAATAGCAACACAAATAATAACCAAATTATCATGTGAAGATATGATTAAAAATATCTTACCTGACCCGCTAACATTTCATACAGAAGAACACCATATGCCCACCAATCAACAGATTTACTATATGGTTGATATAAAACTATCTGTAATTATTAAACAAATAAGTTTAAAGGTAAATTTCAATACACTGAATTACAATCATGATTCTTTACTTACATTCAAGAATAATAGTTACATGAAATGAAATGGGGTTTAACGTCCTACTCTTCTGCCCCTAACCTGGGCTAATTGATGACGGACATACGCCATACAGGGTGCTATGAGGGAAATTTTCCCCGGGCAGCGGAGCTACGGCCAACTCTTATATCGAATTCCAACTGCCAAGGGATCTTTTTTGTGCACGCCAATGTCCCATTCGAACTACTAGGCAGCTGTCCTTGTCAGGCCCTCCGTTCTGCATCACTGACAAGGGGAAACCACGTCGGAAATCGAGATGAAATTTCTTGGCCAAGGTTAATTTACTTGAGCCACAGTGACTCAGTGAGTAGGGTGCTGGTTTTGGGTAGGTTTTTAGTGTTGGCATTATCTTATTTTTGTCAGTACCACAAAGTGCCAGGCAATGAGCAACATCTAGTTGCTAGGATATCCTACAATAGTACACTGCATGAGGTATAACCAACTTCATTAGGCAGACTTGTTCAGAAAAATAGGATGTTAAACCTGATTTAATTTCATTTCTTGAATTAGTACACCGACTTTTCCATAATCTACAAATACCAGTGTCACAGTTTGAAGTAAATTCACGGTTTGACTTTGTTCCCAAAATTGGTTACAATGCCAACTGCTTATCATTACTATAAACCTTTTGGGTTTAACACCAATTGAGTACTGCATCATATATTCTGTAGACCTTTCATTTTAATTGCAATTATTTCACAGTCATGATTGCCTATTTTGCAACTAAAAAGAAGTAAGGTACCGATCCAAACCGCAACAGCAGATAAACATTTGTTTCAAGTCATATTCAGGACAGAGTTATATTGATATCTTGTACATCACTTCAATTTCACCTATAATATACTCAATCACAAATCTTGACTCAATATGTGCTAGCACAATGTTGGGTGAATGAAATATCAGCTGATGATCCATACTTTATTTTGTAAAAGACCCACCTCTGGAGCAATATAATCTGGTGTACCACAAAATGTCCGAGTTAATTTTTCACCAAACATTCCTTCTTTACACATACCAAAATCAGCTATCTTTATGTGGCCTTCACTATCTAACATTACATTATCTAATTTTAAATCTCTGAAAAAAAAATTCAAGTAAAAATAAATATTTTCCTTACGTAAACTGAACAAATCTTGGCCTATATCTTCATTGTTAGAAATGAGTTATTAGACACTTACAGTTGATTACAAGAATTAAAGATAGCGGTATGAATTCAGTACAAAGTAGTGTGAACTTTAGACAGCCATATTATTTGTTAGAATTAATTGAATTAAATAATATTTTAAATCAATATGCTTTTTTGAAGACTACTTTTTATGGTACATCTGCAATTTATTTTAGAATCTTGATTTTAATCTGAAAAATATTTTGACCCAGAGGTATGACTGCCTCTGTAGAAAATCTGTACAAATACACTACTACAGTACAAGAGTAGAAATTTGTTGATCTTACCTGTAAACTATACCTTGCAAATGGAGATAAAATAATCCAATTGCTATTTCTGCAGCATAAAACCTGTCAAAAACAAAATTATAAGATTCAACATTTGAAAAATCGTGGCCTTATACATCTGTGGACAATTATAATTTCAGTGAAATTGATCCACTATGAACGGAGAAATAAGTGATCGAAATTTCCGCATAGCCTTAGTCATCATTACTAAAGTCAGTAGGACAAAAATCATAGTCTTGATAAACCATATAATTGTTAAATCGAGAAGGAAAGTTATGCAGCAAATCATACCATAATCCAACAAATATTGCATGCTATCGTTGACATCGAGAGTTGATTATGATCTGGATACGTCAATTAATGTCTAATTAATAGTTTATATAACATTTCAGGCCCTAAAATAGGCAGATTTAGCTCTTGCATAATGCATGTTTAACTATGTGAGACTTTTTGTACTCTTTGAGCCTTTCAAACCATAGGGACTCATCATACTAAGTTTTGTTAAATGCATTAGGCAAAAAAAATTATGGTTGGTCAGTCGGGTGGGGCCCATATAACATAATGCATCAAATTTGGAGAGAGATAGAGAAATGGGGTTTAACGTCCACTTAATACAACTAGGTCATTTCGGGACTAATATATGGTATAATTTTATTTCAATAATTCGCTTGCACGTAGGGGTCTTTAGCAGTGGGAGGAAACAAGAGTGCCCGGAGGAAACTCACAAGGTTGAGAAGGTCCCCCTATTTCCATGCCACATACGCCCACACCAGGGCTCGAAACCACAGCCGCAAGCAAGAGGTGGCCGGCCAGCTAGAGGTCAAAGCGCGGCACTCTAAACCACTAGGACTCCCCCCCCCCCCCCGCATCAAATATCAAATTTGGAAAAGTTATTCATATTACCCTTCAATTTGCAACAAATTAATAAGAGATTCAACAATGTACATGTATGTATTAATCTTTGATGTTCTTTGAAAGTATATTATAAAAGAAGTAATTTAAATATATTTGCTTATGAAAATGATTCAATATTATAGATCCACTTACGCTGCAACAGGTTCTTTAAATTTTCCCTCTTGTTGTATTCTGTACATTAAATCACCACCATTGACATACTCCATAACAAAATAAAGGCGGTCCTATAATATAAATATAATGACCTATACAAACAACAGCTGGTAATGCACGGATTCTAATACTAATACAATCAATTAATGCTCAAATTTTACGAGAATATTTGTAATCTTTTCTTATTAGATCCTATCTTAAATTTGAGTTAAATGAGGATCCTACAAAAAAGATAGTAAGCTGGCACTGCCAGGCAGGATACGCCCACATTTTCGAGAGATGGATAGAGAACAAGGAAAACCGAAAGTGATTTTTCCTACAATCAAAGGCTATAATTCATTTAATTACAATTTGATATGCACAAATATCGAAAAGAATCAAGATCTAAACATGCATTTCAAGTTTCAACAAAATTGAATTAAAATTTTGACCTATACTTGGTCCACAACCTTGATATACCATTTTATAACAGTATTCGCGTACACACGGCGGCCATTTTGTATGGCAATTTTGTTCCGAATTTTTGCTAAATACAGACTCAACCTTCCTTAGGGTGTAACGGTGATATAATCAAACGATTTTTTAAATCGGATAATAATTGTGACCTCCAGAGGGACCACAAGACAAACAAAGACGATTTTGCGTATAATCAGGGGCCATAATTCAGGAAGTTAAGATCCGATATGCGCAAATATCGAAAGGAACCGAGATCTTTGGGTTATAACCATGCATTTCAAGTTTCATCAAAATCGAATTAAAATTGTGACCTCTACAGGGTCCACAACCCTGATATACCATTTTTTAACAGTATTCGCGTACGAATGGCGGCCATTTTGTATGGCAATTTTGGTCCAATTTTTCCGAAATTGGAACTCAACCTTCCTTAGGGCGTAACAGTGATATAATCAAACGATTTTTTTAATCAGATAATAATTGTGACCTCCAGAGGGACCACAAGCTAAACAAAGGCGATTTTGCGTATAATCAGGGGCCATAATTCAGAAAGTTACGATCCAATATGCGCAAATATCGAAAGAAACCAAGATCTTTGGGTTATAACCATGCATTTCAAGTTTCATCAAAATCGAAATTAAAATTGTGACCTCTACAGGGTCCACAACCTTGATATACCATTTTTTAACCATATTCGCGTACGAATGTCGGCCATTTTGTATGGCAATTTTGGTCCAATTTTTCCGAAATTCGAACTCAACCTCCCTTAGGGTGTAACGGTGATATAAACAAACGATTTTTTAAATCGGATAATTATTGTAACCTCCAGAGGGACCACAAGCTAAACCAAGGTGATTTTGCGTATAATCAGGGGCCATAATTCAGGAAGTTACGATCCGATATGCGCAAATATCGAAAGGAACCAAGATCTTTGGGTTATAACCATGCATTTCAAGTTTCATCAAAATCGAATTAAAATTGTGATTTCTACAGGGTCCACAACCTTGATATACCATTTTTTAACAGTATTCGCGTACGAACGGCGGCCATTTTGTATAGTAATTTTGGTCCGATTGTTCCGAAATTTGAACTCAACCATCCTTAGGGTGTAACGGTGATATAATCGAACGGTTTTTCAAATCGGATAATAATTGTGACCTCCAGAGGTACCACGAGCTAAAATAGGTGATTTTTCGGACAATCAGGGGCCATAATTCAGGAAATTACGTTCCGATAGGCGCAAATATCGAAAGGAACCAAGATCTTTGGGTTATAAACATGCATGTCAAGTTTCATCAAAATCGGTTCAAAATTGTGACCTCTATAGGGTCCACAAGCTAAAAACGTGATTTTTCGTACAATCAGGGGCCATAATCCATGAAGTTTTGATCCGATACATGCCAATATCGAAAGCAGCCGAGATCTTTTGGGGATAAACCTATATTTCAAGTTTCGTTAAAATCCGACAAGAATTGTGACCTGTACAGAGTCCACAAACAATTGTGGACGGACGTCCGGACGGACGTCCGGACGGACGGACGGACGGACAGACGGACAGGGGCGACGACATAATACGTCCACATGAAAATGTGGGCGTATAAAAACCTACATGTATTTCCATTGTTTTTTGTAGCTATTATTCCATCATGGATAACAAATCACAATATTGCTTGCTTCTTGCCAATAGAATACTGGATTGATTGAGAAAAAGTTATATTTTGAAACTCCTTAACATTATTTAGGATGTTTAAAGTAGATATAAATGCAAAATATGATAAATAAAGAACGTCTGATATGTAGTTTATACGACTGGTGTCTGGTGAAATCTGTTAGTGTTCCTTTAACCTCAAAATGTAGTACTTCTGCTATATGTATTTGTTTGTATGAAGAGAGTAAGAAGTTGAACACATCTTACCATAGTTTGAAAACATGAATGTAGTTGAACAAGGAATGGTGGTTTGTTTGCCAATGCTAGGACCCGTTTTTCTATCATTGTACATTCTACATCGTCATCTTGAATAATCACATCTTTCTTCAATATTTTGATTGCATAAAGTTCATCGGTACCTTTTCTTTCTGCTAAAACTACCTATAAATATAGAGTGTCACAATAATTTAGTTTTAACAATGCTATATAAAGTCTACAAGCTGCAAAACATATCCCAACAGTAGTTTAGTGCCTGAACTGTCAAAAGATAGTAAGCTGGCACTGCCAGACAGGATACGCCCACATTTTCGAGAGATGGATAGAGAACAAGCAAAACCGAAAGTGATTTTCCCTACAATCAAAGGCTATAATTCATTAAATTCAATTGATATGCGCAAATATCAAAAAGAATCAAGATCTTTAGGTTATAAACATGCATTTCAAGTTTCATCAAAATCGAATTAAAATTGTGACCTATACTGGGTCCACAACCTTGATATACCATATTTTAACACTATTAGCAGTCAAAATGGCGGCCATTTTGTCTGGCAATTATGATCCAATTTCCCTGAAATTCAAACTCAACCTTCCGTTTGGTGTAACAGTGATAGAGTCAAGCGTTTTTTTAAATCGGATAATAATCGTGACCTCCAGAGGGACCATAGGCGATTTTTCGGACAATCAGGGGCCATAATTCAGGAAGTTATGATCTGATATGTGCAAATAACGAAAGGAACCAAGATCTTTGGGTTATAACCTTGCATTTCAAGTTTCATCAAAATTGAATCAAAATTGTGACCTATACTGGGTCCACAACCTTGATATACCATTTTATAACAGTATTCGCGTACACGTGGCGGCAATTTTGTATGGCAATTTTGTTTCGAATTTATCCGAAGTTCTAACTCAACCTTCCTTAGGATGTAACGGTGATATAATCAAACGATTTTTTAAATGGGATAATAATTGTCACCTCCAGAGGGACCACCAGCTAAACAAAGACGATTTTGCATATAATTAGGGGCCATAATTCAGGAAGTTACGATCCGATATGTGCAAATATCGAAAGGAACCAAGATCTTTGGGTTATAACCATGCATTTCAAGTTTCATCAAATTCGAATTAAAATTGTGATCTCTACAGGGTCCACAACCTTGATATACCATTTTTTAACAGTATTCCCGTACGATATTAATTGTGACCTCCAGAGGTACCACAAGCTAAAATGGGTGATTTTTCGGCCAATCAGGGGCCATAATTCAGGAAATTACGTTCCCGGTAGGCGCAAATATCAAAAGGAACCAAGATCTTTGGGTTATTAACATGCATGTCAACTTTCATCAAAATCGGTTCAAAATTGTGACCTCTATAGGGTCCACAAGCTAAAAACGTGATTTTTCGTATAATCAGGGGCAAAATCTATGAAATTTTGATCCGATACATGCCAATATAGAAAGCAGCCGAGATCTTTTGGGGATAAACCTATATTTCAAGTTTCGTCAAAATCTGACAAGAATTGTGACCTGTAGAGAGTCCACAAACAATTGTGGACGGACGTCTGGACGGACAGACGGACAGGGGCGACGACATAATACATCCACATGAAAATGTGGGCGTATAAAAAGGGTTTTTGCATTGTTATTCTATAGATAAGACATAGATGTAGGCTTGTCAAGCTGTCTAATCTGCCACCTACCAGCATCAAAAATGTCAACACCTCAAAAACAAATCACCCAATGAGGCTTCCTTGTCTACAGTGAAAATTTTTCTCAGACAACAGTTTTTCCACCTTCTCTTCCTTAAATTTGTCCTGCGCTAATGGAAGACGGGCATACGCCATACAGTGTGATATGAGGTAAATTTTGCCAGGGCAGCGGCGCTACAGTCTACTCCTATATCAAATTCTAACTGCCAAGGGATCTTTTACGTCCACTCCAATGTGTACACAGGACCTCAGTTTTACGTCCCATCCGAACGACTGGGCAGCTGTCTTTGTCAGGTCCTCCTTCAGCATCACTGACAAGGGGAAATCATGCCGGAAAATCGAGAAGAAATTTTTCGGCCAATTCAGGGATCGAACACCCGACCTCCAGGCTAGCGAATCATCGCCTTATCCACTTAGCCACAGTGATTCCCCGGTAAATGAACCAGACCGTTCTCAAAATCTAATCATGCACCTCTAACGAGGGAAACCACCTTATCTTTTTCATCTCCAAATCCATTTTTCTTCACAATCATCCTTCTTATCACTTATAATTAAGCTAACCAATAATTGTCATAATATTGTAATTGAACATGATAATTGTATGTTTTAATATGTAATAATTAGTTGCTATAATATGGTTTATAGTAGTTCTATTATAATGTATCAATTAGTTCTGTCTAGACATTAAATACAAGTAGAGAATCTTATCATCATTATATAATCAATTCTTCTTATAGCTTATTTTATTATTAATTACTTCACCCTACTATCAATTAAGTGAAAAAGGACAATTATCCCTTTTAAATTAAAAGAAGATTACATACAATAATGCAAGGCTATATGTTATACAATAGCTTCAACTGGCATAAAACTTAAATTTTCAAAACTCTCAGTTCAAACTTATATTAAACAAGGGTAAAAAGAGTTGTAAGAGTCATCAAATCTCAAGATACTTTGTTAAAAAATTGGATTAGTAAAACTCTCAGTTCTATTCTGACCTCTCAGATTCACCTCGGTTTTCTCATCTTCATCTATATGCAAACTTATTTCTAAGATATGTTCTAAAAGCCAACCTATCTAAAATGGAGACCCATTTTGAAACCCAACCTATCTCTATCTAAGATCAAATCTTAGAGCCAACCTATCTCAACCGAAAAGACAGCCAACCCACCCCTTCCAAAGATCAATTTTGACAGTCAACCTATCCCTTTCTAAGATCAATCCTGACAGCCAGCATATCCTCGATATCTAAGATCCAGTCTAGAAGAAAAACTTATCTAAGATTAAATCATACAACTCAGATTAATTTTGATAGCCCAACTATTTGAGATCCATTCTGACAGCTCAGTGTATCTGAGATCAAATAGGTCACCTGATATCTGAAAATAGTTCTTACAGCCATATATGTCCAAGATCAATTCTTACACCCTCAACATATCAGAGATCAATTCTGAGATTCCGACCAGATCATATTAATCTTATCGTCACTTTGAAGCAAATAATTTTGAGCAAATAACATTATTACAATCTTCCTCAAATCTAACTTAATCATTTCCCCCCATTAACATATAATATTAATATCACTGATATTATCTCAAATTTGATAATTAATTTCAGACCAGCATGTAGATTTATCATTATTTTCCCTTTATTAATTGGGAAAAGGTTAAATTTCTTTCAAAAATATACTTTTACTTCATGTAACTTTTCAAATGAAAGTGGCATCAAGTGTTCTTAAAGTAAATAATTATGTTATGATTAACAGACACATTGTTACTGGATACACAGTTAGGGATAAAAATCAATATACATATACAAAATGATTATTATCATTAATTCTATTAATATTATGACAATAACAATATCTATATGTTTAGGAATTCAAACCTCCCCCCCCCCCCCAGCTCATAAATATCAACCATCATGATGTGTTTAATCCATTTTATTGAAAAAGTTGGTTAATCGCTAAATGAAAGAGCGGAATTATTGGTAATGTGATTACACACTTTAATACCAGCAGCTTCCAGACAGGATACGCCAACATATTCGAGAGAAAGATAGAGAACAAGCTAAAAAGAAAGTAATTTTTCCTACAATCAAGGGCCATGATTCATCAAGTTACAATTTGATATGCGCAAATATCAAAAGGAACCAAGATCTTTTGGTTATAAACATGCATCTCAAGTTTCATCAAAATCAAATAAAAATTGTGATCTTTAGAGGGATCACAAGCTAAAAACGTAGATTTCCGTACAATCAATGACCATAATTCAGAAAGTTACGCTCTGGTATGTACGAATATCTAAAGGAACCAAGACCTGTGGGTTATAAACTTGTATTTTAAATTTCATTGAAATTGGATCAAAATTGTATCCTTTACAGGGTCCACAACCTTGATATACCATATTTTAACACTGTTTGCGTACAAGGGCATTTGTCTGGCAGTTTTTGTTGATTTTCACGAATTTTCAAACTCAACCTACCATACGGTGTAGCGGTGATATAGTCAAAAAAAAATTTTAAATCAGATAATTGCGAACTCTAGAGAGACCAGGGGAAATAAGTCAGGAAGTTCCGATCCGATAAGTGCAAATATTGAAAGCAGCCAAGATCTTTCAGTTATTCAATTGTGACCTAGAGGGTCCACAACCTTGATATACTATATTTTTACATTATTTGCATACAAGGGGTGGCCATTCTGTCTGACAGATTTGGTCTGATTTTTACGAAATTCAAACTCAACCATCCGATATGGTGTAACAACGTAGAAATATTCGAACGTTTTGTTTTAAATTGGATAAATAATTGTGACCTCAAGAGGGCCCACAAAACTGAAACGGGACTTCAAAGTTACCATAGGTTAGACATTGCAACGCCCTAATCAACTCTTTCTAAAACCTATGTAAATGAACAATTGTCTTTTATTACTGGTCCAAACACATCACAGACACCAATTAGACCACTTGAACCAATCATAAGTAACATTAACCAAATGTGTTTATTTGGGTTTTTTTTACAATTTTGTCTGTGTAATTAATTATTCTAATTTCTATATAAAAAGACGAGCAAACGAAGAGTACAGGCTAATCACCAATGTTCTTTGGTTCATGAATATTATGTAAATATGATAAGACTGTGTAAAAATGACGCGGTCTAGTAATACAGATGGGGATCAACATTTGCAATCAAAATGTTATGACAAACTAAGAAAACCATTTTTCATCCATTGACAGGAATAAATCCACACAACTATCCAACTATTGATTATGAAATCTAAACTAGTCTATAAAAGCTTTTTATTGTTGTCTAATAAATCAATATCTGCGAAGATGAAATCGTCAACTAAGTTTTTCAATATATGGACTAACTGTTTGTGTTACCATATATCTTCAACGATTTTTACACATGAATGAATAAACATGTGCCAGTAGAATTTCAATTACAGAAACAAGTAACACTATTAAAAACAACAAACTACAACAAAACAATGGGGACTGTGGCTAGGCTGTCTAGAAATTGATACTTTTCTTAGAATTTCAAGTGTTCTTGCATATTACATCAAATACCAAACTAGAAACTATTAACTATGTGAACTATCCAAATATGAAGGGTGGTAAGTTCTAGAAGTCATACTCTGATTTGTACGTCATCAAAAGCGCGATAGTTTTACCACTAAACACAACAAAATGTTGTCCAGTGAAGAGAAGTTCAAATTAACTAGGTGTACCCTCCCCCCAAATAAGAAGTTCTAACAAGAGCAATTAGCATTGTGAAATCCCCCAGATGGAAGGTTTTAGAACGAGTAATTAGCTAGGTGTACTTCCCAGATGAGCAGTTCTAAAAGAAAATGATTACCTCAGATGGAAGGTTTTTAGATAGGTATAATTCCTAGATGAGAAGTCCTAACTAGCCAACAGTGATACTAATGTCCCTCATCGAAATCCCCAAATGAATAGAAAGAGTAATTAGATAGGTATAATTCCCAGATGAGAAGTCCTAACTAGCCAACAGTGATGCTGATATGTCCACCAACGAAATCCCCAAATGAATAGATGACACAAATTAATTAATCACACATTTTTTTTTTTCAAAAGTATCAAGCAATCAAACTATATGCTTAGTTTCATCACTCTCTATCAGATAGAATCAAGATCTTCCAACGTCTTGAACAATCCAATTCTCTCCATCAAACTTAAGTCAAGGAAATGATATAAAGAATCTATATTCTGAGTTTCATCGCTCTCACTTTATTAGAACTAAAGTTAACATGTCCGAAAGCATCAACCAATCAGATTGCTTATATCTGCTACTGTAAGCAGTCAACGTTCATCAAAATGAAAGTCTACACCAAGTTTGAACATTCTATTTTAATTAGAAGGCGAGCTATTGTGTTCCAAGTCTTGACCAGTCAAATTGATTATCGCTCTGCTTACCCGGAGCAGAAAATGTTCATTATCGAACTTAGTCAAGGTATTGATGTAATGACATCAAGTTTCATCACTCTCACGTAATTAGAACTAAAGTTATCATGTCCCAAAGCATCAACCAATCAAATTGCTTATTTCGGCTTACCCGAAGCAAAAAATGCTCATCTTCGAACTCCATCAAGGCATCGACCTAATTAACACCTACATCAAGTTTTAACATTCTAGCTCAATGAGGAGAGTTTTTGTGTCCCAAAATGTGTGACGGACAGACGGACAAACCCATTTTAATAGTCCAATGCCTTTCGAAGAATTCCTATCAATACCATTCAAAGCAGAATGCATAGCAGCATCACGTGGGGGGGGGGTGTCTATAGTCATCTAGATTCATTTATTTGTTTTGCGTTTATAACAATCTGATAAAGTAGCACATTACCAGTGGAAAGGATAGGAAATGAATGGTGTTTTAATGTCTCGTAAACACAATATTTTAGTCATTTTGAAACTAACATACAGTTAATTCTGGAATATGTCATCTCTGCCTACTCTTGATTGAATTCCAACTCTAGCAGAATCTTACATATTATTATGCATGCATCATATTTGAACAACTAGGTAAGACCTTACTAGTTAGCTGTGTAGGTAGGCTCCACAATTCTATTTATGTGTAAGCTATTAAAATTTTTTTTAAAATATGATTGATGAAACACAATTCATACATGATGCCTGAAAATATTCTACTAATAATCAATTAGAAGTTGAAGATCAATGTATAATAGAAGCAGAATACAATGAAATTATACATGACAACTAATTCTACTCTAGTTGTATTGGCAAATTAACCTGTACACAGACCTTCTTTTCAATCAATATTACATCCAATAAACGCCAGTAATAAGAATTTCATGTTCAGTTGTCAGGAGTTTTTCTTCTTTTTTTTTAAAACAGAAAGAACATGCTATCAATATACATCTGTTGAGCCATTAATCATTAAAGATTTAATCAGGACCATGTTTTACTGTGTGGTAATCAAGCAAATACCACTTAAGTTATTCAATAGATTAAGTCTTCCAGGAATTGCTTAATGCTATTAAATCTCTCTCTTGAGCATTGCTGCATATTGGTTCATTTTCCACTTTCAAGTTGGCCTGTTTTAACAAAATTCCTACCCAGAATGTGTGTTCTGGGAAACTAACCAGCGTTTACCAGGCAAGATACGCCCACATGTTGCAAGAGATGGATAGAGAAAGCGCTAAAAATGGACCTAGACATTGGGGATATACAGTGTTCACTCTGAGTTTCATTTTTTTTCGACCAATTTTTCATTAGCCATATATTTTTTCCGCCAATCAACTTACAAATGTCTATTATATTTTTTGAGTAATTTTTACGCATATTATATCACAGTTTACAAAATTCTTCACTGCTTTGCAGAAGCCCATTTTTTGAAAGCTTTTTCAACATCTGGGGTAACCACTTTTAGTAACATTAAATTACACAATGTACAGTATTTGTTTTTAATTAATATTTGTTGGGGGGGGGGGGGGGTATAATATTTTGTCAACTAAACAATCTTTCACAGCCTGTAGTTGCCACAGGAATTGTGATATCACAAGGATTTGAAAATTCCCATTCATTCTTAAAAGATCTACCTTTTTCAAATGCACTTAAACATACATATTATGCAAGAGCTAAATCTTCCTTTAGTTATGATGATTGAGGCCCCAGGCCTAAAATTCAAAGGCTAATATCTCGGTTCAGAGTGGGGTAATTTGAAATTGTCAGAATATTCTATTTACGTTATTCATTTCTTTTTTTTAACTATTATTGTCAGTTCTTTATCAAACCTTCAAAATTTTATGTTTTTTGACATTTTGCGAACTTTTGAGGTAGCAGGCCTTTTGAAGGAGTTGATATCGCTTCAACATTTTGGTGGTGACATATCAAAAAGTCAAGACATTCTTCTATCGGACGCTTACGACCCATGGCATGTGATTTGATAACTGACTTTTGGGAGTTTAACATCCACTTCCACATAAACTGTAACAACAAACCTGGCTTCATTTATTAACCATACGGTCAACAGGAGACAAATATTTATTAACTACATGGGAAATTGGAGACAAATAATTAAATGTTTTGTCTCTTAATTAGTGTATTACTACTCTTACTGTAATTACTAATCAACACTAATCCGAGATTGATCAAGAGACAAAGGATTAGTACCTAATTGATTGATAACTAGCTTAGCCAAGCGCATAGACTGGAAATCAAAGCTTTGTGGCAAGAAAATTTTATCATCACGGTTAAAAAAGAATCTCCATGCAGGAAAACATTATCACCCAAAATTCTGCCAGATTGAATATTTTGTTGCCAAAATTATATTTCTATCGACTTGGGGGAAATGGCTACCGACAGCGTGAGCGCTGGGGATATAGATATACATTTTAAGTTTTATCAAAATCGGATAGTCCACAGCCTTAGTATAACATACTTTTACACTCAACCTTCATTAGCGTATAACTGTGATATATTTAAATGTTTTTTTAAATTTGAATAAAAATTGTGACTTCTATAGGGGCCACAAGCTAAAAACATGTTTCGTACCATCAGGAGCCATAATCAAGGATGTTACTGTCTGATATGCGCAAATATCAAAAGGAACCAAGATCTTTGATTTATAATCATAAATTTAAAATTTCATCAAAGTCTGATGCAAGATTTAGTTGTAAATAGTGTTCAGATCCTACCGTTATAATTTAGTTTTTCATAAGAATGCTCACTTTCAAAAGTAGTGTCCTTATTAAAGGATATTGCACAGCCATGGGAAATTTTATGACTCAATTTTAGAGAACACGAATAACTAAAAGATCGAAAGGAAAACAGATTTAGATGACTTTATTATTCCAACAAAACTCCATAAATTTTATACTTATGACAGTACATGTACCACAAAACACAATTAGATCCAGATTAATTGACACAGAAAATCATTGTACGGGCCGTTTGTCTATCTATGAATATAAAAATTGCATATTCAGATGGAAAATGATAACAGTATGTATGCAGAAATGCAGTGGTGCCTTGTCAGCTAACTTTAGCTACTTCCTTTTTTAAATTTTTGGTGCTGCTGTAGAAGAATCCAATTTCAAGCACTGATCATGATCTGGGCTTTCTATTTTATTGGGGAAATAAAATTGTTAATTAATTACTGATTCTAAGATGTTTATTATCGAAATTAGACAGACAGACGGACAAACCCATTTTAATAGCCCCTGCTTTCTTTGAGAAGGCGAGGGACAATAAGAGTATTAAATCATGGTTGTTCAAAATACTTACCTTACCAAAACTACCTTTACCTAAAACGGTAAGAAAATTGAAATCGCTAGCTCTAACAATATCTTGTTTTGACATATTTTGTGCGTTGTTGGGAGGTGGGATTTTTCTTTCTTGTAAATCTGTTTTCTGAAACATACAAAATAAGATATATAGAAAATCTATATTAACAAAAATATCCTCAAAATAATAAAAATATATAAAACCATTTACCTATAGAAAATTTTACTTCTTCGAACAGACTGAAAATTATGGTCAAATGTATTCTGATAACTGATCTGTTATTTATTGCAAAAATCAAAACTAAGAATAAGATGATAAATTTAAAGTTTCTACAAAATTAGCTAAAAATTAAATGTGTTCACCAGATTCTACAAAGTGAAACAAGGGCAATGAATCTGGAAGCCATTAACAGAAATAGTTGAAATTTGATACTTTGTTTCAAATTTTTGAATAATGTATATAAATTTTACACAGATGGGACCTAAACTTTTGCCTTAGAGTGTTCACAAGATTCTACATCTTTACACACACTAGATTCTATAAAGTGGAACAAGGGCAGTATAAATAAAAATCATCAATTGTTGGAGTGCATATAGGAGGTTTTGTGTCACTTACTATAATGGTGCATATAAATTTCATACAGATCAGATGATGACTGTCATCTACGACGTACAGACAGGGTTTACATCAATATACAATCCAATTCGATACAGGCTAATAAAAATGAGTTTTACCTGCATTCTACTTTTGAGCTCTTGAATTGTTGGAGTAACCTCATCAGTAACAGGAATACCATAAAATTCACCTTCTTCATGGTTGAGCAATTTAAACCATCCATCTACTGGATTCTTCACTACTTCCGATACCCCAAATGATAAAGATCCCATAAAATCATTTCTTGACGTTCTATCCCAATCCCACACTTCAAATGATATGCGCTTAGAATGGTCTTCTGTAGATAATTCACTGAAATGTGAACACAAAATGAGTGAATATGAATAGATTTAAATCAAATTGTTTTAATGTCACAGTTTTATACAGACCTTCAAAACAGCTTACAATTATTAGTCTATTAATCTTTTATGCATAACAGCATCTTGTCCTATGATATAAATATTACTCATTTAGAAGTTAAATTGAGTATGCAAAAGGCTTCATTAGGCAATGATGTTAATTAGTGGTATCGAATGCAAGCATTCGCTTAACCTTTTAGATCTTGATTTACTTTCTTAGACTCACTTAAAGCATATTTCAGTACATCTTTGTTTGTTATTATCACTGTGTGGCTTTGAAATTCTGCTGATGGATTAATTACCTGGCACAATTTATCAAAAGGGAGTTGAACAAACATAATATCTGGCACTTTTTGACAAAAATACAAACTTTTCAAAGGACATAAATTTCATGTCATCCCCAAGATCCCAGACAGCCATGCCTACATGTCATACTTTGTATAACTAATGTTGAACTTGAGGGTCACAACTAGTGGGCCACTCCATGCACAATTGAATGATAGCATTCCTTAAACATTTACTAACCATATCAAGCATTCCAAGATTCAATTCCAAACAGTTTAATGTTTAGACCGAAACTTTAAGACCAGCTATTGTACTATTTCTTAATCATATTTATCATCATGCTAATTCAATAATAGCCCAAAACATTTGTAAATATTGTAAAGTGTATGTTTAATTCATAATTCTTTATTTTTGTTATGAATCATTAGAAATAAAGAGAATAGTCAAATCCTTTAAAGCTGGTGAAAATTATATCAAAAGTAAGAAATGTAGAGAATATAATAAGGTATTTTTTTCTTTTAAATCTCAGATAAGTTGCCTGTAGAATTTAGAAAAAGATATTTTATAAAACTGTACATGTAATTAGCTTTTTATGGAGGTAACAAAGTTCTATTTATAATGATCATGTAGGTGTTAGTAGACATGTATCTAATAGAGATTATAGAAGCTATAGCAAGATTTCTTTGTCCTTTCAATATAATTTCATATCACAATGATTTTATTTCAGATGTTTCTCCTATCATATAGAATTACAAGCTGCTACTTAATGTCTTTAATACGCAGGATTGGAAAATGTCAAGATACATTAAATTTTTTTTTTTTAAAAAACACAGCTGAAACATAATAATAACTTACAATGTAAAGGTTTCTTGCCAACATGGGTTTAAGCTAGCTTTAACAGTTTTTGTTTTTCGTTTCGATTTATTAGAGTCATCTGGCACTAATTTAATTTTACAATAAGGATCTGCTAATCCATTTGGGTCCATTGGACAAAGATTTTTACCCTCTCGCACTAAAAAAGACAAAACATTGTACTAGATTAGTAACAATAAAAACCCATGTACTTTTACAGGCTTCTATTTGATATTCCATTGATGTGTTTTGGGCCTTTTATTCATTCTTGTTGTAACTGTATAATATGTCTCAATCATTATTCTGGTCAACAAATTGAACTTTTTTACAATGTTCAAATTAATTGATGATACAAATTTCATCTTAACACACCGAACATTGAGGCTGATGTCCACTGCCGAAATCCCAAATTAAATAGATGACACATATTAATTAATCTCACATATATTTTTCTAAAAAAAATCGAGCAATCAAAATATACACTTATTTACATCACTCTCTAGCAGATAGAAAGTAGCTACAAATTTAATTGATTGGCTCTGCTTAGCTCGACCAGCTCCAAAATTTTAATCATTGAACTCAGGGTCAAGACATTCACCTAATGAACATCAAGTTTAAACATTCTACCTCAATTAAAAGCAGAGTTATTATGTTCCAAAGTCTTTACCAATCAAATTGCTTATCGCTCCTTAGACTAAGCAGAAAATTCTCACCATCGGACAAGTTCAAGGTAATGATATAATGAATCTATATTTCGAATTTTATCCCTCTTATTTCATTATAACCAAAGTTATCGTGCCCTAAAGCATCAACCAATCAGATTGCTTAACTCTGCTTACCATAAGCCATAAGCAGATGTTCATCATCAAACTTCATCAAGGCATTCACCTAATGAACGCCTACACCAAGTTTGAACATTCTATCTTAATTAGAAGTACAGTTATTGTGCTCCAAAGTCTTGACAAAATAAATTGCTTATAGGGCTTCAAAACAAATCTCAAGAGGACATATCAGATTTTGGCAAAGACCCCCGTTGATCTATTTGGTGGCAAATCGAACGAATCGCTATCACCACTGCGCCATATCATTTTCACCAAGAAAGTGGCAACTGCTAAAGCATCTGTCATTCCTAAGCGGCTTCCCCAAGATCACCTGCAACAAGGTTTCATAGCCAACGTGTGTACTTTCAAATTATGGTATAGACGAACTCTTGAAAATTATCCATTGCAACTGTTTATATAATAATATAATAATAATAATAATATAATAATAATAATAATAACTGTTTGTGGGGGGGGGATAACTCTGGCACAGGGGCTAATCAATTTGCTAGGAAGTAGCTAACTTGATTCGTACAAATGCTAATCATAAATTTTGCTTCTTTTTTTCAAAGTGTAAAAATTGATTTTCATTGATTTCCTTCACAAAATGGAATAGATATTATGAGGCACTAGTATTAATGAGGGTACTAAACAAGTCATTTACAGAATTTATAACAGTGATTTGCGACAGGGAATTTTTGATCGACAACAGCCATGTTTGTTGTAGGCTGTCAAATTTACCTGCTATGGTCTGATGTATCGTTGATGCATTGCAAGTATTGATGTTAGTTCCCGATGCATCAACGCAAAAAATATTTTTTGATTGATATCAGCACAGACGAGTGAATGGCTGTTACGTCAACAAATGGTTGTGAATATTGAAATGTTTAAAAGACGAATCAACCTCGAAATGTCATCAAAATTAATCCGATAGGGCTACTTCATTTCTTACCTCTTATCATACGTCATGATAGAGCATACACAGCAATGAGCAGACCTTACAATATTTATAACAATTTTGAATAGTGTGACTTAATAAAGCTTTGCCTAAAATGGTAAAACTTAACAGATATAGACTTAACTTCAATCAAACTTTTCCAAAATTGTAGACTATGGATATTCATATACTGCTAATCAAAACTGGACATTGCTAATCAATTAGTAATCAGTAATCAGAAATCATTGGAAATCAATAGGCTACTTGGTCTCATGACCTTAAACACTGTGTATAAATTTGAGGTGAGTCAGACATTAACTTTAGTATGTAAAGCGTCCACAAGAAATTGTGGATGCCAGGCGAACAGACGTACAAGTTGGCCGGACTGACAAGAGTGACGCCAATAGATGACCACATCAGTAAGGAACAAGCTAAAAACATGATTTTTCGTACACTGCAGGTCCATAATCCATGAAGTCACGGTCAGATACATGCCACTATTGAAAGGAGCCGAAATCTTTAGAATATAAATCTATATATTAAGATTAGTCAAAACTGGATAAAAAGTGTGACAGACGGAAGGACAGGGGCAACAACAATATATGTCATGAAAATATGGTCGTATAAAAATAATAATAGATATTACAAACCCTCAACAATTAACTTATTTCCTTGTGGTTTTATTATCAGATATATTCTTCCTCTTCGCTCTGTGAAATCGATACCACATAATTTTGGTACATGATTTTCGCATCTTTTGTGTACATTCATATCACAAGCTAAAAGAGATAATGATAATTAATGTCCATTGTGTTATAGCAAATAATACATGTTGTCTATGGTAAACTGGTACAATTTGTAACAGTTATCTATCTAACAGACACTAGTACCAGATTATATCAAATTTGATGAGTTTTCGTTTTATATACCGAGACACATTGAAAACGTAACACTTTTATAAATGGATAATTGTAAATCTAATTGAAGATATACACTTCAATCTTGTAATTCCGAATGTAACATCATATCACGATGATAAAAAGTGAGAATTGTGTTTTCTTGATAGCGTATGCAGAGGTTGACACCTGAACAGAGAACAGAACGACAGGAAGCAAGCGTTCAGAAGTTTATCTCCTTCATGTGACAACAGGGTATGGCTTGTGTGGCAGCCAGACCTGTAAACACCCATTACTGACATTCAATTTTTGCTTCTGCCAACTAAACTTTTAAAGTGAAGTTGTTATTTAACACCAACATTTCTAGGTTAATCAGTGGCATATTTTCATTTGTATATATATATTAATCAAGTAAAATTTATCATAGGACAGTGTATGAGTCCTAAATTTCTTAACGTATCAAATTCTTATGGGATCTTTGGAAATGACTAGAGAATAAATAATTTCATATAGACTATTTCGTATTGTTAACCTAATAACAGAGTATTTGGTTCTATGTAAAAGTCTTTAGTTAATGACAATTACTCTACGTTTAAATAGAGAGAGAGAAATGGGGTTAAACGTCCACTCAACACAACTAGGTCATTTTGGGACTAACATATGGTTTAATTCGCTGGCGCCAGTGTCCGAAACAAACATTTTCAAGCACAGGCCCGCAGGACCCGTGTGAAACCTGGTCATGTGGGTCCTTCAAGTGACACGCAGGCACGCAGGCCCCACAAAGGCTAAGGTGGTATTTTATTTCGCGAATTTGGGTC
Organism: Patella pellucida; assembly: GCA_917208275.1. Classification (NCBI taxonomy): domain Eukaryota; kingdom Metazoa; phylum Mollusca; class Gastropoda; family Patellidae; genus Patella; species Patella pellucida. The sequence continues at coordinate 37,323,621 of OU795036.1, forward strand.
ATATTATTCCCTTTGGATCTGTTGTCTGTCCAACACATCATGCTACGCCTTCTTCTTAGGCGGAGTACTTGTGTTGGTCAAGTATTTCCACATGACTAATAACTTAGCCTATTGTTATTGTTTACGGGATTCTTGTTTACAAGCAAGGCGAAGAACACAGGAAAGGAATGACAAAGCGACTGCATGCACATGCGTAAGTATAAAATTGTCATCACATGACAATACATCATACTGAAGGACTACGGTTTTAGTAACTTGCGAAAGAAAAACCGAAAAACGATTTTTACACTTTTTTTTACTAAGTTTAGAGGTATTAGGTTGATTGAATTTCTTACTAATAAGGTGAAAAAAATATGAAAGAATCAACAGTTAAAACAGATTTTAATAGTTTAAAGTAGTCAGTGAAAAACATGTCAACATGACAAAAATAAAATTCAAATTGGTTACATCGCTTTGTCACCACAGTGTGAACAGTTTAATACCTATTAAACTGGAATCCCGCGTTACACATGCGCAGTTGTGTTTTGCCAACCTACTTCCGTTTCACGTCATGGGGAAAAGGTGTTAACATAAATGTAAGATAAATTTGCGGATTATTTTATCTACGGCGCCCATTAAATATAAAACGGCGCCGAACAAATATATAAAACGAGGGTACACATCGCGCAAATTCTCATTCTCCATCCTGTCCATGGGCGCATCCATCTTGGAAATAATCTGACCTTCACCTCTCGGGATCTTTCGGCTCGGCCATATTCGGGTCATTCGGGATTTGTCGGAGGCCCTTGGAATTAGTTTTGATCGCATCCGATAGCTTCCGTGGCGTTATTACGCATTGAGTATGAACGCTCCAGAACCGGATCTAATTCTGAATAACGCTTTTCGAATGCGGTGTTTTCTTTTAAAGCAAATTTTTGATATGCGTGAGAAAAGGTGTGTTAGGCGTGTGAGCGTGATCACAAGTTAAAATGCGTGAGTATCACGCCAAATGCGTGACAGTTGGCAGGTATGTAGGTACATGATTTAGGGGTTTTATTATTAACACATTGGGTCCGTTTGCTTAAATATAAGGGCCAATTAAACCCCTCTCTTAAACCGATTGCTTGAATATACGGTCCACTGATTATTAGTGTTATATCCGAGAGACTTAAATTCGCGGTCCCTTTGATACATTAGTTACAAACTAATCCTGGCGCGTGGCGTTGACGAATGATGCTGCCATAAACTCGCTTGGCCAGCCCGAAATTGTTAGCACCATATCCTATGGCCATCAACAAATCAGGGGCTGGTTACGCGAGTCGATGTTAGGCAAATTAAGAGCTTCCGTTATGTCGATGACAAATAAACAGCAACCGTCGACGCTCGTATAAACTATCGAAGACTCAGAGATTGCGTTTCTATGACAGTACCATTTCCAAATTTGTCGTATGCTGACACTAACTAAGCGATGTGAAAAGCGAAGGCCCGGGGGACCCCAGTGAAATAGGCAAGCAGGCGTCCTCCGATAAACCAGTCGGCCTCGGGCCTCCGGACCGACGTATGTGTCGAACACTGGCTGGCGCGTAGGGTCCTTTAGCAGTTGGAGGAAACCCACAAGGTTGAGAAGGTGCCCTATCTCCATGCCACATACGCTTAAACCAAGGTGTTTGCATACAATGTTCTATCAGTACAAAGGGGCAATCAAAATCCCCATCCATGAAAACCAGCGGCTGCCAGGCAGGATACGCCCACATTTTCGAGAGATGGATAAAGAACAAGCTAAAAAGAAAGTGATTTTTCTGCTAGTATCGAAAGGAACCAAGATCTTTGGGTTATAAACATACATGTCAAAAGTTTGATCATAATCGGTTCGAAATTGTGACCTCTATAGGGTCCACAAGCTAAAAGTGTGATTTTTTCATACAATCAGGAGCCATAATTCATGAAGTTTCGATCCGATACATACCAATATCGCAATCTTTTGGGGATAAACCTATATTTCAAGTTTCGTCAAAATAGGTTATGAATTGTGACCTGTAGAGAGTCCACAAACCATTGTGTACGGACTGACAGACATCCGGACGGACAGGGACGACGGCATAATACATCCATGCATGAAAATGTGGGCGTATAAAAAGGAGATTATACGGACAATCAAGGGCCATAATCCAGATGGGTGCTAATATCAAAAGGAACCAAGAAAATTTGATTATAAACATGCATGTCAAGTTCCATCACAATCGGTTCTAAATTGTGACCTCTATACATGTACGTGATTTTTCGTACAATCAGGGGCCATAATCCATGAACTTTCGATCCAATAAATCCCAATATAGAAAGCAGCCAAGATCTTTTGGGGATAAACCTATATTTTAAGTTTCCTCAAAATCGGATAAGAATTGTGACCTGTAGCGAGTCCACTGACAGGGGCGACAGCATAATACATCACATGAAAATGTGGGCGTATAACAAAAATTGCAATTCACTAGTACCCAGTATGTGAATTTTATCAATCGAACATGTCGAGTTAAAAGAAGATTCAATAGCAAGGTATTCAGGAATGAGTACGCATACACTTTCTCATGCATAACACACATTAATTATACTACAATGTATCTTTGCTTTGTGTGACCTTCTGTTTTTCAGGAATTGTATAAGAAATGTCATATTTTACAAATGTTCTTTACCTCTCTAATCATGATTATATTCAAATAACACAGTTTTTGAACTCCAAATATTGCAATAATTGTAATTTTTGCATTATTTATCTAATTTATGTTTTTAACATTATCCACTGTAAAGTTAGCTTACCATCACATTTCAGCCCTTGATGTAATAACCCATACAATAAAGATCCACAATGATCACAAAATGTTGGACTGCCATAGGAATGCACCTTGAATTTATGCAAATTCGTTGCCTGAAAAATAAATATATTCCATTGCTCATCATTTATTAAAAATTTAAATTAAAAATATTAAGACTTTCAATATTATCCACAAACCAGCTGATCAAACTTAATAAGAATCATTGGTTATTTAGCAAGAGAAAAGTATTCATTCATGCCAACATTATATTTTATATAAATATAAATCAAGGGTCACCAAAATAAAATAAGAGGAAAGAAGCCAACAGTGAGGCTGATGTCCTCCGCCGAAATCCAAACATACATAGATGATACATATTGATTAATTGCACATTTATTTTTTGGAAAAGTAACAAGCAATCAAACTACACACTTAGTTTCATCACTCTCTATCAGATAGAATCAAGATTATCTTGTCCCAAAGCAACGACCAATGAAATTGATTAGCTCTGCTTATCTTTAGCTCAAAATGTTAATCATTCAACCCAGTCAAGACATTCACCTAATGAACATCTACATCAAGTTTAAACATCTACCTCAATTAAAAGCAGAGTTGTTATATGTTCTAAAGTCTTGGTCAATCAAATTGCTTATCGCTCCTTAGCCTAAGCAGAAAATTCTCACCATTGAACATAGTCAAGGAAATGATATAATGAATTTATATTCGGAGTTTCATCACTCTCACCTAATTTGAACCAAAGTTATTGTGCCCTTAAAGCATCAACCAATCAGACTGCTTATCTCTGCTTACTGTAAGCAGACAATGTGTATTATTGAACTCCGTCAAGGAAAACACCTAATGAACATTCTACCTCAATTAGAAGGAAAGTTAGTAGTTAGTGTGTTCCAAAGTCTCGACCAATCAAATTGCATATCGCTCTGCTTACCCTCAGTCAAGCTATACACCAAGTGTCCTCACTCTCACTTAATTAGAACTAAAGTTACAAAGCATCAACCAATAAAATTGCTTATCTCTGCTTAACCTTAGCCGAAAATTCTCATCTTCAAACTCCATCAAGGTATTCATCTAATGGCAAGTGTGAACATTTTAACTCAATTAGAATGACAGCTATTGTGTTCCAAAGTGTCAACCACTCAACTTGCTTATCGCTCTACTTTCCTAATCCTGTCTAGAATATCGCTTATTTTATGCCTTTATAAATACACTTACAGAGTACGATTTCTTCAACATACCTGTTTTACATTTCTTGTGTGGGGTATTACATATTATAAATTGTACAATTACATAACTTAATAATTACGCTTAGACGCTAAAACTTATAGTTTATTAAGCTTTAAACGTTAACTTATCTGGATTATCGAACTAAGTTTTATTGCTCTCACTTAACCTAAGTTATCGTGCCCTTAAAGCATCAACCAATCAAATAAGATGATACTTGACTCAAAAGTAATTACAGACATATTTCAGCACTGCAAATAATAAACTATCAAATAAAATATCATTAAGCCAACACTCAAAATAAAGAGGACGCATCCCTTTAATCCATTAAAATACACTTGATTATGAAACATTATCATTATGAATATTACTGGTAATTTAACAAACTTGACAAATAAATCCAATACTTGGAAGCCAGGCATCAGAAATTTTGAGCAAAATATATGACAATTTAAAAACATCTACAGTTTAATTGTTGATAATTTTCTACTTAAATATACATATTTTATTTCAGAAATGCAAGGGTCCTTAGAAATAGGAAACCCACACACAAGCATCAAATCGAACCCAGGGCTTGCATAGATAACAGGCCTTATGAATTTTGGCATACACTGTGTGCTTCAACGCTGCCATCCACCTAACATACTACTTTATCAAAGTGCATGTTTAATTATATCAAATAAACATAAATAAATTGAAACATAAATTGTCAAAAGGATGTTAGGTTGTCGAAGAAATAAATATGTCTGCTTTTGTAACAATCAATAGATGAACAAGAATAATCTATCAAATACTCATGTTGGTTATTAATACCTGTGCAGGAGAAACTGACATGCCATTTAAGCTTACACAAGAGATCAATTAATAAATTGTCAACAGAGGCTAACAGCAAGATAATTTTACTGTGCAGCTACTTGTAATTGAATACCTTTGTGATTAGTTATCAGTGTTATACATTTTAATGTTGTGCAAGTATAGATGCAAGTATATAGTGAATAAATTAAAACTGCAGTAAATGAATATCCTTTTTCAATCAAAACAACCTAATCCAAAATAAACAATAACAAAGAAAACATAGTCCCATGTATTTTATATAAACCACATGAAAATAACAACTAGTGACCATCATTAACATAATTATTTTATAATGAATGAATGAAATGGGGTTTAACGTACTGTGCTATGTTATTTAGTATAACAAAACGCATCAACAACCTGATTTTAACAAAATCATGACAAACTAGTGGATTATGTATGAGATAATCAGAACTGTATCATAAAATGACCATCATTGGTGTTAAGGAAAAAGCTGTCTTCTAAGGAAAATATACATTTCTTATCACCTCAACCAAGATGACGTCTCTATTATTATTATTATTACTATTATGACCTGCTGCCAAATAGATAAAAACATGTACATTATGAGAAACAACAATCAGGAAGACTATTTATTCCAATTCTTACAAAGTGACATAGCAAGTTATTTTGGTATTCAAGGTTGTTCAGCAGTCTAAAATGTACATTTCAAAGCTAGCACTGTACTTTTTTGGGTGGTAAACTAATAAAATTACTACTAATAATAATATTTAATTTATATAGCGCTGACGCAGCTAGCTGCTCTCGGCACTTTACAGCAGTACAACTAATATAAAATTACAACAATCACAATACATATATCCATAAAAAAAGACAAACAAAAAATATTATTTAGCAAACATGGTAAAAGAGTCACAAACACTACTTGAACCGTATTCAATCAGTTGTGTATTTGATTAAAAAGTTTGGTTAATTCTTTGAATACATTCACAACAGAAATAAAATTTAGTCATGTTCCAGTCGTGATAGATGGTAGACCAGGATAATTGTACCATAGAGGGAATTCTTTCTGTCATATCTAGATATACATCCACAATCAAGTGTGAAAGTACTGCTGGACATGGCCATGATTGTTTAAAGCAGATGACATCGAATTTATTTAAGAACTGATGTAGGTCAGGGAAATCTTCTTGTTTGCTATAAATATTTTATTTCTGCTTGAACCTCCATTATTACATAACAAACATACTCCTCGCAGTGTTCCGTTTGATTAGAGCGAATCCCACTACTCACTGCTGGATGAGTGGTTATTATTGTCGCTAATTATGACTAGCAACCAATCACTGACTGCGTTACACATGCATTACCTTTAAAACAGGGCGTCTAATTAGGCCAACTGTGTTTACATAACGTTACGTCACACCTGCACGTTTTTTTATGCTAAATTAACCAGAGCATAGCAGGATATTGCAGTTAAATTAATTGGGTGACAGACCAGGCTATTGGCTTTGACATAAAGTAAACACTACTGTATGGAAACGAACAGACTTTCACCGTTTTTAATACCTTAAATCTTTGTCCAAAGTCTTAGGGAAGACCCAAGATTAAACGAAGGACCGTCATGTTACTGTACGTAAGTGGTAGATTTGATTGAACGAGAAGAATAGACACACTTCCTCAAAAGTACAAGTATTAGGAGCCAATTCAGCAATGGCCAGAGAGGGATTTCTTGGGCCATTGCTTCAGGAATATGCACAACAAACAGTCAGCTTGGTTATTTTACACATGGAACAAGTGTGCAAAGCCTTAATAAGATTGGTGTTGAAACGTTAGTTCATATCTTAGACTACTCAATGTCCTTAATACTGAGCTAAGACAGGATAAACTAAATGTAAAAGAATTCCTGACAATGTTGGAATTATGTTTTATGTACAGACATACATTGTATCACCTCTTCTTGGAACAGTAACACAGATTAAGGTTTAAATATCACTTCAAACTCTCGATTTTCACAAATCTGCTTTTTATATTAAGAGTTTGTCTGCTTTATCAAACTGACATCATTACTGATTCTATCATTTTCAAACAAAATGAAAACATTTAAAAGAAATCCAATAAAAAAACAGTTAACAAGAAAACCAGCCGGAAGTCTATAATACACAACTGCACCATTTCTTATCATTTTAATGGAATTGAATTTTATCAACAGCATTATTCATATTCATAAGGCCAAAATGATTCTTTGCTGAACGCTTAAACACTATAGAAACTCACCTGCTCACTTTCTACAATTAGATGTTCAAATTCTACTATTTCACAATGTGAAGAATTTGTCATTTACTTGGAAATAAACAGTTACAAATGAAAGAGAAGCGTTTCCTCACAGATTTAAAATACTCAATGAACGATCCAAACCTGTTGGCTACATGACTGATGAGCTGATAAATAACACATAAAACTTACAGTCCATTGTCTTATGCATTGAACTGGCTACCAGAACCCTTTTTAATCATTTGTCTATCTAATTAACGAGTCCACGCCTTGCCTTCCTATTGTTTTATTATCTCTCCTGCAACAGGCTACTTCATGAGAATTTGATAGTGATCAAGTGAAATTACATGGGCATGTTACGAGTCTGGATTAATTCAGAAACTTCTCAGGGACTTAGATCTCTAATTTATTATATAGAACTGTAACAGAAATTATACAGATAAATTTTACTCAATGGAACAAAACAGCCTTTCTTTGGTGTAATAAAATTGATAAGATCCAGAAACTGATAATTGAAATATTACATGAATTATCAAAATTCTCTTTAATTTAAAATATGGATTCCCACAGAATATGCCCACCAGCAGCTGGTGTCCATAACGGTTGTAAGCAACTCAAAGGCTATACTTTAACAAACCATTTCTTACAAAATAGAGCACAATGTAGAAATAGATAGGAACATTTAGGTTTGCAACCAAAACTTTATCTCTGCACTATGAAACAAACACAAAAGGCAAAACTCTTAAATTAACAGCCACATGACACTGAACTCTTTTTCTTTTTTTTTTGCAAGCTGACTACACCATGATATTTGGGTGGCAGGATGGGTGGGCAAAAATTTGAAAAAAAGAGAGCATGCACAAGAACTGTTGAAGACCACATAAAGATTCCCATGACTACCAGTGCACTTTAACAGAAGGAAAGACTGGCATCTGATGACAACATACCATCTAGGGCCAGCTCTACTCAAAGGAGATAATTTCAGGACAATTTATTTTTGTTTCGTTTAGATCGAACTCCTCAACATAAATGTGCAAATTTTTAACTTTTGAATCAGCAAGAGAAAAGTTAGTTATTTGCTAGCTTAAGCTCTATTAATCTATCTAAAATGTTTCTTTACCAAACATGTACTTCCTTTCTCTATCAAAGACAAAGAGTGACTATTCAGAAACAGAAGATAATAATTTCCGGTTGAGACAAACTTAATTTTAACAATATTCTAAAAGCTCATTTGCATTAAATTAGAGTTATGTGTCTTTCTTTAAGAAAAGAAAATAATGTAATATAATACAATAACAATCAGGGGATTGGATTATCTAACATTTGTCTGCCATTTCATCACAAAATGTCAAGGAGGCTAAGTTCAATATAAGACCAGACATCTTGTATTTTAAATATTTTCCAATATCAGTATCAGATTTCAAATTGTCTTATTCAATGTCCTCACTTTGACTTTAATATAAATCAGTAGAAGCTCTATAACTGACAACCAATGCCATGAAATGAAGGTTCCTGGACCAGGAACAATTTCTATGAAACAAGATTCAAATATTGATATATCGAGATGTGTTTACATAGAAAAACTCTTATGGATGGTTTGATGGACAAATCGCGTCACCTTTGATCAATATTCGGAAGCTTGATTTCCACATTTTCATTTGATGCATGTTCTGGATGCACTCTATCTCATATCTTTTATCAAATTTATTCACGGAGTGACAAGTTCTTACCAAGTGGAAATGAGATTTAGCTTTTGAATTCTGATACTAACACTACATGTATGAAGATATTTTGTCAGCTAGTCCTAGATGACATTTTCTAGCACGGTGAACTGGAGTTCAGGGCCATACAAAAGGCAGTTCCATTTTTCGGAAAGAAGTCGTTTCAGATATATTTTGGGAATAACACTTGTTTATTCCGTGATAATGTATTTTCAAGACATTTATCCTTCTCAGGTGCAACTTTCTGAGGTCTGTAATATTTTTTAGAACCAGCGGCTGCCAGGCAGGATACGCCCACATTTTCGAGAGATGGATAGAGAACAAGCAAAACCGAAAGGCTATAATTCATTAAGTTACAATTTGATATGCGCAAATATCGAAAAGTATAAAGATATTTAGGTTATAGACACGCAATTTAAGTTTCATCAAAATCGAAATTAAAATTGTGACCTCTACAGGGTCCACACCCTTGAAATACCATTTTTTAACAGTATTCGAGTACAAACAGCAGCCATTTTGTATTGTAATTTTGGTCCAATTTTTCCGAAAGCTAAACAAAGGCGATTTTGCGTATAATCAGGGGCATTAATTCAGGAAGTTACGATCCAATATGCGCAAATATCAAAAGGACCCAAGATATTTAGGTAATATCCATGCATTTCAAGTTTCGTCAAAATCGAATTAAAATTGGGACCTCTACAGGGTCGATGACCTTGATATACCATTTTTCAACAGTATCGCATACGAACGGCGGCAATTTTCTATGGTAATTTTGGTCCAATTTTTCCGAAATTCGAACTCACCCTTCCTTAGGGTGTAACGGTGATATAATCAAACGATTTTTTAAATCGGATAATAATTGTGACCTCTAGAGGAACCACAAGCTAAACAAAGGCGATTTTGCGTATAATCAAAGGCCATAATTCAGGAAGTTACAATCAGATATGCGCAAATATCGAAAGGAACCAAGATCTTTAGGTTATATCCATGCATTTCAAGTTTCATCAAAATCAAATTAAAATTGTGACCTCTACAGGGTCCACAACATTGATATACCATTTTAAACATTATTCGCGTACGATCGGCGGCCATTTTGGATGTCAATTTTGGTCGGATTTTTCCGAAATTCAATCTCAACCTTCTTTAGGGTGTAACGGTGATATAATGAAACGATTTTTTAAATCAGATAATAATTGTGACCTCCAGAAGGACCACAAGCTAAACAAAGGCGATTTTGCGAATAATCAGGGGCATTAATTCAGGAAGTTACGATCCGATATGCGCAAATATCAAAAGGACCCAAGATCTTTGGGTAATATCCATGCATTTCAAGTTTTGTCAAAATCGAATTAAAATTGTGACCTCTACAGGGTCGACGAGCTTGATATACCATTTTTCAACAGTATTCGCATACGAACGGCGGCCATTTTGTATGGTAATTTTGGTCCAATTTTTCCGAAATTCAAACTCACCATTCTTTAGGTTGTAACGGTGATATAATCAAACAATTTTTTAAATCGGATAATAATTGTGACAAAGGCGATTTTGCGTATAATCAGGGGCCATAATTCAGGACGTTACGATCCGATATGCGCAAATATCGAAAGGAACCAAGATCTTTGGGTTATATCCATGCATTTTAAGTTTCATCAAAATCAAATTAAAATTGTGACCTCTACAGGGTCCACAACATTGATATACCATTTTATAACAGTATTCGCGTACGAACGGTGGCCATTTTGTATGGAAATTTTGGCCCAATCTTTCCGAAATTTCAATTCAACCTTCCTTAGGTTGTAACGGTGATATATTCGAACGTTTTTTCAAATCGGATAATAATTGTGACCTCCAGAGGTATCACAAGCTAAAATAGGTGATTTTTCGGACAATCAGGGGCAATAATTCAGGAAATTACGTTCCGCTAGGCGCAAATATGGAAAGGAACCAAGATCTTAGGGTAATAAACATGAATGTAAAGTTTCATCAAAATCGGTTCAAAATTGTGACCTCTATAGGGTCCACAAGCTAAAAACATGATTTTTCGTACAATCAGGGGCCATAATCCATGAAGTTTTGATCTGATACATGCCAATATCGAAAGCAGCCGAGATCTTTGGGGGATAAACCTATATTTCAAGTTTCGTCAAAATCGGGTAAGAATTGTGACCTGTAGAGAGTCCACAAACAATTGTGGACGGACATCCGGACGGACGGACAGACAGGGGCGGCGTCATAATACGTCCACATGAAAATGTGGGCTTATAAAAAGTAACAAGATCTTTGTGTTATAAATATGCTTTTCAAGTTTTTTATCAAAATCGCCACAAAATTGGGACCTCTGCAGATGGTTCTCAACCTTGATATTCCTGGCTCCGAGTTCACAAAGCATTCTTAGACTTAAATTGAGAATTTACTTAAATTTGTTCACCTTATTCTAACTAAAATATAGCCCCTTATTAAACGTTTTTTGTTTTAATATATTAAATACACCAAACTTTTGTGTTTCTGGATCAAAGATATTCCTCATCAAGAGTGATTGAAAGTTGAGTAAATTCTCAACTTTAGTCTGAGATTGCTTTGTGAACTTGGGGCCAGATGTTTACACTATTTGCGTATGAGGGGCGGCCTATTTGTCTGGCAGTTTTAGTTCGATTTTCACAAATTTTGAACTCAACCTATAGTACCGTGATACATGAAAACGTGAGCGTATAAAAATACAACAATTCAGACGTAAAAAGTCAATATTTACTTCTGTGCACTATTCAGCCGATCGAAAAATCACGTATACATTTAAAGATAGGTTGGCAGGGAAAGAAAAATACACCACAGTAGCTAAATGGTCAAGGCAGTCAACAGGAGTTCGTTTAGTGTACGAAACATTTAATATTATGGATTTAGCTGTTCAAGTTATCAAAATTAATTAACATAGGTTGCCAGGCAACGAAACATACGCCCACAGCAGCTAAATCGTCCGGGCAGTCAACAAGAGTTGTCGCATATTTTACTTTTTTCGGTAATGAAACATTTATAATACACTAAAATCTGATTAAAAGTAACAACTCATTATGTAATTATCAGAAAATCATTGGAATTTGTTTGGCTTTGATAAAGTTCTCCTCCATGCTGTTCAAGTTATCTAAATTCATTGAAACTCAATATACTTGTTCGTCTCATGACCTTCAACAATTTATATAAATTTAAAGTCAATCGGATATTAACTTTAGCCTCTAGAGCGTCCACAAGAATTTTTGAAGTGATCATGGGCTATAACTCTGACAGTAATTATTGGAAACTGCCGAAAATCAATAGGATTCTTTGTCTCTTGACTTTAAACACTGTGTATAAATTTAAAGTCAATCGGTTATCAACTTTAGCCTCTAGAGCGTCCACAAGATTTTTATAAGCGATAAAGGGCCATAACTCTGACAGTAATTATCAGAAATTGCTGAAAATCAATAGGCTTCTTTATTTAATGACCTTAAACACTGTGTATAAATTTAAAGTCAATCGATTATTAACTTTAGCCTCTGGAGCGTTAACAAGATTTTTTAAAGAGATCAAGGGCCATAACTCTGATTGTAATTATCGGAAATTGCTGAAAATCAATAGGCTTTTCCGTATTATGACCTCAAACACTGTGTATAAATTTAAAGTCAATCAGTTATTAAGTTTAGCCTCTAGAGTGTCCACAAGTTTTTTATAAGTGATCAAGGGACATAACTCTGACAGTTATTATCGGAAATCGATGAAAATCAAGAGGCTTTTTCGTCTCATGACCTTAAACACTGTGTATAAATTTAAAGTCAATCAGTTATTAACTTTGGCCTCTAGAGCGTCCATAAGATTTTTTAAAGTGATCAAGGGCCATAACTCTGACAGTAATTATCGGAAATTGCTGAAAATCAATAGGGTTCTTCATTTTATGACCTTAAACACTGTGTATAAATTTAAAGTCAATCGGTTATTAACTTTAGCCTCTAGAGCGTCCACAAGATTTTTTGAAGTGATCAAGGGCCATAACTCTGACAGTTATTATCGGAAATCGCTGAAAATCAATAGGCTTCTTCGTCTCATGACCTTAAACACTATGTATAAATCTAAAGTCAATCGGATATTAACTTTGGCCTCTAGAGCGTCCAAAAGATTTTTTAAAGTGATCAAGGGCCATAACTCAGACAGTTATTATCGGAAATCGCTGAAAATCAATAGGCTTCTTTGTCTCATGACCTTAAACACTGTGTATAAATTTAAAGTCAATCGAATATTAACTTTGGCCTCTAGAGCGTCCACAAGCAATTGTGGACGCCGGACCGCCGGACGGACCGACGGACGGACGGACGGACGGACGGGGGCGACGGCAATATATGACCACATTTCAATGTGGGCGTATAAAAAACAATACCGGTATATACTTTTTCGGCTCAAGACCTTAAAACTCTTTGTATCAATATAAAGTCAATTGGATGATAACTTTAGCCTCTAGAGCGTCCACAAGATTTGTTGAAGTGATCAATAACTCTGGCAGTATTTATTGGAAATCGCTGAAAATCAATAGGATTCTTTGTCACATTGCCTTAAAACACTATGTATGAATTAAAAGTCAATCAGATATCAACTTTAGCCTCTTATCTAGAGCACCCACAAGATTTTTGTAAGTGATCAAGGACTATAACTCTGGCAGTAATTATCAGAAATTGCTGAAAATCAATAGGATTCTTCGTCGCATGACCTTTAACACAATGTGGGCATATAACCAGCGGCTGCCAGGCAGGATACGCCCACATTTTCGAGAGATGGATAGAGAACAAGCAAAACCGAAAGTGATTTTTCCTACAATCAAAGGCCATAATTTATTAAGTTACAATTTGATATGCGCAAATATCGAAAAGTATCAAGATATTTAGGTTATAAACACGCAATTTAAGTTTCATCAAAATCGAAATTAAATTTGTGACCTCTACAGGGTCCACAACATGGAAATACCATTTTTTAACAGTATTCGCATACAAACAGCAGCCATTTTGTATTGTAATTTTGGTCCTATTTTCCCCAAATTTGAACTCAACCTTCCTTAGCTTGTAACAGTGATATAATCAAACGATTTTTTAAATCAGATAATAATTGTGACCTCCAGAGAGACCACAAGCTAAACAAAGGCGATTTTACGTATAATCAGGGGCATTAATTCAGGAAGTTACGATCCGATATGCGCAAATATCAAAAGGACCCAAGATCTTTAGGTAATATCCATGCATTTCAAGTTTCGTCAAAATCGAATTAAAATTGGGACCTCTACAGGGTCGACGAGCTTGATATACCATTTTTCAACAGTACTCGCATACGAACGGCGGCCATTTTGTATGGTAATTTTGGTCCAATTTTTCCGAAATTCGAACTCACACTTCCTTAGGGTGTAACGGTGATATAATCAAACGATTTTTTAAATCGGATAATAATTGTGACCTCTAGAGGAACAACAAGCTAAACAAAGGCGATTTTGCGTATAATCAGGGGCCATAATTCAGGACATTACGATCCGATATGCTCAAATATCGAAAGGAAACAAGATCTTTGGGTTATATCCATGCATTTTAAATTTCATCAAAATCAAATTAAAATTGTGACCTCTACAGGGTCGACGAGCTTGATATACCATTTTTCAACAGTATTCGCATACGATCGGCGGCCATTTTGTATGGCAATTTTGGTCTGATTTTTCCGAAATTCAAACTCAACCTTCTTAAGGGTGTAACGGTGATATAATCAAATGATTTTTTAAATCAGATAATAATTGTGACCTCCAGAGGGACCACAAGCTAAACAAAGGCGATTTTGTGTATAATCAGGGGCCATAATTCAGGAAGTTACGATCCGATATGCGCAAATATCGAAAGGAACCAAGATCTATGGGTTATAACCATGCATTCTAAGTTTCATCAAAATTGAATTAAAATTGTGACCTCTACAGGGTCCACAACCTTGATATACCATTTTTTAACAGTATTCGCATTTTGTATGGTAATTTTGGCCCGATTTTTCTGAAACTTGAACTCGACCCTCCTTAGGGTGTAACGGTGATATATTAGAACGTTTTTTTAAATCGGATAATAATTGTGACCTCCAGAGGTACCACAAGCTAAAATAGGTGATTTTTCGGACAATCAGGGGCAATTATTCAGGAAATTACGTTCCGATAGGCGCAAATATCGAAAGGAACCAAGATCTTAGGGTTATAAACATGAATGTAAAGTTTCATCAAAATCGGTTCAAAATTGTGACCTCTATAGGGTCCACAAGCTAAAAACATGATTTTGTGGACGGACGGACGGACGGACGGACAAGGGCGACGACATAATACGTCCACATGAAAATGTGGGCGTATAAAAATGGTAGTTGTCCACCATCAAAAAATGAAATTCAGCCATGTTCCAGTCGCGACCTGAATAATAGCATGGCCAGATGGTTTGGATTTGGAGCTCAGTCTCTCGCAGGAGTACTTAGGACACGAATATTTGAGAATATCAAAAGGAAACCGCTTTGATGTTGAAATACTTATATATAATTTGACAAATAATTGTCCAACTGATAACCTATCATGTACCCCAGTAAATGTCATAATTTTGAACATATCTTTTGTTCTGAAAAATTTCCCTTCAACCTCATCCATTATCAATTCCAATAGTTGCTGTCTTTTATTAATGGGCCATTTCTGCCTTGAGTTTGATGATATTTATTAGCTATTTTGAAAAAAATATGCCTGAGTATCATAATCACAGTTTGAAATGCCTTAAGTCATGCAATTTGCAATACATTCCATTGTCTATAACAAAACAACTGACATGTCTGTGTGTTTTTTATTAGAAATAAACCAGATCCATGCAACAATACAATAAAATTCAAGGTCTAATGTTTATTATAAAGAACTACCCTTATCCAACAATTTCATTCATATTGATTAATTGAACTTGTTGCTGGCACTGTACCAGGTTATGAAAACATATATCAACATGAGAGGTGGTTTAATGTATATATTGTTTCTACAGACAACTCAGAACTTGACATTTTTTATTCTATATGGTTTTGGATGACAAAACTGTCAGATTGTTAGAAGACAAAATAGAAGTTTCTGCATTAACTTTTACAGTGTGCTGAATTGATTTTTCAGATGATCCTTTAGGGAATGTCTCATTTCATAGTTTATTGGTTGCTTGGAACAAACAATTCTTACAGTTGTCATTTTTATACCTTAGACAGTAACTAGATGAAAGATGGTATACACAATTACCATTATAATACTGGCTTTCTATATTGAATGTTATCATGTATTTGACTATATAGATAACAGTATAAATTTGAGATTCCTTTGGGGATGAACTGTGTATAGTGTGTAAAATTTGACTGACAATTGAAACCGTTAAAGATGCCTTCCCAGTTACAAACTGGGTGATTTGATGATATACGTGGAATAAAAACATATTCAAACAAATTAATCCATGAAACTTTGCTTCAAATCCCTCTTAAAACATTGTATTCACGAGGAAATACCCTAAGCTATAAAAAATTATATTCAAAGAATCCATGTTTGTCATGAAAACTAGCCAAGCCAAGGGAGAATTCATTGCATACCTGCTCATCATCATGTTTATCGACATATACATTAAGTGTTCCCTAATACAAAGAGGTCAGAAAATCTGCGGGTGCAACCTTTGATGAGAATTGGTGGGCTGAAATTTAGTGACACCCTCTCTTTTTTGTCCTGTGCATGCTCCATGGGTGTTTTTCAGGAAATCCAGCATTTTTCTAGTAAGATTAGGGGTCTCTACTTTCCAATACCAAAATTGACATACTTTTATTGGAAATAACCACCCGATAAATACTTTTATGGGAATGCATCTGTAATCACAGCATAATCAATCAGTCTATTAGAAGGTAGTGAATAGATCAGGATAGTCGTAGGTATATATATCAGTCCTGTGGTTGAGTCAGATATTTAACAATATTGTATTTGTCTTGTCACTAGGATCAAGTATGGGCACTAAACCACTTTTTTATATATATAAAATTAAGCTGGTGCCTTTTTATATTATAGGTCGAGTAGAATAAAGGACACGTTTCTAAATGTTAATATCTTGTAACTTTTTACAGAAACACAACTTAATAAACATTCTCTTAGTTTTCGTATTCTCCTACATTAGACCAGAAAATATCACGAAAATTGATGGTGTTTTGATCATATGGAGAGAATCTGCTCTGTTCATCTGTTATAGAGTTATGGTATAAATTTACAGTCAGTTTGTTTCTCATTTGTCACCTTTATAAGTGATGTGACGGAATAAAATGTATAATGTATGAACTGTTAGTGTTGATGTGTATTTTGTTCTCTCGAGACAGACTAGGCCACTAGGTCCACGAAGCACATAATTCACTCACGAGTTGTGAGAATAATTAAGGCTATAATTAAATTTGTTCAGCTACTTCATACCTCTGTGACACATCCAGTTCCTACACAAATCTTATAATTTACAGTGAAGTGATTACAGATCTGATTCCAACCTAATATAAGTTAGTCATTTTAAGCTTATATTTATAACCAACTTAAAACAAAAAAATTCGAATTTGTTCTTCCTTGAACAAACTAATCATTTATAACTTGTACATATCACAATCAGAGCAGGTCATTTTCAGCCGAAACTTATGTTAAAAGAAAAAGGTCAAAGCAGTAATATAGATACCAGGCCTTGAGATCTGAAAATTATATGGGAGTGAGAAAATGTGCTTGCCATATATCTTGCTGGAGCTATTTGAGAGCGTCGCAGGCGTAAAATAACCTAGGGGGTTCGGGGGCATGCCCCCCATGGAAATTTAGCATTTTGGCATTTAATATGATGCAATTTGGTTGATTTTACACCACTTTAAGAATTATACACTTGAGGGAATCATTCGCACTTGGTACGACTGTTAATGAAAATAATGAAAAAATTTGTTTACATGAAATCTTGTTGGGATAAAGTAAACTTTTAGTCTTTATTTCTCCCGAAAATGATTATTTTCTACAAATATAATGACTTTTCCATACCTTATAATTAATTTTTATCTTTTGTCTTTGAAATTTTGCCTAAATTCACCCCCTCGTAACTTCTATACAAATCAACGGACCGTCCCCATTTTGGTATCTATTTATAGCCTTGGGAAAATACTATAAATAAACCGTGATGTATTATGTGTTTGCAATGACAATGTATAGGAATTCCTGGGTATACCCCTATTCTTAATACAAAAACAAACAAACATTTCCATTGGTCTATTAGATCACATGGAATTGTTAGCCAATGAAATCGCGTAGTACCTGAGTACATACAGGTATTTTGTAACCTTTGACTAGTTTGCACATGCGCTCTACTTTCTTACCGAACTTCCGTTAAAAACTAAATCTGCTCAGTTAGCTATTGATAGCTCGCCCACCCCCTTTTTGTGTTTTTGCTAGGTGCGATATAGCATCAACCACATTGAGAGGGTCACCAAGAGTTTTGTGGATACAAAAGACCAAGAATAAAGGCCCCTAATAAAAACTCCTGTTCACGGACACGCGACATATCATTGGACGGGAGCTATTAGAGTCTAAGGCCAATTTTAATAAAATTGAAACCTGTAATTTGCTGGCGCGATAATTTGTAATTTGATGGCGTGATAATTTGTGTTCCTCAGTATCAAGGTCTGAGATACATTACTGCATCATCTATATGTACAGGACATCAAACAGTGATCAAGAACAACAAACCATGAAGTAATCCACTGACAATGTCTATTTCCTCAGTTTTATAACTTAGAAACTGTTTGTACGCTTAAGTTCACCATCAATTTTATCAATACATACATCAAGCACTCACTAATGTTGGGATCTTCTCGTGCAAGCTTTGACGTCACTCGAGCAGGCATCCCTCGTCAACCCATAGGCAATCCCTTATATTTTTGTCCTGTAGGAGCCACATGTTTGCTGTTCGTGGAATCCAGTTAAATGTAGATTAGTTTTGTTTTTTGTAAAGACAAAGATTTTCATGCTAATACACATATCTTTTTGCAAAAAACATCTACATGGGTCTCCCATGACATCTTTCATTTAATTAACCCTTCCTGAGCTAACCATTATGCAAATATTGAGTAAAATTGAAGCTTTAGACCCTGTTGTGAAAAACCATGCGAACCTTGAATATGAATGTGACCATAACTGTAAAATTACAGATGTATATCCATTATATATCACCTATGATTTTTGCATATTTTTAGTTTAGCTATTACGGTTACTATGGTTACCAATGGGTTTCAATATGGATGCCATTTTATTGTCATAAATGAAATATTGGATATTTTCATGCCATTAAAAATTTCAGGATGTGCAGGAATAAAGCTATTTTGATTATTATCATGATATATATCTCTTTTGTAAGAATAGTATAGGTTTTTTGGGGAAAGTCACTAAATTGTGATAATAATGTATTTTTTTTGCTAAAAATAATAAAATGAAAACGAGCAGTATTGACATTTTGCTGTAGATAACACAAATATAAAAATCATCAGTAACAATTTTTTATTAACAATAAAATAAAAATAAAATAAATATTTCAAAAATAACAATAATATATACCAAAATATTCACATTAGGATTGCGATGATAACCAATTTGAACAAATCACATCACATATTGGCAGCGATCCACCTGTTGTTATGGTGAGTGAGTGCGCGACTGTATAAAAGCAGACAAATAATTTCCCCTCGGGAGGTGTCTTCCTTTTTGTGTCTTTATTTTGTGACAAACATCCCAATTTTTTTATCAAAAGAAGAGTCCCCAATTATAGCATAGTCACTACCCGAATCCAAAATAGATGTGACGTCATCGGTATCGGAATTCACGGCTAAATTCAGCCGAAGTCTTTTTGTTGTCAAAGACGCCATTCCTCGGCTGTTTTGGCTATTGATGGTTGTTCCGTCAATAGAAGAACCCCCCTCATAACAAAAACTTGTGTTATACACCATCTAAGATTAAAATCATGCTTTCACAGGGGAGTAAACCAGGTTAAATAAACTATCCAGACTATTGTCGGAATTAGCTCAGGAAGGGTTAAAAGACAGGCTAATGGAATTTTTATTTGAAGAAAAGATAAGAAAACATTTCTAAGTAAAGAAAATGGCTGAATATGTATCAGAGCTATTATCTAAAATATGTACAGTACCAATAAGATTATTTGGGGGAGGGAGAAGAACTATGTCTGCACCAACCAGGTTAATAAAGACAAATATATGTCATGCATAGTGAAATTTGGCCTGGACAGTGGTACTTCTGCATTCCAAATGTCAAGGGGTTTTACGTGCACGCCAACATGTACATGGGTCTTCATTTTTTTTTCTCCCATTCACATGTATACAAGGGTCTCTTCATTCCTTGCAAGATACATCATTTTGAAACCAAGTCCCTTATGTACAGGTATATCATCTATTTGCCAATAAGTAGTGTTGGTCATGCATGTACAATGTACATGTTACCATGTATACAACACTACTAGTATTATTGATGTTTGGAGTCTCCTAGTCAAAGCCAACAAGTTATGTAATCTTGAGGTAAAACGACCTCCAACACCCTAACAATTCTATCCCTAAACATGGAACTTTCTTGATCAACATGAGGGTATTGGAAAGCGGTATTCCTTTTAGCTATCCATTAACAAGTTAACCTGTCAATTAAATGAGGAATTTATCATATTTATTTTGATACTGAATACATTTATTATTTTTGTGTAAATCAGATTAATTCACACATTACAGTTGCTAGTAATGTAGTACAACTAATACCATATTTTGTCAATGTGATGATAACAAGACATGGTGTATAAAAGGAGTGGTAATTGATACAAATAATATGTTGGTTATTAACTTATCTAAACACTAACAAAGATTAAAAGAAACATGTGGTGTAATATGAGCTCAGTTGCTAAATTTACTCATCATTTGATAGGATATTTCATGATTACATTAAGCTTGTGAACATGGACACTGCCACTAGAAGTAAGGCAACTGATCGACACTTCTGCAACTGGAGACAATTGGCAGCAACTGCTTAGTTGTTGAATTCAACACCTTTGCAACAGTATGGGCAGCAACTGGTGGTTTTCTAGTTAAAAGTGCAAGCACTGATATTATCCTCACAATTGTGGCCAGCGCTGCAGCGCACAATTGTCTCCAGTAGCAAGGGTCGATATGCAACGAGCTTAAAAGCCCCAATGCACAAAGAATTCAATTTCCATGGATTAAAATGAATTATCCTTCATATCTCATTAAAAATAAGATGGTGGCATGAAATCAATAGAAAGTAATGCAAACTTTAAATGGCCATATCCAATATGATTACTTTATATTGTGTGTGAGCTGAAAGTCTAAAGGGCCAAAATTATAGTTACCAGGGTATGTGCTTCCTGTTGTTGTACTAGATCTTCCAATCTTTTGATTTTGTAAGCAGTAACACCCAGGGCTCGACACTGCCGTCGGCTTAAGCGGCCATGGCCTCCGAATTTTAGAATTTGGCCGCAGATTCATGGCCGAATTTTAAATATCGACGGCCATTTATGGCCGCCGATTAGTGCTGGGTGTTGATAGTTATTTTTACTATCGAATATCGGCATTGAAATCAGACACCGGACGTGCCTGTTTTTTCTATAGGACTTGCGAATTGCCGCACAGGAGGAAATATCTCGCGAAAAAAATGGACACATGCCAAATACTCTAGTTTCACTTTCTTCAAAGGGAGGTAAATCCTTTACTTCCGATTCATAAACAGATCTCATGATTGGCTGAATTTGACTGGAAACTTGTTGCAATGGTATCTGAGTACACGATGAGCGTACCGAATAAAACACAGACCTGTACAACATTCTTTTCCATAACTATTATTTTATCCCATGGTTAGTAAACGTCTGTCGATGCGATTTTGACCATTCTCTGGCGAAGAGTAAACATTTCATGCATCGTGACTTTAGCGTGAAATCGGAAGCCATTTGACTGAAAATAGCCGACTTTCAGTTTCAATCCGCAATTTTGGATTACATTTTCAGTTAAATATATTACTAGCGATTGTCTTATAAATACTTTGATATCCACCTCAATATATGCAAATAATCTGACTAAAAAATTATCGAAATATAGGCCCAAGTACCGTTTATGTACTGGAGAGAATTGCGGGAAAATACCGCTCTGGCGACGCGTCACATTTCGGGGGATTTCCATACTAATCATTCTGAAAACGGCACGATAAGATAATTATACCTTTGCCCCCCACTGTAAGGATGTATTATTTTTGTAAAAGTAATAAAAAGATCTACAATAAACAGATTTATAACATATTACATAATTCATGACTTGGCCTTGGATTTTCAATTTTTGGCCTTGGATCAAGGTTGCACTCTGGCCTACCGTAGGCCAAAGTTGGCCTTCGATCAAAAAAACGAATTTCGAGTCCTGGTAACATCCATGACACAACCTAGCAACTTAGTTCATTTGCCTAGATTACCACACAAAACCTAGTAAATCAATAGTCAAATCAATGGATGAGCTGTAGTTTAACATTCATTCATTTTGTTTTCCCTTGTTTTCTCAAAATGAAAAAAGAGTGAGTTACTAGGTTTTGCCTTTTGTCGGGAGTAATGTGGTAGATGGAACTGCCTTGTGACTTTACACAGAAACCCACCCTATTCTATGGGGGCATAAGTTGATATGAATTACAAGTCAATATTTTACTGTTTTTCCAACCTCTACCTTAGCAATCCTATATTGAGATACATGAGTATTATTTGAGTCTACTTTATTACTAATATTAAAAATATTAAAAAAAATTATCCATTAATTAACATAAAATAATCAGTTTATAAATATAGGACAACCTTTAGTAAATACAGTAAAATATATGACGCCAATATGAACGGTTAATTATTTGAAAATTCAAGTTATCGCAATTACCGGAGATAGCTCATGAAAATATCCACTAACAATAAGTCGGAAGAAAGATTTTATTTTGATGGAAGTTTCTAGCGCTTATGATTATATCTTGAATGGGAGTTAGGTTTTGTAATAAAAGTTTTACAAGCTATATATATATATATTCAGAAATGTCGACAAATTTGACTTTACTTAGTAGACGATGTCGCTCAACAGTTGGGATGTAATTCATTTTATATTCCTGCATGTATAAGTCTATGTGGAGTATTATAAGGCGAAGGTCTGACTTCACAGAAAGTAGTATCGACTTATACCCCCCAAAATACACTACTTGACCATCCTTGACCGATCCATATCTGTCCTTAAATTTGATATTATTGACATGTTGATAATCTGTATTACCCAAGACAGTCAAACTGTTATATTTGATAAACTGTAGTGCAATTACTCCAAAAGAAACAATTCGATTACTTTCTTGTAGAGCTATTATAAAACATGATTGTGTGTAACTCCAGGTTATTGCCCAGTTGTATAAGTTTATAATGATACATGATACAATAGTGATGTTTTTCAGATATTTATTGGTCAATGTACATGTAGTAGGTGTACAATAACTCAAAACAAAGTCATTCATTACGATTTTATACCAAGCAAGAAGCCATTTATATCTCCAATATGACTTCCAACACTCATAATCTTCTTCATAAATTTATAAATCAATTCTCAACAAGCCAATTTACTTCATTTCACATAGGTTAATGAATTCCATAAAATATTAAACTTACTAATCAGATTGAACAGTTAATGCTGATTGCCACTCCATTTAACTATTATCCATCTGTGTTTCCTTTATATCCATTGAAATAAATAACAATACAATCTTATAGGAAAACAAGCCATTTCAAGGGCTAGAACAAAGTATCAAAAGCAACCCAGATCTTTCGAATATAAGGATATATTTTAAGTTTGATTGAAACTGGATAAGAAAAATATGCCCTCTACAGGGGTCCACAACCTACTGTAAAGTGTACGAAGAGAGACTTATGTATGGTTACAAATTAAAACTTTTTTCAAATCGGATAAAAATTGTAACGATTTTTCATACATCTAGGAGCCATAATCCAGTAAGTTATGGTTTGAATTGCGAGAATATAGAAAAGAACTGAGATTTTTTCAGATATAAACATATGTTTTAAGTTTCTTCAAAATGGGACAAAATTTGTGACCTCTAGAGGGTCCACAACCTTCGTATTATAGCCCGTTCAGACGCTTAAGTTGAACTAGCTTAAAAACCCCAGCGATCGTTAAACCAGTTTAACTTAAGCGTCTGAACGCACATGTGGGGCAAATAATCCAGTTTAAAAAACCCAGCTCGCGACCTGTCTTCGAGACGGCTTTTTATTTTAAGCTGGTTCAACTTAACCGTCTGAACGGGTTGGCTTAAACATAGGTTGCCAGGCAACGAAACATACGCCCACAGCAGCTAAATCGTCCGGGCAGTCAACAAGAGTTGTCGCATATTTTACTTTTTTTGGTAATGAAACATTTATAATACACTAAAATCTGATTAAAAGTAACAACTTATCTCATTATGTAATTATCAGAAAATCAAGGGAATTTGTTTGGCTTTGATAAAGTTCTCCTCCATGCTGTTCAAGTTATCTAAATTCATTGAAACTCAATATACTTGTTCGTCTCATGACCTTAAACACTGTGTATAAATTTAAAGTCAATCGGTTATTAACTTTAGCCTCTAGAGCGTCAACAAGATTTTTTGAAAGTGATCAAGGGCCATAACTCAGTAATTATCGGAAATGCTGAAAATCAATAGGCCTCTTCGTCTCATGACCTTAAACACTGTGTATAAATTTTAAGTCAATCGGATATTAACTTTGGCCTCTAGAGCATCCACAAGAATTTTTGAAGTGATCAAGGGCCATAACTCTGACAGTAAACATTGGAAATTGCTGAAAATCAATAAGCTTCTTCGTTTAATGACCTTAAACACTGTGTATAAATCTTAAGTCAATCGGTTATTAACTTTAGCCTCTGGAGCGTCCACAAGATTTTTTTAAGTGATAAGGGGCCATAACTCTGACAGTAATTATCAGAAATTGCTGAAAATCAATAGGCTTCTTCATTTTATAACCTAAAACACTGTGTATAAATTTAAAGTCAATCGGTTATTAACTTTAGCCTCTAGAGCCTCAACAAGATTTTTTTAAGTGATCAAGGGCCATAACTCTGATAGTTATTGTCGGAAATCCCTGAAAATCAATAGGCTTCTTCGTCTCATGACCTTAAACACTGTGTATAAATTTAAAGTCAATCGAATATTAACTTTGGCCTCTAGAGCGTCCACAAGCAATTGTGGACGCCGGCCGGCCGGCCGGCCGGACGGACGGACGGGGGCGACGGCAATATACGACCACATTTCAATGTGGGCGTATAAAAACGCCAGCTACAGCTTTCTTTGGACATGCGCAATACGCTACATTCCTAGGAAAATGGCGGCTTCACCTTCATGCAGTGCCGATGCCAGTATGAATATTATTGAAAACGACCATAACAGTGAGATTAATAGAGGGGTCAACTGGGGCGAGAAACAAATTTTGCGGATTTTTTTCACCGGATGTTTACATATTATTATGAAAGCAAATGATATGTACGCATGTGTAGTTAACTCTAACCTCCGACCGAAGAGGTCAGAATAGTTAAACCAGTTTGGCTTATAGTACGTGTGAACGCAACACAATGTTGGCTTAAAAACCCCAGCGATTTTTTGCTGGTTTAAAAATAAGCGTCTGAACGGGGTATTACATACTTTTATGTACCAGGAGGGGACATTTTGTTCGTCAGTTTCGTTAATCATTACGATTACCCACATTTTAACCTTTCTCATGTTTTAAATCGAAACAGAGTATGGTAGGGCAATAATGTGCTCAGTCAGTTGGTGTCAAAAAGGTTTTAGATCCCTGGCAGAGTCTCTGTATCATTGATGAAAATTAAGTGAATTTGGTAAAAAGTTTGAATACATAAATGGAAATTTGATTTGCACTGAAACAAATACAAAAGGCAGCAGATGCTCTGAAAATACACCAAGAAGGGTTGAATTTTTATAAAAGACCACCCCCCCTCCAAAAAAATTGTTTTCATCGCTCCGATCATAAGTTCTTTTTTCCACCACTTAGCCAATCCTGGCTATATCCCTGCTTCAATAATAATATAACTAAAGATAGTAAGCTGGCACTGCCAGGCAGGATACGCCCACATTTTCGAGAGATGGTTAGAGAACAAGCAAAACCAAAAGTGATTTTTCCTACAATCAAAGGCTATAATTCATTAAATTACAATTTGATATGCGCAAATATCGAAAAGAATCAAGATCTTTAGGTTATAACCATCCATTTCAAGTTTCATCAAAATCGAATCAAAATTGTGACCTATACTGGGTCCACAACCTTGATATACCATATTTTAACACCATTTTGTCTGGCAATTATGGTCTGATTTCCCTGAAATTCAAACTCAACCTTCGGTATGGTGTAACGGTGATAGAGTCAAGCTTTTTTTCAATCGGATAATAATCATAACCTCCAGAGGGACCATAGGCGAATTTTCGGGCAATCAGGGGCCATAATTCAGAAAGCTACGATATGATATGCGCAAATAACGAAAGGGACCAAGATCTTTGGGTTATAACCATGCATTTTAAGTTTTATCAAAATTTAATCAAAATTGTGACCTATACTGAGTCCACAACCTTGATATACCTTTTTATAACAGTATTCGCGTACATGCGGCGGCCATTTTGTATGGCAATTTTGTTCCGAATTTTTCCGAAAATCAAACTCAACCATCCATAGGGTGTAACGGTGATATAATCAAACGATTTTTTAAATCGGATAATAATTGTGACCTCCATGGGACCACAAGCTAAACAAAGACGATTTTGCGTATAATCAGGAGCCATAATTCAGGAAGTTACAATCCGATATGCCCAAATATCGAAAGGAACCAAGATCTTTGGGTTATAACCATGCATTTCAAGTTTCATCAAAATCGAATTAAAATTGTGACCTCTACAGGGTCCACAACCTTGATATACCATATTTTAACAGTATTCGCGTACGAATGGCGGCCATTTTGTATGGCAATTTTGGTCCAATTTTACCGAAATTCGAACTCAACCTTTCTTAGGGTGTAACGGTGATATAATCAAACGATTTTTTAAATCTGATAATTATTGTAACCTCCAGAGGGACCACAAGCTAATTAAAGACGATTTTGCGTATAATTAGGGGCCATAATTCAGGAAGTTACGATCTGATATGCGCAAATATTGAAAGGAACCAAGATCTTTGGGTTATAACCATGCATTTCAAGTTTCATCAAAATCAAATTAAAATTGTGATCCCTACAGGGTCCACAACCTGGATATACCATTTCTTAACAGTATTCGCGTACGAACGGCGGCCATTTTGTATGGTAATTTTGGTCCGATTTTTTCGAAATTTGAACTCAACCATCCTTAGGGTGTAACGGTGATATAATCGAACGGTTTTTCAAATTGGATAATAATTGTGACCTCCAGAGGTACCACAAGCTAAAATAGGTGATTTTTCGGACAATCAGGGGCCATAATTCAGGAAATTACGTTCCGATAGGCGCAAATATCGAAAGGAACCAAGATCTTTGGGATATAAACATGCATGTCAAGTTTCATCAAAATCGGTTCAAAATTGTGACCTCTATAGGGTCCACAAGCTAAAAACGTGATTTTACGTACAATCAGGGGCCATAATCCATGAAGTTTTGATCCGATACGTGCCAATATCGAAAGCAGCCGAGATCTTTGGGGGATAAACCTATATTTCAAGTTTCGTCGAAATCGGGTAAGAATTGTGACCTGTAGAGAGTCCACAAACAATTGTGGACGGACGGACGTCCGGACGGACGGACGGACAGGGGCGACGACATAATACGTCCACATGAAAATGTGGGCGTATAAAAAGAAGGAAGTTGTCAAATTAAGGTAAAACATAAATCTATCATGACTGCACAATGTGTTTAAAGTGAATTTAGTCCACATTTGACTAACCGGTATTTGAGCATGACATTATGATTTGATTTACAATAAAATAAAAACCAAGTACAAACAATCCAAACCATAAGACAGAATTTGAAGTCCTAAAAACATTATAGGCAAAAAAGTGTATTCAAGCAAAATAGTGTAATCAGCAAATGGACTGCTCCTCGTGTACAAAATACATGACAAATAGTGGTAACAGGTGTTCGAAAGAGTAAGCTTACCCTGCCTTCTGAAGTGAAAAGTATGTACGTATG
Source organism: Patella pellucida (assembly GCA_917208275.1). NCBI lineage: Eukaryota > Metazoa > Mollusca > Gastropoda > Patellidae > Patella > Patella pellucida. Next base: position 37,351,780 of record OU795036.1, read on the forward strand.
TATATATGAGTGTAAATAAATGTTATAACCAGTGTATCTTGTATACAAGTAATTTACATGTATACATTGTATTTGCAAATCTAAAATGTGCAGACACTGTTTATACATACATGTAAACTATAAAAACGATTAAACACATCTTATAACACATGTTATTCAAATCTAAACTACATACCTATCAAACACCTACTCACACAGTTCAAAACAAAGGACTTGAAGATCATTTCCATCAAAAAACAGATATTCATTACAGGTACATCTTGTACACTTAAAATGACCATTTGAGGATGAGTAAGCTAATTGTTAGGAGACCTAATAGTAATATTAAAGGAACAGCTGTAAATTATATTCCATATTTAGTGTATTTAAAAATTAATGATGAATGTTTGATTAGCAGACAAAATAAATACCTGAATAATTATAGATTAGTCTATATTATTCTTGATTTAACAATTTATGGATTAGTTAAATTCTGTCATACATGTACCATGTCAATTCTACAGATGCTTGATCTTTAAAACTCAATAATGCCATAATAAATTTGCAATATAAAGTTTAAAGTTACATTATTCAAGATATAGATAAGAACTAGCCATTCTTGTTATAATAGTTCGAAAGTAGGTGATGTAAAATGAATAATTTGAAAATTTCATGCAATTTACTAAATTGCAAGCGAAGATATTGGCATTTGAAGATTTGGCAGACGTGTGCAATAATTTCAACCACGGTCATGGTTGATCAAAGCTAAGCCTCGAAGCGTCTGGGTGCGCCATATTTGATTAAACCAGAGTATCAATGAAACGTTTTAATCTGTTTAATATCGGTGAAGTCTGATGCCATCCAAAGTTGATTAAAGGCACAACCCCGAAAAGAACAGAGTCTTAAAAATTAAAGTCTGAGTATTTGTGAAATTTATGGACCAAAATATAAAAGCATGGTGTATTTACATTGTCTGAAAATTTCAGCTAAAAATATTGAGTCGTTTGGACGTGACCGTCAACACTGCTTATCCAGACACGTAACCCTTTTAAGACTTCGGGTCATTTTTTTTCATTGGGTGACCTGATAATCGATTTACTTTTCTTGAGAGGTCTATACAGTGAATGACCCATGTACTGTACTTGATAACAAAAGGTAAATTTCACCTACATATTATTTTTATAGAAAAAAGTCTGGTTTTATCCAGATACGGTATAATACAAAGGTGTCCATTTCCAGATGCAGACTGTCCGTTTAAGTTATTTCGAGCGTATCACAAATATCGGGTTAGTTGATCGTCCTTAGATAATGGGTTTTAAATGATTTTAACACAAAATTAAGCAGTTTTATTCTCCAAAAAGTTATCGGGATTGGCCCTTTAAGGCCTGGATCAGTTAATTAATGTCTAATTAATACTTTAGAAAACATTTCAGGCCCAAAGAAAGACCTACTATAGGCAGATTTAGCTCTTAACTAATGTAACTTTAAGTTAAGACAATATGCAATCAAACAAACATTTTTGTTAAAATAATTACTTAATACAATCAATGAATAGAGTAATAATAAATTGACTATTTTTCGTACCAGTTAGCCCCCTTCTTTATATACTCAACAGTTTCTTCATTAAGTACTGGTTATAGTCATTACATTCATTAATACAGTGCCTTATTTTTACTTTATGATAGTTATGACATTTCCGTTTAACTCTATGGAAGCCTATTTTAGTGGAGACTAACTGTACTATAACATTAAATCGTTTCTAGAATAAGGTAAAACAAGAGGTTTAAGTGTTATTCAGTCATCCCTCAAAGCATGCCATGGCCGAGACACATTTCATTAGGTCATAGGTAAAGGTTTTTGTTAAAAAATATCCTCAGGATTGCAAGAGCTATTTTCTTTTATGAGTTCATTACCCAAACATAACCTTTGTGAATTTGAACAAAACCTTGGATGGTTGAGGCTAATTTATTCCAGACTATTACATGGAGTAATGAAAGGATGAGTTTTTATGGTCACTATTTTTATATCCCACTATAATATATAATGGTTATAATGAGAAGTTGGGTACAGTGTGATAGAATGAAGCGAAGCTGAAAATTCTATTTCAATACAACACTGTGTTTCTCTTCTTTTTACTGGTAGTGAGTAAAGTCGAACTTGAGCCATCAGCCACTTATTGATTTCCACAAGAAAAGCAAGGAGTTAGGAGGAATTATTTGAAACCTTTCTTTATTAGCCAGCCATATGAAACTTTATGTAATCATTATACACAATATAATAGTAACTGATATATTGCCATTCCACTAATATCAAATGCTGGTTATAAATTTCTTTTGAAAAACTGATAACCCATAGAACAGTCTTTTTTTAAATCTTGGTTCATTTATTTCTCCTTGACTAATGCAATAAGCAAATGATTATTATTAATGGCATCAATGATGTATATGCCAATGGAAGATATATGAAGAGGTCGGACCTTAGTTTCACCTTATGAAAGGGGCAACTGGGATTTTGGAAACCAGCAATGCAATAAGTGTTGTTTCAAAGGAGTATCCATGTCAAAATAACAGTTTATCGGAATCCATTTAATAGTTTTCTTACAAATCTAGTTTATCATTTCACAATCTACTTTATTTCATAGATAGTCTTTATCTGACTGTTCAGTTTCCATATCAAAATATTATAATTAATTGGTATTCTTCAAGGCATTAAAACCTTAAATATGTAGCCAATTTATTGTCCCATGATATATATATGAGTATTAGTTGATTTTATTTTAATATATACACCAGTAAGCCTATATAAGACAAAAATATGATTTAACATTCGTTTCAATTTGTCTTAATTGACATTGAATAATGAATACCAAAACATGTGTTTAATTAGCCTTATAAAACCAATCAATTATTTTTATGAGCACTAACTGTTATCATCAATCTGATTAAAACACAGATCCTATTCTGGTGACAACATAATGAGTCTTAATGACCAAAATTCCTAAAATGAGTTATATACGGCATCATAAAGAGAATGTTATAATTCCTAAAATGAGTTATATACGGCATCATAAAGAGAATTTTATAATTCCTAAAATGAGTTATATACGGCATCATAAAGAGAATGTTATAAGCTGTCTAACGATACCAAAATCATTGCTCTACTTTACTACATCGTTGAGATATTCAAGTTCAAAGTCCGGGAGTCCAGAAAGGCCTATTTCGAGAAACATTGGTTTAAAGATTATGTTAAAAAATTATGTTATTCATGACAAAAGTCATGGTTAAAAATGCCAAATTGCCACTAAACTTAAACACAATTGTTAAGAACATTAGATTTCAACATAACACGTAATTTCAATAAAATCATGCTTTCGGGAATGTTCCTATTTAACGTTTTCACAAAAATAATCCTTAACAAGATTGTTCCAATGTTGAACACTGGCCGATGCAGACAAATCGCCATTTAAACAAGGGAGGTTTATGTACGGTGCTAAAACTACGCATTTTTTTAAAAAAATTGACTACAGTTTTATGCATAACTTTTTCATTTTATCTCTATTGCCAAAAACTTGAAAGACGACGTCGCCGGTGTTCAACCAATCAGACGTTGCGACGTTATTGACCTCCATGACGTCATATACATGTTGCAACAAGGCTGGTTTGTTTACAATTTTGAACGCCGTTATTGGCTGAGTAGTGTGTTGAATATTATAATGAGTACTATAAATAAAAAGAGGAGATTTCACCGGTTGTTATGGTATAGCTTACATACAGGGCTTCCTTCGGCAAATGGCTACATTTTCCAGCAAAATTGGTCAATTATGTCTTTATTTAAAGTAAGCCGACTTACTTTGAGTAAACTACTAATAACTAACTGCTCCATTTCTACCCTTTATCGACATTTTTTTGCTTGTAAAGTGTGCTAGGCTGAATTTTAACCTGATTAAGTATTCGAAAATGGTCAAAACCAAATTTTGAAAAATTTTGCACTTGGACACAAATTAGCTTATAATAAGAAATCTACTTCTGCGACTTAAGACTCATTTTGCTATCACCGGTCACAATTTCGTTTTGTTTTTATTAGTTCAAAATTTCATTTTTCTTGTCTTTACTACAGTAGGACCTGTGTTCTGGATGATGTCTGAAGTCATAAAGTCAAAATCCATTCGTATGACAACTGACGTGACCTTCCACTACAACTGGTCAGATCTTCTTTTAGCGTAGGCCATTGGAAGCATAAAAAGATAGGTTGCCATTAGAGATCATACGAGCGGCTTTTGACACTTCATTCACCAATCAGCAGCATTGATTTTATTAGTGGATTACCCACAGTTCCGTGTAAAACACACCTAAAGCTTGCTGTAACAGACCATTTCATTGGCTAATACCTCAAACCATACAGAATACGACAATGATAAGAATTCCTAAAGATCCTTGTGTAGTAAAGACAAGTAAAATGCAATTTTGAACTATAAAAATGAAACAAAATAGGTTCTGTATTTAAATCAGATTGCAACACATGAAAATTTGATTACGATTAATAACCCAGGAAGTCATTATCAGAAAATAATAGAATTTGTTTTGACTGCTTGTCTCATGACCATACAGAATTTATATCAACTTTAACCTGTACAACATCCACAAGCTTTTTCAAAGTGATCAAGGGCCTTAAGGCTTAACTCTGACAGTAATTATCGGAGATCGTTGAAATAGGATTTTTTGTCTCGTGACTTTAAACACTATGCATAAGTTTTAAGTCAATCATATATTAACTTTAGCCTCAAGAGTTTCTACAAGATTTTTCAAAGATTTGGTTGGCTATAACTCTGGTAGTAATTATCGAAAATAGTTCAATATTAATAAGCTTCTTCGTCTCATGACCTTAAACACTGTTGATAAATTTACAGTCAATCGGATATTAACTTTAGCCTACACAGTGTCCACAATATATTTCGAAGTGATCAAGGGGCATAACTCTGGTAGTAACTATTGGAAATCAATGATTCTTCGTCTCAATTGGATATTAACTTTAGCCTTTTGAGCATCCACAAGCAATTGTGTTCTGGACGATGGACGCGGGTGGCAACAATATACAACCCCATTTCAATGTGGCATATAAAAATTAACTGTAAATTATAACCTGGGATGATTATGGAATGGTCAGTATGTTGTTTGCATGTTTTAATAACTTAACTTCCCACTTTCTGCTGAAAATAAGGGTGATTTCAATCATGATCTTATTGACCATCAGTCCTATATAATGAACAGCCTACACTATAATTCTTCCAGCTTAAATAGTCTTCATACAGTGACAAACAGCTGATATAGATCACCGGATTCCTCTTTATAACTCACAATATAAAAGTATAATAAACCTCTTCATTACATACTTCTAACACAGAGTATTTCCTTTGACTACATCCTCTACACAGCATTATACTGATAGGAAATTTTGCTAGCTTGCACTAAAACAAAAGGAAATTTTCATCAAATATTCTGAATGGAGTTTAACATCTAGGTACGTCAGTCCTGAAAATGTGGGCGTATAAAAAGGCAATTTTTCGGACAATCAGGGGCAATAACCATGATATACCATATTTTTACACTATTCGCGTACGAACGGCTGCCATTTTGTCCGACAATTACGGTTCGATTTTCACAAAGTATTGAAAGAGATGGGAAATAATACAGCCATTTCAAGTAATTTCCTGGATCAGTTAGAATTGGAATCTTAAAATAGTGAATAGAAATTTTAACCATTTGAACCCTGAAAATATTTTGGGTGATGCATACCCCACCCTGAATTTACAGCACAATTTTGCAAAAATCATGTCATTTTAATTGGAACTACATGTAAATGTTAGAGGTGAATTTAATATTATACGTTTATAATTGTGTGAAATGGTGGAACAATGATATTTAACCAGAAAATTTAACTTTTATTCAATTTTATCTCCAATCCATAACCTTGGAGTGCCAATCATGCCAACAGTTTCAATATTTCTATCACCGGCCAATATGTAGATCAACATTATTTACAAACTGATTACGAGTACGAGTGTTATCATCGCTGTCATTTTCTTTGTTATTTTCGTCTGAATCTAGGGCATATTCGCTTTTTGCCTTCATTCGACCCATCAATATCTTCAACATTATCGTTCGTTATAAAAGCTAGTGCAGCCGTTGCATTTAGTTGTTTAGAACACACGGTTTGTCGAAAGATTTGCCAAAATTGAAATGTAAACAAGTTGAAGGAAGTCGCTATTTACAAACGGTAAACAGCGTTTTGATTGGCTATTTTGTTATTGTTAAGGAAGCGTGTCGGAAGACGCGCCCACAAGTCGCAAAGCCGACATTTTGGGTATATGCTCTACAACGTCAAAGCCGGTTTTGCTGCATTTCTGGTTCTAAGAGTTAATCTCCAAAAATTTGATGAGGAAATGAATCAGCTTTACATCTTACAATGCATCAAATATCACCAATATTGTTATGAAAATAAAGCTGCCTTTACTGCTGAATATTAACACTTTTATTTTTGTAATTCTGACTTTTGTCATCATTTACAGTTAAAATCATTAATTTATGGTCTAACAATCCAGATTAGATATTTTGTCATGTGAGTAAAAAGGTTGAAATCTAAATGGAAGATTTGCCCTGGAGAATAAGATAGCACCAACCCATCCTAGCCTATCAATTCTCCAAGGGATATGATTGTGTAACTCTCTCTTCTTTTAATGAATGCATGTAATGTGTGTAGGAATTATCAAGGAATAATGTATGAAGTATGTATGATTTAATTCTCTCGAGAAATCTACCATTATCATTGTTATATTCTCTAATTATAGTGTAAGGTTGAGATCCTTGGCACAATCATATCCACATATAAGATAGGTTGCCCGACAATAAAACATACAATACAGCAGCTTAGTCATCCACAGGGTTGTCACATATTTATTCTTATGCAGGTAATGGGACAATTTACAAAAACGGTTCAAAATGTCACTATGGTTACAATTAGTGTTTTGCCATAATTCATCCCTATTTACATGAACAATTAATTTATATGACTTCCATGAAAATTTTAAAATATATACTTGTGAAAAGCATTACTAGGTACCACTGCAGTATTCTCTAGGAATGGACACACGCTAAGGATCGAACAATAGGTAATAACTATACACCACCTCATTAAAATGTAGGCATATAAATGTGAAAACTACTAATCATAAAATATCTAAACATGAAACATCTAAAACTAAAGACACGTTTAATAGGCACAGAGTTAAAATTCATTTACAAGTATGTTAAACCTAAAGTTACATTATTCAAGATATAGATAAAGAACTAGCCATTCTTGCTATAATAGTACGAACGTAGATGATGTAATATGAAATGATGTAATATGAATAATTTGAAAATTTCATTCAAATTACTCTATTGCAAACGAAGATAAGTCTGGGTCCCTCTGGGTCCGCCATATTTGATTAAATTAGAGTATCGCTGAAACGTTTTAATCTGTTTAAATCTGTTTAATATCGGAAAAATCCGATGCCATCCAGAGTTGATTAAGGCCTGGATCAGTTAATTAATGTCTAATTAATACTTTAGAAAACATTTCAGGCCCAAAGAAAGGCAGGTTTAGTGCTTAACTAATGTATCTTTAAATGTTGATATTAGACATTATTTACAAAGTAAGTTATTTGAAAGTAAATTACATGTCCAAGTATACTAAGCAGCAAAGACATATATGGTTGGTATGTTACTCTGAATGGATGCATCATAAATCTTGCCAATTTTTTTTATTGTATATCTGTGACCATATCTCCAACTTAACCTGATCAATAAGGCCCCTTCCCAAAAGCAGAATTGAATTCAGAAAATGTTCTCAAAAACGGAACCTGACTTCTGAGATGGTAATGTGATCTCCATGATTTTCATGTAACCCAAGTTGCACGTGCTGTTCACCCATATACCTGGAAGACTCAACGCTGGCTACACTGCCTAAGCTGTTGCCAATCCCTTCCAGGTCAATTTATGGACCATCTAAAGTATTCAGCACCGCTTTCGGGCCAACACCACGGATGATAAACCCTGAACTGATCGACCACCACATTGTGCGACAGCCCGTGCAAAACCCCTTCACAGAGGCATTTTTAGACAGCACATCAAGACAGTGGGAACACACTGAAGACCCATCAGTACTGAAACAGCGCGTCAACATCTCACCAGAGAGAACATCCATTGCCATAAACCTTACCGGGGACTTATCCTCCATCCTCACCATTGACATGAACATATAGTTTGCCCAACAATACCAGAACTGGTGCGCCGGCAATGGAGAACTGTTATGTTCACAGATGAGAGTCAGTATTGTCTATCGACTGCATATGACAGGACCAGAATATGGCATTGACGTTGCCAGCGTTATTCTGACAAATATGTAATGGCACGTGACTCCTGGGGAGGTCCAAGCATAATGGTTAGGGGTCGAATCAGCCTGAAATGGGAAATGGTGTTCCAAAATCTTGTTCAAGGGAGAGGAGGCAGGAACAAGCTTTCAGACTCCACGTTATACCACATTTCGCATGTCATCGAAACAACGTTTTCCAGCATGTCAACCCAGTGCACACACCACCAGAGTTACTCAGGACTTTCTACAGCAGAACGGTGTCAACGTTACAGACTGCTCAGCCCTAGTCCGGACTTCAACCCGATTGACCATCTTTGGGATGAAATTCAGACGAGATTTAATAACGGTGTACCGAGACATATCACAGCCGATGGTTTGTGCCAGGCTCTTCTGAGAGTGTGGTTCCAGAGGCCAATGGTGTTCATCAATCGTCTGGTCCACTCCACATACAGACCCTGTCCTGCTGTTATTGACACTGGCAGTGGACACATCAGATACTGATGTATAGACTGTGTACAGACTCGAAACCTTCTCGTAATGTCTTGGAATTGTGATGAATTAATCACTGTTAATATACGGTTCACAAAAAAATGCTGACATTTATTTTGCTGTTTAGTATATAATAGAACTTGCTTTCAGCCGAAGATAACCTGGAGTGTAATTCTCCTCTCCTAAATAATAGAGTCTAATCAGGCTCAAGATAATTGATTTGTGACTCTCAATGCATGATCTGTAAGTACATCAGCTAAATTAATTAGGCTTTGCTTATAATGACAGACTAAGCTAATTAATAATTGATTAAAATGGCCATTATTCATAACAGTAAAGAAAGATGAATAACACAAACACGATCTATTGTATTTCTTACATATTTCATTCAAACATTTAACAGAAGATTAGAATACCAAGAACATTGTCTAATTCCATCACCATGAAAAATTAAAATAATGTGAACAGGTATTATCCTGGGTGATAAAAAAGAATTTTTTTTTTTTTGGAGTGAGTATGGCGAAAGGGATTGAATAGTCTGCTGGTGCACTAGTCTGTCGCTATAAAAAATAACTCAAATATAAGTTCAACGGCCTACTGTTCTGCTTGAGTGGGCTAATGAAGATGGGCATGCGCTATACAGTGTACTATGAAGGAAACTTTGCCCGGATAACAGCGCAACCTACCTAATCTTATTTTGAATTCAATCAATTCTTCGAAAAATGATTACATACCATTGTCAGTGTAGTTGCATTGCATAAATACCATCGTCAGGGGTATGTGCAAAATAATGCTTTGTCGGGGTTGGAGTATTACATTTCATTGTCAGTCGGGGTTGGTGATGTACATTTCATTGTCAGGGTGGGTGCATTGCCCAGTGTGACAACTCCACAATTTGAGTTGTTCAGACAATCAACCTATTTAAGTCTCTGATCGTCCAAATGGATGTTCATAGCATAAATAATACTTCTATCATTAACACTTAATAAACCAATAAAATAATTTTGATCAGATCTCAACAGTAAATGTGAAAATGCCTACATTTTCCACGGACTTTATATGATAAATTGTGTTTTTTTACGATAACAGCCATGATGCTGAGTAAAACAATAACAACATGTCCCAATAACTATATTTACTTTCCATCTAAACACCAATGGTAACTGTTGTTTTCAGTAAATAAGTGTAGCTATTATCCAATGTTTATAATGCATCAGCCCAGTCTTTGGCAGAACTGAAGGCTGTATTACATGTATCAATAATGTGTATCGGAAACACAAATTACCCATCAATGATTCTTTAGGTCAAACATTATTTTATGCAGGAATACTAAGGGAATATTTGGGAAAATATATTTACTTTTTTTTTGGTCTACAGACTCTTCAACTTCTTATTTTTTGAAGAAGTTAAAATTCAACTATGGAAGGATGCAAGATGGATAAATAGCTATATGTTATAACCCTAACTATAATAATTAAACCAATATGTTTCTTTAATGTACTGCCATCAGGCAATTGTATGTGTTATTAATATATGTGTGGCCATTTCATGCTCTTTGGATACTTAAATCACTCTCATTATTGACCTGAATCAAATTAAAACATTCACTCCAGGGCTTTCGTTTCAGTCAAATGTGCTCTCAAATATTACTTTCAGTGAAATCGACCTTCACTCGACTGGTTGAAGAATTCACCTATGAGGCAATTTTCATGCCACAAAATTATTTATATCAAGAATTTAGCAATAAATTAAAACACTATATATACAGTTTCTATAAAAAGAAATAATAAAATAAAGATAATCTTATAAAACAACATCTCCTGTGGAAAGAATTTTTAACTAATAAAATTTGTGACAAACTGACCAAATGTGAAAGTCAGATCTTTGGTTCAGTCTCAAGATTTGTAAATAGATCAAGTATCTTACTTGAAGGTAATCAAGAGTGAATGACATATAACAATCTGATCCCTTTAATCAAAGAATTATCACGTTAACAACACACACCTAGTTAATTAAAGAATATAAACACAGTGTTGAATCTGTATGTGTACACTGATTGAGAATAACCATGTTATCCCAATTATTTTGATGTTTTACTGATGGACACAATCCTTTCTATCATATTAAATGGATATATGTTATACAATACTTCTTCCAAATTACTACTTCAACATATTATAAGCCATTTTCAAAGAAAAATCAGTAAAAACTATCTTAATGCCATTGTGGTGAAAAAGCAATCAATTCCTTTTGATGGATTTGGACTTGATTTTATCTGTTCTCTCTAGTTCTTGTGATAAGGCCACGAGTACCTTTTATTGAATCGTGTAGACATTTTGATGATTGTCAAATGAAAGGAGGTGGGAGTAATGTCAAAATGTATTGAAGCTTAAAATGACATGCTGCTCCAGAAGGACTAGCCTTCCTCTTAATCAATTTACTATCAGAATTAATGGAATGCAGAGCTGAATCTCTTTATGACCATCATTATTAAGATTTCTTTTTTCTTCTAATCTTCTTAGACACAAAAATATGGCCTACATTTTACAATAATGTACCAAAAGCAAGCGTTTTTTTTTAGTAAAATCTTCTGCTGAAAAGTTAGAACATTTTCCATGTGATGAGGCCATCAGTAATAATTATGGCAGCAGCAAGATTCTTTCTCCAGTAAACCCATAAGTGTTTACTGATCTCAAATTAAGATTATCCGCCACTGACCAGACTCTATGAAGTTAACCTTAGAATATTGACTATTGAGAAAGTGGTAGTTAATAACTGATCAGTTACACTGGTTCACCATCCTACTCAGCTCCTCTGCTAAATTAATTTCCTGGATAACAGCAAGGTAATCTCAACTACAATTGACATTAATCCCCGTTATAACCAATAGTGTGTATAATAAACCACAGTAATGTATAGAAAATACAGTAAATCATTATATAACTACATTTTAATATTACAAGTTTTATTAATTTCTACATTACAGGACATAATATTGTTGATTTTTTTGTTTATCCTGCCATGATCATTAGCCAGAAAGTAGAATATTAAAATGTAACCCCATTTCACTTAAATTTGTTTATTTCAATTTATAGGCAATCAGATTATATTCAATTTCTAATGAATATCAATGACACTTATATTGACTATGGTCAAACAAAAAGGACACTATCTAAAGTTAGGGAATTTACCATACATATACATGTATTTGATTATCCACCTGAACTATAAGTTTGTCACTTCTGTTTTTAAAAAAGTTGTATTCGTAATAACCCACATCATTGGTTAAACTTATGCCCATTTGTCATTGTTCACACTAAATATATAAAACATTTATATTCTAAAGCATATCGTTTTGTAGAAAACTTTTTAAAGGTTTTTATCAGTTTAGTTTGCAAGTATCCCTGTAGATGACAAATGCCTCGATCTACTTAATAATCAGAATAAAATGAACAAGCTCTCTCATAACGAATTAGCCGAGACATAAACACTCCATAAACTGGCTATATTGGAATGTTATTTCTAATAAATGGAAAGTTAACAATTGGAAAGTCAAAGTCATCACGTTTATCATACAATTTAACACTTAGTTTTTGGCAATTGTCAAAATCGAGACGCAAATCCCAGTAAGAAGCGTAATTGTCACTGTCAGTAGTGTTTTTAATTTCGAGCTCATCAGGATATATGAAATCTATAAATTTTTAAAATTTCCATTTAGTTTTTAGATTTTTCAAATCATTTATAAATTGGCTTTTTCCCTTACATTTACAGTACATACAATACTTTCAGATGAAAAGCTACATTAAGTATATTTAGTATATTCAGTATATTCAGTGAAAATTGAATAGAACACTTTAATCGATATAATTGCTGACAAAACTTCATCTAAATGGGTTAGAGCACAATGCAGGTAGTAAATTGGAATTCCTGACATGATTTCATTTAGCCGGTTAAGGGAATTGGTCATTGAATACATCAGCTAGTCCGCATTAAATGTTTGCCCGTATCTATTATAATTCAACAAGTTTCACAGATTGTCAGACCTTGTCCAACAAAATGATTTAGCCTTCTGGAATCATATTTACCATATTCAAATTACATGGTCTACTGAAATATATCACTTTATAATTTCCTTGAATAATTCATAACTTACAGCCAATAAATATTTCAAAGCTTATGGTGTATTAGGCAAAGCTATAAAATTGGGAAGCAATTACAGAATCCGTTCCAACAATTTTTGTAGCACTATGCCTTAGCTGTATAATATTATTTTAAACTAATATCAGTTATATGAGAGGAAGACTGATCTTTTGATTTGAGATACTGTATCCAGGAACCTCAAATGATTATGCAACAGCTCAGATAGTCCAGCTCTGAACGACAGACTTCGTTTTACTCGTCTTTACGTCCAGACTTCGTCCCATTCAAACAATGTCGAACCGAATTCACGGCCCAGTAAATTTTACTGGGGAACTTTTTACCGCTAAACGATCCCGTGTCAGTCCCTGTGAATACCTGCAAGATGTAAATGAACATCTTAGTGACCAAAAAATACCTCGCTTACCTCGCTAGAGCCAGTGTGAGCCACACAGCAGACTGTTAAAAATACGTCTCCACCTGTCAAGTTGCCCTGTTGCCGCCATGACACTCTAAATATAGGTCAACATTCAAATTTAAAACTCTCGGGCAGACACGGCGAAACGAAATTATGGTAAAATTTGGAAACTTTGAAAAAAAATAGAATCTTCAGTCATTTATTGCTTTTCCCACCTTTTAATATTACAACAGATTAAAACAAACATTCCAAATGCATATTGAGGGTTAAATTTTTTTACTGTTATATTCAGTATTTATTATTGTGGGACACCTTGCTTGTCTAGTTTAATATTTTTTTAAAACAAAAAATACATAAATAACAAGGCTGGTTTGGTTTGTTTTATTTTTCTTTTTTAAAAAGAGGGCATTTATTGTTATCTCAAACTTGAAATAGAACTTTCCCAATTTAACAGGACAATTACATGTACAGCAAACATCAAGGAATAAATACATAAATAGGCCATATAAATACACAAATTATTCTCAGCCCAGCTAGACTCCTATGTATCACATAATATGTATATCAAAAGCTTCTTTTCCTTTCTTTAATTTAAAAAAATACAAGGAATGAACAAATTAAAACACTTAATAATAATTTAAAAAACAAACAAAACCGTCTGCATAGGCCTACCTATTTAAACAAAAAATACATAAATAACAAGGCTGGTTTGTTTTGTTTTGTTTTTTTTTTTGGGGGGGGGGTTAAAAAAGAGGACATTTATTGTTTTGGATATACATATTTATGTGATATGTAGGATAATAATTTAAATCCATATATTTATGTATTTATTTCTTGATGTTTAAGGTAGTAGGACTTCAAGTAATGTTATAGTTTTTAATGCATTTGTTTCTACCAAATATTGATGTGCAATTTACTTATTAATCATGTTACATTCATGTACAGGCCTATGCAGACTGTTTTGTTTGGGTTTTTTTTATTCTTAATAAGTGTTTTAATTTGTTTATTCCTTGCATTTATTTAAATTAAAGAAAAAAAAGGAGCTTTGGATATATTTATGTGATATGTAGGAGAATAATTTAAATCCATATATTAATGTATTTATTCATTGATGTTTTAATGCATTTGTTTCTACCACATATTGATGTGCAATTTAGTTATTAATCATGTTACATTCATGTATAGACCTACGCAGAAGCTTTGGATATATATATATTATGTGATATGTAGGAGTCTAGCTGGGATATGCATGTATATATTTAATGGTACTGTTTAATTGGGAAAGTTTTGTTTCAAGTTTGAGAACAATAAATGTCCTCTTTTTACCCCCCCCCCCAAAAAAAAACAAAACAAAACAAACCAGCCTTGTTATTTATGTATTTTTTGTTTAAATAGGTAGGCCTATGCAGACGGTTTTGTTTGTTTTTTAAATTATTATTAAGTGTTTTAATTTTTTCATTCCTTGTATTTTTTTAAATTAAAGAAAGGAAAAGAAGCTTTTGATATACATATTATGTGATACATAGGAGTCTAGCTGGGCTGAGAATAATTTGTGTATTTATATGGCCTATTTATGTATTTATTCCTTGATGTTTGCTGTACATGTAATTGTCCTGTTAAATTGGGAAAGTTCTATTTCAAGTTTGAGATAACAATAAATGCCCTCTTTTTAAAAAAGAAAAATAAAACAAACCAAACCAGCCTTGTTATTTATGTATTTTTTGTTTTAAAAAAATATTAAACTAGACAAGCAAGGTGTCCCACAATAATAAATACTGAATATAACAGTAAAAAAATTTAACCCTCAATATGCATTTGGAATGTTTGTTTTAATCTGTTGTAATATTAAAAGGTGGGAAAAGCAATAAATGACTGAAGATTCTATTTTTTTTCAAAGTTTCCAAATTTTACCATAATTTCGTTTCGCCGTGTCTGCCCGAGAGTTCTAAATTTGAATGTTGACCTATATTTAGAGTGTCATGGCGGCGACAGGGCAACTTGACAGGTGGAGACGTATTTTTAACAGTCTGCTGTGTGGCTCACACTGGCTCTAGCGAGGTAAGCGAGGTATTTTTTGGTCACTAAGATGTTCATTTACATCTTGCAGGTATTCACAGGGACTGACACGGGATCGTTTAGCGGTAAAAAGTTCCCCAGTAAAATTTACTGGGCCGTGAATTCGGTTCGACATTGTTTGAATGGGACGAAGTCTGGACGTAAAGACGAGTAAAACGAAGTCTGTCGTTCAGAGCTGGACTACAGCTCAGATACAAGTGCATTCAGCACCTTCAGTAGCTGATGCACATGATTTTTCTATACATCTATGAAATTATACAGCCCTAAAAAATCTAATGTTAAAGGCTCAATACCACTCTTGTTGTAACTGAATAATATGTCCCAATCTTTATTCTGGTCAACAAATTGTATTATTTTACAATATTCCAATTAATTGATGATACAAGTTTAATCTTAACACACCTACATGTAATTTATGAATTGGAAATATTCAACTAAATGTAATTTGGATTTCAAAATATTTTGGAACCCTCTGGACAAATAAAATAGGATGTAGTAATGGATAATTTACATAACAAGCAGAACACTTTAGTACTTAGAATAAGGCTATTATTTATTTTCTGGAGCTGTCAAGCCAGCAAGAGTGTTATTGTCCCTTTAACAAGTCTTAATTACATGGATGAACCAGTTTTTTTTAACAATTTTAGAAAATTTCATAATTTTCTATTTTTTTAACTATGATGTTCAGAGAGACATTGTTTAGTTGAGTCAAACTTATATATATTCATATCAGCAGGAAAGAGAGAGAGAGAGATGGGGTTTAACGTCCACTCGACACAAACTAGGTCATTACGGGACTAACATATGGTTTAATTTTGTTTCAATAATTCGCTTACACATAGGTGTTTTTGGCAGTGGGAGGAAACCGGAGGACCCGGAATGAACCCACGAGGTGGGACAGGCAACCCTACTCCTTGCCACGTTGCTATTCTATTAACTATTATCAGTAAGTAGTTTAGCAGACAATGTCACTCGGCATCGTGGAGAGACGGTTTTAACTAAAAAAGTTTTGAAATATGAATTTGTGTTTTGCCTTCATACATGTCAAGCAGAGAAGACCTATAAGACAGAATCGGACTTCCGCAGAAAAAGAGTATCCCCATAAATGGATGGCACATTTGACTTTATAAAAAATGACCTTAGATACAGATATGCGAATTCTGAGCCCTGCAGATGAACCCAAGGCCAAAAGAACACGATTTTTTGTACAATCAGGGACCATGGTCTGATATGCGTGAATATCGAAAGAAATCGAGATAGATAGGATCTTTGGGATATAAATCTATACTTCAAGTTTCATTAAAACCAGATAAAAACTGTGACTCGCAGAGTGTCTAAAACAAAGGTTAACAGATGTATGGACAGACAGGGGAGATGCCAATATACGACCACACGAAAATGTGGTCATACAAAAATGTCAATTTCAGAATAAAAACTTGCTGACCTTTTGTCTAGATATTCTAATATTACAGAATAGGTTAATGAATTGGTACCAAATTTCCTGACTCAATTAATTGATCAATATTTATTTACTGGAATCAATAATTCAGCAAGCTATTCGTGAAAGCTAATACAATTTATGTTCCAAAATTTCATTCAGCTGAGGCTAATCAAGATTAAAATCTAAGTGCAAACAGGAACCTTGGAAATGAAGAGAATGGGGAAAAATGTCACACTGACTACATATATTTCTCGTAAAATGATTTGAATTCTTATTTGTAGAATGAGTCATCAAAGTACGTAATATGTTTATCTGTCAACAAGAAACTCTAGGGAAATCATATACAGTAATATTGTATACAGGAGGAAATGTTAAAACCAGAGAACATGTAAATTATTAAGATAATACATTTTTTGCAAGTATATTATTAGTGAATTTCATTCTGATAAAGCCATGTTGTAAGCAGAGCTTTTAAAATCATGTACACAAGCAAAATATCTTCAACAGCCATTAAATTTTGTTTTGCAGCAATAAGGACATTAATGCAATATTGAGACAATTAAGGGAAGCTCATCAACTTATGTGAATTCTATTACCCACAAAAAATTGTTGTTCACATCTCTTATGCCCTAATATGTCATTCTTTATCAATGCAAAATTAATTTCTGGTATTACAAGATGTGACACAGTTGCCATTATAGTTGGCTGATGAGACAAATATATCTGCTGGGTTGAGTGAGCCATTACATTCATCGTTGTCCATAGCAACCAGATATAGTGTATAAAAAATAAAAGGATAGCACAGAATAGAGTTATATTATTAGTTATGAATTAAATTTAAGATTTCTTAGATGCTCGTAAACATTTTTTTTTTTTTACTGATGTTAAAACAAATTGTTCATAAAACAATAGGAAACTGTCTTATTAGTTAAACCAATCAAGATGAAATTTAGGATTATCAATTATAGAAGATTCTCTATAGTTCATATTTACGTGCAAACAAGATATTAACCTTGGCATCTAAGTGATCAGTTTTCTGTTTGTAGTACCAATATAAATAATAGAACATATTAAAAACTTTAATAGAATTGAACGATTATGTATATGTGGTTGTCATTTACCACACAAAAGAGTAACAACATCTTTAAAAGCTGCATCAAAGCTAATGTCTTAAATTTTATCATAGATTTAGATATAAGATATAAAGTTTACAATCTAATTGCTTGACCTACTGCTCTGTGTTGTTTTTATCAGTTCATGTGTTTTATCAAAGGCATATTGGTTTATTACACAATCAAAGATTTAAATTTCCCACATATCATTTCAACAGATTTAATATGTTCCCTAACAAAAAGAATTATGGGCAAGCAACCATCACTTTAATGCAATCCATTTCACCGGAGAGAAGAGCTTAACTTTGGCTGCTTACTGTGAACAACTCTAGGGACTAGGATTCAATTTACATGCCAGTGTGTAAGAAACCTTTAAAATTGGATGGCAGAAGCAAGTTTTCTGGCAACATTATCATTATCACAAGCATATTAACTCTAGCCCCATGGTTACATCAGACCAATATTGACAGGACTAAGCTGAATTAGATGTCAGTAATTTGTTTGCTTCTTATCAATACTATTTTATTTGATTACATTCTGCCTTCACTGTATAACACACTTTCAAAAGCAACTCAATTTAAATGACATAATCGGATCGGTTTAAATTAATATAATCCTTATGACAAAAGTATTATCTGCAGACCACTTCTAGGGTGATCTGTGACCATAAAAAAAAATACAATAAACAAACGATATTTGTAGCTTATTTTAAAAACTTCTAATAAAGCATCCGGAAAAAAAGGATGAGATGAACATAAAGCTTATAATCTATAATATATTTTCATGATTTAATTAATTCAACAGGAATTTATCATGATTCCAGAAGGGTCCAAGATAGCTTCAACCCCCAACTCAGTTTTCCAGGAAGTGACAAGCAGATGAATAGCAGAGACAATGCTATCCATCAAAATGCATCCTATAGTCTGTTTCATCAATGCTATGAAATTGGAAATTCTAGATTACCAGTAAATGTTTCTGCTCTACAAGTTTATATATTCCTGGAATTAAAGTTGCTGATCATCACATTTTACTGACAAAATCTAATTTTCACAGCTAAGTCAATGCTAACATGTACCTGAATTGATTTTTTAGGATATCAACAGTAAATAATCTGTCAGCGTGGAAACAAGCGAAAGTTTTAGGTGGTGCTGACTTGTTTTATTGATATTGTCTCTAGTGGATGCTGAAATGTTGACAAATGTTCTATTCATCATATCTTTGTATATAATGAATGGAATTAAATCATTTTACGAACGACATTCCATTCAGAAATTAAATTTTCAGAATATTGTAGTTTGAGGGGGATTATAAATTCCTTAACCTTTTGGACACTGATGCCTGAATGTCATATTTTCGTAATATTTTTGTTTTATGTCTTTGTATTTACTTACAAACAAGTATACAATCAATATCAATGAATAAAATAGTCTGTGTATCACTATTTCTGGATTTATCACCAGTACTCCACCTGTACTACCCCCCTTGGTAAAAATGAAAAAAAAAATATTTGTAATATATTTGTTTTATGTCTTTTAATTCACAAACAAACAAGTGTTCAATCAATATTTAATAATATCAAGGAGTAGACATCTTTCATTTGGCCATATTCATCGTTTATTTGATCAAAATCAAGTAAATGTGAGGCCAATAACAAAAGATTGACTTCCGTTGATAGAAAAGGCCAAAATCCCAATGAAACACAAGACCAACTTAAGACGAGCGTGCAGGTTAAAACGTGACGAAACCAGGTCGATGTTTTACTGGGCAGTTGCTTAATAACGAGCAGTGGGCTGCTCGTTATTCTAGCCAAAGCTATCAGCGGCCAGAAAAAACGTCCGTTCGTATCCTAAGGGCTAAATAATGTTCAGGAATGATATTATGAGTACCTGACATACAATTCAGATGAACTTGATCACAAGTTTTCTTTTCAGGCAATTTTTGCAATATACATGTACTATACATGCAATATACATGTAATATATTATTACAGCAGTTTTGATGCTATTTGGTGAATATTTTAACTATTCAAAGTCATTCATTATGTATGAATTTTTCTTACTGAACTCCTACACACTACATCAGTAAGTAAACAACACAAATCATCCATGCGTTAAATATATACAGTTCAAAATGTCTATGATCAGTTTCTTCATTGATAGGGAGGGTCAAGTTACCAATTGTATATCTATTGAATGCACTTTTATCACTGTAGATATTTCACCTATTCAGTGAAAAACATACATGGTCATACAAATACCTTTCATTTGAAACATGTCAATCGCTTTTGTGGCAATACAATTTTGGGCTAAAATTTTAACTACATTCACAACAGTGTTGCCACAGTTTCTGAAATCCAACTTCAAAACTATTTTTTGTCATTTCAACAAAATATTGTTATATATATATATGAACCTACTAAATGATTTGAACATGGTATCAGATGTACTTAAAAGCAACTCCTGCACTACAATACTAATATGAAACATTAAATTCACAACCTTAAAGCAATAAATATGATTACCCGTAATCTGTTTAAGATATCATATTTAGACTTTAATACATGTACATTGAATATGAAATGAAACAGGGCTTAAATGTGAAATTTGTTGCACAGCAACATTTCTGTCTAGTTTTCATTGAATTCCAACTGTTCAAGGTGTATTACATACATTGCAGCAAGTTTTTTTGTCCCATTCAAACAAATAAATGCTTTTCCTTTACAAGGCCATATGACCTGCACCACTCATGGCAGGAAGTTGTTTTTTGGGGGGCAAAGATGTTTTTGGGAGGGCCAACTAGCATGGGCATCTGCATGAATTTTGCGGTAAAGGCCAATTTTCGTGTGATATTGGGGGGGCAAGACTCAGTATTCGGAGGGCAGTTGCCCCCCCCCCCCCCCGTGCCACCCCCTGGCTACGGGCCTGACTCATGGTAAAATCCTGGGGGACTTTCTTGGAGAACATCGGGATCGACCTGTGGCCTCCTGGTTAATGAGCCAGCTCCACCAACTTAGCTACATGTATGTATATGGTACATTTATAAAACTGGATAGATGCAGGTTACTGTAGATAATAATGTTGAACTTTAAGTCACTAGTTTAGGATATTAATACTGTATAATGATTAAATCAGTTGTCAAACTACATCTGATGAAAAGTTTATTGTTATGGAAACAATGTCACTTTAACATTATTTTATTACCAAGTATCCTATCATGTTTCTATGACATCATCAGTTCAGATATAAGATCCGTTTATGAATTATTTTTGCATTTATATACACAACATTGTCTCTGTATAAATTGTTTCATTTTTCTCTCTAAACATTTTCCATGACAGACTGGAGGTTAATCAAAGGCTTGTCATTAGATCGATAGTCATTTTTTTCGTAATTTCAAATATCCTGCGATAATCTATCATAAAAGCTCTGTAGTGTTCTACAGAACTCCATTAACAGACTAAATATAGCTCTCTGCTTTGATGGTTATTGTCATTGCAGACTGTCACAAATATTATAATAACTGACTGGGTATCAATTATAGTATAGATGCTAGCTTAACTGGTATTTCAGATTTGCTTACATTGTATATCACAGGATTTACAGCGATCATCAACATATCTAGACAAGATTATGAAATAATGTATAATATAAATCATTCATAAGAGATGAGAATTAATATTAGATCTTTTCAATAAGAACAAAACGCCTAAGGCAGCAACAACAGTGAGACAGCATATCAAGTTGAGTAGGAGTGAAGACATACATGTACAGGTCTATAGACATATACATATACTGATTAGTGCTTTATTCATTCAATCTGAAATGAAATGGTTTTTAACTTCCTAATGTTTGCATCAACCAGACTAATGATGACAGACATACACCATTTAGTGTGCTATGAAGGAAATTTTGCCTGGACAGCGTGGTTACAGCCTACCCTAGTTTACATGAGACCTTGTTATTTTGTATCATCCAAAACTAACTAGATGCTGTTACTTCCCATAATGTCAATCTATTAAATTAAAGAAAGAAAATTTTTGTTTGCTTATTTTTCTTCAACATTGTTCGTAACACCATGTACATGTACAATATGGAAAATGCACCATACTCTGTCTTGAAACATGGTCGATTATAGTTTGGCTCATATTTTTTTGTAGTGCAAATGCTTAGTCTGACCCTGTTTTGCGTCACCCAAAGAACAAGAAGAATAATAAGAACAAGATTGACATGGCAATCACCAATTTGTGACCAGTAAATTGTCTTGGTGAAACAGGACACCTTTACTGAACATTCCCCCGTCACTTAGCTTTTATATCTTCACACAACTGTCTCGGTAGGTCAGCATAATGTCTTTCATTGATACTATATAGTGTGGCTTTTTCCAAGATAGTCAATCAGTGGAATACCCTTGGAACCCATAAAGACTGAAGCCATCACCTTTCCAGCAGAAGGAACCGATTTATCTTTCTTGGGGAGCTGGCGCCCCTGGAAGCTTCCATTGTTTAGACATCCTCAGCATACCCAGTGTACTCATTACGTTCTACTCCACTATACCCTGGGTTAATCCTTAGGGTTCCACGATTTCAATTTACCAGCCTTGTTTTACCATTTTTTTTATAAAGGTAGATAATAATATTCATGTTCATTTACTGAATGAATTATGTCAATAATGTATATTTGTCTAAATCATTTATATTTAATTGTATTATCAAAATCTGAAGTATGTTTCGCTGATTTCAAATGTTTTATTTTGTTATTAATATTACTAATACTAATCATTCTTTGTCTGAAATGTTTCATTCTGTTATGTTTACTATTTTTGAACTTATACTTGGCAATCTGATTCACAATAAACGTCTGTGATATCAGGGGCAATAATCAAGAAAGTTATAGCCTGAAATGTGCAAATATCAAAAGGGACTGAGATCGTTGGGATATAAAGATATGTCTTAAGTTTCATCAAAATCGGTTAAAAATTGTGATCTCTAGAGGGTCCACAACCTTTGTATTTGCGTACAAAGAACAGCCATTTTCCCGAAATTTAAATTCAAACTTTATAATGTAGGAATGGTAATGTATTTAAACGTTTTTTAGAATCTAGAGAATGCAATTTTTCAGACCATCAGGGGCCATAATTCAGTGGGTTAAGTTTGGGTATCCACGATTATCAAAAGGGACTAAGATCTTAAGTGTGTAATGGGGATATATTCAGAGTTGTTTTTTTTAAATCAGATAAAAATTGTGACCTTGATGGAGTCTATCAGCTAAAGACACAACATTTCGTACAATCAGAGGTCATAATTCAGGAAGTATCGATCTGATATGTGCCAATATTGAAAGGAACCGAGATCTTATTTAGGCTAACTCTTAACCGGTTTCGATAAAGAGTTACTTCCCTTTGTCAACTTCTTTTTCAATTAACGATTTATGGGATTGGTCAATAAAAATAGCCCAATTATCAAATGCGGATAACTTGAAAACATGACCCCCACCCCATAGATTAACCCAGATGTTAGTGGAGTAGTTATTTCCCTTTGTCAACTCCCTTTGTCAACTTCTTTTTCAATTAACGATTTATGGGATTGGTCAATAAAAATAGCACAATTATCAAATGCGGATAACTTGAAAATGTGACCCCCACCCCATAGATTAACCCAGGGGTTAGTGAAGTAGAATGGAATGAAACCATTGGGGATACAGAGGATGTTATTTAGACTGCATTTTGGATTCTGGTTGAAAGTGATGAATCCGAGCCTCATCAATGGTTACAAATCTCGCCAAAATATTATCATCATCTTCTTCAAAACAGTGTAAAATGTCACAGGACGTTAGTAACCTGACATGCTTCTGATACGTAGTCAAGAGTTTGTCACCCATCTTGCAGAAAATTTTGTCATTCCTTACTCGTTAGTGATAATGTGCTCAACCCTCTCATAAGAGATGCCCACAACACCGGCAATATGTCTAATGTTCAATTGTCGAACAACAATCATCACACCGTTCACATGGGCTATGTTTTCTTAAATGGTTGCTGTTTTCAGGATATGGACAATCAACAAATTAAAAAGCTCACAGGCACTTCTTTACTTTGGAAAAGGAAGGGGCATCATCCCCTAAAGTGGAAACCATGTCGGGATGTATCTGTGTTGGAGTTAGTCCTTTTAGTTGCAGGTACTTGATTACTGCCCCATAGCCAGTTTTGTCCATTTCTGGTTATTTCAATGGATTTGATATTTATTTTAGAGGAATGAAAAGTTTATTCATTATTTAATAAGATTATTTTTTTCAAATGAATCTACTGCATTCAAATTAATACAAGTTTTGTTTGGAAATTGGACAATAAACGTTAGTGCTATTAGTAGCTATTTTGAGAAAGAAAACTAAAAATTGACAAAATGTGAAAACATTTTCATCAAATGTTCTTGGGGCTGAGAAATATTCATTATTTTGTAATATTCTGCTACAATTGAATTTATTGCTTCGTATCAATATTTATTGATGAATTTTTGAATGTCGTGTGCTTTAATATATTCATTAACATGGTTTACGCAGGGGAGGATTTGAACTCAAAATCTCATATGAAATCCCTCCGCTAACCATGCTAATATTCAATATGATATTGGATGATGAAAGGACACCATGTATGGTATGAGAGAAACAAAACACACAGTTGAACTCCATGTCAGCAACTATAATTGGTAGCCTAACTCCCAATAATATTCATAAACCAGAACTGAGGCACTAAGGTTAGCTAACCTACCTACAAGCAGTCGCTTTCTGCTCTAAAATTCCAAAACAGTATTGGTAGATTTGATCGGAAATCTATTAAATGTCTGCTAGTTCTCATAAAATAGATAATGAGCTTTCCAACTAATTCTCACCCAAAACGCACACCAGCAAACACAACAAAAAAACCTAGAAAAGCGAAGCGAGAAGGGGAGGAACGGTGATTGTTTGTTTGTACTACATGTCACTAACATGTAGGAGTTTGTGAACACTGAACATTGAATTGAAATGTTGAAGAGTATGGAGTTGAAGGCACAAGGTAGAAATCAATACACTAGCAGTAAATAATCTCATTAGAATAGCTTTTAGAATAGATTTTCTGTCGCTAGAGTCAAATCCTTTTCTACCTTCATCAATTAAATAAAACTCTTATTACGTCTCTGCTATACATCAAAAACTGAGGAAATCACTCAAATGTTCATAATGAGATACATCACTTTGTAAATACAGCTGACCGTTTCTATTTTACAAGAGGAAATCAATCAATGGTCGTCCAAAACGAGTATCAAAATAGTTGAAATCTTCAGTATTTCCAGCATAATTTTTTACCCCATCATAAAACTCATCTGCAGTGATTTCTGCCACTAGCTAATTAAGTAAACATGTCACTCTATCAGACTCTATATATATTACTATTATTACATTTATTTACAACCCATAGATATTAGCCTATACATGTCGAATTAAAATTATGACTTGCTTCCATAGAAAAAACAAACTTGCACATATTAGGCTTATGGTTGACAGCTCAGTTGATTAAAACTCATATGGCCTTATTTCCCATTTCTAATTAAAATAATGATAGTTTGTTTATACCTAATGAGTGGTTAGCTAACTAATGATTTAGTGATGGTCATAATCTATATTATGGAATTCCAGGAGCCTTTATTGTAGTGTGGCCTTCTAAATTACTCTGCAGTCAGTTGCTCTGCCTCAAGTGACTAATTATTTGAGGCTTTTAAACACTATCTAATAAGCCATCCTCCACCACTGACTAATTATTGCAGACATTTAAACACTGTTTAATAAACTACCCTCGTCCAGTGACGAATTATACAAGCCATTATTTAGTGTATTGTTAAGATTTAAACAGCCTTTATTTTGAACAGTAATTTTATCCAAATGAGCTTTCAGGAATATGGCCCATAATGATTACTCTGATGATTAAATTCATAATTACTTAAGTTTAGTACTTAAAGTTTACATTTTTCAAGATATAGATGAGAACTAGCCATTCTTGCTATACTACTTCGAAAGTAGATGATGTAAAATGAATAATTTAAAAATTTAATTCAAATTAATCTATAGCAAGCGAAGATATTGACATTTGAAGATTTGGCCGACCTGTGCAATAATTTCAACCATGGTCCTGGTTGATCAAAGCTAAGACTTGAAGCGTCTAGGCGCCATATTTGATTTATCACTGAAACGTTTTAATCTGTTTAATATCGGAGCAATATGATGCCATCCTAAGTTGATTAAGGCCTGGATCAGTTAATTAATGTCTAATTAATACTTTAGAAAACATTTCATGCCCATATAAAGACCTGCACTAGGCAGATTTAGCTCTTGAAAAAATGCATGTTTAATTAAACTCTAATATGGCATAATTCCATATTTTTCCACACTTTTGATTTTATAGATACTTGGATGTATTGACAGGAATGTGTAGAATTAGTTTATCAGTTTTATAAGAGCTGTTGAATAACCAGATAATCTTATATCAACAAGAAAAGACAAGCTATTAAGTACCAGAAAGGTTAAACGTTTACTAAGAAAATCAAATAATGTATTCAGACTTTGCTTCTATACTCATCATGTTCCTGCCTATAAACTAGCAATATCAATGGATGCTCTTACTATACTGTTTTGATAAAGCCTGAGAAGCTAAAAAATGCTGGTTATTGACAATAAATCAAAAGATGTAAACAATTAATTGGATATAAAAGTGTCAAATTTGCTTATATTCATTAAAGAGTCAGGCATTTTTCCATAAATGCAATTTTATTTACAATTTAACAAAAACACTGAAAGATATCAAAATTTGATGAAACTTTACTCCTTTGATTTATTCTAATATCATTCCAAATATAAATTACACAACATAAAGAAGATAGGTTGCCAGGCAATGAAATATACGCCTACAGCAGCTAAATCGTCCGGGCAGTCAACAAGAGTTGTCGCATATTCTTACTTTTTTCGGTAATGAAACATTTATAATACATTAAAATTTGATTCAGAGTAACAACTCATTATTAGAAAATCATTAGAATTTGTTTAGTTTTCATAAAGTTCTGCCCCATGCTAACCTTTATTATTTGAAACATTTTATATCATGGATTTAGCTGTTCTAGTTATCAAAATTAATTAAAAATCAATATACTTGTTCCTTGCAAGACCGTAATTGGATATTAACTTTGGCCTCTAGAGCATCCACAAGTTTTTTTTTAAGTGATCTAGGGCCATAACACTGGCAGTATTTATCAGAAACCACTGAAAAATAATAGGCGTCATCGTCGCATGACCTCAAACAATGTGTATAGATGTAAAGTGAATTGGATGTAAACTTTAGCTTCTTTAGCGTCCACAAGATTTTTTGAAGTGATCAATGGCCATAACTCTGGCAGTAATTATCGGAAATCGCTGAAAATCAATAGGCTTCTTTGTCTCGTGAACTTAAACACTCTGTATAAATTAAAGGTCAATTGGATATTAACTTTAGCCTACACCGTGTCCACAAGATTTTAACAAGATTTTTTGAAGTGATCAAGGTCCATAACTCTAACAGTTATTATTGGAAATTGCTGAAAATCAATAAGCTTCTGCGCCTTATGTCTTTAAACACTGTGTATAAATTTAAAGTCATTCGGATATTAACTTTAGCCTCTAGAGCGTTCACAAGATTTTTTGAAGTGATCAAGGGACATAACTCTGACAACAATTATCGGAAATCATTGAAAATCAATAGGCTTTTTTGAATCATGATCTTAAACACTGTGTATAAATTTAAAGTCAATCGGATATTAACTTTAGCCTCTAGAGAGCATTCACATGATTTTTCAAAGTAATCAAGGGCCATAACACTGGATGTAATTATCGGAAATCGCTGACGATGGACGGACAGACCGACAGACGGACCGACAGGCGGACGGACGGGGGTGAGGCAATATAGAACCACATTTCCATGTGGGCGTATAAAAACCATTATCAGGGAAATTTTCTTGCCTTATTCTATAAAAAATTCCCTGAATTGAAACTAATACACTGTACACTGTTAGTACACAGAGATTCCCTTTAAATCGTATCATGGAAAAATATTTACTTCACAAAGGAATATAATCAATAGTAATGACTTTTAAATGATATATAAAATAAAATATGCAAATTAAGCCATTGATTTTTTAGGAATATTTAGTTACGGTACTGGTTTTGATAATGGTTAACCCTAAATGAAAGTTTTATAGAATGTATTTCAGCTTACAATATGACCTCTAAATGAGTTTAATCATAATCCATTAGATACATTTTGTTACATACATATGTATTCAATATGCTAGCCTCGGAAAAATCAATTAACCTATTTAATTTCAACCCTCAAATTATATTAAATGAACTCAATACCAATCTATAAGAACAGATTCTTTTACTAGAAAATGGTTTGAATTCAATAGAAGAAAGAGAAATGAGGTTTAACATCCACATATGGTTAAAATTTGTTTAATTTCCACAGACCCATGTGACCCTACTCCTTGTCATGTGCAACCAGGGATTCAAAACCATGCCAGTTGACTCAATGACAGACCTTATGATACAATGTGTATGGGCTAACCTTTCGGCCATTCATCTCTCCCCAACCTTTTGAAATCAAAAAGAGTACATGTATTGTATAGGGTAAAAAAAAAACTGGTGACCATTTTAAACAACCAGTGGTTGCCATGCCAGATACACCCTACATTTTGCAAGTGATGGATTGAGAAAAAGCTAAAGTCCGAAATGTGTGAATATTTCAAAGGAACTGAGATCTTTGCGATATAAACATCAAATTTAAATTTTATCAAAATCGGATAAAAATTGTGACCTCTAGAGGTTCCACAACCTTAGTATTACATACTTTTACACTGTTTGTGTTCCAGGACTGGCCATTTTGTTGGATAGTTTCAAAAACAACCATCATCAGGGTGTAATGATGATACATTTTGAACAATTTTTAAAATTGGATAACCAGCGGCTGCCAGGCAGGATACGCCCACATTTTCGAGAGATGGATAGAGAACAAGCAAAACCGAAAGTGATTTTTCCTACAATCAAAGGCCATAATTCATTAAGTTACAGTTTGATATGCGCAAATATCGAAAAGTATCAAGATATTTAGGTTATAAACACGCAATTTAAGTTTCATCAAAATCGAAATTAAAATTGTGACCTCTACAGGGTCCACAACCTTGAAATACCATTTTTTAACAGTATTCGCGTACAAACAGCAGCCATTTTGTATTGTAATTTTGGTCCTATTTTCCCGAAATTTGAACTCAACCTTCCCTAGCTTGTAACAGTATATAATCAACCGATTTTTTAAATCGGATAATAATTGTGACCTCCAGAGAGACCACAAGCTAAACAAAGGCGATTTTGCGTATAATCAGGGGCATTAATTCAGGAAGTTACGATCCGATATGCGCAAATATCAAAAGGACCCAAAATCTTTGGGTAATATCCATGCATTTCAAGTTTCGTCAAAATCGAATTAAAAATGGGACCTCTACAGGCTTGATATACCATTTTTCAACAGTATTCGCATACGAACGGCAGCCATTTTGTATGGTAATTTTGGTCCAATTTTTCCGAAATTCGAACTCACCCTTCCTTAGGGTGTAACGGTGATATAATCAAACAATTTTTTAAATCGGATAATAGTTGTGACCTCTAGAGGAACCACAAGCTAAACAAAGGCGATTTTGCGTATAATCAGGGGCCATAATTCAGGACGTTACGATCCGATATGCTCAAATATCGAAAGGAACCAAGATCTTTGGGTTATATCCATGCATTTCAGGTTTCATCAAAATCAAATTAAAATTGTGACCTCTACAGGGTCCACAACATTGATATACCATTAAACAGTATTCGCGTACGATCGGCGGCCATTTTGTATGACAATTTTGGTCCGATTTTTCTGAAATTCAAACTAAACCTTCTTTAGGGTGTAACGGTGATATAATCAAACGATTTTTTAAATCAGATAATAATTGTGACCTCCAGAGGGACCATAAGCTAAACAAATGCGATTTTGCGTATAATCAGGGGCCATAATTCAGGAAGTTACGATCCGCTATGCGCAAATATCGAAAGGGACCAAGATCTATAGGTTATAACCATTCATTTCAAGTTCCATCAAAATTGAATTAAAATTGTGATCTCTACAGGGTACACAACCTTGATATACCATTTTTTAACAGTATTTGCGTACGAACGGTGGCCATTTTGTATGGTAATTTTGGTCCGATTTTTCCGAAATTTGAACTCAACCTTCCTTAGGGTGTAACGGTGATATATTCGAACAGTTTTTCAAATCGGATAATAATTGTGACCTCCAGAGGTACCACGAGCTAAAATAGGTGATTTTTCGGACAATCAGGGGACATAATTCAGGAAATTACGTTCTGATAGGCGCAAATATCGAAAGGAACCAAGATATTAGGGTTATAAACATGAATGTAAAGTTTCATCAAAATCGGTTCAAAATTGTGACCTCTATAGGGTCCACAAGCTAAAAACATGATTTTTCGTACAATCAGGGGCCATAATCCATGAAGTTTTGATCCGATACATGCCAATATCGAAAGCAGCCGAGATATTTGGGGGACAAACCTATATTTCAAGTTTCGTCAAAATCGGGTAAGAATTGTGACCTGTAGAGAGTCCACAAACAATTGTGGACGGACGGACGGACGGACAGGGGCGACGACATAATACGTCCACATGAAAATGTGGGCGTATAAAAATTGTGACATCCCGAGGGACCACAAGCTAAAATAGGCAATTTTGCGTGCAATCAGGGGCCATAATTCAGGAAGTTACTATCCGATATGCGCAAATATTGAAAGAAACCAAAGTCTTTAGGTTATAAACATACGTTTCAAGTTTCATCAAAATCAAATTAAAATTGTGATCAATACAGGGAGCACAACCTTGATATGCCATATTTTTACACTATTCGAGTCAAAGCAGCGGCCATTTTGTCTGGCAATTTTGGTCTTATTTTCATGAAATACGAACTCAGTTTTCATTACGGTGTAACGGACGGTGATATAATTAAACTTTTTTTTTTAAATAGGGTAATAAGAGGGGCCACAAGTTAAAAAAGATAGTAAGCTGGCACTGCCAGGCAGGATACGCCCACATTTTCGAGAGATGGATAGAGAACAAGGAAAACCTAAAGTGATTTTTCCTACAATCAAAGGCTATAATTCATTAAATTACAATTTGATATGCGCAAATATCGAAAAAGAATCAAGATCTTTAGGTTATAAACATGCATTTCAAGTTTCAACAAAATCGAATTAAAATTGTGACCTATACTGGGTCACAAAATTGATATACCATATTTTAACACTATAAGCGTACAAACGGCGGCCACTTTGTCTGGCAATTATGGTCCGATTCCCCTGAAATTCAAACAACAAGGCGATTTTTTGGACAATCAGGGGCCATAGTTTCATCAAAATTGAATCAAAATATTGACCTATACACTGGGTCAACAACCTTGATATACCATTTTAAAACAGTATTCGCGTACACACGGCGGCCATTTTGTATGGCAATTTTGTTCCGAATTTTTGCGAAATTCGACCTCAACCTTCCTTAGGGTGTAACGGTGATATAATCAAACGATTTTTTAAATCGGATAATAATTGTGACCTCCAGAGGGACCACAAGACAAACAAAGACGATTTTGCGTATAATCAGGGGCCATAATTCAGGAAGTTACGATCCGATATGCGCAAATATCGAAAGGAACCGAGATCTTTGGGTTATAACCATGCATTTCAAGTTTCATCAAAATCGAATTAAAATTGTGACCTCTACAGGGTCCACAACCTTGATATACCATTTTTTAACAGTATTCGCGTACGAATGGCGGCCCTTTTGTATGGCAATTTTGGTCCAATTTTTCCAAACTTGGAACTCAACCTTCCTTAGCGCGTAATAGTGATATAATCAAACGATTTTTTTAATCAGATAATAATTGTGACCTCCAGAGGGACCACAAGCTAAACAAAGGTGATTTTGCGTATAATCAGGGGCCATAATTCAGAAAGTTACGATCCAATATGCGCAAATATCGAAAGGAACCAAGATCTTTGGGTTATAACCATGCATTTCAAGTTTCATCAAAATCAAAATTAAAATTGTGACCTCTACAGGGTCCACAACCTTGATATACCATTTTTTAACCATATTCGCGTACGAATGTCGGCCATTTTGTATGGCAATTTTGGTCCAATTTTTTCGAAATTCGAACTCAACCTTTCTTAGGGTGTAACGGTGATATAAACAAACGATTTTTTAAATCGGATAATTATTGTAACCTCCAGAGGGACCACAAGCTAAACAAAGGTGATTTTGCGTATAATCAGGGGCCATAATTCAGGAAGTTACGATCCGATATGCGCAAATATCGAAAGGAACAAAGATCTTTGGGTTATAACCATGCATTTTAAGTTTCATCAAAATCGAATCAAAATTGTGATCTCCACAGGGTCCACAACCTTGATATACCATTTTTTAACAGTATTCGCGTACGAATGGCGGCCATTTTGTATGGTAATTTTGGTCCGATTGTCCCGAAATTTGAACTCAGCCCTCCTTAGGGTGTAACGGTGATATAATCGAACGGTTTTTCAAATAGGATAATAATTGTGACCTTCAGAGGTACCACGAGCTAAAATAGGTGATTTTTCGGACAATCAGGGGCCATAATTCAGGAAATTACGTCTCGATAGGCGCAAATATCGAAAGGAACCAAGATCTTTGGGTTATAAACATGCATGTCAAGTTTCATCCAAATTGGTTCAAAATTGTGACCTCTATAGGGTCCACAAGCTAAAAACGTGATTTTTCGTACAATCAGGGGCCATAATCCATGAAGTTTTGATCCGATACATGCCAATATCGAAAGCAGCCGAGATCTTTTGGGGATAAACCTATATTTCAAGTTTCGTTAAAATCCGACAAGAATTGTGACCTGTAGAGAGTCCACAAACAATTGTGGACGGACAGACGGACAGGGGCGACGACATAATACGTCCACATGAAAATGTGGGCGTATAATAGCAATTTTTTGTATAATCAGGGGCGTATAAAAAGTGCCATAGTGGTAGACATAAAACACAGCCTGATTAATGTCCATTAGGGCCATCCATAAAGTACGTACGCTCAAAAATTCAGACCCCCCTCCCCCCCTGTACGTATGTTTTGCCATTGAATTTAAGCACCTGTACGTTTTTGGCGTGACCCCCCCTTCAAGCGTACGTACTTTATGGATGGCCCCATTTTATAATAATGCAATATTCTACCAGCAAGATCATCTCTGTAGTGGATCATTAGCAACTGAACAATGATAGTTTCAGAGAGTAAAATTAACCTAGCATTACTTTTTTTGAGTTTTCATTCAGTTGATAAATCTAAGCTACCTAAACATAACTAGTGTTAACATATGAAATTTGTTATTAATAGTATAGAAATAAAATGAAGAGCTATTGGCTATAAGGTGTATATCTCTCATCATGAGATGAGTCTAACAAACACCTCATGTCCTTTCCATTAATCAATATAAAACTACATTTACTATAATATATACATCAGCATTATGAACCACCATCACTAGCTCTGAAAACATAAGCCAAATGATGTATATTTCACAAGCCATTATAGGAGTGTAATGTCATCTATAACACTTACATAAAAACTAACATTGACATTATTAGAGCATGTCAAATGACAAATCAAAAGCAAATGATGAACAATATTACTGGAAGAGATGGAAAGAAAGAAGGTTGGCACTGGTCAAGTGGTACACAATGATATACTGTAAATGTGTTACCTGCCACTAAACATCTTATAAACCATTCATTATTATCCTTAGTGTCCTTTTAATTCCAGGAGACTGTTAACCAGGTCACACTCCAAGTATTGGCAGAGAAAGTACCAAAGGATATTCTGAAGAGGTTTCTCCATATAAATAGTGTAGGACGGTGGTGGGCCTGCCAAGAAACTCACAGAAGACTAATCTATGATACTTTTGTAAAATGTTTATTTTAATTGGACAAAGTCTGTTTACTAACTTGAATTGGCAAGTTATGTAATAATCATGCAGTTCAAAATGTTAAAAACACTATCAAATTATTGCAATAATCATGCAGTCCAAAACATTATGAAACTAATAACAGTCTAGCCGGTCAAAAAAATGGTCACAGTGTTAATCTTTAATTGTTGAAGACCCAGAGTGGATATTAAACCCAATTACTCCTTGGTTCTCCATAAAGACAACCAAATGTAATTTGTCAGAATATCAAGCCACTGTTACAATTTTTACACTAAATGCTCACTTCATGTTTATACACACAAAGCTATTAAAAATGCAATGCCAAATTCAAAGTGACTGCTACATTTTTTAACAAATGTACATAACAATTTGCAAAAATGATATAACAAGCATCTGTGAATAATTTCGTGACAGAATTCACTACAAATGCAAAAAAACAAAACGTCAGACAACCAGGATACAAAGCAGGGGTCAGTCAGACTCTATATCAGGTATGTCGACGCTGAGCTCTTACACATGCCTTGGCAAGGGCTGGCACAGATGTCTCACTACAAGCTTTGGGATCATTTGCCAATGATTTTTGAGTCCCTGTGCGAACTCTGCAACAGTTTGTGGTGGCACGGCTGTCCAAGTTCATCCCAAAGGTGTTCGATCAGGTTCATGTTGGGAGACATAGCGAGACAATCCATAATATGGACATGATAATTGTTCAAAAAGTCTCTAGTCAACCTTGCAGTGTGGAGTCGGGCGTTCTTGTGTAAGGCGTGGTATTTTTCCGAAGTGATGAATGTGGAAGTGATCTGTATTTAAAGGGCCAGAGTGCAGGGCTTGCCTGTGCAAAACGTGTGACAATGGGATTGCTTAAAATCGTGAAAAAAGACATGTGTTGCGTCTGCACAAAGAAAGTTCATTACCAAGAACTCATATTGGGTTCAAACCCAGAACTCCACAAAAAGAGACCCATCACAAATTTCACCTATCTGCCATAAGATAGGAAAGCCCAAGTACACGTTTACCAAAAATATTTCACAAATTAGGCATTGCGTTTTTAACGGCTTTGAGTTTATTAATTAATTCTCTCATTGACCCATCAATAAAATGTAAAAGTAACATCAAGACTTGCTTGTGGAACAACATTCTATAATCAGCATGCCAATAAAAGACAGGGTTTAAGTACACAGAACCATGTGAAGCGATGTAAATGAAGCAATAGGAAGAGTTACTGAATGATATATTATACATGTATGAAAAGTTACTGATTATCATGAATATTGGGTTTAATGATAACATCCATTCCTGATGCTTTGATTAGAAAATATTTGGTACCAAATATTGATCAAATTGATCAATTGTAAAATAATTTATTGTCATTTGCTTTTATCAATTTCACACCACTATGTTTGTGTCTTTGATAAAAAAAAAACCAACAAAATAAATAACAATAATTTTGCTAACATCATCAGAGGTCAATATTGCAATAAAAAAAAACATGATTATTTCAATATACTATATTCGACAAACAATACTGAACATAAAAATAATTTATTCAACATGAAAATATATTGGGTAATTTTTGACATTGATAATAGGCTCTGAATGTCTCATTTGCTGTCCTAATATCAAGCATAAACAAAAAATCATCTCAGAAGGAAACACCACTAATTTGAATCTGGCATTGGCACTAATGATGATGAAACATCCTTTTGTTATCATCAATTTTTTATATCATTAACAAAGCCTAACCAATGAAATATTGGAATCCTCTTTATTAAGTTAAGTAAAAAGAAAAACAGCTACTAGTATTCTAAGGCAATGTTTCGAAGAATATTTACTCAAAGTTATCAAGCATGATAATGCTGAGAGAACAAAATATTGCCTTAGAGATAAATCGCTCTTATTTGAGACATAAAAATGAACACAAATGGGTCGCAACCAGTGTTAGGACATTTTTTCCCGAAAATTAAGGGACACAACTCTTATCGTTATTTAAGCAGGCGTTTTCAAACCACAATTGATTCACGTGTCAACAAAATATTCAAATTCATACGTAATAAAAAAAAAATAAGTGCACCTCGGGTGTTTTTATGTATAATTCCCGTACGGCAATCAAATTTATGTCAATGACTCTGCTTATAATTACATGACATTGTAATACCATAGAATGAAAGCGTATTTTTCGGGTCATAGGTTGATACATTTTTCAGCAAAGTCCGGCATTCGTCTTTGATAACTTCTTTCTTAAACCGACAAGTTCGTAGGTACATGTACATATCACTTATCGTCATACAGCCGAAGTTAGATGTAGAGTAACGGAACCTGCCAAGGTTTGCCGAGTGCGGTACGGCGGCCGATCAGAAACAAAGTTAGCAATGTCCTCTATTGTTCTGATATGTATTCGCAGACGACTTATAATGACTGTCTTTTGATTTGGGCGTTATATACCCTTACAATATGTGACATCTATGACTAGTTTATACATATTGTCGGCTCACATCAATGAGATTTAAATGTCCGACGATGTAGAATCCACGTGGTTTACGCGAAGATTAAAATTATAATCACATTTATTGGTTTGGTGAATAGTTGGATAAAGAGGAAACAATGTTTAAGATTATCCATCAATTTTAGAGTCTACATGTACATTATTTCAATGTAAATGCAACTCATGGATAATTGAGTCTAAGAC
Organism: Patella pellucida; assembly: GCA_917208275.1. Lineage (NCBI taxonomy): Eukaryota > Metazoa > Mollusca > Gastropoda > Patellidae > Patella > Patella pellucida. The sequence continues at coordinate 37,388,637 of OU795036.1, forward strand.
TCAAATGTCAAGTACCATTGCTACGATAATGTACAATCTGCATATGGACACTATTTTAATATAAAAAGATTACACCAATGTATAAAATCAATTTTTTGTTATCTAGAGATTGTGTTGTGGGGGTGTATGTTATACTTAGATAATACCTATTAGTTGATGTATATAACAGTAGATAATATTATATACACTGATGATCTGTGTATTACACTGTGTAATGTAATAATACTGTACCTGGTGTAGAAGAAAAGATGTAGTATAACAACATATGAATTTATAATACTTTAATTGCTGGAAAACTAGGAAATGTATCCCTTAATTTCCTATTAGAGGCAAACATTGAATTGTTATATAGAGGTATATATCAGGTATATATTAACCTGATTAATAATGACTGTAACAATATAGAAAGACAAGCTAGCTAATAGTATGTAACAGAATGTTAGTTAATGATACATAAACATGGCACAAGAAACAGTTTACTGCTGCCAACAACATAAGTTTCAGATTAGTATTAGGTGTAATAGCTTCTCTATCCAACATTTTCCTTATACATGCACTTCTATTTGAGCCTAAAATTGTGGAGTTTTTAATGAGCAGCACAATCAATTGCATGTTGTCTGTCCAGGGTGGTATGATAACTCTAATCACAACCTAAATGCAACCAAATATTGTCATATCAATAATCATAAGCAAACAGATATTTTTAAAAAACATCACATCATCAGCTTTTGGTTTTCTAAATAAGTTCTATCTCGTAGAGTTGTAGAGAATGACTGTCTGTCAAATGGGTGTTCTGTAGAGTTTCAAACTAAGACAGCTATCACCAGTGGGGTTGAAGTTACAATCTCACACAGCACTCATGCTGTCAGGAATTATCAAGTATCTAGTTAATGGCAACACAAATTAAACCAATATGCAATTAAATATCACTTCCCTTGTGATTAATTGGGTCACTTTTTCCCCCACCCATCCCCCTTACCCATTCCCAAACTTATTTTAAATTGAAAATATATCTGACGGTTATAACCAGGAAAAATAAAATGATAAAATCAAAGTAGATCTAGTATATTTACATGTAGTCAACATCAAAGACCATTCATGTTAATCACAGATGCATAGAACTTGCAAAAAAATATTCAAGTAGAGGTGCAATTCAAATCATCAGCTATTGATTCTATGAAAATAAAAGTTACTTCAATAGTAATTTTGATGTATTATTTAGAGGAGCTAAATCGCTATTCTTTGGCAACTAGAAATGGACACAAATGGGTTGCAACTCATATAATAATATGAATGTATATAAACTTATTTACATCTGATCCCATTCCTTTCGGTTCATACTGTAATTTCTAATCAGTAATATTCCTGTATTAAGCGAAGAGTGCATATTGAATGACATTCTTTGCCAACTGGTTAGTCCAGTCTACTACGATAGTCTTCCCTTGTGGGATATGTTTAGCTTCATTCATTAAGTCACTTCATTACAAATGGCGTTTAAAAATTTCATTGTGTCTTAAATATTTGATACTAAAAGCCTATCTTTTCACGTAAAATAACAACATCAATGTTGATTTAAATTGACCAATAAGTTGTGTTTGCAATGTTGAAGACTGTAGATGATACCTAGTTACAGACTTAAAATGTAATTGCACTCCTATCTCTCAGCAGAATATATATTACGGTACTACATGTAACTCGTACACATGTTGTACCAATCAAATTATGGAAGAAGGCCATTAAATATCAAACTTTGTCAACATTTCTGATAATAAATGGAAGTCCTATAAATTCCAAACAAATAACATCTCAATTATATAAAGAAACAGCAAAAAAACCTAAAAATATCAGGCAATAAAGGATTTATAACTGACAATAACATAGATAAATCAAACATTTTGGACACTGAACAAGAAAATCCATTCAATATAGAATTATTGTCTATGACATTTAAAATATCTCTTCATGCAAGAATATTAAAGACTACATTAAAGTGACAGTCTCTTTAATTTAGTCATCAATCAAAAAAAATATGGTCACAATACATAATGATATGGGAGGACTCATTTAAGCTGATGTCATATTTCTTTAATTTCAAACAAATGAACATGCAGAGGATTCATCATTATAATTACATATGAAAAAGTCTAAGAAATTGCTAAACAACTGCAAGATGTATGATAAGTTTCTGTCTTAAACCTGTTTTACCAACTACATGTATGCGAAAAAAAACACTTAGCAGCAGTTCAATCATAAATTATTTGTAGTTGATGAATTACTTAATGGCTTAATTTTAAAGAGACAGTTACTTTAAGTACATGGTTATGATTGTATTCAGGTTTGTGGATCTGAGTACTGTGTATGCGTGCTTCAATTGATTAATAATGTTCTCTTGGGTTATAAGTCATGGCATCAGTTTAATTTGCCTGCTGGTTAGTGAGTACTTACTAAAGTCAACTCAGCAAAAAAACAATCTTCAATGTCATGATTTCATGGCAGACATTCATGAATTAGCAGGAAAGTTAAATGTCTTTGCTACATTGTGTTATATTAATCATTACACATTTAACTTCTAATTTCTGAAAGTCATTCCAAAATATATGATAGCTCTGAAACAACCAGCAAAATCCAGATCTGTCGGGGTAGATAAGTTAATGAAAAAACTCCTTTCCAATTTCTTTTATAACAACTAACATTTTTATTTCAATTTTGTTTCCTTAGTTTAAATCCCAAATAGTGGATATCATAGTAGCAGATGACTATATAAAGTATTAGGGCTACATCAAGAGCATTATTGAGTAGTGACAATTGCCATTGTATCAATCATGTTTTGATGAGTAAAGTAACAAGTTAGATTATACATCTCTATTTAAAGTCGAGTTGTATTTATCAAAAGTGTTATAGGTGCAACCATGTCTGACTTGAACCAACCAAGTCACAGGATGTTGTACATACTCTTGAATTTGTCACTTAAAAAGCTGAGTTTGGATGTGAAGATTATTGATTCTTTGCCACTAGTCTGGGATTGCTATCACCTACACGCAACACTTAATAATAAGCCTTCTTTTCAAATAGTATACAGTATATGAAAAGGTTTTTGAAAGCTTGTACTTACATCACTGTCAGGTCCATGATCAACCCCAGGACACTGGAAGGAGACAAACTCATGACATCTCTTGTGAACCACAAAACTGCAAACTAAAATTTAGAAGAAAAAAAACAGATTAGTGTTATTCTAACAATATAGAATCTGTTGAAGTCAGCTATGAAATTAATTCTTCTGGGTATTTCAACAGTTGGTAAAAAGAATAATTCATGATTTGACTATACAGTTACATTGTGCATATTCCAACTCAAACTACGATGTGCATGTTCCAGCTCTAACTGTATGCAAAATTTGAGATGAATTCACCAAGTCCTCACTGAGGTATACCAGTACATATTTTAGCTTTCCATTCGCAAGTCATATAGATCATTTAGTGGATTTCACAAAGATCAAATTTGACATTATTCATTGTTAATTACATTGTTTTAGATAAAGTGATAATGATTGTATAAACATAATATATATCTACTGGCTAACATAAAAATACTTTTTGAAAAATCAGATGTATTTGAATTAGATAAATTAATCGCCGAACCAATGTTCAGTTGGGATATGCTGACTTTGCTACTGGAACAACTGCATTCAACTAGTTACAACTTGTGCTTATGCCGACTCGGAACTGACAGCTGTTACATTTAACTGTTAATATATTTATTTATCACATGATCAACAAAATGGTGAATACCTTGAAAGACGCACCCCAAAGGCATAGCAGGTCCACTCTCAGTATCCCCAGTGATTTCATTCTGTTCTACTCAACTAACCGCTGGGTTTATCTATGGGGGAGACACATTTTCAAGTCATCCGACCTTGATGATTGTGCTATACAGGTCAAAAATGAAGGTTTCCCCTAATCGACAGTGGATAATTTGAAAATTAAATTCTGATTCAATATTTGTAATAAGTAGTAAGGGATTAAAAGACAACATCCTCGTCTTTTGTGTGCAATGAATTCTCCTCAGACTTAAGAGAGAAGTAAGTCACGTGTCATAAACATGACCTGGTTTGATCGCATTTTTATAGCAGGGCATTCCTCATATTCCTGAAGCAATGGCCCGAAAAATCACTTTGACGTTTTCAAAAGTTACATTATAAGGTTTATGCAAATTACATTTAAAATCTAGGAATCGAAACAAGTATTTGGTGGATTAGTTTTAAAGTTAAAATCGACAATAATTTTCAGCCTTTTAGACCATTTCGTAGACCGTTATAATTGCCGTCTTTCACTTCATTTCTGGCCGTACCATGCTTTATATGCAGGTTTTAAAAATATGAATCATGTTTTATAAATTCCGGAAACACACACACACACCTAACATATGATTGTATGTGATAAATCTCAGTAGTTTTGTTACCAAAAACATCATAAAACTATGAAAATTAAAGAGATTTAGTTCATCGATATAGATATCGTAATGTTGAGTGAACTGTCAGTGTGTGTGTATTACAGACAATTCCCAAGATGCATTGCGCGTCAGAGTGTTTTAAGGGAGTAATGGGAGTCGACACTCTGATTATTCTTACTCTGTGGTATGTTTAAAGAAAATAAGTTCAAAACCTGGTCAAAATTCTATCTATACATGTACCATTATAGATAATATCTTGGTTATATCAATTTTTAGTGAACCTATTGATTATGTCATATCTTTTCATAAGCTGGCTATACTATATACATGTTATATTACACTTAACCTCCACCTAATAAATTACTGATAAATACCTAACATTTATTACTATATACATGCATCAACTCTACATATCTGTAATTATCCACCAATGAAAAATTAATTTCTTAATATTACAAAAGAAGAACACCTGAATATTTTAGAGCTGTGTGGTGGAATCTTGTTATTCAGTCATAGCTACACGACATAAATAAGTAGCCTACCTTAAAAGGAATGGAAGCTTAATTGATCTATTTCTCAAAGCTGATGACTTCTGGTGATCCAATTATGGTCTCTGTTAACCTAAACTTAGAATGTCTGACAAGGAAAAATGTGGTTCTTATAAAATTCAACATGCCCTTCATGTATATTTTGATTATACAGTGGACTCTGTGTTGATTACTTTGATAATTTTAAACTCTTGTACGACAGTTGTGACAAATACTCAAGAATATCCACGAATTTTCTCCCGAATTTACACTCGTAAAAATATTCCAACCAAGCACAAGTTAGAAACATTTGTTGCCCATACCGGTTAAACCTGAATGACCCAGAAGTTTGGTCACTCAACCCGAGTGACGCGGAATTCAGTTCAACGATCATCTGAATCAATTATCTATGAGATTAAAACTCACTATAGCCTGTGTTGATTAATTTGATAATTTTAATCTCTTGTACGACAGTTGTGACGAATCGTCAAGAATATCCATGAATTTTCTCCCGAATTTCTACCTAGCACATGTTAGAAACATATGTTGCGCATGCCGATTGAACATTAAAGACATAGAAGTTTCGTCACCCTACGGACCGAGTGATGCAGAATTCAGTTCTGTCAGTCCGACGACGGAGATGGTGTGAATAGAATTTTGACGTAATTAAACATGACGTACAGGTTTCAGCTGAAGGGTTGAATGAGATATTTATATATCCAGTCGATCACGGGTTGTAGCCTGATTGTCACTATTTTTGGGATTGAGAACGTTGAATCAAGTTCGCCCATTATCAATGCGCACGTCATAGCAAAGACAAGAGTGCTTTCAACCGAAGACGGCGAAGAAGATAAATCAACGACAGACTTGACCTATTCAAAAAGCCTGTTATGTTAAATGCAATAGAAGTTAATGTAATAAAATTTTGAAAGTACAGAAAGGTTTATAATTTTTTAAAGTGAATAGCATTCTAGGGATTGGAAGCTACAATATAAAAATACTTCTGGTTTTCGAAGTTACAGTATTTCCCGTTTTGGAGAAAACTTGGTATTCCGACAAGCTGTGTGAACCGACATATTGTAACGATCCCGGACGATGTCGGATGTGACAGACTCCACTGTATATGGAGTCATACTGATGTGGTTGAGGGACTAATATTCTCAATATATAAGAAATTAACTATTTATCTATTGTTTCTAGAGAGATGGATAAAAATTAAGATATGGTGGGCTGTAAAATTTTACCTAAATTAATCCAAGTATGTGACATGAAAATATTAATTATGTTATTGTCTAAGGATAGGTATTAAATATGACAGAAAAATAAAATATTTAACAAGAAATCGATTTATTTGAAGGTATCTGATCTGCTGCCTAATGTCAGAAGTGCTCATGTAATAATTAATGATCAAACCATCCGCAACACTGACAAATAAAACCAAAACATTAGGATGGATCAAATAGATCTGTAATAGCAAACATGTGTAGGAGTATATACATGATGTACCTTATGTTAAACATACATGTATATACATATACATGTATCATACACAATGTATATTGTATTACAATAAAAAAAACTTTTCCTCTTTAAATTTTACACAATATTATCAATTTCAAATCCCTAGTATCCATATACAAATATGCAGTCAGGTCAGATGCTTAAGTAAAGCTGGATTAAAAATGTGGATGAATGTAAAGCTAATTCTTAACAATATCCTCTGATTAACTGCTTTTCTTGGCCTATTTTTGGAATTCTATGTGATTAATCTTTAAATTGCTGGCTTCATTCCATTCCTTTTAGTGGAATTTATTTTTTAAAGATACATTATGGGAGATTTTTATAGAGAGCTGGCCATTCTTGCTATAACAGTTCAAAAATAGATGTGTTCAAGGTCATGAGAAGAAGAATCCTATTGATTTTCAGCGATTTCAGATAATTACTGCCAGAGTTATGGCCCTTAGTCATTTCAAAAAAACCTTGAGGACGCTCTAGAAGCTTAAGTTAATATCTGATTGACTTTAAATTTTTACACAGTGTTGTAGGTCATGTAACGAAAAAGTATATTGAGTTTCAATGAATTTTTTAACTTGAACAGCTAAATCCAGAAAATTAAATGTTTCGTATACTAAACGTTAGCATGGAGGTGAACTTTATCAAAGCCAAACAAATTCGAATGATTTTCTGATAATAACATAATGAGTTATTACTTTTAATCAGATTTTAGTGTTTTATAAATGTTTCATTACAGAAAGATAGTAAGCTGGCACTGCCAGGCAGGATACGCCCACATTTTCGAGAGATGGTTAGAGAACAAGCAAAACCGAAAGTGATTTTTCCTACAATCAAAGGCTATAATTCATTAAATTACAATTTGATATGCGCAAATATCGAAAAGAATCAAGATCTTTAGGTTATAAACATGCATTTCAAGTTTCATCAAAATCGAATCAAAATTGTGACCTATACTGGGTCCACAACCTTGATATACCATATTTTAACACTATTAGAGTACAAACGGCAGCCATTTTGTCTGGCAATTATGGTCCGATTTCCCTGAAATTCAAACTCAACCTTCGGTATGGTGTAACGGTGATAGAGTCAAGCTTTTTTTCAATCGGATAATAATCATAACCTCCAGAGGGACCATAGGCGATTTTTCGGGCAATCAGGGGCCATAATTCAGAAAGCTACGATATGATATGCGCAAACAACGAAAGGGACCAAGATCTTTGGGTTATAACCATGCATTTTAAGTTTTATCAAAATTGAATCAAAATTGTGACCTATACTGAGTCCACAACCTTGATATACCTTTTTATAACAGTATTCGCGTACATGCGGCGGCCATTTTGTATGGCAATTTTGTTCCGAATTTTTCCGAAATTCAAACTCAACCATCCTTAGGGAGTAACGGTGATATAATCAAACGATTTTTTAAATCGGATAATAATTGTGACCTCCAGAGGGACCACAAGCTAAACAAAGACGATTATGCGTATAATCAGGGGCCATAATTTAGGAAGTTACAATCCGATATGCCCAAATATCGAAAGGAACCAAGATCTTTGGGTTATAACAATGCATTTCAAGTTTCATCAAAATCGAATTAAAATTGTGACCTCTACAGGGTCCACAACCTTGATATACCATATTTTAACAGTATTCGCGTACGAATGGCGGCCATTTTGTATGGCAATTTTTGTCCAATTTTACCGAAATTCGAACTCAACCTTTCTTAGGGTGTAACGGTGATATAATCAAACGATTTTTTAAATCTGATAATTATTGTAACCTCCAGAGGGACCACAAGCTAATCAAAGACGATTTTGCGTATAATTAGGGGCCATAATTCAGGAAGTTACGATCTGATATGCGCAAATATTGAAAGGAACCAAGATCTTTGGGTTATAACCATGCATTTCTAGTTTCATCAAAATCAAATTAAAATTGTGATCCCTACAGGGTCCACAACCTGGATATACCATTTTTTAACAGTATTCGCGTACGAACGGCGGCCATTTTGTATGGTAATTTTGGTCCGATTTTTCCGAAATTTGAACTCAACCGTCCTTAGGGTGTAACGGTGATATAATCAAACGGTTTTTCAAATCGGATAATAATTGTGACCTCCAGAGGTACCACGAGCTAAAATAGGTGATTTTTCGGACAATCAGGGGCCATAATTCAGGAAATTACGTTCCGATAGGCGCAAATATCGAAAGGAACCAAGATCTTTGGGATATAAACATGCATGTCAAGTTTCATCAAAATCGGTTCAAAATTGTGACCTCTATAGGGTCCACAAGCTAAAAACGTGATTTTTCGTACAATCAGGGGCCATAATCCATGAAGTTTTGATCCGATACGTGCCAATATCGAAAGCAGCCGAGATCTTTGGGGGATAAACCTATATTTCAAGTTTTGTCGAAATCGGGTAAGAATTGTGACCTGTAGAGAGTCCACAAACAATTGTGGACGGACGGACGGACGTCCGGACGGACGGACGGACGGACAGGGGCGACGACATAATACGTCCACATGAAAATGTGGGCGTATAAAAAAGTAAAATATGAGATAACTCTTGTTGACTGCCCTGACGATTTAGCTGCTGTAGGCGTATGTTTCGTTGACTGGCAACCTATCTTTATTTCGGTACACATGAAAATATGGGTGTATACAAATGAAATGTTAACCCACGTCATGATGATCGCAATTCTTATAAATGTGACGTGTGTTCAATTTTATACCAAACATTTACACTATCTGTTTGCCCCATTTGATTTTGCAGTCACCAAAATATTTGCACAGGCCCCCAATCCCAGGTTGGGAAAGACTGTATTGCTTAATTTGTAAAAGATAGTAAGCTGGCACTGCCAGGCAGGATACGCCCACATTTTCGAGAGATGGATAGAGAACAAGGAAAACCGAAAGTGATTTTTCCTACAATCAAAGGCTATAATTCATTAAATTACAATTTGATATGCGCAAATATCGAAAAGAATCAAGATCTTTAGGTTATAAACATGCATTTCAAGTTTCAACAAAATTGAATTAAAATTGTGACCTATACTGGGTCCACAACCTTGATATACCATTTTATAACAGTATTCGCGTACACACGGCGGCCATTTTGTATGGCAATATTGTTCCGAAATTTGAACTCAACCTTCCTTAGGGTGTAACGGTGATATAATCAAACGATTTTTTAAATCGGATAATAATTGTGACCTCCAGAGGGACCACAAGACAAACAAAGACGATTTTGCGTATAATCAGGGGCCATAATTCAGGAAGTTACGATCCGATATGCGCACATATCGAAAGGAACCGAGATCTTTGGGTTATAACCATGCATTTCAAGTTTCATCAAAATCGAATTAAAATTGTGACCTCTACAGGGTCCACAACCTTGATATACCATTTTTTAACAGTATTCGCGTACGAATGGCGGCCATTTTGTATAGCAATTTTGGTCCAATTTTTCCGAAATTGGAACATAACCTTCCTTAGGGCGTAACAGTGATATAATCAAACGATTTTTTTAATCAGATAATAATTGTGACCTCCAGAGGGACCACAAGCTAAACAAAGGCGATTTTGCGTATAATCAGGGGCCATAATTCAGAAAGTTATGATCCAATATGCGCAAATATCGAAAGGAACCAAGATCTTTGGGTTATAACCATGCATTTCAAGTTTCATCAAAATCGAAATTAAAATTGTGACCTCTACAGGGTCCACAACCTTGATATACCATTTTTTAACCATATTCACGTACGAATGTCGGCCATTTTGTATGGCAATTTTGGTCCAATTTTTCCGAAATTCGAACTCAACCTCCCTAGGGGTGTAACGGTGATATAAACAAACGATTTTTTAAATCGGATAATTATTGTAACCTCCAGAGGGACCACAAGCTAAATAAAGGCGATTTTGCGTATAATCAGGGGCCATAATTCAGGAAGTTACGATCCGATATGCGCAAATATCGAAAGGAACCAAGATCTTTGGGTTATAACCATGCATTTCAAGTTTCATCAAAATCGAATTAAAATTGTGATCTCTACAGGGTCCACAACCTTGATATACCATTTTTTAACAGTATTCGCGTACGAACGGCGGCCATTTTGTATGGTAATTTTGGTCCGATTGTTCCGAGATTTGAACTCAACCTTCCTTAGGGTGTAACGATGATATAATCGAACGGTTTTTCAAATCGGATAATAATTGTCACCTCCAGTGGTACCACGAGCTAAAATAGGTGATTTTTCAGACAATCAGGGGCCATAATTCAGGAAATTACTTTCCGATAGGCGCAAATATCGAAAGGAACCAAGATCTTTGGGTTATAAACATGCATGTCAAGTTTCATAAAAATCGGTTCAAAATTGTGACCTCTATAGGGTCCACAAGCTAAAAACGTGATTTTTCCTACAATCAGGGGCCATAATCCATGAAGTTTTGATCCGATACATGCCAATATCGAAAGCAGCCGAGATCTTTTGGGGATAAACCTATATTTTAAGTTTCGTTAAAATCAGACAAGAATTGTGACCTGTAGAGAGTCCACAAACAATTGTGGACGGACGGACGTCCGGACGGACGGACGGACGGACAGACGGACAGGGGCGACGACATAATACGTCCACATGAAAATGTGGGCGTATAAAAATATCTATATGACTATCTCTGAAGCTCTACATGTATATTATTAGAAATTTACACAATATATTCAAGCTTTAAGTACAGCTGTTATATTTTTAGTACTGGTAATGAAGATCAATTCAAAGTAGAATATACTTATGTACAATATATTAACCAACATTATTCACATCCTGTGTTAACAAAAATTATTGAAGAGATCAAAGGACATTACTGTGGAGGTCAGTTATATACTGAAATTGCTAAATAAAATCAATAGGTGTCCACGTCCCACTAATTTATCACAAAAACATAGGTTGCCAGGCAACGAAACATACGCCCACAGCAGCTAAATCGTCCGGGCAGTCAACAAGAGTTGTCGCATATTTTACTTTTTTCGGTAATGAAACATTTATAATACACTAAAATCTGATTAAAAGTAACTACTCATTATGTAATTATCAGAAAATCATTGGAATTTGTTTGGCTTTGATAAAGTTCTCCTCCATGCTGTTCAAGTTATCTAAATTCATTGAAACTCAATATACTTGTTCGTCTCATGACCTTCAACAATTTATATAAATTTAAAGTCAATCGGTTATTAACTTTAGCCTCTAAAGCGTCCACAAAATTTTGAAAGTGATCAAGGGCCATAACTCAGTCAGTAATTATCTGAAATTGCTGAAAATCAATAGGCTTCTTCGTCTCATGACCTTAAACACTGTGTATAAATTTAAAGTCAATCGGTTATTAACTTTAGCCTCTAGAGCGTCCACAAGATTTTTATAAGCGATAAAGGGCCATAACTCTGACAGTAATTATCAGAAATTGCAGAAAATCAATAGGCTTCTTCATTTAATGACCTTAAACACTGTGTATAAATTTAAAGTCAATCGAATTTTAACTTTGGCCTCTAGAGCGTCCACAAGATTTTTTGAAGTGATCAAGGGCCATAACTCTGACAGTTATTATCGGAAATCGATGAAAATCAAGAGGCTCCTTCGCCTCATGACCTTAAACACTGTGTATAAATTTAAAGTCAATCGGTTATTAACTTTAGCCTCTAGAGCGTCCACAAGATTTTTTGAAGTGATCAAGGGCCATAACTCTGACAGTTATTATCGGAAATTGCTGAAAATCAATAGGCTTCTTCATTTTATGACCTTAAACACTGTGTATAAATCTAAAGTCAATCGGATATTAACTTTAGCCTCTAGAGCGTCCACAAGATTTTTTGAAGTGTTCAAGGGCCATAACTCTGACAGTTATTATCGGAAATCGCTGAAAATCAATAGGCTTCTTCGTCTCATGGCCTTTAACACTATGTATAAATCTAAAGTCAATCGGATATTAATTTTGGCCTCTAGAGCGTCCACAAGATTTTTTTAAGGGATCAAGGGCCATAACTCTGACAGTTATTATCGGAAATTGCTGAAAATCAATAGGCTTCTTCATTTTATGACCTTAAACACTATGTATAAATCTAAAGTCAATCGGATATTAACTTTAGCCTCTAGAGCGTCCACAAGATTTTTTGAAGTGTTCAAGGGCCATAACTCTTACAGTTATTATCGGAAATCGCTGAAAATCAATAGGCTTCTTTGTCTCATGGCCTTTAACACTATGTATAAATCTAAAGTCAATCGGATATTAATTTTGGCCTCTAGAGCGTCCACAAGATTTTTTTAAGTGATCAAGGGCCATAACTCTGACAGTTATTATCGGAAATCGCTGAAAATCAATAGGCTTCTTCGTCTCATGACCTTAAACACTGTGTATAAATTTAAAGTCAATCGAATTTTAACTTTGGCCTCTAGAGCGTCCACAAGCAATTGTGGACGCCGGACCGACGGACGGACCGACGGACGGACCGACGGACGGACCGACGGACGGACGGGGGCGACGGCAATATACGACCACATTTCAATGTGGGCGTATAAAAAAGAGGGGCAGTTGGCTCCAACACGACCTAGTCATATTATTAAGGGAAATCCAGTAGTCAAACAATCTCAACAAATTTGAAACAAAATCTCAAAAACTCGGATCTGTAGAATGATTACAAGATTTCATTAACTGTGACAAGCAATGACTCTTAATCTTGGTAACACTCATCCTTACACTCAGATAACACTCATCCTTTATACCCAGATAATACTCACCCTATACCCCATCCTCCTCCCAGTGTTCCGTTTGATTAGAGCTAATCCTACTATTCCCTGCTCGACTGAGTGGGTATTATTGTCACCAATTATGACTGGTCAGTCGTCCTATTACTGACCAATCACTGACTTCGTTACAAAGGTATTACCTTTAAAACAGGACGTTTAATGAGGGCAACTGTGTTTACATAACGTTACGTCATGGCTGCACGTTTTTTTTTAATGCTATATTAACAAGCGCATAGCAGGATATTGCAGCAAAACTAATCGCGTGACAAATGAGGCTATCAGTATTGACATAAAGTAAACACGTTTTTAATACCTTAAATCTTTGTCCAAAATATTAAGGAAGACCCAAGATTAAACGACGGACTGTCATGTTACTGTATGTAAGTGGTAGATTTGATTGAACGAGAAGAATAGACACACTTACTTAAAAGTTCAAGAATCCGAAGCCAATCCAGCAATGGCCAGAGAGGGATTTCTCGGGCCGTTGCTTCAGGAATATGCCTATACCTATATATTGCTCATCCTTATATCCTAATACCCAATCACACAACTACAGTGAGTTTAATATCAAGTCTATGGTGACAATCACATGTTCATCAGGTGTGTCTTTTTTTACAGTTAGCAGCATTTATTTTATTTTAGTCAAATCAAACACAACAATCATACTGCATAATGGTCATATTTTTAAAATTATATATTTGAAAACAACCACAGTGCACAATATATCGCTAAAGAAACTACTTGCTCACTGGTTGTTTATTGTTTTAGATGGTTTTTTAATCATGTGTCATACAATGTACTATTTTCAGGATTTTTGATGCCAAATGTGGAATTTTGATAAATGATATGTAGCAGGGCAGGATACCTATGAACCGTTTTTAATCGAAATGGATTTACATTTAAGAGCTTTTGCATCGGACTGCTATACAATTTTATAAGATTTAGTCCGGAAGGGTCCCCTATTTCTTTATATTTTTATGATTTACAGTCAATTGTCTCCATTGTTACTCTAATTTAGAATCAGTTATGTTCGGCGAAATAGGCCAATAGTCTCAATCGAATGCAAATTCCAGTCAACATATGAGGTTTGATTTAGTACAATGTGTCTAGCCTCGTTCCCGGAGTCTCTTGCTAGAGCTGGGGCTGAAGCGCATTATGGTACACGATTCATGAACCAATGGTAAAATGTTTATTTTGTCTTAAATATTGGATATCAGAAGCCCATCTTTTCCAAGTTAGATCACATCACCAATGCTGATTTAAATTGAAAAAAATAATCGTGTTTTCAATGTCGAAGATTTTGGATGATATTGCGTTACTGACTTAGCTTCTTTAATGTTGGACCAAGCATTCTGTCAAGAAAAGAATTTAACACTGTAGACTCTGGGTATTAATACTAAAAGATCAAAAAATTTATAAACCTAGAAATAAAATTGTTCCCCCACAATATATGATAAGTGACTTAACACTATTTTTCAATAGATATCTTTCATCCAAATTCAATTCAACAATAAATATGTCTTGATTATTTTATGACATTGATCAATGATACAAGAATACAGTTCAATGAAATTGATGAAATCTTGAGCCTATAGGCTTTCTAACCTATTGAAAATATTTGACGTAAGTAAATAGTATGTAGATGAACTGATTATTAATTTGAAATGCATTACTGGCATTATAAGATGGAAATGATTAATGTATTACTACATGATTTTGGTGTGCATTATCAATCAGATCAATGACAATTGGCACTATATTACACAGTGTACAAGATTACGTGTATATATCATTCCTTTAGACCAGAAAAATAAATATTTGATGTTAAACAATGTACAAAAGCTCACTTGATCATCTTACATACATTTTTGTAGTATATATAACAAAGTATTTTGAACAAGTGTCCAATGAACTTCTTGAAAAACACAGGAGGCTGTAAAGACCCCCATCCCACCCGAACCCAAATAATACCTGTGTGTATTTTTTATTCACTTACTTGCCCCCCGTCCCCACAAATACCGTTGGTGGGTTGGATTATCTCCACCTCCGCCAACCCTACCTATTATTCCATGTTGGTACCCCCAAAATAAGGTTGGTTGGTCGGATTATCTCCTACCCCTTCTTTTACCCCCTGGGGTTTGTGGGGTAAGAATAGTAAGATTGTATAGAACTAAAAGAACAAACATGTTAATCTTTTAATAACCTTCATGATCAATCTTGATGTAACCACTTGAAATATTAAATTAAAGCTAGTCTTTTTTTCATACTTGTCACTTAAGTAACTGACCTGTAACTGTTAATTATCTAAGACAAATCAAGTCACAATTTACACATAGGTATATAGATACTCTTAACTTATACACATGGATATCTGATTATTTCGTTAGGACTAAAATTTCTTGCACAGCTCCAATTCTGCTTTGGGTCTGGATTAAAAAATTATCAAAATGTTGCTTTTAGTATAAAGACCAATGAATCAAATGCCAAAGTATGTATGTACACAATGTATTGAGATTATAAAATATAAAATACACAAACAAATACTGTCTAGTCAAATCAAATCTAAACATACACTGTGGATTGACAGAAAACCACAGATACGTCCACAGCAGCTACATGTAAGTCACCTAAAGCCGTCCATTAAGGCTGACTTTTAAAATTATTTGATTTAGTGATTGATTTAGTGATCTAAATAATGCATATAAATTTCATACTGATCGGATGACAACTTTTGTCAATAAGAATGTTCACAAGGTTTAACAAAGTGAAATGAGGGCCATAACTCAAGAACTTACAAACCAAATTGCTGGAATTCAATAGACGCCTTTGTTTTACTAATTTAAATAATGCATGTAAATTTAATACAGATCAGACTATAGTCTTATACATGTAGCTAGAGCGTTCACAAGGTTCAACAAGTGAAACAAGTGTTAAACTCTAGAAGTTTAACACGGAAATTGCTGAAATTTAATAGGCATCTTTCCTTTACTAATTTAAATGATACATGTAAATTTAAAGGGACAATAACACTCTTGCTAGCTTGACAGGTCCAGAAAAAAAAAAGCCTTATTCTACAAGATGTTTAAGTGTCCTACCTGTTGTGTAAATTATCCATTACAACCTATCTTACTTGTCCAGAGGGTTCGAAAATATGTTTAAATCCAAGTTGCATTTGAAAGTGCTTACGTAAGGCTTTTCAAACCATGTTACGGCATGTAGTTGAATTTTTCCAATTTTTAAAATTAGGTGTGTTAAGATGAAATTTGTATCATTTTTTAATTGAAATATTGTAAAATAGTACAAATTGTTGACCAGAATAAAGATTGGAACATATTATTCAGTTACAACAAGAGTGTTATTGGGGCTTTAATACAGATCTGATCACAAGATTCAACAAAGGACCATAACTCTAGAAGTAATTAACAGAAATTGTTAAAATTAAATAGGTTTCTTTCTTTCACTAATGTAAACATACATAAATTTAGTTGTTAGAGCATTCACAAGGTTCAATAATGGAAACAGGGACCATAAGTCTAGAAGTAATAAATGGAAATTATTGAAATTAAATCAATTTCTGTCTTTCACTAAATGTGAACAATAAATAGTATACATGTACCATAAATTTCAAACTAATCAGATTATAAATGTAGTCTGTAGAGTGTTGACAAGAAATTGTGGACGACGGATGGACGGAGGACAATATACGACCCCATTTCCATGTGGGCGCATAAAAATGAATAGTTTTTAAGCTGAAGCAGATATTATCGATCAACCAGTCTAATTTTGATTAATTTGTTTTATTTTAAAGGCATATTAACGTTGGCCTTGTTGATAATGTTTCTAAAGGGTAGGTTCATATTAGTTAATAGAACACTGGTTTGCACAGGTTGCATTAAATTCTATGGCTTTTTCACAATTTCATTTTTAAATACAAATTTAATGGGAAATTTTAAGATCTCTATTCCAGGAATTAAGCAGCTCACTGTCATTTGCAATAATATTGTCGGACAATAGTTTATCTCATTTTTCACGTTTTAATTCATGTACGGATATGGATCATTCAACATTTAATTAAGAAAAAAAGCAAAACATTAATGGTAGATAATTTCACAATCGGATTAAAAAGAAGGTGATAAAAAGATTTATAGAAGGCACTTTTAGGGATTCAATTTTTATATTGTAGCTTGTAAGGCCAAATTAAACAAGAATGACCGCAAGTCTATGGACCACAAACTGAACCTGTTGTTGGACGAAATTCAAAAATCTAAATCACCAAATCGATGCAGAATTATTCAAAGAAGAAGCACACTAATTTCCCATTTCAATCAGACTTGATTTGGCAGGGCCTTAGTTAAAATACTTTTAATGTTAAACTGTGTTTAAGGTTAAAATTGATACAGTGGAAGACTCCTTACGCAAGTTAACCCCTTCCAACTACTTGACGTAATATTACGTCATAAAATTCACAACCTTTCCGACTACTTGACGTAATATTACGTCAATGATGTGTAAAGGGTTAAAATTCAGGAATTTCGCCTTGACCGTCAATATAGAAGGGAAATAACTCTAAATGTTGTTTACCCTGACGATTCAGCGCGTTTCCTGTCATGTTTTTATGAAATTGTCGATTGAAATGGCCAGGCGAACAGTGGATGTTGTTTTAGCGGACCCCCGTTTTCTGGGAAAGCGACAACAGTTACATAGAGCGTGCCAGTGAAGATGACAGTGCGTTCGAAATAAATTCTGACAACAGCGTCGGCGAGTGCTTCAAGCGACTGTGATTTAGACGGTCTCTGTTGAAATTGATTTGAAACACGATGATTCGGATGAATATGATGACGATGGTGAAGCTCCTAATAAAAATAGGCATTATTTTCAATTGGTTGCCATGGTAACACTTTCGTTTTAACAAAACAGTTAACATTCAGAATTATTGGTTTCTTGTGTACATTCTATAATAATTATAAATTTTATCTTGGTTTGTCTAAAATTCAACTATATACAGTATCTGTATTATGTATAGAAATTTAAATATGATAAAATCTGTAAAAATATCTATTTTTGTGATATTTTAAATTTTAGCACTATATATCCAATTTTATTGTTATTGATGATAATGATTTTTATCTTTGTTATTTATATGTTATTGAATATTAATAAATATTTGAAATTTATTAATGAATTTAAATAATGGTTTACTTTTGTTATTATTCACAATAATTTGTGTATGTTGCTATGGTTACAAGAAAGGGCATAATAGTTATGGGGGAACTCATGTTTCTAACATAATATCCACCATTCATTCTTCTTCAGGAAAATATATACTTTTTGTCAGTTCCCAACAAAAGCATTTGCATAATGATCAAATATAAGAAAACAGTCAATTAAAATATGATTATCAAAAATTAATGGATTCCGTGGGCATTATGACGTCACGTTAATTGTAGTCTGAAAGGGTTAAAATAGGCCCAAACGTTACAGTTTGGTAATTATATGAAAAATAGTGAAGTCTGGACCACTAAAATAGTTACCGAACAGTTTTTTATCTTTGTGGTAATGCGCTCTACATTTGCATAGTGGTGTTTCTTGTAATGACGTATTACGCAAGCGCCATGACACATCGCCGGTTAGAATTCTGTGTAGCAGTTGGGTTTCATCAAATCAAATAATTATGCGGTAAGGCTTCACCTATATTTTAATGGGAATTGATTTATTATATGTTAAGCTATGTGCAGCACTGTTTTGGGTCAGTTTATGTCTAAATTAAGGAAGCTATAGGCCAGAAACCTTTTTATAGTCATTTGACTAAAAAACTTGCGCAAAGGAACTCTGTAGGATGAACCACTACTGCAACTAAAGTAAGGTGGAAGGTGTCAGTAGTGGAACCTTTTATAGCAGGGCCTAGGCTTTTTTCGAAGAGCGTCACCCCAACTACTAGTCCAGCTCTAAACGACAGACTTCGTTGCACTCATCTTTACGTCCAGACTTCGTCCCATTCAAACAATGTCGAAAAGAATTCAATGGCCAGTAAATTTTACTGGGGAACTTTTTACCGCTAAACGATCCCGTGTCAGTCTCTTTGAATACCTGCAAGATGTAAATGAACATCTTAGTGACCAAAAAATACCTCGCTTACCTCGCTAGAGCCAGTATGACCCACACAGCAGACTGTTAAAAATACGTCTCCACCTGTCAAGTTGCCCTGTCGCCGCCATGACACTCTAAATATAGGTCAACATTCAAATTTAGAACTCTCGGGCAGACACGGCGAAACAAAATTTTGGTAAAATTTGGAAACTTTGAAAAAAAATAGAATCTTCAGTCATTTATTGCTTTTCCCACCTTTTAATATTACAACAGATTAAAACAAACATTCCAAATGCATATTGAGGGTTAAAATTTTTTACTGTTATATTCAGTATTTATTATTGTTGGACTTGGTGACCGATATTGTCTAGTTTAATATTTTTTTAAAACAAAAAATACATAAATAACAAGGCTGGTTTGGTTTGTTTTGTTTTTCTTTTTTAAAAAGAGGGCATTTATTGTTATCTCAAACTTGAAATAGAACTTTCCCAATTTAACAGGACAATTACATATATATATATATATATATATATAATTGAAATTAAAGATGGCAAAATAAAAATACATTTGTATGCTAACGTTTTCACCGCGATAGCGGCTCATCAGGCGATTTATAACATATGCATATACAGCAAACATCAAGGAATAAATACATAAATAGGCCATATAAATACACAAATTATTCTCAGCCCAGCTAGACTCCTATGTATCACATAATATGTATATCCAAAGCTTCTTTTCCTTTCTTTAATTTAAATAAATACAAGGAATGAACAAATTAAAACACTTAATAATAATTAAAAAAACAAACAAAACCGCCTGCATAGGGCTACCTATTTAAACAAAAAAATACATAAATAACAAGGCTGGTTTGTTTTGGGGGTTTTTAACAAAAAGAGGACATTTATTGTTCTCAAACTGGAAACAAAAGTTTCCCAATTAAACAGCACAATTAAATATATATATATGCATATACGGCATATACTGTTTTGTTTGGGTTTTTTTAAATCTTAATAAGTGTTTTAATTGTTCATTCTTTGCATTTATTTAAATTAAAGAAAAACCAGCGGCTGCCAGGCAGGATACGCCCACATTTTCGAGAGATGGATAGAGAACAAGCAAAACCGAAAGTGATTTTTTCTACAATCAAAGGCCATAATTCATTAAGTTACAATTTGATATGCGCAAATATCGAAAAGTATCAAGACCTCTACAGGGTCCACAACCTTGAAATACCATTTTTTAACAGTATTCGCGTACAAACAGCGGCCATTTTGTATTGTAATTTTGGTCCTATTTTACCGAAATTTGAACTCAACCTTCCTTAGCTTGTAACGGTGATAATCAAACGATTTTTTAAATCGGATAATAATTGTGACCTCCAGAGAGACCACAAGCTAAACAAAGGCGATTTTCCGTATAATCAGGGGCATTAATTCAGGAAGTTACGATCCTATATGCGCAAATATCAAAAGGACCCAAGATCTTTGGGTAATATCCATGAAATTCAAGTTTCGTCAAAATCGAATTAAAATTTGGACCTCTACAGGGTCGACGAGCTTGATATGCCATTTTTCAACAGTATTCGCATACGAACGGCGGCCATTTTGTATGGTAATTTTGGTCCAAATTTTCCGAAATTCGAACTCCCCCTTCCTTAGGGTGTAACGGTGATATAATCAAACGATTCTTTAAATCGGATAATAATTGTGACCTCCAGAGGAACCACAAGCTAAACAAAGGCGATTTTGCGTATAATCAGGGGCCATAATTCAGGGCGTTACGATCCGATATACGCAAATATCGAAATGAAACAAGATCTTTGGGTTATATCTATGCATTTCAAGTTTCATCAAATTTAAATTAAAATTGTGACCTCTACAGGGTCCACAACATTGAAATACCATTTTAAACAGTATTCGCGTACGATCGGCGGCCATTTTGTATGGCAATTTTGGTCCCATTTTTCCGAAATTCAAACTCAACCTTCTTAAGGGTGTAACGGTGATATAATCAAACGATTTTTTAAATCGGATAATAATTGTGACCTCCAGAGAGACCACAAGCTAAACAAAGGCGATTTTACGTATAATCAGGGGCATTAATTCAGGAAGTTACGTTCCGATATGCGCAAATATCAAAAGGAACCAAGATCTTTGGGTTATAACCATGCATTTCAAGTTTCATCTAAATCAAATTAAAATTGTGACCTCTACAGGGTCCACAACCTTGATATACCACTTTTTAACTGTATTCGCGTACAAACGGCGGCCATTTTGTATGGCAATTTTGGTCCGATTTTCCCGAAATTTGAACTGAACCTTCCTTAGGGTGTAACGGTGATATAATCGAACGGTTTTATAAATCGGATAATAATTGTCGGCTCAAGAGGGACCTCAAGCTAAAATAGGTGATTTTTCGGACAATCAGGGGCCATAATTCAGAAAATTACGTTCCGATAGGCGCAAATATCGAAAGGAACCAAGATCTTTAGGTTATAAACATGCATGTCAAGTTTCATCAGAATCGGTTCAAAATTGTGACCTCTATAGGGTCCACAAGCTCATAACATGATTTTTCGTACAATCAGGGGCTATAACCCATGAAGTTTCGATCCGATACATGCCAATATCGAAAGCAGCCGAGATCTTTTGGGGATAAAGCTATATTTTAAGTTTCGTCTAAATCGGACAAGAATTGTGACCTGTAGAGGGTCCACAAACAATTGTGGACGGACGTCCGGACGGACAGACGGACAGGGGCGACGACATAATACGTCCACATGAAAATGTGGGCGTATAAAAAGAAGCTCTTTGGATAAAAATATTTATGTGATATGTAGGAGAATAATTTAAATCCAATAAATGACTGAAGATTCTATTTTTTTTTCAAAGTTTCCAAATTTTACCAAATTTTCGTTTCGCCGTGTCTGCCCGAGAGTTCTAAATTTGAATGTTGACCTATATTTAGAGTTTCATGGCGGCGACAGGGCAACTTGACAGGTGGAGACGTATTTTTAACAGTCTGCTGTGTGGGTCATACTGGCTTTAGCGAGGTAAGCGAGGTATTTTTGGTCACTAAGATGTTCATTTACATCTTGCAGGTATTCAAAGGGACTGACACAGGATCGTTTAGCGGTAAAAAGTTCCCCAGTAAAATTTACTGGCCATTGAATTCTTTTCGACATTGTTTGAATGGGACGAAGTCTGGACGTAAAGACGAGTGCAACGAAGTCTGTCGTTTAGAGCTGGACTACCCAACTACAAGAAGATGAGTAGCACCAGGAGTTATTAATCAGCCCTGGTCAAGAAAAAAAAACACAATTGTGGATAAAGCCAGGCGCAGACAGGCAACTTTTTCGAGCTACCTTCAGGCAACAGTGAAATCGCTGGTTGTTGAAAGAAAAAATAGCTTATCTACGCCAACGGGCAAAAATAGTTGCCTGCTGTTGCTCCAAGAAATTGCTCATCTGTTGCTTCAAAATTGCTTGTCTGCTGCAGTAGGTGACAACAGGCTACAAGCAACTGGTTAACTGTCCAATTAGCGATCGCTCTACTGTCATGTGATACTTCAAGATGGCACAACTAACAACATTAAATGAAATGAAATGGGGTTTAACGTCTTACTTTTCTGCTCCGAACTGGGCTAATGAAGACGGGCTAACAACATTAACATGGTCCGTGGAGATGGAAGACATTTTGGCTGAGCAGCCAGTATTGTATCACATATTGTTTTTGTTGTATGAATTACCATGTGATATCGGCATTCCGGATACATCCAGGAAAAATTGCTTCTCGTTGCCAGTCAGCGCACACGAGAGACCTCGCGTTGCCAATCGCTCAGAGTTGCCAGTAGTTGCCTATTGTAGCAGCAAGCGACGAAAAGTTGACTGTCTGCGGCAAACTTAAGAGACTTATGTAAGTCAAATTCCAAGTCACAAGTGGGGGTTTATCAAATTAGTGTAATATTATGTGTCAAAGAAGCTGATAAAGTGGAACATCAGTCAGAATTTAACATTTCTATCCATACATGTACATTTATCTAGCAAATAGAATATAACCCTATGTTGTTTATATACATCAAACATTTTAATAAATTCACAGTGAAGACAGATATACCCCGCTAATACTCAAATTATTATGACTATGTATGAAATACCGTTGAAGCACATAACTTTCTTAGACACTAATCACTACACTGTTGCAATAAAGTATAGATATATGTCATGTACAATATACAAATGTTATCCTACCTTGACATTGGAATCCCTGCTTTCCAAAACCCCTGCAAAATAAAGAGATGACAGTCCATTACTTGACAGCTATATTTTATTTTGTTGAATTGTTAACAGGCGACAGTGTGAACATGTTTACAATTTATCACTGTTTTAAAATAGCATCACTCTGGTACGAATAGATATCTCGCGTGCGACTAGACGTCAGCAGACGTTTTTCATGTTTTTTGTTCTTACTTACCAAATAAAATCCTTGCAGTGACTACAGAACGTAGGTTGCTTGAAGAAACGTGGTACAAACTTATGATCCTTTACTTCAAATACATTTTTCTGTCTAAATCCACCCCGTCGCTGCACTCCCTTGAACGCATTTATAGGAGCCGTTTCTTCAGCCATCTTTACAGTGTGCAGCCTATCTACTATGAGTTTAACATCCTCATTCACGGGCACCAGTTTCACGAGCATAGAAGAGTGACGTGTGCAAACATAATGTATTAACATCGAAACACTGTCTGATTAGATTGAGCCTATTTTAATTGACAATTTTACATGTCACCAAAGCATATTTCTACATTATCTAATACAGAATTAGTATAAGCTGCTTGGTGTGTTAATGCTTGTAATTACGTTGACTTAATTAATTTCCGTCGCATTTTACCGTTACAGACAGGGAGAGAGAGATGTACTAATAAAGGGAGGTAACCTATCTGATGCAAAGAAATTATAACGGTAAAACCGTATTATAAACCGTATCACAGAACAGTTTAATTTTCATGAATGAAAGTTGAAGAATCACCCCACTTAGCTTTGCAAGATTTTCTTCTTTTACTCAGGGCCTAAATTCAACTTGTTCACCGTGTGTTTTGCGGAAAATTAAAACATAAAAAACATAAAAAGAGGCCAAATTACAGAAAATTACCTTGTTTGTTTAACCCTATAGTCCCACTTTTCACACCTAACAACCACTAACACACCTTTGTTATTAGATTATCAACCTTGGATCCTATGATCCAATTTCTACTTGGATTCATTTGACTTTGCAATGGATACGACTGATTTACTAAAGCAATTTTTTTATTCATCACCCGGTGGTATCGCTCAAATTAAAATTGTAACTGTATCAGTTATTGTTTACTTTGTAGATGTTTCGTCCAAAAGAAAATCAGAATTATAGATCTTCTGGGCAAAAGCCTATTCATCCATCAATTGGATCCCAACATTTTACGGCTCTCTCAATCATAAAGTGTTTAAAGTGCACAAGTGTGTAACGGTATTTATTTATTTATTTGTGCGTCTTGTATTGACAACAACAAACTATTATTTTTATTACAACTAAATGGATTGGTTGTGCATTTGAAACGTCTGACAGGGAATGGTATACAGGCGCATTGAGATATTAACGTTTTAAGTAAACTCTAAAAGCCGATTTCAAACGCACCCTTTAAGGAATTAAAATATCTTGCTGAATAAATTTGCGAGAGTGACGGCTTATATTATAGCAGATTTACATCTCTATAAGTCTATTTGCATACGATAATGATTTATTGCACCAATAAGCCCATGAGGTTGCAAATAAAATAAAATGTACATAATGTGTATTTTGTAAAAAAAATAAAAAATGTTATATACATGAAACAAATAGACATAATATGACACAAAAAGAAGATAATGAAGATGATTGTGAATGACACGTCATATAATATATTTATTTGACTGTGATATCCCCGGAGCATGCTTAGTTGCGTTTGGTTAAATCACAGTGTTACACTCGTATATTGGTGTAGTAAATAATAAAATAACCATAGTATGCTATAGTCTTTACTGGTAGAGGTAATTTATTGGGGAGAAGACAAATCTTGGTTGGTTTCCTTTTCGTAATTAGCAATAACGGTAATTATGCAGTTTGACAAATATACGACAGAATGGGTGACATGACAACGAGAAAAAAATCGGTAACGGGCCTCTACTACAAAAATGGGTTGGCCTATACTTTCAAATAACAAACTGGGGCTCAATCCCCTAAAGTGCTGGTGACATGTTAATATTCTGGATTTACTAATGACTCATAAAGAAATAAACAATTTCCCAATAGCAATGATATTTTATTGCAAAAAATTTACAAAGGGATTTTAAAAATCTGAACCAGTGAATATAATACTATAATATATTATGCAGCAAAACAACGTTCAACTGCAATATACAATATAATTATGTATATTATTTGATACAAAAAGATTATGTTATATCATTGTCATTTAAATCAATATAATTATGCATCTAATATCAATTATTCACTATTATTAACTATCTAAACTATGATGAATATTAATTTACCAATGTGAAGAGTTTTATTAATCAATAAAAGTACGGTTGTAATAATTAAATTTACCGTTGAAATGTTTTGTGCTTCCATTGAAATGGGAGGGGGGGGGGTCTTTTTGTCTGGCAGGTTTGGTCCGATTTTTATGAAATTCGGCCTCAACCAACAAAACGGTGAAACGGTGTTATATTCGAACGTGTTTTTTTTAAAAATAAAATCAGTTAATAATTGTGACCTCAAAAGGGATCACAAGCTAAAAACACGCATTTTCTTTTCTCGATTCCAAATATTAGCTTCTTTAATTCCATATTCGAACTCAATATTGATCGATTTCAATTAATGGTTATGTTATCCAATAATTAACACGTTAACATATCTATCAGAGAGCGAAAGAGAAATGGAGTTTAAAGGACCGAAGTCCGTAAGTCAAAATCTTCCAAAATCTTTAACATCGAAAACACGAATTATTGGTCAATTAAATCAACATTCATGATATAAACTTACCGGGAAAAGGTGAGCTTCTGATATCCGATATTTAAGATAAAATAAATGTTTTAACATTAGTTCACGAATCGTGTACCATAATGTGCTTCAGCTCGAGTTGTAATACAATCTCGATGGACGAGGCTAGACACATTGCATGAAATCAAACGGCGTTTGTAGACTGGAATAACCAGACACTAGAAATTACACTCGATTGAAACTGCTGGCTTAATTTTCGCCATAACTGATTTTAAATTTAAGGAAAAACGGAAACTATTGAAAGTAAAATCAGTTTATATACATTCATATTACAGTATTATATGCGTTGCGACCCACTATTGGCAATTTCTAGGACCCAGATGTTAGCAATTTAGCTCCTTTAACGTCCACTTGACACAAACTCACTTCGGGACTAAAATATGGTTCAATTTGTATTTCAATAATTTGCTTGTGCGTAGAGGAACCGCAGAAACGAGATTGGACAGGCGACCCTATACTCCTTGTCACCTACAACTGGGGAATCAAAACCACACCATGTGCAGTTGACTCAATGACAGACCTTATGATACAGCGCGCACGTGCTAACCATTCGGCTATAAAACCACACTAATAATCTATATACTTTGGGGTGCCGTTTGTAATGGATACAGCAAAACATTCATATAAGATAATGAGAAAGAATAGCAATGGCCGATTCACAAACGAAATAATAATTTAAAAAAACCGAGAAGAATGGACCAAGCAGATATACACGACAGAATGTTTATTGACCAAAATGACATTTGGACAATGGATTACAACTATAGAAGGATATTATACATTTAAATACAATACATATAAATTAATTAAGGTATAGATTCAGTTGAAAATATTTGCAGGACTGGGTTCAAGATGCGAAAAATACGGATAAAAATATATGCATATTTTTTGACAATGAAAATACAGATTCTAACTACAGTGTTATACTCTGAAATTATGAATCTATTTCTCAGTGAGATCACAGGAATCTGACCTTCTATCCGTATATATATGCATACACCATGTCGTACCAGACAATATATCTGGTACGACATGGTGTATGCATATATATACGGATAGAAGGTCAGATTCCTGTGGTGAGATTTAGGACTGGGAAATTGTCGAGTTCAGTGGCTATACTTTCCTAATAAAGAGATTTTAGTTCACTAATCAAGCAGAGTAATTTTAAATTCAGTAGGCTTCTTCTTTTCACTAATTTATTAATAATGCATAAATTTCACAAATATCGGGTGATATATATATACATAGCTTTTGGCGTTATAGCTTCACAAGGTTCAATAAAGTGAAACAAGTGCCTACCCATAGATGTAATTAACTGACATTGCAGAAATTCAACAGGATACTTATTTTTACTAATCTAAATGATGCATATAAATTTCATACAGATCGGCACAAGATGCTACAAAGTGAAACAATGGCTATATCTCTAGAAGTAATTAACAAGAAATTAATTTATCTTCTTCATCCCACGGCCACTATATATAATGTTAACAGCATTTCAATTTCAAAACAATCGGATGATAACTTATGGCGTAAAAGTGTTCTCTAGCAATTGTGGACGACGGACGGTTGGACGGACAGCAATATACCGTATAAGCACCGGGCCTCTAATAAGCGCCGGGGGGTCAAGGGTAGTTGAGAAAATAAGCGCCGGGCCTCCAATAAGCGCCGGGTCTCTAATAGACATTAGATTGCTTTTGATCAAATGCCGTAATTCAAAAGATACTCCGGCCCAATGTTCATGGTAAATGACGGCTTTACCTGTACTTTCTGTCTACAGACAAAACAACTGAGGGGTGTTAACCCCGAAGTTGTTTTTTTCTGTTGACAGAAAGTACAGTTTGTGGCCTTTATCTGTGTTAAAACATAGTATCTGCATTAAATAAGCATGCACACAGCTCACTACTGAATGTTGTTTTAAGACAGTTGTTACTTTAAGAAATGTACACTTTTAAACATTCATGCACTCATTCATTGAATAGTTGATGCTTTAAGTGTCAAGATGTCAGGTTCTAGTGATGATGAAATATTTATTACCCAAACAAACACTTGTGAAATAGATGATTATAATTTAGAAACGGATACTGTTCTTAGTGATGCTCTGAATTTGGAGGAAAATTATGTAAAAGAAGCCAAACAGTTACCAAACATTGATTTGAACTACTCTGATATAAGCGATGTTCAAACACCAAATTTGCCAGAAAATGCCAAGACTTCACTGAGGTTTTCCAAGCCCCTGGACGATTCTGATTTAAAGAATTTGGTTAAAAGTGGTCTTAATATTAAAACTGAAAATTAAACTAGATGGACAGTTAATTTGTTTAGTATGTGGAAGAAACAACGAAACGATAATAACTCTGAAGAAAAAGGTTTATTAAATCTTTCCAGTCAAGAATTGAATGGGGCACTTTCCTTTTTTATAGCTGAAGTACATAAGGAATCCGGTGATAATTATAAACCATATACTTTGTATGAGATTTTTATATCTATACAGCACTACCTCCGTCAGAATGGACGTTTAATAGCCTTTATGGATGATCAAGAATATCAGGGTTTAAGAAGTGCTCTGAACTGTAAAATGAAGGAGTTGTCGAGACTTGGACTGGGTATTGATACCAAGAAGTCAGAAGTTATAACAATAGAATAAGAAGAGATTTTATGGAGTAAAGGCTTGTTATGTGAAAGTAACCCACAGCAGTTATTGGATACTCTTGTTTTCTTGTTTGGATTACATTTTGCACTGCGAGCTGCTCAAGAACACAGGAATTAAAGGTTTGGTATGGACACTCAATTGTCTGTTATGTATGACTTAGATGGTAAAAAATATCTGCAGTTCATAGAAGATGTTCAAAGACAAACCAAGGTGGTTTAGATCACAGGAAAGTCAGTCCTAAAATGACAAGAGCTTATGAAAATTCTAACCCATTAAGATGTCCAGTAAGATTATATGAAAAGTATAAAGCCCTGCGTCCAAAAAACGGCACAGTAGATGCATTTTATTTGCGCCCCAAGAAGATGTCATGCTCTGATGTTTGGTACTGTGATTCTCCTGTAGGAATTCATACCATACAGTCCATTGTTAATTAAAAATGTTTATGTCAGTCGGCTGGAATAATTGGATACTTTACTAATCATTCCCTTCGCGCCACAGCTGCTACTTGTTTATATAAAGCTGGAATGGACGAGCAATTGATCACTGAAAAGACTGGACACCGATCTAATGCTGTACGAGCATATAAAAGAACAAGTGATGCCCAGCAAGCCTCTGTGAGTTCACTATTGCATAGTGGTTCCAAAAAACATAAATTGGAAGAATTGGTATTGGTGGATACAATACGCCCAACTAAATTTAAGCAAGAACGTTGCGTTAATGAGGAAACCAGTGACAAAGAACATAAGGAACTCAGAGAGTTCAAACTTTCACAAAAACAATACATTCTTTGAAATATTGGCCTAAACCAGGACTGTCTAACTATGTTTTAACACGCCAAGAAGACAATCAGAGAAACAAATACAAAAGTTACACGATGCCTTGAGACTTTTTAACACATTTATATAATTGTCTATTGACTCGCCAGATTCCGGGTTTCTTCTGTTGAACACAAATCGCTCATACGTTTCATTTCTCAATCCAATAATATGTTCATCAAACTTTCTCAGAATAACAGCTATACTGTTTTGATTTTCATTTGGTGTATATTCAAATGAGTTGTAGATTAGCAGCGCTTCTCTACCTAAGTTGTGTAGAAAAAGTGCTTTCTTATATTCATCAGATTGGTGTTGTAAACCTGCAACGATTGCGTAATTTGACCATGTTTGTTTGTATAATTTCCAATTCTCCACTGGGTTATCTCCTGAAAACAATTTTGACACCAGATTGGTGTTGTAAACCTGCAACGATTGCGGAATTTGACCATGTTTGTTTGTATAATTTCCAATTCTCTACTGGGTTATCTCCTAAAAACAATTTTGACGGCGGTGGAACGTTGACAACTGGACCACGTTGATCATTATTTCCCCCATCAACAGGATCATCAGCCATTTTACGGTATAACATCACTACTGAACATACAAATATGCAGAAATAGCACGGAGGGAAAACTGAATGACGTCAGACTTGCAGACATGTCAACACTTCTACTTCTACTTCCACCAGGTAGTGTCCACAATCATGGTTGATCATTTTGACACGGTATGGGTTGCGCATGGCCGACATGACGACGAAAAGTTGAAAACGGGATAAAAAGGTTAAAAACGGGATAAAAACTAACGTGGTGTCGAAGCTCACAGAGCTCTAGACTCACAGATCTCGAGAGTGTCAGAGGATGGAATGTCTGGTGGTAGAGCATTCTAATCTTTTTATAGTTCTTGGGAAGAAGGAGAATTTCTTGGTGTCATTCCTGGCAGAATGGAATTTGAAAAGTTTGTGGGTGCATGTTTCTAGTTGTCCTATTTGGTGGGATTAGCTTGTCTGTTGTGATGTTGATGATGTTGTTTTCGTCTAATGTCCAGCGGAGTCCATGCTAAACGACTTATTGCTGTTTGTGTGTAGTTGTTGACAACATATCTTGCGGCTCGACGTTGGACCAAATCGATTCTTTTGACATCTTTCTGTAGGCATGGATCCCAAGCTGCGCTGGCATACTCGACTGAGGGCCTCTCAAGGGTCATATATGCTCTCTCTTTAATCTTTGGCGATTTGATGTTGAGGTTCCTTTTTAAGAAGCCTATGGTCTTGTTGGCTTTGCTGCATACTCTCGATGTGATTGCTCAAGGAGAGATTCAAGCTGATGGTACAACCTAGGTATTTGGCACAGTCGACAGACTGTAATGTGTGGCCGTGTAGTACATAGGGGTACCTGATCTTTCTTCTGTTCTTGGTGATAGAGAAGACCTGACATTTCTGTGGGTGAAAACCATCATCCATGCCCTCTCCCAAGTTGCTACTTTCAGCAAATCCTCTTGGGAGTCGTTGACACTCGAACATTCGCCGGTAGTCGATAAGCAATATGACGCTCACAGATAAATAACTACAGCTAGCATGTCTAAAATGTATCTAACTGCAATCAGAAATATTTGATAACCAGCCACCATGTTTCGTTATGTCTATGTAGTAGTCAGAAAGGGTGTGAGCCCATTTGAGGCGGGGACAGCAGAATAACAGAAGTCAGATAAAAGCCATGACAGTACTTGATTAACAACGTGACTTAGCGGTTGCGTACAAAGTTACATAGGAAATAATAACGTACCCCCTCCCCTCTACTCCGCCGGGACTGCATTATCTATTGTTTTTGTCCCCCCGCCTTTCAAATGGGTTCGTCCGTCTGTCTGTCTGTCCGTTACACTTTTTTGGACACGATATCTCTCTTTCTAATTAAGCTAGAATGTACAAACTTGGTGTAGGTGTTTATAAGATAAAACTTGGTGCATAGTTTCATTACATCAATACCTTGACCAAGTTCGATAATGAACATTTTCTGCTAAGGGTAAGCAGAGCAACAAACAATTTGAGACATTGGATCACAATAACTCTCAATCTAATTGAGGTAGAATGTTCAAACTTGGTGTTGGTGTTCATCGGTGAATTCCTTGAGCGAGTTCGATGACGAACATTATCTGCCTACGGTAAGCAGAGATAAGCAATGCATTGCTTGATGCTTTGGGGCACGATAACTTTGGTTATAATGAAGTGAGAACGATGAAACTCCGAATATAGATTCATTATATCATTACCTTGACTTAGTTCGATGGTGAGAATTTCTGCTTAGGCCGAGAATCGATAAGCAATATGATTGGTTAAGACTTTGAAAAATAACAACTCTTGACTGAGTTCGATAATTAACATTTCGAGCTAAAGCTAAGCAATATTAATGGTCGATGCTTTCGGAAAAGATAACTTTGATAAAAATTACTGTACATGTATAGTTGATGATCAGTCAAAATTTGATTGCTCGATACTTTTAAAAAAAAAGTGCATTATTTTGGGATTTCGGCGAGGGACACCAGCCTCACTGTTGGCTTGTTTAACTATTATAGCGAAAACTGTAAGATCTTTATCTAAAATTCTATAAAGCTGTTTTAAGCTAAAAAAATAAAAAAAATACTCCTATTACTACACATGGTAAATGCTTTATTACAAACAAGTTACATTTCACTTAGTAGTAAATTGTTTAGCTCATCTATATATACAAATAATACATATTTAATATCTGGCATACACATATACAGGTATCTAAACCATTTATTGCAAAATGCTTTTAGCTATAATTCAACTAGTCAACATACAAAATTCTTTTTTTTTTCAATTTACTTTTTTAAATACAAAAATCCATTCCTTAAAGAATACAGTTTGTTATTATAATATTGTGTTTAACACACAATAGTTAAACAAATTAAGTAAATTGTTTCAGGGGCATGCTGACCTAAGATTTAGCATGAGGAACAATATCAGGTCTGGGTCCCCACAAAACAATATTTATAAGTGCAGGGAAGGGTCCCTCACAGTGCCACGGAGTAATATTGGGCTGTTTGGAACATGCTACAGTCGATTTGTAGCATATCTGACACACACTATATATGTTTGATATTGTTTAAGCATTATGATAATGATTATAATGTTGAAAACAGCATTGAAACTGCATGATTTTTGCCATTTACGAAGGGGCGCAAAAAACTCAAAACCATGACACAAAACGTGTCATTGTGTCCCTGTCACTTATCCCCTGAATTGTTTGATATTTATAGAAGTACATTCTCGCAAAAACAGCATATCAGAATTATTTACATTATTCACTGAATAAAAAAGCAAACAGCCTAAAAAGTTTGTCTCTATTTCATCATAAAATTATATTCTAAAGCCGTTCATTCGTAAATAAAGTCTGTTCTTCCGGTTCACCATAAAATCTTATTCTAACAACATTCTAGCATTCATAAACTCTATTTATAAGATCTGTTCTTTGAAATCTTATTTAAACAACATTCTTTCACAAATAAAATACGTTCAGAAGATAAGGGTAAAGATAGGTCCCAAGGCAATGAAACATACGGCCACAGCAGCTAAATCGTCCGGGCAGTCAACATGAGTTGTGGCATATTTTACTTTTTTCGGTAATGAAACATTTATAATACAATAAAATGTGATTAAAAGTAACAACTGATTTTTGTTTGGCTTTGATAAAGTTCTCCACCATGCTGTTCAAGTAATCAAAATTCATTGAAACTTATTATACTTGTTGGACTCATGACCTTCAACACTGTGTATAAATTTAAAGTCAATCGGTCATTAACTTTAGCCTCTAGAGCGTCCACAAGTTGTTTTTAAGTGATCAAGGGCCATAACTCTGACAATAATTATCGGAAAGTCTGAAAATCAATAGGCTTCTTCGTCTAATGACTTTAAACACTGTGAATAAATTTAAAGTCAATCAGATATTAACTTTAGCCTCTAGCGCGCCCACAAGATTTTTTGAAGTGTTCAGGGCCATAACTCTGTCGGTAATTATCAGAAATCGCTGAAAATCAATAGCCTTATTCGTCTCATAACCGTAAACATTGTGCATAAATTTAAAGCCAATCGTATATAAACTTTGGTCTGTAGAGCATCCACAAGATTTTTAAAGTGTTCAAGGGCCATAACTCTGACAGTAATTATCGGAAAGCGCTGAAAAGCAGGCTTTTTCGTCTCATGACCTTAAACACTGTGTATAAATTTAAAGTCAATTTGATATTTACTATAGCCTCCAGAGCGTCCACAATCAATTGTGGACGCCAGACCGACGGACGGGGGCGACGGCAATATGCGACCACATTTCAATGTTGGCATATAAAAAAGGGAGGAAACTCTTTAATTTCAATCATTCTACAAATCTATTTCAGTAGTCATAAAGTAAACCAAGATATCAACATGAGGTTCTTGTATTAAATCAAATATAATATGAAAACGATAAACAAAATAAAATATAATATTGTATAATGCCACAAATATAATTCATAACTTTTGATTATAAATGAATTATGTACAATAATATCTAAAAAAGTAAAACACTAGGGCAATGTGTAACAATTATCAAATTATTCTGTTCAAACTTTTACTAAGGAACTTCCCAGATCAAAGTCTTTTGATTTCAGATGGCTCAATGAAATGAGCAGAAAACAAGCAAAATTTTCTAACAAATTTCAAAAATACACATTTAATTAAAGATTCTAATGAGTGGGAACAAACTTCCCTGAAGAGGCAAAACAATCGAGCTAATTGGTATTTGGCACAAAGTAATTCTCATCCAAGTGCAATTAAACAATAGCCATTCTTAAAAGGCATGTATACCATGGCTCTTATTTTAGATTATTTTTTTTATTAGGTCATGTCACCAGTCATGTCTAAAAGTATATATTTGCCGAATTGTCTAGAATATTGTGTCTCTAATATTTAGATAAAACAACAGTGTTCTTACTAGCATGACGTGGACAAAAATGGCTGTCTGGCAAAATTTCTAGGAAAGAGCCATGGTGATGTACATGTGTTTGTCTTGTGAGGTTATTATGATATCCTCATTTAAATAAATAGTCTTAAAAGAACCAACCTTCAAATCCAAATAAATTTAACTATGTGTATTATTTAAGATCAGAAAATTAATGGAAGCATTAGTGTCAACAATAAAAAAAAGAAAACTATTCACATAAATGCCAATACAAAACCATTATTTATACTAGACCTTGTATTTTCATGTATTAAGTTTTTCAGAAAACTTAATAATATGTAAATAAACAGACAAAAAAATTATACCCGCATGATTTAATAACATTAAATAATTACAACGAATGAAGACTTTTCTATTAATCCAGCCGTTGGATTAATTAATGCTTTGTAATTTTGATTATAAAAAAGTTGATCACTGCTCCTTGAAGTAAAAATAAAATAATGATTGTTATATATGAACATCTTACATACTAAGATATAAGTGAAATAAAATGTTATTATTATTATTATAATTAAATGGTACAAGTAATGGTACATGAAATTCTAATTGAGTATGATAAACAAAATGTGGATTTCTCTCATTTGCATTGTGATTTCTTTACATGATTTATTCTATAATTTTAGACAAATATTATCAGAATCTTACTATCTTTTTTATATAATTAAATATTTTATAAATGAGATGTTAATAATAAAGTGTGAAAATATTGCTATTGATCAATTGGAGACTTAAACCAGTAGAAGAATTTTTTATAACTGAAATCCAGGAAATTAACCAAATTTGCTGTACCCTGAGTGTCTTTTTTAGTTAATTTAACATAAGCAAGACATCAGTCAATGTCATCACTGATCTTGGAAACTAGTTCATTATCATTTATATTAATAAAAGTTGTCCCAATTACTTCATTTGTCAGCATTTTATATATTAATGCAAATTAAAATTATTTCATAAATTACAACATATAAGTATGGTTTTCAATGTATAATATATTATAATCGATGGCAAAGATCAAGTCTGTCAAATGATAAATATCAGTAAATACATTCATTTGAAAATAATATTGTTTTTTTTTTCATTCTAAATACCCTAATAGCAAACAATTAAAGGCATATATATATTTTTGGGGACGATGGAAGGTCCTGTTTTGTTAAGCACCTCTGTAAATCTAATTGGGTGTTACATTTTAATAAGGAACCTCCAAGGCAGTACTCCATTGCTAAGAATCTCAGCACGTCTAAATTTGACACTGACTCTATACAAAAACCTGAATGTGCCTTATTGTAAGCAGGGTATAATGGTATACAAAACATTTTGTGATAATTATAAGAAAAGTTAATGAGATGCAGATTTTACATTAACTGACATTTAATAATAAAATATCAGTATCCAGAATATCTCAAGTTTTGCTCAAAGAGAAATGAAGCTTTTGGGGTATAAAGAATACAATTCCTGAGAAAAATGATTACATTTCAGTTCAGTTCACATAAAATTTGACTGCCTATATAAACAATGATATTCTACATACATATTTATAGTTTATATACAATTACAATACAAAAGATGACCTTTATAAAGGTGATGAACCCCTGGGGTTAACTTGTCAACATACATATCTAGCTGTATATAAATGTTTGTAAGAGGAACTTACTGACTATAAAAATGACTATATACAACAATGATGTTTTAATGGAGGTGATGTGAGCACGTATTTGATGCCATTAATCAGCAGTGTGATTTTGAAAGAAAAATATTTTACTGTTGTCACACCTTAGTATCTTTGTGGATTTAGCTGTTCAAAGGTCATAATTTATCTCCTTCATCTGAATTGTCGTTCATCTTTCCCAGTGTTTTCTTCACACGTAATGCTGTTAAACGGGCAGCTGGATTTTGCGTCCAACACTCTGCCATTACTTTAGACATAACTTTCAAAGCCTGAAAGACAAAAAATTAAATAAAACCTTTTGGTATATTTCCATTGATTATTATGAGAAAGAAATGAGAATGTTGGTATATAAATGAACTAACAAGATACATTTAAGTCTGGCTTAGACATTTCGACTCTCAGTTCTCTTAAATTATTTTTGGACAGAAAATAATTCAGAAGAATTGTTCGAATACAACACTAAGGTAATTTTATATTTTTCATTTCTTTCCAAGTCAATAAAATATACTTAACAGCAAAATTAAATCGTTCTAGAAAACGACTTATAAAATAGATCAAAGCAAAATTTTGTGAACAGTATGTTGACACATGATTGATTAATTCATCACAATTCCAAGACACTATGAGATCGTTTAGAGTTTGTACACTTACATTTCCTGAGTCTTATATATAAACCAGTGTTGGGATTTCGGCCGTATATTCCGGATGTGTCCGAATTTTTTTCCCAAACGCACTCTATTGTCCGACCGTGAATATGCCCATTCGGACATCAAGACATGGTGAATAATATTCAAAATTCTAAAATTAATATATAGTGTACTGACTAGTACTAAGAGTATAACTACCACTCAACCCGATTATCGTTGACAATACACTCGATTTATTAGGTAATTAAGTGATCAACGTATTTATCGTGTTATACCACCTATAAACCTTACTTTGATTAACAACTTAATCTGCCTTGATTGACTGACTTAATCCTTTGTCGGAAAATTCATCAATCTAATCTTAAACAGAATTCATTGCTTTCTCTTTGTCGGCCTATTCATCAATCCAATCAGAATGATTATAATTTTAATCCACCTATTTTTCTCGTGGTTTCTCAATTGTCGAACATTTTAATCGCATTGATGTGAGCCGACAGCATTTATAAATTAATCATAGATGTCACATATCGAAAGAGTATATTAACACCCTGTATCAACGGACAGTCATTTGTCTTCGATGATATCTTTTACGCCTTTTAAGAATGCATATAGATATTCTCATCCAAAGCTGCGTGTTGTTAGTCACGTAGGCATTAGTCTCTATTATCCAGAAAAATATTCCACGTACATGTTAAAGACTAGGAGGTTTGGGGTGACCGAGACTAGTACGCCGCATGCTTAAGGTGGTTGATGCTATACCGCATCCAACAAAATAACAAAAAGTGGAGGAGCTACCAATAGCTAGATAAGCAGAAATTCTAACTTATTTGTAGGCGGAAAATAAGAAGTATGCCAATCATTCTGCTGTGTTGAGTATGATGCCTGTAACACTTTGCCGTGACTACGAAAGAGTGTTATTCGCTGAAGTAAGCTGTAGAAATATTTCTCAGATACGAAAGATCCAGTATTGTGCGTTAGCTTTGCCCTTTTACGAATGATTTAACTATTTTGGAAGTTCTGCATTCTTTTCTGCCGTATAAACGAAGACACATAATTCTAAAGGAATATTATGGTTGTGGATTTGATGCCGAAGCAGGACCGGCAAGCTTTCTTTCATTCAACGTATTACGAAAATTTACTGACATAAATTTGAATGCCGCACAGGAAATAAGTGTGGAAAATAGCGAGGTTCGCCAATTTTTTATTACGTACGTGATTTGAATATTTTGTTGACATGTGATTTTTAATTGTTGTATGAATTGAATGCCGTACGGGAATTAGGTGTGAAAAATATGAGGTTCACCACTTTTTTTATTATGTACATGATTTGAATATTTTGTTGACGTGTGATTTTTAATTGTATGAATTGAATACAATAAATATGAAAAATAGCGAGGTTCACCTATTTTTATTACGTACGGGATTTGAATATTTTGACATGTGACTTTTAATTGTGGTACAAATTCGTCTGCTTAAATGACGATAAGAGTTATGCCCCTTCATTTTTGGTAAATTGTGCGACAAGAAATTTTTTGAAATCCCAACACTGATATAAACAGTGATTTTGCTAAAATCAACAATTATAAAATAAAGATTAACATTTTAAATTACATACAAATTATTTGTGGAGAATTTACATACCCAATCACTATGCCATCTGTTAGGAATACTTGGTCTAATTCTTTCCACACCAACAACTTTTCTCATATCTTCAAAGCTTGGATCACTTGGTACGCAATCATAATATGGTACTTGATAATCCTCCACAATACCTGGTAAAATAGATATTTATAATTATTATATATTCAAGGTAAACAAAGTCAGTAATTGTAATTTATTACTATATTCATTTAGATAGAATAGTGTTGATTGTCTATACAGAGAAAAGTGGGTTTACTGTCCACTCAACACAAACTAGCTCATTTTGGGACTAACAATTTTATTTCAATAATTTCCAGAGCTTCCTGAGAAAACCCAACTTGACTCAACGACAGACCTTATGATTTCACGTGCACCCCTTGAATTATTTTGCCACCCAATCTCCCAATTGTCTATACAGTATCAAAGCATATAAAGATATGATAGACATGTATGGTAGGTTTATAAAAACTCACCATAACCACTATCATTCAGATACCTACCATTATGTAACGGAAATGCTAACAAATATAATTACCTCCTGATATACACCGTCTAGCAATCTCCCATAGAACTAAACCAAATGAATACATATCAGCTTGTTTAAATGCATCAAAATGGTGTCGGTTTAATGTTAGATCTAAAACTTCTGGTGACATATAGCGTTTTGTTCCTTGTCGAGTGTTAGGTGCTAGATCAACTTCACTGGATTCACTACAAAATTTAAACATAGGTTGCCAGGCAACGAAACATACGCCCACAGCAGCTAAATCGTCCGGGCAGTCAACAAGAGTTGTCGCATATTTTACTTTTTTCGGTAATGAAACATTTATAATACACTAAAATCTGATTAAAAGTAACAACTCATTATGTAATTATCAGAAAATCATTGGAATTTGTTTGGCTTTGATAAAGTTCTCCTCCATGCTGTTCAAGTTATCTAAATTCATTGAAACTCAATATACTTGTTCGTCTCATGACCTTCAACAATTTATATAAATTTAAAGTCAATCGGATATTAACTTTAGCCTCTAGAGCGTCCACAAAATTTTTAAAGTGATCAAGGGCCATAACTCAGTCAGTAATTATCTGAAATTGCTGAAAATCAATAGGCTTCTTCGTCTCATGACCTTAAACACTGTGTATAAATTTATAGTCAATCGGTTATTAACTGTAGCCTCTAGAGCGTCCACAAGATTTTTATAAGCGATAAAGGGCCATAACTCTGACAGTAATTATCAGAAATTGCTGAAAATCAATAGGCTTCTTTTTTTAATGACCTTAAACACTGTGTATAAATTTAAAGTCAATCGGTTATTAACTTTAGCCTCTGGAGCGTCAACAAGATTTTTTAAAGAGATCAAGGGCCATAACTCTGATTGTAATTATCGGAAATTGCTGAAAATCAATAGGATTTTTCGTCTCATGACCTTAAACACTGTGTATAAATTTAAAGTCAAACAGTTATTAAGTTTAGCCTCTAGAGCGTCCACAAGTTTTTTTGAAGTGATCAAGGGACATAACTCTGACAGTTATTATCGGAAATCGATGAAAATCAAGAGGCTCCTTCGTCTCATGACCTTAAACACTGTGTATAAATTTAAAGTCAATCAGATATTAACTTTGGCCTCTAGAGCGTCCATAAGATTTTTTTAAGTGATCAAGGGCCATAACTCTGACAGTAATTATCGGAAATTGCTGAAAATCAATAGGGTTCTTTATTTTATGACCTTAAACACTGTGTATAAATTTAAAGTCAATCGGTTATTAACTTTAGCCTCTAGAGCGTCCACAAGATTTTTTGAAGTGATCAAGGGCCATAACTCTGACAGTTGTTATCGGAAATTGCTGAAAATCAATAGGAGTCTTCGTCTCATGACCTTAAACACTGTGTATAAATCTAAAGTCAATCGGATATTAACTTTGGCCTCTTGAGCGTCCACAAGATTTTTTTAAGTGATCAAGGGCTATAACTCTGACAGTAATTATCGGAAATCGCTGAAAATCAATAGGCTTCTTCGTCTCATGACCTTAAACACTGTGTATAAATTTGAAGTCAATCGAATATTAACTTTGGCCTCTAGAGCGTCCACAAGCAATTGTGGACGCCGGACCGACGGACGGACGGGGGCGACGGCAATATACGACCACATTTCAATGTGGGCGTATAAAAAGTTTAACAAGTTATTATTAATTTTAATAACTTGGTAAACACTGTCAAATTAAAATTACTATGCACAAAGTAATTTTCAGCAACAAAGATTTAGCAAAAAATAACCAATTGAAATTTTAGTATGTAACTTGCAAAGAAATCATCAGTAAACAAAATTTTACATATTTAATTAAAATTACTTAATAATAAGCAATTGTCAGTTAAAAGAACTGCATTGAGATAACTTGATGAATCTGATTTCTCAACCTAAATCATAAATTCAAACTGTAAATAGTTTTTAGTGTATTTACCTTATAAATCGAACAGCAAGACCTAAATCTGCTATACAGCATGTACCATTCTTCTTAACCAATATATTCTTACTCTTTATATCTCTATGAGCCATGGCTGGTTTACCTACACAAAACAACATAATAAGGTATGTCAATAACTAGAGTTAGTTCCCTTAGGTCTGGAGGTCCCCATACTCCACGCATTGTTCCGTTTGATCAGAGCTTATTCCACTACTCACTGCTGGACTGAGTCGGTATTTAGTCGCTAATTATGACAGGTCAGTGGTCCCATTAACAACCAATCACTGACTTTGTTGCAAAGGTATTACCTTATAAACAGGGCGTCTAATTAGGCCAACTGTGTTTACTTAATGTTACGTCATGACTGCACATTTTTTTATGCTAAATTAACCAGCGCATAGCAGGATATTGCAGAAAAACTATTGCGTGACAAATGAGGCTGTCGGCATTGACGTCAAGTAAACAATACTGTATGGAAACGAACAGACTTTTGCCGTTTTTAATACCTTAAATCTTTGTCCAAAGTTTTAGGGAAGAACCAAGATTAAAAGAAGGACTGTCATGTTACTGTACGTAAGTGGTAGATTTGGTTGAACAAGAAGAATAAACACACTTCCTCAAAAGTTCAAGTATCAGAAGACAATCCAGCAATGGCCAGAGATGGATTTCTCGAGCCATTGCTTCAGGAATATGGGAGGTCCCATACATTACCCTGATAAATGTTATTGACAATAATGACACGGGATAATGAAATGAAATGGGGTTTAACGTCCTACTGTTCTGCTCCTATACTGGGGCTAATGAAGACGGGCATACGCCATACAGTTTGCCTACGAGGGAAATGTTGCCGGGGAAGTAGCACTATGGCCTACTCTTATAACGAATTCCAACTGTCAAGGGGTGTTTTACATACACACCAATGTATACACGTTGTTTTTTTGTCACATTCAAACGCCTATACAGCTATTCTTGTCAGGCCCAGGATAATAGTAAGCTGACGGATGATTATAAGCAAATGGCAACAATCCATTTTTATGGCTTAACTCTTAAAGATCTAATAAGTGAATTTTAGTAATAAAAAAGAAGATTAGAAGTATACTCTCATGCTGGAAAATCGTGAAACTCTCTCAATCACGGCACCTCCTGTTTAGCCAGCCAATACCTAACTGAGCCACTTTCTGAACAAACGCCCCATATTCAATGCATTTAATGTGTTTTAATGAAAAATTAAACATTCATGCCATATCATTTAATTACTTGATGAATACAAAGATTAATACAAATTTAATTTAACAAAATTTTTTACCTCTAGTTCCAAATATTTCTGTATGTAAATGTGAGAGACCACATGCTGCTGAATGAGCTAGAGCAATCATCTCAGATGTATCCAGGTTATGTGATTTCAGATAATCATACAGTGAACCATTTTCATGGTAATCTGTGATCAAAAATAGTTGTGTCCACGATCCAGTTCCTTTAATATCGGCTGCAATAAAGCCTGAGATAAAAAAAGAAAAAAATATCTAATAATACAAGCTTGTTTGTAGTAATTTCTACATAGTGTTCTTTGAAACATACAGACTAAACAAATAAAGATTCTAAAAAGATAAATTCATTCCATTTTACACAAGGTAACTATTTGGTTTTATGTTTCACACTGTGCCTACTTTACAATAGCCGTGAATTGATTTATTCTGCTTATCTATTTTTTAAAGATACATAATGGGAGATATTTATAGAGAGTTGGTCACTCTTGCTATAACAGTTCAAAAGTAAATGATGAAAGAAGAATATATTGAAAATTTCAGTCAAATTACTTTATTCTGTACATGTATAAGCGTTACAATATATTTGACTAGAAATGGGGGCCAAACGTGTCTTCACCTTGGCCTATCGTTTGATTGACAGGCGTTAACTCCACCTACATAATCTCGATTATCAATGTCATCGGAATATCACTCAACAGTGGCCTCGCTAAACACACTCTATCATTTAGCCTCGATCTGTATGATGACGTAAACATAAGTTAATAATCTCATCACCGTGCGCCATATTTGATTTAATTAATCAGTGAAATCCTATTTAAATCCAAGCTGTAGCCTAGCCTTCCGTGGCTTTACAGAGTTGATTTTGAGCTTGTTGTTTGAACAAAGATCTAACTTACAATTTCTATAACATCTGAAGCCTAAATTAAGACTTGCAGTAATCAGATTTAGCTCTTGAATAATGTAACTTTAATAATTGCCTTTATGTAATTGTTTCAATTTAGAGGATGTTAATGTATTCCTAGATCATTTGAACCCTTGACGTGTTAGTGCACAGTGATCTATAACCAGGGAAACTGTGAATTTGGAGAAAACTCATTCCTTCATCAAAACCACGACCCTGACTTGACTCAATAATTATGATCTTGAGTCTCCAATCCTTTCAGGTTGAAGAGAAATAGGTATGAATGAGAAAGGGAGAGAACAGAACTTGACTTGTTTCAATAAAGTTTTATGATATACTACATATCCATTAAATACAGCCAATATTCTCACTCAATATCAAAATTATATTTGTTCCCTACTATAGACAGTCAATATTGTACTAGCATAATACATCTAAAAGTGAAATTTGATTCAGATATCATTAAGATGCTATGTATATCAAAGAATTATTGATAATCCTCCATGTAATTTATTAGGTAAACTATGGCAGACTGGTGGCGCCAAAATCCAACATAAAAATCAATAACATCTACAATCAGTGCTTTATCTTCATAACTCTTCCCTTCAACCTCCTGCTTTCATTTCATTAACACTTTATTTCTGTAGAATTCTAATTTTTGTGTGCAGCGAATACAAATATATCATCT
Organism: Patella pellucida; assembly: GCA_917208275.1. Lineage (NCBI taxonomy): Eukaryota > Metazoa > Mollusca > Gastropoda > Patellidae > Patella > Patella pellucida. Next base: position 37,432,836 of record OU795036.1, read on the forward strand.
GTAGGAGATGATTTCCTTGGAAACCACATGCACCAAAATTAACATTGATAAATGTATAAACCAAATACCAAAATGGCAACTTATAAATCATTCCTATAATTATTTCATTATTTTATAATCTTGTCTACAACTAATATAATATATTATGACGTAACAAATAATGCTTTAATAAGCTATATTTTAAAGCTATTTCGACAATACACATTTCAGAATTTTTCTAATACAATGTCAGCCACTTACCTAAAATATTGTCATGTCTCAATAGAACAGTTTGGTAGAGTTCTGTTTCACGGAACCAACTAGATTCTTCTGTTGTGAAAAAAATTTTAACAGCTACACTTTCACCCCTCCATTTACCTTTCCATACTTCCCCATATCTACCTTTACCAACACTTCGTACCAGATGTATCTGTTTAGCTATTGTCCGTTGAACCTACAAAACAAAATGTCAATTTAATACCATATCCATTATCCAGAATATTCTTCTTCTTCTAGTGAAAATTTTAAGTCCATAGATAAAGCCAGGGTTGTGATATAACCAATCACACTGCAGATCAACCATATGCAATATTTTTATGTGAAAAATTAATCGATTAAAGAGCAAATGCTAACCAATAATTGAATTGATTAGCCACAATTTTATAATATTGTATAATACTTACCAACAATGGAAGACCAGAGCCACTACCGGAGCTGTGTGATTGCTCTATTAATTCTGATAGAGTTTCACCATTAGTTATAAAGTTTTCATGTTCAGCTTCTTCTAGTATCTGTCTTCTTTCTAATTCTCTTCTTCTATATCTGTAACAATATCAAATTAACAACATTAAAGATGCATTCTCTCAAAAGTACTTATAATAGTGTACTTATTTCCAATAAAAGTATAGCAAATTTGGTATAAATGAAAAGTGGATACGCTCAATCATACTAGAAAAATACTGGATTCCCTGAAAAAAAAAAACTTTAGCAGTGGGACCAAGAAAACACCCACGAGGCTGGACAGACGACCCTACTCCTTGTCACATAAAAGCGGGGAATCGAAACCATGCCAGTTGACTTTTTGATACAGCATTTAAATGGGATTAGATTTGATACGGATCGGATGATAACTTTTGTCAATAGTGTGTTCAGAAGGGGTTCAACAAAGCGAAACAAGGGCCATAACTCTAGAATTAATTAACAGAAATTAACAGGTGTTTTCACTGACAAGGGAGACCACCCTGGAAAATCTGGATGAACTTTCTCGGGGAAAAACACCCGACCTCCAGTCTAGCGAGCCAGCGTTTTACCCATTTAGCCACTGTGATCCCCCAAAGTGAAACAAGGGCCTTAGCCTTACTGTAGAAGTTATAAACAGAAATTGCTTAAAGTCAATACACGTCTTCATTTTACTAATCTCAATGTTACATCTAAAGGGATAAAATTTAATACGGATTGGTTGATAACTAACATATCTCAGTTAATTTCAACTAAGTCAATATTTGACTTTTCAATCACAAGTGTCTGATAATATGACATCCACAAACAAATCAAATCTGCAGACATCAAATCAATCAAATTACATCTAGGTTTTTATTTGTAATAATATACATAGACAGAATTCATCATGGGGTGGAGAAAACTTGAAGCCTGTTCCTAGAAATTTATTAGAGTTGAAAGACCTACCTGAGATATACAAATGTAACAGTTATTATCAGTATTATAAGACATACTGTAATAGATATCAGTAAGGCTATTTGTGTAATACTCTCATATTTCTGGGGTTTCATATATTCTGAAATATAAAAAAATAGGAATTGTACACCAACAGCAGCTAAATCGTCTAAGCCATCTATACAGTACAAACCAAATGGAAGTATGAAATTTCGCTTAAGTCCGACCTGGGCGGAAATGAAAAATCGCGGACCTCAGTTTATTAATCCGCTCTGCCCCCGCTCTAAATTCCGCTCTAAATTTCCTCCGCGAATTTGAGTAAATCGCGGACCACGGCAGATTTGCTTAACCACCGACCACGGCGGATTTTCTAAACCACCGACTAGCGTGGATTTGTTAGAACACCGAGGAAATTGAAATGTATCTACGTGTAGTGGGAAATTTAATATGTTGAAGTTTCACGTGCCTACACTGTATTGTTACGCTGTCCTTGTATCCATAATTTAGAAGTCAAATTGTTTCAGATTCCGAAAACAACATTATCAGCATGTATGTAAAAGTCTGACTGCAAAAATATGCACAATGCACAGTATAACAGGTGTCGTCATTAATATATAAATAACAGCATCGCCGACTCTTGTGTTTTATAACATGTACAATGTACGGCATATTTTACTAAATTTATTCAAGAATCATCTAGAAGTACATGTATATCCACGCACGGGTCGGTATTTAGTCCGTGTAAATTGAATTGTTGTATAGCAAGAACACGTGTGTTCACATATTCTGCACGCTATGCATATCTAGAACATTTTGAAGGACACGTATGCATAACACAATACATTTTTAGATATTTATGCCGTGTTCAAATTGTTTGGCATATTTACTGTATTAAGAGTGCGCAGTTAAGAATTCCTCTCGAATCACGGCAAAGATAGACTTTTAAATTGCAAACTATAACGGTATTTAGTTTACCGGTTTTACAAATAGAGATAAGACAAATAGAACTTGCAACGGGAGTCGAAAGCGCTTTCAAATCAGACATAAGATCGTACTTACCGTAAAAATTAAATGAACGCAACACAAGTCTACGATGTCATAGAATATTAGTAAAGTATAACCGTTATCAAATCCACACAAAAATCCAAGGCACTCATTTTATTTTAGAAAAGAATAACTGCATTCCACATGAACCTCAAATCAATTGTACATCCTGTCAACTTGTATCTGTTGCCTTTTGCGTGGAGAAATGTCCCGTGTTTCAAAGATCAAAGAATATAATCGCACGTGGCCTCTCTTTGATGTTTTAAGGTGATTTCATATATCTTAAAGGGGGTTCCGACGCAATTTAATCAATTACTTTTGAGCCAATAATAAACATCGACAATTTCTTCAATCACGGGATAACGTCAAACAATAACTGAGTTGTATTTATTGTCGAATAAACTGTTAAACACTTACGTATTGGTAAAAAAAAAAGTACTCCATTGTTTATTATTAAATACACACGCAATTAATTGTAATGGATTAGTAATAAAAACATGACGCGTGAGTTGAGTTGTATTTAATCCACGTACAAGCTTGAAGTTCATAATATTTCACAATAAAATACTGTCTTCGTATATTCGGTAAAATATTTTGTGTTTATTAATTCGATATCTAAAATATTAGCAGTTTTCTAACACAATTTGTAGTTTTCTGTCCGTCACCAACTATTCACTCATCCGCCAATGATAGGCACACGGCCAAATTGTCAAATGACAACCACGCTTGAAATTGCTTCAAAATAAAAAAAATCCGTACGATTATGATATAGCCTTCAATAAAAACGACAATATTTTAAAAATCAAGCCTTTGTCGGAATGTGTTTAAAATAAATTAAAAAACATCATAATGTTAAGCGCTATTTAGAACTGCTTTATTCAAATTTATTGACCTAGTTCGCCACCGATATGTCACCTGTCATTGGAAATCAGCTATGGCGATGCCATCACGAAAATATATTATTGAATGATTGTTTCTCGGTGTATTCGGTGTTCTATCACGTAATTATATTCAATGAAGATTTCAATTTACCTAAAACTGGTCGGCGAATCCATCAACGTTATTATTATAATATCTACGGACACGCGAATTCACAGGGGGCCTGAAAGACAGTCTCTTCTCTCGCCACGTGGGTTTAATGCGACTTCAAAGAAAACACATCAAAGGAAAGCGTGCATTACTAGCACACACACATCAAACAGTGTAGAATAAATTGTCTAACAGAAAGGTTATGCATTTTCTAAGTTATTACAGCGTGGGACTATTTAAAGGGATAAAACCACTCTTGTTGTAACTGAATAATATGTCCCAATCTTTATTCTGGTTAACAAATTGTACTATTTTACAATATTTCAATTTAAATGATGATACCATTTTCTTCACAACACACCGAATTTTAAAAAAAAATTGGAAAAATTCAACTACATGGGTCGAAAAAGCTTTACGTAAACACTTTCAAATGCAACTTGGATTTAAACATATTTTCGAACCCTCTGGACACGTAAATTGGGATGTAATGGATATTTAAACATCTAGTAGTTAGAATAAGGCTATTTTTTTTCTGGACCTGTCAAGCCAGCATGAGTGTTATTGTCCCTTGTGTACAAATAAGTGTAACTTTGTTTTCTTTATTTTGACATTCTGCTAATTGAGAAACCATTTGAGTTATAGATACAGGTTATTGAATGGACTGCATCTACGTGTACAGTATAATCAAATACTTTTGACATCTCTTTTGATAATTGACGGTACCGGTAAATTATAATAATGAATCATTCGGTGAATCCATGTTGTACATGTACGAAACTATCCTTAACTTTACTTTTACTTTAATTTACTTTATTTTATTACCTTTAATTTATTTTGACTACAACTTTATTATACTCTCTTTATTTATTTAATTTTATATTAGTTTGATTTACTACTAACATCTACTAAACTGGCGGGATAGTGGAGTAAGAGGGAGTCATGATCAGATGGGCTCTGCATCTAAACACTATTCTGCCAAAACAAATACCAGTGGGATAGTGGAGTAAAGGGAGACCACGAGAAGACAGGTCTGGCACCTAAAAACACAAATCCCACAAAGAAGACATCTACCAATCCAGAAACAAAAGAGATCATCTACCAACGATGTGTTTTTATTAAATAAAGGAAAGAACTTCCTACTAAAACCTAATCCATGGCCTAAGGCCAAAATGGAAAGATTGCAAAATCATATTCTAAAAATCAGGAAGCAGCTTCGGCTCTCCTATGTCTTGTCTGTGATATCACTTAAGTGGAAGCAGACGTTAAACACCAAAAGAAGAAGAAGAAGAACTTGAAACGGCTAGATGTAAAATCGACAGTAATGTATAAAAGATAGTAAGCTGGCACTGCCAGGCAGGATACGCCCACATTTTCGAGAGATGGATAGAGAAAAAGCAAAACGAAAAGTGATTTTTCCTACAATCAAAGGCTATAATTCATTAAATTACAATTTGATATGCGCAAATATCGAAAAGAATCAAGATCTTTAGGTTATAAACATGCTTTTCAAGTTTCATCAAAATCGAATTAAAATTGTGACCTATACTGGGTCCACAACCTTGACATACCATATTTTAACACTTTTAGCGTACAAACGGCGGCCATTTTGTCTGGCAATTATTGTCTGATTTCCCTGTAATTCAAACTCCTTCCGTATGCTGTAACGGTGATAGAGTCAAGCGTTTTTTTAAATCAGATAATAATCGTGACCTCCAGAGGGACCATAGGCGATTTTTCAGACAATCAGCGGCCATAATTCAGGAAGTTATGATCTGATATGTGCAAATAACGAAGGAAACCAAGATCTTTGGATTATAACCATGCATTTCAAGTTACATGAAAATTGTGACCTATACTGTGTCCACAACCTTGATATACCATTTTATAACAGTATTCGCGTACACGCGGCAGCCATTTTGTATGGCAAATTTGTTCCGAATTTTTCCGAAATTCGAAGTCAACCTTTCTTAGGGTGTAACGATGATATAATCAAACGATTCTTTAAATCAGATAATAATTGTGACCTCCAGAAGGACCACAAGCTAAACAAAGACGATTTTGCGTATAATCAGGGGCCATAATTCAGGAAGTTACGATCCGATATGCCCAAATATCGAGAGGAACCAAGATCTTTGGGTTATAACCATGCATTTCAAGTTTCATCAAAATCGAATTAAAGTGTGACCTCTACAGGGTCCACAACCTTGAGATACCATTTTTTAACAGTATTCGCGTACTAATGGCGTCCATTTTGGTCCAATTTTTCCGAAATTCCAACTGAACCTTCCTTAGCTGTGTTAGCGCTAGGTTCTAAAATTCATTAGCCACTGTGGCTAATGCATGAAAAAAGTATTAGCCACATACATTTATCATTAGCCACTGACCGCATGAAATGTTGTTTGTACCATAGAGGTGTATATATTGACAATATATACACCTCTATGGTTTGTACCAATACTAATCTTGGTCAATTATATAGTCTGAGGATGTAACATTTTGAAGCTAGAAGCAAGTGCTTATATGTATTCAAAACATCAAGCAGAAATTTAAAGATATTAACTTTTACAAGAACCAATTTTATAACAACCTATAGTATATTGGCTTACGTTTATTTGTTTGACTTAAGAGTATGAAGTATCTAGATGTACACATAATTATAAGACACTCATTTCTGTCACATTAATTCGACCTAATTCTACCAACGGTACCACGATAAATATTATTGTGGCTCGAATTGAAAAGGCGCCAAATTCTTTGTATTGTGACTGTATATTTCAACAATTAAGTTTTTTGAAAAATAATTTTTTTTATGTACCGTCAATAGAGTATTTTATAAACATAATTTTCAGCGGAATAGTTGGAATTCGAGGGGGCGTGACTTATCCTCCATACGTACACGACATTGTATAAATGTCGTCTAATAATAGGTGCGAATCAAGTCGTGTTTTGATATTCAATTACAAATATTTTAGAATCTGAAATCAGCGCATTTCTCAACGTCTTTATATTAAATGTAAGGCATTGGATTTGACAGTAGGGTACCGCTGTTTTACTTGGAGAAATCCACGTGAATTTGCGTGATGAATCTTCTCTTGGCTGACAGCCAAGGCCGATAGGGAATCGGGCGAATTTCTTGTCATACCGATGTCGAAGAAATAGGACTGTTTTAAATTACGATATTTATATGGACCTAAATAAGGAATTGTGTGCAATTGGATAATGTATGACATGGATAATTAGGAGTGATAGATTAGTTGCTGAAACGAGGATATCTATGGTACCGGTATCGAAGAATGTGAAATCTCTAGCCATTTTGTAAATCGTGCGTAATTCAGTACACGAGACATGATTGGACAATACATGTATATTATGACAATTTCAGCCAATGAAAACAAAGATAACTAATGGTGACAATACAATCCCTTCCGTCTATACGCTTTCGTAAAACATTATTTTAGAAATTTTTAATGGGTTTCTTGGTTGTTTGTTTTTGTTAAAAAGGCAAGCATGAGAGAGAAACAATGAACCAACAGGGCCACATGACAATGGCCTTTTCGCCAAAGTGGCGACTATATAACAATAATTATCGCCACAGATGATGAAAATTCGCCATTGGCGAAGTGGCGAGCGGCTAGCGCTCACACTGCTTAGCGCGTAACGATGATATAATCAAACGATTTTTTAAATCAGATAATTATTGTGACCTCCAGAGGGACCACAAGCTAAACGAAGACAGTTTTGCGTATAATCAGGGGCCATAATTCAGGAAGTTACGACCCAATATGCGCAAATATCGAAAGGAGCCAAGATCTTTGGGTTATAACCAGGCATTTCAAGTTTCATCAAAATCGAATTAAAATTGTGAACTCTACAGGGTCCACAACCTTGATATACCATTTTTTAACAGTATTCGCGTACGAATGGCGGCCATTTTTTATGGCAATTTTGGTCCAATTTTTCCGAAATTCGAACTCGATCTTTTTTAGGGTGTAACGGTGATATAATTAAACGATTTTTTAAATCGGATAATTATTGTAACCTCCAGAGGGACCACAAGAAAAACCATGGCGATTTTGCGTATAATCAGGGGCCATAATTCAGGAAGTTACGATCCGATATACGCAAATATCTAAAGGAACCAAGATCTTTGGGTTATAACCATGCATTTCACGTTTCATCAAAATCAAATTAAAATTGTGATCTCTACAGAGTCCACAACCTTGATATACCATTTTTTAACAGTATTCGCGTACGAACGGCGGCCATTTTGTATGGTAATTTTGGTCCGATTTTTCCGAAATTCAAACTCAACCTTCCTTAGTGTGTAACGGTGATATAATCGAACGGTTTTTAAAATCGGATAATAATTGCGACCTCCAGAGGTACGAGGAGCTTAAAATAGTTGATTTTTCGGACAATCAGGGGCCATAATTCAGGAAATTACGTTCAGATAGGCGCAAATATCGAAAGGAACCAAGATCTTTGGGTTATAAACATGCATGTTAAGTTTCATCAAAATCGGATCAAAATTGTGACCTCTATAGGGTCCACAAGCTAAAAACATGATTTTTCGTACAATCAGGGGCCATAATCCATGAAGTTTTGATCCGATACATGCCAATATCGAAAGCAGCCGAGATCTTTTGGAGATAAACCTATATTTTAAGTTTCGTTCAAATCGGACAAGAATTGTGACCTGTAGAGAGTCCACAAACAATTGTGGACGGACGGACGGACGGACGGACAGACAGACAGACAGACAGACAGACAGACAGACGGACGGACGGACGGACGTCCGGACGGACAGGGGCGACGACATAATACGTCCACATGAAAATGTGGGCGTATAAAAATACCAACGAACCTTCAAATTTTAAAAATTATTTATTCAGAATGGCTACGAGACGAACCGCTGTACGGTAACAGTGTCGCGGGTTGTGAATTTAATTTTGGTGAGTCGAACGTAACACAAATTGAGAACGAATTGACTATGTGAATAATATACGTTAAGTGGATTCGCCGACAGGTTAGACTGATGAACGTCAATATATGTCAGTTTATCTGTAATCACACCCTGAATATTAATGACTGATATTGAGCCAATGAAAATTCTTGTATGAATTGACTGACAACAGTACCACTGACCTTGAACAGGGCCGTGTTAGAACTGTTGATACGGAATAGCAGAAATATATGATGTAGAAATAGAAAGAAATATTAACGATACGTATGCTATTTAATTTAAAACATCGTTAACGTTGAACGATTAGCGACCGATGGGTTTTGCATTGCCGGTTATGACAAACAGAATACTGTATATGGAATAGCAGAAAATGTTAACGTCTTTTTTATAAACGATTTAACAGAAATACGGGCGATAAATGGACACGAAAGGGAACAGGTTTTTTTTAGGATTTTGCCGTGGCGTCACCCAGTCGACATGTGTTCATTCCAAGCTTGCATCGGAATTGGTTTGAAGTTTAAAATACAAAATAACAAAGCCGTGATTTACAAGCTCAAGCTTAAATAATTTAAACAACTCATTAAAAAAAACAACCACTGTTAATACATCAAACACCAATCATCAAAATCATTAATTAATAATTATCGTATAGGCTTCTATCCACACTGATGAGTACTAGTTAGCACCTTTACCGGCCAATCAACCCTATAATATACTGGCCATGAATACCCCGATTTTACTGGTAATGAATGAGCCGAATAAAGGATGGTACTTGCTAAATATATTTGTAGAAAAGCTGTCGCCCATTTTCCGATAGTGCTATCACAATTCACGAAACATGGTTTCATTGTCTGCGTGTAAAATTAACCGTTGACACCCAAAAAGCTACACACAGTACATTTGCTTTGTGATAGGATTCAAGATTCTAATACCAATGAGAAACAGGAATAAAGGATAGATTTAGGATATTCATGTATCGGTAGGTTTAGTTACTATTCATAATCAATCTGCGAAGAATATATACTGCAAGCCGTTGGGCACAACAGGCGAACAGTTAAAATGAGTTATTGTTCAATGCCACAGTAACAATATTATGGATGACATTCATCTAAATATTGCTGACCATTCTCGGCCGACTATATTTAATTTTCACGGACTATAATCCGCCGACTTTTTTATATTTTCGCGGACTATAATCCGCCGACTTTTTTCAATTTTCGCGGACTATAATCCGCCGACTTTTTTTATAATTCCGCCGCGTTTTTTCCGCCCAGAATGGCTAGATTTCCGCGCAGTACGAATGAGAAAACACCGCGATTCTTGAGCGGAAAAAACGCGGACCTAGGCGGAATTTCATACTTCCGTGTGATGTGTACTGTACAAGGTAGGGTGGTTGGACCCTCTAAAGCCAATTCTGAGAAATTGTTCAAAAGCAATAGATCACTTAATCTCATGAACATAAACATTGTGTATAAATCGAACAATAACTTTAGTGTGTAGAAGAGTGTCCACCAGCAAAAACTAAAGAAGGCACTAGACAAACAAAAGTAATAGTCTAGCCTGTACATGTACTTACCTGGGTAAGGTGGTGTTGTGACTTCCGTTAAAATTAATTCTAAATCTAGATTACATTCATCTCTATCATCACAACATTTTATGGTTCTAGGTAAATGATGGGGTGATTTATCTCCATTACACTTAAAAAAAACAATATATGATCAATTAATATCAAATGAATTATTAAATTTATATTCAAGATTATTTTTGGCCTTAAAATAAAAGTTATTAGTAAGATTCATTACAATTATCATTCAGTTTCAAACCACCTAAACCCCATCTTTAACCCTCTGCATTCCACCCTCTGTAAATCCTGGATTATAAGTAAGCACTGAGCATTATTGCTCTTTTACTAAAACATATTCTAATTCTAAAGATAGGTTGCCAGGCAATGAAACCTCAGCCTACAGCAGCTAAATCGTCCGGGCAGTCAACAAGAGTTGTCGATATTTTACTTTTTTCACTACACTAAAATCTGATTAAAAATAACAACCCATTATGTAATTATCAGAAAATCATTCAAATTTGTTTGGGTTTGATAAAGTTCTCCTCCATGCTGTTCAAGTTATCAAAATTCATTGAAACTCAATATACTTGTTTGTCTCATGACCTTCAACACTGTATAAATTTAAAGTCAATCAGATATTAACTTTAGCCTCTAGAGCGTTCACAAGATTTTTCAAAGTGATCAAGGACCATAACTCTAGCAGTAGTTATCGGAAATTTCTGAAAATCAATAGGCTTCTTCGTCTCATGACTTTAAACACTGTGTATAATTGTAAAGTCAATCGGATATGAACTTTAGCCTCTAGAGTGTTCACAAGAAATTGTGGACGGACGGGGGCGACAACAATATACGACCACATTTCCATGTGGGCATATTAAAAGAAAAGGTACCTTTTTAAAACTGTATAAATTTGATTTAAAGTATATGTTACACTAACATTTATCTTAAAGAAACATGATTGTGTTGTTGTGGTTTAATGTAGATTGATCTCAATTATATTTCTAATAGTCCCTTTAAATCCAAAACTTAACTACTACTGGTTGTCTTCCATTCCAAAAGATGACTTTTTTTTACAAATAACAAGCAAGCATTTAACAGTGAGGATGATGTCCCCTGCCGAAATCCCAAAATAAATAGATTTCAAATATTAATTAATTGCACGTTTATTTTTTTCAAAAGTATTGAGCAATCAAACTATACACAAAGTTTCATCACTCTCTATCAGATAGAATCATGATTATCTTGGCCCAAAAAACATCAACCAATGAAATTGATTAGCTCTGCTTAGCTTTAGCTCGAAATGTTAATCATTGAACTCTGTCAAGACATTCACCTAATGAACATCTACATCAAGTTTAAACATTCTACCTCAATTAAAAGCAGAGTTGTTTTGTTCCCAAGTCTTAACCAATCGTATTGCTTATCGCTCCTTAGAGTTGATTAACCAGAAAATTTGCACAATTGAACTTGGTCAAGGTCATGATATAATCAATTTATATTCATTGGCTGTTTTTTGTCAGCCAATTGATCTTTAATCTAGCCGATTGGTAAAACAATGAACCAGCCACTATACTATGGTATCATATATCAATCTAATTTTTAATTATCATGCTGATTGGTAAAACAATGAACCGGACACTATGTTATGTATCAATCCATTTTCGGCCGATTACAAAGAGGTAATTGTGGGCCTGTAAATTTGAATATATATGAAAATTGATTTGCACTGAAGCCAATAAGGCAGCAGATGCACTGAAAATACACCAAGAAGGGTTGAATTTTTATAAAAGACCACGCCCCCCCCCCCCCCCCCGTCACAAAAATTGTTTTGCCTTGCTCCTCTTGTAAGATATTGTTTCACCACTCAGCAAATCCTGGATACATACCAATAACAAAAAGAACCAAAAACTTTTTGATACCAGTATGAACCAATACTTCAAGTCTTGTCAAAATTAGATAAATTTGTAACCTGGGCCCGATTCCTAGAAAATTCTTAAGCACGTTCTTGTGCTTAGATTTTAGTCGACTTTGCATTTAAGTAAACTTAACTTATTTTGTGTTCCCAGTAAATTCTTAAGAACGGCCTTGTGCTTAGATTTTAAGTAGACTTCATTGTAAGCACAAGAACGTTATTATGCGTTCCAAGAAAAAACTTAAGCACAAGTCCCAAGCAAGGTGTAGGGCTTGCTTACCAACCTTAAGTCTGTTTCTGCTTCAAAAAGATGGCTGACCGTAGACTTATTCGACGGCATTTCCGACACCTTTTGATACCAAAGAGACAATTACAAGACACGAGAAAATCCTTCTTAAAAAGAAATTAAGAATGCTATAGAAAATTTCGAATCTAGGGCCTACCCAGAAACCCATTCATTTATTTGCCAATTAGTAAACAATAGGCTACAAACACACAGGCTACTTTAAGATCAGGCGCTCTCACAATTATTCGGTTAGTTTGTATGTGTCTGCGTTTTTTTTTAATATCTTTTGGCACATTTTATAATTATGTGTACGCCCTATAGGGGACATGTCAAACGCATCCAAATCAACCACAATGAAGCAGACGACAAATTTATGACGTAATTCGCATAACAAAGTTGTTTTATGACGTTATAGAGCATCGCAGTCTCAGTGTATGGTAAGCTTTACCAGTCACAATGTGCTTAGACTTGTACTTGACCTGTGCTTACGTAAGAATGGTCTTGAGAATTTTCTAGGAACAGTATTTTTATAAGATTCTTACGTAAGTAAAAGTGAAGTATGACTTTGTGCTTACTTTTAAGAATTTTCTAGGAACCGGGCCCTGTAGAGTGTCCACAAAAAATTGTGGATGGACATGGGCGACTACATCACTACAATACACACTCCCATGAAAATATGGACATATAACAACTTTTCCTTTCTATAGTAGACATTGGCTATAGCTTTCAACATATAGGAAAATAATAAGTGTATAAATGTATAGTACTGTACTATAAATAATGACACATACATTGGCAGTTTACTAAACATATATCTATCAACTTCTCCCAGATGTTGTGCTAGATAACCAAAACTAACATTCATTATTTGAATAAACAGATAACTCGTTCAGAATCCAGACAAAAGACGTAAAAGAACATTGGTATCTTTAATTGTGTAAAAGTGTAAAGATTGTGTATAATATTTTGACTACAAATATATACATTAACAAGTGGCCATAACCACTGAAGGCTGCAAAAATCATTTCATTTTAAGAGTTCATTGTAAACACATTAAGAATGTGAATTAGGTTGAACAAACAGTCTTTTTCATGTTACCAAACTAACTATGTGTTGACATTTTGTTAAGAGAACAAAACTCAACAAGACCTATAGTGTGATCTTGAGGTAATAAAAACATGGAGACTACATCAGAGCTAGTATATAATCTGAACACAGATACCTTTTCTCCTCCACATAACAAAGCTTATTATATTGTGAATAAAGTCGAAAAGAGGTTTATGAAAGCTGTAGGTCTGATAGATCAAGGGATAGACAGGAGACATAAGAATCAGGGGTGTGTGTACTGAAAGTAACCAACTGTATTTTACAATGGTGTGTGTTCTGTAGACCATGTTATTACTACAGTGTACAAAATACTTTATTTGTTCTACAAAAAATATCAAACTAACGTTATGTAAGATTTAGATAAAGAACTGGCCATGCTTGCTATTGTAGTTCAAAAATAGATAATGCAAACAGAAAATATTTCAAATTACTCTATTCTGAGCCAATTTATCACTGTAGTTTGACAAGATGTGTGAATTGTAACCAGTAAGCCTTGCTTTCCCATTTTTAACTTAAATTTTTAAATGGTAAACCCTTCTAATCTACCGGTAGTTAAAATCTTGAATATCTGATGGCATCAAGAGCTGATTATGGCCTTTTTTTGTTTTTTGGGGGGTTTATAAATACCTTATTTAATAGCTTAGATAACATTTAAGTCATAAAGAAAGACCTGTAATTAGTGTAATAGACATATTTAGCTCTTACATAATGCATGTTTAAAGGAGCGAAATCACTAACATTTGGTACCTAGAAATTCATAAAAGTGGGTGGCAATGCATATAATACTGTAATATGAATGTATATCAACTGATTTAAATTCAATGGTTCACGTTTTTACTCTAATTTCAAATCAGTTATGTTCAGCGAAATAAGCCAGCAATTTCAATCAAGTGCATATTTCTAGCGTCTAGTTACATGTATTCCAGTCTACATAACTCTGTTTGGTTTGATGCAATGTGTCTAGCCTCATCCCTCGAGTCTCTCAATACAACTGGGACTGGAGCGCATTATGGTACACGATTCGTGTACCAATGTTTAAAAAAATATTTTATCTTAAATATAGGATATCAGAAGCTTACGGTAAGTTTACATCATCAATGTTGATTTAAATTGATCAATAATTCATGATTTCGATGTCGAAGATTTTGGAGGATTTTGAGTTACGGACTTAGGTCCATTAATATCTGATTATAAAACTATTGCACAAGTTCTTTTTTGGACTCTTCACAATGCTGTGTTCTAGACAACAATTAACTTCAATTTTTACACGCACAAGTAGACTTTAAGAAGATCATAAAGATACAGATGTTTTTTTTTCTGTGTACTTTTTAATCAAATATTTTCAGATTTGGAAAGATGTCTAACAGCTGATAAAAGAAAAAAAAAAACATCAAGTAAATGTTTTGTAAAGCATAGCCTATATACATGTATACAAGTAAAAACTACATCAATAATCTTTGGCAATTCTAAACATTCTAAATATCACACTAACACATGTAATCCAAAAAAAGCTTTTAAAAAAGGCTAAAATTATCTCCTATGTAAAAACATTCAGTGTTAAGATGGAACAATAGTCTGGCTCCTCAAAGTCTCCTACCTACAAAAATTATCATTCAACTCTAGCAAATATTTAAGAGAGACATACCACCCAAGGCTATTTAGAATAGTTAAGTTCACAATTTACAAGGTTAGATTTCCCTATCTCTATGTCTCTTTGTTCAATTAACTGTTGACATTTTGGATTTGTTTTTATATTCAATTCAATTCTAAAAAAAGAAAACGCTTTTTTACGTAACATTTGAGTTACTTGAGTAATTCCAAAATCATTAGTGATTAATAATAAGTTTTGGCGGAATAAAACATTTGTCAATGTAAATCTGTATCTGTATGCATTTAGAAACAGGACTATTGGTATATCACCAAACTAATTTCCTCGTCTATTAATTGTAATAGGTTATGATCAATAAGGCCACACTTTTTTTTTTACTTGGTTTACGGATTTTCAAGGGGAATTTTGTTGTCGGTAGGTGGTAAAAAAAAAAAAAAAAAAGTCTCTTCAGTTCTTCACATTCTCCGAAAATTAACAGAAAATATTTTGCATTTAAATAAAATGTCCTATCAGACATAAATTAATATGTCTTACGTTTCAATAAACCTGTTAAATTTACTGTCCGGTAGCAACAATCATTATTTTTGTTTTACTCATCATCATGACGTGTGGAACTGTGAAATGAAATACCGTGACCCTTTTCAAAATGAAAGTAAACTATCGGTGCTGTTTGGTGGACGACACATCATTTTTTTATCTATTTAAACTGACCTGATGTCACTAGTTGGGAAAGCCCATATTTATGAAACAATAAACTCTTTGTTATTATTCTTCCTATGACATATTGTACGTGCCTGTTTTCGAAGACTTAGGTCTCCATTACGGTAGTGAAATGAATAGACTTGATAATCAAGTCTGCTATTAAATCACGAGATTTAGAAAGAATGGCGGGAAAAGCCATTCGTTTCTCGCTGGAATTATATTGTTACCAGTAGTAAGGCTTTCAGGGAATTTTCAGCTCTGCTTTTTCAATTTCATTTTTACTAGACAAAGGATTTATATCACGTGAATTTTTATTCTTGGATCATGACAGCACAGGTAGGCCTACAGTAGATGGACCGACCTAGTTTCGTAGCACATGTTAGATTTCATATTTCAAATTGAACTGAAGGAATATATGCCGGATTATTAATGCACGTGTATTCAATATCGGATACAAACAAATAAAACCGTAGATAAGGCATCCTATCGGAGCACAAACTTATCTATTCTACATTTGATCAAAAGGGTTAAATAGTATTCAGCCAAGCTCTGGGTGCTTGCCGATATTTGCAAGCACGACCTCACGCCTGCAACGATAATTTCTTGCCGCCCTAATATCTTTCAGTGGACAAGATTATTTTCATTTCTGATAATAAAATACTTTTAAATATCTAGATGAAATATATTCCGGATATAAATAGGGACAATATAAATATTTTCAAAGGAGAATTTGATAGAACCATGAACAAAATATCCATGACACATATTTATCGACGTAAATTTTAAACACTGTTATGTACGGTCAGTTGAACGATTTATTTTGTTGTAACATCCCAATATTCTTCTAAAATAATTTTTAATGATTGTCAATTTATTTCGTCGGCGGTATTTTAAAAATGGGCAAATTTGAATTTTATTTTTTTTCTAATTTAACAAAAATTACGGTCGGCGGATCCGTAAACCAAGTAAAAAAAAAAGTGTGGCCTAATAGTGTTTCCATGGTTTATGGTCAAATAACATAGAAAGAAAAGTACTGATAACTGAAAGACTATGAATAAATGTATAACAGCTAATATTAGTAGGTCAAAAGTCATGATTACTGCTCTTATAACAAAGCATCAAGTTTTCTTTAAAAAAAAAATAATGTTACTCAGAGATAGCCTAAACCTGAGGTTTACATGGGATTTCAGTTCAATACTGGAGATACATGTAACTTTAAAAATAATAATAGACTTTTTAATCTCTGGTTTTCTACACATGACATTAAGTTTAACCCCCCTTTTTTCCTTCCAGAATAAAGAGATAGGTTGCCCTGCAATGAAACACCAACCCACAGAAACTAATTTGTCTGAGCATTCCGTAAAGGTCACAGCATATTTATTTCATTGTAGGTTATGGGAGCATTCATTAAAACTTGACCAAAAGTAATAACCAATGATGAAGAATTTTTTAGAAATACTTAATATTTTATTTTTGTGAAGTGGTAACATTTACTATACAGAAAAGTTTTCTTTTTTTTAAAGCCTATGTCCACGAAAAATACATATTGTCCAGCCTGTTATGAAAAGATGTCATAATGGGTACGGGACAATTCGTCCCCTGACAACTCGTCCACAGACAATTCGTCTCCATGGACTACATCGTCCTTGGGGACGAATTGCCCTAGAGCCGTCATAACATAGTAATTTTTAGTGACAAACTGAATTTCAATACGGTCCACAAGGAAAAATCTGTTGATTATAAATTGTGCATTGGTAACATTCCATGACATACATCTAGTTAAGATGGGCAATAATCCTAAAATCAGTATTATTAGAAATAGTTTAAAGCATTGCTTCTCAACCTTTATGATACAATTCCCCACTTGAGAAATATTTTCTCCGCTATTCACCCCTGACACTATAAAACATCAAATTACTAAAAACTGAAACATGCTAATTAGGTATCATTTCAAACACATATTTAATGAACAGATGCCATGGATTTACAGCTAGTCAGTCATTTAGTTTCCGACCAATGGCTATGCGAGTTTGTGGTCAGTAACATTCTGACTGATGGCACCCGGTCAGGAGTCTGAAAACTCAATTCATGCAAATTCCCCCTATTCACAAATTTCACCCTTTCGTGTATAATTCACCCCCAATTCCCCCTTTTTCCAAATTTCACCCCCAAGCATTTCAAATTCACCCCTGGGGGTGCACATTGACCCCGGTTGAGAAGCACTGGTTTAAAGATTTACTAAGTTGAACACAATGAAACAGTTTAAATATAATAGACTGGTTTGTTTCATTAATTTTAAGAATGCATATCAATTTTATGCAGAGCTTTACAAAGTTCTACAAAGTGAACAAGGGCCATTACTTGAGAAGTAATCAATGGAAATGTTGAAATTCAATAGGATTCTTAATATTACTAGTTACAAATAAAATGTTACAATACCTGTAAGAGTGGCCCATCATCATCTGCCAAACAACCATAAGTTGATCTCTCAATCTCCCCACCACGGTCTTTAATCACTTCTTTGGCAGCAAAACATTTACTGAATGAGCTTGTAACACATGTTTGATTGACAGCTTCATATTCATCACATGGGTCACAATGACACACTAGACCACTTGCTGTAATAAAATTATATAGCCTCTTAATGGCAATTACATTTTTCACCTATGATTTGGGGGGTGCCATGTCTGAGAATAGACTTCAAATCTCTGCTTGATGAAAATTCATAAGATAATATAAACAGTGCCAATTAATCAATTAGTTTTTTTTTATGGTGATTATCACTATATATTAGGTCATACACGTCAATCCACAAATAACCTATTTTCTGTTAAGTGGAAATGAAACCCCATTTCATTTATGTGTACCGGGTATCCTAAATCTTTAAACAGAAAGACACTTACTGCTTCATCAACATGAAATACTCAGTACCTGATAAAAGTTAGGCCTAACCAGGGCTTTGGTAATGGATAATGGTAATGGATAATGGTAATGGATAATGATAATGGTAATGGATAATGGTAATGGATAATGGTAATGGAATGTAATCATTACATTTTTTAAGTAATGACCATGTAATGATGAATGGAAGATTTCAAAAGTAATGATTAATGGAAATGTAATTGATATCATTCCCAAAAGCATGTAATGGTCAACTCCATTTCAATTACTTTTCAATTACATTAATTATGGCCTCAAATGATAAGCCTCAAATTGTATAGCACAAAAGAAGTAAATTAGGTATCTGACACAAATCCAATTTTTTAATAATTTACAAAAAAAGATTTAAGAAGGCATTATCATTTTTCTCTTAACACTTTTTTTATTTTAGACATGTACATGTAACTTAAAAGGTGGATTTCTGAAATGATGCATATTGTAGTCCAAGATCAGTGCTAATTCGCAGGCAATCACCCAGTAAATAAATCAATCAATTAGTTAGATTAAAAGACAATAGTTTTACTACATTGTAATCTTAATCTCAAGGGACAAGTGAGAAACCAAACAATGGTCTTCAAGTATCTCATCATTTTGTGATTACTTAATAAAAAACAAAAATTTATTTTTATTTCCGAGTCTTGCTTAATTATTTAGCAGTTACACAATATATTACATGTATAGACAAACTATTTGGAATGATTAAGAATTTTATAAAATTCCATAAAAGAAAATATGGTTAATTAACTATACTTTCGATCCATTTTTTAAAGTCATACAGGGAAATCATCAGTTTTGGTCCCCATTGCCCATCACTTGAAAATTTGAAATAACAATTCATAACCAAATATCTATTAAAGTGAGTCAAGGACAGGGCTCTATAAAAGTTGAGTGTGCCTGCCCACACACTTTAAAAATGGGACAATCCCTGAACGTTCAGGGTGAGTGTAATGATACCGACGTTCAGAGCTGAACTAATAGCAGGGATGTAGCCAGGATTTGCTGAGTGTTGCAGAAATTTATTGCGAGCGAAGCGAGTGAATTTCTTTTGGGGGAGGGGGCGTGGTCTTTTATGAAAATTCAACCCTTATTGGCATATTTTCAAAGCATTTGCTGTCTTTTATTTGCTTCAGTGCAAATTAATTTCCATTTATATATATATTCGAATTTATATAGGCCTTTTCTTCAAACGGTGTTTGTATTTTATTTGAATACAACGACTTATGACAACAGGTAGATATTGGTAATTAAAACACGTTGTTTTATTTGTCTTGTGTCTCACGAATTATAGTATTATTACGGTGGAATGAGAATCAAGTCAGACAAAAGTTGAAAAAGCTCTCATCGTCCTCCTAGTCCTACTCCCGGGTCGTAGCAAATCCACGGTCAACACAGGCAAGAAATAAAAAAAGAAACATTGACATTGTGGACAGACTAGGATTTAGTATAGATTCGGTAGAATTAACCGTAGAATGAGTACATACAAAATTGATCGTAAAACAGAATGTACAGCACCATTTACGACATCCAAACCCTTAACATTGAAGTGCCGTAAATTGGTCTTGGTGACCGTGAAATGAATGGACTTGCAAAACTTCTAAATAGAAATAAACAATATACCGATAGATACTTCTTTCTTTAAACTAATTTGGGATGATAGGGTCTACTACGGCACACAAAAATAATAATGCCGTGGCAGACAAGGTTTGCATGGGCTTTTACTTACCGCATGGCTTTGCCGTTAACCGTGGATGATAAATTTCGAGCGCTGGGTTTGTGTACAGTGAGGGAAGTACGAAGTCGAAGGGGTTTATTGGGCGGCTTTCTTCGACCTGATATAGTATTAATTTCTCGGTCAGCAGAAGAATTTTATTTACATGATTTACGTGACAGTAATAATTTTTTTTACAAAATTTTTTTTTTTTAAAATGTGCCTGCAAATTTTTTTTAAAAGCAAATGTGCCTGCACACGCCGTGCGCATGTGTGCGGAAATATCGATGCCTGGTCAAGGATTATTTTGAGTTTGATTTTGTAGGCACTTCATAGCAGAAAAATAAGGTTGTCTTTTTAATTTCTGTGAAAAAAGTTTTTTAAAATTAATATAGTCATAAATAATGGGTAATTGTAATTAATTACTTTCAATGTAATGGGTAATGGTATTTAATTACATTGCTAAAGATAGGTTGCCCACAACAGCTAAGTCGTCTGGGTAGTCCACAAGAGTTGTCGAATATTTTTTTTTTGTCAGTAAGGAGAAGGTTTATATTGTACAACAAATGAAAACCGTATTACCAGTATGTAGCCCATTAAGTAATTATCAGAAAGGATTATAATTGTTTCGATTGTTTGTCTCATGGTCTTCGTCCACAAGAAATATCAAAGTGATCAAGGGTCATAACTCTTGCAGTATCATCAGATATTGCTAAAAATCAATAGGATTCTTTGTCTCATGACCTTAAACACTGTGTATAAAGCATCTACAAGCTATTTTAAAGTGATAAAGAGCCATAACTCTGGCAGTACCGTAATCAACAGGCTTCTTCGTCTCATGACCGTAAACTGTGTATTAATTTGAAATTAATTGGATATTAACTTTAGCCTCTATAACGTCCATAAGATTTTTCAAAGTGAGCAGGGCCATAACTCTGGTTGTTTTTATTGGAAATAATGTAAAATCAATCTACTTCTTTGCCTCATGACTTTAAACACTGTGTATAAATCAGCACATATTAAATGTGGGCGCATAACAAAAAATTGCAAAAGGTACTACAGAATTACCGTATATTAAGGGGTATATGTCGATGTGGAGTGTACAACATGAAAGTCGAATTGTCATATTTTACTGTTTTTCCAACCTCCATTTACATGTAAGTCGAAGCTGTTTATACATGTAAGACGAATGTTTGTCAACTCCATGGTAGCAATCTATTATCATGACTGTTATCCCTGAGTAATATAATACTGTGCCAGTGTACGTCAAGAAAAGTTGGATCATAATATTAATTAGGCCTACGATAAAACAATCAGCTTATAAATGTAGGACTAACTTGTTTAATATTCCAAGTTGTGGTCTTGATTCATTTGATTTTATTTCAATATATACGGAAACTATAAATAAGACAATGCATTTTTTTTTTTTAATCACACATGTTTATAAATACTACTCAAAAGAAGTTAAGGGTCAAACCTTTTTTCTACCAGGTAATTAACAGAAATTGTCTATGCACATATCAGATATATATATAAAATTATTGGCGGAAATCGTGTCAAAATTGGTTCACAATATCCTGACGACAAAACCTGTGTACAAGGCATATATGTCATATTTAAACAAAACGATTTTGACAGTCTCCTTAGAAACCATAAACTGAAGCTCAAAACAAGGCTCCACAAAACTGTCTGCATCGCCCAAACGCAGTAGGGTATGACTTTTTTGAGTTGATTATGTCCTCGTCATTTTACAAGGGTAGCAAATTAGGCCTGAGGCCTGTTTTTGATTTGGCCCTTGGCACAGATCGTGCGAATGACATGCTGGTCTTGACGGTGTGACATTATTCTTGCTTGGCCTACCAAACAGGATGCCAGCTGGATCGGTTGAATAGGTCGCTAGCCAGATAGGTGCCAATTTGTGTTTAGTGTTTACGTCAGCGCATGGAGTCGAGGCCAAACGTCAACAAGCAAATAATGTAAATATTGGAAACAAGTGGCTATGAAATATGATATTGTTTTGTGGGTGTATTTATGAATATCAAAATTTCTGCATTGAAGAAAAACATATCTGAGTGAATCGATTTGATTGCCGGACATTACAAATTGTTGAAAAAAACTAACTGAAGCGAGATCAGGTAAAATCAACTCATCAAAAGACATTGCATTACTGTTCTTTTTTTTATTATATATTGTCTGGATATGACATGGTGTATGATATGTATAGGATATTAACCTGAGCGAGGGTGCTATATTATATAACCCGCGGGCGCAGCCCAAGGGTGATATAAATATAGCAACTGAGGTATGATTGGTTAATATCTGACATATACAACGCCCACCATTAAATTAAATGGACTCTTCCATTACAGGCCAACGACGATTGGGCTACCTACTCGGTACTTTCCGTCAAATAACGAATATTACCGAATTAATCACGTGCAATGACGTGGTTGTATTTGTTTACAATTTGCCATTTTGAAGAATTGAATAGAAAAAGAACAACAACAAAAATGGATAGGAATACGAAGTCAGACGAATAATCAACCCCTTTAGCAAACAAATTGACGATGGAATTGATGTGGATGCAACTATCGATGAGGATCTATTCAAACCTAAAGAAAATTTGGATCAAAAGGCGTTGTTGTGTGTGGACGGAAAGATGATTCTGAAAGATATCTTAGACATGGTCGAGTATGGATAACCGATTTAAATATGCCGATAAGTACGCCGTTTATTTCTGTCTTGAATGTTACAAACTGTACCATAATACTTTTTAATTGTTACAAGAATAAAAATTTATTTCTGTGTTTTTTGTATTATTTCGATCATCAGCGCTTGATAGGAGTCGAATACATCGACCTGAGATGACGTCATTAGCGGTTGATATATCATATCAACCTGTCACGACGTCATCAGCGGTTGATATGAACAGAATATCAACCTATGATGACGTCATGACAGGTTGTTATGAGATATAACTGCTATGCACATCAAAGAGAAAACTACCGCCAGTTGTACGGATAAAAGGTCTGATTCCTGCACAGTTAAATAATGGATATTAGAAGCCCACCCTTTCTCTGAAAGATAACAACATCAATGTTGAAGTTTATTATTAATTATTATTAATTATTTGTGTCCCCTACCCGCTATCATTAGCGCTAAAGCCTGCTACTGGTTATAAATATAATACAGGCCAAATGTACGTCTCACTATTACAATTCAAGGTACCTACTATTCAGTTTTAAATAAGCTATGTTTATATTTTAATAGAATTGAAATTGAATGGAAATACATTAATACA
Organism: Patella pellucida; assembly: GCA_917208275.1. Taxonomy (NCBI): domain Eukaryota; kingdom Metazoa; phylum Mollusca; class Gastropoda; family Patellidae; genus Patella; species Patella pellucida. Next base: position 37,456,654 of record OU795036.1, read on the forward strand.
AGTTCTCATAATATTATAAAACTAAAATAAAAGAGGGGGGGGGGTACTGAGTGATACTGATAGTTCCGCTGTCAAGTGGAGTACAGATTCCAATCAAAACAAAAAAATAGACCACTAGCTTCACGGCCTTTGGTGAAGTTAGTCTTATTTAGAATGACATAATAACAAAATACGATTTATGTGTTCAATACATACCTAAACGAGTTGTTATTAGCAAAACGATGAAAACTCCTAACCCTAGTTTCAGATTCATGCACCCCCATTGCCATTCAGCCGCCATCTTTTTGTAAGAAGACTTGACCCTGTCGTGACGTCACGCCGATCCAAGCATTGAACACACACCCTCGGGAAGAACTGATTGCCCCGAGCAGGTGTGTCCTTTTACTATTAATGTGTAAAAATGCAATTCAAATCGGAAATAGGATTATATGTATACCACAAAAGGATGACGTGCTTAATTATAATAAATTCCTATCAAGAGTCAAGTAATTATTTAGTTCAGAAAAAAATCGTTGCTTTATATTTATGGCGTCGCCCACGTTAGACTAAATGAACTGATATCGAAAATGTACTGGCTGGATGGTTAATCATAATAGTGTTTCGAAAGTGAAAACATAATGTATGTTTATATTATGTAAACATATAAAAAATAGATGGAAGGACAACGAAATATTAGGTTTATTACAGACTCCACGGTTCCAATAATGTCTAGAGACGAATATACACGAACGCACAAAATGGATTTCTACATCTCGCAAAGAGTTCATACGTATTCATATTTTTACTGCATCATATTTTGTGGAACATGAAATGCTTATTGAGATTTTATGTATAACATGATAAATACTTCTTGTTAAAAAGAACATGTCTGATTTCAAGACTAGAATTGTCTATATAAAAACCGATCCGAAATCATAGATTAGCTTTGGCAGGCTAACTAAATTTGTTTGCGTGTCGCAGAACACAAAACCATTTTAGGCAGTTAGTAATTGATTATAATAAAATATAGTATCATCGATCAGAAACGCTAGTCAAATTCAAATAACCCCCTCCCCCCGAAAAAAAACCTCCACGGTGACAAATTGGACGTGGAGTTTCTCTGCGGAACATACCAAAGTATGTCAAAGTAATATAAAACCAAAAAGTAATCATACCATGCCTCGTGTACGACATCCGACACTTTCATAACAAATGCGTACACAACCACGCAATCACCTCGAGTCCCGTGTCCGCTTTTACTGATATTCATGTACTAATGTTGCCTGCTAATATGCCCCAACTGTGCTGTATTAAAAGGACACTCCCTAATTAAACAGAGGCTCAAAAATAAAATCTAAGAATGTATGAAAATAAAACGCCAAAATATAGGGTAATGGTGTATTTACCCTGTCTCAAAATTTCAATTGAAAATATTGAGTCGTTTAGACGTGACGCCGAAACTGCTTATCCGGACACGTAACCCTTTTAAGATTTCGGGGCAATTTTTTCGTTGGGTTACCTTATAACCGATTACGGTTACTTGAGAGGTTAATGCAGTGAATAACCCATGTGCCGTACTTGATAGAGAAAGGCGAATTTCAACTACACATTATTTTTATAAAAAAAAATGTTTGGTTAAATCCAGATACCACAAAAAACACCTTAGGGCACCGGTCTCAAATTCCAGATGAAGACTGAAGTATTTAAGTCGTTCGAAAACGTATAATAAATACTGAAGTAGTTGCTCGGCCCTTGACTCTAATATTTTAAGGGATTTTAACACAAAATTAAGTAGTTTTATTTCCAAAACAAATATCGGGATTAGCCCTTTAAACCAGTTACAGGATCTATTTTCAAAATATTTCATGCAGGTTTTCATTTAGACTGGTGGCCAGTCTCCTCCACACACCAAAAATTGGCCAGTCCTCTTCCAAAAAAAAAAAGCGTAATCTCAAGAGACTGGGCAAATAGAGCTTCATTCTCATCTAGTAGGTCAACCTGCATTAAGTAGGTCGTGTGACGTCGTGCACGTGATCACGACATATCTAACAACAACGTGACGTCAACCCTCAGACGGTCTAAGCATGACTGCTTTGCACTCCAGCCGAGACGCATGATTCATTTCACGTGACTCGGGACTTGCTTGATAACTGTCAATCATTCCAAATAAGGAACAACGTAAAACATGACAGGAACGCCCATTTTATTGTGAAGCTCGCAAATTGTCCAGTCTCTGGTGCTGGTTACAGGTTTACTCAAATTTTTTTTTTTATACAAATGGAAACGAAAGTGTTGGTTTACTAAAAATTAATACTTTTATATAAATCGAAATGTAAAATAAATAGAAGAGACTGGGCCAGTCTAGTTTTCATTCAATATTTTATGTATTATTGGTCCTATATAAGCGACCAGTGGAATGACCAAGAAAAAGAAGAGACTTACCTAAATGGATATTGTGTATTATACGTTACTGGTTTAGGTTGGTGTGCATTATTAAAAATTATGTGCATCTTAAAAGTTAAAGAGGTAACTCATATTGTATTGTTTGTTTAAATAATTCTTTTTTTTCAAAATATATTGTATAATTCGTTAGTTATTGCGCATACGTCGTTCGTTGGTGTTAATCTTCCCCGAAAAGGTGTGTGATCCATGCAATTGCTGAGAATTCGATGCCGTGCTGTAGATAGATGGCTGTTTTTTCAACCGATATACAGAAATGCGGGTCTGACAATTGCCCCCGTATCCAGCATTTTATATAGTCCTACACCGACACTGTCCCTTTCTGGAAAAAAAGCAAATAATATGCATTTGATACAAAGTTATTATTATCTGTGTTTAATGGTGTTGAATTGTTCAATACTCAATGATAAAGTTTAATAAAACTCTTGGTTGTATTGTACACTTAGCGCGCTCGTCTTTGAGTGTACACGGTACATGGGAAGCAACTCGATTTATCATTTTATGTTCTCAGACTACTAATCCTCTCCGCCTCATTCTACCTTCCTGAGCAAATAACATATTTCTGAACATCCCGATGATCTTAGTCTTTTTAATCACAAAGAGACCAATATGTCACAATTATCTGATATTGAAAGATGTTGACCATCACGAAGTTTTGACTACGCCCGGTCACGCAGGATTTTCAAGAAACAAAAAAACTAAATAGTCTACACATTGCACTGGGCCCTGTTTCTCGAAATCTTAACTAAAGATAAAATCCAAATTTTAGTAGTTACTTCGATTTTGATTGGCTGAGCACTAAAATCAATATAATATTATCCAATCAAATTACTAAAATTTGGATTTTATCTTAGTTAAAATTTCGTGAAACAGACTCCAGTGCATCATCAGTTACCCAGTGTACTCATTCCGCTCTACTTCACTATACCCTGGGTTAATCAGCAGGAAGACCAGCAATACTTTCCCCATGACTTCAAAGTTATTCTGGCTTCTTTGCCCACCTCCAGAGAGAAATGGGGTTTAACGTCCACTCTACACAAACTAGGTGATTTGGCCCACCTCCAACTTTTCCCAAAATTTGCGTTGGGCTGAATGCTTTTCACTATAGACAGAAGAACAAATATGACCATGTCTTTGCACTATAATTATTTGTATGAGGTTGATCACCAAAATTTCGAGATACACAAACATGAAGAATGACATATTTCAGACAAAGAACGAATAGTAATAACAACATCAACAAACAAACATATATATGTTATACATATTTGAAATCAACAACACATAATACAGATTTTGATAATACAATTAAATAAATTATAAATATATACATTATTCAGTATATACACGTGAATATGGTTATTAACCCTTATAAAAACGAAGGCGAAACGATTAGTTTGTAAACTGTTTTCTGATTGGTTTGTGGACTATAGCTACATTCTGGGCCAGGGCTGATAATTTGAAATCGTGGAAACTCTATGGATTAACGCAGGGATAGTGGAGTAGAACGGAATGAGTACACTGGGTAACCGAGGATGCATACAGTCACAGTGGCGTGTCTTCAGTTACACCACCTTCAGGAGGCCCTTCATCATCCATCCCCTCGGGATTTATATCAAACATCCGTAAATCAAATTTTCTTTGGCGCTTTGCATCCTTTTACTGTCCAGTCAGTAAAGACTTTTTTTCAATGCAGTGCCACCCGTCGACAGACACACACAGGCGTACGGACCGATTTTCTTCGGAGGATGGTGTGGGCAAGAAGCTTTAAGCTCCTTTGGCTTGGGTGTGTGTGTGTGGGGGGGGGCATCAATTTCGCCATGAAATTCGCTAAGAACTGAAATGGAAGGCAGAGACTACAAGAACTTCCGAGACGAAAGTCGAAAAGTCGAAAATAGGAAATAAAGAGATAACTCGTTTTTATTCCTAATTTCCTATTTTCGACTTTCCTGTTTACAAAAATATGACTAAGTCGAAAGTCGACAAGCTGATACAAGCCAAAATGCAAGTCAAAAATAAGAAGTTAGGAAAAAAAACGAGGGGCGCTATTATCGCTGTGTGTTATTTCTTAATTTCATATTTTCGAGTTGATTTTGGCTTGTAGGGGCCTATACCGTCATGGCGCCTCGCATAATTATTTCCTAATTTCTTATTTTCGACTTTCGTGTTTTGAAGGGGCGAAAAGTGGAACTTATGAATGGTAGTTAGCCTATAGGCTTCCATAGTTTGTGCCCACCTCAACACGCAATATGTCTCCTTGTGCAAATCCAGCGATCTTCACGCATACAGTGTGCTGCGACTGCGAGGAAATTTACTATATGCCTACTGTAGGGCGTAGGCTACAGTTGGGTTTCTATCTTAACGTCGAATTCAAAGTTAGTAGGCCTACGGCGGTTGGACCTCTATTATATATACTTCGTACCATCCGAAATTATTTAGGCTACAGCTATTTTGCACTGAGTTCATAGAACTGATATACAACTGTCACCAAGCCCCCGAATACAGTGTGCTACAGAAAGCCTACAACAAGTGAGGAAATTTTATCGTCAGGGTCTAGTGGCCTTTCTTCCCTAACGTCGAATTTAAAACTAGCCATCGCTTGGGACGGGTGGACACGTTTTTCGACCCATAAATACAAAATTGAGTCGACGTCTCGTAATTCGAGAGTTTGACGTCTATGTCATACAGCGATGACAAATTGTCTCAAACTTACTCAAAGGGAGTCAAATAATAGATATCGTTATAACTTATACTCTTAATAGGCCTATGGACCTTGTGTCCACTCCATTGTCAAATCACTTCAATCGACGAAGACTTTCAAATGTGCCATGAAGTGCTAATGAAACATTTATTGGTGCAAATGTTAAAACAATAAAAAGAACGAAGGACAACAAACACACCGAACACTGTCGGTAAAGATTAATAATTTCCGCGCCAAGGTGTTATTTACAGATTGCCGCGTGACCCTATGAATGTATCACGTGACATGCGGCCATTATGCTAAGGATAAGAAAAGATGTCTTCACCATTTCGGGCGATTAAATTAATAACCTATCTCATATTTCTGAATTAAACAATGCCCGGACCTGTTGGACAATGGCTAGAAACTTTCATGTGTAAACACTACGCAGATACCTTTGAGGCATTTGGATACAAAACACTCCAATCAGTGAGTATGATTTGTAACACGAACAAATATGGCGGATTTCTATCATTCAGCTCAGAATTATTTCTTTAATTTAGAAAAAAAGTCTTTCAGCTAAAGTAATGTTCTTGGTTTTGTAGGTATGCCAACTACAGTCTCAGCAGTTACAGGCAATGGGTGTAGCCCAAGAACATTGTGATATTATTTTGGAGAATGTTTTTGTGTTAAGACAGACGATTTTAGGTGAGGATACGAAAATAAAGTAGCATGGATTATCCAGGAAATATCGAGACATTCTGACAATTGCATTGTATGACTCAGTTGTCCACACCAGTGTATTATGATGTTATTAAAACTTTATGTGTGCAAAGGATATTTATTGGCTTGGCTAAATACTGAAATTAATTAGATGACTTCTAGGATTAGCAAACAAACAGTTTACAATATGTCTAAGCTACAAGACAAGTGAAACATCATATTCATAATGAATTGAATGAAGGATCAATGTCCATCTTTCATATATTTGATTACTTTATACTTTTACTTTTTATACTAATAGGTGTCATTAAACAGTTTGTACAATGTTCTTGTTCGGTAGATGTATATGAATCGTTCCTCAAGTCATGACAATCTCCAAATTAAAAAAAAATGTTAAAAAATCTGTTTGAAATGAAACTTTGATTGTTTGATATAGAATTAATTGACATGAAAGTCAGTACAATTATACTGACTTCTGATTATTATTCTTATGACATCATCATTATATTCTTTATCGTAATTTTATTTTGTTTAATAACTATATCAGATTTATACCTTTAAATTGAAAGGATATACATGTATCATGTGCACAATTAGGGCTAAACAATTTGAAAATTATGTAAAAACTAACATTCAGTGAACTCAAGAGTCAATTAAATTATTAAAATCTAAACTAGAAAACATTAATTAGTGTAGGCCTACTCCATTCGTGTAAAGGACGTAATCGGCATATACGATCTATTCATTCAGATTTATTCAGATTACATTTTGAGACTAGCATGGTAGTTTTAAATTACTGTCAATGTGGGCGACATGTTGAAAGATACATGTAGGGAGGAGAATATTTTGATCTTATCAAAGCAAATTTTATGAAGTTTTCTTTCACAAACAGTACACTGGTGGCACATATTCTGAACCCACCTAGCACCTCCACATGTTAGCCGCAGAGTGTATTTGGATATGTTTGAAATATTACCAATGTGGGATTCGAATTAAGAACACTTCAGATGAGAATATACCAGCTAATCAACTATCCAGATCCCTCCTGCTTATTTGATTAGAATGCGGGGTCTGGGATTGCCTAGTGGTCTAGAGTGCCGCGCTTCGACCTCTAGCTGGCCGGTCACCTCTAGTCTGGCTTGCGGCTGTGGTTTCGAGCCCTAGTGTGAGCGTATGTGACATGGAGATATGGGCGCCTTCTCAACCTTGTGGGTTTCTTTAGGGCACTCCAGTTTCCTCCCACTGCTAAAGACCCCCATGTGCAAGCAAATTATTGAAATAAAAATTGAAAACCATACTTAGTCCCAAAATTACCTAGTTTCTGATTAGAATCCTCTTCCAAACAACTTGTCAATATTAGAACTGTTCTATATTTACTCTTAATTTATGTAAGAATTTTGATGTTTTAATATATAATATTAAAAATTATGCATGTGAATATTGTTTAATTCGAAATCAAATGGCTTACATGTTTTTATGTGTTTTCAGCCAACAATTCAAAACATCCCCCTAATCAACAATCCTATAATCCTACAGTCAACCCAGCAAGTAGTGCTTTAAGATCTGTAGCTATGAATAGTAATTATCAAAGAGGGACACAAAACCACTATCAAGAGGAATATCACAACTATGGCCCAAATGGAAGTCAAATGACAACGAGTATGAACTATCAAAAACACTATGAAGAAGAGAGAATGGGTGTAAGTACAATAGATCTTTTAAAGAAGATGTTATTATTTTTAAAGTTATTATAAACTGGATTTTTGTGCTAGTTAGAAATTAATTTAATGTTGCAGTGGGCAGTTCAATGTTAGTCAAAGTTATCTGCATTTGGGGGGTTTGGATGGCCTAGTGATCTAGGGTGCTGCGCTTCAACCTCTAGCTGGCCAGTCACCTCTGGCTTGCGGCTGTGGTTTCAAGCCCTAGTGCGAGCGTATGTGGCATGGAGATAGGGGCGCCTTCTCAACCTCGTGGGTTTTCTCTGGGCACTCCGGTTGCATCCCATGGCTAAAGATCCCTATGCGCAAGCCAATTATTGAAATGACCTAGTTGTGTTGAGTGGACGTTAAACCCCATTTCTCTCTCTGTATCTGCATCTCATGGAAGTGCAGTATCAATACAATAATGAAGTCAGTTTTTTTGTTTATTGAGATGTGTTTTACAATATTAAATCTTTTATAAATTGTAGCTGTTTGCATGAAACAAACTAAGTGTTTACATGTATCATATGAATTAGAAAGCTTACTAAGTTCATTATGTATAAAGGCCTCGCAAAAGTTTGTGTTGAAAATTACAGTTTGAGAAATGTGTTGTGTTTACCGCACACCCTCTTAGGTTTACCCAGAGCATGGGGAGAAGAAACAAGGTATATGTTTCAAATCTGCAACCGTTATGTTAGAAATACAACCAACTATGTACAAAATGTCTCACTACCACACCACATCAAGATAAAGCACACAGAATCACTAAATGACTGGTGCCCCAACATGTGTTCCTTGCTTAGTGTTTCTTTTTACTCTGATAATCCTGGATCAAACCCCGCTTAAAAAATAACCACTTTGGCTGTGTTTTATTGCTTAATGACCTGTATTTCCTCTGAGGTATTTCATTCCTGAACCAAATATTGCCGTGATAAGCCAAAAAAATAAATTAATAGTCCAGACTACACAAGTTGACGATAAAGAGTAATTGTCAAATGGGATAAAGCCCAGGTCAGAGCAAAAATATTTTTGTCCAATTGAAATATGACAATTAGATTTGCCTTGTGACTAATTGTCGTATATCGATTGGACAAAAATATTTTCGTCAAAACCTCGTATATCAAGATTGCATTATTTAATTTGGGATATGACATTTTGCAATAAAACATTTGGATAAAATATATTACGAGATACAATATTTTGACGTAATTTAATATTAACAAACAACTGTCAGAAACTCCTATCTCATTTTTATACGCCCACATTTTCATGTGGACGTATTATGTCGTCGCCCCTGTCCGTCTGTCCGTCCGGACGTCCGTCCGTCCACAATTGTTTGTGGACCCTCTACAGGTCACAATTCTTGTCCGATTTTGACAAAACTTGAAATATAGCTTTATCCCCAAAAGATCTCGGCTGCTTTCGATATTGGCATGTATCGGATCAAAACTTCATGGATTATGGCCCCTGATTGTACGAAAAATCATGTTTTTAGCTTGTGGACCCTATAGAGGTCACAATTTTGAGCCAATTTTGATGAAATTTGACGTGCATGTTTATAACCCAAAGATCTTGGTTCCTTTCGATATTTGCGCCTATCGGAACATAATTTTCTGAATTATGGCCCCTGATTGTCCGAAAAATCACCTATTTTAGCTTGTGGTCCCTCTGGAGGTGACAATTATTATTTGATTTGAAAAACCGTTCGATTATATCACCGTTACACCCTAAGGACGGTTGAGTTCAAATTTTGGAAAAATCGGACCAAAATTGCCATACAAAATGGCCGCCGTTTGTACGCGAATACTGTTTAAAAATGGTATATCAAGGTTGTGGACCCTGTAGAGGTCACAATTTTAATTAGATTTTAATGAAACTTGAAATGGATGGTTATAACACAAAGATCTTGGTTCCTTTCGCTATTTGCGAATATCGAATTGTAACTTCCTGAATTATGGCCCCTGATTATACGCAAAATCGCTTTGTTTAGCTTGTGGTCCCCTCTGGAGGTCACAATTATTATCTGATTTAAAAAATCGTTTGATTATATCACCGTTACACCCTGAAGAAGGTTGAGTTTGAATTTCGGAAAAATCGGACCAAAATTGCCATACAAAATGGCCGCCGATAGTACGCGAATACTGTTTAAAATGGTATATCAATGTTGTGGACCCTGTAGAGGTCACAATTTTAATTTGATTTTGATGAAACTTGAAATGCATGGATATAACCCAACGATCTTGGTTCCTTTCAATATTTTCGCATATCGGATTGTAACTTCCTGAATTATGGCCCCTGATTATACGCAAAATCACCTTTGTTTAGCTTGTGGTTCCTCTAGAGGTCACAATTATTATCCGATTTAAAAAAATCGTTTGATTATATCCCCGTTACATCCTAAGGAAGAGTGAGTTCGAATTTCGGAAAAATTGGACCAAAATTACCATACAAAATGGCCGCTGTTCGTATGCGAATACTGTTGAAAAATGGTATATCAAGGTCGTCGACCCTGTAGAGGTCCCAATTTTATTTCGATTTTGACGAAACTTGAAATGCATGGATATTATCCAAAGATCTTGGGTCCTTTTGATATTTGCGCATATCGGATCGTAACTTCCTGAATTAATGCCCCTGATTATACGCAAAATCGCCTTTGTTTAGCTTGTGGTCTCTCTGGAGGTCACAATTATTATCTGATTTAAAAAATCGTTTGATTATATCACCGTTACAAGCTAAGGAATGTTGAGTTCAAATTTCGGGAAAATAGGACCAAAATTACAATACAAAATGGCTGCTGTTTGTACGCGAATACTGATAAAAAATGGTATTTCAAGGTTGTGGACCCTGTAGAGGTCACAATTTTAATTTCGATTTTGATGAAACTTAAATTGCGTGTTTATAACCTAAATATCTTGATACTTTTCGATATTTGCGCATATCAAATTGTAACTTAATGAATTATGGCCTTTGATTGTAGGAAAAATCACTTTCGGTTTTGCTTGTTCTCTATCCATCTCTCGAAAATGTGGGCGTATCCTGCCTGGCAGCCGCTGGTTTTAATTATAGTTGAGATACGAATATCGTATCTCATTCATTTTGGAGAAAACAAATTCTTTTAAATATCGTATCTTGTTTCTTTAATTGTGTGTTATAGGTACATGCTACACACTCATACACCCTTGAAGGTAGTTTTATTAAGCATGTACATGTATATATCGAAGGAAAATTCAATCAGCCAGTTATTAGATCTGTATAGTTTTTTGTGTCTCCTGAAAGTAGGAAAATTTTAGATACTCAATGGAAACACATGTACTGACTGGAATGGCATAAAAACTGGGTCAAAGTTTTTCCACTGTCAATTTTAAAGCTAGATTGGACCTGGTCTCATCCTTGTCCAAAGAAAATGGTGTGACTGTTTAGTTTTAACATTAATCATTTACCAATTTTGTCTGTGGACCCAACTTCAAACTAACTTAAACTAGATGATGCTAGCTTTTGTTCTGAGTGGAAACACTACTGAAGTAGTTAACTTGAAGCCAGCTTTTGCACTACTTAAAGCTAGACTTTGTTTTCATTAAAAACACAAGTACTATAATAAGCATGTAACTTGAAGCCATCTGTTGTTCTGAGTGGAAACACTACTGTAATTCTGAGAGAAAACATTACAATTTTAAATTTAATTAATATTTTTATTTCATTTTAGACACCTATGGTTGATGTTAATCAAAGAGGTTATGGACCTAGTTATGCTGAGCACAATCAAATGATGATGCAACAGCAGCACCATTCTCAACAACAACAACAACAACAACATCTTGCCCAGCAACAACATCAACAACAACATCCGCAACCAAATCGAGCAAATCAAGTTGGTAATATATATCAACAGTCTGGTGCAACTCAAGGTTATATGCCACACCAACAATACAGTAATCAACAATATCCTAGTTCCTACATTCCCCAGAATACAACTCAACAACCTAATCTTACTAGTAATTACTATAATACTAGTAATCAACAAGCACCAACACCCAACCAACAAACACCACAACATCACCATGTACGACAGATGCAGGGTAACACTAATCCACAAGCTGTGGCAGATAATATTTTACAGTTAGCTTCGTCTTTTCCGTCAAGTCATACAGTGCAAGTTCCACTCAACAAGAATCGTCACGCACCCTACCATGTTCCTCAACCTTCCCACTATAATATTCAGAATGTTCAGAATGTGAATCCTCCTAGTCAAAATCAAATGGCAATGAACCAACATAGAATGTATTCTAATTCAATAAATACAAGTCACCAACAACCTGCAAGAACTTCACCTATTAGTCCTATGCCTTTACAAAGTCCAGTATCTCACCACAGTAATCAAAGTATAGCCAGTCCAGTTTCCATGCATAGTCCATCATCAATTGGAATGCGTTCACCGGCCCAGTCACCTGGTGTAGGTATGAGATCACCCTGTGGAATGCAGGCAATGCCTTCTCCACACGGACAACAAATGAAATCACCAAGTCATGTTCAGATGGGGTACTCCCAACAAATTAATTCACCTCCACATAGAAGTGGCAACATAAAATCACCAGTCAATCCACACCATTTCTCTCCGAACCCTATGAACTCTCCAGTTAGTCAAGCCAGTTTGCATTACCAAACTTCTAACCGTACAGTTCCGAGTCCGCAAAGTAACTTTAGTCTGTCTACCTCCTCTAGTCCATATGTCAATGAGTCATTACAAGAATCTGCACAGTTTCAGAATACTTGTTCAATTACAAACCCCTTACAGTCTTTACAAAAATTAGTGATGTTACCTGAAACACAAGTTGTTGACCCTAAAAGTGTTGTAAATGATGCTTGTGTACCGTCTCCACAAAATAATGATAGTTCAAAAAACTGTGATAGCTCTGCAGAATGGCTCCGGGGGGATTGCAGCCATTCCGCAGGCAGCACTGATCATAGCAGTCCTGAGGAAATCCGCCCAAGCAATGCTTGTGAGGACGGTAAACATTGTAATAATACTTGTGATACAGTAAGTGAAGAAAAAACGGAAGAAATTGTCGCAACAGGTGATATAACTGATAAACAGACTGTCTGTGATGATGTAGTTGATGACATCAGCTCAAATGTGACCGAAAACGATACTAGTACGGGTTCAAAAAGTGAAGTAGTAGGAGATAATTCAAATAATGAAGATAGAAAGGTGATTGACACTATTTCTTATAATGTGGAAAAGGGAAATAATGTAGATAACATTAAAACAAATCTTTTAAATGGTCTTCCTGATAAAGAAAGTCTGCAATCACATGAGGAAGTGGCAAAGCAAAAGTTATCGCCCCCAAAGAAAAAGATTCTCACGGCTTATAATGAATCTTTATTGGATAATTCTGAAAAAATATGTGATATCCCACCCAAATCTGTTCTGAATCTGGTTAATGGCAGTACAGAACCAGAACATGAAGAGGTTACTAAAGTCACATCTGCTCCAAGTGTCAAAACCAAAGAAATTTCAACTGATACATCATGTGTTACAATCGAATCAGATGATAAAATAAAAAGTGATATAAAAAAAACTGTTAAATCAATTATAAAAATACCTAGTGATGTGTCTGTGCGGAAGTCAAGAGAATTATCACCCCCCAAATTACGATCGATTGCTAGTGATAATTACAGTGAAGATAGTGAGGAAGAACTACGAGTGCGGAAAGATTGTACGAATACATATTCTCGAGTCAGTAGGTTAGTGACAAATTCTTGTAGTAGTATCGAAAAATTACGGACAAATTCTGAAGAAGATAGTGATGATGAAGATTTTAGTTTTGATATAGATGAGGTGGCAGTTGAAGAAAGTGATGGATCTTCTGATATTGTTTCTGAAGGTGTTGAAGAAAATTTTCTTGAGGAGGACTTAGATGATGAGAGCGACATAAATGCTTTACGCGAAAAATTAAACTCTTATACATACCCAGATAAACTGTCAAATGATACAAATGGGTCCAATCCTGTTTCTGTGCATAATCCATCCACCCCTAAAAAATCTCCTAGTTTAAATTCACCCGAAAATAAATCAAATGTAGAGAAAAAACAATCTTCAAAATCGCCACCAAACATTAGTGCTGATCATGATAGTGTCAGCATTTCTTCGGATGAAGTTGTCACACCTAGTAAAAGAACTAAAAGAAACCCGAGAAATACACCACCCATTTTAAAGAGAGAAGACGTGTTACTGATTTCGCATGACAAAAATAATGCCAAGGAAACTTCTAAACGGAAACGGAAAATTTCACACGAAATAGACTCTGATAATTTTATGGAAAAGAAAATCAAACCAGAAACTATAGAGATATTAGATTCATCATTTGATGAGGATGATGATAAACCATTGAAATGTGTTGCTGAAATTGTTGATACAAAATATACACCTTCAACCTCTACCCCCGCTTTCAACAGAGGGAAAAAAGCCCATGTGAAAACCGGATCCTATTTGCCATCTGCTAATGTATCAGCCATTTTAAAAGAAGAAATGGATGTGTCACAGACTAGTCAGAAAAAGAAAGGTAGACCTGTTGGTAGTAAGAATAGTTTGAAACAAAAGAAGAAAGTAAAGTATGACAAAAAAATAGATAAAAATAAAAAGAAGGTTGATGAAAGTAGGGAAAGTTTGAAAAATATGAAATTTGGAAAAACATTGAGCTTAATGAAGAACTCCAAAAAAAAATCAGAGTTATGGCAAAATGCAAGCCCCTTTGTGCGTCTGTTTGGGTCCAAAATAGAACCAACTTCTGTTGTTGTCTATGACAATCAGCAGCAAGATGAGGAAGAATCGAAACAGAAAAAAACAAGGGGACCTGTGTCCTCGACAGTACAAATATCTAATTTACCATCTGGTAAGTCTGTGATGGTACCACATTCTCAGACATTAGGTGAAAGTAATTGGGTGTGTGCTTTATGTGGTAAACGTAGTAGTTATAAATTTCTAGGAGATTTATTTGGTCCATATTATTTAGACTGCCATGTGTCACTTGTGAAAAAACAATTAGAGGATGATACTAAAAAGGAAAAAAGTAAAACACCCAAAATAACTCCTGAGAGAAGGAGACGGAAATCATCTGATAGACATTCTTTAGATTCAGTTGATAAACCACAGGAAGTATGGGTTCATGAAAACTGTACATTGTGGTCAGATGGTGTTTTTCTTATAGATTCCAAAATATATGGTTTAGAAGAAGCTGTGAAAGTTGCATCATCATCTGTAAGTGTTTTGTTCAGACATTTTACCTACAATTTCTATTAGGAAATAGCAAGCAATATAATACCTGTACGTACATATATATACATGTATATGGCAATATGAGAAAAGGTTATCAGCATTTTTACCCCATACACTGTACATCATTTGATTTATTGCATCAATTTTGGATAATCACTTTTAGAGTGATTTCCCTTGCACTTTTTACAGAATGATGTGACATGAATGGTCTAAAAAAAGTTAAAATTTAATCTTCTTACCGGTATTTATAATATATGGCTTGTGTAGATAATTGGTCAAAATTTGAACAATGTTCATTAATTACTTCTAGAATTATGGCCCTCTTAATTTTGTCAAATCATGTGAACACTCTAGCTAGAAAACGTAATCATCTGATAAATTTAGCTTTCAACAATTATATCTAGAGATTTGGACTAAGGGCCCTTGTTGACTTTGTAGAATCTTGGGAACGATATGGCGACAAAATTATTTTATGATCTGCTTGAAATTCACATGTATTGATTGTTTTATCAGCAAATATGTTCTTGTGGTCCTGTTGTATTATGTTATGGCAATAATGTCTTGTTTTATAGTCTTGGTTAAGCTCACATGAGCACATTTATGTGGCAGTTGTGCACTATGGATGTGTAATAAAAATAAAGATAATCTATATTCACCTGTATCAACTGCTGGGATGACTTACATGAAGTTCATGAACATGTAGCTGTAGCTACTGTGAGTGTATGCCTAACATCCTGGTTTGCGCAGACGACCTTGCTCTTGATTAGCATCTTTGTTCACTGCTACTGTACTGTACATGTCCATGGGCCAAAGTTAATAACCGATTGACTTAAAATTTATACACAGTGTTTAAGGTCATGAAACGAAGAAGCCTATTGATTTTCAGCAATTTCTGATAACTACTGTCAGAGTTATGGCCCTTGATCACTTTGAAAAACCTTGTGAACGCTCTAGAGGCTAAAGTTAAAATATGTTTGACTTTAAATTTATACACAGTGTTAAAGGTCATAAGACGAAGAAGCCTATTGATTTTCAGCTATTTCTGATAATTACTGTCAGAGTTATGGCCCTTGATCACTTCAAAAAATCTTGTGGAAGCTCTAGAGGCTAAAGTTAATAACCGATTGACTTTAAATTTATACACATGGTTTAGGTCATGAAACGAAGAAGCCTATTGATTTTCAGTAATTTCCGATTATTACTGTCAGAGTTATGGCCCTTGATCACTTCAAAAAATCTTGTGGACGCTCCAGAGGCTAAAGTTTATAACCGATTGACTTTAAATTTATTCACAGTGTTTAAAGTCATGAGACGACGAAGCCTTGATTTTCAGCGTTTCCGATAATCACTGACTGAGTTACGGCCCTTGATCACTTTCAAACTTTTGTCAATGCTCTAAAGGCTAAAGTTAATATCCGATTGACTTTAAATTTATACACAGTGTTGAAGGTCATTAGACGAACAAGTATATTGAGTTTCAATGAATTTAGATAACTTGAACAGCATGGAGGAATACTTTATCAAAGCTAAACAAATTCGAATGATTTTCTGATAATTACATAATGAGTTGTTACTTTTAATCAGATTTTAGTGTATGTTTCATTACCGACAAAAGTAAAATATGCGACAACTCTTGTTGACTGCCCGGACAATTTAGCTGCTGTGGGCGTATGTTTCGTTTTCAAAGGTTAATGTTAGTTTTTATACGCCAACATTTTCATGGCTCGTGATTGTACAAAAAATCACATGTTTAGCTTGTTGACCCTATAGAGGTCACATTTTTGAACCGATTTTGATGAAACTTGACATGCATGTTTATACCCAAAGATTTTGGTTCGATATTTACATCCATCGGATCGTAACTTGATGATTTATTCTCTTTGAGCTTGTGGTCCGTTTGGAGGTCACAATTATTATCCGATTTATAAAAAGTTTGATTATATCCCTGTTACACTGTAATGAAGGTTTAGTTCGAATTTTGCGAAAATCAGACCAAAATTGCTGGACATAATGGCCACTCTTGTATGCAAATAGTGTTAAAATATGGTACATGTGCATGTATATCTCGGTTATATATATCACGGTTATATATCACGTTAGTGGACCCTGTGTAGAGGTCACAATTTTGATTCGATTTTGATGAAAATTGAAATGCATGTTTATAACCTAACAATCTTGGTTCCTTTCGATATTTGCACTTATCGGATCAGAACTTCCTGAATTATGCCCCCTGATTGTACGAAAAATCGCCTTTTTCAATTTCTGGTTCCTCTGGAGGTCACAATTATTATCCTATTTGAAAAACGTTTGATTATATCACCGTTACAATATAATGAAGGTTCAGTTCAAATTTTGTGAACATCTTACCAAAATGGCGGCCGCTTGTACATGAATAGTGTAAAAGTATGGTATATCAAGGTTGTGGACCCTCTATACATGTAGATCACAATTTAAATCTTTAATCCGATTTTAATGAAACTGGAAATGCATGTTTACATGTACATGTATAACCCAAAGATCTTCAATATTTGCGTATATCGAATTGTAACTTCATGAATTAGGCCAGAGTTTAAAATATTTCAGTTTGCCGAAACCCGACTCATGATGATTAGGTATGGGTATGTAGGTAGGCAAATTCTTTTTTTTTTTTTGGAGGACCAGACTTTGACGATAAAAAACGAGATTTTACGAAATGACTTGTCGAGTTTGGTGTTACTACATGTATGTATAGACATGACAGTAGCTGTTCAATCTACCGACCAATTATTTCACGTTTGGGTGTCATTGTCAAGCGTAAAAATAATGCTGTTAAAAAAAAGAAAATCCTTCAAAAATGGCAATAAAAAAATTTGAATAGGCAGCTTTGGGCAAATAAACAATCTTTTAATTATGGCTTATGGCCCTTGATTGAAAGAAAATAACTTTCTTTTTTAGATTGTTCTCTATCCATCTCTAGAAAATGTGGGCGTATCCTGCCTGGCCAGGCAGGCGCTGGTCTTTTCTTCACATAGTTAAACATTTATTTTTGTATTTTTTTGTATTGTAGAATTGTTCAGTGTGTAAAGAAGCTGGTGCAATGATAGGATGTTTACACAAAGGTTGTAATCAGAAATATCATTATATGTGTGCTGCTGAATCAAGTAAGATCCATATTATTTTGAAATTTATTTTATCTAGTATTGTTTACAAATTCGTATTTTGTTCATATCGGTTTAAGTGGTCTAATGATTTTTTTACGCCCACATGGAAATTAGGTCGTATATTGTCGTCGCCCCTGTCCGTCTGTCGGTCTGTCCACAATTTCTTGTGAACACTCTAGAGGCTAAAGTTCATATCCGATTGACAGTGTTTATATACAGTGTTTGAAGTCATGAGACGAAGAAGCCTATTGATTTTCAGCAATTTCAGATAATTACTGCTAGAGTTATGGCCCTTGATCACTTTGAAAAACCTTGTGAACGCTCTAGAGGCTAAAGTTAAAATATGTTTGACTTTAAATTTATAGGTCAGTGTTAAAGGTCATGAGACGAAGAAGCCTGTTGATTTTCATCAATTTCTGATAATTACTGTCAGAGTTATGGCCCTTGATCACTTCAAAAATCTTGTGGACGCTCTACAGGCTTAAGTTAACAACCGATTCACTTTAAATTTATACACAGTGTTTAAGGTCATGAAACGAAGAATCCTATTGATTTTCAGCAATTTCCTTTAATTACTGTCAGAGTTATGGCTCTTGATCACTTAAAGAATCTTGTGAACGCTCTAGAACTAGAGGCTAAAGTTAATAACCGATTGACTTTAAATTTATACACAGTGTTTAAGGTCATTAAATGAAGAAGCCTATTGATTTTTAGCAATTTCAGATAATTACTATTATGGTCCTTGATCACATCAAAAATTCTTGTGGATGCTCTTGAGGCCAAAGTTAATATCCGATTGACCTTTAATTTATACACAGTGTTTTAGGTCATGAGACGAAGAAGCCTATTGATTTTCAGCGATTTCTGATAATTACTGTCAGAGTTATGGCCCTTGATCACTTCAAAAAAATCTTGTGGAATCTCTAGAGGCTAAAGTTAATAACCGATTGACTTTAAATTTATTCACAGTGTTTAAAGTCATGAGACGAAGATTCCTATTGATTTTCAGCATTTCCAATAATTACTGACAGAGTTATGGCCCTTGATCACTTTTAAAATTTTGTGGACGCTCTAGAGGCTAAAGTAAATATCCGATTGAATGTAAATTTAGACACAGTGTTGAAGGTCATGAGACGAACAAGTATATTGAGTTTCAATGAATCTTGTTATAAATGTTTCAATACCGACAAAAGTAAAATATGAGACAACTCTTGTTGACTGCCAGGACGATTGCAACCTATCTTTTTTTTTTTAGATCAGTTTGTCATTGAGTCAAGTGGCATGGTTTGTATTTGACAAGGAGTCGAGTCACTAACCTTGTGGGTTTTCTCTCGCTCCTCTGATTTACTCTCACTGTCAAAAACTTGTACATGCAAGCGAATTATTGATAAATGTTTGGCTCATGATAAGTCCTGAAATGAGCTGATTCATGTCAAGTGGACATTAAACCCCATTTACATGTATCTCTTGTGATTTATGTAATAACGTGGGGGGGGGATGGCCTAGTGGTCTGGAGTGCCACACTTCGACCTCTAGCTGGCCGGCCACCTCTGGCTTGCGGCTGTGGTTTTGAGCCCTGGTGTGAGCGTATGTGGCAAGGAGATAAGGGTGCCTTCTCAACCTCGTGGGTTTCCTCCAGGTACTCCAGTTTTCTCCCACTGCTAAAGACCTCTACGCACAAGGGAATTATTGAAATAAAAATTAAACCATGTCAGTCCCAAAATGACCTAGTTGTGTTGAGTGGACGTTTAACCCCATTTCACTCTCTCTCTGTAATAATGTACAGTCCACCACTCATATTAGCTGTAGCGACCAAGGCATAGACTTCAGGCTAGATAAACATGGGGGACAGTTACTGTAATTACCCAGCAAGAACCTTTTATAGTAAATGAATGAATGAATGAACGCCATACAGTGTGCTATGAGGGAAATTTTGCCCGGGCAGCGGCGCTACGGCCTACTCTTATATCGAATTCCAACTGCCAAGGGATCTTTTACGTGCACTCCAATGTGTACACGGGACCTTGTCAGGCCCTCCTTCTGCATCACTGACAAGGGAAAATCACGTCGGAAAATCAAGATAAACTCTTTTATAGTAAGAAACACAATTCGCTATACAATATTTCTGTTTTTACTTTGCAGAGTGTTATTTAAATGAAGACAATTTCTCTCTTCTGTGTGTCAAACATAAAGTAAGTAACAGTATTGTAAAATCAAAAAATTTTGCTGTTGCTCATTGTGACATATACTTTTTTTTAACTTGAACACTTTTGTTGAGCATATACACTTGAATCTATATTAAGCAGCCATTCAAGGCAATTTTATGACTGACCACTTAACGGGTGTGGCCTCTTAATAAAATTTCAGTGCTTTTATACAGCCACATTGAAATGTGGTATATTGTCTTTGACCTCGTCCGGCATCCACAATTGCTTAAATTTATACAGTGTTGAAGGCCATAAGACGAAAAACTTAAAGGGACAATAACACTCTTGCTGGCTTGACAGGTCCAGAAAAAAAAATCAGCCTTATTCTAACTACTAGATGTTTAAGTGTCCTACCTGTTGTGTAAATTATCCATTATAACCTATCTTGCCTGTCCAGAGGGTTCGAAAATATGTTTAAATCCAAGTTGCATTTGGAAGTGCTTACGTAAGGCTTTCCAAACCATGTTACGGCATGTAGTTGAAGTTTTCCAATTTTTAAAATTAGGTGGGTTAGGATGAAATTTGTATCATTTATTAATTGGAATATTGTAAAATAGTACAATTTGTTGACCAGAATAAAGATTGGGACAAATTATTCAGTTACAACAAGAGTGTTATTGGGGCTTTAAGAAGCCTTTACTGTCAGAGTTATGACCCTTGATCACTTCAAAAAATCTTGTTGCCGCTCTACAAGCTAAAGTTAATATCTGATTGGCTTATGGTCATGAGACGAAGAAGCCTTTTGATTTTCAGCAATTTCCGCGATTACTGCCAGACTTATGGCCCTTGATCACTTCAAAAGAACTTGTGGTCGCTCTGGAAGCTAAAGTTGATATCTGATTGACTTTCAGATGTATACACAGTGTTTAAAGCCATGAGACGATGAGGCCTATAGCTTTAGAAAACCACAGCATTTTTCTATTGTTAAAACTTTTCTTTAAACATGGTGTGTGTCTTGACTGAGATAAGCAATATCTTTGATATGTTAAAAACTTTGATTCCAATCGAGTGTGAATGATTAAACATTGGTGTGAAGTTTCATTACTCTGGTTAACCAGAGATAGGGATTTAATTAGGCAAAACTTTGGAACACGGTAACTTTGATCCCAAGTTCAAATGACATCAATACCTTGACTTGTCTATGTTTGATAAGCTGTTTAATTGCTCAGTGCTTTAAAGGAAATATGTGCAAGTAATTAATATGTATCAACGACTGACTTGGGAATGAAGGCAGGAAAATATTTGCTTGTTCCTCATACAATAAATTATGGTAAATTATTTTTCAGGACAAGCGGAAGAGGACAGAAGCATCTACCAGCAAAACTTGACAGTAGGTAAGCTATATTTTGAATTCTATATCTTGCATACCTTTACATGTAGTAAAAATAATCTTACAAAATGAAAGTAGTGAGTTATGCATTGGATGTTATTTCATATGGCATTTCATATGGCATATTCCCATTGTTGTCAAGTCATGAAATTGTTATTCCCATAAATTCTCATTTCCAGGATAGTATGCTGTTCTTCAGCCCACATTCAGATCTGTTCATTTATTGTTGTTGTCTTCAATTAAAGGAGAATGCTAAAGTAAAAGTTTAATTTTATAATTTACTTAGCTCATTATGTAACACATTTCAGAAATATGGTTTTAGTAACAAATTACGTTAAAAAAACACTCTTGGATTTTGGCAATTACACCGGGCAATTAATGAGCTGAATCTGATGCTCATTCACTTGACATAACGTCAGATTCGATGCTCGTTTAGCAGTTGATGTATATTTCAATATGGTATTGGCAGAAAGTGACAGCTTGTCAGACATTGATTTCGCCCGGAGTGTTCTTCCCTATTAGTATGCACGAATTAGAAATGCGAGGAACAACAGTGATGATAATTGTTCGGAACATTCTATCATTTCTAGCGATGAAGAATTATAAATAAATATGCACTAAAAATTAAAAACCAGGTAGAAACATTCGCTTGTCTTATCACTATAATCAGTCATTCAATTCTCGATTACTTTTCGCTTTATTTTGGCCCTATTGGTGTTCACGCTTCATCAGAAAAACTATATCAGATTAAAACTATTAATTATGGTATCATATGCCCTATACTAGATACAAAAACGCATCACGACCATGGACCATGATAGGACTATGACGTGATTCACAGAAAAAATCAAAACGAGGCTGCAGATACGCATAAATGTCAATTGGGTGTTTTTTGGTATATTTTCCATATTAGAACATCTTTTTGCATTAGTATTCTCCTCTTATTTCTCTTAGTTGCTCCTTTAATCTTTCAGTATTGATTATTGAAGGCCAATGGGTGTCTTTCTCTTCCTACTTCCTACAGTGTATAAGAAAAATACAGTACATGTAATTTGATGGTTTTATTATTATACATGTATTTCTTTTGTTATATTTCATTTGTTAGATATTATTACGTATTGCTTTCATTTGGGTTATTTTCCAGATAAGTGAGAAGTAAGTGAAAACCAACTTATCCTATGTAACGAGCTAGCCCTTTGGATGTTGGCAGGAGGAATGAGAGTGACAGATATGATGATACTTGTATATTGATAACAAGCTCAGTGAAGTGGGATGTAAGAACTAAATGGGCTTGTTGGTGCAGGTGTTGCTTATGTACAGTATAACAATTAGTTATACAACTATAACATTATGATATAGAGAAAATAACAAAATTGAAAATTATAATCAGCTAAAATCCTTGCTTGTTGATCATATCAATTAGTGGCCTAATTAGTTTGAAATCAAAGACAATTATTAGGATCGACTTTATTTGCTGGTATCCAGATATAAATTGCTTATCAGTTCTTTTAAATCATACTATTACAAGGTATTATTTATGAATATCTTATAATGTGTTCATTATTAATAAGATACTGATGTTTAACACTCATACACTTGTATATTCTTACTTTAATAATTATTTGGTTATATTTTATGTTATCGACTCTTAATATGTTTTGTTTTTTTGTATGAGTGAATATGTTCAGATTTGGATGTTATGTTACTTTGTGCTATTTTGTAATTTGTGAAAATTCAGCTCATGAGTAAATACTATTTTGCCAAGGAATTTTGTATAGAGTTAGATGGTGACATACAGCTGTACCTTCTGAATTGAATAAAAAGTAATAATACATAATGACTTTTTAATACAATATGTATTGTTCTCTCTTAATTATTTAGCAGATTTTTCTGTGAGCTATTACTTAATCAAGGCCACAAAATATTTCACTAGAGTACTCTTTTTCTTACAAGTAAGGGGTGGATGGGTGGGTGACCAAACGGTCAGTGCATGTGTGTTTCATTACAAGGTCTGTCACTGAGTCAAGTTGCATTGTTTTAATTCCCTGTGTGTACGTTACAATGAGTTGGGTTGCTTGTCCAACCTCATGGGGTTTGTTGGAGTCCTCCGGTTGCCTCGAACTGCTAAGAGAACACCAATTCACAAACGAATTATCGAAATATAATTAAACCATATGTTAGTGCCGAAACGGCTTAGTTTGTGTCAACAGGACGTTAAACTCCATTCCTGACTTTGAGAAAAGAACGTAGAAATATTTCATTTTCCAATTAGAGCTAGCTAATCGGTTAAAATTCCCAAACTTGGCCTCAAATTCATTATATTTGGTAAAACTGTCATTGAAACATGTCATAAGAGTTACCTCCCTTATTTAAAATAGTCAATTACATCATTGACCTCCGATTACATGTATTTGACATGATCAGTTCGCTTGTCATTCAAAAGCTGCATTGTGATATTTATTGTTTGGATTCAGTACTCTGCAGAGGGTTGGCTGGTAATATGCTTTGCAAAAGATAACATTACTATACTGGCAGTTGCTTCAATAGAAATGCTGAACTCGGTTTGTGGTTGGTCAATTCAATTCTTTATTTCTTTAAGTCTACTGACTCATCAGATAACATATATACACAAACATTATAGTTACATATATAAACAAATACAAACATTATAGTTACATACAAACAAACACAATATATACATGGCAGTTAAATAAAAAACATACAAAAAGTATGGGGATGAGTGTTAATAACTTGCATTAAATTGCTAGCCTCAAAAGGATACACAAATTTAAACAAGACGGAAAGAATAAGTAAATATTATAGCCTTCAAAAAATTATCCGTTAATTTATTTTCTTTTCGATCTTTTAAAATGACTTTAAAATGGGGAAAATAAGACACATTATTACCATAATAAAAACCAGGTAACAGTCAAATCAATGGGTGGGGGGGACATTCTAGTTAGAACAGGTAATCTGGCAAGTTTAATTATTATTTAAAAGAGTGGTTCTTTTCTTATCTGCAGAAATGAGAAATTTAGCCAGGTTTCGTATTTCGGATGTTGAGGTTGTACCTAATAATTGAATTAATTTAAATATATTAGGTTTTCTAAAAAAGTATGGTTTGATAAATTGGTGACGCAATTCATTATAGCAAGACGCATATTATCCCCCCCCCCCCCAAAAAAAAAGAAGAGTGTGTCCAAATGGGTCAAATTGGCCAAAATCATAACTGACTGCATGTATTTGCATGAAAATTCCAATATTTACCCAATTGTCATAACAGGCGTACAGGTTTGGTGAAAGTTGGGGTGTGGGCATACTCCTCGCAGTGTTCCGTTTGATTAGAGAGAAATGTGATTTAACGTCCATTCAATACAACTAGGTCATTTCGGGACTAACGTTGGATTAGAACTAATCCTACTAAGAAAGGGATTTCTCGCTCCATTAAATTGCTTCAGGAATATGGGGTGTGGGTAAATAACGTGAAATTCCCCCAAAAATGTCCGGTTACGGGTGGCGGTGCTGGTCTTCTGTGATAGCGGAGTTTACTGTGTTGGGACCCTTAAGAAGTCACAATTTTAATCCGATTTTGATAAAACTTGAAATGCATGTTTATAACTCAAAGATCTTGATTCCTTCCGATATTTGCGCATATTTGATCGTAACTTCCTGAATTATGGCCCCTGATTGTACGCAAAATCGTCTATTTTAGCTTGTGGTCCCTCTGGAGGTTGCAATTATTATCCGATTTATATCACCGTAATGAAGGTTGGTTTTGAATTTCGTAAAAATCGGACTTAAACTATTGGACAAAATGGGCGCCGCTTGTACGCGAATAGTGTACAAAATATGGTATATCAAGGTTGTGGACCCTGTAGTCGTAGAGGTCACAAATTTAATCCGATTTTGATGCTACTTGAAATGCATGTTTATAACCCAAAGTTCTTGGTTCCATTTGATATTTGCGCATATCGATTTGTAACTTCATGAATTATGGCCCTAGTTGGAAATAGATCGCGTTAATTATTAATTCCCGTCCCGTATAGTCCGGGTCACGCGTCAATTGTATCACTGAGCCAAGATTTAGTTCAGTGTCATTCAAATTACCGGAAAGTCGATGAGATGCAGGGTTACATTTAAAAAATATGATGCGCGTTTATGTACATATTTGTTTCTCTTTGATAGTGTGTGTGAAGGTATGCTGCGCTGTGGAACCACCACTACATGAAGGTGATTCTTATAAGGATGTGGAACTGGCCGGACGGGACTCGCATGTCCAATCATAACATAGTATACAATGTTGCAATGCATATGTGCATTATGGTCAGTGTGATGTCTATTTTCTGTCTTGTCCGCAGGTTTATCTTGTATATTTTGTTTTGCACTTACTATTAGGCTATAACTCTATGATTTGGGGGTTGAGTTGAAGTAGTGCAGTCTTAATGCAAAAAATATTGTAGAGTGGCATTGTAATGTCAAACACAAAATCATGCTGATGTTTTTTGTCAAAAAATCTTTGTGCATGTTTAGCGGTACAGAGCAAGCTCAAAGTAAGTAAAATGGTTGTGACTTTTTTTCATAAAACTTTATCCAAAGCAAAACCCTTTCAGAAAATTTATATATAACCGGGTAAAATTTACAATTATACTGTCATATTTTATTTCGATAGGACGTATCAGTCCCGTCAGGCAAACTGTAAGAAATGGGAGTCTGAAGTACTAATGCGTTTTTCCAAATTTATGTGACTTTTCCTTTGCGAATTGATTAATATGTCTGAATTTATTCTTTATATAGATGACAAAGTACAAAGAGATGTTACATGCTATGTATTCTTAAGCTGTAATAAATAAAGACATTGTATTGTAGATTTTCGTGGTGCCGCTGGTGCGGTTGGAAATAAGCTATACACAGTAAAACAAGTGTGTAACGTTACTCTTTTCAAGTGAAATCTTAATCCATATTTGGTGTAACTGGTGCTTTACACTAAGAAGGAGTGACTTTAGACGATTTGAAGTGCAAACTTACTCCAATGGAGTGTAAACCCTTAGTTACACTATTTTGTGTAACAATATACACGATAAATTGTGTAAGTTTACTCTGACAAAAGTGAATCTGCTGTTCGTCCTTGGTCGGTGTTAAGTATACTGAAAATAAGTGTAATAAAACATAATTTTGGGTGTATTTTATGTCTCAGGGAGGGGTGAGTAACCAGAAACAAATAAAGCAGTAAATAGTGTAGCATGACACTGAACGTAGTGGCATTGTCACGCGAGTGGGGGCAAATTCTGAGTTTACTTTTCTAGAGGCATTTTTCACCAGGAATCCGAATCTGGTAGGTAATAAGTCAGGTGAGGGGGCGTTTCCGAGATAATGGAGGTCAAAGGTCACGGAAGGCCAAATAACGAAAGAAACGTATATAATTCAAAATCGGTTCAGAATAGGGCCGGAAATCATTGATAACAGCAATGAGACAATTATAATACAGTAATATATTATAATAACAATGAGCAGCGATGACACCTGCATACCTGTGGTATTAAGCTCTATTACTATGATAATGAAGGGGGGGGGGTATTCAATGCCAAAATACAAGTCTTAGTACGAAATTCCAAATATAATGTTACATATCACTGAAAAGCTTGTTGTTTGCTCTCTTCAAATATGTAAATAATTTTCTGGCACATTTAGATTTACTTACCGGTACCTTACAAAACGGTCAAGTTCGGTTGGTACTAAACTCAATTACTGTGATAATGAAGGGGGAGGGGTATTCAATGCCAAAATACAGTTCTTAGTACGAAATTCCAGATACAATGTTACATATCACAGAAAAGCTTGTTTATTACCCTCTTCCAATATGTAAGTAATATTATGGCACATTCATATTTACTTACCTTAAATAGCGATCAAAGTTGTGGGGTATTAAACGCTATTACTATGATAATGAGGGGGGGGGGGGGTATTCAATGCCAAAATCACGTCTAAGTACGGAATTCCAGATATAATGTTACATATCACTAAAATGCTTGTTGTTTGCTCTCTTCAAATATGTAAATAATTTTATAGTACATTCATATTTACTTACCTTAAATAGCAATCAAAGTTGTGTGGTATTAAACTCTATTACTATGATAATGAAGGGGGGAGGGGTATTCAATGCCAAAATACAGTTCTTAGTACGAAATTCCAGATATAATGTTACATATCAGCAAAAAGCTTGTTTATTACCCTCTTTAAATATGTAAATAAGTTTATGGTACATTCATATTTACTTACCTTAAAAAGCAATCAATGTATGGTGGTATTAAGCTCTATTACTATGATAATGAAGGGGGGGGGGGGTATTCAATGCCAAAATACGGGTCTAAGTACGAAATTCCAGATATAACGTTACATATCAGCGAAAAGCTTGTTGATGTTCTCTTCCAATATGAAAATAATTTTCTGGCACATTAAGATTTACTAACCTTAAAAAGCAATGAAAGTTTGGTAGTATTAGGCTCTATTACTATGATAATGAAGGGGGGGGGGGGTATTCAATGCCAAAATACGGGTCTTAGTAGGAAATTCCAGATATAATGTTACATATCAGCGAAAATCTTGTTGATTTTTCTATTCAAATATGTAAATAATTTTATGGTACATTCATATTTTCCTACCTTAAACAGCGACCAAAATTTGGTGGTATTTAGCTCTATTACCATGATAATGAAGGGGGAGGGGTATTCAATGCCAACATACGGTTCGTAGTACGACATTCCAGATATAATGTTACATATCAGCGAAAAGCTTGTTGATTGCTCTCTTCAATTATGTAAATAATTTTATGGCACATTCATATATACTTACCTTAAAAAGCGATCAAAATTTGGTTGTATTAAGCTCTATTACTATGATAATGAAGGGGGAGGGGTATTCAATGCCAAAATACGGTTCTTAGTACGAAATTCCAGATATAA
Organism: Patella pellucida; assembly: GCA_917208275.1. Lineage (NCBI taxonomy): Eukaryota > Metazoa > Mollusca > Gastropoda > Patellidae > Patella > Patella pellucida. The sequence continues at coordinate 37,485,105 of OU795036.1, forward strand.
TGGTACATATCACAGAAAAGCTTGTTTATTACCCTCTTCAAATATGTAAGTAATATTATGGCACATTCATATTTACTTACCTTAAATAGCATAGCGATCAAAGTTGTGGGGTATTAAACTCTATTACTAAGATAATGAACGGGGGGGGGGGGTATTCAATGCCAAAATACGGGTCTTAGTACGAAATTCCAGATATAATGTTATTATTATATTACTGTATTATAATTGTCTCATTGCTGTTATCAATGATTTTCGGCCCTATTCTGAACAGATTTTGAATTTTTTACGTCTCTTTCGTTATTTGGCCTTCCGTGACCTTTGACCTCGATTATCTCGGAAACGCCCCCTCACCTGGCTTATTACCTACCAGATTCGGATTCCTGACGATAAATGCCTCTAGAAAAGTTAACTCAGATTTTGCCCCCACTCGGGTGACAATGCCCCCCTCCTCCCTCTGGTCTACTAGTACCCTGGGTCAGTTGTTCCCACTGGAATATCCGTTTCCAGGGTCTAAGATTGGTGTAAATGCTAAATTTAGTATTTACAGCAATATTTCTTGGTAAATGCTCCTATATAGAATGCACAAACCTTAAACTCCATGCAGTTTAAGAACAAAAACAGCAGTTGGAGTGATTTTACCCGTAACTGAGAGTTTAGCAGTCATTCTAGTGATGTATGGGTACACTTAAAGAAGTAAAAGTTTGCACCGAACGGGGAGCATAGCAGTCGCTCCGGTAGTGTAAGGTTATCCTTTATAGTTTACATGTTTACGCTGAACCACGACTGTAACAGTCGCTCTCGTGGTGTAAGGTTACCCTATATGTTGTACATGTTTGCACCGGGCTGAGAGCTTAGTAGTCGTTATAGTAGCGTAAGTGTAGCCCTAATCGTGTACGTTTTTACCTCACCGGGAGCTTCGCATCACCTGTACCAGTGAAAAGTTACACCTAATGCTACTGAAGATGCACCCCAAAAGGTGTATATAACCACCACTCGAGTGTAGTTATGCTGGTGTAACCTTATACCGAGCTCTCGGTTACACTTCAGTTGCACCTTTTGTGGAGGCAGCAGGAGTTCGCCCTAAATTGGTGTAATCTATGAAAATATTTTTTACAGTGTAGTACATTTGCGGTTTATTCCCGGGAAGGCTCAGTTAGTGACTGTAACGGATTAAAGAAGGCCGTTTTCGACGACTTAACGGGAATCCAGCCCCTAAGGATTAAAATGGATTTTAAAAAAGTAACAATGGTGTTATAGAGTGTTATGAATAGAATTTACACTCTCATAACCCCCACTGTAACTAATTAACCAACATTTTAGCATCAGTCGTCGAATAAGAAATAAAAACATAACTATACTATAACAAAAATTCATTTAATATTTGCAAAAAAATAAAAAACATAACTATACTATAACAAAAATTAATTCCGTCAAATAAATAAAAAAACATAACTACACTACAACAAACACTTCGCTAAATAAGAAATAAAACCAACTATAATATAACAAATATCAGTTCAGTTTCGCCAAATAAGACACCCTGTCTTAATACTCGACTAAAGTCAATACATGAACCTCGTGTTTTCGTTTCAATTCCTGGAGCTTGCTTTGAATTTGGGCATATTTGTATCTTTTCTTTGGTGGTTCCTGTCCCCCAGCATATTGAACTATTCTTATCTCATTAATATGTTGTTCCTGTTGCAAAAATGCAAGTCCCACCCCAACCAGCTTCAGCCAATTTTTCACAACTTAAAAATATTGATGCGGATATCCTTACCAAATCCAAATCATCTATAGAATATCATAAAACTTATTTGAAAACTTAACCACTTGGGCCTGAAAGGGTTAATAAAGATAACTATAGCTGAATGGTACAGCCTAGAAAACATTAATATTTTGTTCGACAATTTGTCACTTTATATCTTTGTTTGAAGTGTGTTGACCTACCATACCTGGCTGAGTAATTATATTGTTATTCTTACTTGTCACTGCTGAACCACTGATATATCGATTCTATCATATTGTCATGTAGCCTATTAGTCCTAACGTGTTTTGGAATGTGAACACTGAACAGCCCACACAATCTACTAAACTTATTGTTTCCTAAATATGACAATATTCGCATTATATTATATTATTGAAATTTAAAAATAACATAAACCACACGTACGGTAATTTTGGCACCAACACGGACATATATATTAATATTTGTATCACTTACCTTGGATACATATTTTTTGTCGAATACATTTAATGATAATCGTTCAGTCATTGCTAAACAAATTTACAGTGTATTGTTTATTGTTCACCCGTGTTAAAATTAAAAGTAAATATACCCCATAATAACTAAACAGCTACTAACTCATTTAAATGGCCTTATTATAATTGACACAATAATAATTCCCTTTTAAATCACACTCTCACAATCATAAATTAGATCCGCACTTGGCCATGAAGGAATATTTCAAGTAGCTGGGCATATTTGTTTATTAGCCTTTTGATATATCATTATAATAAACACAAACTCAAACAATACCTCGCTTGTATTTACAACAATTTATATTTACTTAAATAAATAGAACACTCAACAGAAGCCTAAACCGGATTTTAGTTATAAACTTGACGGAAAGCACTATCGAATCAGATACAGTTTCCGAATTATGAATTGGGATTGTTCAAGTGTCCTAGTATATCACATAGTTAACATACCACAAATACCTGACTTTACGACTTTGTGAAATATTTTTAGAGCTCTTTTAACCACGGCGCAGGGCGTAGATAGATCACTGAACTAAGAAATTTGTATATATAATTATTGTGTGTAAGTAAATACCCTGAGAAAGATTTATCATAAATCGATTGCATTACATAATGGACCCATTTAGTGAAGCAGGTACATGTATTAACAACACTCGGCTGCTTTATAATGTGAATAATATACATGTACTTACTGTAAATATTACAGGTCTAATTTGGGCCTACTATATTAATCTCCTAAGCTTTCATCTTTAAAATATAAGAAATCGAAAAGGCGTATACACCTGCGGTTTCCTTATGTTGTGTTTGAATATAATTTTGCGTCTTACGTGCCCAGAGTATAAGATAATATATATCCATGTCTTATGTTTACTTTTCTGTGTGTATGTAAATTAATATCTTCTATAGACTGCACATTCGCGCGTCTCTTGTTGTTCTATCTATGAAAGGAAGCGACTGAAAGAATATACCATAGTGTCATTGAATATTAATATTATTAGAGTAAATGCTTTAAAGGGTCAATCCCGATAATATTTTTTAGAATAAAACTCTTTTATTTTGTGTTAAAATCCATTAAGATCCCCTACCTTAGGGCCGAACAACTAACTCAATGTGTGATACGTTTTCAAACAACTTAAACCCACAGTCTTCATCTTGAAATGGAGTCAGGTGTCCCAAACTGTATTATGTGGTGATTTGATAAAACCAGACTTTTATTTTATAAAGAAAAATTGTGTCGGTGAAATAAACCTTTTGTAATCGAGTACAGCACATGGACCATTCACCGTGTAGACCTCTAAAGGAACGGGAATCGATTATCGGGTCACCCAACGAAAGAATTAACCCGAAATCTTAAAAGGGTTAGCCCACGTGTCCGGATAAGCTGTTTTAACGCTCACGTCCAAACGACTCAATATTTTGAGCTGAAATTTTGAGTCAGGGTATATACACTATTCTTCTATATTTTGGCGTTTAAATTTCATACAGACTCGGACTTTTATTTTTGAGGCTCTGTTCTATTCGGGACAGTCCCTTTAAAAAGGGATTGAGAGAATATCTCGTGAATCAATGCTTAGGTTAAAATTTAAGGCCGCTATGCACTAATATGCAATTTCTTCAAATTAATTAACATAAATGTTGAATGTGCCAAATCCTCAATGGAATGTTAAACTGTTAGAATCGCATGTGGAACTATTATTTTCATCTCCATGATTGACAGATCAATCAAGTACCAAAATCTATAATAATGGTAGTTCTACTCTACAATATTTAGTTGTGGTATAAACCTATGAAAGTCAACGGTCACTATATTCATCTCTAGATATTGGCAAGGCTATAGTGAATCGTGATATTACCAAGCGGTTGTTAACTATTATTATCAAGCTTATCGTGCACCTAAATACAAATCCGCGTCTGCCAGGCAGGATACTCCCACATTTTGCAAGAGATTGAATAAGAACAACCTAAACAAAAAGCGATTTTTCGAATAATCAAGGGCAATAATAATTATTCAGGAATTAAGAATCCAATATGCGCGAATATTGACAGGAATCAAGATCTTTTTGTTATAACGATATATTTCAAGTTCCATCAATATCGGATCAAATTAATTGTGACTTGAGAGGGTCAACACCATTGATATACCATATATTTACACTACATGTATTTGGCATTTGCGTACGCGGGGTGTCCATTTTGTCCGATAGTTTTGGTCAGCTGATTTTCACGAATTTTAAACTCAGCCATTATTATGGTGTAAATTGTGATGTATTCGATTGATAATTGTGACCTCTAAAAGTAAGTGCAGGAGGACCACACCACACGTAAAACAAAAAAACTACAAGATAAACTTATGCGGACAAGACTGAAAATAGACATTGCAAAAATAAAAAAATTAGCAAATCCGGGGGCCAGCCATAAGCGTCCACTGCGCTGTACAGCCCGGACCTGTTATGGTACAGGCTTCATTAAAATGATTTACAAAAAAGACCTAACAAAAATAGGACCAATCTCGACAGTGTCGTCTCTTCAATGGCGATAGACTGCCAGTTGACGTCAGGTTAGAACGTCAAAGAATTTTAACAATAAGGGATATAATCCGGACAGTATCTGGGAAAACGCTAAAATAATAAGTGTACATGTAGTGAACAAACAGGAGCAGAGCCCGACAGCGAGAGTAAATGACGAGATTATTATTATTATTATATTATTATAGAACAGTCTGCAGTACGAAGGGCTAAAACTCTACTCTAATAGTAAGTGCAGGAGGGGGGGGGGTATATCACAAGCTAAAAAACGCGATTTTTCGTACAATCAGGCCCCGAGTTCACAAAGCATTCTCAGACTTAAGTTGGGAATATACTCAAAATTGTTCGCCTTATTTTAACAAAAATATAGCCCTTTATTAAACCTTGGTTGTTTTAATATATTAAATACACCAATAAAATGCTATGTGCAAAGTTTTGTGTATCTGGATCAAAGATATTTCTCATAAAGAGTGATTGAAGGTTGAGTAAATTCTCAACTTAAGCCTGAGAATGCTTTGTAAACTTGGGGCCAGGGGTCATAATTCTGGAAGTCACTATCTGATATGCAGGGATATCGAAAGCAACAAAGATATTTGGGTTGTAAACATGCATTTCAAGTTTATTTAATCACAATCGGATTGAAATTGTGACCTCCATTCGCGTACAGGCGGTAGCCATCCGGCAGTTTTGGTCCGATTTTCACGAAATTCAAACTCAACATTCATAACGGTGTAATAATAAAACGTTTGTTTTTTTTAAATCGGATAAAAATTGTGACCTCTGGAAGGACCACAAATAAAAAACGCGATTTTTTTTTTACAATCAGGGGCCATACATGCAGGAAACTACGAAAGGGACCAAGATCTTTCAGGTTTTGAAAATTGTGACCTCTAGAGTGTCCACAAACAAATTTTGGACGGACAGGGGCGATCACAATGCAAGTCCGCATGGAAATGTGGGCATATAAAAAATTTGCATGTTTTTGACCTCTAGAGTGTCCACAAGCTAAAAACGTGATTTTTCGTAGAATCGGGGGCCATATCCATGAAGTTGCGGTCCGATACATGCCAAAATCGAAAGGAACCGACATTATACGTCCACATGAATATGTGGGCGTACAAAAGCAGGCATGTTTGTGACCTCTAGATGTCCACAAGCTAAAAACGTGATTTTTCGTACAATCAGGGGTCATAATCCATGAAGTTACTGCCCGATACATGCCAATACCGAAAGTTTCGTTGAAATCAGATAAACATTGTGACCCGTATAGAGTGTCCATAAACAAATTGCGAACGAACAGGGGCGACGGCAATAATACGTCCACATGAAAATGTGGGCGTATAAAAAGCAAACATGTACAATAAATGGGAGAAGTAAAGCAAAGTAAAAGAATAATAAAGTACGAAGGAAAAAAAATCTAAATCCGTTTGAACGAGTTACTATTTCGTGATGACAATATTCGTTCAAACGAGATAGTAACTCGTTCAAACGAGATAGTGACTCGTTCAAACGAGATAGTAACTCGTTCAGACGTTATAATTAATTCGTTCAAACGAGATACTAATTCGTTGAAACGAGATACTAATTCGTTCAAACTAGATATTAATTCGTTCAAACGAGGTAATTAGTTCACCCAAACGAGATAATTCTTTCAAACGAGATAATTCATTCAAACGAGAAAATTTATTCGAGATGGTGAAAGGGTATAAAATGAGAAATGCTGTGAAAATGGCCATGAAAACAAAAACGGCAAGAAAAACAAGGAACAAATTTATCAGGTTGTATTTAAACATCTGAATGACCTACAGACATCTTCGACACGTTAGCTAAGATGCACAGACCCAATTATTAGTGAAATGCATATAAAAAGAATATTAAAATATTTGGGCGAACTCATTAACTTTGAATATAAATACCGGTACGTGATTTACACAAAATGTGTATTGCATGTCTTTCTTTAGGTTTCAGATGTTATAGAAATGATTAAGTACGACCTCTATTACATGATAAGCTCAAAATCAACCCTGTTGTCACTATCGGAGACTGCCGGAAAAAACCCGTCAATCAAAGTTACCGTAGCCATTAAGCATGTTACTTGATGATCGAGAGTATAGTATGGGTAGATTAAAGTAGCTAAGTCTCTAACTCAATATCATCCAAAATCTTCAACATTGAAAACACGAATTATTTGTCAATTTAAATCAACATTGATGCTGTGATCTTATTTGAAAAAATGGGATTCTGATATCCAATATTTAAGACAAAATAAACATTTTACCATTGGTACACGAATCGTGTACCCTGATACGTTTCAGTCCCAGTTCTAGCAATAGACTCGAGGAACGACGCTAGACATATTGCACCAAACCAAACGGCGTAGGTAGACTGGAATAACCAGACGCTAGAAATTTGCATTCGATTGAGACTGATGGCTTATTTAACTGATTTAAAATTAGAGTAAAAACGGAAACCATTTAATGTATATCAGTTTATATACATTCATATTACAGTATTATGTGAGTTGCGACCCACTTGTGTCAATTTCTAGGTCCCAAATGTTAGCGATTTAGCTCCTTTAAACTCTCTTTCTTTCACATGTACAATTCGCAATAAAGCCTACGTGTATACACGACAACACGATTTTGACTGCAGAGACCTGTATGATATGAAGAAGCTATAGAAAACTAATAGAATATTACACTTTTATTAAACAGCTGAAAGTATATTACACGGTTATTAAACAGCTAAAGGGATATTACATGTGCACTTTTATACAAACAAATATAGGCCTTATCTCTTGCATGATAAAATGCAATTCAGGGATTTAGAAAGTTGTGATTGTTGTAGTTTTGTCCCTTTTCTCAGTAAATCATAATATAACTTTTTCATTTCAATATATTCTTGAACGAAATAGACCAGTTTCTCTTATGACATTTTAATGTCTGCATAATAATTTTCGTTATTTTTTTTTTAAATTGAATTTATATAGGCCTACTCTAAATAATTTTAGGCGAAAGTCTTCTCTGCAGAAATATTGGTCGACTTTCTAGAGGTCCGCAACATTTCCATGGGAAAAGCCCAATTGGAAATCAACGGTTTATGCTTAAGACCCACTTTACAATTTTGCGATGCCTTTTCCTTTCGTAGCAGGGATAAATCATTGTTTAGTAGGCCTATTGGTGAATATTAAATAGCGACAAGGCGACATTGAGAACAGGCATGCGCGTCACATGGGGGAAGGGGGGGGGGGTGAATATACTTAGACCTCCCCCCCCCCCATTTTTTTTCATATTAAGCCCTAACCCCTATTTATTTACAACAATTATTAGTATTAGTTAATATTCTATCGGTATAAAACATGTACATATCCCAATATGGTTTACATTGGTAAAATAAAACACAGAGAGAATCACCTTGGAAACGTGAGAAGGGAAAAGTAACTATTGTATTTTGTGATGTTTGAGTTAACCCCGTAAATTATACCAAAACTGGAACTTTTTAAACAAACATTATGGAGGCGCCCACCCCCAATCCCCCAGTTGGAAGGTGACCCTCCTATACTCTCCCTATCGCGCCACATCGGCTATAGAATCTTATCTAATCCAATTAAATGAAATTGGTTTTATCCATTTAGTAGCCTACTTTTCTGTACGTGGAATATTCGCCGGGTTGTTGTTATATTTTCCCGCGAACAAATTTACTAGTGAAATCTATTGAAATTTCGAATTGACATATTATTATTTAATGTAGAAGAATCGAGGTCTAAAGCTGAACATGTGTTTATTTTTTGTACTTAGAACTAGAAGTCCGTGATGAATGATTGCGAATGGTCCAAGACTATATAGGACGTTTATTCAGAAGTATCACCCTTTATATTTAGACAGAAGCGTTTCACAACGTGGAAACCGACTGCGTTATAATTATATTGTTATTGCCCCTTGATTTATTAACATCCATATAAGGACAAAAGAGGGAATCCTTGTTGAATATACAAACAGGAAATCCCGACTCACCCTCGATAGGTTCATTGAATCGAGTGACGTCATATCTTGGCTCAGTCCATTCGGTATGAGTCATTATTGACGGTTTTACGATAAGAGATTGAACGGGCAATCATAAAATATATGCCTATATGACTTTAGGTCGGCGACTATAGAACTGTCACTAACTCCAAACCTTCCTGGCAAGGTATTTTGAGTTAAAAATAGGGCGTGCCTCAAATTTGGCTCGAAGAAGTCACGTGATTTTAATATCCAATTGGCGGCACGCGGTTGTAAAGAAGAGGACAGTGAATAAAGTACATGTTGTCATAAATGGAACTTTAAATATCTTATATTGGGAGATGATTTGAATACAATACACTCCTGTAATCAACAGAATCAAAAAGTTGTAGCAAGTATAAACTTTATATGTTATACATTATAACTGTGCCTGGTATTGTTAGTTTTCGCGAGCCGGTTTGAACGTAAACCCATCCATTCAAATCAAAATGGCGGAGGATCATTTAGTTGGACTCAGTGCTCAAGAGCTCAGATATCTTACAGTAGATCGAAGTCTTGTCAATGACCCCTCTGTGCAAGCAGAATGGGCTGGAAGGAAGCTTATATGGATACCGGACGAACAAAATGGATTTGTTATGGCCAGCATCAAGGGAGAAAAAGGAGATCAACTGGAAGTGATCGTGGACGAAAGTGGTCAAAAGAGGTCTGTCCACCGAGACGATGTTCAGAAAATGAACCCCCCAAAGTTCAGTAAAGTCGAAGACATGGCAGAACTGACCTGTCTAAATGAAGCATCAGTTTTGCATAATTTAAAAGACAGATATTACTCTGGATTAATATATGTAAGTTATGTTTGTGAAGAATGTCACAAAAGTAGGCCTACAAACTACAAACAATCACATGAATGATTAATAACAATGCAATGCACAATAGGCCTACTATATGCAGCCGCAGACAGTATGTTTTGATTTTTTGGAATACAAATTATGTTGTCATCAATATTGGAGGCCTGTCTCTGTCAGAAGGCATCCATTGATATTGATATGTCACTTAATTGAATAAGATTTAGATAGGGGTACCGGTAATGGCGGTATATTATAACTTGATTAACACTATATAAATCTAAGGTGACTAAGTTCCCAAAAGTACCAGTGGCTTTAAGTATCAAATGCATTTCTCATCAATTACGCCCAAAGCATGTCTTAGGATAGCAATTCCCACAACTTATTATGGGTGCATATAGGTCCCATAGGCAGCCTGCCGTTGCAGTGGAAGAGGGGTACCAGCCCAAGAAAATCTTGGCTATAAAGCTTTAACAAACTGTACAATATGATAACAAGGTAAGAACTTTGTCAATTGTAATGACAATGTATGGACAAAATGACATTTTACATGTAAAAGCATCAAAGACAATACAATTCGTTCAGGTGATAGTACTAGTACTCTACTAGTAGTAAGTGCAGGAGGACTGCACTACACACAACACAAAAATCTACATGTTTAACGTCCACTCCCACCAAGGATGATATTGTACATAGACAAGTAGTACTGTTGGGGTAGTGCTCAATAAGTAGGTAAGCTTGATCCACATCGGCCTAAACAAACAATCCATTAAAGCTTATTTCATGTTAATACAGAATTTATGCTTCCACTGAAGTGTTATTTATGGCATATTGTAAAATAGTTATTACCGGTACTTCATATTTGCCACAATTGGTGACAGTCTGTTGATCAAATTCTGAGTTGGGGGTAGAACACAATCTACTTGATTAGGACTACAAAATGTAGCTATATCTATACCAATATCATGTAACTTCAAGCATAATCTCTAATTTTGCTTAATAACAACAATCTCTCTATTAACTGCACTTCCTTAGACAATTTATTAGAATAATATTCATAGAAAACTGAAGCGTAATACATAGTAGCCTACTACTGCTACATGCTATTATTATAGTAGGTATTAAGTCTGATATTAAATAATTTGACCTTAATAAGTTAATGTGGACAGCTACATGTATTAACTGTCTTAACCCTATTGTAAGTATTAGTAAGTGGCTATGCCTTGATGAATCCCATGGAAGTTCAGAAGGTCAGCCTTAGTTATTGTGACAGATTATGTAGGTGATGAGGCATGACACACAGTGAATTGTCAAACTTGAACATATTCATAGTTTTTACAATGTTCAACTAGTAAATAGCATACATTTTTATTTAGTTTAGATATGGATGTAATTACATGTATGGTCCTAGAAAAATCTTTTAAGACATATTTCATTATTTCTTGAACTTTAAATAACACCAGCTCTAGTAATTTAATAGTCATTGAAGTCATAGCATACATTTTTTTTAGTTTAGATATGGATGTAATTATGGGTCTAGAAAAATCTTTTAAGACATATTTCATTATTTCTTGAACTTTAAATAACACCAGCTAGTAATTTAATAGTCATTGAAATCTGACGGATAAATATTAAAATGGGGCCTGTTGCCTGTGGTTACTAAACATATCTCCTTGTCAGTTTTAGGGTTATCCTTGGGACATGATCAAGACACGAGGGCGGGGCACCAGTCCCCCCCCCCCCCTCAAGAGTTATTGGTGTTTACTGTTTATAGAATTGTAATAGTACCGTATCTTAAAATTATATTCAATGTACAACAAATACAAAATGCCAATATTTTATTTACAAACATGTACAAATGATTTATACATGTAAGCTTAGATAAGGTTGTAATGATGATCTATCTGTCTGTACACTTAAAGTCAGCTCGATGACAGTTATATCATATACATGTAATATTAAACAATAGTTTTTTGTAAGGATCACAAGTCAAGTGTTATTAAATAGTTGTAACTGAATAAAAGTTAACAGCATTGGAATGCAAGTAACCCCCCCCCCCCAAATCCTTTCTTAATCATTAATGAAAAAACCCCTGGCAGCTGGCTTACCAGGACTTCATTTAAAACCTACCGCTGGGATGAGTTGTTTAAAAAGAGTTATAATATCCAACAATTCTAACCAATTTATATGTACCGTATGTAAAACTAATTTTGAGTGTTAATGATTTGTTTTATTTTTATTTATTGCAGACATATTCAGGATTATTTTGTGTAGTGATAAACCCTTATAAAAAATTACCTATTTACCAAGAAAAAGTTATAGAATTATATAAAGGTAAAAAGAGACATGAAGTTCCTCCACATGTGTATGCAATAGCAGATTCAGCTTATAGGTGTATGTTACAAGGTAAATTCATTATTTGTTTCTATATGATGTGAGTGTTTTGCTTTAATGCTTAAAGGATTGTGAATGGTGATAGTTTCTGTATAGTTGAATATGATGCACTGTGTGTAAATAGAATATATTGATTTAAGTGTTTCCTGTTGTAATTAATCAAAATAGCCTACAACTCAATACTTGTACTAATAATATAGAATTGGTCGCACTATCAATTATTTATAAAATGTACATAAAGTTGACATGTATATATATATGTAATGTTTGGAAGTGTTGGTCCAGTGTGGAGTTAAATGAACCTTTTCTGCGTCTTCTGGAGACAAGACTTATTATGTACACATGTATGTAATGTATCAGGGATGTACAGTAGCAACGCCGGACGCTTGCGCTCGTCACTATTTTATGCCGCCTGGCACAAAGAAAAAAATCGAAGAAAGTTGCCCAGTCGTAGTAGACCCTATCATCACAAATTAGTTTTAAGAAAGAAGTATTAGTATTTTATTTATTTATATTTAGAAGTTGTGTAGGTCGATTCATTTCACGGTCACCCAGACCAATTTTACGGCACTTCAATGTTAAGGGTTTGAATGTCGTTAATGATGTCGTACATTCGGTTTTACGATCAATTTTTAATGTACTCATTCTACGGTTAATTCTACCGAATCTATACTAAATCCTTGCCTATCCACAATGTTAATGTTTTTTATTTTATTTCTTGCCTGTGTTGACCGTGGATTTGCTACGACCTGGGAGTAATAATAATATAATTCATGAGACACAAGTCAAATAAAACAAAGTGTTTTAATTATCAATATCATCTACCTATAATCATTGGTTGTACTCAAATAAAATACAAACACTGTTTTAAGAAAAGGCCTACATGTATATAAATTTGAATATATAAATGGAAATTGATTTGCACTGAAGAAAATAAAAGTCAACAAATGCTCTTAAAATATACCAATAAGGGTTGTACTTTCATAAAAGACCACACCCCCCTCCCTAAAAAGTTTTTTGGCTCGCTGCGCTCGCAGCAGAATTTTTCCACCACTCCGCAAATCCCGGCTACATCCCTGATGTATGTGTACAGACATTTTACAATGTACTATCCTTTGTGGGGATTGGCTTGCAAACCAAATAGAACTCTTTCTGATATCATTTATTTACTACCATACATTACCACATAATAATAAATCTTATTCACTTTATAAAATAGGATTGTCAAGTTTCAAGCTTTTATTGCAGTTTGGTCAATATTTTGTTTCTGTCAATGTGAATTAGGTTAAAATGTTTCCATAATAATAGCCTACAGTGCAATTATAATATAGTTGAAATTGATTACTGTACTTCAGTAGTCCATATTTTATTTTTCTATTATTGAACTCTTTTTATTTTATGTAAATTTGTATTTCCCCTAATTCAAGTTTAACTCGACCAACTTGCCAATCAAAATATACATATTATGTAGCAGGTCAAGATTTCCACAGGAAATACCTAGGGCAAAAATTAAAAAATTGTTTGTTTGCCCACTACCGACCCCCAAAAAGCTGCCTAATCAAATTATTTTTTGTAATTTTTTTACACTTGACAAAAACACCCAAACGCGAAATAATCAGTCGGGAGATTGAACAGCCACTGTCATGTCTAAATATATAGTAACACAAAACTCAACACATGATTTCGTAAAATTGTCAAAGTCTGGTCCTCCCAAAATGTACCAACTCATACAATGTACCTAATCATCATGAGTCAGATTTCGGCAAACTGAAATTTTTTTAACCCTGGTCTAGTAGAGCTATGAGCTAAGCATGAAATAAATGGACAGGAAATACATTACATGTATTTTATATCTGATATCATGCATGTAATGAGAAGTTAAATAAAGTGAGAGGTACACGTACCTAGTGGAATCTATTTTGTATCAATTAAAAATCAAAGATTATGATCTAAATTAAAACAAAATAACACCATACATGTACATGTAGTTCTGTAGATACATGTATGTCCAGGTTATGAGATAGAGAAATTACAGAATGTCGATGTTTTGTTAATCACCTGTATCAGATAAGTTTACTCGACAAGAACTATTAATGCAAGGCACCAATGTAAATACTATGATTTCTTAAGTCCCCAATGAGAGGATGCAGTGCTTCTAATGAGATAGCATCGAATAATCAGCTGTAACCAACAAAATTTTTTATCTTGCAAACAGACCAATTAAATTTGTACATGAACCAAATTAATTCTGTCAATATTAACACCATTTTTATGCGGACCTACATTGTATCTGACAACAATTACTATAATTGCTGCTTTTATTTAACCTATAGTATATCACTCAGTGTTATTATTGTTTTGATAAAAATGTCTACCCAGCACCATTACTGTAGTATTACACAATTGTTTTAATAGAAGAAGGTCTAGAGAAATAGATAATACAAACAAGACTTGTTTTTGGCATATACATACATTACACTGTATAATTATTTTGAAGTATGAAGCATGTGTAAGACAATAAATCTTTTACCACATAATTGATAATATTTAAGTATTATACCTACATGTATTATTTAGGTCTACTAGAGATTTAATTACTCATATCATGGGATGAAGTGTTAAGATACTATTGTTTGATGAATAGCCAACTTTTAACTTCATTCAGACATTTTGTGTGTGTATGCGAGTTTGGTGCATGTAAATGGGATGACCTTTTTGTTTGTTTAGACTGGCAATGTAGTTTGACCTCTTTAAAGGTTTAGAATTGTGCCATATCCTGAGCTAAATCCAAAATTATTTTGCCTACATGTAAACTTGGTTGTGCCAACTGCCAAGTAAACAAAAACTAATTGACCCATTTCATGCACAGTATACATGTACATAATTATGTCACACAGGCACATTTGTCATTTCTTTTGTATTTGAATATTAATAATAAATACAGAATATTTGAGAATATTGCAAAACAGAAAAATATGGTTTAACAGAAGAAATGACAATGGGATAATGACAGCTGCTTTTATATCTGTAAACAGTTTTCAAATATTTTAAAACATTTTCAGTATTTCAAGTGCCATTTTCTCTACCTCTGATTAGTCTGATAAAATAAATGATGTATGTACATGTATTGTATGTGGGTTCCTTATACTTGTATCTAAAGTATGGTTTTGTATGTTTTCGAGAGAATTACTTTATAAAATAAAGTATGAATACATGCATGTCCCTGCCCTATTTATTTCCACTAAACAGTATTTTTGCAGATACATGTACTAGACTCTCTCCCTTTAGTGATAGAAGGATATGCTAGGCATGTATGTATGCACATTTGTGTAGAGTCAATTAGAGTTCTGAAATTTAAAGTGTTGGCATTTAAAGAATTTTATCAATATATGCGCATCTGTATCTTATCCATTTCTAAATTTCTTTCTTTGGGAAGTTAAAAATACTTTAGCAACTTATATTAATAGATGCTGTTACCAGCCGACTTCTGGTGATTACATGTATGTATGCATGCTATATATCATGTAATGGAATCACCTGATAAAAAAAGCTGTAGCAAACTGTGTCAAGTCTACAAGGAGTAATATTACCATAGTACAACATTACTATGGCCATACTGCCAGATTTTGTAATTAGCCTTTGTAAAAAAAAGTAGGAAAAGATCTCTTAGACTTCATCTATAACAGCTGTGTGTTTAGTATTATTTTTAGAGTTGTCTTAAAGGTTTAAAAATGTTGTTTTTTTAACCTGAATAGGTAAAGGTTACAGTCACATTTTCACATTTCATTGATACATGTATGGGTGTTAGCTTTGAAAGATTTATGGCATTAATAAAAGTCTAATATGTACACAAACATTACTGTAGTAGTGAGAGTCCAGTGGAACATGTTTCATTCATTGTTTTTCTATCAGATGATATTATTATTTTGCTAGAATATACACATATATTGGAGAATATCTAATTTTGGTAAGGATTGAGCACCCAACAAAATTTAACTTATTATTCACTGTTATTATGACTGGTTTATAGAGCGCATCATACATTATGGTTTTAAGTAAATGGAAATGGCAAAAGTTTAAATACATGTATGATGATAGACCTGGCAAGTTCAGAAATAAGATTTTAAATAAAGTTAACAACTGTCAAGTCAAGTAGGAATAATACTGGCTGCAGATACTGTATTATTGGGGGATAAAAACTCTTTAAGAACTACATGTTTTATAAATATATTACAAAATTTAATATGAAGCTCTTAGCAGAAAAATAGTAGAAATACATTGTATAAATGAAATAGTTAAGAATTTCTAGCAACTGTTGTTATATTACTATTAAATTATATCGAATGCCAGGAAGATAATTATGGAATGGTAAATAGTGGTGTTGTCACGATTTTCTGGTTGTGAGTCAGTTATAAAGTTTGTACATGTATCATATCTCCAGACTAATGAATCATCCCCATTCAGTCAGTCAGCAGATGTCTGCTACATGTACCATTGCTACAACTCTTTGAGTAGAACATCTATTTTTGTCTGTATTATGTTGCAAAATGTATTAAAATGAAAAATATAAGAAATTGCTTTTCTTAAAAATTTACTGTACAGTGTATAGGACACATTGAATCAGCTTCTTAGTTCTTATTAAGGTTCAATATTCCAACTTTGTGTAATTGTTCATTCTGAGAATGTCTTCACTGATGAACATTTTCTACTTAAACTAAGCAGACATACATTGTACATGTACCGTTAAGCCATCAACAACCCTATGGGACTAAAAACCAAGGTCCCGTGTACACATGGGCGTGCACATAAAATATCCCTTGGCAGTTGGAATTCAGTTGCTGCCTGGGCAAAATTTCACTCATAGCACACTGTATGGCGTATGTCAGTCTTCAATTAGCCCAGGTTAGGTGCATAAGCGTAGGACGTTAAACCCCATTTCATTCATTCATTTATTTCTGAGGAAGGAGGGTGTGTGAAAGTGAGGAGTAGGCCTACATGTATTAATGAGCATTTGCTGCTTAGGCTTAGACTGGTGGCCAGTCTTCTCCACACACCAAAAATTGGCTAGTCCTCTCCTCTCCCCAAAAAAAACAACGTAATCTCTAGAGACTGGGCAAATAGAGCTTCAATCTCATCGAGACGCATGATTCAAGTCACGTGACTCGAGGCGTGCTTGATAACTGTCAATTGTCAATCATTCCAAATAAGGTAGGACGAAAAACATGGCAAGAACGGCCATTTTATTGTGAAGTTAGCAAATTGTCCAGTCTCTGGTGCTGGTTACAGGCTTACTCAAATTTATTTTTTATACAAATGGAAACGAAAGTGTTGGTTTACTAAAAACTAATCCTTAACATATAAATCGAAATTTAAAATAAATAGAAGAGACTGGGCCAGTCTAGCTGAGGCTATGCATTGTGATAAACAGTTTGATTACTACATGTACATGTGTGAGTAATTAATGAGTGTCATCTTTTTTTTTTTTGAGATTAAAGTTGTGCGACATTTGCCTCACTATTGCCACCTGAATTAATAAAATTTGTGTACTGACTACTACTGAATTTAACTTATTTAAAAAAATTACATTTAGTTGTGGATTGTATCACAGATCCTATTAAAACACAGATCCTATTTTTTTTTTTTTTAATAGTTCAAAATTTTGTTTTACTTTACTACTTGATAGTCTACATGTACACTAGGATCTAAAAGAGGTTTTATCATTGAGGTGTTCTTGACAAGGGTGAGGGATTAGTCAATGAAACTAGGCCTTTTGATGCACGAAACTGTAGGTAAACCACTAGAAATGTCATAGCTGATTTATTAATCAATGTCTGATGTCATAGGGTCAAAAGCCATTCATTTGACCTACCTATCCCTTAAGTATTGGCCATCTAAAGTATAAAAAACAAAACGAAATTTTGATCTGTATTTTAAATAATCAGATGGGGATTACTGTAAATAAAGTATGTCTACTAATACTAAACAACCCAGCTTTATAGTTAGTAAGCTACATGTATTGTATAATATTTGTATAGTTTATTTTTGTATTAAATTGACCTATACAAGTGTATAATAATAATACATGTACATGTATGGTTGAAATCTCATTCAGGTGTTTATAGTTAATGTGTTTGTTTATTGATGAGCATAACACAGGTTTATTTTCTTTTTGAAATATGTACATGTATATACATGTACATGTAATATTGTGCAGAGACTGCAGACAGGTGCTTGGTTGTCATAAAACAAAATTTTATACATTATAATACTCAAGTAGCTTGTGTACTATCAGTGTGAAATGTCCTCAATACCCTTTTGAATGTAGACAGATTTTCTTATCATTGCGGATAGCAAATGATACCATTGAAGATATATCCGGTTCTGTTTTGAATAAAGTCTTGAAAAAATGTAAAATTAAAGAAGTATTTGTGCTAGATTCATTTATAATCACTAATGTATCAATTTAATATCAGGTACATTGTATATGTAGAAGTTATTTTAATGTATTTTAGATTTGAAAATAATGATTCTTGTCTGATTCTGACAGAACAATACTTATGGATGGCCGAATGGTTAGCACATGCATGCTGTATCGTACAGCCTGTCATCGAGATACATTGTAACTGGCGTGATTTTCGAATCCCTGGTTTAACTTGGCAAGGAGAAGGGTCGCCTGTCCAACCTTTGGTTTCCTCCCAATGCTAAAGACCCCCACGCGCAAGCAAATTATTGAAATGAAATAAATCATATGTTGGTCCCAAAATGACCTAGTTTGTGTCGAGTGGATGTTAAACCCCATTTCTCTCTCTCTCACTTGTGTCATACTTACTCTAGTACATGTAATATGAAATGGAACCACAGTGCTTGCTGAGAAAGTACCATGAGATTATCAAGATTGCTTTCCCTTTAGTGTTTGGTGCAGGATGATGGGCTTTGCCAAGAACAGTGTCCCTTCCTTCAGATGGTACAGAAATCTGAGGTTCTGTGTACTTGTAATATGAAATGGATCGTAATACGCTCCAAATTTATCTCATAGGACACTGTCTGTCTTCATTAGCCTGGTTTGTGCAGAACAATACTCAGTGTATGTATGTTGTCATTGAACCCCATTTCATATCACAGCATGACATGTTCGTTTCAAAATATTGGCAAAAAATGTGACAATACAAATGAACTTAGGTTGTGGTGGGGACAAATCTATCAATAATCACATGCTTTAACTGTACTATAATTTTTGTTTTCTTCTCTTACAGATAGAGAAGATCAGTCCATCCTCTGCACGTAAGTTTATAAGATATCAACAAATAAGTAAATCTGATTGGTACAGTGTTGAACAATGTCATATACATTTATTTAATTTAATAAATCTATTTAATTTAGTGCAAGACTATTATGACAACAAATTTGATGAATGCACGGACATTCTAAGATGCAAATAAATGCACATACATGTATTGTAAATGTCTACTTTTATTTTATGTTTGAAAATCTGATGTACCTATGTGGAAAATATGTTGCTGATAGTCACTTATTGATATTTATTTAAAACTACTATACTATAATTCAACTCAAATTATCATGGTCTCGTGTTTCCTGGAGCATATTGTAATGTGGAATGTGAGAATGATTCTTCTACGGCCACTTCATCTTTTATTTTTCTTCAAATGCAGTTTTAAATCATTTAATATTTATGTCAGTAATTATTGATTATTTCTTATTTTTATGTACAACAAACTGATAAATTGACACATGATTCCATAATAAAGGCTAAAGAATATGAAAAATTATTTTAATATGCAAAGTTCCTGTGTGTTGTCCAAAATAACAGAAGTGGAAGCCCTGTACTGTACGTTACCAGTACTTATGTCCTAAATATTTTCCTGGAATCTTATTTTATAGAGGCGAATCCGGTGCTGGTAAAACAGAGAATACCAAGAAAGTCATCCAGTATTTAGCGTATGTAGCTGCCTCATCACGATCAAACCGTTCATCGGTATCCAATGTATCACATGCCTCGGTAAGCTACTGCATGATTTTATTTCACTGACATTTATTTCCTGTTGGACAAGTTTGCATGTCATTATTAAGTTGTCACGTCTGCACAGCCCAACTTACAGTCTGTTATATATCTATATACTCACCAGCTTCTGCATGTATATATTGTGATCATTGTATGTTCATGTCTTGTCATTTCATTAATTATAGAGGGCAGGTTTCTATATAGGCCTATACATAGTTAAATATTGATTCACAGATTTCATGTCCAATAGACTCATCATATAATATTCCGAGCAAGTCAATTATTAATTAAATTATTTAGTAAATATAACTTTCTGTGTCAAAATCATATTTTTCTTTGGTGGTTATATTTGAGATCTACTCAAGTTTAGTAAAAAGTTGTACAGGATGTTTACAGTTTGCCCCTCAGACTTCTGTCTCAAACTTGTCATAAATGTTTACCTTATAAGCTTATATTATACTGCAATATGGTACAATTTCTTTTTACAGAGAAATAATTTAAAAGAATGTCCATGTTTGTATTGTCGACTGTATCTTATTGTTCACCAAGTGTTTGTGTGACTAGTCGAGGTAGACTGTTAAATCTTTTTAAAGCAACAGTTTATCAGTCTGTTGGCCATACATATACAGGTGGCTTGTGGCTTTACAAGAATATTAATGTAGAACTTGAACCTCTTAAAACTAGTAGCTCTAGGGACAATATCTTTATTCGTGTGCCCTCAAGCGTAACATTATCTTAAAGTATAATTACCATTTGGTTTTGATAACTTGGATACACTTTAAATATGGTTATTGTTAAACGATGCTGGTATTTGGTTACTATTGTGCATTATTCGTGTATATTTTATGCAATGATAAAATTTTAGATTTCAAGTCTATTGATTAGTTGCCTTCCATTAATGATGATTCATCAACATTTATAATTGCTAGTCTACAGTTATTACAATAAATAAAATAGTTAACATATATGGCAGTTAAAACCACACAAATCATTGTCCTTTTATAGAAGCATTTTAATTTTGTAAATTCTTTTGAGGGTAAACAGTCATCTATGCAAAAGGACAGACTCTGAGTCATACAATTGAATTTTAAACATGTGAATACTGCCCAACTTAACTAGCGTGTAAAGCCTGTTGTTCTTCTTATTTAATGTTATTTTTTTTAAATCGCATGGTTGCCAATTTTTATTCACATTGTTTAAGAAATCATCAAAATATATCTAGCATGATCTACTGGTTACAGTAAAAGAAATTTAACAGTTCACTGCATACCCCATAACACATGAATAAATTCAATCATGGGTAACGTTCACCAAAAGATTCACTGTCAATTTGTTTCATATTATCTTGATCTTCTAAAACTGGTAATTACAACCTGTTCATCATACATGTAGGTAAAATATCACAGGTACATGGACTAAATTAGGCTAGATCAATAACCATTTGGTCTATATCAATAGGTGGAAAAGGTGATTTTGAGATTATGATTATACATATGATTTTATTAGTTTTTCGAGTAGATCTCAGCATTCTCCTCAGAAAACTTTTTACAGATTGAAAATCGGATGAAAATTTATTTTTTTATTGAGGCTCAAAGTTGCGATTTTTATACGCCCACATTTTCATGTGGACGTATTATGTCGTCGCCCCTGTCCGTCCGTCCGTCCGGACGTCCGTCCGTCCGTCCGTCCACAATTGTTTGTGGACTCTCTACAGGTCACAATTCTTACCCGATTTCGACGAAACTTAAAATATAGGTTTATCCCCCAAAGATCTCGGCTGCTTTCGATATTGGCACGTATCGGCTCAAAACTTCATGGATTATGGCCCCTGATTGTACGAAAAATCACGTTTTTAGCTTGTGGACCCTATAGAGGTCACAATTTTGAACCGATTTTGATGAAACTTGACATGCATGTTTATATCCCAAAGATCTTGGTTCCTTTCGATATTTGTGCCTATCGGAACGTAATTTCCTGAATTATGGCCCCTGATTGTCCGAAAAATCACCTATTTTAGCTCGTGGTACCTCTGGAGGTCACAATTATTATCCGATTTAAAAAACCGTTCGATTATATCACCGTTACACCCTAAGGAAGGTTGAGTTCAAATTTCGGAAAAATCGGACCAAAATTACCATACAAAATGGCCGCCGTTCGTACGCAAATACTGTTAAAAAATGGTATATCCAGGTTGTGGACCCTGTAGAGATCACAATTTTAATTTGATTTTGATGAAACTTGAAATGCATGGTTATAACCCAAAGATCTTGGTTCCTTTCAATATTTGCGCATATCAGATCGTAACTTCCTGAATTATGGCCCCTAATTATACGCAAAATCGTCTTTGATTAGCTTGTGGTCCCTCTGGAGGTTACAATAATTATCCGATTTAAAAAATCGTTTGATTATATCACCGTTACACCCTAAGAAAGGTTGAGTTCGAATTTCGGTAAAATTGGACCAAAATTGCCATACAAAATGGCCGCCATTCGTACGCGAATACTGTTAAAATATGGTATATCAAAGTTGTGGACCTTGTAGAGGTCACAATTTTAATTCGATTTTGATGAAACTTGAAATGCATGGTTATAACCCAAAGATCTTGGTTCCTTTCGATATTTGGGCATATCAGATTGTAACTTCCTGAATTATGGCCCCTGATTATACGCAAAATCGTCTTTGTTTAGCTTGTGGTCCCTCTGGAGGTCACAATTATTATCCGATTTAAAAAATCGTTTGATTATATAACCATTACACCCTAAGGAAGGTTGACTTCAAATTTGAAAAAATTCGAAACAAAATTGCCATACAAAATGGCCGCCGCGTGTACACGATTACTGTTATAAAATGGTATATCAAGGTTGTGGACCCAGTATAGGTCACAATTTTGATTCAATTTTGATGAAACTTGAAATGCATGGTTATTACCTAAAGATCTTGGTTCCTTTCGTTATTTGCACATCATAACTTCCTGAATTATGGCCCCTGATTGTCCGAAAAATCGCCTATGGTCCCTCTGGAGGTCACGATTATTATCTGATTTAAAAAAACGTTTGACTCTATCACCGTTACACCATATGGAAGGTTGAGTTTGAATTTCGGAAAAATCGGACCAAAATTGCCATACAAAAAGGCCACCGATCGTACGCGAATACTGTTTAAAATGGTATATCAATGTTGTGGACCCTGTAGAGGTCACAATTTTAATTTGATTTTGATGAAACTTGAAATGCATGGATATAACCCAAAGATCTTGGTTCCTTTCGATATTTGCGCATATCAGATCGTAACGTCCTGAATTATGGCCCCTGATTATATGCAAAATCGCCTTTGTTTAGCTTGTGGTTCCTCTAGAGGTCACAATTATTATCCGATTTAAAAAATCGTTTGATTATATCACCATTACACCCTAAGGAAGGTTGAGTTTGAATTTCGATAAAATTGGACCAAAATTACCATACAAAATGGCCGCCGTTCGTATGCAAATACTGTTGAAAAATGGTAAATCAAGCTCGTCGACCCTGTAGAGGTCCCAATTTTAATTTGATTTTGACGAAACTTGAAATGCATGGATATTACCCAAAGGTCTTGGGTCCTTTTGATTTTTGGGCATATCGGCTTGTAACCTCCTGAATTAATACCCCTGGAACAAAATTACAATACAAAATGGCTGCTGTTTCTACGCGAATACTGTTAAAAAATGGTATTTCAAGGTTGTGGACCCTGTAGAGGTCACAATTTTAATTTCAATTTTGATGAAACTTAAATTACGTGTTTATAACCTAAATATCTTGATACTTTTCGATATTTGCGCATATCAAATTGTAACTTAATGAATTATAGCCTTTGATTGTAGGAAAAATCACTTTCGGTTTTGCTTGTTCTCTATCCATCTCTCGAAAATGTGGGCGTATCCTGCCTGGCAGTGCCAGCTTACTATCTTTGACTTTTCGCGGAAGAAAGGTTTTTCAACACATTGAATAGGTCATTTTTGGTGTTTTTTGCAATACCATACTTAATTTCATATCAAAACTATCAAAAATGTAGATGTAAATTCATAAAATACAACTTTAAGGCTAACTATGTATAAATTTTCGAATTCGTGTAACAATTTTTCTCGTTTCCTTAGCAACTCCAAAATACCTAGGTTTTCTCAAAAATTCCATTTTGCCAACGTGATTTTGGTCAATTTTTTCATCAAAAATGGTCTTGTCCATGTTATATCTGAAATAATTAACCTGGTTGTTATGCATTTTAAAATCAGTAGCTATCAAGTAAGATAAACAGAAAAAAAATTAGCAAAAATATCCATATGCCTTATCTCAAGAGCTAGATATGTGTTCATTTTTGAACAATTGTCCGCGGCACACATTTGCCTATTTTTGGGGCGTTTTGGGGCGATTAATAAAATAAGAAGGAATGGGGATACACAAGTGAAATTATGGGAATATGTCAAAAAGTTTGTGAATTTTTAAAATTACATATTTCCAATCTGCCATTTATTATCAATTTTGGTTGCCATAGCAACCAAAACGGAAAAAATGCCATTTTTGACCATTTTCAACGGTCTTTACCGTAACCCCAAAAATGATCACTAGATTTAAAAATAAGCATTTTAAAATATTTGAAACCTGTGTAATGTCAAATGATACAGATTTTATAAGTTCAAGCAAAATATTAAGGAAATTGGGTGGTTACCATAGCAACCACTTTATATTTTTAAAAAATGCATCATTTTCCGATAATTTTCTCATTAATATTAATTTTTATATTATTTTAAGTCAGTAGCTTCTGGGGAAGATTGAACAAATAAATAATAACAACATATTTATATGCCATCTCTTTATATACTGGAAAGGGGTTCACTTTGAAAAAAAACATTCCGCAATACGAAATTGCCTAATTTTAGGCCTAAAAAAATATATGAAGGAATTGAGATTTTCAAGTGAAATTTTGTGTACAGCTCCAACAGTTTTAGATATTTTAAAATTAACATATCTTTACCCTTGTATATAATTTCATATAATGTTGTTATTATGTTATAGTAACCAAACTGAAAAAAAAAACCTCCAAAAATACAATATTTATATCATTTTCAACGAATTTGGCCATAAAGATAGGTATTAAATATTTCCCCAAAATCACAATGAATTAAACATAATAAATAATTAGTTTAAGAACCGATATATAATGATAAAATATTGAATAAACTGTGAGTGGAACTTTCTTCTTTGTGACACTGACAATCAGTTATCTGACTGACGGACGGCTATTTTTATTGACTAACCACGGCACTAATCTCAAAAGGAAATGTTGTAAATCGTCAACGGAAATCCAGAATTTGAGCGATGATTTAAATTATTTTTTGTTAGCGTTAATTTTTTTGAAATTCCAATATTATTTGGGTATTACAATGGTCAGAAATCATATTATTATAATATTATTATCCCTACCTACGCTAAGTAAAAGTGTGTTCAATTCAACCGTACGGGAAATGGTTCTCATCGTATCGTGGCGTACCGTGTTGATAATATTTTCCGATTTCATTTTCATTCGTATGCACATTAAATACTTTAAATTAGGCATCATAACAAAGAATTTAGTGATTTAGAACATTGAAGTACGTGTCCATGTTACGCAATTTATTAATTGTCGAAAAATATTTGGTTTTAAACCTCCAGACGAGACGTGCGATCTACTCTAGCTGAACATAACATGTGAGTTCCGACTAGAGCTATTTTTAACGTTGAACTTCGACCCAATGTTTTCGGTACGGGTCCTCTTATTGGACAATCCTTGTAAACCTAATTATCATTGGTTAAGGTTTATTTTTTCGCGGGAATTTAGATAGAAATACCATATATGGGAGCAGTCACGTGGCACAACAGTGGCTCTGATAGTAGTACTCGAGGCGAGAATGAATTCTTACTTTGATTGCTCTAATTTATATAATAGTCATGATAAACCCTGAATTTTTTTGCAGGCAAGTCCTTTATTTTATATAAAACACACCACGTCCCCTTGTTCACAACGTAACAACTCGGTCTAGACTTAAGAGATTTTTCTCAACGTAACCATGCTTTTCTTTGACATTTCAGACGACGTCATGGCTTCCGATTGCGTTATTTTTCTATTCTGAAAAAATCACGTTGTATACCATTTTCAAGTGCAAAGTTTTTGAGCTTACTATGCTCCGATTTTGTTGATTTTAATAGCATTGAAACGACAATAAAACGAAGTTTCAATCGTACCTGGATGCGATATTGACAAATCGCCTCAAAAAAAGATTTCGTGAATTGAATTTTCAACTTTAACAAAAATGCCTGATATTTCGAAATGCTAACATCGCATCCAAGACCGATCGAAATGTCGTTCATTTGTCTTTCTAATGATATTAGAATGAAATAATAATATTAATTATAAGCTCTGCATAAAAGCACTTGAAGTGGGGTACCCCCATTTAAAAACGTGACAAAAAATTTCAGCGTAACGTCAAAACACGGGAAATTGACGTTTTTAAACTTACGTTTATGAAATTGATAAAATGAACACATACATAAAAATTATATCAAACAAAAGCACAGGATATCTGCTTCCAAAATATTTTATAATTATTACAAAAGATTAAATAGCCAGTGTATGACGTTAAGTTTAAAAGGGGTTACAAATCAGGGAAAAAACGACTTTCTTCCAACGTGAGCAATGGAGCTGTGACACCTAATATCAATAACCGTTTGGGCTAGAACACTGTATAAAGAGTTAGATATACTTATAAGCCACAGAACAATATTAGTGTCGGAGATTATCACATGTGAAAGAGCTGGTTAAACACTTCAAAATATAATTTTAACACGGAGACCATTGCTACGATAGATGCATTATGAAGCTTTCAAGAAAGGAAAGTAACGAATGCAATAAAAGGAAAACTGCAAGCCCTGATGTCTAAGTGGGTAAGCCACTGGCTACCTAGCTTGAAAGTCGCATGTTCAATCCCTGCATTGGCCGATAAAGTTCATGATTTTCCGGCGCAGTTACCAGATGAGGGCCTAGCAAGGACAGCTGTCTAGACGTGTGGATGGGATGGAAGGATAACTCATGTTTTC
This sequence comes from Patella pellucida, assembly GCA_917208275.1. Taxonomy (NCBI): domain Eukaryota; kingdom Metazoa; phylum Mollusca; class Gastropoda; family Patellidae; genus Patella; species Patella pellucida. The sequence goes on from OU795036.1 coordinate 37,512,249, forward strand.
CTTTTGTGTTATTCACTTCCTTTCTTGAAAACTTCATAATGCATCCATCGTAGCAATGATGTCTGTGTTAAATTATATTTGGAAGATGTTTAACCAGTTCTATATGTGATAATCACTAACACCAATATTATCCTTTTAAAGTTGCTTGTAAAATGCATTTCAATGAAACTTTTGAGTAAATCCTAGATAGCCTGTATGTGTACTTATTTGTAGTTTATTGAAACTTTTCACACCTAATAAATACCACAGGATTGCACTTGATGTCATATTAAAAATGAAAGGAAAATATCCCCTTTAGGGCATAACCCGGCATATAGGCTAGGTTAGTAAAAAATAAAAATGACAGTGGATCATAAATCAGTTTAGTAATAAAATCATTGAATATTCATTACACATCATTCGTTTTTACTACAGGGATGTAACTCTTTAGGTTTTGGTGTTTTTTATCATCGAACACACTACATATTTCATCACTCAATGGACTTCATATTCTGATATTAAATTGTTATCAAACCCACTATTATGTTAGTTTTCATCATTTAATTCACATTCTGTCATTTGCATGTTTGAAATGAATAAACTCAAGTCATAAAGCTGGATCGTTTTTTTTGGGTGGGGGGGGGAAGGGACATTGTTCACCTTTCACATAATTGGCTGTCCTACATGTATATGCTTGGCAAATTTTAAAACAGCTTTTTAGGGGGACATCAAGCATTAAATATTTCACAGCATAATGTTATTTGAATTTTTATTACATTTTTTCTTCATTAATATCATAATCATCTGGTGGTCGTAATATTTTTGATATTTTCAAACATGAACATATTAGTTTATACACTTCCACAAGCTTTCAATATTATTATCAAAGAATTTATAGTTTATTATTTAGAGCTGTAGTTGGCTAAATATACAATACATGTAGTAACTATCAATACAGCACCATTAGATTAATAACTTATCTCTAAATAGAACAACTGTGTGATAAATTAACAAAGAATTTCTAGATGTTGTAATTTATTGGCATGAGTGAATATTGTGTATGCATGATTTTTAAACTGAATTTTGTTTTTTTGTTGTGGGCAATCTATAGAACAGGGAGTTGAGTCTAGTAAGTACACTCTTAGCTTTTGTAGTACACTTTATTTTTTCAAGTATAAATAAAAATATAACTTTTCTTAAAAGTAAGCTTTTAGTTTTAGATGATAGATATTTCGAGTATCGGGAGAGAATGTTTTGAGGCGTTGTACATGTATATAATCTAAAAAAAAAACAACTAAATGTTTCAAATTTGAAAATTATCAGAAGAGTGTTGTAAACATGCATTTTGTATCAATTTTAATGTTTTAGATAATTTATAAGATATATGTATTACTTAATAAACTCAAATCCTGATACTCAACTTTATCTTGTTGAATTATGATTGTAAAAATTTCATTTGATTCATTGTTGTTATTCATGCTTTTATTTCAGCTTTTTTCTCATCATTTATTGATATTTTATAAATTTGATATTAGTAGTAAATCTTTTAAAATAGTTTTTACGGCGGAATACCATTAATAGGATTTCATCCTTCACATTAGACCATTTGGTGATATTCAAAATATTTTCTTTTAATTTACATGTACACTTAATTTTAATTATTGTCTCCCACCTTTCGAAGAAAGCAGAGAACTATTAAAATCGGTTCGTCCGTCTGTCTGATTGGTTTACACTTTGGGACACAAGAACTTTAGTTTTAATCAAGTGAGAATGATTAAACTTGATGTATAGTTTATCACAATAATACCTTGACTAAGTTCGATAATAACATTTTCTGCTCAGGCTATGCCTCTAAGCAGAGTGATAACACAATACCTCTCCTTCTAATTGAGGTAGAGTGTTCAATTTGATTGGTGGATGTTTTTTGGCATGATAACTTTATTTTAATATCTGATAAAGAGTGATGAAACTTGGTGCAGAGCTGATAATCAGTTTGATTGTTTAATACTTTTGAAAAAGATAAATTAATTAATATTATATGTGTCATCTATTTATTTCAGGATTTCTGCGGGGGACATCAGACTTACTCACACCCTACATTTGTTTAAAAATCATCCTTCTTGTACTATTGTTTTGATCTATTTTAAAGCTTACCGTGATAGTCTCTATATTAAATCTCAATAAGCTTCATTGTCTGGTTTAGTCTTTTAAATCTAATAATCTGTTTGAAATTGCATAAGACTGTTCTAAGTAAGGTTGAATGGTTTATTTGTTACACGATACAGTTACTGAACAGATCAAACAAAACTTAAAGATGGGTTCCCAGCAAAGTATTTATCAGCTGGTTATTTCCAATAAAAGTATGGCAAATTTGGTATTTATGAAAAGTATAGACACCCAATCTTACTACAAAAATACTAGATTATGCGAAAATCGCCCATGGGGCAAGGACTGGGCAATATTGTCAGGGAATCACTTATTGTCAACCCGATAGGATTTGCTGGCTTATTGTCTGCTAGCTTAGGTCAGGGAACAGTTGTTATTTCTTGCTCAAATGGTTAGGCGGTTTTGGGAACATTGTGGGTTGTCAATGTACAAAATACTCTGCAATTAAAAGGTGTAAAAAGAAGTTGACAGAAATAATTAAGAATTTTTTAAGGCCTCAATAATATGGTAAATGTAAAGTAAGTAATGATAGATACATTTTGAAATATGGACCCTCCCACAAAGAAGTTAAGTTGGCAGACATTGCGTTTAACAACAGCTTACTATCAGTTATAGGTATCCCCGGCGAAAACAGAGTTTTGAAAGGGAATTGAAGCAAATTTTTGATAGATTGGTTACTTTAAATATGTGTTTAGTCCAAATATATCGTCAAATCACAAAGTTTGTACCCGGGAATTCATCTTTAAAATCAACAGAATATCATATATTTTTAGAAATTAAAATGGGTTTTAACTGTATCTGTAATACATAAGCGGTAATTCCACATTCAGGTATTCTCTTGTCTTCGATTCTAAATAGGTGAATTAAAAAAGGGAAATAATATGTACTTCTTTCCTCTGATCAATATATATTAAATTTGGTTGGGCCTGCGTTCCCCTTAATTTTCTGGAAAAAATATCAGATTAAAATTTTGAAATCCCATCATTGTCTAACAGCGCTATCTAGCAAATAACTGGTGAAATTACCTTGATAACCATTGACCAAATCTGAAATCATGAATTTTTTATGGATTACCAGAATGGGAAAATAAAGAGACTATCAGCTTTTTATGTGAGAAAAAAAATGTGTAGAAATATTAATAATTCTAGTGCAAAATTAAAATAATTATTTCCTGCTAATTTCAATTACATGTATCAATGGGTGTTTAGTATGTGTGGTCAGTAAGGGTCATCTCTTTCGTTTATTGAAATTTAAAGATTTTTGCATGATAAAATTTGCTCTGAAAGAGTGAATAAAATAAAAAATATAATCCTAAAATTCCTAGTTAATAATTTGAAGAAAATATTATGACATTAAATACAAAAATGACAACCAATAAAATAATTTATACGGAATAAACTTATACATGTACATGTAATTATATTGATGATTGATCATTTATATAATTAATTACTAATTTGACCTAATTCTTTCAGTTTGATTTATTGAATATTTATTTTAAAAACAAAGTGTTAGAATTAGTACTGTAAGCTTATATTTATAAGTTGATAGAAAGAGATGAAATAAAAAATATTAAAACAAATTGATTTTGTACATTAAATATCACAATTTATTATTTTCCAACCATGATATTTTTTTACAATGCTGTATTAAATGTTTTTTTACTGTAGGGAGAATTAGAAAATCAATTATTACAAGCCAATCCTATCCTTGAGTCTTTTGGTAATGCCAAGACAATTAAGAATGACAACTCTTCTCGATTTGTAAGTATAGTGATATATATAATATACCATCTTTGTTTATAATTATCTACTTAGACTCTAAATCAATGGACATCTATTACAAGTAAAAAATAAATAACGAACCAAAATGTATTTGGAATGAAATGAAAATGGGGTTTAATATCCTACTGTTCCTGCTCCGACTGGGCTACTGAAGACTATACATGTATTCTATTCTGGCTATAGTGTGCTATGAGTATGGGGGAATTTTGGCCCTGACAGCGGTGCTATGGCCTACTTTTATAATATCAAATTCAAACTGCCTAGTTTTCTTTTATTTGGATGCCAATGTGTACACAGTACCTCAGCTTGTCAGAACGACTATACATTGTCCCATGCCAAGCCCTCTGTGTTCTACATCACTGACAAGCTAAGAACCATGCCGGAACAATAATTACATACATATTTACTCTTATTTATTTTAATGTAAATGCATGCTAACCTGTTTTATATTTTTTATATTTCAGGGTAAATTCATCCGAATTAACTTTGACTTATCAGGATATATATCTGGTGCCAATATTGAATCATGTATCCTTTTATATTTCATCCTCAGTAAAACCACAATTCTAAATAGAAATAATGACAACAATAGCTAGAAATCGTGAAATCCTGCTCAGTGACGATAAAACACCAGTGTTTAAAAATACAGTTTTCAAGCAACTTTTCACTTGATGGGTGTAACGATAAGGTGAAAGTTCGAACGAAGTTTAGTCCATGTTAAAAGCCATCTCCAAGAGACCGAATCTGAAGACACAATTTACCTCAAGTCTAGTCCGTGTCAAAGGGAGATAATTTGAGTAACATTTTCTTGACAAAGACTTTCTCTCTGAATTGAAATCAAAATAAATTCATGCAATTTCTTTGTCTATAACATTTTTTTGAAGATTCCAATGATGTTTATCTTAATATCCACAAAGACCCCAGCATGTGACAATAATCTGATAAAAATATTGAACCTAGACAATATGCTTATTTCAGTTTACTTCCTGACACTTCTGTAACAAAATCAAGAATATTTACCAATACCTTGCTGAAAATGTAATTTCAAACACTCATCCAAATGGGAGAGAAAGAAAGCATTGCTATATTATTATTTATTACATTAGTTGTGGGTTTTTTTAAAACAAAGATTGAACTGGATTTTAAATCAAAATTATTTTATTTTCTATGTTGTATTTTAAATTTCTTGACATAATAAGATTTATTGGAGAAATCGAGAGCCGTTAGACAAGCTGAATCTGAAAGAACATTCCATGTGTTCTACCAATTTCTTAATGGAGCCACACCAGCTCAGAGAAGTAGGTCATTTTTCATTCAGTCAACCAAACTTTTCATATTTCCTACTCTTTATGTTTTACTGAAAATGATAGTCAAAATTCTACAACAGTTAGTCTAAAACTGTAGGTGGTTAAATCTACTGCCAGTCTTTTAGATGATATTTTGTCTTCAATACTGATTGTCTATTTTTACAGAGGAATTTTTACTGGAAGATATGAAGAATTATAGATATTTGTCATATGGTAATGTTCCTGTACCAGGAGTTGATGATTCCCATGATTTCCAAAGTTTAGCTGAGTCTATGGGCATTATGGGAATATCTACAGATGATCAAGCGGGTTAGAATAAATTTTTGTTTTGTCCAGTGCAAAATTATACAGACTTTGAAATGAACAATGTATTAATATCCCGCGCCAATCGAAGTTAGGGAGGAATATAGAAATGGGGTCCCTCCCAATTTCGTTTCAAGAGCATATCTCATAAACCTTTCAAGATATCTTTCTGAAGCTTTGTACACACATCAACCTATTACAGTACGTCAGTAGTTGTGCCTTTGCTATTTAGATATTTCTGGGATTTTTGGTGTACAATTTTTTTTACGGAGCATATCTCATATACCATTCAAGATGTCTTTCTGAAACTTTGTACACACATCAGCCTATTAAAGAAGTGTTGTCTATTGCTATTGAGGAGATTCTGGGATTTATATTTGATTCCAGAGCATATCTAAAGATATCCTTTTGCAACTTTGTAAAGACATCAACCGATTACAGTAGTTATGCCTTTTGCTATTTAGATATTTCTGGGATTTATAATTTTTATGTTTCCATGTAAACAAATTTAACCTAGTTTTAGGTGGATAATTTTGTTTACGGAGCATATCTCGTAAATTGATGCTTTGGTACATGATAACCTTGGTTATAATTAAGAGAGTTATTTGAGTAGAGATTCATCATATTATTACTGTTGGCTTGTTATTTTCTATTTCAGCTATATTAAGAATTGTATCGGCTGTATTACAGTTTGGTAACATGCAGTTTAAACAAGAGAGAAGCTCGGATCAGGCTACATTACCTGATAATACAGTTGCTCAGAAAGCCTGTCATTTACTAGGTCTTCCAGTTACTGCTATTACTCAGGCTTTCCTTAAACCCAAGATTAAAGTGGGCAGAGATTACGTAACAAAAGCACAGACCAAAGAACAGGTTGATATTATTTTCATGTACTCAAAATAAATTACTGTAAACCAAAAGTAGTAACTCTGTACACCCCCACATCACCACGTTTCAAAACAACTTTATTAGATTTATGACGAAATTGATCATTTTTAAGCTGATTTCAAAATTTAATATCTTTAAAACCACAATAATATAAAATTAATTGCGAAGTTACCATATGTTAGACATGGCAACGCCCCCAATACTAGTCCCTACCTTTGTTATGTATTTGATAATATCAATCCCATTTGGTGAAGAAAGTCCATAAATTATATTTATTTTTTCAAAAAAAACGCCAGTCATTAAAAAAACTTCACTTTAGTAATGATAGGTGTTAGATACTAGGAGGAGCATGGTGGCTAAGTGGGTAAGACGCTGGCTCTCTAGCCTTGAGGCTGGGTGTTCGATGCCTGCATTAGCTGAGAAAGTTCATCCTGGTTTTCCTGCATGATTTCCTCTTGTCAGTGATGCAAGACGGAGGGCCCAACAAGAATATTGTCTAGTCGTTTTGATAGGACAGAAAACTGTTGTCCTGTGTACATGTTGACGTTCGAATTTGATATAAGAGTAGGCCATAGCGCCGCTGCCCGGGCCAAATTACCCTCATAGCACGCAGTATGGCTTATGCCTGTCTTCATTAACACAGTTGGATGTTAAACCCCATTTCATTTTATTATTAGATACATGTACTAAACTGGCAAAAAAATGTCAAAAAAAATTTATAAAAACTTTTTACAGTTACAAAGGTGACATGAAATTTTCCATGTGATAAATAAACGAAGCAAAACCTATGATTAGCATTTGTGTGAATCAAGTTAGTTACTTTGTAGCAAATCGATAGGCAAATGGCAAGATTTCTATCACAAAGTGTGAGGTGTATTCGGTTTATCAAGACCCCTGATTGCTAATTGCATCAGATCTTTTACAAAAAATAGGGGGGGTCGGGATGGCCTAGTGGTTTAGAGTGCCGCGCCTCGACCTCTAGCTGGCCGGTCACTTGTGGCTGTGGTTTCGAACCCTAGTGTGAGCGTATGTGACATGGAGATAGGGGCGCCTTCTTGACCTCGTGGGTTTCCTCCTGGCACTCCGGTTTCCTCCCACTGCTAAAGACCCCTACGCGCAAGTGAATTATTGAAACCATATGTTAGTCCCGAAATGACCTAGTTGTGTCGAGTGGACGTTAAACCCCATTTCTCTCTCTCTCTTACAAAAAATAACTTTGAAAATTAAATTTATCTGTTGATAAACATGCTTGATAGTTATAATTTACCAGAGAATTTTCAGATTTTGTTTACATAAATCTAATTGTTTGTATTGTGTTCTAATTCAGGTTGAATTTGCTGTTGAAGCTATATCTAAAGCTCTGTATGAACGTATGTTTAAATGGATTGTTACCCGAATCAACAAATCACTAGATAAAACCAAAAGACAAGGAGCGAGTTTTATAGGTATTCTGGATATTGCTGGTTTTGAAATCTTTAAGGTAAATATACATGAAAGAAAACTACTTTGTTTTATTTCTGACATTTCACAAGAAAAAACAGGGAGCTTAATTCACAATAATAGTGTGATATTACACAATGGCATTCTTCACAATAAAGCAGTGTTTGAATATAAGGGTTTCCAAGGTCTATCAAGAATCTAAAAGAGAAACTGTAGTGTAAAATTATAGATCTATAAAATAGACTCTAACATCCTTATGTAAAGTGATGTTTGTACATATATTTGTTGTGATTCCACTGTTTCTGTTAGCTGCTGTATTTTAGTTATAAAAGTAATGTAAATGTGTATTAAATTTTCAGAAGGATGAAAAGGTAACAGTGTGTGATATATAAATACCACTGCATCAGCTAACACCATTGTTAGATTGATTATAACTCATACTTAGATATTTCATACTTTAGATGTTTATAAGCCCTGTATTTCAATGTGGATGTGTATTGTCTTCGCCTCTATCTGTCATCCGCACCAAAGTTATCAGAGAGTGTTTGACATGGAGAATCCTTTTGCTTTTCAACCAAGTCTTGTGGACTCTCTATTGGCTTAAATTATGCAATGGACTTGTCTCCTGTTGAATTATAGCAAAGTTATTGCCCCAGTTTATTCTTGTTCAATCGTTAGTGGCTAGTTATCATCCAACTGACTTGAAATTTATATTCTTTGTTTATATTTGTGAGACAGTTTATCACATTAGTTTTTATTTATTATTTATTTATTGGTATTTTAAAATAATAACTTGTTAAGTTATTGCCCTTAATCACGTTGAGAAATTATTGATCGACTCAAAACTTTTTTTTATTGACTTTTAACAATTTTCCAAGAGTTAATGCTCTAGTTACCTTGAAAAAAATCACAATGCAACAAACCTAATGAACTGCTTGGACGACTTTCTGCTGTGGGTGTATATATTGTTGTCTGGCAACCTATCTTAATATTTAACTCCAGTTCTTAACTACTCCTTTGTCTCATATTTGTTGTAGGGCTCCGATTTTGATGGCAAAGCAAAAGGGGTAGACTTTGTTTTTGCTGTTTAACTTTTCTATTTTGAAGTTTGCATGAATGTTACTTTGTGTTGTTCCAAGTGACATTATATTCAACAGAGTTTAGATACTTTAGTTGTCTTTGTTTTTTTAGACTTCGTTTACTCCCTAATAGTAATAATAAACCTGCTTTGAATATATTTGGATTCCAGCCACTTCAGACTTAACTGCCTTTGCATGGTTTTGTTAATGAACTAGGCTTTGATTAAAAAAATTGACTTTATGCCTTCTATGGTCACAATGGTACGTTACAATGGTAACTTGTTTGTTTTTATTGCAGACGAACCCAAGCAGCTTATAAGTTGTTAATTATTAATTTAGTTGCATGAAGTTTTTGTCAGTTAATTAATTTTCAATGCCTACATAAAAATGTAATGGTATAATGCCCTACGCCAATGTAGGACTGTCCTCCGTAGGCACTCGACAGACAATTCATCAGCCAATCTTTTTAAATATACAGTAAATTGAGATGAAGAAGTCTCATTAGTGATTTGTCAAAATACATTCCACAGTTGTTGGCCTTAAACATTTGTAGAATCCTGTGATGGTATTTGATTGTCGGAAGGAAATTTTTATACATTGTTCAAATTAGTAAGACAGGAAGTCTTTTTGAATTTAAACAACTCTGTTAAGTACTTCTACAGTCATATCATTTCTACACCTTAGATGCTGGATGTGTTTTATTGTCTGGCAAACTATCTTTATACTGAGAAGTTTGCCATTGCTTTAAATTGCTGTTTTACTAGAAACTTTTTGTGCCATTTTTAAGGAGGGTTAATATTGGGCTTCAAAAGAAAATAAACAATCCTGCCTCTTGGCAAACAGGAAATGTAGGTACTCAAAACAAATTTGATATCACCTACTAACAGCAGAACATATTTCAATTCAATCCATTAAAAGTCGTCCATTAAAAATAAATAATTTTTGTAGTGTTGTAAGATTTTTAGGTTTATTGTTCTATTCAATGGATACCCCATTCTAAGATTTCTTTTTTCTGTGCAATATAAGCTCATTTGTGAGTTTTTTCTGCATTGATAAGAACTTTGTAAATAGATTTATATGTGTACTATAATTATGTGTTATATATTTCAGATGAATTCGTTTGAACAGTTGTGTATTAATTACACTAATGAGAAGCTACAACAATTGTTTAATCACACTATGTTTGTATTAGAACAAGAAGAATACCAGAGAGAAGGAATTGAATGGAAATTTATTGACTTTGGTCTTGATCTCCAACCAACTATTGACCTGTTAGAAAAGGTATAAATCAATCATTTGTATCTAACACAAGTCACTGTTTTACAACGCCATACAGTGTGCTATGAGGGAAATTTCGCACGGGCAGCGGTGCTATGGCCTACTCTTATATCGAATTCCAATTGCTAAGGGATCTTTTATGTGCACGCCAATGTGTACACAGGACCTTGGTTTTTCGTTCCATCTCAATGACTAGACAGCTGTCCTTGTCAGACCCTCCGTCCTGCATCACTGACAAGGGGAAAACAACACCAGAAAATCTGGATGAACTTTCTCGGGTAATGCAGGGATGGAACACCTGACCTCCAGACTAACAAGCCATTTAGCCACTTGATTCCAATTCCATTAGGAAACTGATCAAAGTTGTTGTTTTAATGTTAAAACTACTTTATATAAAATCTTACCTGTATTATTCGATATAAAATATTGACAACAATTAAACCTTTCTAATTTTTTCAGCCTATGGGTATTATGGCCTTGTTAGATGAAGAATGTTGGTTCCCTAAAGCCACTGATAAAACCTTTGTTGATAAACTGACTAATCAACATGCAACTCATCCTAAATTTACCAAGAAAGATTTTCGTCAAGATGCTGATTTTAGTCTTGTGCACTATGCTGGAAGTGTAAGTACACTTAATAGCTGTCCTTTGTCATTCAAAATATTGTACCATTCTCAAACTGTGTCTTTTGTGTAGCCAGTATACTTGTTAAATATTCCTTAGTTACATATATTATCTACCCTTAAATATTAGGAGTACACATCTTTTACTGTTTAAATGATATTTAATGTTATAATACATTATCTAATGTAAATTCATTTGTAGGTGGCATATCAAGCGGACAGATGGTTGGTTAAAAATATGGATCCTCTCAATGAGAATATTGTTTCTATCATGCAACAAGCTTCTGATCCTTTTATTGCTAATCTGTGGAAAGATGGTAAGTCTTGAGTACAGATTATCTCATTAATCTGAACTTCTATCTTAAGAATATCTTCTTTTTACTGCTTGGAAGTTATTGATATGAAAATAAATTGAATAAGCTGATATGTAATTTATTATAAATCAAGCATTCCCAGAATGGATCAACAAATGTTGAAGCAAACATCATGATCACTCACCGAAAATATGAAATAACTTTAATGTGGTTGTAAATGTCATTGATTTATATATTATTTTCAGCTGAAATCGTTGGCATGGGAGCTGCAGCAGCGGTTGATACCATGTTTGGATCTCGAACTAGAAAAGGAATGTTTCGAACTGTCAGTCAATTATATAAAGAACAGCTATCTAAACTTATGTCAACTCTACGTAATACTAACCCTAATTTCGTACGGTGTATTATTCCAAATCATGAAAAGAAGGTAAATATGTTTTTAATTCAGAGCTGCATCTTTAAAATGAACTTTGTGATAAATCTGTCATCTGTGTAATCAAGGGTGTCTTACTCTGATTGTATATGACAAGGATATCTGCCTTACCTCCTAGCTTTCTCAACGATCTTATGAAATGAAACAACTTTCAATCAAGCTTTGTTCTCAGTTGGGTCGTTATCATTGTTTTTATATTCATGAAATGGTTAGATGTTAAACATAATACATTTCTACCTGTTTTCATTTTAGGCTGGTAAGATTACCTCAAATTTAGTTTTGGATCAGCTGAGGTGTAATGGTGTATTGGAGGGTATTCGTATTTGTCGTCAAGGTTTCCCCAACAGAATTATCTTTCAAGAGTTCCGTCAAAGATATGAAATCCTCACACCTAATGCTATACCACGTGGATTTATGGATGGAAAGAAAGCTGTAGAGAAAATGGTAGGCATCCATATTACATCATTATGGTATTGACGAACTATGTTAAAACACATATAATAAAATTACTGGTTATTACTGTGCATAAGTTTCGGCGAGGCTTGTCTAGATTTTATCAAACAATGGCACATTGATGTTATTTTGAACAATACTGGTTGCAATCGTCATGGGCTACAGATTGTTTATTGTTATCGTCTATTATTTTATGTTCCAATATGCCATGATATTATATAACCCTTGTTTTATCCACAGATTTCTGCCTTAGAATTAGACAAGAATCTATATAGAATTGGTCAAAGTAAGATCTTTTTCCGTGCTGGTGTATTAGCTCATCTAGAGGAAGAGAGAGATTTAAAACTCACTGATATAATTGTACAATTCCAAGCCTTGGCTAGAGGTTTATTGGCCAGAAGGTAAGATACATATATTAGGCCACACAAAAAAAAAATTCTGCTTCTCTGACAATGTTTTTTTTTTTTTAAAAGTGAATGCGGGAGAGCAGTTTTTATTTTATTAAATTCTTATTTGATTTTCTTGTTTAAGAAATGAACAAATTTATTATAAATTTTATATTTAACTCTTAAAAAAAAAAGAAAAACAAGTAAGATTTTGAAATAACTGCTGAATAATTGCATGAGTTCATCAAGATTAACTCCTGGGGAAAATGTGCCAGTAATTGTTTTGGCGACCACTACGTGGTATCGATACCATAGTCATTGTTAACCCTCTCATGACCACATGCACTAAGCTCTGGCTGGTCTTGGAATACCAGACAATTACAACATGGCTATCATATTTTGTTATAAAAACACCTGTCACTCGAAAACAATTGAATATTTACTATTACAAGTTTGTTTTATTTTGAAGATAAAATAACATACCAATCTCCATATACAAATTTTGTTGTCTTTCAATAATAAGTGGATAATTGAAGTGAAAGTTATATTACAACACACCAAAAAAATTAATAAGTCTATTTCTACATGGTTGATTATTTTCAATGTCTGTCGATGTATAACCTTCAAATTCTTCATCAGAAATTGGGAAATTATCACTAAAATCCTCAATAGATTCATCGGAAATATAGGCAGCCATTACTCAAAAATATGTGTCGAAGATCGCCGACTTTAAAATCAAATATCTCGATAAACATCAATAAGAAACTTGTCAATGTTAATCGCCATTTTATAGCTAATAAACACAGGAAGTTAGTTAAGGTCTCGTCTTGCCGATACGAGAACGTGATTTGCGATAAAAGTGCGAAATTTAAATGTGGTATGAATCAGGCAATTCAGAGTTATAAGGCAGCCAAAATGAGGGGCGGTTTCGGTCTGTCCGGTTATGAGGGGGTTAAAGCATGGAATTTGCTGGCGTTGCTAAGTCTGTAACTCAGTAACATCCAAATTAGATCAACATTGATATTTTGATCTTACCTGGAAAAGTTTGGCGTGCTTTATAGAACATGAACTCCCACTATAAATTGTTTGATCTACATGTAGTGTATAAAAAACAAAGCGAAATGTAGATCTGTATTTTAATTAGATTGATAATTAACATTTTGAGCTAAAGCTAAGCAGACCTAAGCAATTTCATTGGTCGATGCTTTAGGGCAAGATAACTTAGATTCTGCAATAAATTAAAATGTTTCACCAATTTATTTTGGGATTTCAACAGGGGACATCAGCGTCACTGTTGGCTTTTTTGTCCCCCGCCTTTCGAAGAAAGCAGGGGACTATTAAAATGGGTTCGTCCGTCCGTCCGTCCGTCTGTCCGTCTGTCTGTCTGTCTGTCACACTTTTTGGGACACAATAACTCTCTTTCTAATTGAGCTAGAATATTCAAACTTGGTGTAGGTGTTTATTAGGTCATTACCTTGATGGAGTTCGAAGATGAGCATTTTCCGCTTAGGGTAAGCAGAGATAAGCAACTTGATTGGTTGATGCTTTGGGACACGATAACTTAAGTTGTAATTAAGTTAGGGTGATGAAACTTGGTATATAGTTTTATTTCATCAATACCTTGACTAAGTTCGATAATGAGCATTTTCAGCTCAGGGTAAGCAGAGCGATAAACAATTTGATTGGCTGAGACTTTGAAACATAATAACTCTCCTTTTAATTGAGCTAGGATATTCAAACTTGGTGTAGGTGTTTATTAGGTCAATACCGTGATGAAATTCGAAGATGAGCATTTACCGCTTAGGGTAAGCAGAGATAAGCAATTTGATTGGTTGATGCTTTGGGACGCGATAACTTGAGTTGTAATTAAGTTAGAGTGATGAAACTTGGTATATAGTTTCATTTCATCAATACCTTCACTGAGTTCAATAATGCGCATTTTCTGCTCAGGGTAAGCAGAGCGATAAGCAATTTGATTGGCCGAGACTTTGGAACATAATAACTCTCCTTCAAATTGAGCTAGGATATTCAAACTTGATGTAGGTGTTTATTAGGTCAATACCTTGATGGAGTTCGAAGATGGGCATTTTCTGCTTAGGGTAAGCAGAGATAAGCAATTTGATTGGTTGATGCTTTGGGACGCAATAACTTTAGTTGTAATTAAGTGATGAAACTTGGTATATTGTTTTATTTCATCGATACCTTGACTAAGTTCAATAATGAACATTTTCTGTTGAGGGTAAGCAGAGCGATAAGCAACTGGTAGGTCTAGACTTTGAAACACAAAAATTCTCCTTCTAATTAAGGTAGAATGTTTAAACTAGGTGTAGGCGTACATTAGGTGAATGCCTTGATGGAGTTCGATGATGAACAATGTCTGATTCTATCTGGTAGAGAGTGATGAAACTTAGTGTATAGTTTGATTGCTCAATACTTTTGAAAAAAATAAATGTGCGATTAATTAATATGTGTCATCTATTTATTTTGGGATTTCGGCGGGGGACATCAGCCTCACTGTTGGCTTGTTGTCCCCCGCCTTTCGAAGAAAGCAGGGGACTATTAAAATGGGTTCGTCCGTCCGTCCGTCTGTCTGTCTGTCTGTCTGTCACACTTTTTGGGACACAATAACTCTCGTTCTAATTGAGCTAGAATGTTCAAACTTAGTGTAGGTGTTTATTATGGCAATACCTTGATGGAGTTCGAAGATGAGCATTTTCCGCTTAGGGTAAGCAGAGATAAGCAATTTGATTGGTTGATGCTTTGGGACACGATAACTTTAGTTCTAATTAAGTGAGAGTGATGAAACTTGGTGTATAGTTTAATTACATCAATACCTTGACTAAGTTCGATAATGGGCATTTTCTGCTCAGGGTAAGCAGAGCGATAAGCAATTTGATTGGTCGAGACTTTGGAACTGAATAACTCTCATTCTAATTGAGTTAGAATGTTCAAACTTAGTGTGAGTGTTTATTGGGTCAATGTCTTGATGGAGGCAAGCAATTTGACTGGTTGATGCTTTGGGGCACGATAACTTTAATTCTAATTAGGTGAAATAAAGAAACTTGGTGTGTAGTTTCATTACATCAATACCTTGACTGAGTTTGATAATGGGCATGTTCTGCTATTGGTAAGATGTCTGATAAGCAATTTGATTGGTCGAGATTTTGGAACACAATAACTCTCGTTCTAATTGAGTTAGAATGTTCACACTTGGCATAGGTGTCTATTAGGTGAATACCTTGATGGGGTTCGAAGGTGAGCATTTTCTGCTTAGGGTAAGCAGAGATAAGCAATTTGATTGGTTGATGCTTATTAAGTTCTGATTAAGTGAGAGTGAGGACACTTGGTGTATAGCTTTACCTTTATAACACCGATATATTGACCAAGTTTGTTAATCAACTTTTTCTGCTTGGGACACAATAACTCTCGTTCTAATTGAGCTAGAATGTTCAAACTTAGTGTAGGTGTTTATTATGGCAATACCTTGATGGAGTTCGAAGATGAGCATTTTCCGCTTAGGGTAAGCAGAGATAAGCAATTTGATTGGTTGATGCTTTGGGACACGATAACTTTAGTTCTAATTAAGTGAGAGTGATGAAACTTGGTGTATAGTTTAATTACATCAATACCTTGACTAAGTTCGATAATGGGCATTTTCTGCTCAGGGTAAGCAGAGCGATAAGCAATTTGATTGGTCGAGACTTTGGAACTGAATAACTCTCATTCTAATTGAGTTAGAATGTTCAAACTTAGTGTGAGTGTTTATTGGGTCAATGTCTTGATGGAGGCAAGCAATTTGACTGGTTGATGCTTTGGGGCACGATAACTTTAATTCTAATTAGGTGAAATAAAGAAACTTGGTGTGTAGTTTCATTACATCAATACCTTGACTGAGTTTGATAATGGGCATGTTCTGCTATTGGTAAGATGTCTGATAAGCAATTTGATTGGTCGAGATTTTGGAACACAATAACTCTCGTTCTAATTGAGTTAGAATGTTCACACTTGGCATAGGTGTCTATTAGGTGAATACCTTGATGGGGTTCGAAGGTGAGCATTTTCTGCTTAGGGTAAGCAGAGATAAGCAATTTGATTGGTTGATGCTTATTAAGTTCTGATTAAGTGAGAGTGAGGACACTTGGTGTATAGCTTTACCTTTATAACACCGATATATTGACCAAGTTTGTTAATCAACTTTTTCTGCTGAGGGTCAGCAGAACGATAAGAAATCTGATTGGTTGATGCTTTGGGGCACGATAACTTTAGTTGTAATGAAGTGATAGCAATGTAACTCAGAACCCAGAGTATAGATTCATTTTATCATTACCTTGACTAAGTTCAATGTTGCAAATTTTCTGCTTTGGCTAAGGAGTGATAAGCACTTTTATTGGTCAAGACTTTGGAACATAACTCATTAAGCGAATGTCTGAACTAAGTCAATAATTAATATTTTGAGCTAAAGCTAATATTTTGAAAAAAATAAATGTTCGATTAATTAATATGTGTCATCTTATTATTTTGGGATTTCGGCGGGGGACATCAGCCTCACTGTTGGCTTGTTTTAATTGTCAATGGCTATAAGATATGCAATCAGTACAAAATACAAAATATTTTCCTCTTTTTTTTTAGGAATTATCAGAAACGTCTTCAACAGCTGAATGCTATTCGGGTTATTCAGAGAAATTGTTCTGCCTATCTCAAATTAAGAAATTGGCAATGGTGGAGATTATTTACAAAGGTACATTTCTTCTTTGTTAACGGTCACTAATATGTATATATATATTTCTAAACATACTGTTTCAGTATTTTAAACACCCAGTGAAAAACACTAAATTTAAACAAATTAATGCACTGCAGTACTATAAAATAAATTATTTATTATTATATGCTTTTGGAACAGAATTAGGATACACAAAGTAAATGTGTTTCTCGGGCAACTTACAGCTAAAAATATAGGAGAATAGGGCGGTTTCTTTTCTTTTCTTATTTACCTCATTGCTGGCTAGAGGATGGTGCAAAATAAAAATTTGGCTATTGCTGTAAATTGTACAGGTGGGAGGGTGGTCATTCTTTTTTTAAATTTTATTTTATGAGAACATTACAGAAAGTCATGTGGTTTAGCTTTCATTTTTGTACATGCTTTAGAACATAAACCCAAACATCCAGTTTACTCGAGCACTGAGTAATTAAATTTGGTTTAAGATAAAATTCTGTACAACTATGCCTTAGCCGACAATAATATGGACAATATTTTTGTTATCAGGGGATTTTATTGAATGACTATTTAAATTTAACTGACAACTAGTGAATAAAACCATCAAATGTATGATCCCATTATTATTTTAATGTCTACCTGGAATTTGTACGGAGCATCAATGAGTTTCTGCGTAAGCGAATGAACTTCTATTTCAATAGGGGACATAATCTATATTATGCGATACAAAAATGGAGGTAATTTCAATATTGATAATAAAGACCTGTAAATATATATTTCCGACAGAATCAAATTAATACAATTTTACGACTTGTGATCGATGTTCGGGCAAGGGTTATGTATTTTTATACGCTTACATTGAAATGTGGTTGTATACTGTCGTCGCCCCGTCCATCGGTCGGTGCGGCGTCCACAATTGCTTGTAGATGCTCTAGAGGCTAAAGTTAATATCCGATTGACTTTAAATTTATACACAGTCTTTATAGTTATGAGATAAAGAAGGCTATTGTTAGATTATTGATAGTTCAAGTATTTTGTGCAGCTGAAATAATTGTTTATTAAAAAAACACCATTGATATTGTATGTGACATATTACTATTTGAAGACCTGGATTTCGGGTGTAGTTTACAATATAAAGTAGAATTTATCTAAGGAAGAAAGGAAATAATTGATGAAATTAATTTATTATGCTACCAATTTACAGGTTAAACCTTTGTTGTCTGTTACTGGACAAGAAGAAGAGATGGTAAAGAAGGAAGAAGAATCCAAAAGAATGAAAGAAAATATGGAGAAACAACAACAAGATTTGTTAGAATTTGAGAAACGATTTGGTCAGGTTATAGAAGAGAAAAATATCTTAGCTGAGCAGCTTCAAGCTGAGACTGAGCTCTGTGCTGAGGCTGAAGAGGTATGTTATTTGTTTGTTGGCACTTACATGTACATGTCACAATTTTTATCTGGTTTATCTTCAAAAGAACTCTGTTTCTCTTGATATTGGCATGTATTGGACATACATTTTATCCGATTTTGATGGAACTTGAAAAATATGTCTGAAATAGTTGAAATGGTAAATTAAATGAAATGAACTGGGATAATGAAGATGAACATACGTTATACAGTGTGCTGTGAGGGAAATTTTACCCAGACAGCAGCACTACGGCCTACTCTTATATCAAATTCCAACTGTCAAGGGATCTTTTACGTGCACGCCAATTTACATTGGACCTCAGGTTTTAGGCCCATCAAAACGACTAGACAGCTGTCTTTGTTAGCCCCTTCGTCCTGCATCACTGACAACAAGGAACCACGCCAGAAAACCTGGATGAACTTTCTAAGCCAAAGCGGGGACCGAACAACCAACCTCCAGACTAGCGAGCTAGCGTCTTACCGGCTTAGCCATCGTTGCTCAAAGCAAAACATTGACTGGAATCTAATGTCTATTTCAGTCTCGAGCTCGACTTGCTGCTAGAAAACAAGAGTTAGAAGAAGTAATGCATGATCTAGAATTACGTCTGGAAGAAGAGGAAGATAGATTTAGTTCTGTACTTGATGAAAAGAAGAAATTCGAACAGACTTTACGAGATTTAGAAGATCAGTAAGTTAAACATTTGATCAGGTATCTTTGCCTTGGACTGTATAGGTAATCTTGAAATTGAGTTTTTGGTTTAATCTAAGATTGTGTGAATACATTTCATAATATTTATGTTCTATTGTTGATCTAATTTAAATTTAAAAAAAGCATTTAGGAGCTATTGACTTCCTGCATAAATTTTCTTATGCAATAGTCCAATCATTTCTTGCATCTGATGACAAGCACCTCTAATAACCATAAGATCATCTATTGTTGTTTTTGTGTTCTGTATGGTGATCGTATATGAGATCTCATGTTTTTGTGCAGAGCCTTACAGCACAGCAGTGAATATAAAGTGTGAATAATAATATATAGTGGAATTTATAGTCATCTATTTATTTTTGGATTTCGGCAGCCTCACTGTTGGCTTGTTTGATCTTTATTTAGGCTAGAAGAAGAAGAACAAGCTAGACAGAAACTACAGTTAGAGAGGGTATCTGGTGAATCCAAGGTTAAAAAGATGGAAGAAGATTTGGCCTTATTAGACGATCAGAATCAGAAATTAATCAAAGAGAAGAAGAGTTTAGAAGAAAGAATGAATGATATATCTTTACAAGCTGTAGAAGAAGAAGAAAAAGCTAAACAACTTGGTAAACTAAAGAATAAATATGAAGCGATTATTGCTGATTTAGAAGAAAGGTTGAGAAAAGAACAACAGGTAACTGGAATATTTCGTTCTACATTTCTAGGTAACTTTGAGATATTTGATATGAATTTTGTAAACTGTTTTACATATAGATGTTACAGACCTATTCAATGAACATTCAGTTTTACAGAAGTCATTTGTGTCAGGTGGAGCTGAGTTGCTTTATAGTTACCGAGAGAGAAAGGCTGAAAATAAAAAATATTTCAACGTTGTTTTCTCAAATAGAGAGCTGAGGAAATATTACTTGTAAGAGAGAGGAATGACCTAGTTTGTGTCGATGGACATTAAACCCCATTTCTCTCTCTTTATATCTTTGGATTAGATATTCACAGAAATGTATTCCCTGTATCAGCCTCAGTTGATTTCTTGATCTGATTAATTTTATTTTATTTGCATTGGTAGGCTCGCCAAGAATTGGAAAAGATTCGTAGACGTCTAGAAACTGAGTTAAACGATCTACGAGATCAACTTAGTGAGAAGCGTGATCAAGTTGAAGACCTTCAACAGCAGTTATTGAGACGCGAGGAAGAAGTTCAACAATCCTTGCAAAAGTAAGTTCTTTTGCTTTAGATTTATTGTTACCATATACAGGCCACAATTCGGCAGAGTCACATCCATTTCTTGTATTTATTTGTTTGTCATCTACAGACCGCATTTCTTAACGTATCGGAGGGGTTGGGGTTGGATGACCGAATGATTAGCACATGTGTGTTGTATCTTAAAGCCTGTCATTGAGTCAACTGCCGTAGTTTTAAATCCTCGGTTGTAGGGTCACCTGTCGACCCTCGTTGGTTTTCTCCGGGTCCTCTGGTTTCCTCCCACTGTTAAAGACCAATACACATGAGGATATTGTTCATATAAAATTAAACAATGTTAGTCCCGAAATGACTTAGTTGTCGAGTGCATGTTTGTGTTTCACCTACAAGCCTCATTTTTTAACGGATCCTTTCGAAACTGGTTAAGTTTTATGTCGATGTTATTATTTTCTATTATCTAGAACTGATGAAGAAGCTGGACAAAGATCAGTTCTTCAGAAACAAATGAGAGAGTTACAAAACCAAATACAAGAACTACAAGAAGATTTAGATACTGAAAAGGAATCTAGAAATAAAGCTGAGAAGCAAAAACGTGATTTGAATGAGGTAAAATTCAGAAGTACATATTATTATGTTGAATGGACCGTTTTAAGGAGATAAGCTCTACTCCTACCCATTAGGTCTAATCTGATTAAAAAACACTTATTAACTAATTCAATTGTTTGAACTATGTGGACAGGAAAGCAATCCGCGGGTTTTGGTACAAAGTAGGGTCAAGTATTATCCAAATGTTTCGTATACTAAATGTTAGCATGGACCAGAACTTTATAAAAACAAAACAAATTCTAATGATTTTCTGATAATTACTTAATAAGTTGTTACACGTAATCAGATTTTAGTAATAAATGTTTCATTACCGAAAAAAGAACAATTATGTGACAACTCTTGTTGACTGCCCGGATGATTTATTAGCCTATTAACCTATTTTTATTGGAGGACTAATCTTGAATTAACCAATATTCACGATCAACTCTCCTCTTTATAAATAAGTGGTAAGATTTTTATACGCCCACATTTTCATGTGGACGTATTATGTCGTCGCCCCTGTCCGTCCGGATGTCCGTCCGGACGTCCGTCCGTCCGTCCGTCCGTCCACAATTGTTTGTGGACTCTCTACAGGTCACAATTCTTGTCCGATTTTGACAAAACTTAAAATATAGGTTTATCCCCAAAATATCTCGGCTGCTTTCGATATTGGCATGTATCGGATCAAAACTTCATGGATTATGGCCCCTGATTGTACGAAAAATCACGTTTTTAGCTTGTGGACCCTATAGAGGTCACAATTTTGAACCGATTTTGATGAAACTTTATATTCATGTTTATAACCCAAAGATCTTGGTTCCTTTCGATTTTTGCACCTATCGGAACGTAAATTCCTGAATTATGGCCCCTGATTGTCCGAAAATTCACCTATTTTAGCTCGTGGTACCTCTGGAGGTTACAATTATTATCCGATTTGAAAAACCGTTCGATTATATCACCGTTACACCCTAAGGAAGGTTGAGTTCAAATTTCGGAAAAATCGGACCAAAATTACCATACAAAATGGCCTCCGTTCGTACGCAAATACTGTTAAAAAATGGTATATCAAGGTTGTGGACCCTGTAGAGATCACAATTTTAATTCGATTTTGATGAAACTTGAAATGCATGGTTATAACCCAAAGATCTTGGTTCCTTTCGATATTTGCGCATATCGGATCGTAACTTCCTGATTTATGGCCCCTGATTATACGCAAAATCGTCTTGGTTTAGCTTGTGGTCCCTCTGGAGGTCACAATTATTATCTGATTTAAAAAATCGTTTGATTATATCACCGTTACACCCTAAGGAAGGTTGAATTCGAATTTCGGGAAAATTCGGAACAAAATTGCCATACAAAATGGCTGCCGTTCGTACGCAAATACTGTTAAAAAATGGTATATCAAGGTTGTGGATCCTGTAGAGGTCACAATTTTAATTCGCTTTTGATGAAACTTAAAATGCATGGTTATAACCTAAAGATCTTGGTTCCTTTCAATATTTGTGCATATCGGATCGTAACTTCCTGAATTATGGCCCCTGATTATACGCAAAATCGTCTTGGTTTAGCTTGTGGTCCCTCTGGAGGTTACAAAAATTAACCGATCTAAAAAATCGTTTGATTATATCACCGTTACACCCTAAGGAAGGGTGAGTTCAAATTTCGGAAAAATCGGACCAAAATTACCATACAAAATGGCCACCGTTCGTACGCGAATACGTTAAAAAATGGTATATCAAGGTTGTGGACTCAGTATAGGTCACAATTTTAATTCGATTTTGATGAAACTTGAAATGCATGTTTATAACCTAAAGATCTTGATTCTTTTCGATATTTGCGCATATCAAATTGTAATTTAATGAATTATAGCATTTGATTGTAGGAAAAATCACTTTCGATTTTGCTTGTTCTCTAACCATCTCTCGAAAATGTGGGCGTATCCTGCCTGGCAGTGCCAGCTTACTATCTTTGGATTGGGATGTAAGCATTATCCCCATGTTTTACATCGGATATGTAATTGTTTATCCTATAGGAATTAGAAGCTTTGAAAACTGAACTGGAGGATTCTCTGGATACAACTGCAGCTGTCCAGGATGTTCGGCAAAAACGTGAACAGGAAGTATCAGAAATGAAGAAACAGGTTGATTCCGCACAGAAACAACATGAGAGTCAGATACAGGAGATGCGTAATAAATATACAGGTCAGCTTGAAGCTCTTAGTGAAGAAATTGAGAATACAAGAAAGGTATGTGTATATATATCTTAATGTCTGCCTTGATTGGTGGTCCTTTGGTTATACATCTTCCAGTGGGTCGATGATGAGACATCTTCCAGTGGGTCGATGATGACTTAATTCTCAGGCAATTGTCAAGATCCGTAAACGCAAGCTTAAAACAAATGACATGCAATATATGTCCCAAATGACCTAGTAGTTTGTGTTGAGTGGGCATTAAACCCTATATCTATCCATTGTTTTGCACCTGAGGGGGAATGCGTGACAAACAAAATTCAGATCTTGATCTGTAATTTGCCTTTATGTTTTTAAAATAATAGTTTCATATGGTAAATATCTTAATTGAGTTTTGTGTTATTTTAGAATAAAGGTAGTATAGAGAAGGTAAAGCAGACATTAGAAGCTGAAAATCAAGATTTGATCAACGACTTAAAACAAGTACAACAAGCTAAACAAGAATCTGAGAGAAAACGTAAACAAAATGACAGTCAGCTCCAAGAAGCTCTTATTAAATTACAAGAACTAGACAGAACTAAGGTGGAAGTTGCTGAAAAATCCACAAAATTACAGGTAAAATTGATACAAGTTTAATTATTACCGACAGTATTCACAATTAAATTAAAATCATCTAAACAGCACCCGTTTTGGATTATGTTTGATCTTACGCATTTTGGGAAATCAGAACTATAAAGATGGAAGAAATAAAGATCTTATTATGGGAGTTTCTAAAACAAATGTCACCATGTTATTGTTTGTGCTATATGATTATGAACCGATGAGAGGAATACAATTATAGTTTATTTGCTCACATTTTCATGTGGATGTTTATTGTCATTGCCCCTGTCCGTCCGTCCACATTTTCTTGTGGACTCTTTACAGGTCACAATTCTTTTCCAATTTTGGCGAGACTTGAAATGTGGGTTTATCTCCAAAAGATCTTGGCATGTATCGGATTAAAACTACATGGATTAGGGCCCCTGATTGTATGAAAAATTATGTTTTTAACTTGTGGACTCCCCGAAAGTCGCAATTTTTATCTGATTTTATAAAAATTGAAATGCATGGTTTTAATCCAAAGATATTGGTTCCTTTCAATATTTACATTGATCGTAACTTCCTGAATTATGGCCCCTGATTGTACGAATAGTCACAATTATTATCCGATTTGAAAAAAATCTGTTCTACTATATCACCGTATACACACCCCTCATACGCAAATAGTGTAAATATCTGGGGCAGTATTTATAAAAATTCTAAGAGTTAGAACCAACTCTTAACTGTCAAAAATTACTCCTAACTTTGTAGATGTTATTTTAGGGAGAACTAGAATCTGTTTCAACACAACTAGAACAAGCTGATACCAAATCTCTTCAAATGACACAAAAATCCAGTGCTTTAGAAGCTCAGTTAGCAGATTGTCAGGTAATTAAAAATGATTTCTTTATGCAATGTTATATACAATCAGTCTTTCTACTGTTATGAAGTAAGTTTATTTCACTATCATGATTAGTTTTTACACAAGACAATTATTCAAATGGCAAAAAACGCTTATTACATTTTTATATTGTAGTTAAACCTCTCCCAGTCTGGATAATCTCCACAAAACTTTCCTCTATACATAATACATTCTCAGTGTTTTTTCTGATTTTCTAATACTTCATTTAATATTTAAGGATATGTGTCAAGAAGAAACAAGACAGAAACTTGCCGCTCAGTCTAAATTAAGACAAATTCTTGATGAAAAAGAGAGTGCACTTGAACGTTTGGAAGAGGAAGAAGAATCGAAGAAAGGCTTACAGAAACAGGTTGCTGATTTACAACAAAAGGTAAATGTTCTTACAATAGTTTAAGGTAATGCAGGATAATTATAATATCAGGTTGACTTTGACATCAGACTCACTTGTACATGTATATATATTAAGGGCTTTTTGCTTCTGACACAACGTTTTATCAAAATGTGTTAAATTACCATGTTAATAGGTGTATTTATATCAAAGATAATGGGAATTCTCTTGCCTAAATGTTATAAAAAAAAACCCCACAAGAATCATTGAGAGTTAATTGAAGATGTTTATTGATATTCTGTAGGTTGTTGAGGTGAAGAAGAAAGCAGAGGAAGATGCTGTTAATAATGAAGCTCTTGAAGAATTTAAGAAGAAGACATCTCGAGATGCAGATAATTTCCAGAGAGAAATTGAAGAAGCCAGGCAACAAGCGGATCGATTTGATAAATCTCGTCGGAAGTTACAGGCTGAGGTATTTCTATACCTAAATTCTTTATCTTTGTTTTATTTTCATAATTTCAGTCCCAGATTTCACCATTCTCCTATGAAATGGAATACTAACGTAACTAATGATTACGATATATGTAACCATTTTATTGATGACATTTTTTAGTTTTCAAAATTATGATCCGCTTTTCAAAATTGAAAACAAAATATAGATGTAGTTGAAAACTTGTATTTTTATTTGCATTACTTTGACCAATTTTTGTCTTTTTTGATATATAGGTAGAAGATTTAACTATGGAGTTGGAAAGCCAGAGAACATCTTCAAGTGCTTTTGAAAAGAAATCTCGTAAATTTGATGCTTTGTTGGCTGAAGAGAAAGCTAATGCTGAAAGGTTAGTTTGAAATATTTGATTTGTTTATATATGTTTAGGTTAAAATAATAAAGAGTCATTGTCACTTTTCTAAAGAAAATGAAAGTAATTAATTTTAATTGATATTCTATTCCAATTACAGTGTTTAACAAATGCTCCCTTTTACATATTTTTCTGTGACGTTTTTTGGTTGCCTCCCTTGCTGTGTCTGTGTTTTCAAAGTGAAGCCTGTATTATTGCAGGCCCTTATCCTTATGACATGCCATGCTTTAATTTATATCACACCAAAGTTATACATGGTGATTGTTAAAGGGAACAGATATTTGAGTAGTGAGAATATAGATGTTTAAATTAATTTTAAAGGTTGGCACAAGAACGAGATAATGTTGAAAGAGAAAGTAGAGAGAAAGAGACTAAGATATTGAATATTGTAAGAGAATTAGATGATGTTCAAGAAAGATATGAGGCTTTAGAACGAGCTAAACAACAACAACAGAGAGAATTAGATGACTTAGTCTCATCCAAGGATGATGTCGGAAAGAGCGTAAGTCATTTTTATCCTCTTCTGTTGGGTGGGTCGGCAAGTGGCCTAAAGTTTTGCACTTGTATCATGAACAAGTAAGCTGGGGACCATAGTGACCAGTAGCAAAACAGGGTTTAGTACGGAATTTCAGGGTCATGATTAATAAACAACCGTGGCAATTAATTGAAATAATTGGATTATTCAAATAGATCTTTAAATTTACAACAAAAAAATATGTATTTCATAGGTTCATGAATTGGAGAAAGCCAAGAGAGCATTCCAACAACAAGTAGAAGAACAAAGGCAACAAATTGAAGAATTAGAAGATGAACTTCAACTATCTGAAGATGCTAAATTACGTCTAGAAGTTAATATGAATGCTTTGAAAGCTCAATATGAACGAGATATTCAGGGTAAAGAAGATATGGTTGAAGAAGGAAAGAAATCAATATTGAGACAGGTATGGTTATTCTGAGGTTTAAATTCTTATTTTGGGTATATTCTGCAATAGACATTTGAAAATACAACTAGGAGAGCAGATAGAAGCAATATGTTATTTTCACCCACACTTTATTGTAAACGTGATAGTCTTTATTTTACATCAGGTTTTAGTTAAACTTCGTATGTTACCTATAACATCTTATATTTGATCAAACAACTATTAATTTTCTATGACATATTCATGCTTTTATTGACAACTTTCTTGAAACTCAAGCAGAGTTGACGTGTTCAGGTCAAGTGTATTTCTGTATTTGAGAATATCTCTAATAATATGTTTTATTTGTAAAGTTAAGAGAAATGGAAGCCGAGTTGGAAGAAGAAAGAAAACAGAAAGGTGCCGCTGTTAGTGCTAGAAATAAATTACAAGGTGATATC
The DNA here is from genome assembly GCA_917208275.1 of Patella pellucida. Taxonomy (NCBI): domain Eukaryota; kingdom Metazoa; phylum Mollusca; class Gastropoda; family Patellidae; genus Patella; species Patella pellucida. The sequence continues at coordinate 37,539,528 of OU795036.1, forward strand.
AATGATTATCAACAACAAGTACAGATGGCTAATAAGGTAAAGGAAGATGCTGTGAAACAATACAAGAGAATGGTAGCTCAGATGAAAGAAGTTACTCGTGAAGTTGATGAGATTAGAATATCAAGGGAAGAAGTGGTACAGGCCCAGAAAGATGGGGAGAAGAGAATTAAAAATCTTGAGGCTGAAGTTTTGAAATTACAGGAGGATCTTGCTCTATCTGAAAGAGCCAGAAGAAATGCTGAATCAGAGAGAGATGAGTTACAAGAAGAAATTGGTGGATCAGCCTCTTCAAAGTAAGTTGTCAATTTCTATGTAATGGCATGATATAAATGCAAATATTGTTTGCCAAGATGTAATTAAAATACACTCCTTGAAAAAACAAAAGTATTAACTTGAAGTTGTTACTGTTCACCAATGTCGATTATTTGTTGTCTATATTATAAGATGATTAATAAAAAACATACAAATATAATATTATCTAATGTCAGTCACCTTGAAAGAAATTAATGTCAGTCATGTGGAGCATGCGGTTTTCCTGCATTGAATTATTATGCCCGTAATGAATGTAGGGGGCAATTGATTGGATTGACATTTTGTTAGAATTGAACTGTTTCAAGCTTTTAATAACCCCATTTACAAAAGATGTTCCTATGCACTTTAAAACTAATCAAACTATTTATATTTAAGGAATGCCTTGTTGGACGAAAAGCGTCGTTTGGAAGGTCGAATCAGTGAACTTGAAGATGATCTTGATGATGAACGTAATAATACAGAACTGATGGCTGAAAAGGCGAGAAAAGCTCAGTTACAAGTAAGTTGATCCACCATTTGGATTAAAATCTGATGCTTTTAGTTTGTCTTTTATTTTATATTCCATTGTTTACATTTTAGATTGGCTGATATTTATATTGCCAATTGGAACTAGAAGCACGGACATTTCTTAAGGAAGCGATTTTATATAAGCTGATAAAGCTTGTTATCGTATCCTATATCTATTATAAAAATTTTGTATATTTAAATGAATAAAATATTGTTTAAATAAAACATTTCTTAAACATAATTGTTTAGCAGTTCATGATTTTATCAGAAGTATTCTATAACAGTAAAATGTTTATTTAATTTAAGGTGGACCAAATTAATACTGATTTACAATCGGAGAGATCTGTATCACAGAAACTAGAGAACCAGAGAATGCAACTTGAACGACAGAACAAAGAAATGCGTGATAAGCTACAGGAACTTGAGGGACAGAATAGAGCCAGAATTAAGGCAACTATTGCTGCTCTAGAAAGTAAAGTTCTTAATCTTGAAGAACAGTTGGATCTGGAGGCTAAGTATGTATTATATTCCAAACTAAAAAGGTTTGCTGGTTAAAACACAATTATCCAACAATATGTTATATTTGATATTGTAATCCATTTTCATGTGTGTAGTGTAACTTTAGCCTTAGGGCAACTGTTATAACTACAGCGGTCAAATCACATTTCTCTGGTGGATAGTTGTGAGTCAGAAATTTGACATAAAATTGAATCTTTACAAATTGAAATGATTATATATAGAGGCAGTTGCATAATAAACATTGCAATGATATTTTTATAATTTTAAATAAGGTCTGTTTCATAAACTATGTTTGATTAAAATATTACAGAGATCGATCTACACTTTCAAGAGCTAATAGAAAGTTAGAAAAACGTATTAAAGAATTAATCCTACAAGGTGAAGATGAGAGAAGGCATGCAGACCAATATAAAGAACAGGTGTGTTCTATATTATATCAGTGAATTACTAAATCAATCAATCTTATTACAAATTTATTATATCTAATAGTTTATATACTAATTAGGTAAGAAATACTCTAGTTATATTATTATGTTGTGTTTATTTCAGGTGGATAAATCTAATAATAGAGTTAAAGGCTTAAAACGTAACTTAGATGAAACAGAAGAAGAAATAGCTAGATTAACAGCTAAATTACGGAAATTACAGAGAGAACTAGATGATCAAGTAGAACAAAATGAAACTCATTCTAGAGAAATTACATCATTAAGAAAATTACGGTTCGTATTCTTGTTTGGTCGGGTTTCAATTGGTGCTTGCTTTATAGCTTAAAATTTTCACTATTTACTTTCACACGATTGTGAGATTACAATGCTGCAATTTAGTGGGGGATCACAGGGCTACTGGTTCTTTAGCATGCAGGTCGGGTGTTCGATCCCTGCATTGGCTTAGAAAATTCATCCCGATTTTCCGGCGTGGTTTCCTTTTTTCAGTCATGCAGGATAGAGGGCCTCTGGCAATGACAGCTGTCTAGTCGTTTGGATGGTATAAAAAAACTAAGGTCCTGTCTTCACATTGGTGTGCATGTAAAAGATCCCTCAGCAGTTGTAATTTGATATAACAGTAGGCCGTAGTGCAGCTGCCTGGGAAGAATTTCCCTTATACCACACTGTATAGCCCAGTTATGGAACAAAACAGTAGGACGTTAAACCCCATTTCATTTAACAGTTTTGCATTTCATGAACATTGTTATTTACCGTTTGAAATTGCCAATTAAATAATTGGTGTTTATTTGAATAATGTTTATAATTACAGGGGACCAGCATCTACTTCACGAACTACAACTAGAACAGTGATTACATCTAAATTACTAGATGATAGTGTAGATGGGGATGAGGAAGATAAAAATGATACAACAGAAACTTGAAACTCTTCATCATAAACTCCTTAATATACAATTATTATACTATTATATATATATATTATATATCACATGGAGAATATCCTACACTAAAACATTCTATATAGTTGTCTATATTTAATATGCATTATATTATCATTGACCAAATGTGCTACCGAGACATGACACACAAGTTCACTTGCGAGGCTAATATATTTTGCTTTTTTCTAGTATTCTCTAGCTTTAAGTAAACCATATCTATCATATAGATTTTTTTTTGTATACATTTTTTTATTTACAATATTTTTTTCATTATATCTTATTATATCTTTTTAAAAAAAACTATTAAAATATATATAACCCCTTCCCAAACAAATATGGTGTTCATATGAAAAGTGTATTCAATTTCTTCAAAATATGGATAGGGCTTTACTCCTTTCTTTTTAGTATTTTCGAATTGTGAAGCATATCACTTTATTATTATATAGGGTATGGCATTAATTGTAGATATATAGATATAAACCAAATAGGATGGAAATTTATAGAATTAAAATAGTTTATGATTTGTGGACCAATACTGACCTAGTTTTCTAATATCTGAATCCTAAATTTGTAACATGATTAGATTTATTTTAACTTTTTTTTTTGCGGTGATATCCGCCATCTTGCCAGAGCAAAGTTTGACCAATGGAAAACCAGCAATGTATAAAGGAAAGTGGTGCTTTATGAAACTTCTAGTGGTTTCACTGATAATTTGTTAATATTAGTTTTGCAGTTTAGTGCAGACGCTTATTTATTGTTTGTTAAACTTTCCACATTTTTTTTTTTGCGCCCATCAGAAGAGATTTGTTATATTTGTTGAATATATTTTTGGGTATTATTATTCCAGACAGTCGTATTAACATATTTTACTGATACCAATAATAAACTAATTATTTAGTTTGTCGTGATTTAGACAATTTATATAATAAAAGGTGAACTCTGTTGATGCTTGGACTGTGTACATGAATTATAATGTGATATTTTGATGTAAAATACCAACCATGTACAGGAATCCAGCGATTTTTTTCGCCATATGTAAATTTGAATTTTTATACAAATAATTCTTAAAGTTTTCTTAATAAAGGTAGTGAAGTATAGCAGGCTTATGATAGGACTTATTTTCTCTGCCGCAATTGTAGTAATAATTTAGTTTACAAAGAGCTTAGGAAACAATCGATCTGTAAATTTGCTTTTCTTATTCCTTTGAAATAACTTTACCAGATACTTATTTGGACATAATTTGAATTTGGAAGTGTGATAGAGAATTGTTGTAGTAAGGATTGGAGATAGCTTGTAAATAATGTTGACATCCAGAATAGATACTATTTTTGTATATTATTATTAAAGATTACAGCCTTTATACTTGCTATTTTTACGCTACTAAACTTAGATAAAATGAATCCTGTTTTAAGATCAAACTCTTACATTGTTTTAGTTCTATGAATAATATGTACTGCTGGAAATTCATTAAGAGTGTAATGTGTTAGCTACCATCATATGTATTAATTGTATGTCAGTTAGATGTCTTAACATGGCTTTCAGATGTAATAATTGAAATCATCAGCTTGGCTAAATAAATTATACAGGACAAGAAAATAGTTTGTTTTGGTATATGATAAAAGTGTATGTATATACTGCTTGTTTGATAAACATCCTTCATCACTTCCAAGTTGACGTCCATGACCCGCTAAGGTAAGGTGTTGTGTAGTGGGCAGAAGAGATTTCAAACATGTAAAAACATAAAAAGAAATACGTAAGGATGTTTGTACAATAAACAGGCCTGTAACTAGGATGAGGGGGGTGGGGTGCACCCGTGAGAATACTTCTCTAGTTGCACTGAGCTAGTTACAGTCCTAACAAGAAAGGTTACAGCCATTGGGTGCACAAGCCCATTGTCCCCCTTTCTGCAAAGTGTACAGCAGATGATATTGGAGAGCTAATCCCACTTCTAACTGCTGTAAAGAAAGCCACTTCTTGTTCCAAATTATGACTGGTCAATAGTCAGATTAACTACCATGGCAATCGCTATCTGCGTAACAGAGCTCTACCATGGACCAAATGTCTACATATTACAATGTTATGTCATGACTAACGATTTAAATATGCCCAATTAACCAGTGCATAGCAGAATATTGCAGAAAAACTAATTGTGTGACAAACGAGGCTATATCATCACGGATATAGTGTAAACAATACTGTTTTGAGACGAAAGACATTTTCGTCGTTTTTAATACCTTATATTACTGTCCAAAGTAGGGGATCACGGTGGCTAAGTGGATAAGGCGCTGGTTCGCTAGCCTAGAGATCCAGAGTTCGATCCCTGCATAGGCCGAGAAAGTTCATCTCGATTTTCCGGCGTGATTTCCCCTTGTCAGTGATGCAGATGGAGGGCCTGACAAGGACAGCTGCCTAGTCGTTCGGATGGGAAGAAAAACCGAGGTCACGTGTACACATTGGAGTGCACGTAAAAGATCCCTTGGCAGTTGGAATTCGATATAAGAGTAGGCCGTAGCGCCGCTGCTTGGGCAAAAATTTCCCTCATAGCACACTGTATGGCGTATGCCCGTCTTCAATTAGCCCAGGTAAGGTGCTTAAGCGTAGGACGTTAAACCCCGTTTCATTCATTCTGTCCAAAGTAGACTCCAGATTAAACGAAGGGCTGTACTTGGTATAGATTTGATTGAACGGAAGAATAGACACTCCCTTAAAAGCGCAAGTATCAGGAATAGGAGAACCTGCGGGCAAGCAATTTATTGGAATAAATAGTGGCCATATTATCGCCTCACTTAAGAGACTTAAACTATCACCCGATTGACTTTAAAATTTTGTACAATTGAGCGTGAAAATTATATTGCTGCCCGAGTTTAATGCTTTCATTACTTACGCCTTACGAAATAATATACATCCAACAATTTACCATGCATATATTTTGTTGCTTGGCCGCCTTATCAGTTTTCAAATCAAATCAACAATTTCTCTAATGAACCTTAGTTTGGTCTTTTTGGTCAGTCAAATTACCCCAGTGAGTAAGATTTTGGCTTGCCAACATGGAGGTCCATATATTGACCGAAAGAGTTCATCGGGATTTTCGGCGTTGCCCATCCTTGTCAATCGGATGTCGCTGTCCGGGCAAACTTTCTTCCATAGAATAGTAGAGCATTGGCACTTGCACACTCAAATCTTAATTACATCTGAGACTCCATATGAACTATGACCGCCCTATATAATAATCACGATGACGTACAGCAACATCTAATCTTGTATGTAATGTTAGGTCAGTGGGTCGATAAGAATGTTATACTACTCATATAGTGTAAGGGAGAAAGCTAAACATACTGTGTATAAATGATTTAACAACTCATACAACTATTAGCTATTCTCCGTCGTCCATAGTCGTTCAACATGGCAGCTACCTTGTTTGTTATAGTTGTTACTTCAATAGCAATTCTCATTTCCTGGTTGTATCAATCTTATAAACGGAACAAAATATTTGGGAAAATTCCTTCACCGGCTGGTTTACCTATATTAGGAAATGCTCATCAGTTAGAATCCGATGGCACAAGTAAGTTAAACAGTTTTTGTTGATTTACATAGTTTATGACAAAGTGCAATAATTAATTAAGCTGGCCCGATTCAATAATTAATTGGCCTGTTCGTCTTAATTCAGGATATGTGGATTAAAAAAACAAGGTCGATGACCTTCCTATTCCGTCATTATACTACCGTGCATGGCGGTAAAATGTATAGTCATACATTATTTTAAATATGCCATATAATGAACATTTTCGTTAGGTTTGTACATTTCCAACTAAATAAATCAATTGTGATGTAGTAAAGCTATTTTGTATAGTAGACTACACTAGCGACCTATAACTATAGTATATATTATAGTACTATAACAATATCGCGCTTGGTTAACCATCCGGAAACACTTTTTAAAGTGTGTATCCGGTACATGTAGGCTAAAAAAGGACAAAGTAAACAGAATTTCACATCTAAAACAAAAGTTGCATATTAAATGGTACCTATTTTTTAACCATAGTAACTAAAATAATTAAAGCACACAATTGAAGCAAACTTGGAAATTTTGATATAAAACAAGCAGCTAGAAAGACAATATAAGATAATAGTTTGGTAATTACAGACGTTATCATCCGATCTACATGTATATTAAATTTATAAGAATTCTATTGAACTTTCAGCAATTTCCGTAAATTACTTCTATAGTTCTTGCCCTCATTTCACTCTGTTGCACCCTGTAAACGCTTTAAAGACAATCGTTAAAATGTTTAAGATATATGTGCATCATATTTATATATCATTGAAACCAATCCTATTGAATTTCAGCAATTTTTGTAAATTACTTATAGAGCTATGACCCTTGTTTCACCTTCTAGAACCTTATATTACACAGTTCACAGTTCTATGGAATCAGAGGCTGACCTAGGAAATCCTGTTAGGGGGAGCCTGTGGGGGTCCCCCCGATACAATTTTTGAAAAAAATCGGAGTGTCAGTGGTGATTTGTGGCGCATACCTATTTTTTATACTGTTATTTAGGGGAATACAGGGGCCCGCGGTGGCTAGGTGGGTATAAGGCGCGGGCCCGCTAGTCTGAAGGTCGGGTGTTCGATCCCTGCATTGGCCGAGAAAGTTCATCTCGATTTTTCCGGGTGATTTCCCCTTGTCAGTGATGCAGAAGGAGGGCCTGACAAGGACAGCTGCCTAGTCGTTCGGATAGGACGAAAAACCGAGATCCCGTGTACACATTGGCATGCACGTAAAATATCCCTTGGCAGTTGGAATTCAGTTGCTGTCTGGGCAAAATTTCCCTCAAAGCACAATGTATGACGTACGCCCGCCTTCAATTAGCCCCGGCTAGGTGCAGAAGCGTAGGACGTTAAACCCCATTTCATCCATTCATTCTACCGAGCGACGTGTCGACTTGTATTCCATAATGTGACCTGTATATTCCAGGTCATATAATGCCATTGAAACAATTTTGAAGAAACTCGTATACGCTGTAACGACCTTAGTTATCGTCTGTTATTTATGAAATTTATATTATTTAAATTCATCAAGTGAAGAACCCGTTCATTTTTTTCTAACAATGTGCGTGAGGCAGGGCATACTGAACTGTACATTTCATGAATATATTTACTTTTTTCCATCATAAATTGTTCTTGTGTATCGAGTCGTAATAATATTATTCCATCGGGTGATATGGCTTGGTTTGTCGTATCATAGGAAATATCACCGTCGCTGTGTTACTTAACCTGGTTTGATAAGAAATCAGATAAAGACGATAAAGTTAATAATAAACCAATATATATTTATACAGCTTTAATATCTCATGACCTTGAAGTGGTATTGGAAACTTGTGAAATAAAGTTTTGCTTATCGGGTTGAAATACCGGATCCACACTCGTGCACGTTAAAAGAAGCCTTGGGATTCGGAATTCGGTCCGAGGAATAGCAGAGGGCTTTATAAACGCAACCATAGAAATATATTTTTACAAGTGTATTTTATTAAAACATATTTTATTGCAAAAATATTCTTTACAAAGGGATAAGAACAATTTATAACAAATTATGAATCTTCTCCCATAATGTCGATCAAATATTTATATACAAATAGTATGGCGAATTTATATATTATTTTTTTTCAACTAACATAATTATATGTACATCTATTTACAAAACTACCTTGAAAATTATAGTAGCTAATGAATATTAATACGTTTACTTATAGTATTTGTTTATGTAAACCGTTTTGAGTCTTTGATATACCTTTGAATAAGTAAAACTAACATTTTATTTAATGTTTTTGGTAGTAGCGACGAGCCATGTAGAAATATTTCGTGTAATTCAGTGAAAGTGTATTGACTAAATTTGCAATGCCATTACCGGTGTCACTTCCAGGGTCAAACTCTTTGGCTTCTACATTATAATTTATGCAACAAGCAATATTTTTGATCTAAATTGAATTGAATCTTTCCAATAAAACATTAAAACTAAAATAACGATTTTACAACCAAGGCGTTAGACCACGGGGTCTGCCAAATCAATGTGTCTGTTAATTTAAACTCTAAGGTATTCCACCAAATGTAACATTGCTGCACACCCTTCTAGTAACCGTTTATATACCCAATAAAATGTACCTATTATACCCAATATATAATACGATGTATGTAATATGAGGTAATTGATGTTATCTGTTGACGACGGGTATTCACAGTCTCCCCAAAACTCAAAAACTCAAGGGGGACACAAAAACCCCAAAGATGACACAAAGCCCGTCATTGCGCAGCCATTGCGTCCATCTATGCACTTTAGCCCCTGGTATAATATAAAGTTGTTTTAGAATTGACATTCGGTTCTGCCGGAGCCATCGCAGACAAAGTTATCATAGTTAGGCGCCAATGCCGGTGCCCTGGCAAAAAAATCCCACTCCTTACAAAGGGTCATGGCGAGACTTCGAACTCGAGAATTATTCCATTGTCTTTCAGAGTTTTATGATCAGATTATGTCCTATTCCGAGGAATTTGGCAGAAAGGGTATATTCGTGATATGGTTAGGAACCAAACCAATGGTTTGTATGACAAGAGCCACAGATGTTGAGGTAAATATTTAGAATAATATATAAAACAGGTTAATTTTCAAATCTTATTAGTACGCTACAAGAACAACACACCCGATAAATGGATTAAAGGACACAAGTCCGTAACTCACAATCCTCCAAAATCTCCGACATCGATAACACGAATTATTGGTCAATTGATGATGTTAACTTACCGGGAAGATGCCTAACAATGACCTAAACATTACGTGAATGACTGGGGAATGCGAAATGAAATGAAATGAGGTTTAACATCCTACTCTTCTGCACATAACCTGGGCTTTTTGAAGACGGCATACGCCATACAGTGTGCTATGAGGAAATTTGTGCCCTGGCAGCGGCGCTACGGCCTACTCTTATATCGAATTCCAACTGTCAAGGGATCTTTTACGTGCACGTCAATGTATACACGGAACTTCGGCTTTTCATCCCATCTGAATGACTGGGCAGCTTGTCAAGCCCTCCATTCTGCACCACTTAAAAGAGGAAAGCACGTTGGAAAATCAAGATGAATTTTCTCGGACAATGCAGGGATCGAACACAGGACCTCAAAGCTAGCGAGCCAGCGCCTTACCCACTTAACCACGTTATCCCCCAGGGGGAATACGAACTAGCAATTGTCCATCCTAAACAGTATAGTAACATGACCAAGAGTTAATTTCAATTAACAAAATAAACCAACATGACCAATTTACCAAAACATCGCCGCCAATTTTACGCATGGGAAATCACTTTGACAGACCCCGTAGTACTTTTGAATTAAGCCATTAGAATGGAGGCATCTTGATTTTTTTCCCATATAATTTGTAAGAATATATAAACACAGGTGGACCATCTTCTTTAACAGGAAACATTTTTATTTTATAAACATATTTGCGATTTCAGAAATTACTGAATAGTTCAAAACATATGGATAAGTCTGCTGAATATAGATTTTTACATCCGTGGCTTGGTACAGGTTTGTTGACAAGGTATGATAATTATTTTCTTTCTTGGCATTTAGTAAATTAAACAGTAAAATACTTAACTGGAATTGTGAGACAGTGATGACGGGTGTAACTGGTCCTACGTTACATAGAGATGTATAAACAGATGTCACTTTAAACATATTCCCCATGAGCATAATGAACGCAGCAGGATTAGCAAACAAATTAAGATTGCACACGTCTTATAAAATGAACGCAGAATTAGCCAACAAGTCAGTTCCATTTATACAATTTTATATCATAAATAAACGGAGACTCGGTACAATAACATCACTTCCTTTATCAACAAGATATTTCAATTAAATTACAGATAACAACTTTGATTATCCTTTAGATATCAAAATATTGCTTTAAAATGAACCTAATTATTCCTGACAAGATTGGTTATTTCTCGACAAGGGAAGATGACAGAAAGACTATTATGATACCTATATAATTGCATTGATACATTCTATTTGCCTATTGGTATCAAATATCATAATTTTATATGAATAACGAATATTACTTATTTCAAACAAATGTTGGTTTTGAGGTTAAAAATACAGTTTTTGCCAAAATGACATTACTTCCCGTGATAATGAACATTTTAAATTATTTTTATAAAATCATAACTGGCATTAGGCATCATAGGGTGAAAATTTTATGAAATTCAAATAATAAAATACGCCTCTATGGACCAAAAAGTGACTTGCAGGAAATCGTCTTTTTCTCGGCAACTGTAAAAGTTCGAAACAATTTTGTAATATATAAATGGACATATGTTGATTTAAACTAAAAGTCAAAATTTTCAATACGTAGTAAATAATGCTGAGTTAAAAAAAAATATTTTAAAGGTTAAAAATACAGTTTTTTGACAAAATGACGCCACTTCCGGAATCAATTTGATATAACGCACATTTTCTTTATACTTCAAAAGGCGTCACTATTATTAGTGTAGGCTCATTTGTCATGAAATAAATATTCGTGTCAATTTTTTGGTAAAAGCAAAAACTCAATTGATTCTAAAAGAAAAAATCATAAGTTTTAAGAAAAATTAGGGTGCCATTTTTTTTCACTTACTAGAGGTCCGAAATCCAAGATGGCGTCCAAAATGGCCGCCGTTCAGCAATAATTCAATATCTTCGTGAGTAGACATGATATGATGCCAAACAAAGTGTCTAAATATAGGTTTTCCGACACAAGGAAATCAATGGAACCATCAAATTTAGTCTAAAATTGTGATTTGCATGCCTTATCTGAAGGTGGCGACCAAAATGACCACCGTTTATACTAAATTCGGCTTATTTTGATACAGTAGTCCATACAATAATATTGAAAATAGTTGTACAAACAAGATATCTGATTGAAGTATTGTTTTGGTCACGTGGTATGAACAAGTCCTAAACAAATCTATATAACTATAGTAGAACCACGTTAGTTTTTGTACGGTGTCATTGTATGAGCTAAAAAATGTAAAAGTCAGATGGTGTATAGGTGTAGTTTTAGCAACGTACATCAATCGTCCTCACACTCCCAAATTTATCCTTGGTTGGCATGTTTTGTGGCGCAAATCCAGAATGCACAGAATTCTGTACATGGGATATTGTTTTTTACAATAACTACACCTTCCATCAAATCCAGACTTACATCCGCACTTGGTCAGGTGCAGTATTGCCTCAGGAGCTGGTGGATTCAAACATCGAACCGAAGAAGTGACTTGAGCCTGCGCCAAATGTCCAACCAAATTCAGCTGGTGCTGGGAGGCATGGGTGATATTTATCAGATTTCTTCCAAATCAGGGCTATATAGTATGCACGCCGAATATGTAAGTCCAGTGAACCATAAGTTGGTGGAAGGTTTTCTCCTTCGGCTGCACGATTTGAGAAGAGGAATCAAAGCTCTTTCACGGCTGTGTGGATTTTTGATCGATACAGCACACAAACATAATGTTCCAGCTGATAGCATACATCAGACCGCAGATTGGTGTCATTTCCAAGCATTGCTAGTGCATCCAGGATCGCATTGTCACAAGAGATGAATGCCTTGAAGTATCAGTTTGGATCTGCCAGCAAATCTACCAGACACGTCGGAGCCTGTCAGTACAGAAGCGCGCTTTTGTCCTAAGCTGTTGTATATATTATAGACAGATATGTTCCTTTTCAGCCTGCCCTCTCCAACGAGGAAATTGTAGAAACTAGCAAGTGTGGATACATGTGGACAAGTAGTAAGAAGACATCTGTTTCTGCACTGTTGGGTCTTCATGCTCTGACTTGCTGTCAGAACCAAAGACTGGTGCTTCAAGGCATTCATGTCTTGGGACAATGAGATGGATGCAATAGCAATGCTTGGAAATAAAAACAATCTGCTCTAAGCTGGAACGTTTTGTTTGTGTGCTGTGTCGATCACAAATCCATACAACAGTGTCAGAGCTTTGCTGGTTCCTTTTCTCAAATCGTGCAGCTGAAGGAGAAAATCTTCCAACAACTTCTGGTTCACTGTACTTGCATATTCGGTGGCGTGCACACTACATAGCCATAATTTGGAAGAAAGTTGATAAAACCACCTATGTCTTCCAACACCAGCTGAATTTGGTTGGACATTTGACGCAGATTCAAGTCACTTCTTCCCCGTTCAATATTAGAATTGACCAGCTCCCGGGGAATTTGCCCGTGAGTGGATTAAGTCATATCTCACAGGCAGGAGCCAACGTGTCATCATCTGTGATCATTTCTCTGATTTCCGAGATCTCCACTTGGTGACATTGTTAGATCACACAACCTGTCCTTTCATCTCTACGCAGATGATACTTAACTTTATCTTGCCTTTAAACCAACTGATCAGCAGTCTGATCTTGCAAATCTATCCCTAGACTTGAAGCCTGTGTGACTGACATCAAGGACTGGATGTCAACCCACTACCTGAAATTGAACAGTACCAAAACTGAGGTACTCATAATATCCTCCAGACGTGCATCCTCTCGCATGCCTCTCCCTGTATTCTGCAAGTTATTACCAAGTTATTACCCCAACAGCAGAAGCTAGAACATTTGAATCGCATATCAGGGTTGGAAGTAATTTTTTTATCTGTGGAATATCAGTCTCATCAGAATGTACTTGAACGAAGCCACGGCCCCAACGCTAGTCCATGCCTACATTACCCCCTGCCTAGACTACTGTAATTCTCTGCTTCATGGACTACCCGACTACATCATCTAACACTTACAGCATGTACAGAATGCAGTCGCCAGACTGGTCACAGACACAAAGCAGTTTGACCACATCACACATGTCCGTGCCAAAATTCACTGGTTCCCCGTGTTATACAGGATGCGATACAAGATTATTCTATTTGTCTTCAAGGGTGTCAATAACCAGACTCCTCAGTATCTCACGACCTTGTCACCAGTTAGAAGTCGGCCCGAGTTTTCTGGTCATCTGAGCGCTCTCTCCTGTATGTGCAACCATCAGGATCCCGTACCTTTGGAGATAACACATTCAAGGTTGCTGGTCCTCACTTGTGGAACCGGCTCCCTCGGAGCTTATCGTTTTAGACAAAATTCTTATCTTCAAATCGAGACTGAAGACACACCCTTTCTGTGAAGCCTACCGTGAAAGACTCCTGTTTTGACTACTGTTTTCACCTTTGTGTCATTGCTGAATTTTCCCGTCCGCTGTTGACCAGTTTTCTGGAAATGGCGCAATATAAGTATTTTCATTCATTTATTCATGCACCTGATCAAGTGCGGATGTAGATCTGGATGTGAAGGAAGGTGAAGTTGTCGCAAAAATTATATCCAATGTAGAGAATTCTGTGCATATTGGGTTTTCACTTAAAACAACAAAACATGCCAGCTAGGGACAAATGAGGAGTGTGAGGACGATTGATGTACGTTGCTAAAACTACACCTATACGCCATGTGACTTTTGCATTTTTTTAGTTCATGCAATGACACCGAACAATAACTAACGTGGTTCCACCATGGTTATATAGATTTGTTTAGGACTTGTTCATACCACGTGACCAAAACAATACTTCAATCAGATATCTTGTTTGTACAACTCTTTTCAATATCATTGTATGGACTACTGTATTGAAATAAGCCGAATTTAGTGTAAACGGTGGCCATTTTGGACGCCATCTTGAAATTAGGCATGCAAATCACAATTTTAGACTAAATTTGATGGTTCCATTGATTTTCTTGTGTCGTAAAACCTATATTTAGACACTTTGTTTGGCATCATATCATATGTACTCACGAAGATATTGAATTATTGCTGAATGGCGGCCATTTTGGACGCCATCTTGGATTTCGGACCCCTAGAATGTGAAAAAAAAATGGCACCCTAATTTTTTTTAAAACTTGTGATAATTTCTTTCAGAATTTACAGAGTTTTTACTTTTACCAAAAAAATGACACGAAATTACAAATGAGCCTACACTATATTGTTTTTATAAATGTTACTGCTTAGTCTATAAAAAATAATAGAGTATCTCTTACTTGATTTTTTATTGTCCTGTCAATTCTGGAAATACCACATACCACAGATGAAGTGGAATTTATCATTTAGTTTATATATTTGTTTTAGGAAAACGAATATCTCATTTTTTTTCATGTGTGTTTTTCAGTACGGGTGCCAAATGGAGAAGCCGACGTAAAATGTTAACACCAACTTTCCATTTCAAAATTTTAAACGATTTTCTAGCAGTATTTAACGAACAGTCAGATGTTATGTTATCTAAATTAAAGGAAAAAGCTGGTCCAAACAGTTTTAATATTTTCAATGATATAACATTATGTGCTCTAGATATTATATGTGGTAAGTTGATCTGTTTGTTATTGGTTTTATAAATTTTTTTATGACATCTGTTACATATTTGATTTTGGGGGCATAATACTAAAATATGCAAATGACTACGAAAAAAGTCACTACAGAACCTAACAGAAGAAACATTTCTAATTACATGTGACGCCCAAACGCACCAAACGCATGGAATGCAGGTGATGCTTGGGATCATCATGGGGGTCTAACCCAAGATTTGCACGACTCTGACTTTGAATGTTACAGTCATTGTGGCATTGAATTCCAGGATGGAAACATCAGTTTAATTGTTTTATCGACCAGAAAACAAATTTTGATATGCGTCGGCTTACCCAAATGAAAGGTTACGAGCCCTTGGCATGCTACAGATCGGCACAACACAAGCGGTTGTGGTGCGGACGATCAATGTTTCTCAGTCTGTCATAAGCAGACTATAGCAAGGCTGACACTTGCACGATTCTGTGGCACGCATTGGCACGACTCGAGTCGTGCCAGTGCGCAAACTAGTCGTTAACTTGCGTGAAGTGTGCGTAAACCCGCCGTGACTGCGTGTCATGTCTGGACGAGAATTTTGAAATGTTCAAAATTTTTGTCACGACAAAATCAGCGACCGGGTCGTGAACTAGGTGCAAACTGTTCGTGAACTCGTCGTGAACTCGTCGGGACGATGCGGAAGGATGCTTGCCAGCGCGTGGCAGTGCGCGTCATGCCACGACTGTCACGAACTGCCACGAATAGTTCACGACTAGTTCGCGAATATGGCGTGTCCAAGTCGGCACGACACCGTCCGAATTGCGCAAACTCGTCGTGCCAATGCGGGAAGTGTGTGACCAATGCGCAAACTATGCGTGAACTCGTCGTGCCAGTTCGTGTCAATGTTGACACTGATGGGCACGAATTCGTGAACTCGTCGTGAACTAGTCGTGAACTATGCGTGAACAGTGCGGGAGCCTCCCAGTTCGTGCCCCAAAATGGCACGACCTGCCACGACAAAATCGTGGCCAAAAGTCGTGCAAGTGTCAGTCTGGCTTATGGTTCAGATACCGTGAAACACAATCTGTACACGACAAACCACGCTCAGGTCGACCAAGGGCGACAACTCAAGCCCAGGATCGATTTATCCGTACCTTGGCCTTGAGAAATCGTGTCACCACAGCAAATCAGATCAGCGCTTGTCTTCAAACAGACACTGGTGTGAGAGTGAGTGGCCAGACCATTCGGAATCGACTACATAGGGGTCACCTTCGCGCCCGACGTCCTCGCGTGATCCCTTGTTTAAGAGATCATCACATTCAGGAAAGACGTCGTTGGTGTAGGGGTCGTCAACACTGGGATAATCGACGCTGGAGCAATGTGATGTTTTCAGATGAGTCAAGGTTCACTGTTGATTTTTTGGACAGACGTAGGAGGGTGTGGCGTCGTCGAAACGAGCGCTTCCATGACGTTAACGTCATCAGACATGATCGATTTGGGGGTGGTTCTGTTATGGTGTGGTGAGGTATCACTGTTATCGGAAGAACGGCTTAACAGGGCGTGTTACAGGCCAGTACTACCGGGACAACATCTTGGCAGTCCATGTTGTGCCGTTCGCACGACGTAATGGCCGCCGTTTCATCTTCCAGGATGATAACGCAAGATGGTACAGGTTACCTCCAACAACAGAACATCACCACATTACCTTGGCCAGCATTGAGTCCCGACCTCTCCCTCATCGAGCATGTCTGGGGCATGCTTGGACAGAGGTTACTTCAACGTCAACAACGTCCTGCCAATGTCCAAAATCTTGCTCCTGCGTTGCAACAGGAATGGGACAATCTGGACCAAAATGACCTTAGACGTCTCATTAGGACTATGCCACGTCGGATCAATGCTTGTTTGGCAAACAGAGGAGGATTTACCCGTTACTGACATTGTTGTGATGCTGTGGTAACTTTGCTGTTTGACCCCGGGTATAATTTTACCCTTATAATGGTCAGTCTGTGCCTTACTTAGTCTAACGATCATTGGGAATAAATCGATGAATGTGAACTTCATTTCATTTTGTCATTTGTTTCTTCGTCAGTTTCATTAGGTGACTTAAAAATCAAATATCCCTACTTTTTTTGAAAAGTATATATATATGTCATACAGTACTGATAAAGATAAAACGTATTCAAGTATAAAACACTGACTCGACATATATCAACCAGACAAGTATAGATAAATCAAAATGAAAATAGATGATACAATCTCCATGCTGATTACACTATTTTGCCAGATTACACCATTTGCCTATACCGTTTTTTTAGGACTTCGAATTTTGTCTAATGCTTCGGATTGTTCGTACTTGGTTTTTATTTTATTTAGTTCGTGTTCAGCTTAAAACTTCTATACATCCCTAAAACTGGCATCGATTAAGCTTTTCGGAACATTGGTCATTTAGACTGGGCCCGATTTGACTCGGTGGCTTTAATTTTTAGTGACAAAGAAGGGATCTTAGTCTAGATTTTCTTGCAAATAAAATGGTAGGATTATATATGATAATATATATAATATGAAGATCTAATGATTTTAGGGCAAACAGAAAATGTTTAAATAAATACAAAATATAGCAGCTAAAAAAGATATAATCATTATTGGATTGTTTACCTCTCTAATAGGGATGTTTTCATAAAAACACTAAGAGAAGTGAAGCTACACGTACATCAATTCTTGACTGCCCTAAATAGTTTCTTTTTTAAAAACAGAAATACTAAATGGTACTGTTTATCCTGAGTCTCATACACAAGGAATTCAAAGAAACCCCTACATGGTAAGAATTTGTAAACAGGCTTGTATCATTTATATGGTTGTTTTATAATATGTTCTGTTTTTTGTTTCATAGAAACTGCTATGGGAAGAGATGTAAATGCACAGAGTAACAGTGATTCACCTTATGTTAATAGTGTTTATAAGTAATATAAATTTCCTATATTTAATATTCCTAGAAATCAAATAAATGAAAACTAAATCTTCATTTCGTTCGGGCTTGGATGTTTAAATGTCTACATAAAGATCTAACTACATGTCTACTTTTATGCCAGGGTCTATCTACAAATATGGAGAAATATACAATTCAATATTTACCAAATTAATTAGAATAACACATGGCTGATTCAAAAACAAAAGAAAAACAAACAAACCAAAAACAATTTCGGTTCCTGGTCGACGAAGATGTTGAATGATTCACCAAGTGATCCATTCTGTGATTATTAAATGTCGACCATTGTTTACAATAAGCTTCCGATTAAATATTAAACACCGGTGTAATAAGAGAAGGGATCCATCAATCTTTGTGATTAGTTTTTGACGTGTTTAATTGTAGGATGAGCGAATTGGCCCTTAATAGAATGAAACAACCATGGCACTGGCCTGATATATTATATAATTTAATAGGACCTGGAAAAGAACATGATAAATGTCTTCGAATCTTGCATGGATTCACAGAAAAGGTATTTGAATCTGTTGTATTCGCTGAGATAATTTTCGTACTTATACACCCTACTTTACCCTCACATAATTGCAGTTTTAAAGCAAATGACAATGTTAAGCCAGACTGACACTTGCACGACTTTTGGCCACGATTTTGTCGTGGCAGGTCGTGCCATTTTGGGGCACGAACTGGGAGGCTCCCGCACTGTTCACGCATAGTTCACGACTAGTTCACGACGAGTTCACGAATTCGTGCCCATCAGTGTCAACATTGACACGAACTGGCACGACGAGTTCACGCATAGTTTGCGCATTGGTCACACACTTCCCGCATTGGCACGACGAGTTTGCGCAATTCGGACGGTGTCGTGCCGACTTGGACACGCCATATTCGCGAACTAGTCGTGAACTATTCGTGGCAGTTCGTGACAGTCGTGGCATGACGCGCACTGCCACGCGCTGGCAAGCATCCTTCCGCATCGTCCCGACGAGTTCACGACGAGTTCACGAACAGTTTGCACCTAGTTCACGACCCGGTCGCTGATTTTGTCGTGACAAAAATTTTGAACATTTCAAAATTCTCGTCCAGACATGACACGCAGTCACGGCGGGTTTACGCACACTTCACGCAAGTTAACGACTAGTTTGCGCACTGGCACGACTCGAGTCGTGCCAATGCGTGCCACAGAATCGTGCAAGTGTCAGCCTTGCTTTAGACGCACACTCCTATTAGGTTTTAATATATTGGATTTAATGACGGATATTTGAGCACAAATCAAAATACTGCATGATTCAGGTGTGCATTTTATCTTTATACCAGATGTCTTTTCTATACCATTCCTGGCAACCTGTCTTTCTGAGACCGAAGAAAAGGATGAACGGTACGAACTGCCATGTAAACAGACCACGAACGATATAATTAGGATATGAAGGAATTTCTACCCCTTTCATTCTTTATATCTCTCGTGACTCTTACTAATCTGTAAACTTTGTTTTGTAGGTTATAGCCGAAAAGAAGGAAGAACTGTTAAATGGGGGACCTTCAGTCCACGATAACTCTATAGATTCGGCAGAAGAAGACCAATATGTTGGAACCAAGAAAACACGACTGGCTTTTCTAGATATGTTACTAAACATGTCTGAACCTAGTTTAACATCAGAAGAAATACGTGAAGAAGTGGACACGTTTATGTTTGAGGCAGGTGGTCTGGTTTTGAAATTAATTAACAATAACATAAAGGCAGTACAGATGTAGGGAATAATGATTAGCTAGCTAGGAAATATAATTGTCTTGGATTTGTCCCAGATTAACACCGATATTTAATCAGAAACTTGCATGATATAAAAAATATTCTGTGGTTTCTGATCATTTTGTAAATTTATATCATTTATCTCCAATTTCTATTTCTAGTGGAAGCAAGAATTGTACAAAAACATGGAGGGAGGAGGTGTGGCGCAATATTACAAACTCATTATAAATTGAGTTTTGTTTTCGTCAGTTATTGTTAAATTTATACACTTATTGTTGCTTCTATAGTTATTATATTTTTTAAACAAATCTGCGATTGATTAATGTAAACAACATCCATTTATAGCTTGGATTGTAAATATTCCAGGGTCATGATACAACTGCTGCAGGAATTAATTGGGCTACGTACTTAATCGGTGCCGATCAGAGTATACAGGAAAGGTTACAGAACGAATTGGATTCTATTTTCGGTAAGTTATGTCATCTTCCTAAGGTAGTGTCGGTAAACTGCTTTTGGTGCTGTTGGGAGTTAACGGTATTACCTCGATATTATCACCATTCTGTCTTGAAGTGTCTGAAATATTTATCCTTTAAAAGACAACCTTTCTTATGCATAAAGAACTCCTTTGTTTTGGTAAATATGGAAACTTGCAGATAGAACCGATTTTCTGCCCAAAAGAAAAAAACCAGTAGAAAACAACCGGAAAACTATCAGAAACGGACCGGAAAACACCATGTTATACTGAATACCGGAAAACACAAGAAAAACACTAAATACCGGAAAACACCCTAAATAGGCAACCCGGAGCCTTGTCCTCCGTGTGTAAGGGGTTGGATTTCAGAATTAGTTCGTGATATTTACTAGTTTTATTAAAAATACATACAATAGATTAGATTTGCATGTATATACAAAGGGGATTTCGCTGTTTTTGGTATCGGTGGCGCTGAAGGTCTTCCTTGCATGGTGCTTCTGGTATTCTGGTATGTTTGTTTCTGAAGAAAAAAGAATAAATTTGAGGCTCTCGAGGAAGAGCCACATTAGTGTGTTTTCTACTAAGAATTGGGTTGTCTAAAATTAGTAAAAATGTGTTTGTTCCTCCATCACCGGGTTGGAGCTAGGGATTCCTATATCTAATTCATTTTATTTACTAACAGTTAGGGATAGGATTTGATATATGGTTTGTTTTGGGTTAGGATGGAGACGGGTCTTATTTAATCTAATTTACTGTGCACAAGGATGTCGTTCCGATTTTTATTTTTATAATATGCAATTATAACTTTCTGTGTGAAGATTTTCGGGTGATTTTCCTGGACATCAGTATAGTGTTTTTCATGATTTTGATGACTTTGCTGCTGTTGCGCTAAATGGAACTACAGAGGAGTTGCTGTTGGTCTTTTCTATTGGCGTGTGGGTTGGGATGGCCTAGTGGTCTAGAGTGCCGCGCTTTGAACTCTTGCTGGCCGGTCACCTCTGGCGAGCGGCTGTGGTTTCGAGCCCTAGTGTGTGACATGGAGATAGAGGCGCCTTCTCAACCTCGTGGGTTTCCTCTGGGAACTCCGGTTTCCTCCCACTGCTTAAGACCCCTACGCACAAGCGAATTATTGAAATAAAAATTGAAAACCATACGTTAGTCCTAAAATGACCTAGTTTGTGTCAAGTGGACGTTAAACCCCATTTATCTCTCTCTCTATTGGCATGGCAATGAGATCAGAAATGTCATGATTTGGTTGGTTTAAATGAATCGAGATCGGTTTGTCTTTTTTGGTGACTTTCTGACCGGTGACTGTTAATTCTTTCCCTAACTGCATTTTGAGTTCCCCAATACGTTTTGTTTGACACATTGTCTAGATGAAAGTAGATAAATTATGTTTGAACTGCTGCACGAAAGTTGGTTTGATATAATATTGGATATTGTGTTCCAGATGTTTTGTTATGGAAATGGTCGGATATGTTTATGATTTTGCATGTTTGACATATTGGGTGGCCACAAGTTTTGGTTTTAGCAGCTGATTCAGGCTGATTGCATATTATTTGTTCCTTTTGCGGCAGGTTAAGCTAGAGTGTTGTTTTTTATACGTCGGAGATAGCGTTTGGAGTATCCCATTTCTCTTAG
This sequence comes from Patella pellucida, assembly GCA_917208275.1. Lineage (NCBI taxonomy): Eukaryota > Metazoa > Mollusca > Gastropoda > Patellidae > Patella > Patella pellucida. Next base: position 37,561,462 of record OU795036.1, read on the forward strand.
TTTGCCAACTACCAGCGTATATATTCTGAATCAAATTCGGTCTTCTGAGTGCATATCCCATGAAAATGGAGAATCTGAGATTTTATGATGCCAGAGAAATATTTTTGAGGGAATGAAGCCCTTCCACAATAATTGATGTGTATCGATTTCTTTGAAAACACTTTAGTTTCCATTTGGTCTGTGTTTTTGGTGTTAAAGACGGTGGTGTCAAGGACATCTATGCTGTTACGTCTTACATTTGCGGTTAATTTGACAGATGGATGATGATTGTTCAGAATGTTGAAAAACGTCCAAAATTCCTCTAGCGTGTATGTCCAGACTATGAAAACGTCATCTAGAAAACGTCCATAGAAATTTGGTTTTAGTGGGCAGAGTGGCAGAGCTTCCCTTCCCCACTCCCCCATGAAGAGATTTGTGTGTTTTCGTGTGTTTTCCGGTTGTTTCCTGTGTTTTTCGGTGTTTTCCGGTATATAGTACACTCCCAAATTAACCCTTTGTTGCTTGACCAACCACTGATCGAAGTAACATCGCACTTCAGATTAAACCAATTGAACACTCAACGTTCAACCATATGAGTTTAACTGATGTATCAGTCTAATTAAAATAATACCAGCTTTTTATTCCTCGGGAATATTAAAACAGTGACGAATAGAAAAAATAGGTAATGGAGACAGAGCTTGGATATAACGTCCACTCGACACAAACTAGGTCATTTCGGGACTAAAAATGGTTCAATTTTATTTCAATAATTCGCTTGCGGGTAGGGATGTTAAGCACTGGGAAGAAACCGGAGGACTAGGAGAAAATCCACGAGGTTGGACAGGCGACTCAGTGACAGACCTTATGATACAGCGCGCACGTGCTAACCATTCGGTCACCCAATCCCCAGATGGATAATAATTATATAATATACATTTTAAACGGATTATTTTATAAGATATATTATTGTAGGTGATAGTGAGAGATACCCAACTATGGAAGATTTAAAAGATATGAAATACTTGGAATGTTGTATCAAAGTAAGTAGATGTATTAACACATGATCGGATCTACTCAGTGGCACGAGTGGAAAGACTGTATGATAAAACCTATTGTCAAGTAGAGGTTAAGGAAAGATAGAAAGACATCCTACTATATTTCTGTTTATTGGTGAATGCAACATTGGCCATCTCAAGCTGTCCAGCTGAGACAAACAACAATAATTATTTCTTAATTTTTACACCATTTAACTGTTCAATAAATTAAAGGGACAATCCCTAATTATACAGAGGCTCAAAAATAAAAGTCTGAGAATGTATGAAAATAAAACGCCAAAATATAGGGGAATGGTGTATATACCCTGTCTCAAAATTTCAACTCAAAATATTGAGTCATTTGGACGTGAACGCCAAAACTGCTTATCCGGACACGTAACCCTTTTAAGATTTCGGGTCATTTTTTTCATTTGGTGACCTGATAATCGATTTACGTTTCTTGAAAGGTCTATACAGTGAATGACCCGTTTACTGTACTTGATAACAAAAGGTAAATTTTACCTACATATTATTTTTATAGAAAAAAGTCTGGTTTTATCCAGATACTGTATGATACAAAGGTCTCCATTTCCAGAGGCAGACTGTCAGGTTTAAGTTATTTACAAGCGTATCACAAAAATCGGGTTAGTTGTTCGGCCTTAGATAATGGGTTTTAAATGATTTTAACACAAAATTAAGCAGTTTTATTCCCCAAAAAGTTATCGGGATTGGCCCTTTAAACACCGGGTAAACTATTTAGACATATAATGGGTATTTTCTCGCTTTATTTTCAGTTTGGAGTTTCAAAACCTCACATTAACAGTCAAATTCATACATCGGTCTTGTGTTCAATTGTTCACCTTTCACAATATTGTTCAAATGCACCCCCAGAACTTGTACATGTATGTTGGACGATGTGTTCAATAAAAAACCGCTTATCGATATCGCATGTTACTCTGACATTTCGGACTATAAGCTTTCTTACAATAGGTATATATTTCTGATGGTTGTGTCTGATGTCCATGTATATTCACTGTATATTTTATTTCAGGAATCATTACGGTTATATCCATCTGTACCACTGTTTGGTCGCACTCTTACTGAAGATGCCGTCATAGGTAAAATAAATTTTTTGATAAACATTATTTTGCTATCGCCATGCTATTATTCAATTTAAATTATCTAAAAACTATTGACCTATTTAGACTGGGTGGCGAGGAAAGAGTACCATATATGGCGAAATCTAGAGTAATAATGGACGCGCGGGGTTAGGGTTGTTACAGTGTGTAACGCTATGGATATCTCATTCTTACATCTTTGCATTCAGATGGATTTACAATTCCCAAGGGCACAACTGGAAATCTGGTAGTGACTGCTCTTCACAGAGATCCCGAATATTTTCCTGATCCCGACGTTTATGACCCGGATCGATTTTCACATAATAATGCTACAACTAGACATCCATATGCCTATATTCCATTTTCTGCCGGCCTCCGAAACTGCATAGGTATGTTTCATCTTTATTTTATTTCTTTTGATTTTAAAATATTTTATTCTGTGACTTTCTGTGACTTTAAAATGTCAAATATTAAATAAGCGATCCTTTAAATGCACTAAGGTATTAATGCCCTTGGTTTTTGATACCATCCAAAGGCTTATACAGATTTTCCTTATCCTTGTAACAAACAGTGTGCTATGAGGGAAATGTTGCCAGGACAGCGGCATTACGGCCTACTCTTATTTCAAATACAAACTGCCAAGGACTCTTTTACGATCATGCCGAATTGCCGATGTGTACACTGGACCTCGGTGTTACGTGCCATCCGAACTACTAGACCTTGCCAGGCCCCCGTCTTGCACCACTGACGAGAGGTAATTCATGAGAAACTTTCTCGGAAAATACAGACAACAGACTAGAGCCTTACTTGCTGAGCTCTAGTGGCTTTTCTCGGCTCAAATCTTAAAACGTTTGATGACCTTATAAAATATGTAGTTTACAATAAGTATATGTGTTGTTTTGAAGTGTTGTTGGTCACAATTCAATGTATTTACCATGTTTCAGGACAAAGGTTTGCACTATTAGAGGAAAAGGTTCTATTGTCCACCATTTTCAGAAACTTCAGGGTTGAATCTTTGCAAAAAAGAGATGAGCTTCGTCCAACCGGTGAACTTATTCTTAGACCTGAACAGGGAATCGTCGTGCGTCTCACACCCCGAAAATAGTGTTGAAGCTTTTGGTAACTTTTAAAGAAGAATCATTTTTGTAAGAAACGTAGAAATATTGATTATTGTATTAATTAAAAACAAAAGATGATTGTGACCATCATCATCATCATCATCATCATCTACTACAATATTTTTGACACTTCATAACATCTCCCGGTTGTAGCTCTGTTTCAAATTTGTGATTGGACGGGATCTAAATTATTGAAGGTTAAGTGGTCATCGGGTTGTTTTGTAATCTTACTTTCGTTTCTGACTTAACTATCCACCGCGCAGTACAAAACCAGCTATATCCTAATATTGGCTCTATAATTTCAAACCACAATTGTAGATAAAAGTTTACCTTTCAAAACGATTCAACACATCAGATTAACTGAAATCGACATTTTAACTTCTCACCCAAATCACAATAGCCTAGTTATTGATCGCGCATTATTTGTGTTTTTTTTTAAAAAAAATGCCTAGTCTTAATCCAGCATTGTTATTTTTTTTGTACATGTATATTATTATTATGGATTTTATAACGAATAAATCTAATTTATATGTTTGTATACGTATCTTTAAATATTAACTATTCTTGGGGCCTAAGTTAATCCTTTGTTAACCTTGATCACAGCCCTTTTATTAAATGAGATCACAGCCCTTTTTAACGAATAAATCTAATTTATATGTTTGTATACGTATCTTTAAATATTAACTATTCTTGGGGCCTAAGTTAATCCTTTATTAACCTTGATCACAGCCCTTTTATTAAATGAGATCACAGCCCTTTTATTTAACTTTTTTAAAATTATATCAAACCAGGAAAGTCACCCGGCGTAAAAGGCGTTTAATGTCTCGTCAACACATTACGGTCACATGCAATGATGATGAGGAGAACGTTGACTCTGGCAGCAGGCCTCCCACCAATCTAATTAAAATTAGGTCCGGGGTTCGCCGAGAAAGATCTCCAGAATTTTCTAGCATGGTTTGCCCTTGCCAGCAAGATAAAGGGCCTGGCAGGGAAAATCACCTAGACGTTGAGATGGAGCTAAGACTGTCATTAACACAGAAAATTGTATCAATTTAGTTAAAGGCAAGCGTTTTAAAGGTGTCATTATACACCTTACTGTAGTGTAAATTTAACGACATAAAACAAAAAAAATGAAACGAAAGAATGGTCTACGTTTCCACCTCCTCTTTAATCGAATTCCAACTGCCAAGGGATGTACGTGTATTTATGTCCACTCCAATGATTACACAAGTGGATTTCGATTACACCTCCCATCCGTAGGACTAACCACTCCCATGTCAGCCCCAGACTTGAAAAATCCCTACGTCTGTAATCGAACGGAAACATTACAGTTGCGAGTCGAGTACACCTCTGCCTATCGACTACCTGCGTGTATTTGAAGCGTATAGAAGGGTACCTCAATTCCCGAATACAGTTGTCTGTATACTGTGTATGGTCTTTTATTACCTGTTACCGAGTTGCGAAATTTAATGTCGACTTCACCAGCTAAGATATTACACCAAGAAGATTTCCATTTCTTTTATTTTCTGAAATATTAAGACGAATTACAATCATTTGCTACATTTTCCGTTGGATTCTTTTTTGCTTGTGAGTAAAGGTCTAAATATTTCTTATAAAAAGATTTTTACAGGACTTCATCAAAAGAAAACAACAAGGAGAAGCTCTTTGTCACAACACGAACAACAGTCTCGTGTAAACACCCCTTAAATATGCCAAGAATAATACACACTTCTCTATAGACATGTATACGAGTACAGTATAGAATTGATTATATAGCGTCTACTCGAGGAACCCCAAGCACAGCTGTATCATAAAATACCATCATTTTACTACACCATGTTACACAATAATTATACAATGTTTACTTGTTCGTTGCTATACATATTTTCAAAGGTAATAAATATTTGGAATACAAAACGTTCAATATGAAAAGTAAATACACAAAAATATTTCTGGTGAATCTGCCTTAATTAAACAAAATAGGATCACGATCCAAAACGAGCAGAACAATACAGTGTCAATATTAACAAGCTTATCGTCTACACATGTTTTTTTTTATTTTTGATCTAAACAAACTTGGTAGTTTAAAATCACAAGACATTATATAAACATGATATCTAAATGCGATCCTCGTCGTCTTAAAATACATATTAAATACGTGTAGCAAACTGTAAACTATAAGTCAATGGGATTTAGTGAGATAGAGATTGAGTCTGTAATTGCTATTCTAACTATTAGATGGTAAATGGATATTATGGAAATTACAAGGCATAATTTATGTCATCTAAATATTAAAAAAGTCAAAATATTATATTTTTTGATATATTTTTTATTCTATTAAAATATATATAGAAGTGGTCTTGGTAGAGGCGGGAACTGGGAAGACCAGAGACGGGTACCTTGTTACGTTATAAGGGCTGCACGTTTTAACGGATTATATATTTGGTTTACAGCGTTGGAGTTATGCCAGTATGATATCGTTAGGTGTTGCGCCTTGTGGTCATATGGCGACGAACTCTTCTTGGTTTCAAATTTGATGTGAAGCATTGGGATGTTCCAGGAAAGCTCGTGCACACGATTTCTTGAAGGCTAAAAGATCCTTATCAAATTTGGTCACCATTCAAGTTTTCCTTTCGCATAAACTGCCGTCTATGGTTATCTATTTCAAGACATGCTATGTTGGCGTAATTCCATTGTTTGCCGGACTATTTTTTACCTTCTTTAACAGTTTTCATCAGTTGAATAATATTTTAACATCTTTATAATATTTGGGCACTGCTCGGTTTGTTGAGCCCATATGTATACCAAGCGTGTTCCTATGTTCTGAATTTTCTTTATCTAGTTCTACATGTAAAAGACCAGGGGCGGATATGAGGATGTTAATTTTAATTGGCTAGTAATCTTTCATATTTAGTGAAATTCCAATTCTTCAACCGACAACTTTGGACATTCTTACCTCCAAATAGTGTTTAGTTGTTAAGATATAATCGTTTAAAAAGATATAAAAACGCAATGTAGACGTGTTTCCTGAATACAATCCAAGAAGCAACCCCTAACGATAATATTCCCTTTAATTACACTTTGCTGAAAACAATTCGTAGAAATCGGTATTCTATATTTTTACTTTTTCGGAAACATCTGCACTTCCACATCCACACTTCTAAAAGACTAATAGGTACTTCTGAAAGCTGCATTCTTCCACAATTTCATTTCTGGTAGATATGTGATCAGCTCAATGTCGAGGGATTAAGATGTAAGAAAAAATACACATATTTTACTACTTTTTAAAACATGTGTCGAAGTTTTGGAGGCAAAGAAGAGAGGAGTTTAAAATCTCGAAATGGTCCCATTTCTTCCGAAATCTGTCATTGGATAAAAAATCTGTCATACATAAGGTTATAAGTACTAGATTTATGTATATTCCTATCTGGTACATCCGGCAGACCTGTAAATCATTGTGAAGAATATTGATACCGGTAATAACTATGGATGGTTTATTCACAACTCTTGCCAATTTTAAAGTTTGATAACTCATAGAGATGTGCCAAAATAAAACAAGTCCAAGTTTTATAACGTTTGGCAATTCATAGAAACGTAATTCTGCAACGTCGAAAAGAATTGGTCGGTATCTCAGGAAGCAAGGGAATTCTTTAGATGTGGGCTTTACTCGGATAACTGTTTAATTTGTTCATTGTTCAGGGCCAGACATTCAACATTGCATTTGTAGTAGTAGGTCATGATCGCTTGTTCGTTTCGTCTTCATACAAAAACAGCAATGGACCCACGCTTAAATGATATCTTTCTACTACTACCCAATGAAAAAATGAAAGTCTCGATTGCCAACAACGAATTTCACGAATCGTGATATTTAATTAAAACTCGATGAAGAGGAAGTAACTACGGGAGAGATTTGGGTTAACCAACCCTTTCGTTGACGAAAAGATTAAAGGATATACCTTGATACATTGCGAGGAGTTCCGAAATAAACTGGGATAAAACAAAATTCTGCATTAAGTACCGTAGTGCTCCGTACAGGCCCACTGGGTGGGGTGGGGGTGGGGTCCAGTTTATTCACAAAAATTTATCTGACATGATTCCGTTAAAATAATTTTATGATAGATACATGTAAGCGACACCAAGACATTAAAAACAAAACCAACGAACAATAGAGCATAGTGTTGCCAACCAACGAATATACACCCACCAGAGGACTTGTTCGTTGTACAGAAAACATGATAGCAAAAACTGTGACTAGAAGTATGTTTATAAGCTGTTTGTGACAGACGAACTTGCTCTTATTTTGGAAACAAATATCATAAACTCTTTATGATTAACCCAAAATATAAGGTAAATTTGCAAAGTTTCGGAAATAAAAAGAGCAACACGAGTGAGAACTCAGCTTAATCCTGAAACGGGACTCCTTAGTTTATAAGAATTTGAGCAGTGTAAAAAAGGTTAGATAGGTTGGGCGTAGGCTAAACAAATGTATACTCTTTTGGCGTTTTTATCTTCCTTGCCGATAGAAATGGCAGAAAACACAATAAAAAAATACTATTGAAGAAATTAGTAGCAATAACTGGAACCTACAAAAAATGTTATTTAATGTAGAAACGTGTATCACTTATAGTTTACAAAGTAAATGGAAATGGAAATACAAAAATAAAAGACCTTATAACCTTTAACAGATGTGAATAATATTATTGGTCCACATTAAACAACTTGAGCTAAGAGTTTGAGTTCCGTGAACAATAATCAAAAATTAACGATAGGAATATAGGCATGAGTACAAAAGGGCATGTCTACAATATTTGGCACGACAACTTGTATTTAATTTTTTTTTTACCATTTTACAATTTCTTTTTTTTTTCTACATTGATACAGGTATTTTTAACGCTAACAGAAGCGATGGTAGTATGTAGTTAAAATCCTATAATCCAAATTGAGCGGGTGAGGTGATATAGGTGTTAGTACAGGGATAAATATATTGACTCTGTTAAGAAACGAGAAACATTTACAGTCTGAAGCTCAAACATCAGAATCTATTTCAATAAGGAAAATATAGACACTTCGCCGTGCACAAAACACTTGTTATATATCTGTTACAATTCCAATACCCGCGATTTATCTTGCTTCTTTAAACTAAGAATATTTTTTATACTTGGCAAGGTTGTGTTATTACAAGTATAACATCTCTATCACTGTACTTGCTTACCTTAGCTTGTTTCCAATGATACAGGTCGTGGATTACTGCTATCGCCCAAACCCACCCAAAACGAAAAAATAAAATAAGTTCGAAGATGGTCCTTAGCATTTTATGACGTCATATTGTGTGGATTGTAGGATAGAATAAGGGTTAGGGTAAGGGCTAGGAACTTCAGATATCGAGATGTAGACAGGGCTACCCCTAACCATGGGCCAAGCCTAACCTTACCCTAACCCATAATCCACATAATTTGACGCCATAAAATGCTAAGGACCGTATTCGATCTAGCGTTCTCCCTACTCTAAATAATGCCAACCAAAAAATTCATTAAAATATCACTACTGCCCCCCCCCCCCCTACGACCTACAACACAGCACGTTATTAGTCTATTTTTTTGTCCAGTATAACATTTTACACTACCCCCCCCCCCAACCAAAACAGAATTATATTGCTAGTAACACTTCCTTGTAGTTCATTAAATGAAATGTTTCTTAAAAAATAAACGTGACCAATAGATATAAAATATTAAGATTTAGGTTTTAGAGAAGCACCCAAAATATGAATACTACATGCAATTAAAGAAAGGGTAAATTGTCCTGATAGTGGTCGATTATCGTACAAATAGAAGGTAAAGTGTTCATGTACATGCCTGATTGTCGTGTTGGTTCACCTGATGAACAAACATCCACTACACATCGATTTTAACTGATGTAAATATGTGCCTCGATTTCGTTAAGGACATCACACAATGATAAGCCAACATTAAACTGGGGGCGGTGGATAGACAGTTATACACTCTCTGTTTTTAGCCAAAGTTTCGCTTCTCAACGACATTAACTCAATGGATTTCGCAGTGACCACATCTTCGCTCCAGTTTCATACAAATCAGAGTTTTGTCACGTTTTCGGATTACTTAACACATTTGAATAATTAAATCATCTATTCGCCAAGGATAAATGCTATAAGTTTGGGCGATGTCCATCTCTTTGAGCAGATCATCATCCGTAAATACAAATCAAAATAACTCACCGAATCAGAGAAGGGTAGCATGGAGTAAATTACATGACAGAAACTTGAGCACCAGTCAAAGAAATCGAATAGTAAACGCCATGGGACCGCACCGTTTTCCAGAAACACCATCTTCGCATACTTCCAAAAGACTTGTTGGAGATGCCAGTAGTTTCGAAAATATGAATTTAACCAATCCTGATCTAATGAATCGAGGTCTTACCAAAGATTTTCTTACTTTAGCTTGCTATAATGCTATAGCTACAGGACAGATTGGACTACTGAAGGCTATATATAAAACCGGTGAAGCGCCACAAGTTGATAAACAGGGTAATACACCCTTACATATAGCTGCTAGATGTGGACAACTCAGATCACTCAGGTAATATTTCTTAAAATTAAATGATTTTGGACACTTACATCATAGGTTAGCCCATGGCAACAAGATTTACAGGACACGATGATCATATACTGAATTATGATCCGTTTAACAGATTTGTTGAAGGCCATTTGCATATATGCTGGACGCTTTTATCATAGGCATTTAATCAGTGGAAACATGGTCATCTTCCACCTCCGTAAAGATCAAATTTAGCCACGACAACTAGATTTATATTGTTCTATGGATGGGCAGTTTGAAAGTTGTGTCGAGGGTCATTTGCATAATCTGTTATTTAGGAATTAATTTGTACTAAATCTTGTGAAATTGTAGATGTAGCATTGCTTTATGATAAGCACTGATGCATATTATAATAATCATTGTCGGTAGTTCTTCTTGCTCTGGAATCTTTTATCTTAATAATATGTCGGAGACAGGTGGTTATGGTATCAGAATTGATTAATGCCTTGGGATTGATCGAGTCAATTAGGAATATGAATAACCAAATATTTGTATAAAAGGGTCGAATAATAGCTTCCATGTGTTGTGTGGTTTAAAACAATATGATGAAATAACCCACTCTATAGAATTAAATAATAATTCTGAACACCGTGTAAGGGTCGTATTGAAATATTTGTATAGGTATTTTTCTCAAACTTTTGGCTAAATTCGACAGGGGTCGTCCTGGAAGGAAGAGGTGGATGGAATGGAATACTTTCCATTCCGTCGAATGATCGGTACATTTGAATCGTTTCCTGCCGTTTGAAATGATAAACCAACACGTAATGTTTTAAGCTGGAACTTTTTGTAAGCGCTTAGAATTTCTTAAACCCCACGAACCTTCCAAAATGTTGAAGAACTAGACCGTAACTTGCTCTTCTCCTTACCAGTTCTGGTTCATCACCTCATTCAAAGAAACTCGCAATTGTAAAGACAGTCTTTCTAAATGCGCATGTTAAGGTGACATCCTTGAAAACTCTCAGTAATAAGCTAAATTAGTTTGATTTACAGTCGAGTTTGCCAGAATTACCTAACAGTATCAGGCAAGAGGTATGTATGATTAAATAAAAAAAATTCACACTGAGCCATTTAAAAAAAAATCGGAATTGAATGAAATCAAATAAACTGGAAAAACTCACATTATCAAAATGTCCACGTGTCCTATAAATCATCAAATTATAACTTCGTTATGTTTCACATGTCATACAATACTACAATTTGTGCCACACAATGCAATACACGAAATAATTATGATCCCTTTTCCTGCTACTAGTGTGGCTTAGAAATTAAAACTTTGAAATTGACATAAATTTCACAAATAATCAGTTATTGATAATACATGTAGTTTACGTCTTGTATAAATGATAAAACCTGGGTGGGGGATGGGGGTGTTCGGCTGGTGCTGCTCTGATTTTGATTGAAAGGTCTTTCATTTCGACTTGATATACTTTACAAAACCTTTGCTAAATTAATGTTTGGTAATTAAATTACGAAACACAATCCCCTTCATCTCGCTACCTGAATGGTTTCGATAATAAATTCTATGTTCACCGACAAACATTCTCCGCGAGTGTGATACCGACTTCCGTGCTGAAATGAGCACACTCTTCTTCGTTTAAGATCCGGAATTACTGTTTTCAAGATGTTTTAAATATTTTATCGTTTAAGAAAAAGTTCCCCATCTTGTTGAAAGTGCGACACGTAACTAAACAGAAATCGTATACATGTACTATTATTTTTTCAAGTAAAATAAATTGCTAGGTGGTTATATTTTCGTTTGCAATAGAATAAAATTATTCCGAGTAAAATACTGAAGCCGCTGTGTATTCTATTATACAAAACAGGGGCCGGGGAGGCTAGGGGGGCTTTAGCCCCGGCAATAATTTTTAATAGTGAAAATAAAATGTCGCCAAAAGCTCAAAAAAGGTTATGGGGGGGGGGTATGGTCAGTAGCCCCCCCCCCCCCGAAATCGGGCCCGCTCCGCGGCCCCTGATACAAAATGAACGGAATTCAATTACAAGAAAAACGTTTTGAACCACGATCAACGATCTCCTACATGCAGATACGTTCGGATACATGTCGATACGTTCGGATACGTTTCGAACTTTCTATACGGTCAATACGATTGCTACGACATACTTCAATATATGATGAGACCAAATAGGATCACCACAATTACTTAACGATTAAAACCACGATTTCAATCGTAGCACGAATCGTAAAAAATCGTGATAGTTACAACCCAGCAATGCCTTGGCGTATTTTGCTAACACCATCAATGGCTTGTATGATTTTTACTTTTAACACAAATATTTATAAATTCAAATGTCGGAAAATCGCAAAAAAAAAAGAAACGTTTTTCATAAATCTACCACATAAATACCATTTTGGACAAGATATTGTCAATTAGTTTTCTTTCCTGATATCATCTAATTTTGTCGAAAAACAATGTAACTTTAACAGGAGCATCTGCGAAAATAAAACATTTTGATTGGTATAACATTTCATATTTTATTATAACTAAAACACACAATCAGACGATATTATAAAGAAATTCCACAATGATCAAAATGCAAGTAAACTTTTCTTATGTGACGTCTATTGTAAAGTAACTATTTCTGAAATTAATGTATTATAATATTCGGTTATGGTGAGAATAAATGTATAAATTGTTAGGATAAACCCAGAATAACTGAATGAATTCTTCACTTGTCTCCCATAATTTATAAATGTTAGGATAGTAATTACTAGTATCTAATTTATCAACCCAGTATACTATAAATGAAAAAATTGTTATATTGTATGATCTAATTTATCAACCCAGTATAAATGAATAAATTGTTATATAGTATGATCTAATTTATCCAGTATAAATGAATAAATTGTTATATAGTATGATCTAATTTATCAACCCAGTATAAATGAATAAATTGTTATAATATAAAGTATGATCTAATTTATCCAGTGTAAATGAATAAATTGTTATATAGTATGATCTAATTTATCAACCCAGTATAAATGAATAAATTGTTATATAAAATGATCTAATTTATCCAGTATAAATGAATAAATTGTTATGATCTAATTTATCAACCCAGTATAAATGAATAAATTGTTATAATATAAAGTATGATCTAATTTATCCAGTGTAAATGAATAAATTGTTATATAGTATGATCTAATTTATCAACCCAGTATAAATGAAAAAAATTGTTATATAGTATGATTTAATCTAACAACCAAGAATACACGAATAAGTTAAATGAATAAATTGTTAGGATAATATGATCTAATTTATGAACCCAGAAGGTTTTCAAAATACCAATCTAGTTCAAATTAGTATGGTTCTAAAATAAAACCAAATAGTTTAAGTTGTAAATAGTTTTATGTAGACTGAGCTAAAATTAAACCCGTAAAAATGTCTAAATATTTTTGATTCTCTGAAAAGACGATGTCTGTGCTGCTTCCAGGGGTGTGCCAGGCGATTGTGCTAAACCTGACATAAAAACGGAACATTGTGCTGTATATTTGAACACTTCCCGTTTAAATATTCCCTTCCTAAACAGGGGATGTAGCAACGATATCAAAAACATTCAGACGAATAACCAAACATCTTAATCAAACGAATAGTTAACATTGCGATTGGTTTTTGAAGCACGATTTTACACAAGATTTGTTCAAAGTAAATGTCATTGACGAATTGAGTGTTTTAAATAAGTTTAAACGGCAAGTGTTATATGTTGAAAGCTTGTTGTGATGTTTGTATGGCTATTAGACTCAATTTATAGTAAACTACTCGCCTATTGTTACCGCTATGACAGTCAATAAAATTTAATTATTTGACTTTTTTTTTTTAAATTGACATTAAGAGAAAAGTTAGTTAACAGTTAATTACCGTTGCATTGCTAATTAATTATTCTAATTGGCATGTTCTAAATGTCATCTGTGTTGCTTTCCTATTAAGAATTGCATGTGTATTCTTTGAAGTTGGGTCAATTTAAGCCACTAAATACATTTTGCAGCTCCCTAGTGTCTTTCTTTTGGCCTCAAATGTTACATAAATGATTAATTCAATAATGAACCCTCTAGAACATCGGGTTGGGTGGATGGAAACACGACCGCCATTCAATAATTTAATTTAAAATTCGATAATATAGACTTTCTTTATTATTGTAACAACGGTACTTGACAATCGATACTATACTGGGAGAATTTCGAAGGCTAATAACTCAGAATAAAGTAATTTGACTGAAATTTTCAATATATTCATTTTTCATTATCTCTTATCTAAATCTTACAAAATGCATCTTCAACCTACTTTTATATTTTAGTGGAGATGACTATTAGTTATACACACATTATGAAAAATTTAATTTGTTTTTCCCGATAAAACTGGTGATATAGTTTGTTGACAGTCTTACAGTAACGGGCCATAAGTATTAGGTTATATTGACCACTAAAATAATGCACCTTTAAGATCATACTTATGAATTGAGCGCTGTTAATTTCAGAAACCTTGACTTGAAATTTTCAAAATTAATATAGTAGCTAAATTATGTTGGACATTAAATTTTACATATTATGCTTGAGATGTATATCATTACTGAATATGTAAATTAACGAGATTCTTCAAAGAACTATAAGCCTATAAGCCTGTCGGCGGTTAAATCCTTTTGATATCTTGTTTCGTCAACCCAAACAAACTCATTTTCTTTTCCATGCTACTTTTAGAGAAATATTTCGTTAACAGTTCACCAAATACCATTTAGATTCCTCTGTTTTTTATTTGGCTTCAAATGACAATCTTTGTTGTACCAGACACTTTTGCACATAGCTGTGAGATCAATTAAAAAAAAATGAATAAATGCGCAATAAAGTTCGATTTTGATTATAATTGCAGATTGTACGTGACAGTCAAGGATGAGAAATCCTCACAATTTCAAACACAATAAATTAGGACAAAATGTTACAAATATTTTTTGTTTATTGTCGACACAGTTAAATATACATTTATAGATATTATTTTTAACAAAACAACGCCTCAAAACTAGGCAGCAATTTGCTGATATTTCTGCAGCAAGTTTATAAAAAGTTTTATGAAAAATTTTGCTGATTGAATCGCTGCTACACCTCTCCTTGCCCAAACTAATGTCAATTAGAATTTGGGGGGTTGGGATGGCCTAGTGGTCTAGAGTGCCGCGCTTCGACCTCTAGCTGGCCGGCCACCTCTGGCTTGCGGCTATGGTTTCGAGCCCTGGTGAGAGCGAATGTGGCATGGAGATAGGGGCGCCTTCTCAACCTCATGGGTTTCCTCCGGGCACTCCGGTTTCCTCCCACTGCTAAAGACCCCTACGCGCAAGCAATTATTGAAACCACATGTTAGTCCCGAAATGACCTAGTTGTGTTGAGTGGACATTAAACCCCATTTCTCTCTCTCTCTCATCAGCAATTTTGTATATCTCAACTTGTGTTAGACAGGGTTCTCTCCTGTGACTAATTCTTTTAGCTTTATAATCATCTATATATACCGTGCAACAATTTGAATACCCTACCGCACTGGATGTTTAATTTCTTATTAATGAATGGTAAATGTTGATGGTTATATATGCGAACTTGCAATATTGATATCTTTTAGGGAAATTATGCTTGCAAATATCGTACATATCAACGACTACAATTTACGAAATTGAATAAAAGTGCAGACTCTGAAACAGGTGATACTTGATCATCGGCCATGGTGTCGCAAACAAAGGTACACAGGTCCTGCACGAAACCAAAAACCCTTAAAAACAATTTGTCGACCAAATAGAAAATGTTTGCTGTATGTGCTCCTTCTTTGGAGTAATGAGGGAAAAAATATTGATTAGATAATTATATTGATCAGTTCATTCGGCAATTCAGCTATAAAATCTCAAATTATACAAATTATTTCTCTGGGATCAATGAGCTGTATTGGTATTTAATGAAACGTGTGTATATGACGGAATGTTTTTCTTTAATCTCATATCAGATTTCATTTAATAGTCGACGATACACAGCAATATTGACATCACCTAAGAGAATCACGAGGAAGGAGTTTGATATTATTGTTGTTAAGGGTGTACCTATTTGGGAGTAATAAACAAATCAATCGTCTTGACATTTGCATAGGTACTTTCTTCGACCCACCCGTCTGAGATTCCCCGGATTGTCGCCAGCTACTGAGATGACATAAGCTGTTTTCTCACGTTAGTTCGCTCAAGTGGATAAACGTTTAAGCCAAGCATTGCTATCGGTTTGTGTAAATTAGGTCTTGGATACGTTCGATTAGCATTGATTCCTTTAAACCGCACCAAGCACCATTTGTGTTTAACAAATACCTAGCGCCTTATTAATTCCGCTTCACACTGATCTTTAATCAAACTTAATGTGTCACAATTTCAGTAAATTATTGTGAACAGAAGTTAGATAATTGTTAAAAAAGGACACCAAATAAGAACCGTACCTAATAGTATGTGCAGGATGACCACACTACACTATTAACAAAAATCTTCAAGATAAACCTGCAGACAATACAGAAAATAGACATTGCAAAAAAATAAACAAATTGCAAATAAAGTGAATGTAAGCGTACACTTCGCTGTACAGTCCCGGGTCTGTTACGTACAGGCTTTACTAAAAGGAATTACAAGAAGACGTTACAGAAATAATGCGACCAATCATTGACCTCATCATAAAAAGTTGGTTTAAAAACCAAAACCAATACCCATCGCGCCAAAGAACCACATATTCGCACACAGTTATTTGAATCTCTGAAAATTCCGTATATCGTTTCAGTCCGATTGTGTAACCGAAAAAAAACAACCAAATACGTTTGAAAAATTAATAATAAATTGGCCTTTCGAGGTTTAGACTGAGAGACTAGGAAAATTCTACGCTGTCAAGGATATTGTTTTGATGGGCCCTGAATACATTATTCCGTCTTCATTATCCCGGTTTGAACTGAACAGTCGGAAGTTAAACCCCATTTTATTTCATATCATGAATACATTACTGAAGGTCTGAACTGCCGTCTGAATTTCCCACATGGCTATAAGATTTATAATGTCCTTGTTTTAAACCTTTGGATGTAGACTTTTTATTGCGTAATTTTGTTGTTGAAGTATTCACAGTCTGAATAGCTAAAGGTTTGATCTAAATAATATTTAGATTGATTTCCGATGTGTTTTCACTGTACCTTTGTAATTCAATGAAACTACCTTTAATGTGGCAAATCATCCGATTTTAGGATATTCCCCTAGTATTCTACTCAAATTATGAACAGGGCTGGTGTGAGAACCGAACCCTGTGGAACTCCCGAAATGAATACACCCATTAACGGGCCAGATTACGACCAACAATCGTCAGGTGAAGGCTAATATATTATATATACCAGCTGTTGCCAGACACGATAAGTCCACATTTTGAAAGAGATGGATAGAGAACAAGCTTCAAACAAAGGCGAATTTTCTAATTATGGTCTAAAATGTGCAAAATATAATATGGAAAGGGACTGGGGTCTTTAAAATCAAAACTGTGTCCATATTTTTTACACTATTTTCCATTTTGTCGGGCGGCTGTGTTCCGATTTTCCCAAATTCGAATCCAACCTTGATTATGGTAGATTGGTGATAATTATATTTAAATGTTTTTTCAAATCGGATAAAAAAAATTGAGGCCTTTAGAGAATCTAATAAGCTAAAAACATGATTTTTCGTACAATCAACGGCCATAATCCAGGAAGTTACAGTCTTATATGCCCTAATATCGACAGGAACCAAGATATTTTGGTTATATACATTGTCATGTATTTCAAGTTTCACTAAAATCAGATCAAATTGTGATCCCTAGAGGGTCCACCCACAACCTTGATATACAATCTTCTTTACAATATTTGCGTACGATGGGCGAACAGTTTGTCCAGCAGTTGTGATCAGATTTTCACGAAATTCGAAACTCAACCGATATTACAGTGGAATGGTCGAACGGTTTTAAACTCGGATAAAAATGGTGACCTCAAGAGATTCCACAAGCTAAAAATGCGATTTTTCGCACAATCAGGGGCCATAATTCACGAAATTATGATCCGATATGCGCGAATATCTTAATAGGGAGACGGGTTTTACATAGGCTAAGCCTGTTCCCCAATTCTATTCAGACAACCAAAAAAAAAAAAAAATATCTGTGGCGGTATATTAGATTCAAAATTCGAACATGCTATCGTCTAATTTCTTACTTCTATAACTCATCTAATTTTTAACTTCCATTCATTTAATTCATAATTAAGAAAATATAAAACCCAACTTCTTTTGTACATTTGAATTCTGTTTCTCTTATTGCTATTATTAAGGTAAAAAATTGGACTCTGGTCGGGACCATTCTGTTAATACAAACGTCTCGCTCTTCGTCGGGTTGAATGGTTTGACGGAGTGTTAAAATTGAAAAAAAAACGCCGAGAGAGAGAGAGAAAGAAAGAGGGAGAGAGGTCGGATGGGGTTTAACGTCCACTTGACACAAACTATGTCATTCGGTCTTAACATGGTTAAATTTTATTTCAATAATTCACTTGCGCGTAGCGGTGTTTTTTAATGGGGGAAACTGGAGGACCCGGAGAAAACCAACGAGGTTGGACAGGCGACCCTACTCCTTTTCACATACAACCGGGTAATCGAAACCACAGCAGTTGACTCAATGACAGACTTTATGACAAGTATAGCTGTCTAGTCGTTCGGATAGGACGAAAAACCGAGGTCCTGTGTACACACTGACGTGCATGTAAAAGATCCCTTGGCAGTTGAAATTTGATATAAGAGAAGGCCTTAGTGCCACTGCCCAGTTCGGAGCAGGATTTGAGGAATTTTATTTTATTTTTTTACAATTGAGGCAATTAATATTTAGATACTGTTAGTCTATATTAATACAGGGTACAATTGGATGGATACACAGTTACTGAGTTTAATACTAAGCGACATTTCGACGAGGATACTCTTGTTTTATCCCCCTCTACCCCCCCCCCCCCTCTCTCTCTCTCTCTCTCTCTCTCTCCAAATACCAGCACCCCTTCCAACCTTCACCCAGACGGAAGAATGAGTCGTTTATGTAAAGTTCAATGGTCGAGTGCGAGACATTAAGTAATATATTGAAATTGTACGAGTGCAATATCTGTATATTACGCAATGTCTTGCACGAGACAATTAAACAACTTAAAATACAGACTCGAAACAGCACATGCATTTCAATGATACACGTCACGCGCGTCCAATATTGCGACTAATATTAATAATGTACGCTTGGCACATTGCCCGTACCATTATTTAAAATAATGATGCGCCAACGTCAAGGATGACTTCACATCTGTATTTTAAATCAGGTGCGCAATCACCAAATGGTAGCACACATTGGCGACACCAAACGACTTCATAATGATGGTTGCTAGGCAGAAGTGTACAACTTAAGAAGACTTTTTCCATCTAAATAATAGAAATAGGATTAAATAGAATTAAAATTTAAACTGAACAAATAAAGGAGTTGGATTATACACATTCTCTTAATTTAAAAAGTACATAAATAGAAGTTAGACAAGAGCACGTTAGAATTTTGAATCTAATATACAGCTATGTATATCGCAAGAACAAAGATCTTTGGGTTATAAACATGCATATCATTTTTCATTAAAATCAGATGACAATATTTGACCTCTAGAGTGTCCACAAGCTAAAAACGTCATTTTTCGTACACTCAGGTGCCATAATCCATGTAGTTATGGCCCGATACATGCCAATATCGAAAGGAACCGAAATCTTCGGGAGAGACATATATTCCAGGTTTCGGACGGACACAGGGGCGACGGCATAATACGTCCACATGAAAATGTGGGCGTATAAAAAGTACAACAAATGTGAACTCTCAATGAGAAGTAGTATAGGCGTTCTAGAAATATGAACCACGCGCGGCCTGGTTCCTGACTCCCGTCAATAATCAGATAGCTAAATTGGGCGACATCTTTGACATGAATTCTATGGTCATAAACGTAGAGATTGTTATATACTGTGATGAAACTTTATAATTACAGATGGTTATTGCAGTACTCAAGCACACCCGTTCAGGCAAAGAATTGTCGAGGAGAAACACCGTTACATGTTGCAGGTCTTCATGGAAATCTCAAATGTCTGGAATCCTTGCTAGAGTCACAAAAAGACAATGTATACCATGTTGTTTCTGATAGAGATAATATGGGTATGACAGTTCTACACCATGCTACTATAGGAAACAGAGATACCACAGTAGAATGGTTAGCTGAAGCATTTGGTAAAGATCTGTGTTTAGTTAAATCCGTTGATGGTGTTCTGGCTATTCATTTAGCTGCTGCTGCAGGTATTAAATTTTAATTTACTAGAACTAGATTTTATATTGACTCGGTCGAGATTTTTTTCTCATGATTTCTGAAAGGAACAAAGCAAATAGCAGATACGATTTTAAAGGAGACTGTCATGTTTAAGTTGGTTTGGAAATATTACCCTTTTCAAGGGCAATGATATACTGAGCGCCATAGAAAACGCATTAATTAGTTTTTCGTATAATAAAATGATTCTGTAAACGCATGGAATTAACCATATGTGTCATACTTTAGGTTTTGACCTCTCTGACTTTGTACCGCTGATTACAGGTTAAACATCCATAAGTGTACAAATTAATGTGTTGTTATTGATGTGTTTCCATTTGAATATTGTTCAGCAAAATAAATAAGATATGTTTACAGGATCATTTTGTAAAACGAAACACTGAGTGATGCGTTTTCAATGGCGCTCAGTATATATACTCTAAAAAATAAACAAGACACTAATTAAGCCAGCAGCGATTTAAATACATGCTGCTTGAGTAATAAGATTTAATCTGCGTCAAAAATGCCAATCTTAAATATAAAACGCGAAAAGAGTTGGTAAATTACCGCCATGATCGCTAGAATGAACTCCCATCGGAACACGGATGGAAAACATGTGCTTTTATTCGGACCGGTCCTAACATCAGCTTTATAACACATTGATTCGCTAAGCAAGGCTGTTATGTATAAT
The DNA here is from genome assembly GCA_917208275.1 of Patella pellucida. Lineage (NCBI taxonomy): Eukaryota > Metazoa > Mollusca > Gastropoda > Patellidae > Patella > Patella pellucida. Next base: position 37,582,392 of record OU795036.1, read on the forward strand.
TATATTCATTTAAACATGCATTATTCAAGAGCTATATCTGCTTAGTGCGGGTCTTTATTTGGGCATGAAATGTTTTCTAAAGTATTAATTAACTGATCCAGGCCTTAATCAACTTTGGATGGCATCAGATTGCTCCGATATTAAACAGATTAAAACGTTTCAATGGTAAATCAAATATGGCGCGCCCAGGCGCTTCGAGTCTTAGCTTTGATCAACCAGGACCGTGGTTGAAATTATTGCACAGGTCGGCCAAATCTTAAAATGCCAATATCTTCGCTTGCAATAGAGTAATTTGAATGAAATTTTCAAATTATTCATTTTACATCATCTACTTTCGAACTAGTATAGCAAGAATGGCTAGTTCCTATCTATATCTTGAATAATGTAACTTTAATATATATCTGTATGTTATAAAAATAAACTGAGGTTTAATGTCCGTATCATACTATGGCAGGGGTTGCTATGGAAGCCTGGACCGCTAAGTCACCGCATTACTCAATGAATCCCCGCGACTCCGTGTATATGTTTTAGGAAATAAACTACAATTGTATCAGTCACATCATATTATCAGACATTATTATTCTATAAAATCCAGCATTTATTCTGACAATGTACAACATCGTTTCGCCTTTTTTTTTGCAGGAAACAAGTACTGTACGCAAGTTTTGGCAGAAGTTTGTAGACAAACTGTCAACGTCAGAGATATGTTCGGTATGTATACCCCTCTGTTTGGGTATTTTAACATCCTTTAAAAAAGTGTAAAAATTTGGCTGAAATAAAAACGTGGGTTTGGCAGTTTCATGCCTGATTCGTTTAAAATTTCTAAAATATATACTTTTAACATAACCAAATAACCCCACTAGACACATTACAACAGATCTTGAAACTATACTCCCTAAATAACAGTATAACTATATCACTTGTCTGTTAAATAAGGATTAATGTAATGAAACTAGACACGAAGTTTCACCACTATCACTCAATTAAAATAAAAGTTGTCAAGCTCCAAAGTCTCTACCAATCGAGTTGCTTACCACTCTGCTTTCCCTAGTAAGGTATTGATGTGACAAAACTACACACCTATTTTCAACGGACGGACAGATAGACTATTTCTCAGAATTGGATACGCGGTTCGTACACAAATCTTATACGAAACCTGCCAATAAATGTCAATTATTTACTCCAAATCTCCAAATTATGCAAATGTTATCTAATACATCTTTAGTGTACTTATCTATATTATCGATGCCTTATACGACACCAGATTTAAGCTCGCATGAGGCTCCTGACTGAATATATCAACAGTAACAAGGTGGCATATTTTGGTCATTGTCCGTCACACTCAATGTGTATTTCAGTATGGTAGATAAATTGATTTACTTGAAACAAACATATACATCATAATAAATAAAATCAAAATATTACAAATAAAACTGCAGCCCAGTCAGCCCCTCATTTAATCCAACCCTGGCTTTGTTCCACTGTAGTTTTTTCTCTATAGACAATTTTCTGTATTTTCTGTTTTATCTATATGATCACTTTGTTTTATTTTTAAGGAGCGACGGCTGCCTTTTATGCCGCCCAAGAAGGTCATCTTCCATGTTTAGAATATTTAGTGGAAGAGGCCTGTAGTCACTTGGGAATAGTTGCATGTGAAGGTATGACAGCGGTATTAACAGCAGCAGAAGGTGGTCATCTAGATGTATTACAGTACATCATAATGAAACAAGGTCATTCTGTTTTACTAGAAAGTACAAACGATGGAGCAACTGTCTTCCATTACTCATCTGGTAAGCTAGCATATATATATTATATATTGTATGATCCTCATAGATTACTATAATAAACTAGTTACCTTTAATGTGTAATGCGTCAAAAATAGAAGGTACTATGTCAGTGTCGCAAAAAAGTGCAAATGTTTCAACAGCTGCTGTTGGGATATTGTATCTTCTTAAAAAACTATATTGTATCTTTAGCCATTTATTGTGTTCAGAATCAGATACATATGTCAAATTATTGTTTTGGGATAAATTTAGAATAACACAAACCTATGAGACTTTGATACAATACATGAATGTTCTGTAGGTCGATAAACATGATGTTTTGTTGGGTTAATATGATATCATGCCATCATATTGCATCATTTGGATTACCATCCAATCATTATCAGTAATTCCACGGATCTAAGCATGATAGACGTCAAGGCCAATACCAATATGGGTACTATAAAAGGGACTGCCGGGCCTTTTAAGATCAGATATTATTGCATTCCGGAGAGATTACCATCTGACTCGCCCAAGCAAGTTTGGCTGGATGGGGTTGGAGAGAATGATTTTATTGTAATCTACACACTTCAAACGAACTGATGCATTGTTATAACTGATACTAGACGACCACAAGGTTACTTAGATATGTAGTATGAAACAAATGCATGGGTCATACGTATGATGTGGCGATCGGTTTTTAGTATGTGGACCGCTTTCCACGTCTGACGGACGACCCAGGATACTACAAAAACTGACGTCTACCCAAGCTCGTGGGGTTTCTCCCAGTCTTCTGGATTCCTTCCGCTTCTTAAATTCCCTGCGCGTAAAACTCATCTCCCTATATAGTACACTTTAACATTACAAAGAAACAAAAATGTTTCTGCCACAGATTATCATGATCTTGGTCGATATTATGGATCTAAATACATAATCATTGATTGGAAAACATATTTAAACTATATAGAATTTGTGTTCTTCTAAATCATGATTTCAGATAAACTATTACGTGGTAATCCTTTCAATTTGAAAGCTAACAATTCCACAGTTAAGACAGCCGTCACTTGATGCAAAGTGGGAATGTAACGTGTGGGCCAGAGTTGCGGGGCCCCTACCGTCACGAAATCAGTATTTTATATCCTTTCGAATGGCACGCATGTTTCTTTGGTTGCCTCATATAAGTAACATACAATTAAACGGTCCGCAACACAATAAGAATTTCATTAATATTTGATCAAATATGAAATCTATTCAGTTCCGAATGGCATATAATTAGCATGCGAGCGATCGTGATAACCTACGTCACTGTTTTCGACAAGGTTGATGGATAAATTGTTTAAGTGGTCTGAAAATGTAAATTGACATGTAACTTATTCTATGCCTGGTTATTTTATGCATCCTTGTTCAATATCTTTCAGGTAATGGACATTATCAGATATTGAAGTATTTACTCGATTTACCTAACACAAGTAATTTATTAAGATTATGTGACACCAATGATCGTTCCCCCGCCCATGATGCTGCAGAGAATGGTCATGTTGATTGTTTAAAGTTGATTGTTGATGCTGGTATGAGTGTTTATCAACCAGATAAGGTAAGTAAAGTTAACATGTGTTTTTTTTGTTATCGTGTTTGTAATTGGCTTCCTATTATTGGGCACTTTAATTACAAGACCCCAATCTCCGATCACTCACTGCATATACTAGTACAAAAAACATGAAATAATGAAATATAATAAATTAACTTGTAGAATGGTAGCCAGTGATTCTAAAAACAAATTATGGCCCTAAAAAACGACAATGAAACGCCAAACAGGATATCTTGTGTATCATGTTAACAACGCTATTTTATAACAACGAAAATCAACGCAACGAACATGAAATGTTCAGAGATTTAGAAAAGAGTTACGTCCCTTACCATGTCCCGTCAAATTCGGAACCTAAAGTAATGGAATGTTCCGTATGTTTGAAAGTTTTCTGTATGTACTTTACAGGATGGCGAGACACCTCTATCATTAGCGCTGAAATGTGGTAATCCTAAATGTGCTATGTTTGCCAAAGTAGTCTCTGAGACGGCCATTGATAAAAACAGTCTAAAGGAAATGAAGAGTAAGTATATTTATTATTGTAGTCTACATAATATAGCCAAACAACCCCCCAAAAAACAAGGGTTACGTCAAAGATAATAAAAATTTGCTTATGTGTATTTTATGAACTCGTTAATATCTTAAATACGATATCTAATTCCTATTTCAGAAAAAATGGGATCAAAATTTCCACAAATAAGTAACATCCTAAATATACAAGCTCTTTCGAGATCCGATGCCAAATCATTTAAGAACAATAAATGTACAGAATGGAATGGTGCTATACCCAATAATTTGGTAAGTAGGATTTACTAACTTTGACCATACCTTGGATATGATCGCTTAATGATTTAAAGATTCGGGAAATTGTGTTTAAATAGATTCATGTATGAATACCAAACTTTTGCCTCTTGGAATAGCTAAAGCTTAAACATACATTATTCAAGAGCTAAATCTTGAATGCCTTTCTTTAATTAACTTATCAAGGCCATAATCAACTCCCGATATTTGCTGGATTAAGATCTGATTTGCTGCTAAACTTTCATTCATGGTTAAATCATGAAATAGATAATCAAGATTATGTTTTTATCGTATTGACTTTAGTAATGATGATTGAGGCTAGACATACTAGACATTTTAATATTATAATTTTCCACAGAAACAAACTGCAAGTAATCTCCACTAATACAAAAAAGGTGAGCACAGAAGGGAAGGGAATATACCGTGGCGTACTCATGGAAAAAGAGGCGTATCGCACGTAATGATGATGAATCCGTGTGCCACAATGAGACAATTTCATTTAAAACACGGTCTGACCGTTGATCCAGCAGACTAGACAGACTGTGGACATTAATTACTCTTTCCCAATGTCGGCCAAAAGATTGCCCCTTTATCTGCCAATATAATCTCTGGAGAGAACGGATTGTCTCTTTATCTGCCAATATAATCTCTGGAGAGAACGGATTGTCTCTTTATCTGCCAATACAATCTCTGGAGAGAACGGTCTTCACTAGGATTTGTCGATTTTAGTCCTGGTTCCATGAATAGCAGACTAGGGATTGTATTAAACGAATGTGTGTGTGGGTGTGTGTGTGTGTGTGTTAGGGGGGGGGGGGGTCTTGGAAACCAATGGAAGGGGTGTCTGAGATATATATCCTAGTGAATCAAACTAGTAACAACTGCGTGGAATACTACCAAAAATCTTTATCGCACTTCAATATTTTTCGAAATGAAAGGTCCCAGTTTTCAGATGGGAAACATACCATGTCCACAAGCTTGCCACAGTGTACGGATTTGGGCCTCTAATGTTATATAAATTATTGATGAGACACTTATTCACAAGACAAGCCCCTAATCAATGGGATGAATATGATTTTATTGGATTGAAACACGGTCACCATTTATTAATTTTATATAAAAATGGATATTCGAGACATTGTTTATTATCGTAACAATGGTATCAATTAAAATCGAGACTACACTATTCTTATTGAAACTTAATTATCTATTTTTAAATTATTATAGCGAGAACTGTCAGTGCTATATCTAATTCCTACATAATGTATGAGAGTGGGGGTGGATGACCGAATAGTTAGCGCGTGTGCGTTGTACCATAGAGTCTGTCATTGAGTCAACAGGAATGTTTTTTATTCCCCGGTTATACGTGGCAAGCAGTATGATCGCTTGGTTTCTCTCTCTCTCTCCCTCTCTCTCTCACATAACGCATCTTTAAACCCGTTTTATAAGCAACGAATGTTGTTATTCATCAAAACTAAAAAAATTTGAGCCTAGCAATTCAACCTTTTAAATGATGGTGCACCTACAATCCTTAGAGGCCTTTTCTTGCAGGGCCATTTGTTCTGATTCCAGAAAATTTTCGTTCTATGCAGATTGACTTTACTCACCTAATAACGTAGCTTTGGGCTTATGGTATCCAATATTTAACACAAAATAAAATTTTAATATTGGCACACAGCACGAATCGCTGCATTAAGCGACTCGATGAACGAGACTTAACATTTCCCATGTTGGAGAATACTATCGGTATAGACTAGAATAGCAAGACGCCAAAGACTGCGATTCATTTCGGAATCTACGCGTATTTCACGAATATAACTGATTATAAACAGAAATAATTTGATGTGTAAATCAGTTTATATACATATTATTATATGCGTTGTAAGCCATTTATGTCCATTTCTAGTTGTCAAAGAATAACATTTAGCTCCTTTAATTGGTAGTTATGACCAATATAGGGGTTGATTTACTACAAGTTATATTCATTTTAGCCACATTTTACATAAATAAGCCAACGCCGCCTACACATTTTACTAAAAGCTTTTGAAAGGCCTCTTTTGATTTAATCCAAGCCAGAAGATATCTTACCGTTGATATCTGTTTTCTTAATTCTGTATTGAATAATTAGTTGAGTACATTTAAGCGAGGGTGATATATTGTCCGAAAAATATATGGCGATGGAATCTGGACAACTAGATCTTTATTTCAAAACTGCAAAAGCCCACTTGTCCCTCAAATATGACACAACTTTAAAGGTTAACGTGGTATGCACCCAGGACCTGGTCAACCGGTCAGCAAAGTGGACAAGGGGGGATTATAGGCCTATCGTACGGTCCTTTACATTCTCCAACTGATCCTAAACTAAACTGGAAATACCATTGTCGAAAAAATGTGAATTTAGATCTTCAAGAGAAACTGGGATATGCCATGAGCCACTGTTACACTAAGGCTAATTTTTTGTTTGTCATCGAAATCCACGAGTTTTGTCCTGAAATTTTACTCGACGTTAGCTTTTTTGTATTGTTATAGACGGTTTATTGTCTCTCAGATGTTATGATAATCCGCGTGTAGCATGGGAAGTATTTTTGGTTGACTTTAAACACAATCGTAACCTTTGAAGTGATGCCACGTTGACTTATAACAGAATGATGAACTCGAACAGGGACGAACTATACCAGACATCTACAATCTACAAACACATAGCTATAGCTATCTTGCACTATACACTATTCAAAAAAAAGTAGGGGATATTTGATTTTGGGGGCATAATACTAAAATATGCAAATGACTATGAAAAAAGTCACTATTAGTATAAAACCTAACAGAAGAAACATTTCCAGTTACATGTAACGCCCAAACGCACCAATAGCTACCGCATGGAATGCAGGTGATGCTTGGGATCATCATGGGGGTCCAACCAAAGATTTGCACGACTCTAACTTTGAATGTTACAGTCACTGTGGCATTGAATTCCAGGGTGGAAACATCAGTTGAATTGTTTTAGTGACCAGAAAACAAATTTTGATATGCGTCGGCTTACCCAAAATGAAAGGTTACGTGCCCTTGGCATGCTACAGATCGGCACAACACAGGCGGTTGTGGCGCGGACGATCAATGTTTCTCAGTCGTCATAAGCAGGCTATGGTCCAGATACCGTGATACACAATCTGTACAGGACAGACCACGCTCAGGTTGACCAAGGGCGACAACTCAAGCCCAGAATCGATTTATCCGTACCTTGGCCTTGAGAAATCGTGTCATCACAGCAAATCAGATTAGCGCTCGTCTTTAAACAGACACTGGTGTGAGAGTGAGTGGCCAGATCATTCGGAATCGACTGCATAGGGGTCACCCTCGCGCCCGACGTCCTCGCGTGATCCCTTGTTTGAGAGATCATCACATTCAGGCAAGACGTCGTTGGTGTAGGGATCGTCAACACTGGGTTAATCGACGCTGGAGCAATGCGATGTTTTCAGATGAGTCAAGGTTCACTGTTGATTTTTTGGACAGACGTAGAAGGGTGTGGCGTTGTCGAAACGAGCGCTTCCAAGACGTTAACGTCATCAGACATGATCGATTTGGGGGTGGCTCTGTTATGGTGTGGGGAGGCATCACTGTTGCTGGAAGAACAGCTTTACATGTTGTTGCAGGGCGTGTTACAGGCCAGTACTACCGGGACAACATCTTGGCAGTCCATGCTGTGCCGTTCGCACGACGTCATGGCCGCCGTTTCATCTTCCAGGATGACAACGCAAGATGTCACAGGGCCAGGATCGTTACAGGTTACCTCAAACAACAGAACATCACCACATTACCTTGGCCAGCACTGAGTCCCGACCTCTCCCCCATCGAGCATGTCTGGGACATGCTTGGACAGAGGTTACGTCAACGTCAACAGGAATGGGACAATCTGGACCAAAATGACCTTAGACGTCTCATTAGGAGTATGCCACGTCGGATCAATGCTTGTTTGGCAAACAGAGGAGGATTTACCCGTTACAGACTTTGTTGTGATGCTGTGGTAACTTTGCTGTTTGACCCCGGGTATCATTTTACCCCTATAATGGTCAGTCTGTTCCTTGCTTAGTGTAACGATCATTTGGAATAAATTGATGAATGTGAACTTCATTTCATTTTGTCATTTGTTTCTTCGTCAGTTTCATTAGGTGACTTTAATAACACTTAAAAATCAAATATCCCCTACTTTTTTGAATACTATATATCGTGTCTTTTCGTTATAACGCGTGTTGGGTTTATTAACAATTTAAAAGAAATTTTCTTGGTTTCAAAGAGTCATGTTTAGTAGGCGGTACATATTATAATGTCATATAACTGGTTGAATACAATTCAAAATGGTTTTAACACAAAAGTTTTAAAAACAAAGAAAGCAGTTATTTTTAGCGATTGCTGTGTAGACAGTTATAACATCTACACAAATCTTAGTTATATTTATGGATAGTTTGTTTTGAACTGCTATTCTCTCACAACCCCATACAGCAACTGTTCGTCTTCACAGAAATTATATCAGCGAGCTGAAAATTGTCTGTCTAGCTCAGTCGACTATCCTGTTTAAAATAATGAAAATGGCTACTCTTTTTTTTTAAACTTTTAAGTTTTGATATTAAAATATCGAAGATACTTTCCCAGATTATTTATCGGGTGGTTATTTCCAATAAAAGTATACATGTATATGGAAAGTAAAAACATACATTCTTACTAGGAAAATGCGGGATTCCCTTAAAAACACTCATGGAGCGCATACAGGACAAAAATGTAAGGATTTCCCTTACCGGCAACCCGACGATTAGATATATCTGCTCGAGTGACGTCAAAGGTTGCACGCGAAGATTGTTTGATCTCTCAGCATCGATAAACTTGATGGTAGCGGATTGGGGGGAAAACACGGAAAAGGGGACGTAGGCAGTGGATAGCCCGAGAATATAATTAGGCTTCGATATTTTATGAAGACAACCCATTCTTGTATAAGCAAAGAAAACGCCCATACTTCGCACCCGTTGCTAGGTACCGAGTCAGTCAAGTTACGTGACCCAAACATGACTTCTTTTGGTAGTTTTCTTTTTATAGATTGTGGTATTTCCTAGCGAATACAATGTTTTATGACGGAGAAGAAGCAAAATGTTGATAACTAATTAGTTTGAATAACTTTTTTGTCCAAATATATCATCAAATCGCCCAGTTTGAACGCGGAAAGGTATCTTTAATGATATCTGTTAATACATAACGTTTAAACCTACATTATTATGAACTTAACGGTTGTGCTGGGTTAGGACTCGTTGAATGTTACAGGAAATATTTTACAGTCTTATTATTAGGCCATCTTATTATGTTTCAAATCGAACATTTTTACCCCGCGAATTTTTGTTTCCATTTACATGCCAACAATTGTTTGTCCTTTATTGGTGTTAGTGAAGTTTGGACAATACGAGGTTGTTGCCCATTTTCAGATACACGTGCCTACAAACCTATTCACTAAGTCAACAAAGTGGTTTCCAAGACAAACTTTGATTTGTCAAACAGATATTGCCATTTTGTTCACATTCTTCGTAAGGCTAACCACCCCGAAGGATTGTTACATTCTCTTCTTTATTTTTGTTTTTAATTCTACAATTTATTTAACAACCTTACTCAAGATTAAATTTGGACCAAGAGACAAAATAAAAACTTTCAATGATTCAAAAAATGAGAGAAACTGGAACTAAATATGTAAATTGGGGGATCATGGTTTTCTGTGTTTAGAAAGAAAATTTGTTCATGTAATTCGCCGGCGATCGATTTTAAGAAGCGGTGAATTCATAGGGTTAAACATACTTCAAATAGCGCAAAACAATGCTGCACGTCTTATAACTAGTACAAGACAAATCGATTATACATCTAGCTAATTTACAAAAACTCGATTCGGGCAAGGGTTCAATTTAAAATTCTTGTGAATGTGTTAAGTCATTTTATTTTGACACTGCACCCGGTAATTCTGTGTGAAATATGTTCAAGGCGAGGGCGGAGAATGCATATAATATTTTTGTTTCTGAATGAAGGTGACTTCGAAGATGGCGTTTTATGATGTACGCGCATTCGCAAATTTGATGGTATCTCCCTATACAGAACAATCACTGACTGGAATCCGCTTCAAACAATTTACTGAATTTTGACAAGAAATTATGCGGACATGCCTGAAGCCAAAAGCTGTTTTAAACATACATTATGCAATAGCTAAATTCGCCTATTGCAGGTCTTTCTTTAATAAATTATTAATTAGACAATGACATACCCAGACCACAATCGTCAACTCTCGATGTCATCGCTAGCCTGCTATATTTACTAAATTAGGACTAAATTTGCTGCTTAACTTTCATTCATGATTTAATAATAGATAATATGTTGTGTTATTTTTTAATCGTACCCACTTTTGTAATGATGACCGAGGCTAGGCCTAAAATTCAATTGCTAAATTCTGGGTTCAGTCAGAGTGAATCAATTTTTGCAAAGTCCCTTTAAATTATCTAGTTTGTAACTGTCAGCTCTTTATCTAATCTCACATAAGGTATCTTTAATCAACACACAAAAACCATCCAGATAAACTGAGTCAAAATGAGATAAAATAACAAGTGATAATTGGTTTCTCTTATCGTGGTTGCATATAAAGTCTTCTTAAAATAAACATTTAAGTGTTAAACGCCGAAAAACCCAATTTTGTTATTTGTTAAGATATGGTTGGAAGTTACGACAGTGTTTGGAAATGGTAATGAGCTTGAGCAACAGCATCGACATTGTTCTAGATTTATCACATTCTCAAATGACCCAGAATCTTAAACTCGGACACGCCTTTATATACTATGATAATTGAACATGCTTTAACTTTACCGTAGGCTGACGGCAACACCAGTCGTCAGCGAACGTCGAAATCTCAGGGCTTATCTTGTAGCAGGCCATTTTGTAAGGTGTGTCTAGTGGTTTTGCAACCGAGATCCCACTTTATGCCGATCTGAATATTATTTGATTTCAAGCATTTGTTTTTACAATTAGATGCTATTTTGCACACTGATCCGCAGTGAATATTCGCTTGGCCGCTACAGTCACTGATATGGATGACACCGGCGCGACTTAATGAGTCACAAATATTAACTTTTTTCCTTCGACAAATTAAATTCTAAAACATTTTTTTTAAGTATTAGAAAAATAAATAAAAGTGTTTGAAGTATATCTGGATAGAAAATATTCCATATTTAGCGTAAATGGGTACAGACAATAGTACGCGGAGACGTAAAATGGGTAAAAAGATATAATTTTGCCCGTACCAGTTCATATTACTACGTTCGATGTACACAAAGCACGCGTGACCATATATTTGACGTTTTTTTTCACTTTGTTTGCTTTTGAAACATTTGGATAATTTTCCTTTTGTACTGAACACCGTTTATTATTGATAAGGGATTCTTCATAATGTGTTTTAAAACTGAATCGACCGGTTTTTCAACCATCTTGATTTGTTGGTAAACATTATGAGTTGACGTCACCCGTAGTACTAAAGCGGCCTGACCTTTTAAAGGTCAGTCATCTTGGGCAGAAATATAAGACGGATGTCGCATTCAATCTGTAAAACAGATTGGCTATTTTGTACAGTAGATTGGCTCCAGTACGAATTTTCGGTATTCATTAAAACGAAAAGTGAAATCAGCGTTTCACTACACTTCGAGCACTTTTTTTTTTGCCTTCTAGATTATATCATAAAAATGTCAACACTTTACCTGTCTGCCAGAAAAACGTCAGATTGCCAAAAAGAAAGGGGGCACCCCTCTTCCCCACCCCCGTCCTTTACTCACTTTCGCAGTTCACAAGAAAAGCGCTCTCATACTTTGCGAAGGCTAATTCATGTTGTACTTGCTTGGTTTTTTTATTACACATTTCGAGAACCTGATAGTTAGAAAGGCAATTATCCATGATATTCGTCTGGACGCCATTTTGCTAATGAAGGTTCCCACAATTATTTTATTATTGTTATTTTATGAGTTGGTTTATTGCGCAAATTTTCGGACCTCTTAGAAATATAACAATATTAATACATAGTTATTTTACATCGAAATTTGGGTCATCTATCGCGGTTTTGTTCGTTTGACCGACGACGATAATATATTTTTTTCTTTACACCTAGACAGAAGGTGTCTATATTTTAAAGTCTACAATCAAGGGTTGAGACAATATAAAACAGAAGACGATTAACCAACTTCAAACAAACTAGGGATAAAACCATTTATCAAACGCCCACAAAATACAAAGTCGTGACGTGAAAGGCATTTTCAGTTGTTGTACATTATTTGAAGATGGATCAAGTAACCATTTCCTTATCCTAGAGGATCTGGCCAAATTTCTCACTGTCTTCAGCCTACGAAGAGAGCTGCTCCCTGTCAGTAAATCGTTAAATGAATAGAAAAAGTCCTCACAAACAAAGACTAACCCTCGAGTAAATGTATAGGAAAATTATGGCATGTAACTGAAGCGAATTAACACAGTTTTGTTGTTAACAGTCAGGCAAGATTTTCGAGAAACCAAGGTAACCTTTATCGTAAATGCGGTTGTCCGCCAAAATCCGGATTACCGATGATTCGCCGTTGGGAGTATAGAAGAATAGTTTGTCGTTTTACACTCATAACGTTATTGTGATGGCGAGCAGAGTAAGACTAGCGCGACCCCTCAAGGTTAGTCACAATATTTTTGTGTGCCTGTGTGAAATGTTTTAGTTCTTATTTGGATGTATGTTTTTATGCTGGGTTTTTATTTTGGTGTTACAGTTGCAGAAAAAGAAGATGGTCGGCAATATGGATACTATTGAAAACGAATCTTTATCGTTAAAATCGGAAGGAATTTATGTTTGGCCCAGTTGGCAGCGGTCACTGTCTTCCAGGAGAACAAATCGTCCTGCCAGTCGTGGAATATTTCGTGGTGAATTTATCCTGCTTCGTTCCTCTCCTCCTGGAACACTGTCCTTAAAGAACAGAAAACTGTCGGTTCCAAACAGAAATGGACATTTATATGCTCAAAGAAATCGTAAGTGATTTAAGGTTTTACTTGTCTTTCAATAACACCTCCTAAGTTTCCCCGAGGTTTATGGCCACGCTGAGAATAAAATGAATATATTTACACATTGAAAAAGTGAACCATGATGGAAAATAAACCAGGTTCGGGGCTTAGAAAATATTCGTTTTTCAAATATCACCGTGTTTCAGGCACTAAAATAAAATATGTCATTCAACTAAAAAGGTTTTATATGTTTTCACCCTTGGGAATTATTTGTCAACCCTGTCTAAAACATGGGTGTGTACTAGTGTATTTGATTAATAGACAGTTTTATAAGTTTTTTGGGGTTTTTTTTAAAAATGAGCAGAGAAGAAAATTATGTTGCATAGACCCTAATATTATAAACATATTTCTGCTAGCATTCAAAGTACATTATGTAGTTCAAATAGTCTAATATTTTTTTTCTTCCCATCATTTGATCAACCCAGTCTAAATATTATGTAAATTGTATAATATATAGTTTTTAATAGAAAGTAGAAAAAGCGTTTACCTTAAAATCTGTTTGAAATCGTTTCTAGTGAAAATGAATGGATATTTTAAGACATCAATTTCTAGAATATTTTGCCAAGAAATGCGTTATTCGCATTAAATTCACTGAATTAGGCTCAGAACCAATTGATAAAAACGGAGTGGTTAATCTTTTGTTAAAAAAAATTATGCTGCGAATTTCTGAAGTATATCATATTGTAGGGAGATGCACTGATTTAGTTTAGCTTGGTTTGTAAGATAAATCCCGAAGATTTACACACCTTTGTGAAAACATGACAAACATTTGATTCGAAATCAGCTGCACAGATGTTCAAACAAAAACGACGTCCTGATATTTGTGATAGCTATGTCAAAATGTTCTTTTAACCCCTTGGCTATTTTTCTTGGCTATTTTCCCGTGGAAATGTTTTATGAATTTCTAATAAAAAGATTTCGAAGTATTCACTTAAATTGATGGGTAACAACGTTTAATTAAACTCTTTGTTATGTTTTAATCAGACGGGATTTTTTTACAAAATATCTTTTCATGGAAAATCCAACATGAGTGCGATGGAAATACAGTTTTCGTATTTTTTAAATGTGGGATTTACAGAGTTTAACCAAATGTTTGATTGTTTTGTGGATATCTGTTCAAGAAGAATTACATTCAGACATAAAAGAGCATGTCCATAGATAATTGTTCAAAAAGTTTTAAAATCATATTTTGATTGTTCAGTTGACAGCAAAGAAGAATATTATAGAATAACACTAATATAAATAATGTTTCCACTAACCTTCACGTTCTTCCACATTTCCTGCGATGATCAAAAGAAATTGTGTAAATGATATGGTTTGCTTTGTAAAACAGATGACTAATTATGTACGATCTTTTCCCGAACAATCTGAAAATATTTAATCTGAATAATATTGACTGAATTTGGAGGTATACTTCTGACAGGATGTATTTCACGTCAGGAATAGAAATGTCTATATATGCCAACAATTTAATATTGGCGTATTATATGCCGTCTGTCTCCCTGTTTGTTCGTCGGTTCAGTGTTCTGCGACTTTCTGTTCCAGAGTTAAGCATCCCCCCCCCTATCATTCCCCTTTCCAAAAAAGGCTTCAAATCTGTTATAAAGCATGTGGGTCATGACAGGACAAACCTGGTGAATTTTTAGCCTACTGCGAAATTCCGTACCGTAATTACGTCAGTCTTCTCCTTACCAAATAACTGAACACGACAGCAATAGAAACTACGATTTTTAATATAATTATTGTTTTTCAAATTTGGTGTGAAGCATTCGTGTCACGAGAGGACGAATAATTTACGGTATCCCAATCCGCTAAGTGTGATATGGCTAAGCTTTGTTTTTGCAAACATGGTGTGAAGCACTTGGATCGGAGAGGAATGAATGAATAAAATGGGGTTTAACGTCCTACTATTATGCACCAAACGTGGGAAAATGGAAGACGGGCATACGCCATACAGTGTGCTATGAGGGACATTTTGCCCGGGAAGCGGCACTACGGCCTACTCTTTTATCGAATTCCAATTGCCAAGGAATCGTTTACGTGAACTCCAATGTGTACACGGAACCTCGGTTTTTCGTCCCATTCGAACGATTAGGCAGCTGTCCTTGCCAGGCCCTCCTTCTGCATCACTGACAAGGGGGAATCACGCCGGAAAATCGAGATGAACTTTCTCGGCCAATGCAGGAATCGAACACCCGACCTCCAGGCAAGCGAACCAGCGCCTTATCCACTTAGCCACCGTGATCCCCCAGTATCGGAGAGGAATCGCCATGGTTAATTGCAGCATTCTAAGACTTCCGGTTCCACAGATCAAGTTTCTTGAAGGCATAAAAGATCCTTACCCAATTAGGTGAAACGAGTTTTCCCTTCGCATATGAAATTCTTTTTTACAATATTGTAAGTACTATTTTGTTATGTATTATAGGACCATGTCCCATAAGTTTACCACTACAGAAACATGAATATCCTGCTCATATCAACCAGATGGATATAGAAGATGATATTAATGCTGATGATATAGAACGGTAAAGTTGTCTCATTTACATACAGCAAAATAATGATATATTTCGTTTGATGTCTACGCTAGGCCAAATTAGAATTCAAATAGTTCCACAAATTTGTCAAAAGACATGGTTTCAAGAAACGTCCGTTGCTTCAAATTACAGACTAATATATTTTTACAAACGCGTTTATTAAAATAAGTTCATTGATTTCAGTGAAATTCTCCGCGAAAATGACCTAGCCAAAGACATCAAACAGGCCATACCAAAATCTACCTTATTAAAATTCCATTACTATTTGGTTTCGGTTTATTCCTCTGACTTTTACACTGTATTACAATACAAGGTAAAAAATAAAACGACATGAAATAAAAGCCTGAGTTTAATGAGACGATATGTAAAAATCGTTACAGACTGGCTTTATTACTCTTATTATAGCCATAAAATTGTATTATTTAGAAACTTCTTCTATTAAAAATCTATAATATAACGTGGTATTAAATAGTTTCATTTATTGTATAAATATAAATAGTGGTCGACTTTATCAATTATATGCGTAGAGGAAAAAGGGATTTCATAACGCGATATTTTACCCAAGAAGATTGCCGTTTGTGGTGCCGTTTTTATTCTGCAAGTGGATGTCGATCAACGGTTTGCATTGTAAAGGACTGGTATTGAAGAATAAATCGACAATTAGTTAATTAGAGGTGTATTTGTTGATGAACTTTGTGATTATTGAAAAGGTCTACGTTTTCATTTGTTTTATTGTGAATGTCGTTGGTGTTATAAGCATTGGTCAAATTAATGGCAATGAATTTACAAAGCTGAAGAACTACCCAGTAATGTCTCTTTAAATTCATAAAATCTTGAAATGAGACGTCAACAGAAAATCTAATTGTTTTTGTAATTACAAATGTGAACAGGTAATACAATGAGATACATTATATTGTAGCTTTAAGGATGTCATGAAATGAACTGCACATGTACGTCATAGCACACGCATTACTAACTCTTACACTCCCCCCTCACGTTTAAATATCATCTAATACAGATCTTACTTGGTTGGCTTTAGCTCTTGTCTTAAAAATAACTGGGCAGAACTTCGATGTTGGATATCAGGCATGCTTTGAATTTTTGCGTATCATTGAATTATTTATTAATTTAGGAGGCAAACACTAATTAAGTATTTTTTCGTGAGGGTGGAGTAAAATCATATCCATGTCACTATATTGTATTTCTGCACAACGATATACTAGTATACAGCACAATTATTATGGATGTCACACAGGCATGTTCATATACATGTATGCAATTTGTACATTTCAAATCGGTGAGTACTTTGACCAGGTAAAATATATTATAAGTTTTCGTACAATTATTTATTTTGTTTCCGTAACACTTGAAACGTTTTAAAAGTTTTTTTGGTATGCAGAATTTTAAGGATTGTTATAATTAATTTCCTCCCAGCCAATGACGTATATCCCAGATAAAATACGGACAAAGTGGAGATGTGTTTGTGTAAAGATCTAAGTAAAAAGGACCAATATATCATTATTTGCTAAGACGAGAATACCCCCAACCCCCTTTTTGTTTTTAAGAAATAGCATGGTTCGATAGTCATGGCCCCTAGTGCAGTTTGTTATTTATCCTAGATCTTGCACAGAGATCATGAAACATTTTTTACCTTTATACATTTTTTTAAAACAAGATTAGCATAGCGTGTCATATCTTAGTCAAATGGAGAAATATTACTATTAATGGGAAAATGGCACAGGGTTTACCGTCCTACATTTCTATACCTCTATTAATTGGAATTTAGAATATTACTGGTTAATTGGGAGAATGTTCCATGATCTTCAGGCCAGATTAGAGACGTGGATATGCTTTATCAGCTGTTTAAGAACTTTACTAACCCGTGCACCAAACAATGAATAAATAAAAAATGATAATATGAAGTTTCTGTGTCGTTGGTATGTTCTATAGAAGCTTATTATAATTGATGTTGTGTGCGAGTATATTGATTATTGTTCTAATATTTTCCTCAAATTTCCTTCTTGCACCATAAATTATGTGTTAGAAAGACCCCAAATACCCCATAATGGGCATTCAAGAAAACTCTACATAGGTCTTTCCTGTACATATAAATAGTCTGGTCCTAAAATAAATGGTCGTATGAATGTCAAAGGTTTTATAAATCCCAACATCAATTCCAAATTATTGTTGTATATTCTAGACTTACTGCGTAACACGACACCCTTTTATTTGATTATACAAATGCTTGTCTGTATCAACAGATGCATGGGTAAATGTTGTAACTTAGGGTAACAGGGGCAAAACTTCGATGTTGTCTCAGTATGGAAATCTGCGGGGTTGAATTTTTATCTCACACGATTTTAATAATCAAAAATATCACGCCCCTTGAACTGTTTAATGACAAATATATTTTCTAAAAATCTTTATTTTACTATTTATAAGACTTTATCAAAATTGTGATTGCTTTGTTCACCCTTTTTCAATATTTACCATGGGTATGGAACAGTATTTTCCTTTGTATCTTTTCCTTTGTATCAACTGGATACAAATGAGACTTTAAATGATTTAAGATCTAATGGATAATGTCAAAGTCTGAGTGTACTTAATTATTCTTAAAGTGCTCATAAGAGTTGCTCTTGCCGTCTAGATTTTCCTAATGATGACAAATCCCAATAATTGATATCGAATAATCTCTCAATTCATAATGTCTTAATATTATCTTCTTTGAATTTATCTCGGTCTTTGTCTATTCTCCAAACTAGAAAATCTGTTTTGTTTTATTTTCAGATTTTTTAAACAGCCATTAGATGTTATTCCAGAATATGATAACATCGACGCTAAACCACACCTGTATCAAGTCCAAGAAGAAGACGAAGATTCGAGCCATGAACTGGGTGAAGATGCAGGGGATCACTCCATGCCATATCCCTACACCACACAGACGCTAGACAGACATTTTGGATTAAAGGAGGCCCAGACCTCATTTTCAGTATGGGATCGACGACCTTTTAGTAGAGCAAGACCATTGTGTTCGTCCTCATTGATAGATTATAGTTCAGATGAATCTGGTATTTCAACTGAGTCTGGTATCTCTTCCCATTCTGATGAAGATAAGAACGGGTACAATCCTTCAAGTTCGGACGAATCTGGTACGTCAAAGCGTTTTTCAGATTCCAGCGACTCGGCTGTGAGAGATTTTTACTTTATCTCTTCAGATGACGAGGATATAAAACTGACCAAAAGGAAAAAATCAGAATTTTTAGCAGAAATTATAGAAACAAAGGAGGAGGTTAAAGCAAAGGAACCACCAAGTCCTAAATTGCCAACTAGAGATGGTGTAGAAGTTTTCCCAATGAGCGAAGGTACTGATGATGTCCACTCTGATCACGAACACACTAAACCAACCCAAACAAAATCTCTGAAACCAAGCAAACGGCCAACTAAGCCTACACACAGGAAGCGAAACGTTTCTTCTAGTGATGACGAGGGGCTGGATTCACTATCTTCAAGTTTCATAGGCCTTGCTCCTAACCGTAAGAATTCAAGCGCTTCTGAGTCAAGCCAGTCTAGCGTCAACGCTCCTAAATCAAAAATTGAGGTAAGTCTTCCAAAAGACACCATAGCCACCAAACCAATTGTCACGGAATCATTGGCGTCAGTTCTCCAGCGAAGTATGATGTGTACAGGCGATCTCAAACATTCTCTAAGAAGCAACTCTATGAAGGATAACACTTGTAAAACAGTATTTAATTCTGCATCATTGTCGAGGGACAATAGAAAGAAAACATCACCAAGGCCATCTTGTAAGAAGTCACCGCCTCCACCAATACCAACTTCACTACCACCGTCATTAAGAACTGAAAACCAGGGGTGTACCCTACCAAAACCAATCTCACAAAACCAACAGCTTAACACAGAGGTATCGAGGAAAGGGAGCTTTAATAGCTGTATCGATATAAAACCCAAATCAGAAAAAATACAACGTTCACAGTCTGTCGCTGGCTATGATCTTCATGAACAAATTCGCAAGACACAGTCCTCTAAGCTGATGGACGAGCACCAAACACCAAAAAATTCAAGCATATTTTCACAACGTGATGGTATAGATGTATCATCAGTTACCGAAGTTCACAATCGTATTGGATCCGAAAGTAACTCAGATGACGAAATATATTCAGTCCCTAAAACGGCCTCAAAGATAAGAGCTCTTCAAGATGTTTTGATGAAACAATCACTTCCTTTTGCCAATCCATTTTTATTTAAAGAAAGTAGAATGAGTACCACTGAAACGTCACCACCATGTACCAAAGAAGAATTCTTAAAGACCTCACCAAAAGAATCTGCTGTATTTCCCCCAGTGCCACCTCCACCACCACCGCCACCGACGACTTTACCGAAAGTAAAGAAATCAGAACCACCTTATACAAAATGTGTAAGCTACGCAACAACAACGAAAATACAAACTGGGAAGGATAATTGTGAGTTGGACGATGCCACAAGGACAAGGATAGCATCCATTAAGTCTATGTTGGAAAGGGCTAGTAATCTAGATGAGCCTGAAGTAACAACTAATTCCAAAACCATAAACCCGACTTCCCACGAAACAACTGGTGGAACGACGTGAAGCACAGAGCGACATAATGAAACCAGCGTATTTTGTCATAACTCTTCAAAGAAAGGAAAGGTTTCGGAGAATTTGGGTTAATAAATGTGGTCGACATTTGCTGATACCGGTCTTTCTTTAGTCATAATACAGAAACAATCTATGATTGGTTTGGGCTAGAACAAATCCTACCATAGTGTTTTAATTCTTGATAACTCGAAGTTAATATTTCACAATTAAGAATGTTAGATCTCTAGACTTCAAAACCCAATGGACGTAGTACTTTCACCTACAAGTGAAAATTTTCCATGGTGCTAACACTCCAATTATCGTTGCTATTTTCTTTTATCTGAAAAAACATATTCATGTCAGTATTATGCTCGATCACATTAAAGCCCTCCAACTCTCTACAGAAAGGCACGTACATAACCATATGTGATTGTTCATGCTGCCAAACGCTACATGTAGTCAGGATTGGATATCACGTTATTAACGTTAATACAGCCCATATGACTCGGAGAAGGACTATAATATGCTATTCCAAGAATGTGTTTGTCAATATACAGGATTCTATGGGACAAAATGTTTAGCTGAAAATGTGAACGAACAAGATTGATATGTTGATAATGGATTATTGTTTTAAAATGCATGACTCTTATTACAGCTTGTCTTATCTATCACGTATATACTGCTTTCTAACTATTTCAGCATTATGTCATGAACGAAATATTCTATATTTTATGCTTGTAAATAATAAGCTGGTTTTGTTTTTTTAATATCAGAGTGAGAGAAAGAAAGAGAGAGAGAGATAGATAGAGGGAGAATGGATGAAGGCTTCTCTATACATATAAACATACAGTTATAGGTTATGTTATAGGTTATGGTCTTGCAAGATTTGGCTTACTTTGAATCCATTAAGGAAAGGGATTGTCAAATAATGCTATATTTCAGATCTTTTTTTAAATTTCAAGAAGAAGAATGGTACTGGGGCCCCGCCCCAAACATTCATTAAGCGGTGAATATTCATTAATCCCTTGTTTCCAGTATATAAT
The DNA here is from genome assembly GCA_917208275.1 of Patella pellucida. NCBI lineage: Eukaryota > Metazoa > Mollusca > Gastropoda > Patellidae > Patella > Patella pellucida. Next base: position 37,603,820 of record OU795036.1, read on the forward strand.
TGGTGGATTACTTTTGGTGTAAATATGTAAATACCTCCCACTTTTGAGAATCGCCACGTATGTATATAGATAGCAAACGATTCAATTAATTGTCTTCCATTTGTTTCGTTTAGCCACTGGGTGTTGTTTTTATATATTCCTAGACGTGTTTCCTGTACATGCACCTCTTTTTATATGATGTTTATACTTTTTATATGTCGAACACAAATTAAATATGTCGCACCCTTTGTAAATAATACATGTAGGTATTTATTTAGGAAAATGGTTCCCGTACACCTTAGACGGTAAGGGTTAGATCCTGGTAAGATATCGACGGTAGCAACACCTTTATTTCACTTTTCATAATATCTTTAAAGGGACATCAGATAAAGTGCCATTAGAACGCTCAGTAATGCTAATGAACACAAAATATATCTGTATGTGAATGGAAAGAGTGAGAAATTAAAAAAATGCGCCAGCATGTATTCATATGTGGTTTATGATTAACATAAAATAATTCGATCTCATGTCCCTTTAATTAACATTCAGCTTCGCACTAACACTCACTCACACAAACTAACACTAAATAACTATTTCCATAGGTTCGTTTATTTAGAAATGGGGAGCAGAACTTTACACAACCTTCAGATGTGTCTGTTATTCGTGCTGGTTATTGATGGTCCTTTTAACCACACATTTGTTCATATTCGTACTTTAATATGTCAACTTTCTTTAATTCAGATTAACACATTAGGTGGGTGGTGTACATCTTAAGAAAATAAAAACCATGTTCATTGTCATATTTTCTTTGTTATTGTTTTTTGTCAAGCCCTCGTTTCGCAGAGTGTAATGACTGAGCGAAAGACCTGTTCTTTTTATGTCATGATCATATTTATGCGTTTTGCGTTGCATTGAAAGGTAAGTCATTGCGCTTGCATTGGTTGGGTGTTCCTGCCAATAAGTGTTTCTTCTGTCTTTTGGGCTGGTCTTAAGAATGAATATTGGGTATATCTGAAAGCGGGGAAACTTTGGGCTAAAGGGTTTATTATCGATTTCCCCGAATATAATCCAAATACGTATATAGAATGTATGTCAGCAGGTTTTTGACATTCAGGTATTCTACTAGACATTTCCCTACGTGTCCGTTGGCAAATTGGCTTGTGTTTCAAAATCGCCAAACGTTGTACACCACAATATCAACGTTTCCTTGATTTACAAAGTCTTCAATTTTGGTTCAGTTAGAAAACGACATTATGTACCCTCCAACGTTCCCTGTCACGAATCTTACGAAAATTGTATTGTTCAGATGATAAAAATGGAAAAGACCGCATGCCGCATGTTGATCTCGGCATTAACATATAATATGATGAGACGGGAGCTTATATATTATTATTATCTTTGAGGTGTGCTAATGCTGTGCTAAAAGTTCAGTACACTAACACCGAGAAGAATATATCGAGGGTGTATCATCAAGGTAAGATGTTTATGATTCTGTGGATGATAGAAACTGTATTGTTTGTTCCTAATCTGTACTGCAGATATCTATATCGGCATTTTTACTAAGAAACAGTCCTTAATATGGGTTAGATAACCTAAATGCTAGTTTAGTTTTTAAGTTTCAGGTAACATCAGTACAATTTTCTTAGTGGAAACTATGCTTGAAAAGTAGAACCTTGTATGGAATGGTAATAGAGTGGACACCAATAATTCAGATGATACGTACAATGGTAATATTAACAAGAGCTGATTCCAATGATTCATATAGGAGATACCAATTAGCCTAAAAGTATGTTTGTATCCCTGTTTTAGAAGAAATCAACATATCCTTTTATTTAATTGATTTTTTTTTTACAAAGAACCCCAAAAGAAATGAAGATTCGATGCCGTAAAAGATGAAAATAGTTATATTTAGTTGGGGGTTGTGAACAGTTGATCCATGTTATCACACCCATAAATAATATTCGAGTAAAAGTGTAACTGAAATAAGTATTCGTCTTTATAGAAAGGTTATAACTTATATTACGACAGTTGTATAATATACATCTTCTCTTTATTTCAGGGATACTTGAGCCATAATGTCATCGGATAAATTGGAAAACTTTAGCTGTATTCACAAGAAATTAAATCTGACAGATTCTGTACTGATCTGTTACTAACTTTTTCTTGATCTATATAATCACATAGTTTTATATTAACGGCATTAATAAATGTGAAACAACTGGGTATTTAGGTTGTATTGTGTTTTTTCTTGGCTGGAAATTATGTAAAAGTAGACAATGATTCCAATAATTGTAGATTTGTACATCCCCCCCCGCCAACAGCTACATGAATAGTAGTATCTATCATCCAGAAAAATATTCTACGTATGTTGAAGACAAGGAGCTTCTTGGTGACCGAGACTACATTGATATAGGGAGAAACGGGGTATTGTGTCACCTCAACACGAACTGGGTTATATATTTCAAGAATTCGATGGGGTCTATGGGTCGTTAGGGAAACCGAAGGACCCAAAGCAAGCCAACCCTACCCCTTACCACGTACAATCATGAGATCGAATGTCAGACCTTATGATCTAAAGCACACTCAGTCACACACTAACCCGGAAATTCCTCTTCGGAAATGAGAGGCGCGCTTTATTTAGTTATCACACTTGTCACCAAAACCTTTGGGCTTTTGAGCATTCCCTGAACCCTGTCGAAATTCTTAGAATTCCGTGTATTATTTTTTTGTCATTGTCATTGAAGGCGTATTTTATACAATAGTCGGGATAATGAAGAAAGCATCAACGGCTGTAAATATTTAAGCGACTTGGGTGGGGCGTCTGTTTCATAGCAACCTTAATTTAAACATCTTGTATACACAGACACTGACTAATTATAAGCAACACATTACTTTATAATTTATTTTATATGAAAACAGGTTATTTTTAAATTGAGAACTATAAAATGTAATAGAATGTATAATGTATAAATATAATTTGACCGGTTATATATATTTATAGTTTCAATATCTTGGTTACACTGACAGTCACAAGCACAGGGTTCATTGACTACAAATGGCAAGATAAATATATTTATAAGCAATGGAAACAAACAGAGCGGTGTATAAATACGCCGAGTTTCATGTAAAAATCTATTTGTAAATAAAGAACTTCGGTCAAAAAAAACCTTAACAAATAAACGAGGGCTGACTGAAAAGTTCTAAGACCGATCGAGATAGATCATCTTGTAAACCTACTCATTTAAAACATCAGAAATGGACAAAACTGGCTACAGGGCAGTCATCAAGTAACTGCAACTGAAAGGACTAACCCTAATACAGATACATCCCGATATGGTTTTTACTTTAGGGGGTGATGCCCCTTGACGACTTTTTACGGTGGGTCAAGAAAATTTGCCCATGACCGGCATCAAGGTCTTGCAATACATTGTGTACACCACGAACGTAGAAAAGGAAATGGGTACCATCGACTGTTTACAGGTCTTTCATAGATAGGCTTAGAACATTTCAGTTAGGCCTCGTAAATGCAATGAAAGGGTGGGGATCGAATCTCCCTACTTACATGTAACTATGCAATTTTTGCTATGACGTTATGGGTGCAATCGCTCGAAGAAGCTACAAAGAACAGAAATAAACTTCGCCAATACTGTATCCCCTACATTAATGATGTGTCGTACCATTGTTGATTTTTGCAACTTCGGTGACCCCAAATTTCCTTATTCCTTGATAAACTCGCGGTGCCGATTATTTGTTTTGCTATATACAGAATATCTCACAATATGACAATTTCATATTCATACTTTCATTTGTAACATACAATTGACAAAATACAGAATTATTTTATGTATATACCGGTAATGTGTATATAATCACAAATGATTTGAGATGCAAATTAGCCTAAATGACTACAACAATTTCGTACACGTGGTAATAATGAAATATGATTCAAATGAATGGCACCAAAAAGACATATTCCTGAATATATTCTGCACGATGAGGGTGGACTTCTAACAAAACATCGAATACTGAAGGAACTGAAAATTTAAAAGAACGATTTTTTACAATAACATAATTCCACTAATACAAAAATCTATCTAAACATTATAAAATTATAAAAAAAAACAATGGATCTGGGGGTGGGGGGTGGATGTCCACTGCGTAATACATTTATGTACTTTAAACTCATTCGGCATTTGATTTGCGCCAAACCAGAAGTACTGGCTATATATGACGATTTTACCAAACTTTTGATGTAGTTACCAGTCGTGATCTACATGGAATAGAATATAACCGAGGGGAAGGTTAATGACCGTACCTTCGTGTTTTATTTGAGGTGAATAACTGAAATAATAATTTTACCTCGTTCAATGTAAATTGTGCTACATCATCAGGACCATTAGATCTTGTTTTATCTCTATGTTCTTGGAAAATACCTGTAAATAATAATATGAAAACGATTTTAAATAATGATATGATAGACTAAAAGCGGCCAAAAAACGTTCATTACCAACCGGACAAAAGAAAAGAATGAGGGCTGATGATGGAAAACTTGTATCAGGTGTTTCAAAAGTGGATATTGGGACCTCGTGCATGATACTTGCCACTACTAATTCTAGCATTCCAATGTAAGCGATTGATTGACTGGTGACTTTAGGATTATTTTTTTAAAAAGTTGATAAACAATGAATTAAATATCAAAATGATCTTAATAATTCAGTTGAAATTAAAATAATATTCTGACAAACTGATAAAAAAATCAATTACTTACCAAACATAAGTACTAATTTACAAATAACAATAACAAAATCATTTAAAGATAAAGTAGATTGTCGACCACCATATCTTCTAAGAATACCCTGCATTATAGATTTATGTATCGGGAAACCTGCAATTTAACATGAATACAATGGAAGGTTATTTACTTTTAGAATGATCCACTCTTGTCTTGCCTCGTGGGTTTTCTCCGGGACCTCCGGTTTCCTCCCACTGCTAAAGACCCCAACGCGCAATTTATGAAAAAAATTAAACCAAAAGTGGGGGTGCAGCAGAGTGTTGGGGACGCCAATATAATGCCCGAAAATTTTGAAAATTAGACTGTCACAAACGCGATTTCCACCCACCTGGAGCTACAATTAACATCGCTCCCGTGTGTCAATTTCGGCAGCGCTATTTCTCATTTTGATGTTAAGCACACCAAAATGAGAAACTCCTTATCCTCTAAACTAGAACTAGTCTGAAACACCTTAAGGCGACGTGGATAGGGTGACCAGAACGAAAATCATGTAATTTGGTGGCGGCGCCACCAAAGACCAACAAGGTCCTGTCAAATTTGAATAAGGGCGACCAAAACGAACCCTTTAATGTCATGCGGTGGGTCAGACGCCGACCCAGAAAGAGGTGATCGGAGAGGCCCTCAGACGGAAAATTTTGAAAAATAACGATGCAGGTAACACGCTTTTCTGCCATTGGGATGACATCTGAGTGGCAATTTTGTATTTTATATAGCGGCAGATTTTTTGGGAGAGGCATTTGCTTCTGGTGTCCGCACCTTGGGTCCGCGCCTGTGGTGACGCCCGATAGCCTCCATATAAGAGATATAAGAAAGTTTGGATCATTAAAACCGACCGACTCTTCAGTGACTTAGGAGCATCAAGTGTATTATTTTATAATTGAAAGGTTGTCATTTTTTTTTTGGAAGGAGCGCCCTATTTTCTGAAAATTTTCAGAAATTGGAGGCTGGAAACATGATTTCCTGGCATTTCAGGCACTTGTGTGGAGCCATTTAAAAGTACCGGTACCTCCGCCAGAAAATTCGGCCACAAAATTAGCGCATTCTGGCGTTATTTCAGTGGACCAATCCACGCGAGTGCTATGAAATGATGGCATTTCTAGAGGGAGGGGGCTGGACGGAACTGCGATTTTTTGTGGGGGCCCCTAATGTTCGGGGCCCTTGGGCCTGTGCCCAATGGTTAATCCGGCCCTGGTGATAAATGCGAGTGCTATATATGAAATGATGGCATTTTAAGAGGAGGTGGCTGGACGCAACTGATTTTTTTGTGGGGGCCCCCCTAATGTGGGGGCCCTGGGGCCTGTGCCCCATGGTGCCCCATGGTTAATCCGGCCCTGCCTACATACCTAATTTAGAAAACATGAATTCTAATTCAGAACCATCTACTGTCCCAGATCGGTTTCTATCAAACTGCTTGAAAACCTCCTGCAACAAAAATTTGATATCGGCTATGTTAAAATTGGGTATAAAGTCTTAGCATAAGAAGATCAAATGAAACCAACCAAAACCCTGACCATAAATTGGAATACCCATTTAATCATTAATGTACACTGAATTGTTGGAACTAAATCAATCTTTTCCCCCTAGCACGTGAGGTCAATAAGAGCAGAATACCCATGTGTATGCCAATAATTGTGTAGGTATTTCAGATTGAGAACCAAGACTTCAGGTTAGTGAAATAAATGCAATAAGAAGGAATTGACGTTTTCTGTTATACTGAAATAAGCAATGCTACCCAACGCGCCTTCTCAATGGATTGAATCTATATAATAGTCGGTAAATTTAAGTGTTTTCTTCAATACAAAATATAAATTATTAAAGTCTCGATGTGTCATTTTAAGCAATAAGAATCACTTTCAAACTACAATTTTGCCAAAGCTGCACCTCTAGATAGGAATTTTAGTCCAAATATGGTTTAATTCTTTTCAGTATTTACAAAGATATGGAATTGAAATTTCATTGATATATGCTGCCATGTTTTAACTGTAAAACCTGATACGTCTAGTTTAAATCCAAATAAATCCAAGCCGGGAGATTATCTAGTATTGATATTTTGATTTGATTTTTAATTAAATGTTTAAAATCAATCTCCGGGTACATTTATTATGAAGTGTGTATTAAGCCGTGAGGAATTTGATATTTTTAGCAAACATGCAAATAGTAAGTTTTTGTAAACAATTATATAGATATACCCTATAAGCTGTAATTTCTTTCCACATTTTCTGAGTTTCTTCCGCATCAATAAAACCGGATCTATTTCTCTTATATAGTTAAGAATTGTGTTGTATTCGTATACATCTTATAGTAACTTGGGGGGGGGGGGTGAACCCTGGAATCTTTTATCACCAAACCAAAATGATAATCACAAACAGTTTACCAGTGTTATTTCGATGAAAGCTGTTACTAAGGGTAATATGATGACGATATGGAAAAATTGACCACCTACAATTATTAAGGAGGAAGACATCGTGAAGATCAATTACTGTTGCAAGACCCAAGGCAAGGTTAGATAGCCTTCAGAACGGGACATTTATGTGAATATACCCCCCCCCCCTCTGTAAATCCACGCCCATGCTTATAGTCATACAATATTACAGTTATTCTTCTCAATATATTATTATACATAAACTGACATAGTTTAATATCTACCTCCTTTTCAATTACCAGTGAACAAAATGCGCGTTTATATGTTTTGTTAAAAATCAGAGAATACGAATATCAAATTATTACTTAAAATTATTACTCTTTACCATATCAAAATTATTAGCCATGTGTTATTTAACAAATCATGTCGGACTTCATTTTAACTTTCTGAATTAAAAGGATACATCCATACACGTTATTAAACTTCGACAAGCTTCTTCACTAAATGTTAATTGTTCACCAAATTCTGAAGGAAATCAAAAACAAAAATCAATACAAATATAATATCTCAAACTTAAATTAAATGGTTGTTTTAATGGGTAATTTTGATATTTCTATAATAAGATACAATTATTCTTTGGTACATGTACTTTGGACCTTTGGAAACCTATTGTACTGAATGGTGTAGATATATATAATAAATAAATTACCTCTATAGCTAACTGTTTTAATAAAGTATCCTAGTTCTTTATAATCGAGTCGTTTATCTCTACCAGAATATTGTAGAAATAATTCTGTTATAATATTATATGTTGGTGTTGTAACAGGTGGTATAGAAGGCTAATATAAACAAAACAGAAATAAACAAATATAACAGGTATATCTATGTTACAAATATATGTACTGTACATTTGAATATAAATCAACATTTATAACTTTTTCTTTTGTGATTCAATCTACGAAAAACAATTATTAAAACCCAGGAGGCTGGACAAGCGACCATATTCCTTGTCACGTACAACCGGGGATTCGAAACCACGCCAGTTGACTCAATGACAAGCTTTATGATAACGAATTATACGGTTTCCAGGCCTACTTCATGCACACCACCTCTGACTACATCCTAAGTTTAATGGATCAATGATAAACCTTAAAGGGGCATTATGTAAGATATAGATAAAGAACTAGCCATTCTTGCCATAATATTTCTAAAGTAGATGATATAAAATGAATAATTGAAAATTCCATTTAAATTACTCTATCGCAAGCGAAGATATTGGCATTTGAAGGTTTTAGTTAATTTCAAACACATGATAATAAAATATTTCAATCATACCGTTACGGGGGTCACGACAGGATCTGGATTTACGTCATCTAGGATACTGAAATATAAACATTAAATGAAATGGGGGTTTAACGTCCTACTGTTACACTATGACAATAATGAAGACGGATACGACATACAATGTGCTATGTCGTATACGGGGGGATTTTTCCCGGACAGCGGCGCTACGACCTACTCTTTTATCAACTGTTAACTGAATAAGTGAAAAACATACGATTCTACGAAAATGTATAATATCCGAGAAATTGTGGAGTGTGGGGGGGAGCTGGAGAGCATGGAAGTGGGGTGGAGCAAAACATTTAGACTTTGTACTTTACTTATAATACCCACTGTCTCTTTTGCTCTTCATATCGATAGTTTTTAGAAATATTTTGTTATTTCTTTTGTGTAGTTAGATTTAACCTGACACCCCTGGATTCATGCTTGAATATACCTACCCACTTTCTGCTGCCTTCTCAGTATAAAGGCGAAGTAGAAAATTTGCTTCTACATTTGGCTTGAATGTGCTGGGTACTATGGCGTAAACACCTGGGGAAAACTCGAACCGTCTGGTCACTTCACGGTAGAACTGATACTGTCCAGATCTCTCAGCTAATAGCATTGCATTTCTTGAAGCTCTTTCACCATTTAATGGTCGTAATCCCGGGGACTTCAACTGGAGGAGAAAATTGTGTTTTGACAAGTTTATTTTAGTTTTGTGCACAGTAATTACGAAATTGGCTATTAAGCATTCCTCAACTTCCAAAATAAATACACAAGTGTTAGAGCCTAGGGCCTCACTTTAATAAAACAGGAACCGGAAATCGGACAGGGAAATCGATATGAACTCATCGGTTAGTCAGCCATAGCCATAGTGACTGAGCCGCCATGACCCAAAAAAACACAATACAAGTATACCATACATTTTTGTGTCTTTTTAAGCGTCAAATAATTGTATTAAGTTTACCTTATATATATCGAAACCTATAGCAATTTTAGATTGATTATTCATCTCTTTCTCTGTTAGTGAAACAATTAGAGTACATTCTCCATCACGACTGTCTTCATCTTGTGAAGATAATTTGATGAAAAATTGCGGATTTATCCAATATAAATCTGAAATAAGGAGATAAAAAAATATTAGAAACCTGTTTCAGGATATGAAAATTACTAGTTCGTATAGTCTGGATATCATCTGCATAAACTGATGGAGTTCCACAATGGATAAACGAATATCAAAGTGTCAATTAACTCTATACCACAATACAATAATCATAAAAAATATATCTCCATACCATACGTAGTGGTCGAAAAGATACCTCGGGTTTTCCGGAGTGGTTTCACCTTGTCAGTGGTGTAGGGCGGAAGGCCTGGTAAGAATCAGTGTCTAGCAATTCGTGTGGATTAAGAAAATCAAGGTTCGGTCGGTATACATATATTGACTTACAAGTTAACGATCCATTGACAGTTTAAATACGTAATTATAGCAGGCCCACTGTCCGACAATGGCGTATGTCTGTCTTTATTAACCCAGTAGGTGGAGAAAAATAGGACGTTAATAAAGGGCATTTCATTCCGTTTCCATCTTCCTAAGCAAATCGGCTTATTACCCAACAATAACAAAGAATAAGCATTAAAAATAAAGCTGTAACCAATAAATAGATGGTCAATAACTTTTTTCAAGCAAAGTAGGAAATAAGCACTTTGTCATACTATTCCATATTCATCACCCGAAGAGTATCCAGTACTAAAAGGGAAATAACCTCTACAACATTTCTAGTTTAACCCGTCCGTCTGGACGATTTCGAAAATAGTTCCAATAGCCGATTGTGTTAACTGTATATTTATGCAGTTCAGCAATGGCTTACCTTGATATGGTTGGTTACCACAGCCCCCTGCTGTTATTCCTCTCTTCCAGGCATCATGATAAACTGTTACATTCCAAGGTGTTGTATTCTGTTGATGTAACCGGAGATGAAAAATAGTTATTTGGACAAGTACAAAAATGTTCATAAATTTAATAGATTTAATCATGTTTTTTTTTTAGTTACCTTCTCAATGAGTGTAACTTAAATAAAATAGAGCTAAACAAGAGTTGCCATTCCAAGAATGTTTCATTAAAGAATTATGTTATTCCTCTCTTCCAGGCATCATGATAAACTGTTACATTCCAAGGTGTTGTATTCTGTTGATGTAACCGGAGATGAAAAATAGTTATTTGGACAAGTACAAAAATGTTCATAAATTTAATAGATTTAATCATGTTTTTTTTTAGTTACCTTCTCAATGAGTGTAACTTAAATAAAATAGAGCTAAACAAGAGTTGCCATTCCAAGAATGTTTCATTAAAGAATTATAGCTGTTTATTAAGGATTTAGTTTGAGGACACATACTATGAACTACAGATGTGTCTCAACACTTCATTTAATAGATATTTTTGTTAAAATGAAATAAGAAAATTTAGTAATGACCGTCTGATATATTGAAGCTTCAAGGTAGTCTTGGCACGGAAAAGGAATCCCATTTTAAGTAATGTTTGAGCCGAATTCCAGGAAAATCAAACGCTTTAAAATTGGGGTAACCGGAACTACCTTACCGTGGTACATTATGATATTTTACCTCGTCTGCTGCTATTTCTTCTGTAAGGGCATCTGGTTGTAAATGACACATCTCTATTTCATCAAACTGGTCTATGACATCACCATATGTCATCCAGAATTCCCCATCGTCCTGAACACCAGTTTCTAAATCTCTTTTTACTGCTGGTGGCAACGAACTCATTTCTGGAGATCTACAAACAAAAATATTAATAAACCCTATGCTAGCCTAAAATGTGCAGAAGAAATAGCTGCTTTATTGTAGCACAATTTAAGTGGATTACTCTACAAATTAATGGGATTGCCAATTTGTTACTAAATCTGTGGGTATTGCTCTTAAATAACCAGTTATGATAAAGTGGCGAGAGTATAATCGAATTGCATTACATACAATGTGCTTCCATTTCTACTGGAGACAATGGAAGCTATATAATATACAATGTTAACACTGTTTAAATTAAGTTCTAAGAAATAATTATACTTACGAATCTGACCAGGATCCTTTCCATTCACCTCTACCCCACGGATTCCTTAATCGTAGTAAATGTGCTGATTTTCTTCCAAATGGCACCTTAAACAAAACACTCCATCATTTAATAATCGATTCATGCATGAAGTCTCGGTATGTTGCATGTTCCTGAAACAACGACTGCGAGTTGTACAACATCTGACCGTTGCTGGTTTACTACACAATTCCCGAACTTAAAGCTACACTATCTCTGCAGACATGTCAACAGTAGCATCAAATCAGAGTTTGTGACATAGCGAACCCCGCGGAAACTTTGACATTGAACAAACCTTGAACTTTGCAACTCGATTATCACAGGTAGACATTTTAGCTTGAAATCGTGAGACTTGGTAATCGCGACGACAAAGCAATCTGATTGGATCACGAGCTTAACTTAGTGCCGAAATATGCAGAGTATTACGTTAAGGGCTTGACGAGTTCAAGCCTTCTATTGAAGATGGGTATGTTGTGGATTGGAGCATAGTCTAATTTATAAACCTGTTCAATTTTATAATATTCCTGGGTCCAATGAAATAATGAACTCTTTCAAATCAATAGAATTTATCTGTGTTTTCTAGAAATACTATTTTAAAATAATATGTTGTTAGATATTTGCCCTTATTCAGACACATAGCAGTATGCTATAATAATCGTAATCTTGTATAATCGAGACTAAACACCATGCCCAGTCTTATATTATGGTACTTCCGTTCTAAAGCCAACACCATACAATAATAGTGTAAATCCTTAAGGTAGCCAAGATGTTTGCATTTTGTGAATAAAGAGTGATAATACCTCTCTTATACCGGTAATACTGTAAGCATGTCCCATATATAAACCATTTGTTAATTCAATTTCTGATTCAGTAGCACCGTCTGGTCGCTGTAAAATTTAAATGGGTGGTTTTATATCATGATGGATTAATATGTCAATCATATTATAACATTATGCACGTCTTCATTAGTCCAGTCGGAGCAAAACAGTAGGTCGTTAAACTCCATTTCATTTCATTTTATAACTTTATGTTCAAATTTGCAGATGTAAACATTTATAAACGGAATAGGGACAATTGTAAATAATATTGTAAAGTTAATGAAACCACATATTGTGCCTGTATTATCAAGTATTAAAGATGCATTATGTAAGAGGTAAATCTTCCGCTTGCAGGTTTTTATTTTGGCTTCTGAAGTTATATTAAATATTATTAGGACATGTATTTATAATAGGGGAATACTTACAGCTATACTTGCTCCAACCATTGAATTCATTGCTATAGATTTGTGTAGTAAATGAAAGAGATTTCTCGGTATTTTATTTTTATGTTTAAGATCTATAACTTCGCCTATACCCGCCGTAAAGTCTACTAGAGCATCTTGTATTTTACCACCATCAATACCTTCATAACTTCCTCGCAATCTACAATATAAAATATACATTATAATCTACAAGAACATCTTGTATTTTACCAGCATAACACCCTCGCAATCTACAATATGAATAACCATAAAGAATAATACCTTGCAACTAAAACTGTACCCCATTACACCGTTATTTGTGACATTTTTGAGATTGTAATTAATCAGAAATTAATACTTGAACAACACGCTAATCATGTACCATAATTGGAATATACAAGTTCCATTCTATTTTAGTTAAAATAAAGTATTGAAATGACTAACTAAGGAGTGGTCTTTTTCAATTAGTGATAAAGCAAGGTAATATATTCTAAAGATTAAAAGGAAGTTGATTTATTTACTAAATCTTTGGATTATTGTGTCGACAGTGGATTATATCTGAAACATGTTTTATTTTCAAACAGGTCTAGTCATTTTAACTATATAGTGCTGGGTATAAGGAACAAATAAGGTAATTTTCTAGACCATTGATCGGATGTGGGTAGGAGGCTTTGTAAAACCAAAGGGTATATTTTATTAGGGAAGTAATTACTTGGCATAGGCTTTTTCCAGTAATGCGCACCAAAATTCATCTACATGTTCTCTATTTCTACCAAATTTAAGTCTTCGTCCATCAGTTGGAAGATAATCATCAATAATGACCTCAACCCATTCACCGTACCACCAAAAATTAAACCGAAATATACCTGCAAATATAAACACACGCGAACACTTGCAATTAACAAGCTGATAATCTATATAGAACATTATCTTATTTTATCCGAGACATCTAAAGACCCTTTTTCTCAATATACAATAGTATACAATGTTACAAAGATATCTCTTATATAAATCAGATTATGCATTTACAAATATGGCGGTATTAAATTTTTAAACAGACGACCAGGGCAGGCCTTAAGATTAGAAGCAAACTCTAGCACATAATGACACCGGGGTCCAATCCCACAGTCTTGCTTCAAATCGTCCATGGAAATTAAGCTACAAATAATTTGACAATTCCTTGTGACAGATTCTTAGAAATTATGATGTAAAGATAATCTACACATTCCATAATATAGATAAATCGGGGAAGCAATGTCAAGTCTTTTCTTCGAAATTATTGTGGTTCGCGATGACCAGGTCAACCACACTATTGAACAGCGATAACTTAAATGGGTAACCTCAGTGAGTAAATTCCACGACCAGTTTTAAACGGCTCAATATTAAACATTGACATATATACTAGTACTTCATCTGTATTTATTTACGGTGTTGTATGAAATCTTGACAATATATTTATATACATATTATCTAATAGTGATTGTTTATAGATAAGCTGAACAATACGTACCCGCATAATTACGATCAAAATCTTGATCCAGTGGAACAACTCGTTCAAACATATTTCTATGTGATGTGCATAAAATGGCTGCTGCTGCTATAAACCAACAATTACCTGCAACAAAAATCATCCTTAATTCAAGTTCATATAGCTAAGTCAATAAACTTAAACATAGCTAGGACAATATTCATTTACTAGTCCATATAGCTAACAATTTTATAACTGTAACAGAGTCGGTGACTCTCTAATAAATGTCATTTAATATCAAGGATTGGGACATTGCCTTTCTCTGTTCATCTGATAAATTTAGATCATTCAGGAGGTTTTCCACGTGTATTAGGGTTCCGAAATATTTCGCAAATTCAACTAAAAATCTACATGTCACTCTCCTTACGAAATTCTGAATGTTCTCCCTTTTAAAGAACTACACAACAGTCTCAGACAGCCAGTCACATGAGGATTCTGGTATGGAGATAATCTTTGAGAAATTGTTCAGAGGTTTTGCCCAATCCTTGTGCATTGTTCAGTGACAAATCATAAAAGGGGTGTTTTATAGGTAAATGATAGGATCAAATCTAAAGTCTGCAGGTGTACTAATTGAAAATCGTTTTTCGAGCAATTCCATCGCTGAAATATTTGGCAAATTGATAATCAGGGACAAAATGAGAGTACGATATTCAAAAGCAAATGGGGGTTGTAATTTTGAGGTAGATGTGTGTCTAAACTTAAAAATTAATGGACTGAAATCAACAATGACGGTCATTATATCTTGCTCAATATTAAATACAGTCGACCTGTTTATTGACACAGTGAATGAGTTATTCAATGGGTCGTTATGTTTGATGTGAGTATAAGTAATATGAATGTAATGATATATTTTATAATAGACTATATTGTAAGTTATATGAATAATACACTCCTTTACTTTATATACAGGTAAACATAATATAGACAGTATCAAGCACATCAACGAAATAATAATCATGACTGGGATTGCGACATCTAAGTAATATGAAAGAAGTGACACGGTGGTTTATAAAACAAGTGTCAGTTGCTCACTGCACAGTAATTATACGACCAATAGGTTATGTTTACTTTTTTCTACACGCATTCTGGTTTACAAAGACAGGCATACTATCAGCCGTGAATATAATTTTATTTTGTACACACCGCCGGGTTTTCGCCCACTCGTCATTGAATTGTCAAAGGTTTTTTTTTTTGTTGCGTAAACACGAACGAATACACCGATGAAATAAAATGAAATCGGGATTCCATGTGCTATGATGAGGGAACTTTTGGATATGGCCTACGCTTATACCGAATTCCCACTGCCAAGGGTTCCTTTTCGTGCAATGTCTAACTCACTGAGCCACCGTGGCTCCTACGACCGATAGGACAAGATCGTTGTTTTTTGGTTTTGTTGGTCAGGCTCTTCTTCCTGCATCAATAATTTACCAAGTTTAACGCGTTTACGGGGAAAGGCCATTAACTTCGTACATAATTGCAGTGGTATTACTGTTGCTTTTCCATGATATTCCATCCTATGCTAGACACAGGCTAGTCAAAGACACATGCAATGGCTTATACTAAATACAGAACACACAGCTATTTTGTTAGTGTGCTGTTCAAAATTTCACGGCACACTTAGCAAAATTTCACGGCACACGTGTGCCACGGCACACAGGTTAAGATTCACTGCTTTTGGGCGTTTGAAGCGTCCCCGTAGTAAGGACAAGAAATTTGTTCATAGATACAACCAGGTGAGAAGCACCAGATACGATAAGCTTATATAATGACTTGTATATGACTTGATACTACTTTATATTAAATATTGACAGTACATTTACCATAGATCAATTTGTGAAAATCATCCACATGTTTTTTTTTAATCTTCTGTCACTTACCATTGAAATTTACATGTAAATATCCACATTGTACATAATATTACATAGCGTATAATTAAAAATAGTACTTTTATTCATCCGATTTTATAAAACCCCTTTGAAAATGTCAATTCACGCGCAAATTACCTGTCATTCAAACAAGCAATATATCTCGACATATTTTTAGAAAAAACGTTTAGACTGTGGTAACCCAACCATATCAAAATTTTATAATAATTTAAACTGTTATTAAACATAATAGGTGTGTGTATTTATAGAATAGTGTTCCTTGCTATAATAGATAGATTATAATGTATTAAACATGCAGCTGTACATGAAATAAATCAGAAATACACTAAAGCGCATTAAATATAAATGTATACGGATATGTCATTTTATCTGTGTGCATTTTAAAATCTCTCATATTAAAAGGTTTTGACTATAAATCTAAGATTAAACTACTGGCATAAAAAAGAAATTGATGTTGTGAAAGTCGTTAATGTCGGGTCGGATCCAACCTTTCCGAAAAGTGGTAGCGTGGTAAACATTTGCGAGCTAATCAGGCGGCTACAATATAGCCAGGCCCAGCTATAGAGAGAATCCAGGCGTTCTAAGAATTTGTAAGAGTATAAGAACTTTATTTTTGATCCTTTAGGGGCATTTAGTAACTGGATAGAGTGTAGCAATATAGTCGTGGCGACATTGTTTTTACGGCAAGAAATAGAGAAATAAGATAGCTGTATATTTCAGTAATTAATATATTTGGCGAGTTAGGAGTTTCAAACATATTCACATATATAGTGTGTAATTAAATCACCTTTAGGTATAAATGACATATTGATATATAAAGAAGAGTTATAGAGCCATAACAAACTGGTTCTATCTTTCAAAAGAGTACGTGTGCAAAGAAAATTACAATTGACATCATTTGGTTTAAATTAACCAATCATATAATTATTTACACAAGTTCAGGACAATGAACACGCATTGTTATGCATGATATACGTGAGTTCTATATAAGATATATATTATAAACTGTTGAGCAGACTTCGATAAGATTCCAAAGGGGTTCCATCTGAGTTCCTAGACAGCCACTTGGCTGGCTAGCGGGAAGAATGGCTAGTTTAGCTAGTATTGTAATATGTATGGTACATGTACCGTATATAAGCAGCTATATGATATTTAAAATGTAAAAACAAACGGTTGCATTGTTATAACTGAGAAGACAAACGTCTTAAGAAACCAGTAAGAAGCAAACACACAACGTGAAGGAGGAGCAAAGACAGCTAGAGACAAATTATAGACGATCACAAGACTATAGAAAATTGTAGTAAGAAATGATGCATGGGTCGTATGTAAGTTGTGGTGACTGGTTCTCGACAAAACCCCGCTCTCCATGTCATACAAAAGGTCCATGATGGTGCTACAAGAGCAATACACTATGACACATATTTACGAAAGAATAATTACTGACTTATTTAGGCGACGTTTCGAAGAGTATTCTGTCAACGTTTTGAAGCGCAATTATACATAGACAAAAAATAACAAATCAGAAATCATCCATGACAACAACAAGATCATAGGCAAGATACATATACATCAATAAAATGAAGGGGTGGGGAGAGGTTTTGGGTGGGGTGGGGCTCACGCACTTTTTTGCCAACCTATGTTCGTTTGTTTATAAATTCCACAATAGTTGTAATAAAAAATTCATATGTTTGTACACATTCCTGACGCAATGGCCAGTGCTTCTGATTCTTGCGTTTTTGAGGGAGTCTGTCTTTTCTTCCCGTTCAATCTAATGTTCCTAAGTACAGAAACATGACAGCCTTTCAATTTATCTGGGGTCTTCCCTAAAACTTTGCATTACGATAAAAATGTTGTTCGTCTCAAAACAATATTATTTACATTATATCCGTTCTGATAGCCTCGTTTGTCACACAATTACTTTTCTGCAATATTATGCTATGCACTGGTTAATTGGGCATAATAAATCGTGAGCTATGTAAACATATTTGGTCCAATGTGGAGCTATTTAACGCAGTTAGCGACTGGTTGTTAACGGGACTATTGACCAGTCATGATTTGGAACATAACTTCCTTTCTTTACAGCAGTGAGAGGTAGGATCAGCTCTATAATCACACGAAACATTGCGAGGAGTATGATGTTTGTAGGGACATGACGTACTGGTTTTCAGAACGTAGCCTCCACCCTTACGTTTACAATTACCATGCCACGTGATACGATACCAAATCACGTGGGTATTTCAAAAGATAAAAAAAGCTATCTCTTTCTATTATCCCAGATATATTGGCGAAATTTTTCAAGCTTGTTTTTTTCTTTATTATACAAATACGATGACCTCGCTTTAGCTTTATTAACTGAATATAATACAACTACTCAAGAACGTGTTTTCAGTGTACAACTTTGTTTGTGTTTAGAATATTTTATATGTTTGTTATTGTTGGTCTGTTTATGGTTATGGTTGATAATAAACAGTATAATAATTGTCTCAGCTGGTCAAGATCTCAAAGGTTACGTTTTTTGATTCATAAAACCTTAATGTTCTTCATTTTATATCTGGTACACTATGATTGGTAAACACTATAATAGCGTACAAAGTTTATATATTAATAACATACATAGGTTTATATATTAATATAGGTATGTGAAATATTCTGAGATGTATAGTGAAAATGCACCATAATTAAATGGATAATTATAAAAGTATGTTAAGACATGTATTTTAGTCTTGTTATTCTGAATATAACAATATGATACCCTGACGACAAAGCATAAGAACAATGTCTTCACAATCAAGTAAACATACTATGCAAAGATCCATTCTTTCAAGCACTTGATAAAAGGACAATATTGGTGTCAGTCCTTATCACAAATGTGGAAGAATTAATTGAAAACGTTCCAAATATAATATGAACACAGAGATCACTGCTACTATAGATGAATAATAAAGGTTTCAACAATCGGGAAGTGACGAACGCAAAGGGAAAACACGAGTTATCCCTCTATATAACTGGCTGAAGTGACGAGTGGTAACAGATAAATGGGCAGATGTGCTCGCTAATAATTCCTTCGAGGACCAAAAGTTGTTGTGTGAGACTGTGAGAGGATATTTGGAATGTGTTTAACCAGTTCTATCACACATTTTGTGATAATGACTGACACCAATATTGTCCTTTAAAATTTTACTATGTTTCTTAAACAAAATATTCGATAATTTTAAGCATAACCAACACTGTGAACGGTATATTATACATGTATACAAAACATTTGGTAAAATGTCGTTTATTGTTTTGGTATACTGCAATCATTCGCCCCATTCACGCCGAAGTTAATAATTATCACAAGCAGTTGCTTTACATCCGATAAAAGACAATTTATCTATAGGAAAGTTATACAATTTAGGGGAGGGGACTGAAGCAGCACCATAATAAAGCCTTATATCAAACAGTATGTCCACAATGATAGCGAGGAGCCTCACGCAGGGTGGTGATAATTGAAGACTCCGGATGTTCCTGTAGCGACACCTAATATTGGTAGCTTTCTTTCATTTGCTTTGTCTAAGAAATAGTCAATTTTACAGAAACAGAATCTATGACAGATGATATTATGTCACGGGATATCGTCATCTCCATTAGAAGGTAAACCATACAACGTTTAGCAGGCCAGATCTGTGTTCAAACTGTTGCATAATTTGATCCTAACTGAACGGGGGGTGGGGGTCGCTGAATGGTTAGCGTATCATAAAGCCTGTTATTGAGTCAACTGGCGTGGTTTCGAATCCCCGGTTGTGCGCGACAAGGAGTAGGATCGCCTGCCAAACCTCGTTGGTTTTTCTCCCGTTCCTCCGGTTTCCTCCCACCAAGCGAATTATTGGAATATAATTTAAAAAACCATATGTTAGTCCTTACATGACCTAGTTTGTGTCGAGTGGACGTTAAACCCCATTTCCCCCTCTCCTAACTGAATGATCAAGACACACTATTAATTGAGTGTGATTGTTTATGATAGTGCAAGATAATATTAATAGAAAAGAAGAAGTAAAACTAATAGGACAATACGAAAACTCGGTAGACCATAACGTGACATTCGTCGATAGATTCCGATAATTTCCGATATAAATTATCTCTGGTGTATAATCAGGGCACCGAGTTAGAATACTAGTCAGCAGTACCGGAGAACATTACCGGCACATGCATGTTGTACACATTAAAGAATTAACAATGTCATATTTAAAAAAAAAAAAAGCTTCATACCGAGGCCTCCTTGATCCATATCATGTCTGGCCACATCACCAACTACATATCTCGGTCGTCTCACTATCTCCTATAATTATAAATCAATTTAATTATAAGTAATATTGTATTGAATCATATAAGTGTCCCTTTAAAAGAGATAGTTATATATACATTATCGGATAATTTGTGACAGATGCCTTGGATATAAAAGAAGAAATGATTCCATAATCCGATCTGTTTGTAGGCTTTATATATATTATGTGTGTGTGTGTCGTAAATATTAAAAACGATATACTAATGTTAAGCTCTGTGTTATTAATTGGCCCACTAAAGATTATTATTATCATTATTAAAACATATTACTATAAGAGATATTTCATTAGCTTTTTTCATAAAAGAATTATGTTTTTAGTTATTTGTAAAGTGTTTAAAGAGGCATTGGCCTAGATGTTTTGACAAATGTAACATCAGACGAATCTACCAGCCATAGCGGGAATATAAACGTTTGATTTGGCAATTTATGTACATCATTTTAGTAGGTGCGTGGTTGTAATTTCAGTAATTATGTTAGAATATTGTTATTTTAAATCTGATATTGTTTGATATTATTTGATCTATAATTTAATATTATTTGATATATAAGTTCATATTATTCAAAATCAAATACTGCCTCTTTAATAACCTTTCAGTGGTCAGCTCGTAAGGTCAAACATTATGTGTACAAATATAAATATTGAACTTTAAGAAACCCTGTATGTATGTGCAGTATATGCCGGTCGATATTTTTCTCTTTAAAAGCTCATATATTTGCTGATGCCGAGTATATGGTGTTTATTTATAGCATCGGGTCGCTTAGTTAATTATTCAAACAGAATCAGAGCAGAACGGTGTGATATATGCTGTTCGCTTCATATTGTCTAATCTGTAGAAGCTACCGGTATACTTAGAAACTTGCTAGCGAAAATACTTGATTATCATTAGGAATGTGGGCTGGTACCGTAAATATTTTAAATAGTTAACCTATTTTGGGGGGACATTACCAAGAATAACATGCTTGATGTGCAAGAAACAAGTAATTTTTACGCTATTATTTTGATGGGATCGTTTGAAGTTTCTCTCTTATTATACTTATAACCGTGATTGACACCAGGGTTCAGTATACACAAATATCAATCATAAAATACACGACGTATAGGTCATATGGTAATCTAGCTTAACTAAACAATTCTTTGATCTTAAGTTTCTATATAAATGATTTTGACATCGTTGTGTGACTGGACATATATAAAAGGATTAGTAAGAAATCCGTTTTACAAAAAAGGATGTTGTTTTCACATAGGACTCTTTCATCCAACCTAACAGTTTGTCATTTCATTCCATTTTATTCAAATATTGATCGAACTATACATTAAATTTCTATTTTTGACAAAAACTATGCTCGTTAGTTGCACTTTTTGCTCCAAAACATGCGAAGATCTCTTTATCTATGTAACCAGGACCACAGTTAGGGCATCTATACAGGCGTTATAAACCATTTTCACAAATTATTTAATACTAGCTTGTAAATCAAATACGAGGCCATGGGGGTAACCGGTATTGATTTACAACAATTAGCCCCGTATCTTTTAACAATAGGCCTAATGCTAATCAATATTACCCGATGATTCATTCACATGAATGCATTATAATCCAATTATTCAGGTCCATATTTATTGTGTTTTATAATACATGTATATGAAATATAAAAGTGATCATGCTTACCCCTGGTCTCTTCCAGAAGATTTGTCCATATTGCCCCCTTCCTCCACCATTTATATATATAGATCGGTCATTTGGAGGAAAGTCTGCGTCAACAAACTTTTTACCTGATTTAAGACATTGATATCGTATGTCATTGAATTTCGATGATGGTCTAATTAATCCATTCGTTGCCATGATTGTTTTGTTTGAAATTACATACACTCAGTGTTCATATGCATTGGGCCAATAATTCCAAAAATTATCGTTAAATCGACCTTACATAACGGTATTCCTCGAATCTTTGTGGGTCCAGTAGAATATAATGTTAAAATTCTCTATTCAATATGATATCCTCTGTTTCTTAATTCACGTGTAAACAACACTAGTCTGTTTCTCTTTTGTCATAGAACTATGCAACATCTGGGTTAAACCGTAACTTCAGTTCTGTGTCACCGGTAAATTCATAACACAGTGGACGGTTAAGTCAATTGCCTTGAACAAGGCGTATGAATTATCTAGTAAAGCACTCCCTTTACGTCTATCTCTGCCTATGAGTGAAAAGACACCACATATCAGGGCAAAAAGCTGGGTATGTTTTTCACAAGTTTGTATTGAAGCCACTGACCTTCACCCGATGACGCGTTTCGCCGTCTGCAATAATACTGCCATTTCGGCCTGGTTCACAGGTGACTGAAATCGATATATCGATTTGTAATCGACTTAATTCATATTTATTTATCATAAAATATGTCACCGTTAGCATATACAAATCGGCTGATATACCTGTATACGAATTCACAGGTAGCCTATATATGTATTGTGTTAAATGAAAACGCTTTATGTCATGTGTACACGTCTTTATCTAACAACACGCCTACGATATCGGCATTCGGGTTCAGGAACACATTCACGCCTATCTTACTTTACGATCCTCCACCTATTTTTTTTATTTTTAAAGTACATCGGTCATACGATACCACACAGTCTACGTGTATAGTAGGTGACTATGAGGGTTGCATAATATAATAGGGTTATATTTTTACCTGAGCGTGTGTTTCATTTGTTTATTATGGGACAGACGACCGCCGGTAGACTTGATCATTTTGCCATGTAATGATCAATAACGACAATGTTAAAAAAAATTACCTTATTAGTTCATTTCAACATTAAGGCGATTTCAGAATCCACCTGTTCAAATTCCATATCGCTAACCCTTGTTTGTGTGTTTATGATGGGACACGGGGCCTCGAGTAATGGCAGACTCGATCAGTTCGCCACGTAATAATCAATTACTAAACATAATAATATCATTAGTTCACCGGCAAGGCTATTTCAGAATCTATCAGAATTTCAGAATCGCTGTTGTGTGCAATACAGGTAATGTAGTTTGGCATATGGTCGAATATTTTGTGATCGAATCGAATTTGTTTTCAGTTTCTTGACATAATTATCAATTTGGTGCGAACACCACAGTCGTCGTCTATTGATGAGATTGTATTTCAATTCACAATTGATGGTGAGATCCTTCCCCGAGGTTAAATAGTTCAGTTTATCACATAAGGTGTGTAATCAGGTCTATACGACCTCTTAACACCTTAAAGGTTAATTACACCATTAAGTTGGTTATATAAGATACGTCATGATTCCCCTTAAGCGATAAAACCAACATACATAAATGATGAGAGTAACCCTAGTAGGAAGTCGCATTTCCCTGTACAGTCAATACAACCAGACTCTATGTAGACTTTTGGTGCTGCCTCCTTTAACGTTCACTAAATATAAATGAGGTCATTTCAGGAGTAAACTATAATACATTGCGCAGTGACAGGAAACCGTAGTATACGGAGAGGCCCTACGAAGGAAGGAAGGAAATGGGGTTTAACGTCCACTCAACACAACTAGGTCATTTCGGGACTAGAGGCCCTACGAGGATAGACAGGCGACCTCAAACAAGTGTGGGGACGAAACCACGTCGCTTGATTAAATGACAGACCTATTCATCTAAGGCGTACGCGTTAAACCACTTGAACCACCGCACCTCATACGAAATTGACATCTGACTTTAAATAGATTGCGATTATACTCGAAACGGTATTACGATGGATTAAAAAGTGAACAAGAAACAAAAATGAATAAATATAAATAAATTTATGAAGCACTAAAATTAAATAAACATACACATAACAAACCAACAGGTTACAGTTACTAATAAACATCTGCAGGGCATACTCGATTATCATCCCAGAAAGTTTCGAAATGATCAAATGTAATCTAGTGTAACGGAATCTGGTCCTGATAACAGGGGTTGTGGGTTTAGAATCGTGACGTAATAAAATACGGCGAATACGATTCTGATGCCATGGTTTAGATCTTTTCTTATTACAGTCTGAAATCTCCTTTTCATTCGATTGTCACTTCCAGAAAGGTCAATCGAGTATCCGCATGGCGATATTTTTCTAAATAGATGTATATGAAAATACATTAAAGTTACATTATTCAAGATATATATAAGAACTAGCCATTCTTGCTATTCTAGTTCGAAAGTAGATGATGTAAAATGAATAATTTGAAAATTTCATTCAAATTACTCTATTGCAAGCGAAGATATTGGCATTTGAAGATTTTGCCGACCTGTGCAATAATTCCAACCACGGTTCTGGTTGATCAAAGCTAAGACTCGAAGCGCCTTGGAGCGCCATATTTGATTTATCACTGAAACGTTTTAATCTGTTTAATATCGGAGCAATCTGATGCCATCCAAAGTTGATTAAGGCCTGGATCAGTTAATTAATGTCTAATTAATACTTTAGAAAACATTTCATGCCCAAATAAAGACCTGCACTAGACAGATTTAGCTCTTGAATAATGCATGTTTAAGAGCATCCCGCTTTTAGCATGTGATAACAATTTTAATACCTTTAAGGTAACGAAAGAGAGAGAGAGAGAGAAATGGGGTTTAAGGTTCACATGACACAAACTAGGTCATTTCGGGACTAACATATTATGGTTCAATTTTATTCCAATAATTCGCCTGTGCGTATTGTTCTTTGGTAGTGGGGGGAAACTGGATGATCCGTAGAAAACCTACGAGGTTGGATAGGCGACCTAACTCTTTGTCAGGCACAACTGGCGAATCTAAACCACACCAGTTGGCTCAATGAAAGACCTTATGATACAGCGCGCACGTGCTAACCATTTGACCATTAAACACCCCCATTGAAGGTAAAGACATGATATTTAATAATATATAGGGAATACTAATAATAATAAAGCTTATAGCCCCAAAACCGATAAATACTTTTGAACATATTATTATAATATACAACGAAATTAAAGCTTTAAATCTGACAAACAAAGAATACTTCTTGAAAAATTTTAAAGAAATGATACTTGGCCCGAAGGACTAATTCTGGAAAATTGATTGACATGAAAATGCTTCAAGGTGTTCACGAATATGTATATATACCATGACTACCGTGCGACAATTATCTCTAGCGACGTGTTTAACCAAAAGGGGAGCTTGATTGAAATCCAGACATCAAAAATTGATAATCTGAGAAACATTCACGGAAATGTGAATAGTAAAGTGAAATCGTCAAGTTTATCATATTATAATATAATCCAACACTTAACTTTGATTTTAGGTCCAAATTTGCATGTAGACGCAAATCCAAATACGATACACATTTAGAAGCTACAACATTGAATAGTATAGCTGACTTGCTTCCCAGGTCCATAACATATCTAGCAAAACATGCTGCACTGCAGGAACTAAATATGAAGAAAAATAAAATAAAAACAGATCATGGTCTAAATCCGTTTAACATGATTGGCTGAGGATGATCCCCATCCAGCAGCCAAAAGACGTCCCAAACGCGAAGAAATATCGTTGATACACATAACCTATGGCACTGCAAAACATAACGAACATAAAGCGCACAGGGATTATTATTAATGTATAGTCAAACGGCCATCAAACTTGTACAAGAATGAACATTCACATGTATGTCCTTCCCGAAATTATCGCCAAGTGGCTGTTGCCATATCTGCCGGTGATTGATTGGGCATTATTTTCTGCGAGGCCACGAATCTGACACGTCCGTATTCTCAATATAGCCATCTTGTTATGGATTAACTTATTACGGATTAATTAACATTACGAGTTTCAAAGTTTAAATGTCAACATAACGGAACACACAGAGTTGTCTCCCATATGACCGATTGCATTTCATAAAACCTGATGAACTCTTGTACGGTAGCCAGATTGAGACATTGTTCAGCTTACAATGCCCAGAAAAGTTATGAACTAACTGAACTGAATATAAATTATATCCTATAATATCTTTAAACGGTATTGTACTTCTTAAAAGGTTGAATGAGTACCAGACCGCGAAAATAGTGCACAGCTCACATTGTATAATATATATTGATATTTAATTTATTACTATAACAAATACTTGTACCTAAATAGAAGATATGATATGGTGCATAGAGGCTACTATAGCCCAATTGGGGTAAACTAAGAATACACTCCCTGTGTTTCCCAAGAAAGGTGTCATAGTATTTAGTTGAATAAAATACATCTAGTAATAGTAAACGATGGTTACATTTAAAACCGATTCGTTTAGGCCAAATTATAGTATTTGGGGTGATATGAGGTGTTATAAATCTTCGAAATGCTCCTTGACTAATTTTATTTTCATTTTTGGCTGTAAACATAAACAAACATTGACTGTGGACGTAAGATTTTGAACAGATTATTATCATACATAAATATATCAACATTAAAAATTAAATGATTTTAGTTTTGGCCCAGAAGTCGATCCATTTTAAGCGTAACAATATCAAGTTAACTTCCTATTCAATATAATCAATATCCCAATATATAAAAGTAATAATTAATCTGTACCTCACTTCGTGTAAATTGAGCAACATCTTCGAGTCCACCGCGTTTCGTCATTTCTCTGTGTTCTTGGAAGAGTTCTTAAATATAAAATAGAAAGGATGTATTTTTAAAAAATCAAAACAAACCCCAACCAGTAAAAGTTTATTGTTTATATAGTTCATCTAAATAGAAGTGTCACTTGGGCGTTCTAGTAAAAATAGGCTTGTCCGTTGCCAGCACATCCTGCAAAATGTACGGTGCCCGTTATGTGTAGTAAATTTGGATTGGATTTGGTCAATGGCCTCGGTGTTAAAGGTCTGAAGTATCGTCCGCAGCCCAGTGCAACCAACGGCCTTATCACACCGGTAAAAGAATGTTACTTACCAAACATAAGTATTAATTTACAAATAACGATAATAAAAGCATCTAAAGATAAAGTAGACTCCCGACCACCATATCGACGTAGCATACACTGTATTAATGTTTTGTCAACTTGAAGACCTAGAAAATTAGAAACGAATATTATTCTGCGTCAAAACTAAGTATTCCAGACTATAACTTTCATAACTTCTGCTCATTTAACATGTCTTAAGCACTCTGTCGTTTGGGTCAAAAATAAATGTGCCAGATTTACAATATACTGACTGAGACACAAATGACAGCGCACCGATAATTCGAAATAATACAGCTGATATGTGATTTTTGATATGTTTATAGACTGGACATCGACAACAAAGACAATCAAAATGTATCCAATGTAATTCCGTGTAGCATGTGGCTGGTCAGAGAGTATTCGGCCGCGAACAGTTCCAGCACGCATGAACCTAGGTAGACACCTCAACATTCCCATTCTGTGGAATTCAGAGAATTGATAATATGTTATGTGTCTACGCGATCGTAACAAAATCATCCTCACGTGGCATCATGGTGATTTAATTCTGTTACATTCAGATTTACAAGATTAAAGTACATGTATACCTCTCAAACTCGTTTCGATCATCAATTTATTAAAGTACTAATTTGTATTTAAAGGGCTACAACCCGTCTTCGTTTGGAAATATGCCTGCTTGTAAACCTCTCCGGTAATATAGAATATTTATCTCGTGATATCTAATGATGACGAGAATATTTACCTAATTTTGTAACCATTGTTTGTAATTCAATTCCATCGACTGTACCGGTGTTGTTGATATCAAAGTGTTTAAAGAGATTCTGTAATAAAGACACTATCATTAATATAACAGTAAGGGTATCATTTTCAGCCCATACACATTGAAAAAAAATGCCTCAAGAGGGTATACTCCACCAAAAATGAGTAAAACATCTTCATGTTCTGTCTTAAAACACTAGCCAGACGAATAACTAGTTTCTGTCCATGCACATCGAGGCCAAGATGGCATCTATTATAGTTTATTTAGATATTATCATCTAGTCAACTATGTAAAGAGCATCATTCAGCCCCTTTTTTGAATATTAGCCTTCTGGCACAATAAGGTTATATAAGTAAGACATACCTTGTACACTGTAATCTCTTTCCACATTTTACGAGTTTCATTGATATCTAAGAGACCCGATCTGTTTCTCTTGTTAAAATTAAGGAACTAGTTGATGAACAAATACCATTATACCAGTGTCACAGCCATACAGAGGTTTGGAGCCAGACGAGGATGGGCGATGCGGCACACCCCTTGTTTTCCTGACTAGAAAGATTTTTTCAAATTCTTTGGATCTTATGGATATAAAGCCAAATGCACAGATTTATCCAAAGCGAATTTAAACGGACATTGGCAACACAGGGGCCAATTCAATAGATAAATTTGTAAAACATATCTACACTGTATAATATGAGAAAAGTGCCACGGTCGTGTTCTTTATCCTTTATCATCAGATGGTAGGATGGGGTGGGTATTTAAAGCGCGAGATAATGTTATCGATATGTGTGATAATCAGAATAATTAATGCTTTGTATCAATGAAATTGAATCACGATGTGACCCTATTAATTCATAATAAAGATTGACATCAAACTAGGTGTTGGTTTTTTCTCTTTTAAAAGCTCGTTGGGTATGCATGCCTACGTAATTTGGAGACTAAGATAGCATCATGCATTGTCAACTGTCAAATTTTCTTCACAGGAACCCGACTGAGTCGCAACCCCTCTCCTGCAAAAATTCCTTGATATTTTTCCGGTGTAATTTGTATTTATTGTAAAGGGATACATCCATACAAGCAACTAAACTCCTACACGCCTCTTTACTAAACTTAATTTCTTCATCCATTTCTATACAAAAAACAAATATATTCAAATCAGACAAAGTCGAATGTTTTAAAAGTAGCTGACAATTATTCGTATTTACAGTGGTCTGATTCCGATAAGGAGGGTTATTTATTCAATAGATCCCCAAAACCAAAAAGGTGACAATTACATTTGTCTGTATAGAGGACAATGTAACTCAACAAACTCTCAATGAAGCATATGACCAAAACAACAAACACATATAATGCAATCATAAAACCGTATATGCATACAACGCAGATAATTCAAACAGGATGTAGTGTATGAATACAGCACAAATAATGCAAAATCAAAAAAATATGAACACAGAACGTATACAGCATACATATAACGCAAAGACAAAACAGTATGAATACAGAACGTATACAGCATACACAAAATGCAAAGGCAAAACAGTATGAATACAGAACGTATACAGTATACATAATGCAAATTTAAAACAAACTAAAATAGTGCACATCCAAAGCTGTATATGCGCAAGCTTATTAAATTTGTATGCCACCCCATTCTGTGATATTTATTTTCCTTAGTCGGTGATTCGTAGAATATATTTACCTTTATTACTTGCAGCTAAAATAAAGGATCTTACTTCTTTATAATCTAGTCGTTTATCTCTACCAGAATATTGTAGAAATAATTCGGCTATCAGATCATTTGTTGGGATTATTTCGGCTTGTATAGAAGGCTAAAATAAAATAATTAAGTGTCAAAAATATCGACAAAGATGCATTAATAATGATTTTTTTTTTACCTGACTGTCTAACACTTTTCCCCAATAATAATCGTCCCTATAATATATTGCGTCTACCTTATGAGTTGTTATGCATCGTGTAAGGACTGGTTGTTCTTGATGTAATAGTTCAAAAAAATTACTTTATTCTTAGCGAAATTACTGGTGTTTCAAGTTTTATCAAGTACCATTGCTCTGATAATTAATAAAAAACTAAAAAAAAATATTTTAAAATAATTAAACAATTCGACAGGTGTCACACACTTGTTTTATATTTCTAAAACACTCGATACCACTTCTCAAGCGTACACACAAAAAGTAGGGGATGTACTTTTGCATTCCAAACACAAAAAAACATCCGTAAACGTCTATTTTAGTAAATTTACCCGGCTAGGAGATACTGGTTTAGGGTTGTCAATGTCCAGAACTCTGGAATAAAAACAAAATAAAGGACTAGATGTTTGATTCCTGGTTCATAATGCTTTAATTCGTTTATTTCTTCAAACAAAATACTCAACAACGCCGACACTGCATTTACTTAGATGACATTTTTCAGGGAAGTTAATGTCACGTAACATTATACTTATTTGTATTTTGTATTAAAGGGGTATTATTAGGTAAGATTAGATACAGTTCTCGCTATAGTAGTTTTAAAAAGATAATGAAAACAAAATATGCTGAAAATTTCAATCAAATTGCTTCAACCGAGATATTAGCCATTGAATTTTAGGCTAACGATGGCACCGAGAGTTGATTATGGTCTGGGTATGTTATTAAATGCCGAATAAATAATTTAGATTACATTTCAGGCCCAAAGAAAGACCTGCAAATAGGCAGATTTAGCTCTTGCATAATGCATGTTTATTGAACTTGAATTTGATTGCTCTTAGGATTCGTGGTACTAATCAATCGGTGATTTATGAATAATTGTAATTTTTTTTATCAATATAAAGATTCTGTAATAAATAGTGTTATTATATACAATAAAACTAACCCACTCTCTGCCCTTTTCTCTGTAAAAAGACGAAGTAAAAACTCAGCTTCTGTATGTGGATGGAATGTGCTTGGTATTAAGACGTAAACACCAGACGTAAGCTCAAAACGTCTAGTCACTTCACGATTATATTCATATTGTCCAGATCTTTCTGTTAATCTCATTGAATTTCTAGAAGCTCTTTTGCCATCTAATGGTTTCATATCAGGTGATTTTAACTAAAATTGAAGATTTAATGTTCAGGGTTAATGTTCTTGGATTTTTTTAAAAGCCCCCGTACTAAAACCAATCGTTCATTTGGCGTTACTTCTCATTCCATTGGACGGTTTCACTTTTCCCCAAATTTCTACCAAAGCAACCCCTTGCTCAAAAGCATGTAAATATATAACTCTACAATATCAGCCCTATATTTCAACGTAACCAACCTCTTTACTCTTTAATCTAACAGTCAACAAAATACACAATTAAAAAGGGAACAGAAAAAGGTGGAGACAAAGACCAAGGGCTAATTTATTTTTATAGAATAATACATGATACAATGGAGTACAAGTAAATTATGTCATGTTTTATTCTGCATTTTGCATACCGATAGTCCATTGGCCAATCACGCTATTAAATTTTACCAGGGTAAGCTTACTCTTCCGGACACCTGTAACCACTATTTGTCGTGAATTTTGTACACGTTGAACAGTCCATGTGCTGATTACACTATTTTGCCCGGTTACACTATTTTGCCTATACCGTTTTTTGTAAGACTTCGAATTTTGTCTAATGGTTTAGATTGTTCGTACTTGGTTTTATTTTATTTTAATTCTAGTAAGTTGTTATATTCAGCTTAAACAATTTATTGCGTAGTCCTGTAAACATATCATATACAGGTAATTGTGACTAATCAACAGTAATACGAATACATTATAGAATACCACGTACCGCATCTTATCAGAGATAAAATACAAAAAGAAGAATACATTTTCTAACCGAGGTATGAGGTCTCTTTGGTGTGCAAAGTCGGGATTTGTAAATCTGGTTCTATAGCTTCCGATAACAACCGATACGAGGCATGGGGTTTCACTCCTTTGGGTCAGAGGTCTCTTTTGTGTGGACATGTCCTTTTTGCAAAGTCGGGATTTGTTAATCTGGTTCTATAGCTTCCGATAACAACCGATACAAGGTACGGGGTATCACTTCTTTGGGGCTGAAATAGAACTGGACAAATATAGACAGGTCTCAACTATCTACCTTATATAAGGCAAATCCAATACATATGTCTGACTGGTTGTTGTATTCTTTTTCTGTTAAAGAAACAATTAAAGTACATTCTGCGTTTGGGCTATCTTCATCTGTTAATGTGATGAAGAATTGTGGATTTTTCCAATATAAATCTGAAAATTCAACAAAGTTTTAACTTTCGAAATTGCATTTTCGTACAATTTTATTAGAACAGTTTACTCTTTGAAATTCAATCATTCTCAACGAATGTCAAAAATTATAAATAAGGTATTATGATTGTTAGATAATAAGTCTTCTTAAAACATTTAATTCAGAGCAATCATAATTCTGGTTTGAACTACTACCTAAACAAAATATATATGTACCTGGTGTCAATTGAAGTAGGACATTCATCCTCATTTCATTTCATTGTTTGAATTGATTTTTCGGTAAAACAAAAACCGAAAAAAACAACTTACTTTCATTAGGTGGATTACCACAACCTCCTGCTGTTATTCCTTTCTTCCAAACATCGTGATATATTGTTACATTCCAAGAAGTAGTCCCCTATAATTTATTTAAACAAAAGACAATCAGAAAGATCATCCGCGCCAATATCTAAGCTATACTATTCAAAAAAAGCAGGGGATATTTGATTTTGGGGGCATAATACTAAAATATGCAATGACTACGAAAAAAAGTCACTATAGAACCTAACAGAAGAAACATTTTCAGTTACATGTGACGCCCAAACGCACCAATAGCTACCGCATGGAATGCAGGTGATGCTTGGGATCATCATGGGGACCAACCCAAGATTTGCACGACTCTGACTTTGAATGTTACAGTCATTGTGGCATTGAATTCCAGGGTGGAAACATCAGTTTAATTGTATTAGTGACCAGAAAACAAATTTTGATATGCGTCGGCTTACCCAAAATGAAAGGTTACGTGCCCTTGGCATGCTACAGATCGGCACAGCACAGGCGGTTGTGGCGCGGACAATGAATGTTTCTCAGTCTGTCATAAGCAGGCTATGTTCCAGATACCGTGATACACAATCTGTACAGGACAGACCACGCTCAGGTCGACCAAGGGCGACAACTCAAGCCCAGGATCTATTTATGCGTACCTTGGCCTTGCGAAATCGTGTCATCACAGCAAATCAGATCAGCGCTCGTCTTCAAACAGACACTGGTGTGAGAGTGAGTGGCCAGACCATTCGGAATCGACTGCAAAGGGGTCACCTTCGCGCCCGACGTCCTCGCGTGATCCCTTGTTTCAGAGATCGTCACATACAGGCAAGACGTCGTTGGTGTAGGGATCGCCAACACTGGGATAATCGACGCTGGAGCAATGTGATGTTTTCAGATGAGTCAAGGTTTCACTGTTGATTTTTTGGACAGACCTAGGAGGGTGAGGCGTCGTCGAAACGAGCGCTTCCAAGACGTTAACGTCATCAGACATGATCGATTTGGGGGTGATTCTGTTATGGTATGGGGAGGCATCACTGTTGCTGGAAGAACGGCTTTACATGTTGTTGCAGGGCGTGTTACAGGTTAGTACTACCGGGACAACATCTTGGCAGCTCATGTTGTGCGGTTCGCATGACGTCATGACCGCCGTTTCATCTTCCAGGATGACAACGCAAGATGTCACAGGGTCAGGATCGTTACAGGTTACCTTCAACAACTGAACATCACCACATTACCTTTGCCAGCACTGAGTCCCGACCTCTCCCCAATCGAGCATGTCTGGGACATGCTTGGACAGAGGTTACGTCAACGTCAACAACGTCCTGTCAATGTCCAAGAACTTGCTGCTGCGTTGCAACAGGATTGGGACAATCTGGACCAAAATGACCTTAGACGTCTCATTAGGCGTATGCCACGTCGGATCAATGCTTGTTTGGCAAACAAAGGAGGATTTACCCGTTACTGACTTTGTTGTGATGCTGTGGTATCTTTGCTGTTTTACCCCGGGTTTCATTTTTTCCCTTATAATGGTCAGTCTGTGCCTTACTTAGTCTAAAGATCATTTGGAATAAATCGATGAATGTGAACTTCATTTCATTTTGTCATTTGTTTCTTCGTCAGTTTCATTAGGTGACTTTAATAACACTTAAAAATCAAATATCCCCTACTTTTTTTGAATAGTATATATTGTCAGAGACTATGGAGAATTTAATATTGCGAAATAACCCGCGTAGAAAATTATACATGATGAAAGACGCTGTTCCTTTGCAAATCTTCAGGTTTAAATGAAAATTAATGAAATGGGCATTAACGTCCTTCTGTTCTGTCCCGACTGGGCTAATGAAAACTGGTATATGCTATTCAATCCCACGAGGGAGGTTCGCCCATACAGAGGCGCTACGGCCTATTCTTATATCGAATTCAAACTGCCAAGGGTTCTTTTACGCACACCCCAATTGTGTACAAGGAGGACCGGCGGCCAATTGGTTCTTTTAGATTAACAGCGATTGTTATCATTTACCTCATCCTCTGCTATTTCTTTTGTGAGTGCGTCAGGTTGCAAATGACACATCTGTAATTCATCAAAGATAATAACCAGGTCCTCATAACACATCCTAACACAATAAAATAGCACATTAATAGTATCAATTAATCTTTTTAATAAATATCTACATATGGTGCTAGCTATGAAATGCAATTGTTGGATACATGTATTTCAAGAAAAATTGAAAAATAACTGAACGTCAAGCTTAAATTTTAGATCTGTGGTATGCACTTACCAAAATTCGCCATCGTTTGCTCTTTTAAAACGCAATTCATTTTTAACTGCTGGTGGTAGTGATTCCATTTCTTTTGATCTGAAAGTACATGTTGATCAATTGACAAACTAAATGCATAAAAAGGAGCCAACAGATTATCAAAAATTGATTTATCTTAAACGAGTGGGTTAATTAAATAAATATGGCATACTAATGCAATTCGCCCTCTAAGCATATTTCGAACACCTTATCATAATTAACAATTTCTTCGTATCATAGTCATACCAACCTGTCTGACCAGCGACCTGTCCATTCACTTTTGCCCCATGGATTCCTTAATCGGATTAAACTAACCGAATATCTTCCAAATGGCACCTGAATAAAGATTTTGAATGTTAAAACTATATAAAACATTTAAAGAAGAAATGACTAACGAATCTAAATGAATAACAAATTGTATGTTGCATCTGTTATAATATATAATATTATGTAACGCACTTTTTTGATAGCTGTAATACTGTAGGCATGTCCCGCATATAAACCATTTGTTAATTCAATTTCTGGGCCCTTCTCATTTGGATGTTTCTGGAAACATAGAATAGGTATAATGCATTTTATGTAAACATAAAGTTCCTCTTGCAATATTATCACAGAAAGTTGAGATTCATAGTATGTCCGTTAATGTTGCATAAAATGGTGTAATGTTCCGGAATAATATTTCTGTGCGTCACTGGGCTACAGGCACTGTTCAACAGGAAAGTTAATGTTAAATTACATTTTCTTTTGTGATATTCACACGGGGATTGGAGATTTATATACTAATTATGCATAAAATGGGGTAATGTGCCAGAATTTATTTTGTAGGCCCCTCATCCACCAGTATAGTATTTTCAAAAGGAAGAAAAAAGTTAATGAAATGTTTAATTTATTTTTTACAAGACGGTCAAAAATTAAAATTCAATCATTGGTTTTGCGTAAGGGTTTTTGAAATAGATAATTTAGAGTAAATTGTACTTTCATTCAACATTCATAAACAAGATGTCTTTTTTTAAAAATCTCTGAAGGGCCTAATTTGGGTAGTTTTAAGAACACAAAGGTATTTCAAAAATTAAATGTATTGTGTGTTAAATAAAGATCTCCTGATATGGAGAATGGTGATGACATGATAAGTAAATAAACGTGCAATTTTTCATGTCCACATTCTTCGTGAAAAGTGAGAAATCCAAGACTGATTCCAGAGAAATCTAGCAGTTTTTTGGAACAGACGAGAAAGCCGACTTAAAGAAGTGTGTGCTTGAAATATTTCATATCAAATACTTATACGGTAATCCCTATAACCTGTTACTAATCTTAGTGTACTTACATGTATGCTCGCCCCTACCATCGAGTTCATAGATATAGATTTATACAAAAGATAAAAGAGCTTCCGGGCTATTTTATCTTTATTACTGAGATCGATAACTTCACTGATGCCACCAGTAAAATCTACCAGCCCATCCTGTATTTTTCCACCGACCAATCCACCATACCCCCCTCGCAATCTGAAAGAAGTGGGTATAAAACTACCATATTCATAAATCACTGTAACAGTTAACCAATAGTTGATCGCCCGGACGAAAGCAGTGTAAAACCTTCTAAATGTATATCATACCATTTGGTATTAACAATGTGCCCGATATATTTCAATGTTTAAAAGAACGTAAATCCGTATAAATGTATATCATACCATTTGGTATTAACAATGTGCCCGATATATTTCAATGTTTAAAAGAACCAGTTATTCGAGTGATTAAAGCATCCATGAATTATGTGTACATATGTTATATTCAATGTTAATGATAATTTTTCAAAGGTTAATAAACTTATTACTTTGCATACGCTTTCTCCAACAATGCACTCCAAAATTCATCTTTACTCTCCCTATTTCTGCAGAAAATTAGTTGGGCACCATCTGTTGGTAAATAATCGTCAACAATTACTTCTTTCCAGTCACCATACCACCAAAAATTAAACCGGAAAACCCCTTCAAAATTAAAAAAACGAGAATTACTACACACTATAACTGCCATGTATTAGTAAGTGATTGGACATCGCACTGGTTAAATACAAGGACGGCCTAGTACTAAGTTAGAAAATGCTCTTAAGAGATTAGTTTTACGAAATTAATCTAGATAATTCAATGAATTATTATTTATTATCTGTATTATAATTATTATGACAAAGTAACAAGATTATATTAAATACAAACCGGTATATTCTGTGTCAAACGTTTGATCCATTGGAACAACACGCTCAAATATATTTCTATGTGATGTGCATAATGTAGCTGCTGCGGCCACAAACCAGCAGTTTCCTATAAAATATAATTACTCTTTATTTACCAGTAAATATGAAAATGACAAAAACGATCTCGATACCTTGACTTCCGTGAATTAGTTAGAGTGTTACATGGTCATATCACAAATCTTATTGCCCTGCTGGATCTCAGTGAGATATCTGATGCTGCATGTGTTTAACAAGCTTCGAAATTCTTGATTGTGTCGCACCGGGCGTACACCCGAGGTCATCTTCTACTTACACCGGTTCCTAAATTTTGTTTTATGTGAAGTTATGTGACATTATCCGCTTGTTTTTCAAAACACTACAAACCTTAGTGAAGTAAGTCGGATGATGAGATTTAAAATGCAGATTTCACAATGTGGTTCCTCTATCCCATCCTGATTTTCTTCTGATCACCTGACATTTCACAAATGCGCTCATTGTGAACGCCATCCTAAACCCCAAAGCTCCATAAGTTTCCCCTCTGAATGACATCTTCCTGGAAGGTCTTTTGCACTACATGCTAAGCGCCGAACGTCGACTGGCCTCAATTTTGAACAATTTACCTATAACTTTTCTAATTCTCGGGTGATCTTATTTTTTTGTGTAAACGATGTTTTCTTTCAAATATTTAAATATTTTATTTCAAACGGATCAGGTAACAGTCATGGCGTATATATCACCCCTCTCCTGATCTTTTCCCTTCCCTATAATGGATCAAATGCCCCCCTTGAGAAGAAATCCCCCCCCCCCCTTGAAAAACAAGAGCTTAAAAAAACAGCATATAAAACGCTGAGCAATGTTGGACTACTTGTATATTGACTATATAAAATGCATATAAAACTCAAATTGAGCATTGTAAGATTATTTGTATATTGGCTATTCACAAAACCCCTTTTGGAGGGATCTAGGGAATACTTTAAAAATGTTTCGTTAGGCGTCAAATTACAGAATACATGGTTATATTTAAGGCAGTGGCGATTGTTACGACGAGTCGTAAAATTAGTCCCCAGGCTATTGTTACGACGATGCTTTAAAAACCCTCCATCGGAGAAATTAAAAACTGAAAAGTCGTAAAAATAGTCCTAACCCTAACCCTTCCTATCTCTTAATTGTTGCCTTCAGTTCTGAAAACGGTGAAAATACTGCTTTTTTGGGGAGATTGGAAGCCATTTTGGAATTCGTTCTACACTTTGCTTAATCTCGTCGTAACAATAACCACTCTGTATATTTAATGACATTTAAAAATCTTTGGTGTCTATACAGTATACGCCATAAATCTCTCTTATCAAACTAGCTTTAATTTACTATGACATATATAGTCATTTTACTGCCGTTCTATTGGTCTGCAATAATCAAATAAACATAAGATTACAATTTTTTGTTTAGTTTCTTTTTTCATCTACTGAATTTTACATATACATGTTTACATATACTAGGATATATAAACACATACATGTATATATCTTTCGAAAAGTTCAACAATCTATTAATTTGTCAAAAAGATTTAAGCCTCCATAATATAATTCAAAAGTCATTTTCGGGCCTGCACACCGTACAGTCGTCGTATACAACACCCTCGCATACATTGATGTATTAGATGATTGGACGATTGCTCTGGAACCGGCACCCACATACATAGTCTCGGTTTTCATTGCTACCACTGTTACGACAATCTACAAAGTCTTATCAGTTTTTAATTTGAATAATTAAATGGAAATCGTGTGTAAATCCATTAAATATCTAGAGAGTTGATCATGGGTTTAGCCAAAGCCCTATACGGCTTTGGGTTTGGCATGTTAATAAATGCCTAATTAATAATTAATATAACATTTGAGGTCGAAAGAAAGGTCTGCAATAGGTAGATTCAGTTATTTACATAATGAATCTTTAAGATCAAATAGAGAATTTATACATGTAAAAGATTAATTTGTCGTTATATTTATTTTCGCAAGAACGTACAGTTTTTAAAAACTCACCTATATATCCTTGGTCTAGGTCATGTCGGTCTATATTACCAACCACAAATCTTGGCCGACTACAAATTTCCTGAAAATATAGGAAAATTTAATGAATAATAAATAACGTCATTTCGCAGAAAAAAAATTATTGTTGACAACATTTTAGACCGTTACAACATTGCTGTAATTTTTGATGAATGTTTAAATGCTTCATTCAAACCAGGAGCGCCATGCTCACTACACTTATTATTTTCCGAGATTCTATCCGGATTCTCGCCCTTATTGTTAAAATTGTTTGACGTTCTAACTCATTACGTCAACTGGTAGACTATCGCCAATACTACATGTAGAGACGGCCACTGTCAAGATTGGTCGCAGTATTTCTGTTACGTCTTTTTTGTTATTCTTTACGTCAAATGGTCGACTATCGCAAATACTACATGTAGAGATAGATGGCCACTGTCAAGATTGGTCGCAGTATTTCTGTTACGTCTTTTTTTTCATTTTAGTGAAGCCTGTACCATAACGTTCTAATTCATAACTAGTGTTCGGCACGAATATTCGAATATTCGAATATTCGCTCGTCAAAAATAATATTCGAATATTCGAATAGCAATTACCATATTCGAATATTTTCGAATATCTACATGTTTGTTTTTATTTGCCCTCAAATATTATTAAAGGCGTCTTTCCTTGTCACATTTACATTCAAAGCTTACTTAGACTTCCTAACTACAACTTGTAAGGGTACTACCCCTACATAACTCTAATTTGAATGTCTTCATAGAACTTATCCGGTAAGTAGCTGGATACCTGCTTTGGTTAGCCAGTTAGTGCCGAGTTGGAGTTGGCTGTCTTGGCGAATATCGCACAAAAGCCCTAAATTATCTGGACCAAGTCTGGTCACCAGACCCCTTTAGTTACCATGGTATTATCACGGCGTCAATTCTTTTCATACCGGTTTTTCAAATACGCACAATGTCATGTTAAAGGAGTTAAATCCCTAACATGTGGGACCTAGAAATTGACAAAAATTGGTCGCAACGCATATAATACTGTCATATGAATGTATATAAACTGATCTACATTCAATGGTTTAACCGAATTGAAATTTCTAGCGTCTGGTTATTCCAGTCTACATACGGCATTTGATTTGGTGCAATGTGTATAGCCTCGTTCCCCGAGTCTATTGCTAGAACTGGGGCCGAACCTCATTATGGTACACGATTCGTGTACCAAAGGTTAAATGTTTATTTTGTCTTAAATATTGGATATCAGAAGCCTATCCTTTCCGATAAGATGTTGATTTGAATTGACAAATAATTCGTGTTTTCAAAGTTGAAGATTTTGGATGATATTGAGTTAGAGACCTAGCTTCTTCAAAGATAATACACTTTAATTTGTTAATGCGTATTATAATATTACATTATTGTGTGCGTTTAGACCCACTTTCTTAAGTTTCCACAGAATGGGAATTATTGAGATAAAATTTCACCATATGTTAGTCCCGAAATGACCTAGTTGTGTCGAGCGGACGTTAAACCCCATATATATATCTCTCTCTCTTTCTCTCTCTCTCCGTGTCCACTTGTTGCGATGTCGTGGAAGGCCGAGGTCTTGTGTACAAATTGGCAGTTTACGTAAACGATCTACAGGCAATTGCTAACATATGATATTGTGCACTGTTCAAATGTCAACAGACATTTCACGCGCTTCACAACTGATTAGAAATTATAATAAATTGAAGATATACCACTTTAAATCCATTCATATTAAACAATTGAAAATATTCGAATACTATTCGAATACTATTCGAATACAAATTTCAAGGTCCGTCGAATATTCGAATAGTATTTTTGTTCGAATATCCGAACACTATTCATTACGTCAACTGGTAGACTAACGCCAATACTAGAGACGGCCACTGTCAAGATTGGTCGCAGTATTTCTGTTACGTCTTTTTTGTAACTCTTTTTTTTTCTTTTAGTGAAGCCTGTACCATAACAGGCCCGGGACTGTACAGCGCACCAGGCGCTTACGACTGGCCCCGGATCTATTTACTTGATTTGTTTTCACAGTGTATATTTTCTGTCTTGCTCGCCGGTTTATCTTGTACATTTTTGTTTTGCGTGTAGTGCGGTCCTCCTGCACTTACTATTGAATAGTTAAATGCCATCAATGATACAAATCATCCTGTCACAATCATGTTTGTACATGGGTATTTTACTATTTCTTATTTGTATCCCCCAAACTCATTACTATTTTCTTAGTTGTATCCACCAAACTAACCTGAATTGTCAACTGCAATCTGAGGGATGCAGCTTGTGCATCAGGTGAGTATAAAGGCAGGTGAGGTTAGGACATCATGGTTAGTCATTATAATATTGTTCAGTCGGGTTCAATTGACTTGATCAGGGGCTAATTTCAGGGCCGGATTAACCTTGTGGGGGGCCCGGGACATTCCAATTGTGCGGGGCCATCTTTAGTGATCTAGATGACATCGCGCCTGGTACGTTCGTGCATTTTTTATGCGCGAACTCTTAGTGTTTCTATTACCTGCACGCGCACGGGCACTATTTTTATTGTTTAACATGTACCAAAACCTGGGATTTCGCGCGTAGGTACTTTTGAGGTATTAGGTCTGTTTAGCATAACACTTGCCACTGTACCTGTGTATCGCTAATTATAAACCGAATGTTTGAAGACCGTTCATATTTATTACGCACTTTTTTTTAGTACAGTGTTGATTCATGCTCAAATTGTTGCTAAGCAAACCAACGGTATTATTTTCTCAACAGTGTATGAACGTATATTCATAGCGATAATATCCTTACACCGAGAGAAAGTATCTAGTCTTGGTGAATAGAACCATGGTTGTCTGGTAGAAAATTACTTTTGTATTTTTTCGAACGGTAAACAGTGTTTTTAGAAGCAAACTAACCTGCCGCACATGACGAAGTCATTATACTTATAATAAAAAGGCAAGAATTCCTTTTTGCAGCGGAAGCTTATCAGTGAGTAATAGGTCAAGGTTAAAACATACAGTACACGCATCGCGGTGGTTTGATGTTTTTTATCGTGGAATTCCGTGAATTACCGCGTGAATATCGAGTGACATGATACGACTGACAGAGCAGCCCGGAGTCGAACAATCGCCGCCCGAACTGTCTTCGTCAGCTAGTTTCAAAATGGCGTACAACCAGTGCAAGTGGGAAAAGACGACAATAAAATCAGAAATATGTAATTTATTTTTGTCGGACTTATTACATCACTCCTGTCTAACAAATCATAAAGCTGTGGTGTTACGGTGGCGGCATAGTATTTCACCGTAACACCACAGCCACTCTAACCATTCATAATACATCTAACTATCACTCCCTACACATTTCCCCTCGTCTACTTTCCCAAACGTCAACAACACATCTCATGCATCCATTTCGCTGATTAACCCTTGTACCATGTCTACTGGATATGAATATATTATATATAATATAGATGTGTATTGTTTATTGGTAGAACCACATTTTATATGGTACAACGTTGTTGCCAAGTCTAGCCATAGTGACAGTTTATTAGGATCTACAGGCCTAATGTCTCAACTGTGTGTATATATAGCTGCTAGTGTTATTGTGTTGACGTGTTTAAAACAGAATAGATAGTGCGGGTCTATATCTAAAAGCGTCATTATTGGTGCGCGAATATTACTCGTGTGAATATTTGGACATTGAACAGTGACTATATTTAATAATTGTGTTTATATTGTAATAAATTTATACTATTAAAGCGATGTTGTTCCCTTTATGCTTTTGAAGATGTAAATGGGGATTAGTATGCACGCCATTTCATGTGTCAAATCGTGACACATCCCTAAATCTCATATCCAGCTTTGATATAAAGTCATAATCAATTATTATCGACTTAAAATTAGTCCTTTCTGTCTTTTATTTTCATGTGGTGTTCTTTCGCTATTACATTACAATCCAACAATATATTATGTTCAGGTGCTAAATTCTAAGTCTTTTCAAGGACTTGGGAAAATTTTCTGGAACTAGATATTCAACACAGATATTAGAATATGAATTTTATAATTTTGTTCACTAAGATACAGCTAATACTGCTCCTCTGATAGGTGAGATACAAAGCTTAAAATTCAAGGAATCTGTAAAATAATGTATCCTGCTTCAACCATTTTAACACCAAATAATATATATAAACATTCATAACCTAGAATTTTATTGTTTTTAATGGAAAGGCTCGGAAGTGTTGGACATTTGTATAAACCAATATTTTAAAACTTTTTGTTTCCATAGTACTAATAAAGACAGCCATACGACATTCAATTTGAACGACTAAACGTTGTTCCCGGGCATGCCTTCCGACCTATCTAACAGACCGCGCCTTTCTCACGGAACCATTGCTACAGATCTTTAGATAATATGGACACATGTAGTAATCATATTCATTGGTTAATCGTTTGTCAAGCCAACTGTTAATTCCTAGCAATACACGTCGTCGGTCGAATATGACAAAATGGTGCCATCGAATGGTTTTCCACATCCTATGCATTATCTTAGTTTATGTCGAGTACAAGATACATCGTTACACGCATAGATCACTTTAAAAAAACACCTCTTTTAAAGATACTTTATGCAAGAGCTAAATTGATTTTTGATGTTACAGAAGTTGTAAATAAGATCTTTATTTACACGCATAGATCACTTAAAAAAAACACCTCTTTTAAAGATACTTTATGCAAGAGCTAAATTGATTATTGATGTTACAGAAGTTGTAAATTAGATCTTTATTTAAACAACAAGCGCCAAATCAACTGGGCTAGAACTTGGATTTAAATAGGATTTCGCTGATTAATTAAATCAAATATGGCGCACCGTGAGATGAGATTATGTTTACGTCATCAGTTAGATCGAGGCTAAATGATAGAGTGAACTAAGCCTTGCCGCTTTTGGGTGATTCCGCATGCAATTGAAAACTTTATTTGATAATCGAGATTATGTAGGTGGGGTTAACGCCTGCCAATCAAACAATCGGCAAAGGCGAAGACACAATTCCCTACCACTTCTAGTCAAATATTACAACGATGACAACTATGTTCAGAATAAAGTAATTTGACTGTTTTCAATATATTTTTC
This sequence comes from Patella pellucida, assembly GCA_917208275.1. NCBI lineage: Eukaryota > Metazoa > Mollusca > Gastropoda > Patellidae > Patella > Patella pellucida. The sequence continues at coordinate 37,648,277 of OU795036.1, forward strand.
TTACATCATCTACTTTTGAACTGTTATAATGTCCAACTCGCTATAAAAATCCTCCCATAATGTATTTTTAAGTGTATATCGTTATATTTCTCCCCATTTAAGATTTATGCTTAGTATAAGGCAGGAGCCCCCTTGAAAATTGTCCATTTGCTAAACCATACGATTATGCAATCATTCATGCAACGTGTAAATATATATGATTACTATTCGATTAACATTCAATATTACACATGATTAACAAATCATTTCTGTCTACAGAAATAAAACTCAAAGAAAAACACCCCTTTTTATTACGATACCCGAAACAGTGATTGTCATTGGAAGTTTAAACCACGATAAACTGTAAATATCATTTAGTATTGAGGTGGGGACGTTCGCCATACACGGATGGTTCGTAAACACTCAACTATTTTTTCTCTTAGTCATTTTGGCCCTTATGAAATAGGTTATTTATTACTTTATTTTCTTTTCCATAAATTATCTACATTGTCACGTGTTCTTTCAAGCAATACAAGTGTTTTTAACGATGCACATCGATAATGGTCTACTAAAACAATGACGAATTCGGGTCAGGTTTTTTTTTACATTAAAATTATTTGACAACATAGAACAAATAAATAAGACGAATTAATAATAACAAAAATAGGCGAATCTATTGGGATGGTTACAGTATATGCCGATTAATACTTCATTTGTCTTTTCCAATAATTACCACTCAACTTCCATGTTCCTGAAGGAACGCCCGCGAGTTTTGCATCATCTAACCGTTGCTTCAATACAGGTCGATTCCCTAACTTTTGCTTTCGTTGTGTTTACACGTGACTTTTTAGCATTGTCCAATCAGAAATCGTTGCACAAAACACGCTGTAAACAAATGTGGCAGCTCCACAGAAAAATAAATAGACAAGTTTACATCCGTTAAAAGTTGGGTTTTTTTCAATAGAGAAACTAACGGAAAACCAAAAAAAGGCAATTGAAGCAGAAATAAATTCTTTGTTGATCAGCCATGATTTCCAACAACCTTGACATTGATCGAACCTTGACCTTTGCAACTTGATTGTCACAATATGTAGTCATTTTAGATAGAAGCGAGAGACTTGATAATCGTAAAGATATTTAATGAAGGAACCTGATTGGACCACTAGCTTGGCTTATACCCAATCAAACTTAGTGCCGAAATATACAGAGTATTACGTGAAAGGCTTGATAAGATGTACGTAGTTAAAGCGAGGGCAAGCCTTCTATTGAAGATGCTAAACTTCCAACTGAAACCGAAGAGAACAGAAGGGTCAAATGGTAGTCTTTACCATCAAAGCAAATTGGAAAAAAAAAATAATCCTAACACAGTCGTAAGGGATGGTAGATGGTGTGTTTACTTTCGACATGCTGAAATAGTATTAAAACACATTACAAATTCAGTTCCTGTTTATATTGATCAAATTATAAAAGGAGAATGGATTTATCATGTTGCTTCACTGCGTTTCTCTTTTCTTTATCTAAATACTCTATCATTCAAAAATTCGACTGTTTGTCAATAATGCAACTGTACAATATGGTATATTTTATGTACCATTATCATCTCACATTTGTCATAGTTTTTAAAATCTAAAATTAAACTTGTTTTGTTATCCTCTTGTTTAAAGATTTCATCTTATTAGTATATAGTCTGATTTGTCATTGATTTTCTGACACTAAAGTTATTTTCTAAAACTATATCCTTACCCTTGGTCTTTTCCAGACTACCCGTCCAAATTGTCGATCTCTTTGGCCATTGAGATATAAAGAGCTCTCTTCCGGTGGAAAGCCGGGGTCAACAAATAATGATCCGGTCTTCAGACAGTGGTCACGTACTGTTGCATAGTCCAGTTGGTGAGTACCATATCTCCCAATATGGGCCATATCTTGTATACCAGGTAGGTCACTGTTTTCTATGTACCAAACATTCATAAACTATTTGTTTTAATCCTTCACGACAATATCTTACTCTATGACGGCTTCGTTGATGATATCATGCGGTCCTGTTTCTATTTTATGAAAACTATATGTCATTCATTGTAACGGATAACAGGCTGTCAACCAAAACATTTTGAGCTATGGTAGGTAATTATAATAGTGGTGCACCTTTCTCATATCGATATAATAGATCAAAAGTCATACAAATATAATACAATAGTGTGTTCCAAAGCAGTAACTGATAAACGATAAACGGTGTCGTATCTAGCTATGGGACAGAGGGGGTTACCTCTCTTACAGAGGCATTATCATTTTTATCTATACTAATATTTGTGATTGTCATTTGTTTGCATGTCTGTTCATTGTTGGTGGCTACACAAAGGCTCTCCCGAGACTGAAATTTGGTGTATGGTGGTAGCCCGAACCGTGGAGTGACATAGCTTATTTCTGGTCATGCCTATAGATCGGGTTAACCGCCAGGATGATATATTTCAAATAATCATAAACTAATTAAACTATTGAAACTCCTAACAAATGATAAAGTTATAAAATATGATATACTGTACATAAATTATAGCATTGCGTTGTAATATCGTTGTTTTAATTCTCATATTGCAGGTTTTAAGTAACATATTTTTGTATGGCATTTCTTATAATATAGTACAACATTTTCGAGTCTGCCTTCCCATACCGACTGGTGCGGGCCGGAGGGCCTGTCAAAGAACAGCGTCTAGTAGTTTGGGTAGTACGAAAACCGGGCGTAACATGACCCATGGCAGTTGAAATTAAAGTCCATTTCATCCATACCTATAATATATATGCAGTACATAAGCGACAAGCGTATGTAAATATACACAAATTTTAACGTAATGTAATTTTAAATCATTCTGGGATTTACACAGGGTCGGATTAACATTTCGAAGGCCTTGGACAAGTTAATTGTGGAGAGGGGTTGGTGGGGGAGCACTGAATTAAGACATAAGCGTAGGGCCCGGTGTGTAGGGTGTGGGTGGGGGGGATCTCCACCATAACATTTCATTTCATGCATTCTGATGTATATTAATGGAACTTTTAATCTTGTACTCAACCCAAAAATGTTTCCACTTTGGGCCAATCACAACCCATTGGATCCGGTACTGAATTTACATATAGTTTTTAAAAAAAACTGTCATACCGATACCAATTACAACTGGATAGTCAGGAATAAATGGTTATTTTTATGTCAATGTAGTACATTAAAGGCCGTAAATATGCTAAAAATAAATCTGATTGTATGTTATGAGTCACGAAGGTTTGAGGAAAATTAGTCAAAACCATGTTGGTTGATCATGAGGTATATGTCATTGAGTCATGTTGCATGGTTTTGATCGCCAACTTGTACGTGACGAGGAGTATGGGCATCTTTACAACCTCGTTATTTCTCCGGTTTCCTCTCACTGCTAAAGACATCTACAAGCAAGCGAATTATTAAAATCATATTTCGAGACGATGTTTTTTGCCGAGAACATTTAAACGATGTACAATATAAAATTTTCAGCGAGTTTGTTCTTGGTAAATTAAATTTACTGGCCGCGGTACCGCCGTCCACATCGAATACCGCAAGCATGAGCATGTCAAGGGGCGGGGTGGGGGGGGGGGGGGCATGTGGCGTGAATTGAGGCACAGTGTAGGCCTACTGTTCAGTATGAGTGAATTTACACGACGGATTTGTGTACTAAACGTTAAAAGAAACATAAATTCATGTTTAAAATATTCTAATAAACATGAGCATTTGATCAGAATTTTGGCCAAAGGACGACGCGTGAACACAAGTAAACTTATGCCAAAAATATGTATGCTTACTATAGAGCCCAGTGAGCGTGTTGAACCAATTGTGTAACTTCCGGTTTTAATAAAATTTATTTTCTTGATTTCAAAAACGTTTTGCTTGTGTTACAGAGGGGATTATTTATCAATATATATGGACACCTTGTTGAAAATCGTTGGTCTTCCTCTTTAACAAATTGCATCTAAACTAAAGTGCAATAAACTAAACACAGACAATGACAAATTATACAATTCCTGGAGATCGTGAATGCGACCACACTGTTCCGAGCACCCAAATTTATCTAGTTTGTCTCTGGTGACTAAGGAATTAAACTGTTAAAGCCTAAAATAACAAAGCGAACACTATTTTTTTTGTGACCCCTTTGAAAGACTATCGTGACAGGAGTTATAACTTAATAAATATTTCAGGAAATGTTTTGACATTATTATGGTAAAATTAAACCCTATATGAGTTTCGAAGCAGTTCAATGTGGTAAATAAATAAAACAAGTTTCAAGTAAATGTTAGTTATCATAAAAACTATCATCTGGTGTCATAGCAAATAGAAAAAAATCTGTTTTAAATACTGTCATATCCAATTTCATAAGAGGGAGATACATTGGGGAAAATACTAGGATTTTTATAAGATTCCCATGTACTTCACTACACCGAAAATAATGTCATACCGGGACTACTTATTTATTGACTTTGAAAAAGCTTTCGATTCAGTTGCTTGGTCTTTTGTTACTTCTTTAATTTTGGCGATACAATTAAAAATTGGATTAAGATTTTTAACAATAATATCGTATCTTCTGTTATTAAATGTGTGGACATCAGCTGTCTGAATCCTTCAATGTTAAGCGCGGTTGTCGACGAGGTGACCCCATTGCCCCTTACATTTTCATATTGTGTGCTGAAATTTTTTCCATTTTAGTTAAAAACAATAAGCTCATTGGAGGAATAGTTATAGGAAAAACAGAACACCACATTTCGCAGTGTGTCGATGATACCACTCTTTTTCTAGATGGATCGAAACAATCATTTCGCTCAGCTTTGGATACCTCAGACCAGTTTGGAAGCATATCTGGTTTAAAAATAAATAGCTCCAAAACTAAGATTGTGTGGATAGGTTCTAAAAAAATACAGTAATCAAGTCTATCATCATGATAAATGTAAATTATATTTGGGTTCTACTTCCTTCTCTCTATTAGGCATAGACTTTTCTCTATTGAACTTAACAATATCATGAATCTTGGCAAACAGCTAATTAAATTAAAAGCTCAATAACACAATGGAACCGACGAATCCTTCTATTAATACGATTAAGATATTAATACCATTAAGACAATAAACACGGACTTCTTTAAATTTATATGGGGTTCTAATGTCCATAGGGGGAAAGAGAGAGAGATGGGGTTTAACGTCCACTCAACACAACCAGGTCATTTCGGTACTAACATATGGGTTTTTAAAATTTTAGTTCAAGAATTCGCTTGCGCGTAGGGGTCTTTAGCAGTGGGAGGAACAGGAGTGGCCGGAGGAAACCCACGAGGTTGAGAAGGCGCCCCTGATTCCATGCCACATACGCTCACACCAGGGCTCTAAACCACAGCCGCAAGCCAGAGGTGGCCGGCCAGCTAGAGGTCGAAGCGCGGCACTCTAGACCACTAGGCCATCCCAACCCCCCTCTAATGTCCATAGGGGTAAAATAGATGTACTTATGACGCCATATCAGTACGGAGGTTTAAAAATGACGAATCTAAATTTATTTATTATGGCTCTAAAATGAACATGGATAAGACGAATCTTAGTTAATTTTGATACCCGTGGGTAGATATTGTCCATGCATGTTACGGTAATAACTTTACTTAACAGGTAATAGATTTCAGTGACCAGTTTTCAAATTCTAAAATAAACACAACAAATCCATTTTGGAAAGGCGTTTTTACTTCCTGGTCACATATATCACTAAATCTAATTAACACCGACTTACCCAAATCCCTTCTTCGGTATAACTCGAATATTAAAATTGATAACAAACATATATATTTTAAATCATGGTTCAATAACGGAATTACAGTTTTGGGCGATCTGTTCGATGACAATGGTGAAATATTATCAAAAATTGAATTGGAAATTTTTTTTAAAATTATCTCAAAATTGTTTTTCAAAATTTCAGACCCTATCTTCTTGCTTCAAAAATTTTTTAGACAAAATTGAAACAGACACTTTACGTATAAAATTAGAAAGACCGTATGTTCCAACAATTGTTCAAAAACAATAAACAAACCTAAAAGGTTGCAATTATTTCTGTAAACTTTTACTAAATACAAATGTTATTCCTACTTCCACGATATAATGGCGAGAACTTTTAGATTTGGAACCAAACGATTGGCAAACAACAGTTAGCAACGTCTTTTCACTAACAAATGATACAAATTTACAGTGGTTTCGGTACAGACTATTGCATCGAATTTTACAACTCAACTATTACCTAAAAAAAATTAAAATAATAGATACACAGACCTATGCTCTTTTTGTCACGATTCAACGGAAGACTTAATTCATTTTTTTACATCCTGTAAAATAGTCCAAGAACTATGAGAAAGTCTAAAACTATTAATTAAAAATAATCTTAATATTGAAGTTACTTTTGAACTTAAAACTATTCTTTTTGGATTACACGCTCACAAATATAAAGACGCCCTAATAATAATATACTTCTATCTAAATTTCATATAAATGATTCAGCAAAGAAAAACCAAACTTTCAACCTATCCTCACTGCTATCCTATTTTGGGTACCAGTCTGCTATAGCTCATTATACCTCAAAAAAATTAGAAAAATGGTCAATAATTGATTCACTTTTATCAGACGATTATTAACTTTTTAACATATTAACAGAGAATGACTACTCTACTTCTTTTATTATTAATGTTTCTATTATCTTATATAATGTATATATGTAATTGTATTATTGAAATTTGAAATTGTATAGGGAAAAACATGTAAGGTAATAAGTCAGGGCTCCATCCCTGGCATTACCATATTAAATCTGTGTAATAAAGTTGAGAGAAAAAAAAGTTAGCATATTGACATAGCTGTAATAACGCGAAATGACCTAAATATTTTTTTATCAATTTTCAATCTATGTAGATATCTTATTTTTATAGGTTAATGCGTTTTAAGGAGAAATGACTTATCTTGTATACATACAGTGAGTATAACAATAAGCTGTTTTATTATGACTACATTAAACAAGTTCAAGTTTGCTTTAACAAGTTGTAATGCAAAAGTGAAGGACTGTCACATTTTTTGTGTGTCTCTAAGTCATAGACGTGGTGGAGGTGAGGGCGTCTTTATGAAAGTCCCCTAATACGATGACCAAGAGCAAAGTCGTTCGTGTTGGCCGTTAAAATCTAATTGTCAAAAATCCGACAGGGGCGAATGAAAAATCTCGGTCACTATCCTGTTGTAAACTCCCTGGCATATTGGAGGTGTTGTTGATTGGGGTACAAATCGGCATTTGTAATCGAAAAATTCAAAATTTCGTTATGGTTTCTCCTTAGGTTCATGCATAATCCCACTAAGTTTTGAACATTCTATTTCGTTATGGTTTCTCCTTAGGTTCATGCATAATCCCACTAAGTTTTGAACATTCTATTTCGTTATGGTTTCTCCTTTGGTTCATGCATAATCCCACTAAGTTTTGAACATTCTATTTCGTTATGGCTTCTCCTTAGGTTCATACATAATCCCACTAAGTTTTGAACATTCTATTTCGTTATGTTTTCTCTTGAGAATTGAATCTGTATCTCGTCCACAGACTGTTTCAGTCAAAATGTGAACGGAAAGGTAACTTCGATTTTACCGTTCTGACTTTTTTGTAAAATTCGCAAAAACGTGTGATAACTCCACGATTCGCAATGGAGTAATTTTGAATTTCGATAGGGTATCCCCTTAGTTTCAAATGAACATAAGAATTCCATTCAGCTATAAAACATCCACGTTCACAATTTTAAAGTGACAATATGTGCCTGGAAAGATAAATCAGCAAAACCTTAACTCTTTCCCTACTGAACAGGGTCATGCATCACGTTCACAAGTTTCAATAGTTTGGACCAATCTGGGAGTCACAACTCCACGATGGGGTTCATTAATTTCTGAATTTTGACTCGTGGGGGTGCATTAGAAAAACAGGTCAAACGACAGACCGGAGATGATGACAAAAAATGTCTACATGTGGTTGAAAAGACTTGATCATAAGTTATGATACATATACTAAATAATAAAGAAGACAATAAAATTGTAATTTTTTATTTATTTTTCTTTTACCTTATATAATACATAAAATTGTTTGTCCACATGAAAAGGGGGGTATAAATAAAATATTTTGGCCTATTTGGATGGATCAACAACGATCTTGCAAGCCTGGCCACTAAACAATGCTTGGAACGCCTCTTCAAATTTGGACATGGCGAATTTATGTGTTATTACCGGGTTGACATCAATAATACCATCAGCTACTAGACGTTCTATTTCTACCCATGTATGATAAACTCTTCTTCCATGTACTGTCTTTAACGTTAGAGCTTTAAACACTGTCAAAACACAATTGATAAAACCGTTATTAAACACCACAATGAACATTGGTGATTACTGCCCACCGAACCACACCACCCTCGTGCCACCACACCTACACACAGGAGAATGCCTGCGCATCTCGACATTCTCTTCGCTTATGCCTTACATGACCCAAGTTAAATTCGCATTATGTAAGAGCTAAATATGCCTTTTGTAGGACTTTCTTTAGACATAAATGAACTTACCTAGACCATAATCAACTTTTTTGTGGTCGATGCGGTTACAATAAAAATGGATAATCAACACTTTGCTTATTATCATACTGGAGGCTAGGCTATATTTTTATCGCCGATATCTAGCCTCAGGAAGAAGTAATTTGATTGAAATGTTCAGCGTATTCTTTTTTCATTATCTATTTTTTTAACTATTAACTGCCAGCTCTTTATCTTATCTTACCTTATGCCGCTTAAACTATGTGGGTTGTGGGTAAGTGCGATCCTTTCCTATTACTACATCAATTTCTGGGAATATGAAGACTATAGCCATAAACATTTAACGTAGGGATTACTCTTGTACAAATGTTTATTTATCGCCATTAAAGTAATGGCGGAATTGTAAGTATTGATATAAGTTATATCTTACCAATATCGGGTAATACATTTTCAACATGTAGTGGGGATTTAGGTAATCCAACCATGACAATATGGCCACCCTTCCTCAACATGGAAAAAGCTGCGTTTACTACAGGCGATGCACCACTACATTCACATATTCTACCCATTCCAACTCCTTCAGTAAATTTATACACAAACTGAAAATATACCTAAACCATTAGTAGTGCCCTGAATATGATAATAACGTTGATGAAGAGGTGACAGTAAAGACAAAGAAGCAAGGTGTTGCTGTTGCTGTTGCCAGTGGTGATGAAGATGATGGCAAAGGAAATGAAATGAAATAAAATGGGGTTTAACGTCCTACTGTTCTGCTCATAACCTGGGCTAATGAAGACGGGCATACGTCATGCAGTGTGCTACGAGGGAAATTTTGCCCGGGCAGCGGCGCTACGACCTACTATTATATCGAATTCCAACTGCCAAAGGATCTTTTACGCTGCACGCCAATGTTTACACCGGACCTCGGTTTTCCATACAGCAGAACGACTAGACGGCTGTCCTTTTCGGGCCCTCTGTCCTGTGTCACTGACAAGGGGAAACCACGCCGGAAAATCTGGATGAACTTTCTCGGCAAATGCAGGGATAGAACACCCGACCTCCAGACTAGCGAGCCAGCTTATTACCCACTTAGCCAATTGATTCCGATATAAATAGTCAAAATGGTATAAATGACAATATAGCTTCCTAATCAATTAGACAGTTATTGTTAAGCCGGTTATTCAACTTACGTCTTTCAGATTTTCTTTAGCAGTATTGACCAGAACATCGGCACCAAGTTTCTTCGCTAATTGTAAGCGTGATTCGTCAATATCAACTGCAATGACCCTGGCAAAAAAGGTTTTATTAAAGATGCATTATATAAGAGCTAACTGTTAGCGATAAAATAGATAATCGAATTACATCAATTTTGATAGTTTGCGTTGAGTTTTAAAAAGCGACGTTTCTTTTGCTGTTTAGTATAAATAACGGTCCGCTCTTACACCTTTAATCTTAAGTTTAAAACAAACATTTCGGATAACAATATCTATAATAGTCATTGAAGAAATCACATAACAATTGTTAACATCCCCCCTCCCCATTTCTATAATTGTATATTCCATAGAATTTGGTACTTCTGGTTATTATTGGTTATTCGACAGTAAACCAAAATGAAGATGAAAGAAATGGAGTTTAACGTCCTTCTACTCTGCTTCGACTGGGCTAATGAAGACGGACATACGTTATCAGAGAAATTTGTCCAGGCAGTGGCACTGTGTCCTACTCATATACCGAATTCCAACTGTCAAGGGATCTTTTACGTGCACGCCAATGTGTACACGGGTCCTCGGTTTTTCGTCCTATCCGAACGATTCGACAACTGTCCTTGCCTTGCACAACTGACAAGGGGAAACCACGCCGGAAAATACCGATGAACTTTCTCCGCTGGCAAGCCAACGTCTTACCCACTAAGCCACATACCTAAAGACTTGTGGGATTGAAATGGAGTTTAACGTCCTACTACTCTGCTGGTGTGACAAAGTAATACATACATAGAACTTTTCTAGATTTGACATTATATTATATTGGACGTTTTCAACTATAAACAACTTCTGCTAATGTGTTCAATATGTTATTTACGGGCAACACACGAATGACCTCTGCTAGTTTTGACAAAACGCACGATCTCATTAAATATCTTATTTATCCATATGTTATTTATAATCTACACATGTTCTATGTGGTGAACACTCAGCAGAACTTCGCGACTTAAAAGGAAAGCTGAGGTACAGTTATAGAAACTATAATCTCAATTCCAAATAAGTTAATCTGTCATGTATCATTATTCTTAAGGACTGTATGCTTTATAAAGCCAGAATTAACTGACAGTAAGTCAGACTTGAATAGAGCTTCTTCCGACCTATGTCTATTCTATGTTCTCAATAAAGATCTACCAACTATGCTGATCGTCTCTTATCTGTAGTGTTACAGATAATAGAAATGGTGCCGTGAACAGGATAAAAGAAACAATTGCAGATATGACCATGTGTTCAACGGGTATATGTTGAGGAGTTCACTGACAGTTAAGAAGAGAAGAGCCGGGTGAGAAGAAAGGCTTGGGCGAGTGTAAGGACTCACCAGAGTCCAGCCGCTGCCTTGGCAGAGGGGCAGAATAGTAGATGTTGTATTATGTAGATGTGTTCCTGTAGAAGACTAGTAGATTTAATATTATGTAGATGTGTTCGTGTCGTAGCCTAGTTCTTATAGTTTAAGTACCTGTATTACAGTATTATGTAGATGTGCTCCTGGTGTAAATAAATCCTTTATCTACAAAACTCTTATCTGTTATCACTACGATTGTGTTACACTGGGCTAATGAAAACGGACATACGTTATGAGAGAAATTTGTCCAGGCAGTGGCACAGTGACCTACTCATACCGAATTCCGACTGTCAAGGGATCTTTTATGTGCACGCCAATGTGTACACGGGTTCTCGGATTTTCGTCCTATCCGAACGGTTCGACAACTGTCCTTGCCTTGCACAACTGACAAGGGGAAACCACGCCGGAAAATACCAATGAACTTTCTCCGCTGGCAAGCCAACGTCTTACTCACTAAGCCACATATCTAAAGACTTGTGGGATTGAAATCATACATTAGATTTTTATTCATCTAAATGATTTGACAAAGGGTTATTGTTGTGTAAACCCAGTGGCGGCGCTAGCCGCCGATGGTTGGAGGGGCAAGGCTGGGGCAAAGTCCAAGGTTAAGGGGGAAAAGGCACGAGCTTCAACTAGGGGGTCTCCCTCAGAAATTTTTTAAAAAACAGGCTGCCGTAAATGCAGCCTAGTATTTCAGGCACTGATCGTTGAGATAAAGACGTGTCAAACGAACGGACTTGCGAACCACAACGAAATCCACTCACGAGTGTCAGCGTAGGGAGTCCTTGTGGGGGATATTGGGACCTCCCCGAGAAATTTTTGAAAAAAAGACTTTCGGAAATGCTGTCTGGGAGTATTCAGGCACCGATTGTAGAGATATATAGAGCTGATCAGATACCGTCTGTCGCCTGATCACTAGTCTATCAGACCCAAGAGAGGAAAGTGGTAAATGAACGGACTTGCGAACCTCAACAAAGCCCCCGAAAATTTGAAAAGTAGACTGCCCGAAATGCAGTATCTGGCAGTATTTCAGGCACTGATCGTCGAGATAAAACAAGCTTACCAGATACCACCTGTCGCCAAATCACAAGTTTATCCGACCAGAGAGAAAACTGGCAAACCGACGGAGTGACTGAATTAGATTGAATGAATATTTACGCCACAACATTTTACTAAATAAACTGCCGGAAATGCAGTCTGGCAGTATTTCAGATACTGGTCTTCGAGATAAATAGAGCTGACCAGATACTGTTCGTCGCCAAATCACCAGCATATCCGAAAAAAAGAGGGAGGTGTCAAACGAACGGATTGAGGATATCAAGTGAATGCATATTCACGCCGCGTTGAACCTATACCCAAAAACCTTTGAGGATCGTAAAAAGCACTTTTTAAGTGATTCACATGTTATCGTTTAGAGTTTTTGATACGTTTCGGTAATCAATACCTTCTACGGTGATTAAATCTCACATCCCTTCTCTGTCAGAGAGTGATTTCTTACAAGTCCATCCTGCTGTAAACCTACTATAAATTATTAAAAAATTATTGGGGGGGGGGGGGGCAAACAGAGGGCATACCAGATTATTGGGGGGGGGGGGGCGCCGCCCCTGTGTAAACATGTTGGGTTTTTTCATGTGTGACTAGCTAAGTTTTACGGTTGGTTTGTCCGGGGGTTTGGGGAGGTATTTGGGCGTATAAAGCATCATAATAAGTAGTTTCACACCTTTTGCCTCCTAACGCTTTTACGCAACACTGAGCCAATAGACCAACTGGACCACATCCTATAACTAATACATCTTCATTTTTAACTTCTAGTCTTTCGATGGCATTGTGAGCTACCCCTAGAGGTTCTAACATAGCAATTTCATCGGGACCTGGAATATAAGAAGAATATTGCATATAATTGATATATAGATGCTAAGAAAACTTACCGCGAGAACATTTTTATCTCAAAATCAGACCAGGTCAGACCCACCTTTACAACACCGAAATGACGGCACTGGGGTCCGAGGGAGACGTAACTCTCCTTCCATCCAGGGGCGCCGGAACGACGCGAGGGCCAGGGTACCAAAACATAGGGAAAGCCCCCCCCCCCCCCGGCCTCAAGAAAATTTTGAAATTTGTCCATTCCAAGAATGCTGTTAAGAGCGCCTCTAGCATTCCATATTTCAACCTTAAACCCTTTAAAATAATTGATAGTGAAAGAGACAAATACCTGATTATTCACAATTTTCGTATCATGAGTGCCAGAGCCGGTTAAAATGAATAGACTAGTAAAACGGTTGAAAACTTTCATCGTTAGGGCAGGGTACCATTTGTATACCCTGGTACCCGGGTTCGGGCACCCCTGCTTCCATAACGGGTCGCGGTTGGAACCCCGGGTTAAGGTAAATTTTGTACTGGACATGCTTAAAATTGTACCCATTTGTTACAGTATCTCTAAATATAACGTAAGTATAGCATAAGTATGTAATGCAAAGGCCGGAACAAACATGCCAGCAATAAGGCTGGTGTCTCCGCCCAGCTTGCGTTATGGTCCGTCATTGGGTTGGGTATAGGGTCGCCTGCCTAACCTCGTGGATTTTCTCTGGGTCTCCAGGTTACTCCCTCTGTCAAAGACCCAAACACAAGCAAATTAGTGAGATAAAATTGTAGCATAATAGTTCGTCCCGAAATTATCTAGTTTGTGTAGAGTGGACGTTAAACCCAATTCTCTCTCTATCTCTCTAATGAGATTGCTGCTTTAAAATCCTTGAAAAAATCTAATCTATTATGACTCTATTACCTCCAACAATATATGAAAAGAAATCTACAGCCTCTAACGTGTTCGCGGGTTTTGGAAAAGGGGACAATTCAGGAGTGGAAGGCTATGGATTATGCTTCAAGCCAAATATGAAAACGGGAAGTCGCAGAATGATTAATATTGATAGCTTTCATCCTTTCATAGCCCTAATAATTCGCACTAAATTTGAAAGAAATCCGTTCAGGTTGATAACTCCATAACGAAAGGTTATACGCCATACAGTGTGCTATGAGGGAATTTTTTGCTCGGGCAGCGGCTATAGAACACGATATTGTACCAAAACGAAACTACGTAACAACCAATTCGATGTGATGGGTTACAAATTTGAAATAAATCTGCCAAAACTTATAGCCCCTATCGCGTCCACAACGTTTTCGACAAAGGGGGATAACTCTGAAAAGATATGTTGCATGACGTTGACTATCGATTGAGTTCGTCCTCTCATGACCCCAAAGCTTCCAACCAAATTTGAAAAAGAGATAACTGTCCTATGTCACTTTCAAATAGATTTTTAAATACGCAGCGGAAAGTTGTGGAAAGCTGAAAATCGATAGAGTTCATTCTCTTATAACCCCAATGCGTACAACCAATAAGATGTAGCCTCTGTCGCCTTCACAATGTTTTCAACAAAGGGGGGATAACTCCAGAATATCAAAAATGTGGGGGGCGTATAAAAATGTTAAGTCTATCGCTAAACTGGCAGGGGGAGGGGGGGTAACTCCAGAACGCATAGTCATAAACAAAATTCCTTGTCAGGTTGCTTCATATATATGAAGCAACCTGACAAGGAATTATATATATAACTGTTCAATTTAATATGTTTATTATACTAATACTTGCGGTAGAAATATTTTGTTTACTTTTCAGGATAGTTTAGATAATTTTCGTTTTACCAATATACCGACCATCTTTCGATGCTTATAGACTTATCATATTGTACATCCATAAAGGATCACCCCAGATGTTATATAACTGTAGTTCGTCTATTTATAGCAATTTCCTCTTTGTCTCATTCCTCCCCTTTTGCATGCCATTTTTGTTGATTTATTAAAAAAAAGATCGGATCAAGCCCCCCCCCCCCCCCGAAAAGACATTTGTCAACCATAACCCTAAAATACCTACTGTAGACTGTGGCCCGGGTGTGATGCCCCTAAAAACGTCACAGCCCCTGCGCATCAAGCAAGCTGGCCACGGGCCTGGATCGGATCTAGCTATTCATCTCGAATACGGGATCAATTTTTCTCTCCAACAATTCAGCACGAATTTCAACGTTAAAATTATAAATTGGAGTTACCCCCCTTGCATCATTCAACAGTAGGCCTAAGTAACAAAATGGCTGGCATGTCTATTTGTAAAAATAAAAATGTTGTTTGCGACAATAGTGTAATATGATACATACTAAGGTTTCTTTTCATAACGTACAGGAATTTTGCTGGAACAATCGTGTATTCAGAACAGCCTCCATATTCGGTTTTCTTTCCGTGTCCAAACTGGCCCATAACTGGACAAATACCTCGATCTTCATATTTGCATTGCAGACATTCTCCACAAAAAAAGTGGTTTTCAACACCGACTTTAGCCCCTATTGGTATATCAGCATCGGGTCCACATTTGACTACTGTTCCAGCACATTCGTGGCCTGGAACAAACGGTATCGTTGCAATAACACGGGCTACGTCATTCCATTTATACAGGTTGATATCGGAACCACAGATTGATACAGAATCTACCTTTATCAGTACCTCGTCTCCGGAAGGCTGTGGTACTGGCATATCTTCATAAGAATAGGACTCATTTTCGTTGCGTTTTACAAGCGCCTTCATTGTCTTTGGTATTTCAGCCATCTTCGTGTGGTGCTTGTTTCGCTGTCGTCTAGTAACTAATTCTCTTCTTGGCGTATTTTTTACACTTCAATATATAGTCAATACCCGGTAGGCCTATACTATTACTATATAATACTATTGATTTGATCTGCAAAGGCGCGGCTAAATCTAGACTGTTTTCTGCCTTGGCCGCAGGTTTATCCTGTAGTTTTTGTTTGGCGTGTAGTGCGGTCCCCCTGCACTTACTATTAGTGTCTAATCATCGATTAAACTAGGTTAATATTTTGCTTATCATGTTTTAAAGGTACGGTAGCTAAGTCTTAATATTCTCCATTAATTCGAAACTAAAATCACAAATTAGGATTCAATAATTTGGGCCATTTCAATCCATGTTGTTATGTTGCCGTGAAAATGTTGGAACAGATATCCAATATTTAAGACGCAATGAACATTTTATAATCCGTACACGAGTCATGTAGGCCTACCTTATTATTTCGGGTGCAATGCGGAATTCAATAGTAGGCCTACTGGTCTGTTCACAAGTCATAAAATAATAATTACGAACGCAAGGAATTGGCTAATTAGGCGTGAAAATTGTTTTATAATTGATTAGATTTTTTTAAAATTGAATATAAATCACTTTATATCAATCATGTTACATTAATATTATTATGTACCTCGTGTGTTTTCTCAGTGTCCTCCCACTGCTAAAGAATTATTAAATTGAAATCGAATCATAGGCATTAGTCCCGAAATGACCTAGTTTGTGTTGAGTTGTCGTTACCCCCCCCCCCCCGGCACTGTCTCTCTCTCCCCCTGTTTCATTATTAATGTGCTTTTAATTAGACCCATGTAATAGTTCAAAAATATAGCTGCATGCCCTTTAACTGTAACAGTAAAACATCTAGGCTACATTTTGACCTATGTGAGATAACGAACGACTTGGGTCATGCAGACTGAACAGAATAAACTAATAGTATTAATAATTTTTATCGCGTTTATTCATTATATGGTTCACGCGAACTCTGATAATAGCAAGTAGGCTCTATGCGCATTATATAGTTCTTCTCTAATAAAGAAATGAGACAATGTTATTGTTTTGGTACCGGTACGTCTAAGTCTATAAGCAGCAGGGCCTATGGGGTTTGTTTCGAATCATTGTTGGATATAACAGTAAAATATGAATCAGATTCGCCACATTCGCTTAAATCAAATGGGGCCTATGGTTCTGGCCCCGAGTTCACAAAGCATACTTAAGTACAAATCTATGCTCAATTTTGAGAATTTTCTCAAATCAAACGTTCTCAGAATAAATGGAGTTCACAAAACAATTTGAGAACATTTTTGTTCTCAAAGTTAAGAAAGTTCTCAAATAATTGAGAAAGCTGCTAAGCGTACTTAAGTCTAAAATTTTTACAGATATTTTATTAATAGTAGGTCTATGCTAATACTAATAGTACAATTATTTATAAATAAAGTATTTATGATTTTTAAAACGGCATTAATTGCATAACATTCAAGCTTTGTTTTTTTTTTATATGGATTAAAATTAGTTTTTTAACTGTCAGTTCCTTATTTAAATCTTACACACAATGTTATTACTTAGTTAGACATAGGGCCTACTTCTTTGTTTTATGTTATAGTTATGATACTTCTTTTTTAATTTTCCAATGCCCCTCTTTTTTGTTATAAATTGACTGAAATAGTAAACAATATTTAAATGGTAGATTTAGTTAGAATTTGTAATTTAATTTATAGGCCTACTTATGGGCCTATTTTGACCGTGATTCGTGTGAATGTGATATTTATCTAATATCACGATATTATTAGTATTTTATATTACTAAGTATCACTATTAATAAAGATTAAACTTGTTGAACTTTAAATATTGATTTGATTTGTGTGAATAAGATAGTAGGCCTACCTGTAGGCTAAAGATTTAGGGACAAGTCTATTAATAAATAGGCCTAAGCTAAACTTACGACACCTATTTTCTTTCATTTTGGAAATTTTCCCCAAGGCACCACACCCCTTTATTTTACCAAATAAAGTAGCTTCCCTATATATTGTTCTATTAGAATCATCTCCTCTGCGTTTGATTAATTAGCGGCCCTCTTCCTGCCACCGCCTTCCATTTTTAGTTTGTGACAAGCATAACAGACGACGTTGGAATGTGTTTGTTTACATTTTTCGTTACAGCGAATGTCATAATACTAATAACTCTATTTAAGAAGGGTAAAGGATAAGGCTGTAGAAGCATTTCTACCATCCTGCCCTTCGTGAAAAAAAATAATTATATTATAATAATACAAAGACTAAAAAAAAGATGATATTGATACTGATAGTGATAGGAGCTTGTTCATTAATTTTGACCCAATTATAAGCAGCATCTTCAGTCGAGTTTTCATTGAATAAAAACAATAATTCACTCGGTTTGTTCATACATATTTGTTCAATTACAAGTGGAAATAAAGTAAAAATGATAATAATATAGTTATTACTACAATTCCATTCATTTCTTATTGAACCCGCTAATTCTACGGTGTAAAACACTGGTATCTAAAAATAGATTTTATTCCTAGTGATTTCATTGGCTAATAGATAGAGCTGACCCCAGTCGCTTGTAGCATTGAAAACAAATAACATGACGTAATCGATGACTCCGTTAAACAGAATACTCAAGCTGAGAATTTGCTCAACTGCTTTTGTGAACACCAAAATTGAGAATGTTCTCAACTTGAGAATATTCTCAACTTTGAGCAGAAATATTGACTGAGATTTATATTTCTTTGTGAACTCGGGCCCTGGTCGAGGAAGTTTTGCAGTGTGATGCACGTCTGGTGGGGGGGGGGCAGAGCATTAGGACGTAAAACCCCATTCTATCTCATCGCATCCAAAACTTGAGGGGTTTTTTTTTTGTTGATAATTTATGGTCTAGAATGATTTTGTGACAGGGGATGACATTGTTAGTTATTAGATTGTTCTTCAGCTCAACGAAAATAAGGTAAATCGACGATAATAAACATTAAAGCCGCTGCCATGGTTGGAATTCGACAAAGACCAAGAATATAACTAAAGGTGTGCCCAAAATATGAATAAGATGATCGATTTGCAGATAATTATAATTGTAAGTCTTGCTTCGATGGGAAAGAAGATGTTTTGTTGGGATTTATTTCTTATAGAAATATATCATATTATTATATTTGACATGCCACCTCATCTTACAGTTACATATACTGAGCTTACTGGTTCGGGCAAAACATGAAATTGTATTAGTCCAATTCTTCCCGAATTTAATCGGAAATAATTGATTTCATTTAATGTTACATATCGCAGTGGGTAAATCAGTTCGTGACCGGTTTGCAAAATTATATTTTTCATGTATAGAAGATAAATTTGCCATGGTAATGCCGTTCATTTACATTTAATACTGTTCGATTGCTGTAAACTATCATACACGAAAAAAAAATGATCGTCGAAAATCTAGTATCAAACGTATTTACCTGCAGTGTACAAATGTGAGGGTTGGCGTTGGGTGAGGGATATCATAATGTAAAAAATTATGTTTGGTAGATGTAGACCCGTTAAATTACTATACATGGGAACAGATGGGGAAACAAATTATACAGTCAACGTATAGAACATAACAACACTGCTGGATATTTATAGACTTTTGAAGTTCGTCCGATATATTCCAATCATCTCCGTCTGATCACCTCTGGGCCGCACAGTCTGGGTTGCGCTTTTTATCAGATTAATATTAATTTGTTAGTCCACCTGTTAGGAATTAACACCACTCACCTACCTATTACATTGTTTTATCTAAAATTACCTTTTCCTTTGATTTACCGCTATATTCTTTGAGCAACTTGATTAACCGTATTCGGATCAATATGGGGTAATACTCCCGCAGTGATGTGATACTCACTTCATTACAATTGTTCTCAACGATGTTCACGACAGATTTATCCGTGTAAATTACTATGAAAACAGTACGGTAATCACCTTCTGAGTAATTAGATTGGCGCCTTGTAATTAATGAATCTCTGCATCACAGAAACCACAGATATTCAGCCGGGTCTATTTGCTACATCATTTTATTTTCTTAGCCACAATGCCCACTTACTTTTATTAGCTAACATAATAATTTCACATTTAATATGAAGTTCGGACATTAAACCACATTTTATTTATTTACATATTTAACATTAAATCGACTCATTAATTTATTCCATATTGAATAATTTAGAATCTATATACGGCATTTATTCTGTTTATTTTGTACATGTCAAGCCTTTTGCACACATTATTATAATTACAAAGTTCTAAATCTATCAGTTGGTTATTATAAACTTTGAACGAAGATGTCAGTATTAAACTGTACAAATACATCAAGTTTCCTATTATCTCTTATCTATCGAAGATAAACATATTTGAACACCCATTATCAAACACTGATGCCAACATTTAGCGAATTTAAAACCTAAAAATGCTAAGTGTTTAAGCTACTCGAGATTAACTGATTAAGCTAAAATAATGCATGGATAAACTGTGTGCCAATGGCAGGATTAGTTGTGAATAATTAATCAGTTGGTCATTTAGTTATTTTCTCAAACCGTTTTATAGGTACAATATGGTGTATTAAACA
This sequence comes from Patella pellucida, assembly GCA_917208275.1. NCBI lineage: Eukaryota > Metazoa > Mollusca > Gastropoda > Patellidae > Patella > Patella pellucida. The sequence goes on from OU795036.1 coordinate 37,668,704, forward strand.
TCGATAATGTCAGTTAGTTAAAAACACAATCGATTACGGTGTTAAAAACAACCAAGTTCTATCGGGCCCTAATCGATGTTGTTTTATAGCGCACGTTGACACATACCAACACAAAACGTGTCAGTGTCATATACATATATTTTATATACCTAATAACACCTGTAATCTGAAACCTATGATAAATGAAACCAACTGAAAAGAATAACTTTGAAATATGTTTATCACGAAAATATCAGGAATAAATGTAATAAGGAATATAATATATGGTATAATATGATAAGGGATACAATTTCTGAGACCCTATCATCATACCGAGAACATTAATCCAAAGAAAAATATAACTAAAATATACCGCTAATATTTACAAAAAATAAACAACTATAATGAAAATGACAATGCTGGTATTATAGGCCTACTCATCTATATATATAGGGTAACTTATCCGACGAAATTAACTGTACCTTTCATTTGAATATAGCCATCTCAAAGCCTTACAGTCGGTTTCCCAATACTCGCCCTTTCTGAACGAAAACATGCAATATGCAATTATTTCTGTCAATTGTGTTCCATATCGAGGGCATATTCCAAATTGTGTAGGCATATATATCGCCGAGAATTAAATTTATGGGTCTTTGTTTATTTGAAGGTGTAGTTAATTGTTTAATTTTCATTAATTAATAAAGAAATTCAATACTCAATTGACCTAATACTAAAATATATTGATAATTATGTAATAAATATGATATCTTTGAGTGGTCATATTGGCGCGGTACTTTGATGCCTTTGTTTTACCTGAGCAATGTCCCGAGGAAATGTAACGAACAATATTGTTATTTAGACATGCCAGAAGATAAGAATGTGACACTTTTAAGAGATGCCTTGAAGGGTTGTTACAGTGATTATGACCATATAGTATTAAAGATTGTTTAGCATCTTTTCTTCATCATTTCACAGTATTTGTTGTTTGTTATAGGATCTCTAGTCGGATTACATGAACTTTTATACCTTCCATAATGGGTAAGTCGACGAGGAATTATTATTACATTATAAACCGTAAAGTTAAAGGGGATAGAAAAGGCTAATTTCATATTTTGATCGGCTTAAAGTAATCGTTACAGTAAGGACCTATCGTCTAAATAATTCATACTAATAGTAATATTATGTTATTAAGGATAGGCCTATACTAGAATGCTTTGAGAATATCAATTATTATAATGCGATTTGCATATAAAAAGTCGACATTCTCAGGATAGATCGTCCTTGAGTTAGGTTGGGCTGGAGTAAGCATTGAAAAATGAATTAAGGACATGTGTCTCGATGTAGTTCTACTTTGTCTCAATAGCAGACTCGTGTCTTGGCCAAGTTTAAATGAGTTCAATTAGGGTATGATATCAAATAGACAATAAACGAAAACGAACGCAATAGACGATAATCTATACGTCAAGCAGCTTATTAGAAAATCTTTATTTCAAAATAGATAGTCTACGATAAGACAAATCGTGGGTAGATAATTATAATTTATTCTTTAATTGTCTTAAGACCTCATTAATTAATTCTTCTGATCATCAAAGACACTGACCAATGTCTTACTGGAGAATCGGTCATATACCACCCATGGCTAATGATAATGTTCGCAACAAGGGGCGTTGTCGCGGTAGTTCCAGTGCGTCTGAAGTTCCTAATTTCTTTATTTAAGACTTAACTTATTCTAAGCCCCCTATCATCGGTCACTTGGCTTATATTTCCTTTGATAATTTAGAAATTATACTTAATGATTCGGCCACGGCCTAAATTTATAATTAACAATTAAAATTAAAAAAAAAGAGGCTTTAAATTATAAAGAAAAGAGTTGAAATAAGTAGGGCACCGGTACCCCCCCCCCCCCTAAAAAAAAAAAATGTTTGGACAGGCCCCCCAAAAACCTAGATTTATGGACTAAATCTTATTTAAAAAAAACAAAAAACATTGGGCACTTTTTTTTAAGTTTAGTAATTCTGCAAATAACATTTGCCTTATAAATTGTTCATGTAAGTAAAGGCCATATATAGCTAAATGTGTTTAGTTCTATTGGTATAAGCAACGCCGGATTAACCATGGTGGGGGCCCTGGGGCCTGGAACATGTGGGGGGCCCCTTGTTACCGACCGCGAGTGCCGAAGGCGCGAACCCACATGCGGGGGTCTGGGGCAGGACCGTATGTAGGATTGTAAAAGTGGGGGTGCAGCAGAATGTTGGGGACGGCAATATAATGCCTGAGTTACTGAGTGCGGAACGGAGCGTGTGTGTACGTGGGGCTGGGGTCTGGAAGCAACTCCCCCCCCCCCCCCCTCTCCCGAAAATTTTGAAAATTTGACTGTCACATACGCATTTTCCACCTACTTGGAGCTGCAACCAACTTCGCTCCCGTGTGTCAATTTCGGCAGCGCTGTTTCTCATTTTGATGTTAAGCACAACAAAATGAGAAACTCCTTATCCTCTAAACTAGAACTAGTCCAAAACACCATAAGGCGACGTGGATAGGGCGACCAGAACAAAATCTCTAATCATGTAATTTGGTGCCGGCGCCCCCAAAGACCACCAAGGTCCTGTCAAGTGAATAAGGGCGATATCTGAGTGGCAATTTTTGTACTTTATATGGCGATTTTTTGGGAGAGGCGTTTGCTTCTGGTGTCCGCACTTTGGGTCCGCGCCCGTGGTGGCGCCCGATAGCCTCCACATAAGAGATAAAAGAAAGTTTGGATCAGGTGTAGGCGCCATTAAATCCGACCGACTCATCAGTGCCTAAAGAGCATCACTATATGATCATAATCAAGTGTATTATTTAATAATTAAATGGTTGTCATTTTTTTTGGAAGGGAGCGCCTTATTTTCTAGTAACCCCCACAAACATGATTTCCTGGCATTTCAGGCACTTGTATGGAGCCCTTTAGAAGTACCTCCCCCAGAAAAAAATAAAATTCTGCCACAAAATTAGCGCATTCTGGCGTTCGTTCAGTGGATCAATCCATGCGAGTGCTATGAAATGATGACATTTCTAGAGGAGGGGGCTGGACGCAACTGAGATTTTTTTGTGGGGGGCCCCTAATGTGGGGGCCCTGGGGCCTGGGCCCAATGGTTGATCCGGCCCTGGTGATAAATGCGAGTGCTATGAAATGATGGCATTTCTAGAGGAGGTGGCTGGAAGCAACTGAGATTTTTTGTGGGGGGCCCCCTAATGTGGATGGGGCCCTGTGCCCCATGGTTAATCCGGCCCTGGGTATAAGGCCAAGGAACGTATGAGAATAATTTCTCAATCAAACATAAAAAGTCGACTCATCATGACCCGGTAAATAAAATGCAATGTGGCGTACAAAAATGTAAGTTTAAATGAGTAGGAATTAATCAAAGTCTAAGTATAGGCCACCTAAAATGATGGATTAGAAGGTCTGGATACCGGTAGACTATATTGTTTCTCTAAAAAATTAAAAGAGCTTTCATTTCTAACTGAGTTTATTTTCTTTAAATTCTTTACCCAAATACCACAAAAAAAACAGTTTTTCATTCTAATTCTTTAGCTATTTAAAGCTGATGTTTAAATAACTATTGCCACTAAAGATCCCGCTTGAAGTATAGATATGCTCTGAATTTCTCAAATCATAGAACTGTATTAGACGATCTATGCTCAAATTTAAAGCTGTACATTATAGAAACGTCGTTGTCCGTTAGTGTTTACTTTTTAAAACTTGAAAAGAAAGAACTGCGTTGCATTGTGGGACGAGCAAGTACTCGTTTAGAAACGTCATAGCTGATTGACCAATCAGAGCTAAGCATCAGTAGTTCATAGTAAACTGTAATGTAGAATAGTCGAGTGTAGAGAGTTACGTGTAGTTTGAATTTCCCTCGTTTCTATGGGCAACTTTTAATTTAGGAAGAAATGAGAGGTAAAGTATTGTCTATTCATTATCCTTTTGTTTCGAAAAGCTCCCCATTGTCAACCAATTAGCGCCGGGAACGTCAAAGGATGGCTAAGATCTACTGACGAACGAGGTTTCCCTCCATCGTTCGTATGTTGAAATTCAAGCGCAATCACAATCAGGACGAAATAAAATGTTGGTTTATAACTTGAAACTTCTGAATGAAAACACAATACTCCCTGACATAAAATAAAACACTGAGGCATCGTGAAATTAGTGAATTAACTTTTGAACAGTCTCTTGGCGACAGAACACCAATGCATTCTATATTTGGCGGTAGTAGCAAGTAGGTGTATGAATTGAAAATCGAGGGAAGAGAAATCTTGGCCAACCGCCAAATCGAATTTTGTTTTCCCAAACCACACCAAACATTATTATTCATTATGTTTTTGATAAATCTTCTTGTATGGCCTAATATTATTACTAAAAATTGGACCAGTGACAACCTCAGCTGAGTAGCCTAGTAGTAGAGTCAGTAACAAAATAATAATATTATAACAACATGATGGACTCGATGGACTGGTTTGAAAATGAAATGTCCATACTTTTTCAAACCTGACAAGAAGCTCAGGGACTTGCAGAAAACCTTTTAATCGGTTCCCACAGTAGGCTATTGTTATAACTTTAATATAACATACGACATACATATAAAATAATAATAAATAACATTTCTTCACTCTACTAATAAGTGGTATCAGGTGTTCTAGAAAGTAATTATATTATCCGGCTAGCTACGGGTGACTACAGTTACAGTCACTCACTGCCCCGTGTACTGTAGCCTACATAAATAATTTAGTTTAAATTCCGGTAGGCCTAGACATCTAGGCATAGACATAGTGATGATAGTCTAGTTTGTAAAATATTAAAATGCTAAAATAATATTAAAGAAAAATATAAAGTTTTAAGTAAGAGTTTTTCGTTGCCTAGAATTGGGACTGCTATTACTGCTAACTAATTTAATGCTATCTTCTTCCTTTTTTTGAATGAAATTGCACTCTCTGGTTCTGTTATTTATTTATTTGGTACGGGTAGGTCTACAAATAGTATGATAGTATGTATAAAAAAAAAAGGTCGACTCTGAATAGAAAAACAACTAGAACACAAACTTAGAAACATGTCGTAAGATAAAGGATTGTATAGTAATTTTTAAATAAGACAATGTTATAAAGTAAGCTTATTCTGTAGGCTGACTGTTGTTGAGTCTGTTGTGTCCAAATGCCAGTCGCCTCAATTTTATTTTGGTCTAAGCTCATTCTCTCGTCCGCAATAAATATGTACCGTAACCGAAAATAAAATATTTTGTGGTTGCCATGTCCATTATTATTGCGTGTTTTACTAAAGAACCGTTATTGATTGGACTAAAATAAATTCAAAGAATAATTAACAGTTTGTTTTCACAACAGATATCAACTCAGGTAGATAATCCCTTTACTTACTAAATAAACAATTAGGATAATGAGACCTGAAAGAAAGTAGTGAACTCGCAAACTATCCAATGTTTTGACATGCATTCCTTATGTTTGGATAACAGTATACCGGTGAAATCTGATTGGATTAAACTCAAATACGGTTCATTCTGATTGGCCTAGACAGAGAGGTTTACCGGGAAACCCCACGCTGTTCTAAAAATAGATAAACACATGGCTAATCAAGAAGTAGATAAAATGGTCGTGTCCTGACAAGAAATCATACACATTCCAATTAGAATTCCGATGAGATAGTGTCTGCAGCTCCTCCAGTGTTCTATTTATTTTACCTAATTTATTTAACTTATTTAATTTATTAATCATAGACGACCAGAATGTTTGTCGTAAATTCACGTAAGTAACCGAAACTGCTTATAATTTTGCCGTCATTAGCTTGACAAGTATGCAAATTCAGGCTAAACTATTTATTTAGGTGGTGTGATCTCAATATGTCTGCAAGATAATGGCAAGGCGTGTCTTGACTGGTTTTACTGCCCACACTTTTGTTTTCTGCATTATATTTGTTATGCATCTTTTAAAAGAAAGGGTGTGGGGTTAACTGCAATGGGAAGAAAATGTATACATGTATGTTCATTATATTTTGGTACTCTGTTAACAATCCATATTGGGAAATTGATCTGACATCTGATCCAAAATGGTTATTGGGATGAAAGTGGAATCCCAAATGCATCAATAATTTATTAATATGGTTATAATCATTATTAATAAGTTTTGTCATAAAAAGAAAAATTAGTGTAGGCTACCTTAACTTACAAGATAACTAAACCGTCTTACAATATAAGTAAATCGTATAATAAATAATCTTTTGATTATAACAATTTCTCACCTAGATACTGAAGATCAAAGGAGTTAATTGTTAGTTTTTCACAGTTTCAGTACTTTGCACCACCTGTCACTTCTGGTCAGATCACAGTTGCACTGGTCGGATCACAGTTGCACTGTTTGATTTGATGGTGTTTATTTATCTGTAATAATTGAATACAGGTTTCAAAAATAGGTTTGTTAATCTTGTTATAGGTTAAATTAATAATATATCACATTTATCTTTTCAGTATTAAAAAGCCTCGGCCAGTTACAGAAATCGCCCGAAAATGCCTTCATCCCCGTCCACTCACATGTTCGTCCCAGAACGAGAAGTAGCGTCACTATGTGGCATTTACCAGAAGAAATTTGTTTACATCTGCTCAAACATCTCCACATTCAAGATTTGCTCAATATGAAAATTGTAAGTTCAAAAAGAATGAAATTTCTGTGTTTACTATTTTCCTTCAGATTCTTACAAAAATTGATCTGGTCCATAATGTAACTTGAAGTGAAATGACGCTTAATATAATTACAGTTTTTGTCTTGTTGTTTATGGCTAATTAATTGATGATTAAAACAAATAAATAAAGTGTATTGTTAATTGTATTTTTCAGGTTCACCCTTATTTCAATGATCTCATCAATGACAACAATTGTTTATGGGCATCTGTTAAATTCCACAACTGTTGGCCTTCACCTGCTAATTTACACCATTTTCAAAGGTATGTTAACTAACCAATTCAAATTTCACTCACACTTCAATATGTTTTTCACATACATTTGATCGTCTTTAGTTCTAAATTTCTAACAAATTCTGTTAAAGAAATGTGAAAAGTTTTAGGTTTTCAACAGTCCGTTTTAAAAACATTACTATTATTGAACTATAAATTAATTCATACCCTTATTTGTTTTTACAGAGCAGCCAATGCAGGAAATGTTGAATCTCTAGTAAAACTTGGTGTAGCTTATCTCTACCATGAAGGATGTAAGTATAATTCATTGGTCTAAAACAGTTTCAAATAGAATATTTGCCCTATTATTGAATAAGCTTATTCCTGTTTCCCTAAAAGAGAGGGAAAACTACCAGTATATCGTATTTTATATATAAGCTTACTTTATAAATAATCATATCTCTCTATATTTTCAGTACCGTGCGATACAGATTACCAGAATATCACAGTCAATGGAACCACAGCTGCTCAATTATTCTCTGAAATTGAAACCATGAACCTCAAAATAGAACCCTTTACTTGGTTGTTTATCCGTCCCCCATGGTCCCCTAGTGGTGCTTGTTGTAAAGAACAGGTTTTCACTTGTATGAAAAAATCTGTAGATTCTGTAAGTATTTTAATTAAGATTTGATATTTCTACTATATCTAAAATAAAAGTGTACTCTACTTATTGAATAAATTTATGGCAGTTCTAACTTCTATTACAATTCTACGTATCACTCAATGTGTATTTTATTTTGTTATATTGCAGAATCCTGACAAACAGCTAGCTCTGTGTGTGGCTAAAACTCTACAATTGATGGAAAATGAAGAAAGACAATCAGAAGCAAAACATTATTTAGAACTTTCTGTAAGATTAGGATCTGGAAGTGCTGCATATTTATTATGGCAACAGAAATTTTCAAATAAGGTATGAACATGAACCAATTTACAATCCTAAAAAACGAAAATTAATCATTATTCAAATTCATTTTGTGAAGCTATATTTATAATACAACCTGAATGGTAAAATGAATAGGATTTTCACAAACTATATTTTGATTTTGCAAGTTTATATTGGCTTAATTGTATCTATTTAAATCTATTTTATAGTGCCTGGATACAGCTACAGAACTGACCAGTATTCGTGAATTACGAGATGTAACAAGTATGGGATGTCTAGATGCCAGTTTGACATTGTGTGATTTCTATTCTCGTGGAATATATGGTGGAATCCATCGTTCTCAAGCAGCAGCATACATGAAAGAAACTTTCCAAAGCTCTATCCCCTCAGGAACACATAAAATATTCAAAAGTTCTACAAATCTTAGTCAAGCAATGAGGTTAATAATTTATGCATTCTTATAAAATTTAAATTCTTAATGAAATAGTGTAACTGTAAGCTTATAGATTCAAAAGTAGAAATGATATTAATTTATATAAAAAAAAAACCCAACAACACAGGTAAATATTCTAGATATATTACTGTGCAAAAAATTTGATTTTTCCATTATTCATGTCTTGAATTTTTTTCTTCCAGATATATCTTAGTCGATTGGTTAGTGGAAGTAGCAGGAATGAAAAGTTTTTCTAATCAAACTCTTCACACAGCTGTTAGCGTAGTTGATAGATTTTTAGCAACACAAAATGTCCCCCGTGCCAAGTTACAGTTATTAGGTGTGGCTGCTATGGTTGTTTGTTCAAGGTATGTAGATCTGTTATTATTTATCATGTTCATTATCAACTAGAAGTTCTAGAAGAAGCTAAATTCATATGTAGAAACATTAGTTGGAGTTTTCCACTACTTGCATGCAAGCCAGGTGCATTTATGTTTATCTTTTACATAGTGTCATTGTTTTCTGATGTTTGTATGTTTTTATTTTACAGATTTTTAGGAAAGGATGTTATAACTGTTAGAGAAGCTGCATGGTTAACAGACAACACATATAAATATGAAGATGTTGTACGAATGATGGGAGAAATCACTGCCTCTTTAAAAGGAAATATCCGAATAGCAACAAATTTAGATTATGTGAAAGTAGTTAATGTTTTAGCTGGAATGGATGCCAAAGCAAGTTGTTTAGCCGAGTATATTTGTGAATTATGTGTCCTTCAGTCAGAAATGGGTCAATACAGTCCAACAGAAATTGCCTGTTCTTCCGTGTTACTGGCTAGATTATTACTAAAATCAGGTAAGTAATAATATTAAATATAAACAATAATATTAATAATATGAACTTATTATAGTATTTAAAATTGGCACATTGTTTTGTATAAATTGGAATTGAGTGATTTTGTTTGATTTAAAATTATTGTTTTCTTTATATTTGTAGAAGAACCATGGCCTAGTCAGATGGAGGAGTTCACAGGATTTCCATTAGAAGATCTCAGTAGATGTGCTTTCCATATTCATGAAAAATGGTAAGTGTATTTTAAATAGAAGTCTGCAAAACATTAAATTTCAAAGTAAATAATGATATAAACAGCATGGTAGTTCCTTTTAGAATGGACCCTGGACCACCAAACTGTAACACCATCAAACATTTTCGGAAATTCCTCAAACACATTTGTTTTTAATTTGTTAAAGTATTAATACTGTAAGCTTATATAAATTATTTTCTTATTTCAGTTTTTTGGAGGGTTCAGTCATAGACCACAGAGAGATAACTCTACAAGCTGTAAAGCAGAAATATAGTGAAGAAAAATTCTTTCAAGTCAGTTCCATTGAAATTATGAACTATGAAGAACTTTGTAGTATGCTTGGTGTCACTGATTTCTATCTCAATGGTTTCGATCTCAAGTTACGATTCAGGAATTATGATGAACTCATTGTTTCACCTTGCAGAGGCAAATCTAAAGGAAGAAGGTATGTGTTGTTTCTTTGCTCCAAAACTTAAAGAAAAAAACAGTATTACTATTACCGGTATATATCTTATGTGCCGGTTATGTGCCGTATCCTAAATAAATGTTACATGCAAATATTTTTTGGCTTAATAAAGTCCTAATTGTTCGGTTTATTTATTTTTTCAGAACTGCTCAAAGATTAAGTGAACGTGAAAATGCAGCCACACCATCTTTTGAGAAAGGACCTTTCTTCAATGACTCAATGACCTCTGGTTATGAGGGTGACCAAGAAGATGATGAAGACTCCATGTTTGATGGTAAGTACAAATTGTTATCTTATTTCTAGTTAAGTGGTCAGATATAACTAATTTTTAGGAAATTAATTAACAAAATTACATTTTTAACGCTAAAATTTTAGTACAAAGATAAATAATGTTGTCTTAAATAACTGATATATGCAATAACATATCCTATAATTTCATATTTTTTTTATTATTTCAGATTCATTTAGTCCAATTAAAAGTGATAGTTCAGATTTAGCTTTCGACTCAGACGGTGACACATACTCTGCCTGTCTCTCCAGTTATACTCAGGGAAATAGCAGTTACGGAACAATTCCAAATTCATTTGGTGCATCATCGCCATTATGTGGAACTAATTTATATTGTGGTAATTCTTCGTCATCTGGTGTGTCATGTTCACCTGTTACCTCTAGTCCATACAGTAAAAAGGCCAAGTGCAATTTTAATGGCAAGATCTCTGATATACCCATCTTCAGTGAACTGAACATACCTAATACATCCGACAATAAACGTAGAAAAAGTGCCAGAACTGCAACTAAAATGACATCACCCAATGCTTTAAAAAGGAAGAAGAGATCTTCAACAGTTACCTCAAAATCTTTATGTGACTAAAACTTTAATTGTACCAAAAGTACCACACCGTGCCAAAACTCAAATGTTTCATATCTTTTGGAACACGATATATACAAAGATGACAGCAGCATAATTTGGATCAAGTTTTCAGGAACTTATATGATATGTATTTCCATTCCATGATCATTTTGTTCAGACAAATAGTTTCATATCATGTTTATAATGGTTTATATGTGAATTTCCCACTTGGAAGTTATTGATTTATTTTTTTGTCCCATCATGACATCATGTATTATCAGTAATTCAATTAATTTCATTCCCCATTTTCTTATCAAATAACACCTCAGATCAAATTTATACATTTTGATATGAATCTTTATTTTTTATTTATAACTTTTTTTAAAAAAAGTTTTTTGAATGAGATTAGCTTTGTGGTAAAATCAATGTGAAATTTTGAGTTAAGTGTGTGTGTATGTAAGTGTTAAAAAAAAGTGCTAGACTGGTGCCTACTTGTGTAAATAGTTCTTATTATTGTGCAATTTCCACAATTGCAAAAATTTCGTCCATATTCACTGTCGATTATTTTGATAATCAAATGTTTTACCAGTGTGAATGTATACTATTTATTTATTATGTTAGATTTTGTTATCTGTCTTTTCTTAGTCATTATCAAATAGTATTACGATGTAGTACCTAATATATTTTCATATTAAACTGTTTAATTTAGTTTAGCTAGTACAGTAGTAGTGTCTCAGATATATTCAAAATAACGTGTATTATAATAATTCATCATATTACCAATACCAGAATGAATTAGAGACAGTATTTTGATTATTCACATTTTAAGTTGTCAAGAATATTGAAACAGTATATAATCTGCTCAATCAACAATAACAATGCATCTTAAGCCAGTCAGCTCACTTTTTTTTCTTTTTTTTTCCAGTCCTAATTTTTATGATAAATCATTAAATGGTAATGACTTATTATTGTTTGTTAGAAGTATGAATGTATTTTGTGTCATTATGTTAAGTTATATTTAGTCAAATAAAAAAACAATCCCTGATATTTTAACCTTGTGTGTATATAACATATGAATATAATGCACAATTCACTCATTTTAAGCATTTTGATACTGTTTTGATAATGATCATAAATTGTTATTTTGTTATGTAAATAATGAATTGTTATAGAAAATAGAATGTTATATATTTAAAAAAAATAGAATAATATAATGTGAAAAGTCATTTTGAAGGGACCAGTTTGATATTTCTATTGTGATATGCCTGATTATCAAGACATTCCCATAATTAAAATGGTGCTTTTTACCCCCCTTGAACAATACAAGACAGTATTTGTGATTGTAAATAAAAGAACAACATGTTATGTTGTAATATTGTTACAGAATATGTATTAAAGATTAATTATTTATACTTTTGTAGCAAAACAATAAAATATAATTAATATTACAGTACATAAATCTTTTTTTGAGTTATTTCTTTATTTATATATATCCATGAAATGTGACAGGACTGATTAACTCTAAAGAGAGTAATAAAATAGTAACCGACAAAAGTCTTGTCATAACAATAATTTGGTCATTTAAAGTGCAATATTTAAAAAAAAAAATGTGACAGGTAGAATTTTGATTTATTTAGTTGTTTTTAGCAAGATAGAACTCAATGGCCATTGAATACTGCTCGGGTTATTCAATGGTTCAAGAGAGTGTATCTCTGCCCAAGTATTCCACGAAAAGTAGTATGTTTTCAAGACATTGAATACAACTATAGGGTATTCAATGGTTGTATTCAATGATATTTGCATGTAGTTATAGAAATAACTTGCATTTTATTCTATCTATATTTAATTAATGAATTTAACAAACCAGTGGCAGATACCCGTTACTTGGCAAACTATTCTCCAGCAGTTCAAACAAAAATATTGGCTCATGAATACATGGGTTCAATTATGGAAGGGGTTTAATTTACATTTTTGAGAAGGTGTATGTCAAGAATGTTAATAGAATATTAGAAATTTGGCAGCAAAAATATTTCGGTCTCTTTTAATATAGATGCCTTTATATATTGGAATATCAATTTCGTTAACCAACAAATTGACTCCAAATGACATTTTCATTGCACATGTAAAACCAAAATGAGTAGGCTGTGCAAACTTTCAAAACCTGGTTTTTCAATCATCAGTGGTGCAGTACAAGGGGCCCTGACAAATAATAGCGTCTACTCTAGGCAAATGTGCCTCATAGGCGTCGTAGCACACTACATGATTAGCCCGGTGTGTGCAGAGCAGTTGGACAATAAACCACATTTCAAAATTCCAAATGGTTATTGTTTCCATTATTAGCAACCAAAGAATGTTGAAAATAATAGTTATTTTGTTAAATTGAAATCTTATTGGACTAATTATTCCATTTATTAGCCTGGCTCTGCCCTTTGTTTCATTCATAAGACTCTGTCCTGGAAAACTTTCAATTCTGTAGACCACAGTTATTTTGAGTCTGAAACATTTCCTACGTTTTTTGAAAGCATTCCAATTTACGTAAATTATGAGTCTCAACTCGAACCTCACATCTCGGAGATAAGATACTTAATATCTTCCAACACTCGCGATTTACTGTGAGTGAGAGTAAAAAGATACGAAGTGCGCTCTTATATGAATCCACCACTACAAAACTACAAGAACTGTCTGCTAAAACAGTTCATTGGGGCGCCGTCTGTAGTCAGTCACTTTCACGCGCAGACATTCTTGCTATTCGTGTCGCTCTGTCTGTTTAGTTTTCCCATTTCATGAAGAGGTTGTAAGGAACGGGCCAATAATCCTTCTTCCATCCGAACTAAATTATTTTCGACCAATCAAAAAAGAAGGAATTGAGAGATGAATCACGCGCGCAACTGCATAAAGAAGGTTTTTAAAGAGCTTTGCATGAAATAATATATTCTGCCTGATTCTCTCATCTGGACACATCGAGTCGCTGTGAGAGGGTTTTTTCTTCATAAATTTATCTTCCATACCAGAACAAAAGATTTACCAGAGAGTAATTTCAAAATGGTGAGTTTAAATTCAATATTTTAGACCAATTTCGTGATAAAAGTGAGATTTAGAGGCTATATTATTTAATATTTTAGATATTTAAAAAATAATTTTAAAGGTCTAAATTTAAAGTACCTTTTCTTTGGGTTATCAATGTCAAAACTATATACATGTATTATTTAGATCGAGCCCGATTTGTTCACTAAAAAAGATATAAACGTTCCACAGACATTTGAAAGTTATAGTGACTATTAAGATAAGAAAATGGAATGTTTTGTTCTTGAAGTTTAATCAGGAGCTTTTCTTCAGCCTACGCATCTCTATAATTACGAGCAAAAACTTACTTGGAAATGAAAACATCTTTTGTTCTCATCATTGCAGTAAATCTTAAATGATATTAAACTAACGTGGACTTTATCTATAGAACTCATAGACAAACCATATAGGTCACCCTCACCTAGACACAGAAAACGATATTTAAAAAAATATACTTTCTAAATATTTCACGTATCAAGAAATAATACTCACTGCCCTTTCTTAATAAGTTTTTAAAAGCGTTAAGGAAATTGTGTTTTGGGCACCAGTTGAAAATGTGCATTAGAACTTTTTTTTGAAAGTATATAGTAAATTATAACGTAGTATGATGAGTCACCGTGAATGGTTCGTTGTTTGTCAGAACTGAGGATAGATACTGCAGCACTATCGTGTTTCATGTAGCCGTCTGTTGGTGCCAGCTGTCGAGTAATCAATATGAAGAATGATAAATCCGTTAAATGCACCCTACAGATGTTTTCGTCAGTGCGCCAGACAGTGCAATTTTTTCCTAACTTAATCTGAGTATTAGACAAAAGATTGTAAAATCATTAAATGGCAATGCATATTATTATCCAATTTTCATGAGATATATTTTAGTTTTTTTTATGTTTTGATGATTCAACATGCATAATGAAATCTTTCGTGTTCCATTAAACTGTTTAGGTTAATATAATTTTCCCGGGAATAAATATTAAAAAACATTTAAATGTCTAATAATTCATTTCAGCGTGAGTGTATTTCCGTTCATGTTGGACAAGCTGGGGTGCAGATGGGCAATGCCTGTTGGGAGTTGTACTGTTTAGAACATGGTATCCAGCCTGATGGTCAAATGCCATCAGATAAAACTATTGGTAGTGGAGACGATTCTTACAATACCTTCTTCAATGAAACCGGTGCTGGTAAACATGTACCTAGAGCTATATTTGTTGACTTGGAACCAACAGTTGTTGGTAAGTATAATGCTGGGAATAGCTCTTGTTCTGTCAGTGTTCTAAGGTTTTACTGAACATAAATTTGGCATATTGCCAAGTGCTGTAGTAATCTCAGACTTGAAAGGTTGAGCTTAATCAAAATGAGTGTCGAGTCAAATGCACTATGTATCACTAACAAGTTTGGTGACTTAATGATGTGTAAGTAATACTTACAAATTAAAATAAATGCAGCATGTGTTTCTTTTTTTTAAAAAATCGAACCAGTGATTATTTGTTTTCGGGTGCAAGCAGTTGCCCTGCCTGTGCAGAATAGTCTGACAACGCCCCTGTGAGAATCCATACTGCTGTTTAGCTTACTCTGCAGTAAATAAGATTGCATGTATAATATATTTTAAAAATCATTTATTGGTTTGCCTTCAATTTCAGATGAGGTAAGGCGTGGTCAGTACAGACAGTTATTCCACCCGGAGCAATTAATAACAGGCAAAGAAGATGCCGCTAATAACTATGCTCGTGGCCACTATACCATTGGCAAGGAAATTGTAGACCTTGTTCTTGATAGAATCAGAAAGTTAGCCGACCAATGCACGGGACTACAGGGCTTTCTTGTGTTCCATAGTTTTGGGGGTGGAACCGGTTCCGGTTTCACATCTCTTTTAATGGAACGTTTATCGGTGGATTATGGTAAGAAGTCCAAATTGGAATTTGCGGTTTACCCAGCACCACAAGTCTCAACAGCCGTTGTGGAACCCTATAATTCCATCCTCACAACTCACACCACCCTCGAGCACTCTGATTGTGCATTCATGGTTGATAATGAAGCTATCTATGATATTTGTCGACGCAATTTAGACATTGAACGTCCATCTTATACAAACCTAAACCGACTGATCGGACAGATTGTAAGTTCCATCACAGCTTCGCTCAGATTTGATGGTGCTCTCAATGTTGATCTCACAGAATTCCAAACCAATTTAGTACCTTATCCCCGTATTCATTTTCCACTTGCAACTTATGCTCCAGTAATTTCAGCTGAAAAGGCTTACCATGAACAGTTATCGGTGGCTGAAATCACCAACGCTTGTTTCGAACCATGCAACCAGATGGTAAAATGTGACCCCCGTCATGGTAAATATATGGCTTGCTGTATGCTTTATAGAGGAGATGTTGTACCGAAAGATGTCAATGCTGCCATTGCAACAATCAAAACCAAGAGATCCATACAATTTGTCGATTGGTGCCCAACTGGATTTAAGGTTGGCATTAACTACCAACCACCAACTGTTGTTCCTGGGGGCGATTTGGCCAAAGTTCAAAGAGCTGTCTGCATGTTAAGCAACACTACGGCTATTGCTGAAGCTTGGGCCCGTTTGGATCACAAATTTGACTTGATGTACGCTAAGAGAGCCTTCGTCCACTGGTACGTCGGAGAAGGTATGGAAGAGGGGGAATTCTCGGAAGCCCGGGAAGATTTAGCTGCTTTAGAAAAGGATTATGAAGAAGTTGGTGTTGATAATGCCGATAATGAGGAGGAAGAAGAAGAAGGCGAAGAATATTAATTTATTATTTTTGAAAATGTTGATCACTGCCATTTCACTTTAATTGTTTATCATGACTAGCTTTATGTCTATGTCTTCCAATGATAGTAAATTATGCAACTTTACGGGAAGAGTCTAGGCCCATTCTATAAATCTATATAAAATAACAAATTCAAAGCCGATTTATAAAGAATTGATTTAATAGAATGGTAAATCAATCCTAATACATCTATGTACTTGTTTATTTTCAGCTTTTTATGTGATGTGACCCCTGAATTTTAGGGACCAATATAAAGCGTGTGCTTTAATCGGATTAGCGATAACTACTCAACTTTCTGCTGCCTTATTTATTAATATGTGATTTGAGTCCGATTATGCTCTGCAATCTGTCTGCTCAGAATAATTTATACAAATAAAATATGATGAAAATATTCGTTAATTTTTATATGCTCGGAAATGTGGCCGTATGATGTCGCCTCCGTTCGTCCATCCGTCGTCCACAATTTATTGTGAACACTCTACAGACTACGTTTATTATCTGATCATTTTGAAATTTTGTTAAAATTTGTGAACCCTCTGCAGACAAAAGTTATCTTACAGTCTACACTAAATTTCCATGCATTATTCAAATTAGTAAAACGAAGAAGTCTATTGAATTTCATCAATTTCCTTGTATAATTGCAAGAGTTATGACCCTTGTTTCACATTATTGACCATTGCGAAGGCTCTAATGACCAAAGCTACCATATCCCATCTGTGCAAATGTACATGCATTATTTAGATCAGTAAGAATCCTATTGAATTGCAACAACTTCCGTTATTTTCCTTGTTTTACTTTATTGAACCTTGTGAACGACAAAGGTTATGGTCCAGTCTTTATTTAATTTACATGCATTATTTAGATTAGTAAAACGAAGAATTCTATATTGAATTTCGGCAATTTCCGATAATAATTAAGGAGTTATGAACCGAGTTATGTGAATTATTTAGATCCGTAGAACGAAACAGACTAGTGAAGTTAAACAATATCATTCATTGTACTTTTAGAGGTATGTGACACAATTTATCATCGGTTTGTGTGAAATTGATATCCGTGTATTGTAATGCTTCCATTATGACCCCCAAAAGAATTAATATGCGACTGACTGGACGATTTAGCTGTTGTGAGCGCACGTTTCTTTGCCTGGCTACCAGCTGCGTTATTTAAATAAAGTAGTCCAGTGTAAAGAATCAGAAATAAATGATGATAATTTACAAGAACAATAGAAGTTGGTTTCTAAAACTCCTGTTACTACCAACACTAATAGGTTGCTCTAGATATTCCAGTTTTTAAAACACGACCCGATTAAGACACATTGTATTTCATATGATTTTTTGTTATTTTGCAAATCAACAAGAATTCATAGTAGTTTAATTTCATAGGTTGACCAGTTTGCTTCCATTTGAAAAAATAGGGAATTTGAGAAAGACAAAGAAGACTGCAATAAATTATATTGCTCAAATGCCCTATCCCCCACGAATTCATTTTTTCTCATCCTCACCAGATAGTCCAAAGTCAATCTTAATATTTTTTGTAGTTTGTATTTACCGTAGCCAAGATCCTATGTATACGCCGCCCAAAAAACAATTGTTTATAAAAATAGACAGAAGATTAACGGTATTCAAACAGCATAAATAATTGTCACTCTACAAAGCCTATATCATGGCATAGCATGATGCAAATTCAACTTTGATTCAACACAATACAATTGATTACGCCTCAATTTAATCAATAGTAACACATCGCAAAAAGACACCCAATTGTCAGGCGCGGATCCAGGGGGGGGGGGGGCAGGGGGGCCGTGCCTCCCCCCCCCCACTCAGCCCCAGCGAGACTGGTGTATCTGCTTTTAATTGATGATATAAACATGATTTTCGCATTGTCTATGCCCAGGCAATGCGTCAAGGCTCTGGGGATTACACCAAACCACTAATGTATGCGGCATTCTGATGATTACCATTTGTTACAATGTATGCCCCCCCCCTCGAAAAAATCCTTGATCCGGACCTGATTGTGATTTGGTCGGGAAACACTGAGTCGACTATCACAATCTATTGAGCTAAAATTTAAAAAAAAATGCAGTTGGATAGACCTATCTAAATAATCTGAAAATGTTACTAAGGAAAATAAAAAATGTTTACTTTATGGCACCTTAGCATAAAAAAGCAGCCATAAGAAAACATTCTATGATATTCAATAGCTTGGGTGGCCATATTCTACTTCAATCTTCCTAAGTTCCAGCAAACTGTCGTCACAAACGCATTCCCAACCCACTTGGAGCTGCAATTAACGTCGCTCCCGTCTGTCAACTAGTCCGAAACACCATAAGGCCACGTGGATAGGGAGACCAGAACGAGAATCTCTAATCATGTCATTTGGTGGCTGCGCCCCAAAAGATCTACAAGGCCCTGTCAAATTTGAATAAGGGCGACCAAAACGAACCCTTTAATGTCATGTGGTGGGTCAGGCACCGACTCAGAAAGATGTGATATAAGGGGCCCTTCTCCTATAGGGACAGCACCCATGTCTGGGGTCCCCCCTCAGAAAATTTTGGATAAAAACGCTGCAGGAAACGCCTTTTTCTGCCACCCGGGTGATATCTGAGTGGCAATTTTGTATTTTATATGGCGGCAGATTTTTTGGGGAGAGGCATATGCTCCTGGTGCCCACACCTTGGATCAGCGCCTGTGGTGGCGTCTGATAGCCTCCACATAAGATATAGAATGAATGAATGAAATGGGGTTTAACGTCCTACGCTTAAGCACCGTACCTGGGCCAATTGAAGACGGGCATACGCCATACAGTGTGCTATGAGGGAAATTTTTGCCCGGGCAGCGGCGCTACGGCCAACTCTTATATCGAATTCCAACTGCCAAGGGATCTTTTACGTGCACTCCAATTTGTACACGGGACCTCGGTTTTTCGTCCCATCCGAACGACTAGGCAGCTGTCCTTGTCAGGCCCTCCTTCTGCATCACTGACAAGGGGAAATCACGCCGGAAAATCGAGATGAACTTTCTCGGCCAATGCAGGGATCGAACACTCAACCTCCAGGCTAGCGAACCAGCGCCTTATCCACTTAGCCACCGTGATCCCTCATAAGATATAGAAGAGTTTGGATCAGGTGTAGGCGCCATTAAAACCGACCGACTCATCACTGTGTGATCAATATCAAGTGTATTTTTGTTTATAATCGAAAGGTTGTCAATTTTGTTGGAGGGGGTGCCATTTCTCGGGGCGCCTTATTTTTCTGGGTGCGCAATGTATCCCCTGCATCCCCGCTAGATATGGCTCTGGTCTAGGGGTGTTTCCCTCCCGCCTGGAAATTTTCAGAAATTTGAGGCCGAAAACGTGATTTCCTGGCATTTCAGGCACTTGCAAGTGGCGCAATTTAGAAGTACCTCCCCCAGAAAAAATAAATTCTGACACAAAATTAGCGCGTTCTGGCGTTATTTCAGTGGACCAATTAATGCGAGTGCTATAACATGATGGCATTTCTAGAGGAGTGGGCTGGGCGCAACTTAGATTTTTGTCGGGGCCGGCCCCCTAATGTGGGGCCCCTGGGGCCTGTGCTCAATGGTTAATCCGGCCCTGGGGGAGGGGGTAGCATTGATACAATTATTTTTATTTTCAACAAAATTTATTATAAGTTTCTTTTGTACTAATATTTTCCAAAGAGTAACTTTGGTCATTGGAAACTACTATTAAAGCTGTTGTAATGTACAAAACTGCCTAAATTTCGCAATGTTTGATGGGTTATCTCCCTTTATCAAACTCTTTAACCAAGAAGTTGTAAAAGTGAACTGAAGGGAAAATAATGTAAACATCAACACCCTCTCTTTCTCTTTTGATTTAATTGTTCTATTCTATTTATCTATATTTCTGTTGTATCCAAAAGTGGAAATGATTCCTTGGTTTATCGTCAAGCATTACGTTCAAAAACATTCCAAATTCAGCTCCTGTGTTGCTGTTCTGCTTGTTTTCACACTCCTATATTACAGGTAAGAAATTGTCTCATCAGACTCATAAGACGATCAGTCAAGTTGGTCACGGATAGCATCACCATTCACTTTTCACCACTGACATGTCCTGTCACTCATCTTGTTATTGATGCATCATCAATATAATTTGTTCATGATACTATAAACCAAATATTTTCTTTCATTTCAACATCAACAAACCTGTTTTCAGATGGACACCAATTTAATAATAATTTAACGTTTGCCTAGTAGTAGTAGTGCTAGTGTTACCTACTAAAATGAATATGGCCAGAAATGTTGATTACACCTGGGGTTTTGACATATTTACTGTTGTTCAATTTACCTTAATTTAATGCCATGTTACATGTTGTATTCTGTACACTTTCCACCAACCCCTTCCTGATTCCGCAGGTTAATAGGCTTAAATTAGGCCTAGTCAGAAAGCTGAATATATTGACAATAAAAGTCTGTTAATCGACTTCCGTGACTATTATTAGTATTATTTGAATCAGACTGAAAAGATTCATACTGTACACATACTTCCAAGTTGGTCTTGTTATTGAAATCAGTTCCAGTATCCTGATTCTAAAACCCTTTTTCATATGCCAGTTGCCTAGACCAGGAGAATTAATGGTCAAACAGCTACGTAACGCCTTTAAAGCACTTGCTCTTATGTTTACATTGTAATGGTCTGATACTTGCTAATTGAAACACAACATATTAACTATGACACAGTAACCTCTAAAATTGTGTAACTGGAAAAAAAAACCCATGAAAATATAGCAGGAAGTCGTTACTAGATGCATCCCCTCCCATATAGGTGATTGCTACGTATACTCTAGAAGCTTGTGTCCAGCTCCACTTCACAGCTGGATACTGGTATTTCTTTCACAATGTAAATGAATCACAAATGTTCAGAAATATATAGTTGTTTGGGATTAGGATAAAGCCTTCTAAGACTACTAAGACGCTTCCAGTCACACAGTTTTATTCACTGACATTTTTTTTTTGTATCTAGGAAATCCCTTTTTTAATCTTGCTTATTCCAACAGGCCATATATTTACACCTGTGACACTTTCTGTTAAAGCCCCAATACCACTCTTGTTGTAACTGAATAATATGTTCGAATCTTTCTTCTGGTCAACAATTTGTACTATTTTACAATATTTCAATTAAAAAATGAATCAAATTTCATCTTAACATACCTAATTTTAAAAATTGGAAAAATTCAACTACATGCCGTAACATGGTTTGAAAAGCCTTACGTAAGCACTTTCAAATGCAACTTGGATTTAAACATATTTTCGAACCCTCTGGACAAGTAAGATAGGTTGTAATGGATAATTTACACAACAGGTAGGACACTTAAACATCTTGTAGTTAGAATAAGGCTAATTTTTTTTTCTTGACCTGTCAAGCCAGCAAGAGTGTTATTGTCCCTTGGGGTTTTAAGTATTTTCCCTTTTTAAGGATTATTTTATAAGAATCATGCCAATACATACAGCTTTTTAAATTTTTATTTCAGCTATATTAAGATATTATTTGCAGCATGGTCTTTTATAATAGGAGTAGCTGTCTCATACTGTTTACTCAGGTAATATATAAAATAGATGGTTGGACATACATTAATTTTATCATACACTATCAATCCCAAGTGGGCCTTGTAGAAAAAGGGGAACAAACCCCTTCATTTAGCTATGACTTGAACTTTACCCTTGGATTAATTGTGGTTGGATGGATTTGGGCAAATTGTGTATGTCAAATGTGATAGTTGATAATAAATATTAATATTTTGAACAAAAATAAAAAGAAGTCAGAAATCACGAATTAATTAAATTTATCTTGTATTATCTCTTTTAAAAAATGAAGGTAATTTTCTCTATACTTTTTCCTATTTTAAAAAAAAAAAGAATATGAATTCAGAGATTCAGTACCTTAGGTGATTTTCTTACATATGTTATTTCTCAAGTACTCAGTACACATACAGCTTTGAATTTTATTTTAGTGCCGAAATGCTTGTGCCAAATTTTTTACCAATGTACTCCAGAAAAAGAAAGGTAATTAATTAGTTTACAAAAGTTAATATATAATTGTGATCATCGTTGAAAATGGGGAGTGACAGTGGCTAAGTGGGTAAGACGCATTGGCCGTGAAAGTTCATCTAGATTTTCCAACATGGTTTCCTCATGTCAGTGGTGCATACGGAGACTGGAAGGCCTGACAACGATGGTTGTCTAGTCATTCAGATGGTATGAAAAATGACGGTTCCATGTACACCTTGGACGTGTGCACGTAAAAGATCCCTTGGCAGTTGGAATTCAATGTAAGAGTAAGCCATAGTGACACTGCTTAAGAAAAATGTCCCTCATAGCACACTAAATGGTGTATGTCTGTCTTCATTAGCCGAGTCAGGAGTAGAACAGTAGAACATTTAATCTCATTTCATTGAAAATGCATCTCTGAATCAATTTACAGTTTAAAATTGCTAATTTATTTAAATAAAAGTTGATTAAAATTAAAAAGTACCGGTATGCAAGTAAAATAATTTACTAAATTAAAATATTTTCTAAATCCCTTTCTAAAGTTGAGTCAATTCTTCTTCAGGGTGATTATGGTGATGATGAACTAGCTATGATGAAAACCGTATGCACGGTTTGTGGTCAGCGAAACTGTCCAAGGCATAGGTACATGTATACACACACAGAGTTTGGGAGATTTACATCAATTTTGATATTATCTCGTCTATTTTGACACATATGAATAACTGTGATTTAACATCAACATACTACACTGTACACATATACTTTGAACTCTTATTTAAAAAAAAATTATTTGCATAATATATCAAGTATTTATTTCAACGTTGTCTTTTTCAGACCTGAATTAAATATTCTAGCATTTCAACCATGGACAAATATTGAAATAAGAGAAAAAGTCAATCAAGCTTTAGAAGAGGTACTGTTATTATGATATTAGTTTAAAGAAATCATATTTTCGAAGCAATGGTTAAGTTACAGGCATTGTCAGTTCATAGCCTTGTAGGAGGGCCTGACAAGGACAGCTGCCTAGTTGTTCGGATGGGACGAAAAACCGAGGTCCCGTGTACACATTGGAGTGCAGGTAAAAGATCCCTTGGCAGTTGGAATTCAATATAAGAGTAGGCTGTAGCGCCGCTGCCCGGGCAAAATTTCCCTCATAGCACACTGTATGGCGTATGCCCGTCTTCAATT
This sequence comes from Patella pellucida, assembly GCA_917208275.1. Lineage (NCBI taxonomy): Eukaryota > Metazoa > Mollusca > Gastropoda > Patellidae > Patella > Patella pellucida. The sequence goes on from OU795036.1 coordinate 37,692,456, forward strand.
ATCTCAGGTTAAGTGCATAACAGTAGGATGTTAAACCCCATTTCATTCATTCATAGCCTTGTAAAGTAATGTAATTGATTAGTTATGATTCCCAGAATTCTTCTTAACCCTTTGAACCTTGACCTCCTGGCCCAAATTTGACGTCATGCCTAGGCTCCTAACTATGGTGGAGTTGAAATTTTTTTGAAAATTGGACCAAAACTGTCGGACAAAATTGCCTCTTCTCGCACACAAATAGTGTAAATATATGGTATATCAAGGTTGATGAATCTTGAAATATGTCTTTATAACCCAAGATCTTGGTTCCTGTTGATATTCTCTCATATCGGATTTTAACTTACTGAATTATCATCCTTGATGGTACAAAACCTGCGTTTTGTTAGGTCACATGATAAAACATGCCAGCGAACATGTCTTCAAACAATCATGTGACTTCTTGAAATCAGTGGTGATTTGCTAATGAATTTTAAAAATCGGGCAAATGCTTCATACTTACTAGGCAAATATATTAAACATTTTTGATTCGGGCGAAACTAGACACACTAGGTGAATATATCAAACATGTTTGATTCAGGCAACACTGGACACACTAGGCAAATTTGGGCGCTGATTTATTCGGATGAATCTTTCGACTAGTGTGTCCACCACTTAAGAGCTCTAATTTCCAGTAAACTTTATCTAATGATGTATAATTGTTGTTTGTTGTAATGGAGCATTTAGTAAAATCAGGTGTGGGTGTATCCACTATTATTACACCTGGTGAAAACATTTGTCCGTAATTGCTGTCTGAAGTAGCAATGGTAAATAGGCTAATAATGCTTGTCAAAATTGCTTTGAGAATATTTAAGAAATGTGCTGCCACAATCTCCAGTACAATGTCATCTTTAGATCTCGTTTTACCAATAAAATCTAACACCACAAAACCTCTTTAATTTCTTGACAATTATTAGAAACTTTCTTTTTTGTTATTTTAGTTTGGAGAAATAGTCATGAAAGAATTTGTTTATACTTGGTACAAGTGAGTAACCCTTCAAGTTAATTATACAAAGCTTGAATATATAATATTTTGATGTGTACTGGGGATAAATCCAAATCTAAGTCCATTACTAATAATATGCAAGTCCAATGTAGAGATAATCCATGTCTTAATTTATACTATTGTATAATAATCAGAATTTTCTTTATACCAGAGAAACAACACTGGTCAGATAAGATTGCAAAACAAGCAGTTTGTCTGTACTATTAGCTACTCATATTTGAGGCATTTGTTACAAAATGGAGTTTTAAAAGAATTTAATCATTGGAAAGGACTTCAACAAGATATTGTTTTATTAAAAAAAGAGGATTATTTATTAAGACTGCACCTAATATTTATGGAGCGAGAATAAAACCCGCCTACGCAGGAATACAAAAAAAGTAATTTGAACCCTTGAGATAAAAGACATATATTAATGTCAAATTCTTTATATTTAATATTATATTATTTTAGAGATTTAAGTGGAGATAAAGAATTTACTGAAGAGTTAAGAAACAGTATAAAATTTTTAACAGCAGTATTATTTCGTAGAGCTAAAAAGGTAATTATTGTGTATAGATTTGATCCTTTGTAGTTATGATATACCCAAACCTTATGAAGAGTCAACTAGAGTGTTTATTTGATCCTTTGTAGTTATGATATACCCAAACCTTATGAAGAGTCAACTAGAGTGTTTATGTTGCTTATCAATGTTATTGATTGTTGCCCCTAATATAAAACCTTATAAAGAGATATATATTTTAGTTGGAATAAACATGTTGCCTGTCAGAACTATGATTTTTGCATTTATTAATCCAAGATTCATTGCCACAGATATAACTAAGAATGTTTGTTTGATTTCTACTTACAGCTTGATATTCCTAATTTAGTCACAGAAAAAATTATAAAGGCAGCTTTACAACATTTAGATTGCTGTATACAAGCTCAAAAACAAGGTTTGTTTACAAATAGTTATTATTTAAGGATACAAGCAGTTATAAAAACCATCAAAGGGCAACAGTACACCAGCTACTTAAATGCAGCATATGTTATTGTCTTGCTGCCCCTTTAATCCAATCTGTTTGCACATGAAAGCCTTTTTATCAAATATTTGAGGAGGAAATGTACTACTAGAAACAGACAATTTCCTTTTTAAAGGAGGCAAGTCTCTAACTTAGTATCATCCAGTCTTCAACATTGCAAACACGGCTTATTGTTCAATTTAAATCAAAATTGATGTTTTTATCTTACCATGAAAAGATTGGCTTCTGGTCTCCAATATTTAAGACCAAATTAAAATTTTAAAATGGAGAGCCATTTGTAATGAAGAAAAGCGATGAATAAAGCAAAACATATCCCACAGGAGAATACTACTGGTGTAGGCTAGAAAACCAGAAGACAGCTGTTCAGTTTGGACATATTTCACAGATTTGAAATTAGAGTAAAAACAGAAATGATTGTATGTAAATCAGTTTATATACATTCATATTAAATTATTATATAAGTTGCGACCTATTTGTGTACATTTCTATTCTTGCTATAAATATTTTGTATACTATGTATAGTTTCAGATGGAAGAGATATTCAGCAAGCCACTTTAGATTATCTAGGTTCTGATGTTCACACTGCAATGTGGAGTAGAAAAGCAGAAGTTGAATATTTACGCTGTTTGGTGGAGAGTTTATTTCCATATATACTTAAACCAGAAGCTCTTCATTCCAAGTAATTAGTATTTTTTTATATCCTAGAATAGAATTAATGAAATCAAACAATTCAGTTTAATAATAACATTGCTTAATTATTAATCACAATTTTGGACCCCAACCAAAGTGTTACATAATAGTTATTACTATGTCCAAATTTGAATTTTGATCAGTTACACAAAATATGATGTACATAAATCTATCTCCGTTTTGTGAAGAAATACACCCCAGATCAATTTATGATTTAATCCGAAATCATTATTAAAGGCTGAGGCTATTTTAAAGCTATTAAGGATAGTTCAAATTTCTTGCCGTCTGATTCTGTGGTAGATATTAGGTGAAGATATCTTAATTAGTTACAGAGATATACTGTTCTTATGTTTTTTATACTTTATTTTAATGTTAGTTTTCCCTTGTTTATTACATTTCGAAACTACTTGTACTATTTTCAAATCAATAGTTTTAAAATTCCAGAACCAAAATTTTCGGGTAGCCTACCCCTTTAACCCCCAAAACCATTGGGTAAGAGTTCATGACGACTTTTGAGTAAAAGGCACTTATACAGCACTCTGATAATATGTTCCTGATTTGAACAGCTGAATGTATTGTTTTAATGCATTATGGATGGAATATACCAGTAACATTGTTAACTTCTATTAGCATAATTATTATATTTTTGGTGGGAATGGCATATACTGTGTTTTGAATTGACGCTCTTCACATGTTATTGTTGTATTACAGGAGTATGTGTACTTTAGTTAGAGAAATATTAGCTGGATCTGTTTTATTACCAGCTATGGATGCTATAGCCAATCCTGTAAGTACTTAGGGTATCATTCCTTGTAATAATTATTCCTTAAAGATATCAATTACTATAATAATTTGGGGGGTTGGTTGGCCAAATGGTTATAATGTGTGTGCTGTATCACAAAGCCTGTCATTGAGTCAACTGGCACGGTTTCAAATCCCTGGTTGTACGTGACAAGGAGTAGGGTCGCCTGTCCAAACTTGTGGTTTTTTTTTCGGATCCTCTGGTTTCCTCCCACTGCTAAAGACCCCTATGCGCAAGCGAATTATTGAAACAAAATTAAACCATATGTTTGTCCCGTAATGACCTAGTTTGTGTCGAGTGGACGTTAAACCCCATTTCTCTCTCTCTACTATAATATTTTGTTGATTTTACATACACTTGTTTTTATATGGAAAGAAGCTGTACTAAATTTGTCATTTATTTCAGGATATGGTGAATAATTTAATATTGATATTTCTAGATGATACACCAGTAAGTAAATCTTGTTTATTTATATTTCTTCTTGTTTATTCCTTTCCAGTGAAACATAAAGCCTTTATATTAGATTTCCATCAATTACTGTCCATTGCTACTTTCTTTCATTCTTCACAGGAAATACCAATGGTTTTTAATTCAGGTTTCTTCTTAAAAAAGATTCACTGGTCATCCTCTCTTTTGCTTGTCATTGTGTATTCCAGTCTAATGTTTGAATGTAATATTTGAATGGGGGCTTGTAAAAATGTCAAATCCATTGCCATTTGATGGATCAACTATGGTATTTTTGATTTGTTCTTTCCCACAGTTCCTGACTTGAGATGCCATCTAACATCCTATATTCATTCTTTCATTTTAATAATAATAATAATAATATATGCATTTATAAAGTGCTGATGTTCACTACTGATAGTGCTCTACCACCAGTTAACTTAAATTATATGAACATAATTTCAGCCACCAGAAGCCACAGAACCACCATTACCCTACGTACCTTTTCTTCACACATTTACTCAACATGTTGATAAAACAATGTCTGTAAGTATCAACTTATACATTTACTCAACATGTCTGTAAGTATCAACTTTATACATTTACTTACATTATGCCTGTAAGTATTAAATTTATACATTTACTCAACATGTTGATAAAACTATGTCTGTAAGTATCAACTTATACATTTACTCAACATGTCTGTAAGTATCAACTTTATACATTTACTTACATTATGCCTGTAAGTATTAAATTTATACATTTACTCAACATGTTGATGAAACAATGTTATCTGTAAGCATTAACTTTAATAAATGTAAACAATGTTATTTCGTCATTTGTCGCCTTACACATGTATTTCTTTGGACACAGAACTTACAGTCGGTTTTTACATCTTTTAGAGGTCAGTTCCCTGCATAAATATAATTTTTTCCTACTACATTAAACTCACCAATTATGGCTAAATAGACAGGAATGCAGGAATTCAGTGTCTTATTCCAAAAGTCAATGCACTACGTGGTTACAGAATTACAGAACTAGCTTACTAACCATTGTGCCATTTTCCTTCTCGTATAGAAATACAGTTTTAAATTTCAAAATAAAAAAAGTGTCTTTTTTCTCCATTTTTTGGACGTAAGTAATTGATTTGCATATTGCTTTAAAATAAATTTGTGAGTTTATCTGTGTTGTATAGGTAATATATATTACATTTATCTGTGTTATAGTGGTAATATATATTACATTTATCTGTGTTGTACGGGTAATAGATGTTACATTTATCTGTGTTATATGGGTAATAGATGTTACATTTATCTGTGTTGTACGGGTAATAGATGTTACATTTATCTGTGTTATATTGGGTACATATATGTATTAGACCTGTAACATTATTTTTGCAGTGTCTGAGATTAGAATTAAAAGATATACTTGAACAACCAGTGTTATTATACTCATTAATGCAGTTTTTAAAGAAAGAAGCAGCTGTTAATGTTCTACAGTTCTGTCTATCATGTGGTAATGAATTGATTACATTCTGTCTATATATCTTTATTAAAAATATTGGAAAAGATGGATCATCTCCATTAAGTCAATATGAAAACTTTATATATTATAAATCTTGTTTCACTCTAGTTAGTGTGCAATATTCATAGTTTAAAAAACAAGGTTAAGTTCCAAAATGTTTGCTCAGCTGTTGCTCTTTTAGTGTACATATGCTGAAATTTAAAACAAAATGTTAATTTACAGAAGTTATTTTCAAATAATAGTGTTCTTTATATATCTATTTTCATGCTAATGTCAGGGGGTTGATGGCCAAACGGTTAGCATGTTTGCGCTGTATCATAAAGCCTGTCGTTGAGTCAACTGGCATGGTTTTAAGTCCTCGGTTGTACGTGACAAGGAGTGGGTTGCCTGTCCAATCTCATGTATTTTCTCCGGGTCCTCCGGTTTCATCCCACTGCTAAAGACCCCTACGCAAAAGCAAATTACTGAAATAAAATTGTACCATATGATAGTCCCGAAATGACCTAGTCTGTGTCAAGTTGATGTTAAACCTCATATCTCTCTCATGCTAATGTTAATTTTCTATTTGTAGAGGATTTTAATAAAAGAATTCTTAGTCCTGATGTATCACAGAGTGAATTTGCCGAGTTACATAGTATGGCTAAAGATTTATATAAGAGTTATTGTGATCCTAATGCCCTTGATAGAATTAATTTTAGTGAGAAGATAATAAATGAATTGAGTGATGGTAATCTTATTTTTTCTATTACTGATTTTCAATGTTCAATATGCCTATACAACACCTAACTTTAATCTATATATTGAGTAAATCCACGTTATTCATGTCCCGCTTATATATACAAGTTGGTATTTAATCATGACGTCAAATTATTGTCCCCCGCCTTTCGAAGAAAGCAGGGGACTATTAAAATGGGTTCGTCCGTCTGTCTGTCTGTCTGTCTGTCACACTTTTTGGGACACAATAACTCTCGTTCTAATTGAGCTAGAATGTTCAAACTTAGTGTAGGTGTTTATTAGGGCAATACCTTGATGGAGTTCGAAGATGAGCATTTTCCGCTTAGGGTAAGCAGAGATAAGCAATTTGATTGGTTGATGCTTTGGGACACGATAACTTTAGTTCTAATTAAGTGAGAGTGATGAAACTTGGTGTATAGTTTCATTACATCAATATCTTGACTAAGTTCGATAATGAGCATTTTCTGCTCAGGGTAAGCAGAGCGATAAGCAATTTGATTGGTCGAGACTTTGGAACTGAATAACTCTCATTCTAATTGAGTAAGAATGTTCAAACTTAGTGTGAGTGTTTATTGGGTCAATGTCTTGATGGAATTTGAAGATGAGCATTTTTTGCTTAGTTTAAGCAGAGGCAAGCAATTTGATTGGTTGATGCTTTGGGGCACGATAACTTTAATTCTAATTAGGTGAAATAAAGAAATTGGTGTGTAGTTTCATTACATCAATACCTTGACTGAGTTTGATAATGAGCATGTTCTGCTCTTGGTAAGATGGCTGATAAGCAATTTGATTGGTCGAGATTTTGGAACACAATAACTCTCGTTCTAATTGAGTTAGAATGTTCACACTTGGCATGGGTGTCTTTTAGGTGAATACCTTGATGGGGTTCGAAGGTGAGCATTTTCTGCTTAGGGTAAGCAGAGATAGGCAATTTGATTGGTTGATGCTTATTAAGTGAGAGTGAGGACACTTGGTGTATAGCTTTAGCTTTATTACACCGATATATTGACCAAGTTCGTTAATCAACTTTTTCTGCTGAGGGTAAGCAGAACGATAAGAAATCTGATTGGTTGATGCTTTGGGGCACGATAACTTTAGTTGTAATGAAGTGATAGCAATGTAACTCAGAACTCAGAGTATAGATTCATTTTATCATTATCTTGAGTCCTTGACTAAGTTCAATGTTGCAAATTTTCTGCTTTGGCTAAGGAGCGATAAGCACTTTTATTGGTCAAGAGTTTGGAACATAACGAATGTCTTAACTAAGTCAATAATTAATATTTTGAGCTAAAGCTAATATTTTGAAAAAAATAAATGTTCGATTAATTAATATGTGTCATCTTATTATTTTGGAATTTCGGCGGGGGACATCAGCCTCACTGTTGGCTTGTTTTCTCTCATTCAAATCATTTCAGAATAACCAAATTGTAAATTTGTATTAAAAAAAGAAGAGATTTGTCAACTAATGTGGAATTCCCAGTGGAATATGATTGGATTGGATCATTAAATGTAAAACAATCATAGAAAACAAGAATATTTTAAGTTTGTTTTTGTGTAAGTCATGGTGAATGACTTTTTTTTAAATGATAATTATATTCTAAATGTTCTATATATTCCAGTTATTAATAGTCCTCCAGAACAGATTGTACGTCTTCGAACATCATTTACCATGTTTCAGTAAGTAGTACAGATAAATCCATGCTTTTATTTAACTTTTATACCTAATGGCTAAACACCATTTCACAAAAATTATGCCAGAAAATAGAGAATTGATATTTAATATTAATCATCAACTCAAACTTTGAAGAGAAGAATAAACAATTGGCAGCCATTACACAAAACTTTTGATAAAGCCATCCATGTACACTTTATTTCAAATCTAAAGTTTCTGATTGACTGTTATTCAGTCTCTATAGAATAATAACCCTTGTAAATTTGTGATGAATCACTGTGAACTCGTATAATTTCTTAGCATCGATGTTAGGATACAAAATATACACTTCATAAAATATACACTTCATAAAATCTTGGGAAATCTTTATCTATGAGTATGACATTCGTTAGGATACAAAATATACACTTCATAAAATCTTGGGAAATCTTTATCTATGAGTATGACATTCGTAATTGATAAGTATAAATGGCTAAAAGTAGATCATAATTAGAGAAATTAACTTTTAAACAAACTTGACCTGTCATCCTTTTAACAAACATTATAAAAAATCTTGTACAGTCTCAGGGTCAAGCTGCATTAGCTTTCAAAATTGATTCTTAATTTCACTTTTTATTAATTATAGTTATAAATACATATAAACCAGATAATTCCTCAAAATACTACTGTAGAATATTTGTTTAAAGGTATGTTTCAGGACTAACATGACTGGGGTACATACTCATCTTGTGATATGTCTGTTGCACAATAACACTCCTCTATATGCAAAACAGGAACTGTTATCTCGTAACTGTATATGTCAGTATATATTTCTATGGTTTATTGAAATATTGTTTTATATAATATTATTTTTTAGGGCTTATGAACATGCTTATGATTTATTAGAGAACACCTTTCTTCCTCTCTTTCATCAGAGTGATGATGTAAGTATTCTATATTAATGTATTAGGATTTTTTGATTTTTTTTTTAAATGGTTTTTAACAACCACTCGACACATACTAGGTCATTTTGGGACTAACATATGGTTATATTTTATTTCAATAATTCGCTTGCACCTAGGGCTCTTTAGCAGTGGGAGGAAACTGGAGGACACAGAGAAAACCCACAAGATTGGACAGGCGACCCTACTCCTTGTCACATACAACCGGGAATTCAAAACCGCGCCAGTTGTCTCAAGGACAGGCTTTATGATACAGCACGCACATGCTACCCATTCGGTCATCCAACATCCAATGTAAATTAGGTTTCACCATTCAGTAATATATTGTATCAAATCACAAGGTGTGAATTGTAATATTTGTCAGTGGTGCAGGATAGTGTCTAGTTGTTTGGATGGTACCAAAAACCAAGGTCCCTTGTACACGTTAGCATGCAAGTAAAAGATCTCTAGACAGTTGTAATTTGTATGGCGTATGCCTGTCTTCAATGTTATACATCATTTAATTTTGTTTGATATATAAAGATTGTATAAGATATGTTTGTATAATATAATATTACATGTATTTATAGTATTATACTATGTTATGTGGTGATAGATCTGGCTCCCAATCTTCTAGAAACTCATCAAGGTAAAAACTATATTACATTTTCTTATAGATTTGATTTGTGTAGAATTTATAAAATGAATGTAATAAAACATGGTATGTGCATCGTACACAACTAATCAAGCATGATGTAATAGCAATTTCCTTTCTAGACTCCCTGTTTACTGCATGGTAATTACAGAGGCGTTGAAACTTTCAATCATAAAATAAATGTAATTTTATGTTCCAAATTAGTCTAGTCAAAACTCTCAACTAATTACTCAATAATCAAGAACTGGCCTACTTAGATCTCAAGTATTTGCAGAACTTTTGAAAACCTCTTGAGCCTATAATATGTATGACTCATCTCCATTTCTGCAATGAAATTAATTGGCAGATTTGTGTCGCATTTTTCATGCAACCTAATCTGAACACCTCTGATATAACTTCTTTGAGCGGCATTTATTATGTGTTTGTGTTTATTGCCTCTGATATAATTGAGCGGTCATATTCCAAGTTCCAATTCCTCTTTAAATTACATATTAGTGAAATTAAGAGTTTTCATTGTTAATTAAAAGATTTACAGTTTTCTGAAAAGTTTCACAATTATCTTGATCATCAATCCCCCCCCCCCCAATAATTTGGCCCCCAGTACTGTTTTCTCCAGGATTTTGCGGCCCCTGGACCCTCGCCTATAATGACCAATAATGTAAGCCCCCCAAATCAAGAATTGCTTCTGACGGCCCTGCAACCATTAACTGTGTCTAGATACTCTGTTATGTGAAATTAATAGATAAATGGGCAAGACTAAAAGCTTTTATATTTGAGAAATGTTTTCAGGATTGCTTAAAATGTTTAAACTGTGTGCCCTATGAGACATGTATATATTGTTATTATTAATAATACACTGGTGCTTCACAAATTAAGGTCAGGTGTTCGATCCCTGCATTAGCCGAGAAAGTTCATCTCGATTTTCGGCGTGATTTCCCCTTGTCAGTGATGCAGAAGGAGGGCCTGACAAGGACAGCTGCCTAGTCATTCAAATGGGATGAAAAACCGAGGTCCCGCGTACACATTGGCGTGCACGTAAAAGAACCCTTGGCAGTTAGAATTCAGTTGCTGTCCGGGCAAAATTTCCCTCATAGCACACTGTATGGCGTATGCCCGTCTTCAATTAGCCCAGGTTAGGTGCTTAAGCGTAGGACGTTAAACCCCATTTCATTCATTCATTCACAAATTAAATCACATATAAAACAGTAAAAGAAGTTTGTAATGTTTTATTAAATGTAATTATGTATTAAATAATATTACTTTCATCAGTCACTTAGTTGGACAAAGACTTAACAGTACTAGGTAGGATTAAAAGTGAATATGTCAAACTAATCACATTTTGTTTTGCTTTAATTAGTCACATTTCTCTTATAGTTTAAAGAGCACATAAAATGGCATAACAAAATTGTATGTACTTTATAGCAAGCGTTTTTTTTTTAGGGTGGTTGGATGGCCGAATGGTTAGCATGTGCGTGCTGTATCATAAAGCTTGTCATGGAGTCAACTGACGTGGTTTCGAATCCTTGGTTGAACGTGACAAGGAGTAGGGTCGCCTGTCCAACCTCATGGGTTTTCTCCAGGGCCTCTGGTTCCCTCCCACTACTAAAGACCTCTCTCTCTCTCTCTCTCATTTCCTCCCACTGCTAAAGACCCGTACGCGCAAGCTAATTATTGAAATAAAATTAACCATATGTTTAGTCCCAGAATGACCTTGTTTGTGTCAAGTGGACATTAAACCCCATCTCTCTCTGAACAATTTTCATTCATGATTTAATCATTAAATGAATAATCCAGACTGTTTTGTATCGAACCGACTTTAGTAATGATGATCGCTAAATTCTCGGTTCAGAGCAGATCAATTTGACTGAAATTTTCAGCATATTCCCTTTATATTATCTAGTTTTTAACTATTATATTGAGGCCAGCTCTTTACCTAATCTGCCTTAATGTGTCTTTAATTAGCACCTTATTTTTCATGAAATTGAGATTGTTGATTGGGTAACCAAGTTTGGTTTCTTGATCATCAAAAAAGCCAAGACAGCTGTAGGTATATTCTTTGATCTGTCACACGACTGAACCAAAATAAGGTTTAATCTTGCAGAAAAAACACAAGGTTTTTAAAACGAACTTTGTAAAATGAATTGCCATAATGCCATGCCATATTTGATTCACTCTATATAACTTTGAATTTACATGTTAAATAAGCCGTATAATGGTGTTTATCAAATAATTTACATTCACACAATTAAAGAAAATGTGGCATTAGCTAGTAACTGTAAAATATTTTAATCCAGTCGCCTATTATAATGTATAACAATACCAGACTTAAAAGGCCTTTTGTTTTAACAATGCTGCTACTGTAATTATCTAAAGTGTTGATTATAAATAGTGGTATCAAGTACACAAGATTTTGATATGACCATTTTACGTGCTCTTTAATTTTTCTTTTTATCAATGTGTAGGTATTGTTTGATCAATTAGCCGTATGTGAAATATTTTCAATGTGGGTGTAGGCTATATTGTCATCACCTTCCTGCCTCAATTTGTCTTCAAGTCCGAGTTTCTGATCTGATTTTTTAAAATTTGCACAGATGCTTCATTTGGTCATAAGGAAGAAAGTCTATCAAAATTCAACAGTTATCTACCCATTTATTTATGAACCTTTGAAATCTTGTGAAAATGGGGAAAATTCCAATCAAATGTTTTTGATTTTAATTTGCAAATGAATAAATTGTGGTTCATGGTTGATTTTAAAAAAATTTGCAAAGCAGGATTTATTGACAATGATCTTAGAGTTAGCATGTACGAAGTCCTGCCGTTTGGTGTATTAAGGGGTGAAACAAACTACTCTCCATGTTTTCTTCTTTTTACGTAGGTGTTAATAGTTTAACTAGTTTTACCATATCAATGTGCTCTTCTTATTTTTTTATTATTTTTTGTTTTAATTTAATCAAAACATGTCGAAATGGGGGTCAATAACTAAGTGTCCTTTTTTTTAATATTAAGGGAACTACTTTGAACTCTTTGTTTGTATGGGATGTAATTGGGTCATCCTATAGAACTGTGCCATGAAATAAATTTCAAGCATGTATTAAAGATATATTCCTGTGTACAAACTACAAACTATGTGATTTGATGATATATTTGGACTACAAACATACATGTACTCAATCAAACTAATTAATTTTAACTGAGATAAAATCAATTTTTTAGTAATTTGATTGGATAATATTAGATTGTTTTAGTGCTTAGCCAATCAAAATTGAAGTATCTACTAAAATTTGGATTTTATCTTTAGTTAAGATTTTGAGAAACAGGGCCCAGTTTTCATTATTATTTTTAAATCTTTAGTTAAGATTTCGAGAAACAGGTCCAAGTTTTCATTATTATTTTTAAATCTTTAGTTAAGATTTCGAGAAACAGGGCCAAGTTTTCATTTTTATTTTTAAATCTGTCAATTTAATAGTCTGTGCAATTAAAGTATTTAATTTACTTTAAACATAAAAGCTTTTTATCTTTTTTTTTAGTTTTTAGTATCTTTATTTTCTTTCAGAATTTTGTAAGTGATTATTTATCAAGTTGGGAGATTTAAGTGAATAGTTTAAAGCTTGTTAAAATATAATGCATGATGGAGCTTTTGAAATTTACTAAAATCATGTTTTAATTGATAAGATACAATCTGTATTGAATTGAATTTGATCAAATAACTTCTGTATACTATTAGTAATAAGACATTTAGATTTTTGTCATTTTTATTCATTATTAAATACTGTTTTTAAATCACAATTACCGGTAGATCATCAATATAAAAAATAGGAAATGTAATTTCAGATTGATATATTATATTGCTATATTTTCAGATTGGCGAAAAAGAAAGATGTATTATCTAATCTAGGGAGTAAATTAAAGGGAGTGTTTAAGGCCAACACAGGTAAATATATAACTACACTATATACCTTCTTTAAATCTTTACAGATAAGGCCATACAAAAGTATATTCAGACTTGGTTTTGTCAAAGTACTGGCTTGATAGACTGGAATACATTTGGGTTTCTTAATTAAATTCCTAAATCTGAGAACCAAACAAACAGATTCAGATCTCCCGAACAATTGTGTAATTTTCATCCCCTATTCAATTTGATTGCTGTATTTAATTACTGAATGAAAATATGATAAAAGTTTTACCCGGTAGCTGAATTATTGAAATGTATGATATTTTCTGTAGGTGAAGAGAAATTGCCTGGTTTAGAATTTAGTGAAACAGATCTTGCACTTCCAACTAATTCTGTAAGTTCAAACATATTATTTTTACAATGGGTAATTTGTTTTAATTGATTTTAAAAACTATTGATATATATTGAATTTAAAGGGACATTACTAAGTAATTTCTATAAAATGGTTGTACTCAATTTCTAATAATTGAAATAGATAAGTTCAGTTGGCAAATACCGTATATATACATGTACAACGGTTTGCTATCATTATGTTTGAAATCTGGAGATGTTTGATCTGCTAGGTGACCTACTAAAACAACACAACAGCATACATTTTATAAACTACATTTAAATTAATCTTATTTATAATTTTCAGTCTTCTGTTCATAATGATGAAGATTTAGATGATGACATCATTGATAAAGGTCATCCTAAACATGACCTCAGCACTTGGAGAGTTACCATTCCAATGATCGGCGCTAGACCAGATCCTGAAAATATGAAGAGACAGTATTTTGTATTTATTATAGAAATTGGTCGAGCAGATGTTCCTGATGGTAAGCTGTTTCTAATTTCCATATGCACAGTTTAATCTTATATTTACATTTATCATTTTCTTCATTTGCAATGGGGTATGTTATCTGATCCACATGAAAATTGATAACTGGTGATGTCAAGATAACACTATAACAACCTTCACTAAAAAAAAACACTGATGTTGAACACAAACAAACAACATTTTACTATATTTATATATATGTTTAAGATATATATAGCAAGAGATGAATATAAAATTCTGCAACATCCTAATTTTTTTATACTGTCCCATTACACAAGGAGGGGGTTGGAGAGCCGAATGGTAAAGCAAGTGCACGCTGTATCATAAAGCCTGTCATTGAGTGAACTGGCGTGGTTTTGAATCTTGATTGTACGTGACAAGCAATAGAGGCGCCTGTTCAACCTCAAGGGTTTTCTTTAGGTCCTCCAGTTTCCCCCCCTGCTAAAGATACCTACGCGCAAGCAAATTATTGACATAAAATTAAACCATATGTTTATCGAAATGACCTAGTTTTATGATCAAGTCGGTTTCCACCGGGCACTCTGGTTTCCCCCCACTGCTAAAGACCCCTAGGCGCAAGCAAATTATTGAAATATAAATTGGAAACCATACGTTAGTCACAAAATGACCTAGTTTGTGTCGAGTGGACATTAAACCCCAGTTCTCTCTCTCTCTCTATTACACAAGGAATGCTCTTCATTTTCCTGGCAAATTCTTAATTCAGAACTAAACAAGACACTCATCTACTGGATAAGTTAGCTAGTATTTTATATAAACTATTGATAATGTGTGTTAATTTATGTGACAATAGTTATGGTTTATTTTTAGGTGAATCAGAGAAAGCGAACTGGACAGTAGCAAGGTGAGCATCAATATGAATGAGAATAAACTAAACTTATTATCTTTACATCTTATTGAGCCCTAGTGTGAGAGCTTGACATGGATATAGGGGCGCCTTCTCATTCTCGTGGGTTTCCTCCAGGCACTCCAGTTTCCTCCCACTGCTTAAGACCCCTATGTGCAAGCGAATTATTGAAATAAAAATTGAAAACCATACGTTAGTCCCAAAATGACCTAGTTTGTGTCGAGTGGACGTTAAACCCTATTTCTCCCTCTCTCTCCTATGTTCATTTGTATTCACTTAATTTTAATATGTATTGGTGTTATCTGTTTCAGAAAATATGGTGAATTTTACGTTCTTGAACAGAAATTAACAGAGTTTCATGGTAATTATTATATTTTATTGTAAAGCAATGAGTCAATAGTTACTATAAATTTAGTTGATGTATGATATAATTTTCACAGAAATACAAACTTTAATTTTCTATATTTCTATTTGGCAGTATGGTCTCAAAATTCCACTGTATTCCCAAGTGCCTGTATAATTATCTGTGCTAACTGTGCTATAGTGGTATGGGTGTATTATAATGATCATCTCAACTGATCAAACAGTGAACACCATCAGATCAGTTCAATTGAATACTTTATTTTCACCTTAATTAAGAAGGTTTAGCTGTTAACACCTTTAAAAGCAGCTCCGACCATAAGACTAACCTCAGTACTCGTTAATTTTGTAATGGTTTAATACTTATTCTAGTATTAGATGTATGCATAAGCAAAAAATATTTATTTTTAGTATTGAATTTTTTGTAATTGATATTAATGTTAAAAGTATAAATATTTCAGGAGAATTCACAGATTGTATATTACCAACTAGAAAATCATTTGGTACCAAGAATCAGGATTTTATTGAAGGGAAAAAGGAAGTATTTGAACTGTACCTTCAAGTGAGTACCCGTAACGTTGTCCCTGAAACGAAATAAAATAAGATATAGTATACAAGAATTAGCTAATTAACTTTTTCTCTCAAGGTGTTACCTTAGACAATTTCAGAGAATTATAGACTTTCCTTACAATGATTAACCAGGTCTCTGGTTCGCTCCTAGTGTTAGCCAAGAATTAAAGTTCCTCAGGACTTTCTGGCTTGGTTTTACCTTGTCGGTTGTGCAAGGATGGCATGCACAAAAAAGATCCCTTGACAGTTGGATTTGGGTATAAGATTTGCATTGTTGCCTGCATCACATTGTATGATGTACTTCCGTCTTTATTATCTCAGTTGGAGCAAAATAGTAGGACGATAAATGTTATATGTTTTCATTAAATTTTAGATATTAGATTATTTTTTCTCTGATGTAATTTTTCAGAAATTATTAACCAAACCTAATCTGAAGGGTAGTGAATTATTATATAGTTTTCTAACATCACAGAGCGAGTTTAATACTAGCTTTTTACCGGATATAAATATAGGTAAGTTAGAGTTTCAATACTAGCTTTTTACCGGATATAAATATAGGTAAGTTAGAGTTTCAATACTAGCTTTTTACCGGATATAAATATAGGTTAGTTGGAGTTTTAATACTAGTTTTTTACCGGATATAAATATAGGTTAGTTGGAGTTTTAATACTAGCTTTTTACCGGATATAAGTATAGGTTAGTTGGAGTTTTAATACTAGCTTTTTACCTGATATAGATATAATTAAGTTGATATTCTACCAAAATATCTGTTGTCCTAATGAACTCTGAATTGGATCTAAGTAAACAGCCTGCCATTTACATTTTTTTTAGTACACTAGAGGAGGGGTTGGATGACCGAATGATTAGAGCATGGGCTCTGTTCTGTATCATAAAGTCTGTCAATGGATTAACTGACCTGGTTTCGATTCCCTGGTTGTATGTGACAAGGATTAGAGTCGCCTGTCCAACCTTGTTGGTTTTCTCTGGGTCCTCCAGTTTCCTCCAACAGGCAAGCGAATTATTGAAATAAAATGAAACATGTTAGTCCTGAAATGACCTAGTTTGTGTCAAGTGGAGGATAAACCCTCCCTCCCTCTCTGTCTCTCTCTCTCTCTCTCTCTCTCATATACTAGTATCTATTTGAAATTAATATGGCTTGTCTATCTGTAGATTCTAATGTTTTTAAGTAATCGCCACCATAGTTATATCCCTTTGTTACTAAATCCTGATAGAAATTTTATAGGCTGCGATTATTTAACCTTGTCTTTAGAAATGTATAAGTTCATGTTAACCTCTTACAGGCTTTAATTATGATAGAAAAGTTGAAACATTATCATTTGAATATTTGTTTTACCACAGGAAAGTTTGTGAAATCTATGCCAATGAAACTAGTAAAAGAGGTAAGTGTTACTAACTTTTTCAAAAAAATTCATTTGGCAGACCATTTTAACAGAAAGAAATATCATTTCATGAGATAATTGTAAAGTAAACTCTATTTAATTTGTGATATTTGATTGAGAATGGCTTATTGGAATAAAATAATTTGACCTAGTATAAATCAATAATTAAACATTTCTTTTTTAAACATACATATACAAGAACTAAATCTGCTTATTGCAAAATCATAAATTAACTTACCAAGACCATAATCAACTCTCAATGCTATCGTATGGCATTGAGAGTTGATTTGAGAGAAGATTTAAATACGTTTGGCGGTTGATGATTTAATGTAAAAATTGATAATCGAGACTTTCCTTTCTATTGTAACAATGGTGTTATTGACAATCGAGGTTACACTGTAATTGTATCGTCAATAATTAGGCTCACATTAAAGTAATTTAACAATTTTAACTATTGTACTTTATAGTGAGAACTGTCACCTTCTTAACTAATCTTACATAATGCCCCTTGAAATATATTTTTAGCGTTTTTAAAATTTAAACATTTAATCAAATTTCTGTAATGTATAATGCACAATATAAATTAAATTGATGATAAGTTGTAAGAATTTTGTTCTTTCAGAATATCTTTTTTTTTTAAAAAAATAAATGTGTAGAAAAAAGATTTAAAATGAAACATGTTTTAAAGCCCAAATACCACTCTTCTTGTAACTGAATAATATGTCCCAAACTTTATTCTGATCAACAAATTGTACTATTTTACAATATTTCAATTAATTGATGATACAAATTTCATCTTAACACACTTAATTGAAAAAATTGGAAAAATTCAACTGTGTGATAATGAAAGGCCTTATGTAAACACTTTCAAATGTAACTTTGATTTAAACATATTTTCGAACCCTCTGGACAAGTAAGATAGGCTGTAATGGATAATTTACACAACAGGTAGGACACTTAAACATCTAGAAGTTAGAATAAGGCCAAATTTTTTTCTGGACCTGTCAAGCCAGCCAGAATGTTACTGTCCCTTTAATATAGAAAACTAGGTCATGTTATTGATTTGTTACCATTCATGATTATATTATGTAAACTAACTGTAGAAGTAAATGTATGCCGAGGTCAAATTTCAACAAGAAAATAAAATCACTGTTTGTTAATTACAGAAAGGTCAACACTTAGATCCTTTCCTTCAAGCTTTTTCCTTATCAACAGAAGCTCCAAAACCTCGATCTAGGTGAGACATTTTAAATTATATAGAACTAAAGGTGTGCTTCATTGTTTAATGTTTTTACCTTGAATCAATATTGGGTCTGGGGTCTTTTTTGAACAATATAATTTAGGGCATAGGTTTTGATTTTCTGCAAAGTTGTAAAAAAGAACATTGTAAAAATTAGGTTTATCTATTTGTAGAAATCGTCTACCTCAAGTATACTTCTCATTCTGGTTTACATATTTCCAAAATGAAGTTTATGTTTATATTCTGTTATAGTGTTCCTGAAAGACGAGGATCAGATGCGTCTCAAAGATCAACCGGCAGTGAAAGGGTATTTCCCACTTTATATCTTAAATCTTCTTCACATTCAAATAGAAAAATCTTTAACTCAATTACAAACATTGTCATTTTGAATATTAGGACACAAAATATTTCTTAACTTTAATGGGCTAATAAACCTCTTTGATTTAAGTCAAAATAAAGTGTTGATTTCCACTATTAATTAGTGATGTTTCAAGCTTTATACATTGAAATTTTCATTATGAAATCCTAAGCAGAAGTCGATTTGTTTATCAAAGTTCATTGTTTCGGCAGAGATAATCAATAAATTCAATTCTGTTTGCTACAATGACCTTGTTATTTTTAATAGCTTAGCAGTAATTTATTTGGAAACAATGCTGATTGTGGTTTTCATCCAAAGAAAACATCTGACCGACCACCAGCTGGAGTTCTGGAAGTGGAGGGTGTTTTTGATTCTCTTGTATATATTGGTAAGATTTTTAAAAATTCTATTTTGATTGCAGAAATCCGAGATCATTAAAATTAAAAAAAATTAACCTTTTAATTTGGCAAGATACACTTTATTACTATACAACGTTTCGGCGAGGAAACTCTCATCTTCATCAAGCAATAGATACAACTATGTCCTGGATCAATAAAATTGTAACTTGTGTTAATGTGTTCAATTACTAATGCCTATCAAAGAAATAATCAATTTTATATTGTTAATCCTTTAAATACAACACTGTTCGATCCCTGCATTGGCCGAGAAAGTTCATCTCGATTTTCCGACGAGGTTTCCCCTTGTCAGTGATGCAGAGGGCCTGACCAGGACAGCTGCCTAGTTCTTCGGATGAGACGGAAAACCAAGGTCCCATGTACACATTGGTGTGCACGTAAAAGATCCCTTGCGAATTGGAATTCAGTTGCTGCCCGGGCAAAATTTCCCTCATAGCACACTGTATGGCGTATGCCCGTCTTCAATTACCCCAGGTTAGGTGCAGAAGCGTAGGACATTTTAACGTTTAAAAACCCCATTTCATTCATTCATTAATTTAAATACAACAAAGTTAATCTTAATCAGTATAACAGAGACATCTACTAACTAATCTCTAATTTTTTTTGTTATTCACAAATTGTTTGTGAATGAAACCATCATGTTAATGTTTGTTATCTTAGTTTTATTTGAATGATTTGATTTATTTTTCAGCATCACTTGTATATAATGTACCAAAATGGTTTTATAGTTTATTGATGACATTACGAATATTATTTAAAGAAACTCTAGAATCCTTTATAAATTGGTATATAAATTATAAAGTTAGTCAAGTTACTCAGGAACATAGACTAGTCAGCATTATACATCTATTACGAGGTAGGCTATACTTTTAACTTAAAATCATCAAAATATTAAATTATGGTTTAAAGTTGTTAAGCCCTTGAAGATAATGCAGGACAATTGTTCAACAAAACATAGAAATAGCAGTTAAAACAATGCATACAACAGAATAGACTATCTCATGCAATATGCAAACCAGAGCTGCCAAATGTTAGTGACAATAAAAGTGAGCCTTGTACAGAAGTTCTGTAACATCTTAACTATCAAACCATTGGACCATTGACTAGAGTTAACTAAGGCAACAATAACCAAACAAAACTGAGAAAGAGGGAATAGTCCTCTTAACACGAATTATGTTATGGTACATAGAGGTCTTCATCCTTGGCAGTAATCCCAGAGGACCTAGAGACAAAGAATAAAGTTGGGCAGACAACCCTACTACTTGTCATGTACAAACTTAATAATAATAATAATCTATTTATAAAGCGCTGAATATCCAACTAACTAGTTGCTCAAGAGCGCTAAATATCATAACCATGCCATGTGACTCAATGACTTACCTACCTTTTGATTTAAAGTGCATTCATTACACCACTTGATCACGCTTACCCCTACAAAATAAAAAATGCATGATAAAATAATTGTAATACATTTACCAAGTTTCTAGGTGTATACACTATAAACCATGATTCCTAATGACTAATCATTTTTTAATTTCAGATGTTTTATTTTTTGATACTGATCCTCCAAGGTAATTAATAATTCCTTTCTTTTTCCAGTCTTTCTCATTTATATCATATAAGAATTATTCTAACCTAGAGAGAACAATATTGTCACCTCAACTCAATATGTTGTTATCCTTTTAAATTATTTTTATATTGAGAATTAATACATGGAAATATGGATGGGTGTGATATAATGTTGAATAAAATATCTTAAACACAAAAAAATAGAGAGTATCAGTATGAACTACTTTGTTGTTATTGCTTGTCTATATATGTATATAATTGCCCTACACATTTTTGGGATGACTGAACGGTTAGCATGTGCGCGCTGAATCATAAGGTCTGTCATTGAATCAACTGCTGTGGTTCTGATTCCCCAGTTGTATGTGACAAGGAGTAAGGTTGCCTGTCCAACCTCGTGGGTTTTCTCTGGGTCCTACGGTTTCCTCCCACAGCTAAAGAACTCTACGCGCAACCAAATACTTTGATTGCTCTATGGCGCTATTACATTATGGTAAAAATATAAAATATAAAACATCTCAATAATAAGAACATTGCACAATTAGAATAAAATATGGTATGCAATAATGAAAAGTAAACTCTGAAAATGTTTAAGCATTTTTATTAAAATGGCTTTTAAAAAGGTGGGTCTTAACTTTTTCTTAAAAACAGACAGGGAAGGAGAATCTTTCATTTCAAAAGGTAACTTATGCCATAGTTTAAAAGCAGCAAAACTAAAAGATCTTTCCCCAAATGAGGATTTTGCATGATAAGACATTAGCAAGTTTTTGTTTTGTGACCTAAGTGTGCGTGTAAGAATATATGGAGACTCACTAGCTGTTTGAGGTATAATTAAATTTATGTTCTAGTCAGTTACTAAATACCTGTCACAGTTCTGATGTAGGCCAAATTGTCTTTTTGAGGAATAAGCTGCTAACCTGAACATTTTATTCTTTATTTATCTAGAACTGATGATCAGAAGAAAATGAGGTTAGAAGAAACAGAACAAGGTTGTTTAGATTATGTACCAAGTAAGTACTGTACAGTGTACACCTTAAAATTCTTATTTATAGTTATTTATGGGGTTTTATATGTTTTGCAAAATGTTTTCAGTTGTTGAATTCTTCAGGAATACAGGTTACAATAAGTTTAATTTCAACTTTATTTCATTACAGAATTTTTTGTAGCTGTCATAGGAAATAAAATACATGAAGAAAAAACGAAATCTGTATTAAATATACTTCAACAACCAAAGCTTAATAAACAGGTATTTATTACAAAGATGATTATACATATTCTGTTTTTAATTTTATTTCTACATAACTTAAAACATAGCCATAATTATTTGTATATAAAAACTATATGAATGACAACAATGAAAAAATACATCACTAAATAAAACATTATGGTTTTTTAAAGAGAAGTTAGTTAAAACTTACCTGAAGCGATCTTAAACATCGGTCAGTAGACTGCCGGTGTACTAGTATTGGTACATTTGTTACTGCCTGTGAAAGCCCAGAGTGTGAAAGGAAATGACTTCTTAACCAGTTATCTGTGTTCCTTAATCAATAAATATTCTGTCTCGCTGGTCAGATTCATGGCTGCATCCATAAACAGTAAGTCGCATTTAGTAAAACTTGAAACACACTGCTTGTTCTCTTTCAGTAAGTCTGACTTTATAACATTAGATTGATAATAATATAATCATTATCGCTCATAAATACCATAGCTACAAACTGTATGGTCTTAACTGACCATGAAAAATAAAACTTATAGCTATTCTATATGTCTAGGTATCATATCATTCTCACAGCACATAGTGAAAACCTGTATCATGTATCAAACTTTATTTACAAATTGACCACTAACATATGCACCATTTGAACACAAAACCTATATATTGATACAAGTGTTGAGTGTAGATTTATCAAACATTGGGATGTGTGTGCTTTATAGGAATAATGGGTTATTGCCATTTTAATGTGGACGTATATTGTCGTTCCTCCTGTCCGTCCGACAGTCTACAGGTCACAATTCTTATCCAATTTTGACGAAATTTGAAATATAGGTTAATCTCAAAAATATCTCAACTGCTTTCGATATTGTCATATATCGGATCAAAACTTCATGGATTATGGCCCCTGATTGTACGAAAAATCATGTTTTTAGCTTGTGGAACCCTGTAGAGTTCACAATTTTGAACCGATTTTGATGGAATTTTATGTGTATGTTTATAACCCAAAGATCTTGGTTCCTGTCAATATTTGCGCATATCGGATCGTATCTTCCTGAACTATAGCCCCTGATTGTAAGAAAAATCACCTTTTTTAGCTTGTGGTCCCACTGGAGGTCACAATTATTATCAAATTTAAAAAAATGTCTGATTATATCACTGTTACACCGTAATGAAGGTTGAGTTTGAATTTTGTGAAAATCAGACCAAAACTGCCGGACAAAATCGCTGCCGCTTGTACAAGAATAGGGTAAAAATATGTAAAATAAGGTTGTGGAGCTTCTCGAGGTCACAATTTTGATGAAACTTAAAACATATCTTTATATCTCAAAGATCTCCGTTTCTTTTGATGGTTGCTCATTTCAGACCATTACTTTCTGGGTTTGTTCTTTATCTGGCAGCCGCTGGTTCACTAAAATATCAAATTTCTCATAGCTTAATTATACATGCTAATATACACTCAGATCGATTATTTCATATTTAATCCAGCAGATTTAAAACAGATCTACCAATAAACAACCTTGTGGCGGGCTTATTACGCATTGAAGCAGCATAGATTGTAGTCTACAAGTAATTCCTATAGCACTAACATGGTGCATTTGAACTTATAATGTTACATTGAATTTTCTAATCTATTTCAGTTATCATATGTCTTACTGGATATACTCATTACAGAACTTTTTCCAGAATTACTGGTGGAAGATAAAACTGTGCAATAGATTTTATAATTGTTCAGTGGCATAATCTGTGATATTACTTATATATATATAATATATATAACTGTGGACGTTTTGGTGATACTCATTTTACATAGATTGTACATAGATTATACATAATATGTTGTATACATAATACATACATAACCCTTGACCACACTTACAATTGCACAATTTATTTCAAATTTTAAATAATGCATTTTATTGGTTTGCAATGAAAAAATGAATCAAATTTGATTTTATTTATTTCTCTATATAATTGTATGATAATATTGTATTTTGTTTTTTGCTTAAATGGATATTGATTGTTGACATTATCTATCAAATAGAAAGAGCATGATTTAAGAAGACTATTTTAAGATGCATTATGTAATATTTAGATATAGAGCTGACCGTTCTTGCTATAAAAGTTCAAAAATAGATAATGAAAAATGAATACATGTGTATTGAAATTTCTATATTTTGAGCAAAGTTATGGCTATTTGAAGTTAAAGCGTAGATTGTTTATTATTGTAGCGACAATACTTGAGAAATAATGATTATTCAGTTTATCACTGTTAACTTCGAACTAGTGTCACTTTAATCAATTCTTTTAAAAGTGCACATCGAGAGTGTTACTTTTATCAATTCACTTAAAGGTGCACAACTTTATCTAAATCTATCAGGTTTTTTCCATTTAAATCTTAGTCATCCAAAGTTCTAGCGAGTTGATTACAGGCTTATATTTTATATAACATTTGGAATCAAAATAATGACCTGCAATTGGCTTATTTAGCTCTTCACATATTTTTAGCATATGATATATTCATTTATACTGAAATGCCTAAAATATAAAATATTAGCAAAAATTTATTAATATAGCTCACCCATAATTTTATATGCCCACATTTTCACGTGGATGTATATTGTCGTCGCCACTGTCTGCCTGGACGTCAGTCCGTCCACAAGGACACTCTACAGGTCACAATGTTTATCCCATTTCAACAAAACTTGACATATAGGTTTATCTCCCTGAGATCTCAGTTCGTTTCAATATTGGCATGTTGGTTCGTAAATTCATGGATTATGGCCCCTGATTGTACGAAAAATTACGTTTTTAGCTTGTGGACACTATTGGGGTCATAATTTTGATCCGTTTTGATGAAACTTGAAATGGATGTTTATAACCCAAAGATCTTGGTTCCTTTCGATATTATCGCATATGGGATCGGAACTTCTGGAATTATGGCTCCTGATTGTACGAAAAATAACGTTTTTGGCTTATGGTCCCTTCAGAGGTCACAATTTAGATCCTATTTAAAAAAATCTTTGTTTATATCACCCTTACACCGTGGTATATCAAATTTGTGGACCCTGTAGAGGTCACAAATTTAATCTGATTTTGATGAACCTTTAAATGCATGTTTATAACCCAAAGATCTTGATTCCTTTTGATATTTGCGCGTATCGAATTGTAAGTTCATGAATTATGGCCATTGATTGTATGAAAAATCACATTCTTTTTTGTTTGTTATCTATCCATCTCTTGAAAATGTGAGCGTATCGTGCCTGGCAGCCGCTGGTTGTCATAGAATTTAAGCAGATATTGATGCCATAATTTGAAATTAAACTCACTGCCTATTAAAACTTCAGTCACCATTTTCACCTTGTTTCTGATTGTTTCATGTGTTACCGAGTGCCAGTTGTACAGGGTCAATTCTAAATGAACATTAAATTACCTCAGACAGGATGGTAGGAAACATCTTTTAATTATCTATGTATTTTAGACCATGGGATTGGGAGACAAGGACATTATCACTTTGTTTTCTTTAATCAACTGACTTAAAGATACATTATGTAAGATTTAGATAATTGGAAGGTCTTGCTATATTAGTTTTAAAAATAGATAATAAAAATGAATGCAATATGAATATATTGAAAAATTCAAATTACTTTATTCTGTGCAACTTTATTTCTACTAGTCATAAACTATCCAAAATAATTAATAATGACATGAGCTATTAAACATGCATTATACAAGAGCTAAATCTACCTATTGCAGGTCTTTCTTTAAGCCGAAATGTTATCTTATTATTAATTAGACCATAATAGATCTCGATGCCATCATTATCCTGCGATAATCATTGGATTTAAATACATTTTGTTATGAATAATTAAACGTAAAAATGGATAATTGAGACTTTGTTTATTATCGCACCAATGTTAGTAATGATGATCGAGGCTAACCTAAAATTGAATCACTAATATCTTGATACAGAGTGTAGCAATTTGACTGCAATTTTCAGAATATTCTGTTTTCATTATCTAGTTTTTAACTATTATAGAGCGAAATCTAAGCTACTTAATTACCTAATCTTAACTCATGTCCATTTAAGTTTAATATTTAATGAACTAATGTTTATATATATATGTGATAAATTGTTAGTGATAAATTGTTATGCAAAATGTATGCTAAATTGGTATTTAGGGACAGAGATTATTGTTTAAAATCAAACTGATATTATTTGCGAGTCCTCCCTGTTCACACAATGATATATATCAAAACACCTTAACAAAACAAAGTATAGATAAAACAAATAGTAAATTCTACCTCACCTCTTAAGATTATCTCGATTTTTGTTTGAATAATATTCTACTGATTTTATTTTTTTTATCAATCAAAATACCATTGTTTGGTTTAGATCAAAATAAAATATTGAATTAGATTTATATTGATCTGATATTAGTGATGGAGTAAAAACACAATAGGATTAATGGTTTGTTAGGAAAGATCAAGTAGAAATCGTCTTTTGCACTAGTTTTAGTTTTTGGCTTCACAGTTGGTTTTGGCTTTACCTATACACTAAGTTTTTCCAAAAATACAAATATCTACATAAATTATAATTTATTCAACATTTTTATTTTTGACCTCAGTGAAAGCGGTCTAATCTTTTTAAATATTTTTACATGAATGAGTATTTATTATGCTTCATTGTGTAATTCTTTAAAAATACCTTGTCACTGATCAATTTTACTGACAATCATTTGAACTTAGGCGACGCTATTTTAATTCATGATTTAGCACCATATTTTTTACACATTCAAGATAACAAAACAAAAAATCAAAACGCTTTTATTACATCCGAGTAAAAGACAAATTACTAAAAAAAACAAAAAACAATCCAGTCCTAATTTATCCAAAATAGCAAGATGAATTGATCGATGAGAATATATATAATTTAATTATTTAGTTGATAATCAAGTCCATTTATAGTCAAAAATATCTTTAAGTAGAATATTTTTTTATGTACTTAAATTTTGTTAACTGACATTAAGTACTGTCTCAATCATTGTTGCGCAGCTTTGTTAAAGATTTTATTTTGTATATATATATATATATAATATAAAACATATCATTGGTTGTATATTTGTATTATTATTTATATCATGTTATAAATCTTTATTATTATGGAAAAAAGGTACCAGAGGGGTTTCATATTCGTATCGTCCTCATTTTAGTAAGGGATAGACAATATTCTTCTCCTTGTAAGGTTTTTTATTGCTGGAATTTGAACCTGTGGGTTGGATCAAATTATAGACCTATCTCTATGTATACTTTAATGGTCAAAGCGAGATATTAGGTAATATATCGATACTACACGTGGATTTTTGCTCGAGTGATGTTTCAATATTATTACCTAATGTCTTCAACTCGAGATCATTAAACAACTTAATATACGGACACTATCCTGCTTGTGCATTTCAATGAAATCTTATGCTTGAGTCCAATATTTTCATCTATTATAATAATGTAAGACGATTGGCAAGTTGTCTGTACATATTTGAAATAATACTATGCCAACATCATGAATGACCTCACATCTATATTTTAAATATGATTAGTCAATTTATGGTTGTTACCACCATTAAGTTTGCATCTTACAAACAGAATTTATCATTTCAATTAATACAGTTTTTCTTTATTTAGGAATTGACTATCCCTCGATAATATGAAATAATATGTAGGGTGAAAACTAGTTGTTCTTAAAGTTGTATATCACATTATCACTACAACAATCTCATGCTCTTCATAAATATTGAATTGTTGGCAGACGGATGAGTTATTCTCAACTTCAAATAAAATGTATTGCATTTCGTGTCGCAAGTCGTTTACGTTTCACAGTGTTGGACTTGAAGACTTTTACATGACTCTGGGTCCGTAAATTAAACATTCTTTAAATGTGACATCGACAAGAAAACCTTACGAGTAAACAGTAAACATAGATGACTTCATTTGAACCCTACAAGCTTCTTGTCTGACCATTGATTTGTGTGAGATACCAGTGTATGAACTATTGACTTTGTGAGTGGCGTAACTGTGTGTTTTTTGCATATAAGACCAGAAAGTCACAAAGTATAGTGTATAGATTTGTGTACACATAAATTTTTCAAGGTGGAAGCTTAGTGTCTGATTCTAGAATATGGTCTAAATTAAGTTAACACATTTTATTATTTGAAATGAAATTTATGTACATTATTTATTTAATAAATTCAATTAAATAATAATAAAATAATAAACAAAATTAATAGATGGAAATGTGTTTGCTACAAATGAAATGAAATGGGATTTACCCGGTAATGTGCTGCCTTAAAGGTTTATTATGGTTAAAGGGAGATCTCTGGTGGTTGGTATAAAAATAGTTTTCAATTTCAATTGACTTTACTATACAATTGTCTAGGGTGTTCAAATTATATATTGTCGGCAAAATTTAAAAGAAATTTGAAAGAAATCTGCCAGGCCATCAATTAGATATGAATGTTTTAAGAAAGCTCCTGGACAATGCCTTACTCTAAGTAGGTCAGTTATAAGGTTATAATAAGTACAAAATATTTCAAAATAAACTACATTTATTTTCTCAGTGAGTGTGATGGTGCCCTTTTAAACACTTATTTGCAAAGTTGTGTTTTCTTCTTTAACTGCTCATTGTTGTAACAAATTTGAAATAAGTTTTGTTGTTACAAGTTCAAATGCTGCTAAAATTATCACCTACATATATTTGTTATGCTATCAGACATTTTTGTTTTGTTAAATTATAAATAGCTATTATACTTTTTTGTTAAAAGATGCTTGTCTTTAAAAAATGCTTTCTAATTTTGATGTCATTTTGTTACAAATATCTGTTGTTAAAATCTGCTTGCACATATTGACATGGAGAAAAAAAGACCTGTATAGTAAAAGGGCCAAGGTTGTTTTTTTAAAATTAAATATGTACATGTATATTAAAATAAAAATGAAATCACTTATAAGAAACATTTTTGTTTTGTGTTTATATATTTAAATTAATGAATTACTAACTCTTTCTTGTGATCAGGTCCTTTTGTTAGGGCACTCATAATAGTCATAAAATGACTTATTTTTCGATCTGTGGGATATCCAGGATTTAAAGTTTACCAACAAGATATATTCCTCCATGCTCAATGACTTCATCTATTTAACCCACAAACTGCACCATACTTATATTTCCACAAATAAATAATATATTATTTCATACCGTCAACCGTCAATCTGTATGTCAGTGTATGACGTCAACCATTGTTGTGTCATCTGTATGCCAGTGTATGACGTCAACCGCTGTTGTGTCATCGGTATGTCAGTGTATGACATCAACCACTGTTGTGTCATCTGTATGTCAGTGTATGATATGACATCTGCATTAATATTTATATTTTAAATATTTCCTTGGCATAATGTGAAGTATCCCATAAAATATAATGTTTTTGAAAAATAAAACATCATTTCGGGGAATTAGAATATATTTTCCACAGGATCTTGATTGTTGAGAATATATAACTTTAATTGCGGGGACATGTTATGTAAAAGGCCTATAGCGCAGTGATGGGGGGGGGGTCTCAGAAACTGCAAGCCAGTTCTATATCCAGTTCCATAACACTGAATCATCTACCTTGTGGACACAATTAGTCGAGCAGTATCAGACCCATGTTGTCTGTGATGGAAAATCAGCCACAGACAAAGGATTTTAATTGGTGTGAGCAGACCTTTATGCTGAGTATATTTTAATTATGTAAGCTAAATAAAGTAACTCAATACATTTAGGTGTGTTATACAAGATACAAGATAATATAGCATCTCGATAAATAAAGATGTCACAATGAACTTGAGATGTTACAGAGAGACCAGTGTACTCGTCAGTTACAGGTATTTTTTACTAGGTGTATGTTATCTGCCGGTACTTCTCTAATAACAACCTATCTTATTTTCACTTATTTGACTTAATGAAGTCAAGTTCTAAATGACCATGGCAAACACATGATATTTACTTGTGGATAGTCTCGGCAAATATGTTGTCAATTATTTTAGCTCGCATTTACTTGCTCAAACTTTGCTACAATATTTCTGTGGAGGTTAAGGCCACTTCATCTCATATGGTATAAACTTAAGCGGTAAGAGCCTGTTGTCAAAGGATGGTGGTAAGGACAATCTATAAAACTATAAAAACAAAGTATAGACTGTATTTCATTACCATAAATGTTTGTTGAAACATGGGTTGTAAACCTAGTGAGATGAGCAACTAGATTACAGTATGTGTATGCGACAGAAGATCCAGGAACTTTATTGCAGCTCGGTATGTGTGATGGCCGATGGGGCGCTAAAAAGGCATATTGTTGCTTGCCAAAATAAATAGTGCAAAACATTTTTTATCTACTCCCCCCCTCCCCCAATGACAAATAAACGATTAATCAGACATTTTAATTTCACTTATCGATATATGATGTTCTTTCACTGAATAATCCTAAATTTAGTAATTATGTTGAATTCATATATCCTGATGAGCTCTTAATTAAAAACACTACTGACAGTAACAATTACCATTCCGACTTGGATCTGCGTCTCGATTTCGACAATTGCCATAAACTTAGTGTTAAAGTGTACGATAAACGTGATGACTTTGACTTTGCGATTGTTAACTTTTCGTTTATTAGTAATAACATTCCAATACCACCAGCTTATGGAGTGTTTGTGTCTCAGCTAAAGCGTTACGCAAGAGCTTGTTCATTTTATTCTGATCTTTTAAGTGGATCGAGGCATTTGTAAGTTTCAACTACAAATTATTAAAACCTTTAAAAAGTTTTATGGCCGTCATAATGACTTTATTGGTTAATATAACATGATTGTTTCTCTCGGCTATTATTCTTGGTATTTTTAATTGACGCGTATCTACTGAATGAATGAAATTGGGTTTAACGTACTACGCTTCTGCAACTAACCTGCATGGGCTTATTGAAGACGGGCATACACCATACAGTTTGCTATGAGGGAAATTCCAACTGCCAAGGGATCTTTTACGTGCACGCCAATGTGTACACGGGACCTCGGTTTCCCGTCCCATCCGAACGACTAGGCACCTGTCCTTGTCAGGCCCTCCGCCTGTATCACTGACAAGGGGAAACCACACCGGAAAATCGAGATGAACGTTCTCGGCCAATGCTCGAACACCCCGACCTCCAGGCTAGCGAGCCAGCACCTTACCCACTTAGCCACGTGATCCCCATGTCTGTCTACTACATCGTTAACACTGTTCATCATGTGTATTTTGTTTAGTCCATTGGCTGTTCACGCTATTTTACCGAGACTTCGCCTAATAGTTTGGATGTAGCTATGGGGGGGGGGGGGGGTGCGCCAGGCATGGTAAGCTTACTCTTCCTGGCACCTGTTACAACTGTTTGTACACGGTGAAAATTCCATAATTTTGCTGATTGCACTATTTGGTTTGGATTGTTCGTAGGCTACTTGTTTTTTTTGGGTTTTTTTGGCCAGCACCTTTGTGTCTTGGAGTTCTGTAGCGATATTTCGGACACTGGTATCAAAGGACATTGATTCTGTTTCGTGAAAAATTTCCCGTGGTTTTATCACAGATAAGACAAGCTGGCTGACGTGGATCGTCTGTATCCATGGGATATAAGTGGTTGAACTATAAAGGTGATTTTTATGCAGTGATTGGGTCGTGTTCATACACTCTAAAAGCTGAACGCGTCCCGGACGCGTCGAGTGCGTTCTGTTTTTTAAAAATGTGTTCTGAAATTCTCTAATGTGTTCTAATATCCATAACTCGAGTGTTCTAAACAGAACAATATGTTTTATGAATGTGTTCTAGGTGTTAGATCTAAATAAATGCCAAATGTTTGGGGCATAATTCAATAATATTTCAAAGATACAAATATATCACCCAAAATTATTAATGAAAAATCACGTGGAAATACAATAAAGTGAGTTTGCTTGTTCTAACTTTATGTTTCATTATGAAATGACTTGCAATGTTTCTCTTGAGAAGGGTCTTTTCAGCAAATGATTTTACCCCCATATGTTATCTTTTTATTAAACTTCTGCACAATTAATGGAACGAATCTTGTAGTTTTTAATCATTTGGATCATGTATGTCCTTTTCAGAACACTCGTGTTCTAAATTGCACACACGAATCATAGAACACTGTCCGTGAAAGAGAACACTTAATGTTCCACAAAATACGCCCTGGCGTTCTATTGAGTTCATTTTGAACATACAGTGTTCTAATCAGAACACGGGGTGTTTTATTTAGAACATACCATGTTCTGTGCAGATGTCAGTTATCTCCCTTATAATTCAAATGACATCATTCATTCTCATTGACGTCATTTGTGATATTGGACGCCATTTTACAACTGCTCTTTTTGAAGTGTACTGTCACCGACGAAGAAAGTAAGAAAGCCACAAAATTCAATGGTAAGTATATCAAAGAATGAATGGAATTGTTTACAAATTGATTGAAATTTAATTTTGACATAAAATAAAATAATACATAGACCTAATAAGGCTAATTGCAAAGTTCGAACTCAACAGTCAAAGTCTAGGCTTGATCGCTTATGCAGTGGTCCTTATTCATTTTGGTTCGTGTTAGGTCATCTTTACTTTAGTTTGAACCACACTGATGGCCGCTTACTTGTAAATACCTCCTGCCTATATAATATTGAAAATCGTGTGTCTTTTTGGGGGGATTTTTAAAAAACGTCGCCTTGGTCTGATTCTGAAGCCGAAGGTACCTATTACGCACAATGTTCTCCGGAGAACACGTGGTGTTCTTCTCCCCATTCTGTGAATAAAATATTCTAATCATTATTACTTCGTTGTAAATCAACAACATAAATATGTTTGAACTCCGACTGACAGATAATTAGGCTAATCACGTTGAATTCCAACTTTTTATTCAGCTTGTGCATCTATA
The DNA here is from genome assembly GCA_917208275.1 of Patella pellucida. Lineage (NCBI taxonomy): Eukaryota > Metazoa > Mollusca > Gastropoda > Patellidae > Patella > Patella pellucida. Next base: position 37,725,689 of record OU795036.1, read on the forward strand.
TTATTCTGTTAAATGTTGTTGCTTTCAGGAGACATGATTAAATAAGATATCATGAAAATGATCCGAATTTGTATGCATCTTAAAAATAGGACCATATTCCTTCCTCGGTAAATTGTCGGGAGCATTTACACAGAAAACAGAAAAATTGCAATGTAGAAAATGAAACGATGATGAGGTTTTAAATTAAAATGATCTCCAAAATATGACCCATTGGGAATGGTAGATTTTAAATGAGTATTTCGAAGCACTACATCGAGGGGAAGGAAATCACGAAGAAGAATAGTATTGAGAATAAAAAAAGTAAGTGATCAAGTTCATTAAGCTGATAAATAAACCAGTTATTCATGGCATTATATATGATTGTGATGAAATTAGAACTGAATATCACTGATCTTATCAATCATTTTCAAGCCTTTTTTCGAATTATCAGAATCTTTGCCGAATGAAAATGTAAAGAAGACGTTTCCTTCAAATTCATGTTTCCGTTATTATTATTTCATATTACTAATTCGTTTCCAAAAATGTATTCAGATTTTACATGTCCAAATTCAAATAAATGTTGGAATATATTGTCGGCATCCGTGGCTCGAGGTTACATTTCGTGTTTAGGCCACCGTTTAAAGCTGTGGTTTAGTGAAAATTCGTAAACAAACTAAATTATGGGCAGCGATAAGGGCCTTGTGGACTTTACTCCATCCATATTTTCGATCCTAAGTTGCTGCCTTTGCAGTACGGTCCATTATATTACATACAACATTTTATTGAGATCTAAGGATCTGTGAATATTTTATTGACTACATGAAATATCCGTTTCTCTTTGCAGGATGTACGAATAGATAAAATTTTGACAACCAAGGAAAAGGAGCTCAGCATAATAATGTCGAAACATCAAATGAGGATATACCTGGAATATATTTATAAGTAGAAGCAGTCATAAAAAAGTATCAATTTGAAATTGAAACTGATATGTTGTTAGTTTTTGATTTAGTTTACCCAAGACTGTATTATTGATGAACAACATACTCGAGGAAGCAGTACTAGATACAAGACATTTGTAAAGCCATTGCAGCAGGAATTTGATGAAATATAGACCTTTCAAATCTATAATGCCCGAAAATGATGGTTCAAAAAACAATGCATGGGTGAACATGCACATTATTTTTGCATTTATTTTTTTATCATACCTAATGCATGTTTTTATTCTATAAAATTCTGCTTTAAGTCGTTAAAACTTTAAAAATTAAATATTTTTGTAATATTATAATTGATAATAAATCAGATTTATAATTTTCATTTTCATGTATTCTTCTATAGAACACTCTCTTACCTTGAACACGTGTCAAGTGTTCTCAATCTGTTACATTTGAACGCACACTATTTTGGTGTTCTCACGGGCTCTCTCAGAACACTTTGACTATGTTCTAAACTAGAACAGTACGTGTTCAAACCTACAATGGTATGTGTTCTAACATAGAACAGTACGTGTTCTAACAAAGAACACTATGTGTTCTAACATGAACTCGAAGTGTTCTGTATAGAACACATTGCCAAACGGACGCGTCCCTGGTGTTCTCAATCTGTTACATAACTAGTGTTCTCAGTAACAGTAAAGTATGTTCTGTAATAGAACACATATACTTAGAGTGTACAAGTATTTAATTGTAGCTTCCTGGCTCCCTCGGCGGGCTGTTGCTGCATTAGGCCCTGTATCCATAGGCTGTTCCCTTGTGGCGTGTTCCCTTGTGGCGTTGTGGCCTTGTGACCCGACCCTGTACCCGACCGTATCCATAGGCTGTTCCCTTGTGGCGTGTACAATGTACGATGGAAATATAGGGAAAAGAAAAGTCTATATACAAACGTTGATGAGAAAGCAAATTAACACAAGACACAACTATCCTTATGCGAACCGATTTTTTATTGATACCTCGACGACGAACTCAACTACTGAAAGTCGGAAGGATGAGGAAGGAGGATGCCGCTATTGCTTATATGTGGGGAGCCCGGGACATTTTCCCCACTATGCCCCCTTCCCTCCCTGATCAGGTACTGATTGCATTAATTTCCTCGCTGGTGCTCATCTTAGAAGATAACATGTCTTCAGACAACGACCACGGTGCTGGTTTCGGCCATTTTTTGGAACTCGCGATGAACTGGATGAATTTTACACAAGTTTCCATACAATATTGCACTCGTAACGACGTGTTCCCTCTAGTTCAGCTGCAAAAGAATTGACATGTTCATTGTCTGTGTTCCCGGTCACAAGCCACATGTTCCGTGCACGAGGCCACATGTTCCCTGGGAACATCCTATGGGAACGGGCACGTTAAAAAACAATGGTTCATTGTCCTTGTGGCGCGCCACAAGGGAACAAGGGAACACGCCACAAGGGAACACGCCACAAGGGAACAGCCTATGGATACAGGGCCTACACAGAACGTAACAACCTTTATCCCTTTGTGCTTTACCATGGTTTTTTCCATCAACTAGTCAGGATATGTTAAGGGCATTTTGTTCAATTCATGAAAGGCAGGTACAGTAGTGGCCCACACACGATCAAAATTTTTGACAAAAAAAATTGACGTCAAATTTTTTTACAGGTTTTTAGATCGTCTGTGGGTGATATTGACGGCAAAAAATGATTGACATCAAATTTTGATGAAATCAAATTCAGTAGATTTTTTTTTGCGCAGACTTAGGGTTGCACAACCTGTTTTGAGTCGTGTGTGGCAACTTATCAAATATTGCGCAACTTTTCAATCTCCGTCCGGACGTCTTCGCGTGCACATCAACATGGTCCCAACAAAAAAAGAAAAATAAGTTCCCATTGGAGGTCATTGATCGCTACATACATCTCCCCGAACTATAGAATTTCAAAAGCAATGATTACAGCAATAGAAATAAGAAATCACAAGCGTAGCGTATTTTGACATTAAACACTGACCCCACCTCCACCATTCTCTTTAATTCAGTCAGTGAAGTCTACCAAACTTGTATCAATTTCAATTTAAAAAGAGTATATATGTACAGTGTATATATATGCATTCCGCCGAAAATATAATAAATACATTTCAAGAGAGGATTAACTTTACTTTTCAGTATAGACATACGGTATTTTGGATCAAGCCCCGCATTTTTTTAGACCATTTTGTCCGGTGCGATTTTGCCTTTTCTGGCTCCTAAATAGTGTAAGGGTCAAGGCTGTGGGTCCGTCTAAGGCGAGGGGGCTTTAGCCCCGGCAATAATTTTTAATAGTGAAAAATAAAATGTCGCCAAAAGCTCAGAAAAGCGAAAAAAGGTTAGGGGGGGGGGGGGTATGGTTGTGGTGCTTAGTGGGGGCGGCCACTTTGCGTGAGTTATTGTCAGTAGCCCCATTGCATCAATAAGTTTGCATCGTCTGTGGCGAAATAAGTTAGTTATATTCTTTCTCTAAACCTTAATAGAAAAAAAAGGTCGTCGAATTTTTCATTGCCCGAAAATAAATTTTTAGGGGGGGGGGGGAGATAACGTTTTGAATTTCTTGCTTTTTGGCGGGAACGACAGAGGTGACGTCGTGCTTCCCGCCATTTTTGAAATTAGCCCACTAGGCCAAATTTCCATGTTTTTTTCCGGAAGCGCCCAATAAACTCGACCGAGTTTAGCATCACTGAGAATGTTGAGGGATAGCTCAGTCTCCGCCCTCGCGCCGCTAAATCGATTACCATGAAACTTTCATCTGGAATTTGAATGTTTGTCTCTTTTTGCCATGAACCGCGGGGCCCGGGGCCATGCCTAAGCTGGGCTTTGGTTGCAGCGATTTCCTGGTGTGTGATGCACAGAACTGTGGTTATTCCACTATAGAGGTCATAGGTCAAAAGCCGCTGGTACCACCCCTCTTCCACTAGAACCGAGGTCATATCTTCATGTCGTAGTGTGGGCCCAAAAGAATAAAAAAATAAACGAAATATAGATCTTCAATTTAATCCGATTGCGTTGCGGTAATAATATAAAGAATACATGTATAGGACATGTCAAAATTCCCAGGGCCAATTAGATTCAAATTGTTAAATAACTTGGTTACTGTGTTGCAGGCAGTTGCAGCCATAAACAAATGTAGGCTAAACCATCGCGTGGGAGTGTCAGATATTTGATATAATCGTGAAGATTGTAAAAATAACAATTAAAGTGCTGCAATAATTATACTTCACATTATATATTGTCCGGGGGTATATGTTGCATAAGGCATTATGGCTATTAGTAGGCTTATTATTATTTATATGCCTCCGGATATAGCCCCTCCCCGAAGTCCAAGTAAAAATAGTCTGGCGTATTTTAATTAATGTGTACCGTAAAAACGACGAACGCCTTTAGTTGATCTGTTTTCTTACATATGGAACTGCAGGCTATAATAGCAATGTTAGTCAGAACTGGGCGGAGACATTAAATTTAGTAACGCGCGAAGTAAACAGCGCCCTCTGTAAACTGACTGACATAATACTGGCAATATTCGATGATTACTGTTACATGTGTTTCTGCCGTCTGCAGTGTTTGAAAAGAGGTTGATGCTAGCTGGGAATAGGCCTAATATGTAGCCTATGTTATTCGAGGAAAGCAAATAGCAGCAGTCGGTGCCGTTGTTTATGATAATGAAGAATACAAACTAAGTTATGGACGAGTTTGTCTGAAGCGGTTAATATTAATTAGTTTACCGTGGCTTCGGGTTGAACTTCATCCTTCACGCGAAAGTGAGATTAGACAGGCGGTTGGATACGATTGACTGCTCTTATGGTCGGTGGCGGTGTCATAAAAGGACGACAGGGGAAAGTTACGTAAATTGATTATTAGCAGGACTACTTCCTGATTACCCTTATAAAATCTCCTTTATTTGCTGGTAAGTTTGTGTATGGAATTTGTTGTGCCAAAATCATCTCTTCTGTTTATTAAATTCAGCTTAAAAATGTGGGCTATCTGTTTGTCATTGTCGTCATTTTACCGTTATAAACTGGTCCAATGACTATGTTAACAATAGCCCGCGACAAAAGCCGTTAAAACTGTCATTGCACGATCTTTGTTTTCATGAACCAAACGACACTACATGTTCATAACACAAAGCGCCTATTTGAAAAACATTGTTTTCTTCAGGCAGGCCTACTGCAATAATAGCATAATCGAAACAATGCTGAACAGATGGGTTTCAATAATGAACGAACATTTATTTTATGATGGGACAATAACTAATTAATTTTAACGATATTATTTTGATATTTAATGTCGATGGGCTATATAACAATTTCGAATGAGTAAATAACCCAGAAAATAGTGTATTGCACATGTAGTCATGTAGCATATTTCTAAGTATTAATAACAGTAAGTGCATCAATAGTTCCCGGGTGTCTATCTGTACAGGAAAATAGTATTTATAGATATATCCTTTCATAATATTTCATTGTTAAAGCATAGAAATATATACTGACCATAGTATATATTTCTATGGTTAAAGCAACAATGATAATATTATGATAGTAATGCATTGTTTTGACTCAATAATCTAGATTAATGTTAATATTATAGTATATCATGTACTGTAAAACACTTTAAAAATATTATTAACCCTATCACACTAGGTGTTTATCTATAGCTTATAAATGGTATCAAACAATTACACAATACACGAGATACACAAATATAGCAAGACAACCACTGTGTATTAATACACACAAACTACAAGTTGTAATATGTCTAACAGACCAGTAATACACATTTCAATTGAACATAACATTGAGTATGATAAAAGGAATTATATTTTGGGGTCAGGAACTGGTCCGCTTAGCACTACTCATATCTTGTTCTTTGAAAAAAAAGGGGGTTTGAATGGCTGAATGGTAAGCGTAAGCGTTCTCGCGCTGTATTGTATTATAAAGCCTGTCATTGAGTCAACTGGTGTTGTTTCAAATCCCCGGTTGCAGTGACAAAGAGTTTTCTCCGGGTCCTCCGGTTTCCTCCCACTGCAAAAGAACCCTACGCGCAAGTGAATTATGGAAATAAAATTGAAGCGTGTGTTAGTTTGTGTCGAGTAGACACTAAACCCCATTTCTCTCTCTCTCTGCAAAAAAGATTAAAACTCCCATCAATTCAGGTATTATCGATTAAATTCGCAATTCAAGATGGTGACAATGACTTTCTGCTTGGTTCCTGGTTCATATTGTACTTGCTGTAGGTCTATGCCTTATCTACATGTGTACCAGTAAACGTGAAGTTTATTATATCTTTATAGTGGTGAATTAATTCTAAAACCATGCCCAACACAAAAATTGTCAGATATGATATACTCCTCAAATTGACCTCAAATATGAAGTGGTATCAAGTGGCATAGAAAGACAAATATAATTGTTACCCACATGACGGATACAGTCAACTCTTTACACCATTTTACATGTGATTAAGCTGAGAGATCTACCTCGTAGGTAACTAGTGTGCCTGAGATGTTTAGAAAAAGACAGATCAAATGATACTGGAAAACAAAACACAGTACATAGGCCTATAATCTAGAGATGTAAAATTGGAATGAAAAAAATGATATTCAATGAGAACATCAGAGTAAATGTATTCAAATTGAAAGTAAAATTTGTAAACAGACTTCCACTAACTCTACCATAATGAAAATGTTTTCAAACAATGTTTGTCACCTTTTATAACCAATTTTCAAAACTTTATCTGCTCCTTTCTCAAAGATAATATAGATTTACATGTAGGCATTATGTTCACGTTTTACAGTTTTAATGATTTTTGAGGTAATTTGTACAGTTTGTCTGTACAGCAATAACAAGAGTAACTATTTATGTTAAAACTATTTTTATGTTCATTGACCCAATTTTTACTCCCTATTGTTTCCTAAGATCTTTTTTGAAATAAACACATGGATGTATGTAAAAAATGTAGCCTACATTATTTTTCTAGCTTAACTCTTAACTGACCCAAGGCGACTTTTGTCGACAACTATAACTTGACCGTTTAGTACCCAAGGCGACTTTTGTCGACTAAACACGTTAGCCGAATGCAACGTTCCTAGCATAATGAGAGTTATTTCCCTTATTAACAGACGTCTTTATTTCATTTGTTTACTTCCTGTTTGACATTTTGACAGTTAAAAATCTTACTGTTTCTCCTTGAAAATTATAATAAAACGGTGATATGTCTAGACCTCTACGGCAACGTTCTAATGACGGATTACCATCCTTTTTGAATGACAGTGATTCAGATTTTATCTGTGGTATAGATTTTTATCGTTTTGCGTAAGGCCTAGAGTAGAACGTGATAATTAAAATAGGCTAGGCTAAGTTAATCAACAAATTTCAATTACGGTAATTAAATAAGCTTAAATTAAAAGATTCGATGATGAATGATTTTTAGTTCACAACAGCCGATCAGAAAAAATAACCATTATACACATGAAGTTTGCATGAAATATCTAATTAAATTTTTTGTATAAAATTTATATATGAAATGGCCTTAAATTTAAATTATTTCATTCATTTACATAAAGCAAAGGGTCTATCTTCAGTTTTTTTTTAATAATATGACTTTAAAATGTATATATATATATATTTTAATACTATTGACCATTATGACGTGGGTTTTTATGACGTTATGACGTCAAACCTCTGGGTCGTTTAAGAGTTAATAAAGTAAATGGTCAAAATTTTGAAAGGTTTAACAGGGCATTATGGGAGATTAGATAAAGAGCTGGCAGTTCTCACTATAATACTTGAAAAGGTACATGTAGGCTTCTGATATCCAATATTTAAGACAAAATAAACATTTTACCATTGGTACACAATTCGTACACGAGGCTCAACATATTCCACAACTCATGTCAAAGGGTGACGCCATAACTTATTTGGAGAGCATGCGCAATAGACTGGAATAACCAGACGCTAGAAATTTCTATTCGGTTGAGACTCCTGCTGTATTTTGCTGGACATAAACTGATTTGAAATTACAGTCAAAATGGAAACAATTGAATGTAAATTAGTTCATATGCCATCAGATTACATTATTATATGTGTTGCTACCCATTTCGGTTATTTTCTAGGTCCCTAATATTAGCAATTTAGCTCCTTTAAGTCAGGAAATGTTGTTTAATGATAGTGGCTGAACTGCTGAAGCATACATTGTAGGTCACTATTTTGAACTAGGAATTTAATTCGTATCAAATGAACAATACATGTACAAAGGTCACTTGTAAGCTTCTATATATTTTGTATAATAATATAGATACATGTATGTAGTAGGTTGATTCTGTGTTTTTTTAGAGTTAACTTATAAATAGAGAAGTTTTGTGTAGATGTTCCATTGGTTTGAATGTTTTTAAACGATAGCAGTATTAACACAAAAGAACTGAATGTTGTAATACATATTATTGTATTGGAATTCTTTTCATACTTTGAGTCAGTAAGGCAGAATGAGTAGAAAATTCAAATTAGAGCATTTTCGTTTTCATCTCTTTTTTGTGCTTTTCAAATAGAATGTCTTTAAAGGCCCGATAACACTCTTGTTGTAACTGAATAATATGTCCCAATCATTATTCTGCTCAACAAATTGTACTAATTTACAATATTCCAATTAATTGATGATACAAATTTCATCTTAACACATCGAATTTAAAAAATTAGAAAAATTCAACTACATGGTTTGGAAAGCTTTATGTAAACCTTTTCAAATGTAACTTAGATTTTAAAATATTTTCGAACCCTATGGACAAGTAAAATACATGTAGGATGTAATGGATAATTTACACAAAAGGTAGGACCCTCTAGCAGTTAAAATAAGGCTAATTTTTTTTTTCTGGACCTGTCAAGCCAACAAGAGTGTTATTGTCCCTTTAAACCACTCCAAGAAAATGATTATCAATTTATAATGACAAATTTGGTATTTGTGGAATGGCATTGAAATAAGCATATGAATATTAATTGACGTCCTTTGTTTTTCAATGTTGCATTTTTGCTTAACCCCTTGAACTCAGCTGGCCCCAGGGCGTGGTTTTCTGGAAATGGTGTTCCAAATGGTGTACTCTCAAAATTTATTCTGTTTGGAATATTTGTAGACCCTACTGCTTGGTTAGGGCTGAAAGCACGTTCATTGAACCATCTTGTGTTTCTAGTCCACCCTAGGCTGGGGGAGCAGGGGGTCTGACATAAGAAGCCCTTCCCCTCCCTCTGCTACATGTTCCCTGTCCTCAGGCATTCTCTGTGGCATCGCCACGCCCACCAGGAATAGCTACAGGAATATCATTTTCTGCACTGTCTGCGCTAGTTAGTATAGTCAGTAAGATCGCGATCAGATACACTCTCAAATTCACTTTCAGAGTCATGGCCATCGCCTAGCACACTCTCGACACACACTCAAAATCTAGCTGATTACGTCAAGGAGAGTTTTCATCCAAGCACTCGTTTGGCGTGACTATTCCGGCAAAATAACTGTCCACAGGTCACAGAAAACCGAAAAGATGGCAGTAGATCGTCTGGCGAACCTTAAAGTGCACATAAGATCGTAATTTTCTATTACATATTATAATAAACAATGATTACTAAATCCATATTACGGAAAGTTCAAATCAATCTGATTAAAATTAACTGAGCTATTTACGTTTTAGTATGGGACAGCCAAAAACGGTTTTCAAATTTTCAAGAACGACCTTAATCCGGTTGATTGGCTGATGACGTCACAGGCACTACACATACTATACACATTATCTATCCAATATATCACTGCCTGTATAATATATCACTGTATCAACATACCAACAGTTAACAAGTGTGTATTGTCGGTAATCATTAGCTCGTAATTATGTAAGCTACACATCACTATATAATTCAAAGCATTTTCAAACGCAGACCTTTCTCGTCTTGAATTGTAATAGATTTTATTTGTTACTATAATATTTCCGAGTGTATTTCACGATGCCGAATTATCGTTGTATTATTGAGAGTTGTGGAAATTCCAGCAGAGAAAAGGGGAATAATGTACCGACGTTTCATAAATTTCCCAAAGACGAAATATTACGGAAAGAGTGGATTGCGTTTGTCAACAATTTAATTACGGATTGGCGGATGCGGGTCGTTTTATCCCACGACTGGTTCACCCCGGGCTGTTTCATCCCACACCTGATTTGCTATCGGGCTGTTTCATCCCACTTGTTATTATAGAAGCAGTTAATTAACCGAGTTGTACTTATTGTCGAATAAACTTCATTGTTTATTATGAAATAAACACACCATTAATTGTTATGGAGTAGTAAAAAAAACATGACGCGAGAGTTGATATCTGTCGTTTGGGTCTCGGATATACGAAGTTTGGGACTCTGGTATACGACGTTTGGGAAATATATATATATTCAAAACACGAAAGAAAAAATCAAGAACCACGTGGTTAGTAAAAGGCTCAACCAAACGATAAAACATTAGTTGCACTTACGGTTCTTTGATAATCATCGTTTCTCATGAAATTATATAATATTTATTTAAAACGAATAATATGCTGATGACCTACACAAAAACAAAATAAATATTTACACGACATGCAATCTTTTTTTTTTACAAGCCCCTACAAATTGTTAATAATCAGTGAGCTACACCTTGACGACATGCTTGTCGTAGATGCTAATACCAATCGATAAATTGGTGCGAACAAGCCACTGGTAAGTGGAAGGTCAATCAAGTATTACTAAATATGCACAAATTTTCAACAATACATTTTGGCAAGTTTTATACTCGCAGATAAAACAAAACAAAAGAGAACTAGCAGTGTTAATCGCGGTCTCAACAACCGCCAATCACCTAATTAAATAAATGCGAATTAAATTCCCAATTGAAATAATAAACGATAACCTGCCTTTTTTTAAATCTGGTGTTGATTATCGAACCCATTCTGCTCAGCGAGTTAAGATTATTGACGACAATTGATTGGTGAATCTGATTGTTAAAGCGCTTAAAAACATTGAATTAATTTAGAATTGCAAAATGCAAAACGTAATTTATTATTCGTTACATATAAAAAAAATCGTTAGTCATTTATTATTATTCGTGCACATTTTCTGATATGGTCTGGTTATTTGAGCCTAAAAATAGAACACATCCCAATTGGTGCATGCACGCTTCCCTTTGATGACAGTTATATCATGGCATCTCATGGGTCGTATATACGATTATTTCACCGTGCAAGGTGCAAATGCATGCTTTCTGATATGGTCGGATTATTTGAACCTAAAAATAGAACACAGCAAGTCTTCTTTGAGGTGTTGTATCATGGACATACACGATTATATCACGAGGTAATTCTGTTATTGAAACCCAAACTGAACGAAAACGGCTCTCGATTATAACGGATGTAAATTTTGTGGAATGCTGAAGCAATTTTAGTTTAAATATCCTTTGTGTGTAAATTACTACTATAGGGCAGGCTGTGTACATGTAATATCAATTCTTTTATTTATAAAAGCTGTAAATAGATAATTTAATGAAATCAATTTATTTACAGCTAAAAAGATAATTTAATGAAATCAATTTATTTATAAAAGCTGTAAATAGATAATTTAATGAAATCAATGAATCTAGTCTCGCAACAATCGGATGGTTTTCATTATTAGATCCGGTATCATCTACATCGCCATCCTCTATGGAGCCACAGTCAGATAGATACGGCTCAAACATAATATATGGCGCTATAGTTAGCATTTCTCGCGACGTATCTGTATCCGATACATTGCCAGAGCTAAAAGAACTACTGCTATAGGATAACTCTAAATATTCTGCTTCCATTCTCTCGGTGTATGATAGAATGACCAATAACACGTGTTAATGATTTATTTATATGATTACTACTTAAAACCATTTCGTTTCTTAAATGCCGACAATTAATTATTTCAATTGGCTTCATAGATGTCCGTAGCGCCGGCTACACCAATTCTACACCAATCGTGTTTCAATCAGAAGCCAATTGTTAGTTTACGGTCGGCTTATTCTGATTAAAAAGACAATGCTACAGCAATCGGCTTTATAAAACAAATTCTAAATTAAAAAAACAGATTATTCCGTAGTCAGTTGTTTTATTTAATTAGGGGATTAAGGAACCAGTCAGGCGTTAATGAATACACACGCCGGCTGTATATAGGTAATTAAGGAATAAACATTCCGAATATGCATTTGTACACTGTGACGTCACTAGGGACCGAGGGGATTAAGAGTGTTTTCGATAATTGGCCAAGTCGTTTTTACGGGAGGTCTATATTTGCGACTTTGAGTGAAGATAGCTGATTTCTTTTTAATCAGATTGATGTTAACTTTCCGTAATGTGCATATAATAACCACTGTCCATCACTACGCCGAGTTTCAGTTTGTCGTCTTATGAGCACTTTAAGATGTAGACATGTCCGCTGATTGGTCAAAAAGCAGGTCGAATTATGATGTGTTAAAAAGGGGATTCCCCAGGCCGGAAAACAGGCCTGTGAAGTTGTGTGTTAAATACGTCCAGGCTTGAAAACCGGCCTGCGGAGTTCTAAGAGTTAACCCTTGTGTGGACACGTCACATGAAAAACATTGTCGGCAACAAGGGGTATTCTAAGACGGAAGGTACCCATTATGCCGCCGACCTGTTACGCCAATTAGGGTTTAGGGTACCCTAACCCTTTACAATAAGAGACGGCAGCATAGCGGCTCGGCGACACAAGGATAGGCTCCCATCTAAGACCCTAGACATAAATTTGGGTCAACCAAGCTGAAAAGTAGACCAATTTTCTCCTATATGTTATCAATGCATCTGGTATCATCAGAATGTAAGTCTGTCGGGTATATGGTGGTGTGTGTGGTATTCCATGCCCAAAATGCCATACCCCCAACTAGGATAGATTACCTCCATGAAAATCGTACAGCAGTGTGCCATATACATGTATCTTTATGTACAAAAACACTCTGACACTGTGACCAACATTTCTAGTGGTGGGGTACCCCCTAAAAGAGCTATGTACATTTGTAGTGGGGGAGTATCCCTGACAAGAGTTATCTAATTTCCAGACCACAGCTCTAGAGGGTATGAATGAAAAATGCACTTTCTTAACTTAAAACTGATCTAGACAGTTATTTGTAGAATTGTTGCCATGGTACACTGATTGTGTTTAGACAACTCTATTAGATGGCACTGTATTTCATTACATTGGCTATGAGATCGCAAAACAAATTGATTTTTAGGTTTTCTGTTATTTATATACTTTCATACAATTTGAATGGACATTGAAATGATATTTTGAAACTCCCAGTAACTGTAAAAAAGGCCTACAAGTAACAGGTTGTTAAAGCGAGAATTTCATATTTTCCGAGAAAGTCAAAACATAATTATTTCTATACTGTATGTCTTTTGCTCAATAGGCTATCAATTTACTATTATACGAACATGAGCATTATTTCCCACCCTTAAAAATTGTTGACACAGGAAATAATACCACAATTACCTACCTTGTTTTCCCATTGCATCCATGCATTTAATTTCCGTATAACGTTAGAAATTGAAGTTGAAAATGACAATTTTGCCAATTTCTCAGCTGGCAATAGTGAATTATAGGATTACCGGTAATAAGATTATTCTTTAACGGTTAAAAGGTATGACTGTTTATGGGTACCAACTATTTTAAGGCTTTATTTTAATAAATTTTAAAAATATAACTTAAAAATTCGAAATTGTAGCTTTAGAGAATACATAATTATTATTATCAATATATTTTAAATAATTTTCATTAGTAACTTTGGTTCAAAACTGTTTAAAAACAACTGAATTTATTTTTGGGGAAAATATTCAGACTATATTGCTAAGTAAGAAGGAGATTACTATCGGCCTATTCAGGAAGTTGGACTGGAAAAGTATTATCAGGCCTATTGATAAGAGGTAAGATTCAGGCAAAATGGTACATTACATCCTGACCATATCCTCATTTGTAATCATTACATTTTTGAAAATTTTGATTCAGAGGTTTTTATGATTGTACATGTGCATATACATTGTATCGGTATGGTGACTATATACTATAGTGTCACAATTACAGACCATCTTTGACGTAGGTAAAAAAAAAAAGTTTTGTGGGAAGAATACTTCTCACACTTGCAGAAAATACTGTATAGTACATTATTATCATATTTCAATCCTCCACCCAAAGAAAGTACATGTAACATCAGGATGTTTATGTTAATAAATGTCCTCCTCAGCTAATTTCATATTTCCTGTTAAAATACTATATATACAGTACGATATGTAACACTTCTCTACATTACATACATATATATGTAAGTTAAAGGGATATGGCTAGATATTATAGTTACAGGAAATTTCTAAATGTGTTTATCTATGAATGATGGCCTTTCATTTACCAATGCAAACTCAATTTTTTCACATTTAAATGAGTGGATTCTTGGAAATTGCAATACACATTCACCACTGTTTCAAATACGGGTACATATAATCTCTGATAGCTAAGTATACATGTACATGTAGTAAAATAGAACATTTTCAGATCACCGACAGGCTACAGCAATGATAATATGTACTTTGACACTTCTTGAAGTACTTGTACGTACACATGTGATGTAATTTTTATTATGCTAATTTCATGTTCCGTAGGTTTTCTTAAAACCAGAATAATTTTTTGAAAATATGCATTTGTATTATGTAATTACAGCTGCATTTATTCGAATTGGCTTTCTCAGGGTTTTCTAATAGCGTGGTAATACCCATATTCTAACCCTGTCCATGAAACCGCAATAGCATATAGTATTATCAGTTTTAAAATATTACAGCTTGGTTTAGTGATAAAATTTGTTTTGGAGTTAATGCCTCACATACTGTACAGTATTTGGTGTGGCAACATGACATTTGTGCACTTTTATACACCTTTATTGAAATGTGATTGTAGCCAATGTCACCCTATCCATTTGTCTGTCCATTGTCCACAATTAATTGCTTGTGGATGCTGTAGAGGTAGAGGCTAAAGTTTATATTAATTCATACACAGTGTGTAATACCATGATTATAAAAAATCTTATAGATTTTCATCATTGAAAAATCTTGTGGATGCTGTAGAGGTCAAAGTTTATGGCCCTTGATCATTTTGACACTTTTATTTACATCATTATTTACAAGTATATGTTACAACATTTATTTATATCTTAGAAATAAAAAAGATTGTTCTATATAATCGCTTAATCACAAGGGTCCCTACTGTACACAGATCTAAGTACCGGTACACAAAATCCATCAATGGGTAATCGTTGGAGGATGTCTTAAAAAGATATTTACATTTATTTGTGTTTAATTCCGGAGATATCTCAATCTCCAATTTAGCATGTTCTACTTAAAAGCTTTTATACTTATATTCAGTATTTCGTTACGTAGTTTAGCCCCGATATATATAGAACTTCGTTAAAATAATTACATGATTAATGAAGATCCATTTAGAATTATTTATATAATATGGTTTGTTAGTTATACCAAGATGTTTGATATGTGTTTTTATATCTGTCTTTATATTGCTGCGATCTAAAATGATATGAAAATGATTCCATATTATTTGTGAAAATGGGCAGAAAACAAAGAGATGTTCTACATGTTCTATATTGGAATTGGATTCACAGAAAGTTCAGAGTGTGTTATCTACTCTTCTAATTTTGAATAATTTATCATTTGTGAATATAATCCTATGCCATTGACCTATGGCTATATTTGTATTCAAAGCTTCTCAGTTATATACTAAGACATACAGTGTTTATTATTTTAAATGTATTCTCTACATCTAGATAAAAGTGTCAACTGTTGTGGACTGTTCAGACAATTCAGCTGCTGTGGGCATATGTTTCTTTCATCTGATTGAAGCCCAAGATTCATGGATGTGCATCATTCGCATTGTCTGGTTAATAAAGATATTTTTACTAACTATATACCCGGAATATCTGCATTAATTACCCCCATGGCAGACACAATTACTGTCCAGTTTACGCTGATTAAGCTTTTTCCGACACCTTTTGACGTGTAATGTTTTAAAATCAAATTTACAAGGTAAGGAGATGATTGTAAGTATTTCACTAAGACTGAAATCAATAATAAAACATATCATGATCACCAAATTGACAAAGCCTGTTTAACATTTAATTTAATCTGAGTGTGGTTGTAGTTGATCTGTTGATGAATCACAATATATGTAGACAAAAGGTGAAAGGTGAAGATACAGGTATAACAACCCATGTATCTAATAATGTTTACTATTACCTTTCTTATTGTCTACATGACATTTTACCTTCACAAGAGGTCAAATACAAGTTTGTTAAAGGTTAGCCAGTGAATTTCTTTTGTATTTAAAATGAATGGGAAAAAATTTACATTGTCATTAAGACCTATTTATTTTGCTGGGTTTAAGTGATCAGGGCCAAGTCTGGGATACACTAGTTTAAATTTTTGAAAAACGCACTTAAAGTCATTGTCGTTATTTGCATATTTAGGTCAATATCTTATATAACATGCCTTATCCATGTTAAAATCTACTCAACGTGATTATTTTAAGGAGCTAAATTGGTAGTATTTGTAATATGAATGTATAGAAACTGATTTATATTCAATTGTTTCTGTTTTTACTGTAATTTCAAATCAATTATGTTCAGCGAAATACGCAATAAGCCACAATTTCTAGTGTCTGGTTATTCCAGTCCAGACCGATAGTATTTATTGCGCATGCTCTCCAGATAAGAATATGGTGTCATCGTTTGACATAACTTTTGGAATATATCTAGCCGAGCATTCTTTGAGTTCCTTGTTACAAATGGCGCTGTAACACATCATGGTACACGATTCGTGTACCAATGGTAAAATGTTTATTTTCTATTAAATATTTTATATTAGAAGCCCATCTATTCCCGGTAAGATCACAACATCAATGTTGATTTAAATTGACAAATAATTTGTTTTTTCAATGTCGAGGACCAAGGAATCCTAGGATGATACTGAGTTCGAGACTTGGCTACTTTAACATCTATTAGGAAAGCAAAATCAAAATATCAATGGTATTAGTTATAATATCCAGGCTTGAATTCAAACATATTAAGAAGAGACCCTTTGAATTATTTTTAGATTATAAATGGTACTGACATGATTTGAACAATACCCCCTGTACATTAATTGTTGTTGTATATTAGCTTAAGATGCATAATGTTGACGACCTCTGGTTAGACTGTGAGTGCTAGCGAGACGAGACATCATTTTGCTGAAATGTGATCTATTTTACACATTTGTAGGATGGACATAGAAAAAAAAACTTACACAGGATGCCATAACTTTACTGTGATTGGGTACATGTTCATGTAGGCACAGGGTGTAACAAGCATAAGTCTGTAACATGCTTGTTCATCCCAAAAAGGCACACACACCGAGCAACTTTAGCGCATAGGGGAGATAAGCATCTGAATGGTTGCTTGTGGGATCCTTCTGTTCTTCACTCTCACTGGGTTGCTGCTTCCAGTAACTCTCATAGCCTCTTGGCCTAATGAAATAACACTCTATCGGCATAACGTAACAGAACAGTTGGAATTGTTCTGACTCTAGCTTTTTTAAGACCCAGATTTTTATAGGCCCTCATGTCTTTCGTGGCCAACAACTGGCTTGTGAACATGATAGTTTCTACAGTTTTTAACAGATTTTGTGTTGGTAACGTTTTGGATCCACTAGTGAATGATCTCAATCCATATTCAGCGTTTCAGTGCTTGAGTTAAAATTAATTACTATCTATGGCTGTATTGTTTTTGAGACATATGTTGTGTGCATATGAGAAGGTGGTAAAGCTAGAAAAAAGAGTTTGAAGCTAAGTGTACCTGAACTTGTAAAGAGGATGATTTATTTTCAATATTGGACAACCTATTTTGGATATTAGGAGAATATTTACAGAGTTATTGGCCTTATCCTGCTGTTCTTTCAACAATTCTCTAGGGGATGCTCGATTCACAGTCCAGAATGTCCCAAATTGACAGAATTGCAATCGAGTGACGTGGAATTCAGTTTTTGTCACAGTTCTGTCAGTCCCGACAGCTGAGGTGGTGTGATTCGAATTGTGATGTATTTTAAATAACAAATATGTTTCAGCTATCATGATTGGTTGAGATTTTTTTCACTCGATTGACGCTATTTTCGTAAAGCCTAGCGCACACTAGGCGACGACATAGGCGATTTCCGTTGCTGACGATGAAAAATCAAAAAATCGCTTAGTGTGCGCACTCGATCACAAGCGATTTTTCGTCGCCAGCGACCAACGCCGCAATGGTTGCCGATATCAAACATGTTTGATATGATCGCCTAAGTCGTCGCTTCGTCGGCGATCAATCGTGTAGTGTGCTCACCTTGGCGACGAGTTTGGCGACAGCCAAGGAACCCAAATCACGTATATAACCAATCATTTGGGGCTATTTGTATCATATGACATAAACACAAAATTTTGAGGTGTCACGTGCTAAATCACGTGATCTGTTGTATTTTGCGGGCTCACCAAAGTCGTTGTGTAGTGTGCGCACCCAACTTGTCACCCAACTCGTCGCTTCAATTGTCGCATAGTCTGCGCCAGGCTTAAATAAATATAGTTATTTTGACTGAAGAATCATCAAAATTAAAGAAAAAACAAGGAGTGGAAAATATTAGAAGGAGATGTTGGTAATACCAAAGTTATGTGTAGCATTTCATTGACAGATAGTGTGGTTTCTTGCATTTATATGTTTTGGCATGGAAGAGTCAGTAAGTAAAGGCGGTTGCTGACAGGAATATGGCCAACATGTGGGAGGAATAACATTAGTCATATTGTAAGAATGTCTTTACTATTTATAGAAGATAGATTCTGTGTTTCTGTATAATGGTACTCTAGGATAAACTATATTGTTTCCTAGCATCGTTATACTTGTGGATTATTTGGCTAAAATAGAATATTAACTGTTGGATGTACATGTATAGTGACTGAATGGATTTAGATTTAAGAAACAATTGACAACTTTTTAAGAAGTAAGATATACAAAAAAATTTAATAACTTCTATTTTAAATACAGGTATAATTTGGTTTATATGATATGTAAAAACATGTATATAGAGATAATAAACAGGATATTGGTTTTTATTAGCCCACATTGAAATGTGGTTGTATATATTGTCGTCATCCCCGTCCTTCAGGGCCGGATTAACATTGTGGGGGGCCCGGGTTATACCAGCTATACAGGGGCCCCATTTTTGTTTGTTCAAAATGTTCGTACTGACCGTGGATCGCACTAGTATGTACATGTACTCCGCCCCCTTGTGTGATTTTCTTTTTAAAATTAGGATTAATTTCAGTGCATCTGAGACAATTTAAACAGCGATTTTATTGACGTTTAGAATTCGTTGACAATTTGATTATTTTAAACAAACCCCTTCTCTCATGATGTTTTCATTTACTTTATATTAGTGAAATTATTTTAGGTTACATAAAACATTAGACTCCATTGTCTAAACTACTATACTGCTATGATTACGTTAATTTCCCGGGACTGGTTGGGCCCCAGCAATCACATCGCGGGATGGGATCCCTGGAACTGGTTAGAACCTATGATTGGTAGAACCTCTTAGTTATGTAATTTAGTTAATTTTAGGGCCTAACCCATCTCTGCCTCCTTCCCCGAAAATCTGTTGGTACCTACCAGTCCTGGATCCCCCAATATCCCTTACTGCCCAGGGCCCAAATCCTCGCCCCCACAGCCCAGTTACTGGTTAGCTTCGTCCGGATAAAATATTAGTATGACCCAGAATTGTGGGGGGCCCCTAAATGTGGGGGGCCTGGGACATTTGTCCCACTTTGCCTCCCCTAGATCCAGCACTGCCGTCCTTCCGTCCGTCAGTACGCTCTAGAGACTATAGTTAATATCCGATTGACTTCAAATTTATACTCAGTGTTTAAGGTCATGACATGAAGAAGACAATTGATTTCAGCGATTTCCGCCAGAGTTATGGCCCTTGTTTGCTTCATAAAATCTTGTGGACGCTCTAGAGGCTAAAGTTTTAAACTGATTAGGCTCTCTGAAAACGAACAAATATGTAACATGGCGAGTATTGATGATTTGCACTCGAGTGTTGGGAGTGACTGGCTCTTATGCAAACCGGAAGTCCAGGTTTGTACAGGGGATGTCAGGTTTCTCATTTGATCTGAAGTCAAAGAGAACACATTTATATAGTTGACAATATAGGCCATTTCTATGTTTCTATGGGGGAGAACTTTATCAAAGCCAAACAAATTCTAATGATTTTCAGATATTTACATGTACTTAATTTTAGTGTATATACATGTTTTGTTTTATTACTGAAAAAAGTAAAAAAATATGCGACAACTCTTGTTGACTGCCTGTACGATTTAGCTTCTGTGTGCGTATGTTTTGTTGCCTGGCAACCTATCTTTATTTATGCATAAAGTTTAATACTAAACAACCATTTAATAAGCTTATACTGTACATTCATTCTCAATGTATACAGATATTAGTCAAATTTCTTAGTTTTTAACTCAAATAAATATACATACTGTATCTCTGTTTTAAGTTCAAAGATGTTTAAGAGTATTAATCAAATAAAATAAGTTCATAAAAGTTGAACCATGATATTCACAGTACACATGTGCTTATATTCATTTTTGGAATGAAAGAAATTTCAATTCAGGGTCATATTCTATTTTGAGACAAAATCTTTAATTTGTTTATCTATGTAGTGGTTGGAATAGTTAAGTTTTATAATATGAATGAAATTGGTTTATATTTTAGATCTCTGAATGTATTACATTACAATAGAACTGCCATTTTGTATTTGTATAACATGTACAGAGTAATAATATAATAGAACTTTAGTAAATCTATAAATATGTTGTGAAAGAGTTTAAAGTGTTCTTGTTTACTTCCTGCAATGTAAACAGAGATCATTAAGGAAGTCTTTGCATTTCAAATAAAAATTCACAAAGAAGTACTTGACTGTTTTAAGATCATGCACAAAAGAATTTAATTAGAATATGTGGACTGTTTCATTAACAGCAGACAAAAGATTAGGCATATAAAAACATTTTTCAGATGATTTTAAGAGGTACATGATATGTTATGTAAGACACCTGTGACAAAGAACACTGACAATAGAATAAAATAAAATGTTTCATTAGTAATGTATACGGCTGTCAAAATTATTTCATTTTTCTTTTTACAGTTAATAAAGCTGTCCATTTTAAAATTGAAATCTGATCTGAATCCTAATTTAGGCAGCCTACAAATCCTTAAACAATTAAGAAACCATATCCCCGGAGATAAATTCTTAATGGCGCTGTTTATGAAATCATCTTATTTCTGCTAATTATACAAAGGGTATAGCCATATTTAATACAGAGGTATTGGATCATACATGTATGCTATACATGTAGGTCATGTGACACCTGTTTGGTGCAATCAGTAACTGCATTGCAGGAGAACTTCATTGTAAAGGACATTTTTATAGCATCATATATATATCTACTAGGTGATAACATCATTTACTAAATGAACAGGCAAGCTACCCTACAAGTGTTGGTTATTGTGTACAGTGATCACGATCAGATAACTTTTATTGCATAAAAATGCCCACAGGGAGCAGCATATAATTACATAAATCACATTAGTACTTCTACAAACATACATGTAAATAACAAATAAAACAGTCCTTTTACTGCATTGTTGACTTATTGCTGATGAATCATTACTTTTATTAAAGTCAATGACAATGGCGCAACTCTATAAGATAGAAGACCCTTAGGTTTTTTGTTTTATAGCAGTCTGAAATGACATGACTGAATTTGTGTGACAGTTTAACTGTTGTTTGTACTGACTATTTGTATAAGCAGGTGTGATGCAGCAAGTTACAAATAAACTCTACTCTTATCTCTACAAGATGTTAGGATGGAAACACTGTCTGTATTTACACTAACACTTGTACATTTCACACATCATAAAACTACAACTAGAGTAACCATGAGAAATTGTATCTTGTATCTTGGTTACAGATTTTCATCTCTAAACAATATATTTCTCAGATTTATTTTAATTTGATGAGATACATGTATGTCATGAGTAGAAATTGATGGGGTTGGGACTGCACCATTCCAAATATATCTGGAAAAAATATAGATGAAGTGCATTAGGGGCTACCATTAGCTTCCAATGTTAATAGTATGGCTATAACCATCATATTACTTACTATATGCTCAACTCTAAAACATCATTACAATCTCAGAACTACTTCTCAAGCTAATCAAATAATAAGTCTGAATGTTGCCAAGCATAGCTTTGGTGGGGTGGGGAGAGAAGGCCAATATGAACTAATTAAGACGCACATGTAGGAGACACAGTTGTTTTATTTACATTTTGGGGGTAGGGATAAAATAAACCTTCCTACTCACATTTTTGTATACAATGTATTTGATGAGATATTGTAATGTAAGTTTATTTTTTTAAGGGAGTATGAAAATACTTGTACAATAGAGAGGTTGGGTTTAACATCCACTTGAGACAAACTAGGTCATTTGGGAATATAAAGGAAATGTGATGGGGGTGTTGTTGTACACTGTTAGATTTGATCCACTGATGTAAAGCCTATTTATATATCAATGTGGTCATTAAGAGGTTGAAGTATGCCACTTACAGAACCGTTCATGTCATGGTCCAGTAAGTAAGCCTACATATAGGTATAATAAGTATAGCTTATTGGTAGTATATTGAGTCTTGTTATAATTATGTATGTTATTCATCGACCAGGGATTTAATTATAGTTATTATATATCTATATAGTATAGATTGACAAATATTTGACATGATTTTGTATCATATTTATCTGAAACTAGGTATTTCTACATCTTTGTGAGATTATATGCATGTGGTATTTGTTTTATCTATGTGGATATTGTGACATACATGTTGTAATGTACCTGTCTTTACCTATTTTACCTGTCATAGCTACATGACTTTAGTCATAAGATAAACAAAGGCTCATATATGTTCATTGTTTGTTGAAACTAAGTTTAGATATAAGTGAACCTACAGTTCAGTAGTGTATATTTTACATTTCTTACTTATGTAAATGAATCTCTAGTTAATTATTAAGGTAAGTAATTTTGAAAATCATATTATATACTGATATTTAACTTTTGATTATCATCAACTTATGATATATCCGTACTAATGTACCATATAAACAATAAGAGCAGCTCACCTGTTACAAAGAATCTGTAGTTATAACAGTTCTAAGAGAAATTTGTGCTCACAAAAATACAAATAATTTTATGATTCTCTTGTACTTAATTAATTTGGGGACTATAGCAGTTAAAGGAAACCAGGAAAAAAAATAATGAGGTGAGGCAGAGACACCACTTCTTGTCCTGTACCAGTATTGAATTGAAATGACTCTACTTGACTGACCACAATATGACCCCCCGTTTAATTTACATGATGTAGTACATGTATACACATTGCTGGGTTTACGATATTCAATGTCAGTTAAAAAAAAATGCGTGAAATCAATTTTTTTTCTCCTATAGGGAACATTTAATATGTTTACTTTTATACATGTCATTGTATTCATACTTAAAATCAATGAAATGAACTACATATTTAATATACAAAAGAAACTGTTAAAATAAACATAACACAGTCATTCTCATGGTTGTAGATAGAAATGATACTGTCCTCCATGCAATACTCTTGTATTTACCTAATAATTTAAATAGAAACATCAGCATTCCATATGATATAAGAGAACCACAACATGGTCATGTTCAAGGTTGAAGAGTATGATACTACAGTGGGGTACATGTTTAATATTAATTTTTATGTGATATGAAAGGTGTATTGATATTATGCCTTCAAGCGAAATTTTTTGTGTAAAGATATTATTTTATGAGAGACTATATAAGGTCTATTACAATATGCGAAATAAATAGTTTTTATTCGCAGTAAGGAAACCGGGAACCCCAGTGTTGTCTTCATGATTCAGATAATCCACATACTACATGTTCATGTACCTATTTTTTAAAAAGTTGCCATTATTTTCTTAATAATGGTATATTTAACTACTAGTACAAGAATTACACTTGAACAATCTTTATTCAGTATAATTTATATATATTGTGTTATTATTTACCTTCCTGGTTTACCGTTAATATTTTAAAGGAGCTAAATCGCTAATATTTGGACCTAGAAATTTACCCAAATGTGTCGCAACATTTTATTATAATGTAATCTGATTGTATATGAACTGATCATCAATGTTGATTTAAATTGACAAATAATTTGTGTTTTCATTGTCGAAGATTTTGGATTATATTGATTTAGAGACTTATCTCCTTTAAGTTACATAATTAAATATATGGTACATGTACATAAAGAGACACAGTGATGTATATACATGTCTCTACAGCTTGTGTTTTGTACTGAAATATTGAAAAGAACATTTGATACCACCAGCTAGATATAGCCTTGGTTTAATCATTATTAGAATATATAATTGAACATAGGAATTGGTGATTTCAATTTAATGGGTACTGACTGGTATTATTAAACCAATCTTGTATAAAACAATAAACAGTTAAAATCTGTATGTTAAATCTTGACCTACATGATGTATGGTTATGCTTCTTTAAATGGACTTTGCATAGATCTATTTAGTCAAAATATTTCTCTTTATCAACTGAATATGAAGTACCATTATATTGAATAACATAACAGGATGTAATCACATGGGTTTAAGCATTAAGGTAATTGACTGAGGAAGTATATTACCAGTATAGCTGAGAAAATTATGGATCTAAGATGGATTTATGGCAGCAAGTTACATGTTGATCTGTAATTAAACAAATATTATAACTCATATATGCAATTTTTATAATAGATGATTTGTAAATGTACCATGTTATGTTTTGGACTGAAAATCACAGTGAAATATATGTGAATATATTTATTACTGTAGCATGTGTTTGTTTCAACCATCTAGAATCTAGAATTTTTTAACAATCGTCATTCAATTAAAGATGCATCAGTACAAGTTGTCATGTAAGAGCTAAATCTGCCTATTACAGGTCTTTATATTGTCTTTAAATGTAATGTAAACCAATATTTAGACATTTCTTTACATAACAAGCCTCTATACTATCGAATGAAAGAGATTTAAATTAATTAAAACACATTCGTCACTTAATACTTTAATTTAAAAATGATGGATTGAGGCTTAGTTAGTAATAATAAGAACTTATGTTACAGTAATAAACAATATAATATGCCACATCTTTTCAAAACTTCAAACAATGACTACTTGTCATGATGTACCTTATTTTCCTGGATAAATATCCAGGCCAAAGGAAACATTGTTCATTTTCTGTGCCACACCTTTATTAAAACTTATAGATTTATTGTATTATGATTATGTTTACTTCTGTTAGTTGTATGTAGTAAATGGGATGTTTTTATATTCTAGTGATATAAGAAGATATTAAAGATGTTGGAACAGATATTGAAGGATATGTACATAGAACCAGCTCTTTTGAATGAGCTTAACGAAGACCAAAAACAGCAACTATTTATAAAATTACGAGAGGTAGGTTTTCTTATATTGCATCAATACATGTATTTGAATGGTTATGGTAGGGTCACACAAAAAATATTATCAGGGTCAAAAATGAAAACACCTATAAATAAATTTAAATTCTGTATTGAAAGACCCCTTACATTGGTATGTGATATACATATAATATATGCAATTAGCTATAAATAAAATGTAGAACAAACATATTACACGAATAAAAAAAAAGATAATTGAAAGTTACAGATACATGTACAAACAAAGCAAACGTCTACAGCAACTAGCAAAAGTAGATTTTGTGTATTTCTGATAACAGTTGTGGAATTATAGATAGGTACATGTTATGTAATTTTGATGGCAGATATGCTTTAAATTCAAGATACCATTTCTGAATAATAGGTCTATCTATACTTACAGGAACAGAAGAGACGATATAGAGAATGTGAAAGGGAGTGGGAGGAAGCTGAAGCTAAAAATAAATTAAAACCTAAAAAATCGCCCAAACCTGGTAAGTATGCAATATGAAATCCAACTACACATCAAAGTACCAATAGAAAAAGTGTGATGGTGAAACTGTTGGGATCTGTTCCAGCAGTCTGCTAACAGATTTGTTAATTGGAATTTGGAATACATGTATATCATTACACGATTTGACTCATCTTCATTAGCCCAGTCGATGCAGAAGAGTAGGATGTTAATTCAACATACATGTAAACCCCATTTCATTTAATTTCTTAAGATTTGAGTACAATATTTTGTATCAAAAGTATTTGTAGCGAGTAGTTGTTTGTGAATAGAAAGTTCCTCATTCTGATAGTTACCAGATTTGAAGGATTCTAACAAAATGTGATAAAGCAGAAATGTAACAATGTACAGAAGGCATTTAAATCTACATTTGAGGCTGGAGCAGAACATTTTTAAATAACAGGCAGTTATGATCTACACCTGTTGTTTACGATATATTCGTAAATAAAATGGTGTTCATTTGCATTTTTCTAAACACTTTCATTGTAAATAAACAGCTATAAACAACCAGATGCCACGAAAACTGTCACATTTTATGAATGAATAGAGTGAATGTATAGCACTTATTGATTTTATAATCAAAGCTAAGATCAATATTTAATATACAGTACAAGACTTATTTAATATACAGTACAAGACTACAAGTATATAGATACACATCATAGAGTTAACTTCTTTTATATAAAAATATTCAGTTTTCTTTGAAACAAAATGAAGTAAATACCTAAATAGCTTTGGTGTTAGTTTTTATTCTAGAGCTGTCATATATTTTGTAACGCTCTTCCTTACGTAACATGATAGATGAGGTAAAACTTCAAAGCTTAAATATAGGTAACCATTGATTTTATTTAATAGTTGACTTTTTTAATAGAAAATCTGTCTCAATTGTCTTAAGGGGAAATATTACAGTAAGAAAAGTCTGTAGCTCAAAAACATATACTGTAGTCCAAAAGATTTTTCATATCAATCACACACTGCCTCTTATCACTTCTGTTAAAGGGACATATTGTGGAAACCTAATAATGATGGTAGTAGGCCTACACCTATATCCCCCCTCCCCCCCCCCCCCCCCCGGGCCTGAGTATTCATCATCATAATTTAATCCACTTTTTAAAAATAAAATTAGCCTTTCATATATTTGGTATTTAGTAACTTCAAAGGGTATGACCCAAGATTTGTTCTGATCAAGATAAGAATTTATTAAAATTGAGTGTAGGCCTAGTCTGATTTTAAGAAAATAAACAAGAAATTGTCACTATTGTGTACCTTTGGATATACATGTAGTCAGTTGAAATCATTTATAATTGAAAGTCTGTTTGAACTTCAGACTTTTTTAACCAAACTAACAATAACAAAGATGCATTATGTAAGATTTAGACAAGGAGCTGCCCGCTTTTGCTACAATAGTTGAAACATAGATAATGAAAAATGAATATTGAAAATTTCAGTCAGATTACTTTAGTGTAAAGCTTTGAGAAGAAATAGTCCAGATTATCTTAGCTGAATGAGTTTATTTATAGTCTCAGTTTTCAAGTACCACTGTCATGATAATAAGTAAAGTCTTGATTTTAAGTCCTTCAATCGTCAGTTGATTATGGTCTTGTCATGTTAATACGTGTAAATATATAACTGATATAACATTTCAATTTGAAGCCAAAAAAAGGAGCGGCATTAGGCAGATTTATCTCTTGCATAATACCTCTTAAAATATATATATTTTAACAGGATAGGTTAATACTTTTGATAAGGGCGATGTAAAGGTTAATAATAATAATAATAATCGCGTCATTTTACAAGGGTAGCAAATTAGGTCAGAGGCCTTTTTCCAATTTGGCCATTGGCACAGATCGTGCTAATGATTTCGATCATTACTGCAGGAAGAAACCGAAGAACTCGGGGGAAACCTGCCTGATCAGACGGGAGACCGAATATCCCTCTCACTTACAACGATAAAGTTCTTGCCCTGAGCTGGGATTGAACCCTCGTTGCATTGGTGAGAAGCCGCCTCTCTATCGCCACGGCTATCCGACCAGCTCGGTTAAATCCAGAATTTCTATACTTGATTTGATAATTGTTTAGTTTTTGCAATGTCTATTTTCTGTCTTGTCCGCAGGTTTATCTTGTAGATTTTTTGTTTTGCGTGTAGTGCAGTACTCCTGCATTTACTAATAAAGCTTACACTGTCACATCGATATCTTATTTTACTTTGTACTAAAACAGGTTTACTTCCAGCTGTCATATTCTTTCATTTCATTCATATGGTATAATTGGTAGAATTTTATAGGTGACATTAACAGTCAATCTGGAAATATATAGCCCCCCCCCCCCCCAATGGTACATTTTTGGTATTGTCAATTGACCTAATTTTTATATTGAATTTTTGAGCATAAACAATAAATAAAAAGACATAACCTCATACTATTACATTAATCTGCTGGACATGATTTTGTTTTTGTCTTTATTTATATTTTGTATATTTTGTAGGTAAAGCTGGTAAAGCTGTTAAAACAGTACAATTTTTAACTGGTAAAGATAACAAGGAATGGGTATGGGTTATGGGTGAACATCCAAATGACCAGTCTATAGAACATATGTTACACAATGAAGCTCAGGAAAAAGCTTTACAACAGGCTGATAAAGAAGCAGAAGAATTACGGTATATATTCCTACTATTATTACCTATATGATCAACTTATATATATGAATCATCAATTGAACCTATTTTTAGATGCATGAGATGCTTGCCAATTACCTGTCCCATTAATCAAAATATCAGTTTATTTGTAATGCCTAATTTCATTCTAATAACCTTTTACCCTCAGGTGTGGGAAATCATTCTACTGGTATTTACTTTTTATTTTTCCTTATTCATCGTTTCTTTCTAATGGAATGGATTTGACTTTTTGCGGGAAAGTTTTCTTTTTGTGTGTGGTTTGTGGTCACTAACCATATCACTATGACATTTTGAGGAATCTAAGTCTAGAAATAGATAAGATTAATTTATCTCATATTGTAGCTAAACATCAACAACACGTACAGGAATATATATATCTAACAAAAGCACCATGCCACTCTGCCTTTCCTAACAAAAAACTAGAGAAATATAGAATCTGGTTGGGTTTTTATATCCAGATTTTAGTTTCTATGTGGGTATAAAATACAAGCCATTATGACTTGTTATCTATTATATTTATTTAATTCAAGTGTACATCATATAAATAGATTTTAATAATCTTTTAAAGAGCCAAAATTGCTTTCACCAAGACATCAGTGGCCTTGGTAATCTACACTTAAGGTGTGGTATGTTAAGTAACCAAAGGTTCCCAAGATATTTGTTGCTCTATTGCTTCTTTTGAAAATAATAAATTCTCAGCAATTGGGGCAAATTATCAAGTCATCTAGTATAAACATTTAATTTTATCTTAGAAGTCATAGCTTAGATATAACTTCAAAACCCACATAAATAAGTTACTTTCTATGAGGCATATAATTGTAAGTAGTAACATTCGACAAAGTAAGTTTGCCTACTAATCTACTATTACTAACAAAAATATGATCCTGACATTATCAAACCTTGATGTTTTACTTGATTGAAGAAAAAAAGATTGTCTATATGAGATTGGTATAGACAATTGTATATCAATGAAGCTTGTATTATAGTGTTAGACTATAGTTATAACAGTGTAGTCTATTGAGCCAAATATTCAGTTAGTGTAGAAAGTTATTCAGTTCATATATCTAAATGTAATTAGTAAGTTTTTTTTACCCAAGGCCATAAAATGTAAGACAGAAAATTGACTGAAAAGACTTATGCATTAATGTCACTGGCAGGGCATTTCCTAATAAAACTCACTTAAAACCAATCAATCAGTCACATATTTTTGTACTTTCTGTGAAAAAAGATGATAAAATTATATAAGAATATTGCTGAAATATCTACGAATCTGCCCTCTGTCCGAACACACATTTCAAACATTTTACTTTACAACTCAATATAATTCATATGTAAATAAATTTATACACATTTATACAACATAAGACCCCTGTGCTGGGTACCAAAAATCTGGAATAGACATTCAGTAGCATCAAAGCATTTTTAGAAACCACACTGAGAACGTTTGCCTAGTATGGGGAAAGGTCAATTCACTGGACATTTGAACAGCAGTGTTTGTTTGAAAATATTCAAGACAAATTTATTTATTACATAGTGTACATATGACAGTCTGTAGATTAATTTGCATGGGCTTAAATTAAGGAAAGCAGGTTTGCTAAACAATTAATTGTTTGATCATTCTCAGAACCATTAAAACATGCATTTGAACAAAATTTAAAATTTGTTACAAATTGGGAGCTTTGTGTAACACATATTTTGAAAAATGGCTATTTTGTGTATTGGAGAATTTGTGCAAATTATTATAACCTATTAAATCATAGTGATAATGGTACATTTAGTGGGTCCTTTATATGGCTAATATAGACTTAGTGATCTTTATACTGCATGTTAAAAGGCTTATACAACTTGCTTGCATGTACCAATGCATGGTTACAGGGTAAAAGAAGATTTAGAATTAAGGAGACAATATGAAGAAGAAAAGAGGCGATTGGAAAAAAAAAAAGCTGAAAAAGAAGCTGAAATACGGTCAGTAGATAAACTTTAGTTTCAATCAGGAGGGAAAATATTTTCTCATTCATACAATATTAGGTCAATATGTACCGCTATTTAACGGGAGAATTTGGAGCAAGTGTGTCTAAACATTTTTATTCTTAGCAATATTTCATTTCTTTTAGATTTTTAATTTTGTTTGCGTTGTAGAGCTTTTATTTTAGTACCGTAGTATCATTTGCATGTCTTCAAAACATTTCCTTTTGATAGTTTTTTTTCAGTTGATTTAAAAAAAATAAATGTTAATTTGTTTTCACTTAGTAACCTGTCAGAAAGGCAAGTATAAGAGAGCCAGAGGCATATTATAATATTATGTCACAGATTACAGCATAATAAGGATGTTTTTGATTAAATGTGTGTTTGCATGATAAGCATGTCTAATAAACACTGATTATGTATGATTGGTTTTCATGTCTCCCCACTAGTGTTACTAACATAATGAGTTTAATAATATTACAACATGGGCATGTCCTTAATTACAGCTCAAATAATCTAATATTATCTACTTAATAATGGTAGATTGTGTCTGTATTAAATTCTCTTTATTTAACTTTCGGGATCGCAGTGGCTCAGTGACTAAGACGTTGGCTCACAAACCTAGAGGTCCTGTGTTCGATCATAGTGTTGGCCAAGAAAGTTCATCTGAATTTTCTGGCATACCTCTTGCAAGAGAAATGTAGAGCTATTCAGATGGGCCACAAAACCATGGTCCCATGAATACCTTGGGCTAAATTTCCATCATAATACACTGTATAGCCGGGCAGATGGAACACAAAACCAATGTCCCGTGAATACATTGGCGTGCATATTATAGAATTCTTGGCAGATGGCATTTGAGATAACAGTAGGACATAACACCTCTGCCTGGGCTAATTTCCATCATAGTACACTTTATAGCTGTTCGGATGGGACCCAAAACCAATGTCCCATAGATACGTTAGTATGTGCGTAAGCGAATTATTGGCAGTTGACATTCAAGATAACAATAGGCCATAGCACCACTGTCTGGGCTAAATTTCCATCATGGTACACTGTATAGCCACTCAGATGGGACACAGAACCAAGGTCCCATTAATATTTTAGTGTGCACGTAATCGAATTCTTGGTAGTTGACATTCGTGATAACAGTAGGACATTAAACTCCATTTTATTTCACTTCTGTTTAACTTTCTGTTAAAGTGTTCAAAGACATTAAAATTTACTACTAAACTTTGTATACAGTTATGATTTTCAGATCTAAACTTCCTATTTTCTGGGATTTAGGGGCAAGAATTTACTTTTGCAACAATATCCCAGATTTTTTGAGTTTTAATATGAAATTGCTGTTAGGTTATCTTATGGAAATGAAATAAAATGATATAATACATTTATTGGTGTAAAATAATTAACAAGTATCATTGGTTTTGTTTATTTTATAAATATGCTTTTGATATATATGTTTACATTTAACAGGCGTAAAAAAGAGGAGGCGGAATTATATCAAACATTAAAAGAAGCGAGATTAGAGGCTGAAAGATTAGAAAAAGAAAAGAAAAAAACTGAAGAGGAAGAAAAACAGAAATTACAACAATTACAAGTAAGAGTTGGATAATGTTTTGTTTAGAACTGTGAATCTATCTTATCATTGTCACTAATTATCATGTTAATGATTGTTGATTTGACATAAATTTGTACAATACTCTGCCACCTAGGGGGTTAGCGTGTGCATGTTTTATTATAAGGTCTGTCATTGAGTCGACCTGTTTCATTTGCCCAGTTGTACGTGAAAAGGAGTAGGGTCGCCTTTCCAACCTTGTCAAGATTTTGTGTGGCTGTCTTACCTTGCTTGCTCAACTATAATTTAATCTCTTTACATGAACAGGAAATTCAAGAAAGAAATCGCAGAAAATCTGTGGAAAGAGTTGATACATACAAAAATAGAAGAAGTACAGAAATTTATTCCAAATGGAAAGAAAATCGAGAGATGTTTGAGAAAATGGCTATAGAGGGCAACAAAGAAGTAGAAAAATCATGGAAAGAACAAGGTCAGCTCATATATTCAATTTAAATATATATCCAAATTTTAAAGAGATTAAACATAAATGGTTCCCCTAGATTTATATTATATTCCTTGTAGAATATATTACATTGCAGTTATTAGAGCTGGCCTTGTTTTTCTGAAGCTACCAGTAAACGTATAATATTTGAGTTTAAGAGAAAGTTTTTGCAGCACAAACATCAATCAAGCATACTCTGCATGATGTGTCACACATTTTCTTTGATTTGAGGATGGCCTAGGTATTATTGGCAAACAGCAGAGTTACATGTAAAATCGATCTGACAGAAATAGCTTACTTTGGACACTATTTAAGAGATTTGCTACCTGCCACCCCATCTATTCTAGAACATGAAGTCCAACCTTGAGTGGTGTGTAGCGATTGAGCACATCTGATCATATTAACCTTTAAGTTTACTAAGTTGACTCACAAACTTAACTGTCAAATCTCAATAATAATGACGAAAAATATTATCCTTGAGAGGCATTTAGCAATTGAGCACATTAACCCTCCCACCTAAGATAATCAATAAAAGATAAAGTTTAAGATAGATAAACAATAATATTTTAACTGATAATAGTTATTGTTAATCTGTTTTTATTTGTACAGAAAAGAAAGCTAAAGAAGCTGAACAAAAAAGAAGAGAGATGGCTAGACAAGCTAGAAAAGAATGTATAGAATCGTTAAAACGTGTTAATAATAAAATACATGCTACCAATGCATTCAAGGCATCCGGTAGACTACCTCCAGACCTTAAACCTCCACTTCCACCAAAGTATGTATCAATTACTCTCTTGTTTCAAGGGATTCAACTAGAACCTCAAACTTGTATAGTGTGATACCTCTGTTGCTGATAACAAAATTGTGTTTAGTCATTCCAATTTGAATATCTCTTGGCAGTGAGAATAACAAAATCTTAAACCTGATTCTATTTCAGTCAAGTTCATTTTCGCGTTTAAGTTACAGCTGAATTTACATGAGCTAATTTCTGTGGAAAATTCCCCATGTATTTGGTAAAGTTTAGGGTTCTATATAACAATGATAAACTGGAAAATATAATTAAAATTCAATTATACATATTTGTAATTTTCTAGAAGTTAATAATAGTATTTGTTTGTTTTACAGAAGAAATGTTTTAAAAGATAAAAATGTTATTAGAAAATGTAAGCACAGAACGGAACCACTGCCACCAGATCGTAAATCAGTTGTAGAATGGTTTATAAGTGAAGAAAAACCTAAAGGTGCTGGTATTGATCCAGATACTGGTAATGTAGCAGAATGGTTTCATGGTTAGTATTGTTACTTGATATCTTAATTTAGAATTAATCTATAAAATTGTATTAAGTTTTGAAGTGAAATGTCTGGACCTTTTTTGGACATAACAGAAAATGATCTGTCTTCTGAACCCTTTGAAACAAAATAACTCTGCTTTCGGGGAAGACTGTTCAAATCTGGTGTAGATGTTCATTAGAATGAATATCTTAACTGAGCATTTTCTGTGCAGGCCATGCAGAGTTAAAGGCGAATACTACTCAAAAAGTTGTATAAATTTGAAAAATAACGTTAATATTTGAATATTTTTGGCCCTCTGAAATTTTAAAAGTCACCCTGAATATTTTTACAAAGGAAAAATATACCTATATATAATTGTTTCGTTTGACATGATACATAGAGTTTCAGGTCTTGAGATGAACAAGATTTTTGATAACTTGAACAGCTAAATTCATCATAATAAGTGTTTTGTATACTAAATGTTAGCATCGGCCAAACAATTTCTCATGATTTTCTGATAATTACTTAACCCGTTAACTGCGTATGACGTTATATTACGTCATGGACAACTGTGACGCAGTGTGCGTAGGACGTAATATAACGTCTTGGAGGTATTTTCCCCAACCATACGATCGTAGCATGTGCAGGACATAAAATTACGCCTGGAAGAGCAAATCTTTTTTAAATGAGAGGCCACTCTATTTAACGTTCGTTTTAATATGGATTCAGACTACTATCTTTTGTATTCAGGAATAAAATGGCCCAACAATGATGTTTTTTGTCAAATTAATTACACAATAAGGGGCAGTTATCGTTTTAAAAACTACACAGTTAACGGGTTAATGAGTTGTTACTCTAATCAGATTTTACAAATGTTTCATTACCTACAGAAGTAATAATTTGCGACAACTCTTGTTGACTGCCCAGACGATTTGTCTGTGTATATTTAATAATATAAATATTTCAGGTATTATAAGTAGACCTGATGCAGAAAGATCATTAGAGAAGAAAGCTGTAGGATCTTTTATTGTACGAGTCAGTGAACGTGTGTGGGGTTATACTATATCTTATAAAGCTCAAGACAGATTAAAACATTTTTTAATAGATACATCAGAGGATGGATATCAGTTTTTCGGTGCTAATCAAGTTCAGCATGAAACATTATCGGATTTAGTCAAATTTCATAAAGTAAGTCTTTAATAAGATAAACTGAATTTTGTTTGTATTGTTTTAACTGTCAAAATTTCAAACAGGAAGTAACAACACAGAAAAAGTCATCTGTTCATGAGGAAAGTAACTCTGATTACACTTTAAACGTTGCATTCGGCTAACTGACTTTGTCCACAAAAGTCACTGTGGGTACTTAACGATAACATTATAGACTTCGACAAAAGTGGCTGTGAGTCAGCTAAGAGTTAAGGACAGATATAGTTGATACGTTTTGTTATCAAGTAGGGGAAAAATAATTCCTGGTGTACATGAACAATAATGAACCAATTTTCAGTTTATAAGGGGCTTAATATGTGTTAATTGCCAAGAATTTAAATGTGGATAAATCTCTCCAAATTTGTTTCACATACAAACACTTATACAAAACCATATTAATTCATAGAAATTGATGGTGGGTTTTATTGCTGGAAAGTTAAATATAGATTCTTACCAGGTTAAGAATCATTTTTGTTCTTTTCTTAAATATTTTCAAACCATCCACAAAACATGTTGGCTCATATTCAGATTTTTTCAAATACCAAGAATGTATTCTGAATCTGTGGAAAATCTCGATTCGAATTCAGAGCTACTAGACATTATTTTGTTCATGTATGGTGGTCAAAGACTAAAGGGAGATAATTATGGTAGGCTGGTTTACTAGGTTATTTTGGGACTAACATATTGTTCAATTTATTTCAATACTTCACTTGTGGGTAGGGATCTTTAGCAGTGGGAGGAAACTGGAGCTGAGACAACCCACGAGGTTGTACAGGCGAGGTGACCCTACTCCTTGTCATGTACAACCGGTGGAATCGAAGCCTCGCCAGTTGACTCAATGACAGACCCCTGTGATGTAGCTTGCACACGCTAACCATTCAGCCATCCCCCCGCCCAGTAAATGGGTGATAAATTATTATATTTGATATATATATTACAGGAAACATCTATAACAGTTATTGGTGAGGAGAAATTATTACATCCTTGTGGTCAGACAGTAGAACCTCCAGATCATGCTGAACTATTTCACAGTCGTCTACAAATAACACCATTATAGCAGGAAAACCGTGAAATTATACAAATATCATATTGAGCTCAATAAATCTACATGATAATCACATGTAGCATAACACTGCATAGTATTTATACTTAATCAACTCTTGTCTAGATTTAAATATCTTTATATAGTATATAATACAATTGTAACAATAGATGAAGACAATATTTTTTTTGCAATAAGAATTCATTTGACTGAATTTAAAATATTTACAACTAAGAGATGTGTTTAAAGATTTCTGGTGTAAAGATTATGTGATATTGATTTCAGTAATAATTCATCAAATTGTATACCTATCAATCATAGGTCAATATGACATATTTATGTATTATTATGGCACTAGTTTTCATATTTCCTACAGATCTGATAGAATTTATGATATTTAAGGTTCTTTCGATAAATAACTCTAACCCATGCATGATATCTACCTACATAAATTAAAACAATTAATTGATCTGGACTGTGATCAACAAACACATGCATGTCAATTTTTTTTCTGATCCTGTAAGCATTATAATTATATATACTATATATTCACAATAACCAGCATTCTTCAGAGCATTAAATATTTTACATTAGTTTTGTACATTTTATTTTATAAGATATAAATGTTTCATTTTGTATCAAAAGGCCAGTTTTCCATTCAGGCGGTTTTGCTGGTTACATGGAAACGGTTCCATTACATTTGCATCAGCCTGACTTTTTCGCTGGCGAAAAAACATGTAAATGGACAATGGGCCTTATTCATGTCAAAGATCATTCTTCATATTCATTAACTTTCTGGATTTTAATGAAGTTGTTATTTTGTTGTATTCTTAATTATCACAGAATCGATATTTGTTATAGAATACCATTCCTCGTACCGTAATATTTGCAATAATTCATATTTTAATATGTGTGTAGCAAGTTGATCGATAAGTTATGATAAATAGCGTTTTTTTTCTAAAACTAATGCATTTATTGTATTTATCATGCTGCTGTGAATTTCAGTATTACAAAATTGGATGTCTGTTATGTAATATATTTACTGATTGTAGTTGTAGCTGATAAGCCATCAGAGAAAATTAAATTTCCTTAATATAAATTTTGACGGAAATTCCAAATAAATTCTGAATAAGAGGAACAATTTGATTGAATGTTGATTAGAGCTAATGATATTACCTGTATATAACGAGAAGAAAGTGAGCAAGAGAACAAATGAGTAGAACGCTTGTGTAGCTTATATTTTGTAAATAAATTAGCCATAATATGGATATTTATATCTCCTCAAACATTTCGCCATAGTGTTTCATGTCATATTTATAGAATTTTAAATAAAAATTTGTGACATTGGTTTTAAATCAAAATAATTTAATATATGTGTACATAGAAGATAATTGTGCTTTAATGGCTTTATCTGCATATAACAAATTTCTATTTTTTTTACTGTGATGTAATTATGATATTGTGCTCTAGAATATCTGATAATTATGAATGCTTAATTTTCTTCCAAATTGGGTAACATATTCTGAAAAAGATTTTGTCAGGTATATGTGATGAAATATTTTGTCTTCTGTGAATTTGCATGGGCATTAATTTTCTGGAGCACTTATTATGGATTTTATTGCATCTACTTCTGATGATCTGAACAAACTTGTATTATATCATAATACAGACAAAACTATGTTGAATATAAAACTATATATTTCAGTAAATTATCTTTGAAATAAAATGTGAAAAAAATAATTCTTGTATGTTGATTTTTAATCCATAAACCCATGCTGTGAAGTTATTTCGTCACAAAATTGTTGCCAACAGTTAAATTAGATTAAATTCTGGGTGGAAAGGCCTTCAAAGTGTTTCTTTACTGAATTAGGGCAATCATTCCTTGAATCATACTATTCAATCCAATAAAATCTTATCATAGACCGCTTTAACTTTAAACAAAGACAATCCCTTTGAAACAACAAATCAATTAATGCTGCAAATTGTTATACTGTTGACTCTGTCTTTTAGTTAATTAAACTTAATGTTGGTATTGATTTTGGTGGAGTTTTTCAGGTTAAATCTATAGATGAATTGCATGTAGATATTAAATAATGTCTGACCATGTTGCCAACTATGTGTTAGAAGTTATGCCATTGTTACTATAAACAAACTAACGTGACCTAAATGTTGACCCACTAAATAAGTAAATAGAGAAGGTAGAGATATTGTCATGATGACATTAAGTCATCTACCCTACCACCTAAACCGATCTTAAGACAATTAGGAAATAATGTACATGTAGTTAACTTGATCTATCTGTTTTGTCATGTTGACCTGCAAAAACTGGTATAACAAGTACATTTAAATTCTTTTACATACATTGTTTTAATTTATTTTCTTAGTCCAGCACTTTTAACAACTTGTATGATGCTGAAAATTGGGCTGTACTTTTGACATGGTTATGCTATTCACTTTAATTGCTGTCTTGAGAAAATTTCTCTCATAGCATATTGCATGGTCCCCATTAGCTCAGTCAGAGAGAGAGAGAGAAATGGGGTTTAACATCCACTGGACACAAACTAGGTCATTTTGGGACTAACATGGTTTAATTATATTTCAATAACTCACTTGCGCATGGGGTTCTTTAGCAGTTGGAGCTAACCGGAGGACCGGGGAAAACCCAGGAGGCTGGACAGGCTACCCTACTTCTTGCCACGTCATCCGGGGATTCAAAACTGCGCCAGTTGACTCAATGACAGGCTTTATGACAGCGCGCACGCTCCATCCAACCCCCCCTAGCTCTGTCAGTGTAGAAAACAATATTTCATTTCACTTTTTGACTTTTGTTACATGTAATATGGTGGATAGAAATTTGGCTCAGACATTGGCATCTTTTCACACTTTTCTTTGAATTCCAACTGTCCAAGTTCCTTTACCTGCATGCCAATATGTACACAGGTGCATCTTATTTTTTCCACCCATCCAAAACCATTTTGGCTATTTACTTGTTAGACCCAAGATTTTACTGGTTTAAAGTCAGATTTCATTTGCAGATCTGTCTTGTTAGGCCAACAATGTTTTGAAATAAGATAAAATATTCAGAAAAATGATACAATCTTGAGACTCTTCATCATTTGTAATTTGAAACTAACAAGGTAAATTAATTACCAGCTGATTCAAAAAAAAAAGCTGGTTCACATCAACTCTCAGAATGATCAAGAACAGACATGGGATGGGACTATGAGATAATATTTAATACTGCCATGGTGAAATAAAACAATACATACACCTTTATTTAAATATAAAGTATTATGCAAAAACACTTCAACATAATTGCACATAAACCGATATATACATGTACACACCAATTTTAAGAACACATTATAAATAATATAAATATACAATAAAATAGTTTGTAAATATACATCGTTTAATCTCTTACATAAGATTTAATTCTCTTGGTATGAATATCGAAATGCATAGATCAATCTTAAAATTTATAATGGCTAATCCACTTACTCAAGCAGATCATGATAAGAACAAATTCAAATTTATTTCAAGTATAAAGTTGAAGATTGCACACAGTTTTGGATCCCTTTGTTACAGTATGAAGCTACAGTGGTGATACTATGCATAAAATGGTTTCTCTTTTACATAATTCAGTGTACTGTACAACATATTACACTAATTCATGTAACAAAAAATATAAAAAATAAATATTGGTTTGAGTATTTGTATTTCACATATTTACAATAATGTACATTATTTACATATACTTTTTACAATGTTTTTCAGAATCCTGAACTTATTCT
Organism: Patella pellucida; assembly: GCA_917208275.1. NCBI lineage: Eukaryota > Metazoa > Mollusca > Gastropoda > Patellidae > Patella > Patella pellucida. The sequence continues at coordinate 37,765,865 of OU795036.1, forward strand.
TCCCATATTTTGATTATATATTGAGATTTTTAAGATGTAAATTTTGATTTGATTGATTGCATGCTGCTTCTGTTTGCTTGTTTAGTGATTCTCATTCTGTTTACTGTGATAAGAGATACTGATGGATTATACCGTTGTCAGACATTAGGTAGGCTGTTATTATCACGGTCAGAATCATAAGCGTTATGCTAGAAAATACAAATTAAATAAAACATAATTTCACATTATTAAATGAAAATGAAGGAAAGAATTTTATCCGATTTAGATGAAACTTGAAATGTATGCTAACAACCCAAATATCTTGGTTCCTTTTGATATTCGTGCATATCAGGCAACAACTACCTGGATTAAGGCCCCTGATTGTATGAAATCTTGTTTTTAGTGTGTGGTCCCTCTAGAGGGCCAAAATAACCAGACAAAATGACCATTCCTTGTACACAAAGTGTTGAAGTATGAAAATCCTGTTTTTAGCTTGTCGTTCCTCTACAAGACTGAATCTGCCTCGACAAAGTGGCTGCTCCTTGTACGCAAATAGTATGGTGATTGAGATTGAATTTCGTGAAAATCAAACTGAAACTACCTGATAAAATGGTTTTAAATAGTGTAAAAGTACGTAATACCAAGGTTGTGGACAATCTAGAGGTCATAATTTTTGTCTGATTTTGATGAAACTTTAAATACATGTTTATATCTTCGAACGGCTGGGGACAAAAATAATGTAGTTGAATAAATTACCTGATTTGAAGAACCCATGAAATCTAAAGTTGTAATATGAGGTATCATAGATAGATTAGACTTCTTATTCATCTTTTCTTTGGATTTAGCTGGGAAAACAATCAACATAAAATATTTACTGGTGTGTCAATAATACAGACATACAAACAATAGGATTTCAAATATCACTATTTTAATTCAAAATATAAAAGTCATTTTTATATTGATAACTAATTTTATGAACCAATTCTATGACTGGTAGGTCTCTTACCTTCAGCTCCTTTAACTTCCGGTAAACTTAAACCCTTGACTTCTGGGAAACTCAACCCTTTATCATCTTTTTTATCACCACCTTTCTTACTTTTACCATCATAATGTGAATGTTTATCATATAAGGAACTTTTTTCTGTTTGTAATGGCTGAGGACTAATAGAGACACTATGGTGATTAGATGGAGAGGGCTTTTTAAAACTTGATGAGGAGGATTTCTTGACAGCCTTATCACTGATCCTGAAAAAAAACCAATTACACAAATATAAATTATGTACAGAATGCATCCATAACTGTTAGGTACATGTATATAGTTGACATACCAATACCACAGTCAAATTACTTTTTTCTAATTGCATAAAAGTTTCTTTGTTTATGCTCAAAATTTGGGATACAATTTGTAAAAATAGTAAGTATTTAAAGTATTTTCTATCATTTAAAAAAAAAGTTAGTATTCTCTATCATTTAAATAAAATAATACAGGTGTTGACAAGTTCATCATTTTTCACCATTAGCAATATGATTCTTCTACATGAACCTTTTGTATAATAATTAGTAAATGATCTAAAAGTTAGTGTACTTCTTAACTTTAGAATCTAAAGTTAAGAAGTACACTAACTATTTTTACTTGGCCACAATCATACAATCTATCTGGGTACAAACACCTATTTCTATTCATGCTGAGATTTTTATACACGCAATAGGATCATATTACAAGATTATAATATAGAACAATCTTTTGATAACAACATATCAATGTTTACACCACATTATAATTACATAAATTATAATAGCTGGGGTTTGTCAATGTGATACTTCTTTGATCCCTATTTTATATTTTGATCTAATGGCCACCATGAGACATGTATAAATGTAAATACATGTACCAGTACAAAATTATTATTCTTGGGATATTCTTATAATTCTAAATCTATTTACATTCTTATAATTTTACATATATTGTGCAGGCGTGCCATTAAATACCATTTCATTAACTATGTATAGACATGGATGATATGATAGTACCGGTAATCTAGTAACTTGTCAGAAAATATCATAAGATTGGGATAAAATGATCTTGAGAGGCTGGGGAATCATAGCTTTCATATTCACACTGAACTTTACAGTCTTATATTATAATTGATCCAACATAAGACTTCAGCACCAATATCAAAAATTCAGTAAATTATACAACAATACACCAAGATTATATAAAATACTGATTATATAATTATTCTATTACAATATAAATATGATATAAGCATGCTATATATATATACATCAATATATAATATACCAGGTATATTAACATTATATAAGTTTATATTTAAAATGTAATTGAAAATAGACAATACAGAATATACCAATTTAAAGGAGCTAAATCGTTAACATTTGGGCCCTAGAAATTGACAAAAGTTGGTCGCAACGCATATAATACTGTAATATGAATGTATATAAACTGATTTAAATTGAATGGTTTCCGTTTTTACATCAACTTCAAAGCAGTTATGTTCGGCGAAATAAGCCAGCAGTCTCAATCAAGTGCAAATTTCTAGTGTCTGGTTATTCCAGTCTACATACGCTGTTTGATTTGGTGCAATGTGTCTAGCCTCGTCCCTCGAGTCTCTTGTTGCAACTGGGGCTGAAGCGCATTATGGTGCACGATTTGTGTACCAATGGTAAAATGTTTACTTTTTCTTAAATATTGGATATCAAAAGCCCATCTTTTTCCGGTAAGATCACAACATCAATGTTGATTTAATTTGACAAATAAATCATGTTTTCAATGTTGAACATTTTGGATGATATTGAGTAAGAGATTTAGCTCCCTTAAAACATGAAATACCAATATCTAACATGCCCCATGATCTTTGTATAATAGGAGTTGTAGATCATCAGTCAATTAGTGTTAACCAATATAGCTATTTTACATGCAGATGATTGACTGACCATTGTACTGGTATTATGCAGAAGAACAAGATGCATGCATATTGTGCACCATATATACCAATATAATATATTATAAGCATAGGAAAGTTTCACGTATATTAGATCATGCATGCAATAAAACAAATTGTTCAGTAGTTAGTGCTTTCCATCTTTTCACATCTTTATAATATCAGTCAAAATAAACAATTAACAAGTTAACCCAATTCACATCCAATACCAAATTATATTTACCAAAATTTTTATTTATTGTGTAATTTCTAATAATAAAATGATTGTAGCAGTAATTGTATTCACGTTTTTCTAACATACTCATATTATCTCATATCAAATTATTATATCTATAATTGTCTACACATATCCACAGAATCATATTTCCTGTAACTAATTCTTAAAAACGCACCCAGGGTACAAACATTGATTAATATCTCGCACAATAAATCAATTGACATCACGTTTTGTAAATACAACCAGTTTCACCATGGAAACAGAACAAACTCAGACAACATGTATCCACAATCTTACCAGTTTTTATTCACATAAAATTCAAACTTTTGGAGGGTTTTTGACAAGAATCCAAATTGCCTGCACAAAAGATGAAGATAACTTTTTAAATTATTTCTAAAAGGCAAACAAATCTCTATAATATATACTTATTTCAAATTGTCTAAATTTTACTAACTACTACAATGTTGTGCTTTTCAGTAGTTAAGCATCAAATTATCAATATTTTATTGGAATGTTGACTTGATTCCATGTTATAAATCTGAAGAAAAATGGCGTGACCGAGGCTAGTTTCAACTAATTACCATATTGGCATCTTGATTAAATTTTTATCCAAAAATCAATCTACTGGCACGTATCTAACATCAGTGCAGTCGGACAGAATCTCAGAAGATTAATTTCCTCATGATCATCTAATGCATGATTTACAAAGGATGTAATTTATTCTTAAATGTCAAATACAAAATCTAAAATTCTTGACTTAATTTAAGAGAGATTTTATATTTTATTTTTCAAATTGAGCAATCTTAGATCTGACCAGTAAATTTTAAAGTTCATTGCAAATTTCCAGTCTTATCATTATCAGTTTAACAAAGGCTTATTTATCTTAAAGGTAGACATTTTACTGGTAGAATAAGTCTAATTATACCACATTTTGTCAGATTGAATAAATTTGTATAGTTCTTTAATGTCACTTTTATCAAACCAAGGTCTAAGGGCACAGTCAGATTTGTGGGAAATGTGATTGGAGAAGAAATGTTGGGAGCTGCCAAGAATCAAATTTCAAGTCTGATTGTATTTTTGTAAAATATATTATTGTGCCTTTTTGTTATACTAGTATTACGTTTGTGAATATATATAATACACAGTGATATCATTTCCAATAATTATTTTATAATTGTAGGTGGTGATTTGAGGTATAATGCCCCTTTAAATCTAACATGCCAGAGAGTGAAAAAGCTTTTTTCTGATAAGATTTAAGATTGAAAGCCATGCTTGAAAATTAGTTGCCCACACTATTATGTAATAAATATGGATTATATGGCAGGCTTACCTTATGGAAGCAGGCCCCCATAGAGAGCCTAATAATGTTGGACTTGATAATGTTAAATTGTTGACAGATACATAGTTAGATGTAGCACAAGCAACATTTGGACTGTAATATCAAGTTAATTCAATCAATTTCAAAAATCACTCAACATGCAGTAAATATTATACAATGTATTAAATGTAGCCTCCGTTTCTGTATCTTTCACTCAAAGAGCAAAACTGTATTTCCAATTTGTTCGTATCTGGAGTGTATTTCCCATTTTCCCCCAAACATGTGTACATGTACTTTTTAATCTTACTCTTCCATACACGATTAAAATCGTTTCTCGTCAGAAAACACCGAATAAACCAACAGTGGTATAATAATGACTACAAATAAATTAAGTTGAAAATTTTGAGTCAATTCAATACTAATGTAATTATTTGTTAGTCAAGCAGATATAAGCTGGTATTAGTAGCATTTGGATTATTTATTGTCAGATTATCTCAACGATAGTTTTAAGCCTAGCTTATGTCGCCCTACGACGCGATAAAAACTGACAGCGACTGACAGCTTATGTCGCTATGACTGGAAACAATCACAAGCAACCAGTTCATCAGTCATAAGAGCGCTAATGTCGCCAGGTGTCAGTTGAAAAATCAGAGCCACAACTGATCACATGACTGACATGACAATGTGATAACCTTCAAAATAGCCTCATGGTTGTTACCGCCCCCTGGGTACCACGTGACTAAATAAACGAATCCTATTTGCTACGTCAGTGAGGCGCTGACTCAATCCAGTCATAGGTGCGCTAATGTTGCTTGCAACTAGGGACAACTAGTCGTATTGGAGTAGAACATGTGCGACTCAGAGAAACTGGAGACAACGACTGGCTGCCATCCGACTAACACCAGTCGTAAGAGTGCTCAGGTCGCCCAAGTAGTCACAAATCATAAGTTCCACTTGATCGTAAACCAGTCGCCAATTTCCTGTTGCCGTCAGAGTTATCGTATCGTAGGTTGACATTAGCTAGGCTTTATAGATCTTAAATCATATTTCACTGCTCATATAACACATAGCACACATACCGGTAAGTTTTATTCGAAATTCCAAGCTATATATGGGTCAAGATGCAAATAATTCAGAAATATAGACAAACAGATAGATATACAAAATGAATACAAGGAGGAAATGAAAATAAATTCACCTTATACGAGTTAGAACCATTGATGTTCTGAAACATAGTAAACAGGGGGGAGAATTCCCGATTCTAACATTAAACCAGTTTAAATATTTTTACTCTTGTAAGATGTAAGAGTAAAAAATACAATATAAACTCAACCAAATAAGAATACATTATCTAAAAGTGTTCAAACGTAAGTGAACAAGCATTATCAATAATATAAGCTTGATACCAATTGCTTGTTTTCATTGGTCTTCTAGGTCCCTGACAAACTAATCAAAATAGCTGATAAATCTTCAGGTGTTTTTATTCTGTACTTCTATTAAACTTTAAGGATTGTCATACATCCCTCGTTAGAGCTTAGCCTTTTGGAAATGTAAAGTAAAGTAATATTGTAACAACAACAGAGGTAGACCTTGTTTCTAATCATTAAGTGTTTAGTATATTTCTAAGTCAACACAAGAAATGATGTCTGGGGAAGATAACTAATCCGAAACAACACTTTACCATTTAACATGACATTGTGTTACAATTATTAATGGGGTTGACAGCTCATAACCACTTCTTTGGATATTATGATTTTCAGGTCATTGTTACATCTGCCCCTTAACTTGAGACATAGCACAAAAAAAGGCCAAAAAAATAATTTATCCACTATTAGGTTTGGCCTTATATTCTTAATTGCTCAAAGATTAAAGGCCAAAACATGAATAAAATTTGATGTTTTGGGTTTTACAGTCTTGCTCTGTTTGCCTTGGTAACTGCTTTTTTCATTAACTTAATATCATGTTCAAGTTAAATATCTCAAGTGATTTTTCTAAGATAAATGCATATGTCACTATACCAATTGATTGGTCTTTGAATATAGAATTTAAACTGATGCATAGTTTTGTTTTGATTTAGCCAGAGCCATTCATATATTGTTTATCTGTAGACCTTGATATAATGTTATTGTTAGACTAATAGAAGACAATAGTATATAGTAGTAGATCTATTTGTAATAAGTAAGTAATGTGATATCAGATGAATGAGATACTCATTAAATATTAATTATCTGCTACATATACATATTGATGTCAAACTCACTATTTATATCAAATACCCAAATAAAACAGTAGGGGTCACAGGTTGTTAAAATGCATAAAGATATCTTGAATATTTTATGAGATATGCTCTAGAATAAAAGTAGTAAAATTTGCTTACAAGTAAAAAAGAACAATTTGAGAAATTCCTAAATAGCAAAAGGCACAACTACTATAATAGGTTGTTATGGGTACAAAGTATAAAAAAATTTGTTCAGAACGGTTTATTAGAATGAAATCATGACAAACAAACAGAAGGACAGAGTCCATTTCAATATGCCTCTCTGACTTATAATATTCAGTGAGTGCCGGATAATACAACTCACCTATTTATAGCAGGTATAGATGGGGTACCACAACCAATCACTTGGGTCATATTTATAGGTGGTACACCACTGGGTGGTAGTTGGGGCGAGGTAGAATTCTCTTTATCTCTTTCTTTCTCGTTTTCTTTCTCTTCTTTTTTCACTTTTTCTTTCTCCGACACATCATCTGTAGAATTTGATCGGTTGCCATTAGGTTGACTGACCACTCCACCTACAGGAGCAGCAGGAAGAATTATTGTTTGTTCTTTTGACAATGGTGGGTGTACTTTTCTAGAGGAATTCTTTGGCTCTGAATCTGATATTTTCTTCTTTAATTTATCTTCATTAGATTCCTGAAAAATATTAAGCGACCTACTGTTATTTCGATTTTCAACTGACATAGGATCTTTAATGTACCACAATGTTTTACACAGTGGTACTGGCTAGTTTTCACCACATTTTAAATATCTGCAGTGGATGTCGAATGATGATAAAGTTTCTGTTTGTAAACATTGAATGAAAATGAACCATCTTGCAACTGATATTAGATTCAACTTTACAATCAGAGATTCTGATAAAAAAAAAACATCAAAAAAACCCAGTTGTCATTCTATGTACAGGCTTGATATTATATACCGGTATATCTCACCCATGAATTATATGAACCTTAAAGGAGCTAAATCGCTAATACTTGGGACCTGGAAATTAACCCTAATGGGTAGTAACGCATATAATAATATAATCTGATTGTATATACACTGGTTTACATTAAATTGTTTCCGTTTTGACTCTAATTTCAAATCCGTTATGTCCAGCGAAATACGGCATGAGTCTCAACCGTATTAAGTATTTGTAGTGTCTGGTTATTCTAGTCTAATGGGTATGCCCTCCAGTTATAATATAGTCTCATCGTTTGACAGGAGTTGTGGAATGAGTCTAGCCTCGTTCTTCCTAGTCACTTGTTACAAGTGACGCTGAAACGCTCTATGGTACACGATTCGTGTACCAATGGTAAACTGTTTATTTTGTTTTAAATATTGGATATCAGAGGCCTATCGTTTCCAGGTAAGATCACAACATCAATGTTGATTGGAATTGACCAATAATTCGTGTTTTCGATGTCGAGGATTTTGAGTTACGGACTTAGGTCCTTTAAGATTTTGTAATCCTAGTTCTAGCCTGACAGTGTGGTATCATACATTGCCACTGCACATTAAAAATCTCCTGTGATTTCGAATTTTCAGAGGAGGTAAAAATACAGCTGTCTTGGCAAACTTCTTTTTTCTTTCATTGCCCAAGTAGGAGTTTTAAACTACCATTTCTGACAAAAACAAAGAAAATCTCTTCACAACACCATCATAAGATTAAGGAAGAGCAATACTTACTTTATCCTTATCTTTACTGTCTTTATCTTTTGTGTCTTTGGCAGGTTCCTTGATATCTTTTTCTTTTGATTCAGTTTTCTTTTTTTTCTTTACAGTTTTTAACAGATCGGAAGAATCTTTATTTTCATTTGTAGCACTATCAGGTTTATTAATAGATTTTAATAAGGGGTTATCTGTTGTGGCACGCTGTAACCTTGTTTTCAGGTCTTGACTGAACTTTTGAGCAAAGCCATCTTTTTGGAAGAATTCACGTTTGATTAATTCTGAGCACTGTGGTCTCTCATCAGGGTCTAGTTTTAAACATTGCTGAAAAATGAAGGAATATATATTTATATCAAATATTCAAAAACAAATAGATGAGTATGGTACATAGTTACAATGTTCTGATAATGACCACTTATTTTCTTTATAGGAATTTTAAAAAAAAATTACTTCATCAAACACAGTAGGCCTACAATATAAGCATGGTAATCTCTGCATTTTGGTAGGATTATGAGCCAGTTCCATGACAAGGTCAGGAAGTCTGCAAAATTGATTCAGTGAAATTTCAATGTTTCCGCCTTAAGATTAGCTGAACTAGGACTGTCACTTTCATAATTTTGACAGATAGTCTATTTATAACTAGCTTATATATGTCTGATATGGGATCTTAGCTGAACTACACCAGCTAGGTGGAAATCAAAATGTTAAAAACTCTAATCTAAACTGTAGTGATTTTACAAGGTAACATTTGTTTTTTTTTCTATTGTACTCGATAGTTTAGCCAATCAATCCAAGCAAATTAGAAAAACAAATCCCAAAATCCATGACCTGTAGATTTGAGCTTTGCTAAGTTTGAAAACTCCTTTTGACCAGCCAGTTTGAAAAAAATAATCTCAAAAACTATAACCTGTAGTGTTTACAAAAACTGTTGACGGATGGATTGACAGAGGGTAGCCAACAATATGCTCACATATGAAATGTTGACATATAAAAAGACATGGCTATAGACATAAATTTCCCTTTTTCATGTTTGTTTATCAAATGACAAAAATTTAAGAAAAACAACACAATTGTTCATTTAATGATTGTTAGTTCTTCATCAAGATTCAAAAATTGTCTTACATAATATTGGGCAGACACCATAAAGTCAATTGAATGGTGTTAATTCCATCCGTTAGCAGTTAATACAAAATGTCAACAATGCTTTAAATGGTTAACTATATAACACTGGATTGATTTACAAAATGGAAGTTATTTAACAGTTCATAAAAGGTATGTCAAAGTTGCCTTTAGTTCAACTCAGACATTTCCTTTGACATGTAAAATTGTCAAGTATCTGAGAACAGTATCATATATCAGTTACGTGTGTCTATAACATCATTACTTACTGGACTTTCAACTGTAAAATATTTTGTATTTATTCAATACAGTCTTGTGTGGGTATATAAACACTGACTATGATTTCATACCATTGTATAATACAAATTATAAATAGTCAATGTAAATATATAGACTTCTACTAATATTTGATCCAATTAAAACTTCTGCATTCTATATCAATTGAGAGGGAGAAAGAGAAATGGGGTTTAAAGTTCAATCCACGCAAACTAAGTCCTTTCAGGACTAACATAATGTTTATTTCAATAATTCATTCGCTTGTAGGGGTCTTTTGCAGTGTGAGGAAATGGGAAAACCCAGAGAAAACACAAGCTTGGACTCGAAACCATGATAACTGACTTAATGACAGACCTTTTGATCTAAAATGCATGTATTAGACCACTCGAACCTCATCCCCCTTCCCTAACTCATTCTATATTAAATTAAAAATATTAATATTTCTAAATATATACACAAAAGCTGTAACTAAAATCCTTATAGACTAGATGAAACAAGACAATGAGTCGTTAAATGCAATATGTCCCCCGAAGAAGACAAAATAGAAATTACCTTCATTATATCTAAGGCTAAATTTGATACTCGTTTAAATTTTTTCTCTAATGGCTGAATCTCTCGAACTTCTGGTAATCTCATTCCAACAAATAAAGGATTCCGTAAAAAAACCTCCTTATGCCGTGATGGTAAATTACCTATAATATTCAAATTTAAACAAATAGATACAATCAATTAAAGGGGTACTGCCAGATATTTTTAATGATGTACGGCATCACTACCAAAAATTCTATCTGATTGTTTTTTTTGTATCATTGTTGTTGTATTTTGGTGTTTTAGATTAACACAAAAAACACACTTTTGTTTTTTAGACATTATCATTAATTAAGGTTTGGAGGATTCGTGCAGATTGCATATATGAGAATCCTCTTAGATTCTCGCAAAAAAGTACAAATTCTATCCCTGTACATGCAATAGTTATTTTAAAACACTAGTAGAATAATCAGTGTGAACTTTATAGTAAATTATTTTATTCATTTTGACTGTACATATTGATATATCTCAATATCACCAAAAATGGAAATTACAAGTTATTGTGAAATTGATTGGCCAATGAAATAGCCTGGAAGGTTTTATTGTGTCAACATATGAAATTGGTGTGTGGTTTATTATAAAATATATTATATAGATGTTGATAATTAACTAAAGCTTTATTATGGAAACTTACCAAAACATTTGACTATATGATAAAGTTGATCAATATCGGAATCACCTGGGAATAATGGTTCTCCCGTTAACATTTCCGCTACCAGACAGCCAATAGCCCATAAATCAACAGCTCTAAAAATCAATAAGATTACTCAAATTAACCAATGTAAAGTAAATAATTAACAGATTGACTTTATCAATTAACTTCTTTTATAGAGGAAGATTTCTTAAATAAATTAGACCATATGTTGTTGTTTGCTTAAGATTAGCTATTACTAATTATCCTATTTTTAATCCAATCCAAGACAATATTTATAATTGATACTCTATTCAGAATAAGAAAACATACTGGTACATGATCAAAGAGAAGACATGTCAAAAAATGGATTAAAATTTTCCTTAGAGTTAGAATCTATTACACTATTCTTAATAATCCAATACATAGCTAGTTTCTGTGCCACATGAGTAAGTGTATTAAACTGTTCTTTGTTAAATTTGAATTATTACTGAGAAAACCAGATTATTGACAGTCTAAAATTTGACGATGGCCATTTGTTAGTGTACAGGTTTTTTATAATTGTACTGCCTGGGTCAAATGTAGTAAATGAATGATTTAATATCTGAATTAGTATGCATCTAATAGAAATCATGTCCTATCCGGAAGCTTAATACTTTTACACAGATTTAACAAAACTCTTTCATAAATGTTACCAAACTACTACTGGTAGTCATTAAGGATGTATTAAAGCCATATTTCAGCAAACGTCAAGCATTACTCCTACTGATAAAAAACATCTTCCTTGAAAAAGGAGTGCCAGACACAATCAATCAATAATTCCATATTCCTTTGGAATTAAACAATGAAGAGAATGTAAATAACAATTAATTACATACCTGCCATATTTGGTATCGCCAACTAGAAGTTCTGGTGCACGGTACCATCTGGTTGCTACATAGTCTGTATATGTTTCACCAGGTTGTGCTAACGTCCGTGCAAAACCAAAATCACATAATTTAACTATACCAGTTCTACTCACTAAAATATTCTCAGGTTTAATATCTCTATGAATAATCTGAAATTGACATGGTGTAAAAACTATCACATATTTTTAACTTGTTGTCTCCCGCCTTCCAAAGAAAGCAGCGAACTATTAAAATGTGTTTGTATGTCCGTCTGTCCGCCACACGTTTTGGGGCACAATAATTCTTATTTAACTAGAATGTTGAAATTAAGTCCTCTGCTTAGGCTGAATAAAGATAAACAATTTGATTGATTGAGACTTTGTACACAATAACATTGATTCTAATTGGTGAGACTGATGAGACTTCGGAGTATAGGTTCATTAGACCAAAGTTTGATCTGTCTGGTGCACAATACCCTTCTATTCTATACAGAACGTACAGCTAATTGCAGGATCTTGGGGCTTGGTAAATGGCCACTCGTATACCAATAGTTAAATAATGAACTATTTTTTTATTTTCATTTTTTTTGCAAAACCCAAATGATTAATTTAATTTAAACTTTTCTATACTTACATTATGTAAATGACAAAACTCTATTCCTTTTAACACTTGATATAATATTTTTCTAACTGTATTTTCATCTAATCCGTTTGGGCACTTTTCAAGTTCATCTAAAACTGTGTGATCAACAAATTCAAAAACTAAATATAGTCTCTTCTTCCTTCTAAACACTTCCAATAGATTAACTAAATGATCGTGACGTAATTGCTGAAAATGAAAAAAAATCATCAAAATATATTATTAGTATTGTAACAGCTAAATCAGTTAGACCTTCAATGTTGATTTGATGATTTTCAACCTTTACGGACGTCATTTCCTGTACTGATATCAATAATTTAAATCCCACAATCAAGGTCCATAATTCAAGAAGTTACAATTCGATATATGCAAATATTAAAGGAACCAAGATCTTTGGGTTATAAACATGTATTTCAAGTTTCATCAAAATCAGATTAAAATTGTGACCTCTATAGGGTCTACAACATTGATATATACCATATTTTTTACACTATTCTCTTACAATCGACAGCCATTTTGTCCGGCAATTTTGGTCCGATTTTCACGAAATTCAAACTCCTTAGGGTGTAACGGTGATATAATCAAACCTTTTTTTTTTAAATCAGATTATAATTGTGACCTCCAGAGAGACCACAGATGATTTTTCGGACAATCAGGGGCCATGAAAATATGGGTGTATAAAAATTATTTTAATCCACAATCAAAATCAATCCAGTTTCACTAGTCCAATCCAAGGCTTCCATTTCGGCCGTATATGCCGGTCGGGACCTACGGCTCTGGAAAATGACCTACACCCGAGCAGACCCGTAGGTCATTTTGCATGCCGGAAAAATAGCATATTTTGTGCTAAATCATAAAATTCTGGACACGACGAAACTCTGTGCGTGTCGTGGTGTAAAGGGTAGGGTGTAATAAAATTAACAGTGTTCAGTAGTCCACGAATTGAAACCACTGCCAATCAATTATCCTTGTGTATATTGCTGTACTCACAATCAAAGCAACGGGGGATCAACATCAAACAAATTAACGCTCAACATTTAATCAATTTACATGTACTTAGGTGTGTTTTGTTTTATAATTAGTAATACTGTGTTCATTCTTTAAATTGAGTTGTTACAGCATATATTTGCCGACTTTCATCAGCCGTGCGGCCATATTTACTGTATCAACATCAAACAAATTAAAAACTTTTTCTTTTGATGTCTTCTCTTGATTAGGCCTACAAGAGTTAATCATGTCAACGTCGCGAATATCAGAAATGTTAGCATTCTCTATATCATTTCAAAATGTTGAAATTTCTCACCTCCCAAAATAACAAACGAAAGCGGGATGATGATATTTCCGTCAATGAATCCCACAGTTCCGCTTCAAAAAACAAAGTTAGTCGTAAATTCTCTGCTAAATGGTCACTCACAAATATTTCCCGTGGTTAAGAAATGATAATCCCGCACAAAAGATGTATTGTCGCGTGTATTTTTAATCCATATTTTTCTTTTACATCACAATTGATAGATGTCAATTTGCTTGAAACAATGCGCTTTCACGGTGTCGGTCATATTGAAATACGTGCTAATGTTTTTACATGTTATAGAGTTAAAATACTAGCTCGATATTATTTGAGCTCACAAAATACCAATACGAGTTTAAGTTTAAGAATTATGTTAATTATTGTACATTTTTATGACTTTAAATTATTTACATGAGCTAATCAATCGGAACTACTTTTTCCCCGTGTATGGAGAAATAGTCAACAGTCGAATTTGTCACGTACGCTAAAATATGATAAAACCCAAGTTGCGATGTTCTTTGAGCATGGAAACCTTTGACTAACTAGTGAGGATATCTACGGAGGGACTCAAACGTGCCGAATTTCAACCAGCACGTGCATTACAGAAATGGAAATCGGGTAAAAAAAAACGCCCATTACATACGAGTGGTGTTGTAAATAAATTACGAAAATAGTGTCCTATCGATGTATAAATGTACATTGTTATATTTTATAAATGTATAAATAAATAAATGATAATAATTGATTACATAATATTATGCTCTTTTATTTATTATGGAGATGGGTGGGTGGTTATAAATGTCGATGTGAGATTGAATTTTTGTGTGACTGTCCTTGACCCAATTAAAGCTGATCGACATTCCGATAGCATGAAGTTTTTGGCTTCTTATTATGTGCTAAAAAAAAGCACCACTTTCTACGTGAGAAAAATGACCGTTTGGGAAAATTTTGAAGTGGAAGCCCTGGTCCAATCCCTAATTAAAGTATGAGATTTTGAAAATATTGTCAAAACTTGGCAAATTTCAAGAATGAATCCTTATCTCTTTAATTATTTGCTTATCCAACCCCTACAGGTATCAAAAAAGAGGTCACAACTATTAAATGAATTTTTATTGAAAAGTTAGAGCCATTTTAAGAATTCTATGGCTACCAAAGGATGAAAGTTGTCTGAAACAACTCATATAGGAGCAAAATGGAAGATTTATCAAAGGATGTATATTGAATTCTAATCACTTAAAGTAAATTCAACCACAAAAACATATTCAATGCGCAAGAAATAGAAAGGGAATGAAGTAAAGGAGGCTTGCTATAATCCATTTCCATAGAAAAAAAAAAATGCAGAAATTTAACATGAAGCAATTCCCGGACAGCCGTATTATTGTGGGCAGATTGATTTGAATATGGATGATAAAAATAATTGTAATTTATAATGGGAAATAAAGCTGCATGCTCTCTTTACCCAGTTGATTTATATTGTAAAATAATTTGTTTACATGTTGCCAAGCATGTCTGACCACACAGCAGGGATATGATCTCCCGTAATGTTACTAACTGGTGTAAAGAAGAATTATACATGCAACTTTTAAATCAATGGTTTATAAGCTAGAATTAAAGAGATTTTATCTAATGAGTTCTGTTTGTAATGTTACTACTCAGTTATAAAATATTCATTAGATATAGTAAGTCTATATACAACCTATATACATACAACATTATAACAGGTAGCTTTAAGGGGTTTCTTGACAACTTGCCAATAAGTTCAAGCAAAACACCTCCTTAAATTAACTTGGTATTTGTTCCCAAATAATCCTTCTAAACAAATACAGCAAATAGTTGATATCACACAGTGCATCAGTCACATGATTTTAAAACTAGGATAATTTTGAAAAGAATTCATGCCAGTTATAATGTCTTCTAAATTTGTATGACAACAAGGGTAACCTTCCTATATTACAATAACTTAAATGGATTATTTGTTTTAAACTGTTTGATTCAGAAAATGAAAAAGAAAAAAAAATTCAAAACAATGTCAACAAAGGCATAATCTGATAAAAGCACAGATCCTATTTCGTTTTGTTTTACTTGTCTTTACTGGGGGAGAGAGAGAGAGAAATGGGGTTTAATATCCACTCGAAACAAATAGGTCATTTTGGAACTTACATACGGTTCAATTTTATCTCACTATATAATTTGCTTCCGCATAGGGGTCTTTAGCAGTGGGAGGAAACCAATGGACCCAGAGAAAACGTACAAGGCTGGACAGGCGACCCTACTCCATGTCACATACAATCAGGGAATCGAAACCACGCCAGTTGAAACTACACTGGGATCTGGAAGAGTTGTTATATAACCTGTGTTCTGGATGATGTGACAGATTAAGCAATGGAACGGTCTGTTACAGCGAGGTTTTAGCATAAGGTTCACGAAACTGTGGGTAACCCAACAGAAACATCAACACTGATGTCATAGAGTCTTAAGTCGCTTGTATTAAAATCAGATTGACAAAAGCATAACATTCCAGATTATTAATGTCTTGAAAAAGAAAGAGATAAAAACAAACAATTAAAAGGATGAGACAGACAGATTGATAGGATGAGTGTATACTAGGAATAGGTTGATGGGATGAGAGCATGAGATAACAGGTTGATGGGATGACAGCTTGAGATAACAGGTTGATGAGATGACAGTATGAGATAAACAGGTTGATGGGAAGAGAGTATGAGACAAACAGGTTGATGAGATGAGAGTATGAGATAAACAGGTTGATGGGATGAGAGTATGAGATAAACAGGTTGATAAGAAGAGAGTATGAGATAAACAAATTGATGGGATGAGAGTATGAGACAAACTGATTGATGGAATGTTTGTAGAAGAACTACGATAATATGATGAAAACAAGTACATGTAAATGTAATCTAGATTATGTAGAATGGGTAAAATCTACTTCAGGTTAAAAATATATAGAAATATGTACTGATGTAGTATAGATGCTCATGAAAATTTCCTTTTTTAGATCAATTACTATTTTAATGTTAATATTAACTCAACTACATGTTTAACCACTCAACAGTGTTGTAGCTAAATTACATACTGTTGTTATTTAATATGACCTGTTTGATCAATTCCAATCAAACCTGGTAAACTAATACTTTAATAGATTCCTATCTTTATTTCCATTATGATCCTTCATCTAAGAATAAACATACAGTATTAAATTATTAGGCTTAATCTATTAACAGCTTGACCAAGTATGTTATGATTGTTGTTTCAAATAACACAGAATTCCTTTTTTCATGTGCATAAATTCTGATGTCAAATGATAAGAACTATGATTATAACCTAATGAACAACCCCTGCTTTGCCATTTTAGTTTTGGAGAAAAAAATTTGAGCTTGAAAGTTTAAAATGAAGATAAATGTAACTTTACGATTTAAGATGGACCTTGTTATGCACTCTGTTGATAATATCAAATTCCTGCTATAATAAAAATTTACTAAATAAACACAGACAGACTGTTTTTAATGCACAAAATAAATACTCAGTATGTCTACTTTACTCCCACCATTATGTAGTACACCTCATAGTTTATATGAAATGTCATATTTAAATAATATTACAACACAAGTCGCATATTAATAACAAATGGTTAGGTATGTTTTTTACACACTCAAGGTACTTCATACAAGTTTAAAGAATTTAAGAGCATGTCTATCTGTTGTTTTTTTTTCAATCTTCAAGGTTGTAAATGCATATGAATGAATTCTAGTCTTGATTAGACTCAATCAACCAGCCATCTCGGCACCAGTTGTCAAATATTGGTTTATTGCTCATAATCCTACAAGAAACCTTGAAGTGAATGGCAAAAAATCTAATAGCATTTGAAAATATATAACAAACACTATAATCACTGTTGGTTTGTGGTAAATATAACACAACAATTCGACCAGCATTCAAGCACAAATGATAGTAATCTAAAATAGTGCCGATACGATATATCATTGAATCCATGCATCGTGATTCACCTTTTCTTAATTATAGAATTGAATCACAAGACACTGAATCGATGTATCCCGATTCTTTTGTTTTGTGTTTCTTTGCTGCTTCAGTAATGGGCCTGTCACACTATAACGTTTTAGACAACTTATTCCAACGTAAGAAAAAACAGTTCCAACACGCTGGCATACGCTAAAGTTGGCTTTAAAAATCAAGACGGCGCTCTTTTTGGACGCATATATAACGTACTTATAACGCGCTGAACGGATATATAACGTATGTTTAACGTATGAGTAACTTATTCATAACTTATCCCCAACGTAAACGTAACTTATACAAATATATGACAGCGTGTGCCAACGAATTTTAAGCGTTCTCGACTTATGCAAAACCCATGCAGAACGTTAGTCAAACTTATGCCTAACTCATGCATAACGTGTTGGAGTGTACTTCGACGACCACGTGAGGTCAGATATAAAAACTGAGGCTCGCCTAGACCACAAGTAATTATGGGGCTGTCACACATTGACGTATAGCATCAGCGTATATGCCGACGTATGAGAAATTTAGGGAATACGCTGGTGTACGCTGAATACGTTATGAGTACGTTTTTAACAAGTTACGAGCATACTGAAATACGGTGGTATAAGTTGTTGTACGTCGAACGCGGCCCATAATTTTGTGCATGCATAAAATTTTCGGCGTATGCGGGCGTATTGCTAACACGTTAGGCTTTAGTTAGAAGTACGCGACAGGTAAGTTATGCACGCGTTATGCACGTTACATGTAAGTATCCCATAAGTTGACATACACGTCGGCTACCAGTTGGGTAATTGAGCAGCGTACGCGTAACCTATTTCTTACCTATAGACAACGTACTTCTGACGTCCTTAAAACTTACTGAACGTGTTTGAAGCGTGTGTAGAGATGAGCATGCGCAGAAGTCTACAATCATGGCGGACCCTGAGAGGTTGCGACGACACGTGGTCGTCGAAGTACGCTCCAACACGTTCTACTTCAGCGTATGCCAGCGTGTTGGATAATTATTTCATACATCAGAATAAGTTATAGTGTATCCTGCTTGTAGCCGACGTGTATGTCAACGTATGAGTAACCTACATGTAACGTGCGTTAACGCATGCATAACTAACCTGTCGCGTTCTTCTATCTTACGCCTAACGTGTAAACAATACGTCGGCATACGCTGAAAATGTTTTGGATGAACAAAATTTTGTGCCGCGTTCGGCGTTATAGCAACTTATTTCAGCGGTCTCGTAACTTGTTAAAAGCGTACACATAACGTATTCAACGTACATCAGCGTGTTTGCTAAATTTCTCATACGTCGGCATACGCTGATGCTATACGTCAATGTGTGACAGCCCCATAAGTAACCTGTCAATCTTAATTATCCATGTCCCACATTATCCATAGGTATATTCTTAAATTGTTTTGGTCATTATTTTGATCTGCATCAATATCGTGATATAAAACAGTTTTATTTCAATACCAGCTGCAGGATCAAAAATATCAATTATTCTTTTAACCTGTTGTTTTCTTGGTAGATATTGACCTGGAACATGAATCGCATCATAGCATCTGAATCGCAATATGTATTGTATCGTGAGTACAGTGGCAATACCCAGCACTAATCTAAAAGGTAATAATATAGTAACGCAACAAATTAGCTATCTGTCAATATCATTATCATCTATTAACATCTGAGTGGTATTGCCCTTTCATGACAAACTCTATCAAGTTAGAAGAATTCTGAAAACAGCAAACATTGAAACTAAATTTACCATTTTATCAATCTTCGAACATTAAAGATACATTATGTAAGATTGTGATAAAGAACTAGCCATTCTTGCTATTATAATAGTTCGAAAGTAGATGATGTAAAATGAATAATTTTAAAATTTCATTCAAATTACTTTATTGCAAGCGAAGATATTTGCCTTTGAAGGTTTGACAGACGTGTGCAATAATTTCTACCATGGTCCTGGTTGATCAAAGCTTAGTCTGGGTACATCATATTTGATTAAATCAAAGTATCACTGTACCATTTTAATCTGTTTAATATCGGAGTTCATTAAGACCTAGATCAGTTAGTTAATGTCTAATTAATACTTGAGAAAACATTTCAGGCCCAAAGAAAGACCTGCAATAGGCAGATTTAGCTCTTGCATAATGCATGTTTAAAACAGACAGGTTAATCATACCAAAAGTACCGGTACCTATTTAATCTATTATTAGACTACAAAGTTGATTGTTCCTGTGATAAAACCTACATTAGAGAAACAAACAACTCAAAAGACATTATGAGAGCAGAACAAAAGTACAGAGTCAAAACCTATATAATTGCTAAAGATATTTTAATATAAACAACAAGCAGGGTCATAAAACACAAAAGCCTATGAAGAGCTGATAATGATGTAAGGTAATGGAAATCCTTAATGACTGTACAGTACAGTACAATGTAGGTCAGTTAATGAGTTAGTACCTGCCTGATACCATTCCAGGTCCAGGTTCCAGGTTCCAGATTAGGCTGAATAGTTCCAAGAATCCAATAGGACTGGGCCATTCACAGTGCTATTTTTACTTGGATTAATGCAACAATGGATGTTAAGTAAGCTTATGAGAATAAAATTGTGATGGATGACGTTACATCCACTAAAAAGCATGTTCCATATTGTCAAGTCAGTATGATAGAAAGCAATAAAGGGGTGTCAATCCTAGTCAGTATGATATTGACTTATGTAGGACTCAGGCCCGTAGCCAGGAAGTTGTTTTTGGGGGGGCAAAGATGTTTTCGGGAGGGCCAACTAGCATGGGCATCTGCATGAATTTTGCGGCAAAGGCCAATTTTCTTGTGATATTGGGGGGGCAAGACTCAGTATTGGGAGGGCAGTTGCCCCCCCGTGCCACCCCCTGGCTACGGGCCTGATGTAGGTGCAGATTGCATATCAAAGTAGTGTCTATTATACTCAGTATGACAGAAATTAGACTGAATCTGAATTGAAGTGTCATAGTCAGTATGACATAAGCTATAGACTAATACTGGTCCAAAGCCAAATAGTGTCCATCATAGTCAGTATAATGTAAGTTTACACTAATCCTAGTCCAATGCTAAGTTGTGTCCATCATAGTAACTAATTTTGCACTAAAAGATAGGAAATGGTGTCTAACTCCAATACCTAGTATGATAAAGACCATTCTTGTTCAATACAAACTTAAAGATGCATTATGTAAATGTAAGATTTAGTGGTTGGGCAGGCAACCCTACTCCTTGTCAGTCAGTTCATTACAAGTCTATTCATAGAGGGCAAGCTATACAATAAACAGAAGATTACAGCCACTTAATTTGTTTTATGGACAACTTTTCAGTTCAAAAGGATTAATTGGACCGTACTTGACAATAAATTAAACCAAATCTTACAAAAACCGGAACTTGTTTTCCTACACTTATAGAAAGGGGACAAATGCAAGTATTTACTGCATTTGAACATGACAGGCATATATAGTATTCAAAATTCTTTATTGTATTGTATAATGATATTACGATATTTTCATTGAGCCATATTGTTTTTAACAAAATAACTAAATATTGTCCAGCATTAATTTTAGTGTATCATTTTCACTGTAGATTCAAATAATTTTAATAACACAAACATCCAATATCATGAAGCATTATAAAGTAGCTAAGTCTCTAACTCAATATCATCCACAGTCTTCGAAATTGAAAACGCAAATTATTTATCAATTTAAATCAACATTGATGTTGTGATTTTACCGGGAAAAGATGGACTTCTGATATCCAATATTTGAGACAAAATAAACACTTTACCATTGGAACACAATCTATTTGTAACAAGGGAATTGAAGAACAAGGCTAGACATATACTCCACAAGTCATGTGAAACGGTGAGGACATATTCTTTTGTGGAGAGGATGTGCAATAAATACTATCGGTTTCAATTTCTCTATGTCCCAAATTAGTGATTTAGCTCCTTTAATAAAACTGATAGTAAATTTAAAAACAAATCTGGTACAAGTGGCACTTAAAACAGCTCTAAATAAGCTTACCTTTAACATTTTAACTTCTCTCAGTGCAATCTTCTTAACCATTTTGTCATCTTCACTTTCTAGAAATTTTTTAATCGCTACAAGTTGGCCACTTTCCTTGTGTTTACATCTTAAAACCATACCATAACTACCCTCTCCCACTAACCCCAGGTTTTCATATTTATCCATGGCCTTGGCTGGACCAATACCATACAGCATTAATGACTATTTTTAAAAGAAAACAAAATATAGAAAATGGCATAAAAAACAAAATTTTCGGTAACATTCTATGGAAAAAACTAACGAGTAGGCCTACCGGTAACATTACTAACAAAAATGTATAAAAAAAAAATTTCCAGGAACAAAATAAAATCACAAAACAATCAATGCTACATTTCATTATCTGTGATTGCTTTAATATTTACAATCATATAGGTGTTACTATGAAATCATATCTTAAGCTAAATGGCTATAGTATAAAAAATTTAGCAAGCAGGACAAAGAGAGTGTTAAATTTAAATATTTTAAAACATTAATAAAATTTCAAAAAAATTTGTTTTTAATAATCTGGGGCCTTAAATTTAAAAACCAAAAACAACATTTAGGCAAAGGTAAGATGGGTTTTTTTAAAGAAAAAATATCTCCTGGTTACAATAATAATATAAAATTTCTAATACTATCATTTAAAAACTGGTCATGATGTTGTGTGTAGGCTACCCGCAATGTTCATGATTTTATTCAATAAAATCTGCTCTAGACATGCCTGCAATAAGATTATCAAACTATATTATTTGGCAATTGATAAAAAAAAGAGGTTTTTTTTACTATGAACAGTGTGAATAAAAACATACGGACCATCATAATTCATATTCATAATTGGGGAAGAAAAAAATCAAACAATCCCAGCACCTAGTTTGAATGTTCGACCAAAAGGTCGATCTTGTAATCTATTTTTCTCACCTGTGATTTAGACTTCTTGGCGTCTGTTTTCATAAGGAATATAAATTTATAACTTTAAAATTAAAAATTGACGTCAGAAATCAGTGGATAAAGACTATTTTTTTGCATTATTAATCAAAAAAGAATATTATATTATTAGCACAGAAGAGTTCTAGATCTAAATCCCGAGTATCACTTGTCTTGTAATTGAATAACACCTGTGTAGTTTATAACACTTGTTATATTATAGACATAACCAAATACAGTTCAATATATTTCTTCCGTTATCTATATGTGTAGTTAGCTATAAACACGGCCACTTATCCTTCGAAAAACACTGGCAACTGTTCGACCTCCCGCAAGATGAAACAAGGTTGTCAAAAACTAATCTGATCTGTTTCACGGCTGGAATTTTCTACAATTTTTTGGGGTGACATAATTCCTTATCACTCTTATTCATCAGTTTGATAATTATTCTTCATGTTGTATACACCAGTTTCCTTATAACGTTATAGATTCACCGACAAAATGACATTAGTTTCTAGCCTATCTAAAGTTGACGACGTAATATCATTGTCTCACGTTTTCTGCCATAAGTCTACGTTTCTACTGACAACAACAAACTGACCTGCGCACTTCATTTCCTATTCACGCGCCACTAAAACAAAAGTAGGTAAAATGAATGCATTAATACACGATACCTGAAGTCGAATAATAAAGAGATAATCCGCCTTAAGCAGATTAGATATTAGACACCAATGGATAATGTTAACAATATCATGATTACAAGTGATACTATTTATATAGCTAGTTTACACACACTCACATAAACCTCCTCGCAACCGTGATCTAATTTAACGGAGACAAAACCAGTGGCAGACTAATTTAATTGTTTGGATCGCTATTCGTTAATTATTATGAATACAATATTTAATAGAGCATAAATAAATGATACGTGTATTTTATTTAAATGGGCAACTTGATTTGTTCATGGATTTTTATTATTGATTTATTTTGGCCTTGACAAGCCGAGAGTATATAATATACTTTTTGGATTTTATTCAACTGGATCGCAGATTAACCGACTATAAGCCGTTACTTACAGTTTACATAGAACATGAAAGGACACCGCTATGTGGCGCAGCGTTTTTTAATTGTGTGTGTGTGTGTGTGTGTGTTGGCATCTGGATTGGTTGAAGTCTTCGGGAGAGCGAAATTTCAAAAGAAAAAAAAGTAGCAGAAGTTCAGAAGACCGACCAAGCAGTATCGCGCGCTTCCAGCTGAGGCGCGTAGCCCACTGGTGCTACTGTGAGAGGTCCACGTTGCACTATTGACACGTTTGTTGCCGATTACGCTCTTAATTATAAGATGTTTAGTACGATCAGAAAGCGTTGGTGTCTTTCTTGAACTTAGTTTACATGTATTAGGGCCTAAAGCAGATAAAGTACTAGTTTATACGAAAATTAAAATGTCGAAGAAAGAAATACATGTACAGCATTATTAATGGAGAATATGTTTTAAGGTCTGAAGATGTTCCGACGGAACTGAAAAGCGCTATATTTACGATTCGATATTTTACAAAAGTGTAGAAATTGTTATTCAATGAACGGGGGTGAGTGTCACAACGTAAAAATTGAATCACTTTAATTACATCAGTATTTTTTTATAATACAATACATGTGAGGGGATAAGGAATTCTATACCGGACTGGTGGAAGGGACACTGGGAGCTCTCAATGCCCTCGGTAAGGGAGCACAATGCATGCCTTACAAGCCATGGGTTATAAAACTGATAGCACTTGATTTTATTTGTTTAATCAGAGGTTAAACAATAATAGATTACCATTCCAAAAATGGGATAAATAAATATTTTGGGGTGAGCTAATACAAAAGCAAAATTATGACTTTTTTTTTTAGATAAACTACATTTTTCCTAAACAAGTTAAAAAGTCCATAAAAAACAAATTGTTTATTGTTCTTGTAAATTGTAACATACTTATTTACAATACATTAATAGTTAAGAATATATAAATTAATAAATGCATATTTATTAAACAGCTAATAATTTCTAAAAACAAAATATTATCATCGGACACAGAAACCATAGATTTTGTTCTTTTTTGTTGATAATCAATGCTACTTACTATTGTCAATGACTCAATAGCCAGTGATGACAAATATATATTAAATTAAAATAGTAAAATTAATACCATAGGAAATCACCAATGCTTTAAGACTATTTTGGCTAGATCAAATCTTTAACTGATTGATTTGTAAAAAGATCAAGACTTAGGTAACAAGGGAAAATGTCTGTCGAATGTAAGTCAGCCATTATTATCATTCGATTTATTCTGATGTTCGCTCCATATTAACATCTAAAGAAAAGTGTGTCCCCGGCCTTTTTGGTTGTTTAATGTTGGCTTCTATGAAAGGGATATCGCCTGTGGCAACAGCATAATTCTATATTTGACTAATCAAATTTCTGGATAATTAAATGGATTTTCTGAATTGGTAGGCTGACCTAGAGTTGACAATTCACAACCATTTTACACAATATTTTAAAAGATAGACCAGTAAATAAAGGATGGATATGAAAGTGAAAGAATATATTAAATAAAGTAAATATGAACAATCTTAATTTTGAAATTTAGCAAAATGATTAATCATCAGACTTGTTATTACAGTAACAAACACATCTAATGACACACATACAATTGAGACAAAATATAATTAAACTATTGATTAACATAACTTTCTCTTGAACATCATTTATCTGAAAACTATTATTTTCTGAATAAAATATCAGCAGAATAAATAACACAAACCAGTGCCTTAGTCATTACGACCAGCCTTCGCATTATTGGCCTTGTTTGTGATTATTCATTTGTACCCAGTACCACTGTCACATCTTGTGAATGAAAAACTCCAAAGAAGTAACTTTTATGGTTTAAAAATCTTAACAAGACTGAAATCACATGTTTTTGATTAATTGCTAGTTTAATTAGAAGAAAGCAGAATACAACTCAGTCAACTTATTGTCCCCTCCAGTTTAACCAGTAGAAGACTAATAAACAGCACATTTTAATTAATTTTTCAGGTTTGGTATACACAATAGCTCTATGTCTAATAATACCTGAAAATTTCAGCAAAGTTTTTTTAATGGCTGTATTTATGACATAATAATATTTATTTCATTTTTTTTTAAGGACCTGCTGAACAAATTAACACATATACATATTTAGAATAGAAGACTTTGCTTCTTTTTTTATCACACACTGTCTTTTGTAGCTTTTAAAACACATTTATAAAAAATAGAAGTTTTTCAGCATATTCAAAAGCGACTCAGTGATTTTTAAACTACACTATATTCAGATTTTTCCTAATGTTAAGTTAACCAGATGACAAAATACAAGGGAGATGACTTAATGTGTCAGAATTTTTTTTCTTTGTCCTATGAAATTGTAAATGCCAGATCTTGTCATCTCTTCATATTGCAAAAAAACAACATAATTATAGGCATGTACAGTTCATTATATATATAACAAAAAAATCTGATGTTATATAGAAGAAAGTTACTTTAGCACAATAATTAATTTCAAGACTCAACACATACAAAGTTAACACAACCAGCACTAATTTAATATATTCTTTTTAAAATCTCAAACAGATATCATGCTCAAATGAATAATGTTAATGGTTAACAATTCCCAAAACATGCATAAATGCATCTTGACATATCCATGTTTCACGAATAACAAGTTGTAGTCAATAATAATATCTCACAGTCTGGTTATGCCAACATGTCAGGAATAGAAATTCAGCAAACATTCATTCATCCTCTCTTGAAAGCTTGACCTACATGTATAAATTAAGGCTAATATGAATTCACCCTAACCTAACAGGAGTTTACCATATAAACATGATTAATATATAACAATTATACAGTATCAGATCCTTTAATAATCCTACACAGTCCGAAAACATTCCCTAAAACATTAAGTATTTAGTACATGTAGTTGACAGTGGTTGACTAATATATTAAGAATTTGTAAAAATCACATATAAATCCTTTGCAGTTCTAGATTGGCTTTTTAGTTGTACATTCATGACTGGCTTGATTTTGTATTCTGGTGCATAATTTCAACAAGTCTCATGTTCAAAGTATAAACCACCGATATAAAAGTAGTGTAAAGGTTTTTTTAGTTTCAAGAAGATTAATACTAATGGTAGCTACTCGAATCAATTTTGAGAAAAGTTCTAGAATTCTCTGTTCAACCAACTACAGGTACCTTAATAAACAAATGTAATCATGACATAGCAGGCCATAACACATACCAGTATGAATAAATTTGATCCATTCATTTATCAGCTTAAGGGTGCCTTGCCATATGGAAAGATCTGGTGGCATTAAAGATATTACAATTTCTCAAAGTTTATTCTGATAGCTATCACCATTATCTATCTATTGATACCCTTAGGCATAATATCAGTAATATTTCCATAATAGAATATTATGCTGGATTGCAACTTTAAAAATATAGTTGAACTGTCATTCTGACCAGCTAGCATTATCAACGGAACTGTACTAACCTAAACAAATAAACATGTTCTGTGTCAACATTGCACAAGGTTTATTTTATAAAAACATAAATTCCAGATTATTTCTAGATTATGATATAATGTATATCATACAGTATACTTCAGGATTATGATATTATTTATACCATACAGTATACATCTAGATTATGATATAATGTATATCATACAGTATACTTCTAGATTAAGGTATACTGTATATCATACAGTATATTTCTAGATTATGATACACAATGTATATCATACAGTATATTTCTAGATTATGATACTTCTAGATTATGATATAATGTATACCACTCATTGCACTTCTAGATTATGATATAATGTATATCATACAGTATATTTCTAGATTATGATATAATGTATATCATACAGTATACTTCTAGATTATGATATAATGTATATCATACAGTATAAGCTTACTTCTAGATTATGATATAATGTATATTATACAGTATATTTCTAGATTATGGTATACTGTATACCATACAGTATATTTCCTAGCGTAATACACACATCAATATCCTTGAAGATCTAAAAATGTTACTTTATAAAGATTTCTGTGCATTAAAATCCTTATTTTTGGGGGTTATTATATAACTAAAACCACCATAATAACAGAGTATCTTTCATTTTCACATAAGTTACACATTTCCTCTCTATTTTCCTTCCATTATTTGAGATCTTTTAGAGGAATTTTGGTCACTCATACATTTGTATGTCGTAATGAAACATCTCTTGGAATCTTGAATAACTATCACATATTTCTCCAATAATGAAGACTGGTGAAATGCAAACTTTCATTTTTCTTCATAACATTTCACTATCACATCTTAAAACAAGCCACTCCAAATTTTAATTATAATAAATACTGACTTGCCAATCACTTGTTACAATGGCATTTTATACACAGCTCATAGGCTGGTGCTATAACACTGGTTTGTCAATCACTGTCACACCAGCATAGCTCCTCCCAGTCATCATACTAGAAGATAATAACGTCCATGTGTCAGCTTTAGAATCATAAACTTCCACTGAGCCGAGATTAGAAGATCCATCATCCCCACCAACTACATATAACAAACCATTATTAGCTACCACACCTGTAATTGAAATAAATGTCCAGATCTAGTTCATTCCCTTAAAAAGTATTATTAATTTAGAGATTAATCTTGATGTTCATTAAAGGACATAGAAACAACGCCCTGGCACTTAAAAAAGAAAAAGGCCTAATGACCTGCATGACTGACAGTAAGCAAATATGGTTTTAATAACATGTTATGTCTATAAACTGACGACAATTAAGTACTGCTTAAAAATGAAATTTACAATCAATGGAATGTTAGCACTTGACTGCAATCAGTTCACCATGCTAACAATTCTCTGCAATTTCTCTGAATAATAATTATTGACTTGGTGAAAAAAATCACAATAATACACGATTGGAACCGTAGCACAATAATAGTAATAAAGATGTAAATAGCATGAATAAACAGATAAGAAAATTGTAGTACCTTGAAATTTGATAAGATCCTTTGACAATGTAGACTGATAAGATACACAGCTTTGTCAACTTTCACAATGTAGGAATACTAGTTAACATTCCAAAGTCCTAATAACATGATAAGTGCTAAGATATTTTTACCTGCATTCCTCCTACACATGTGCATATCAGCTACTGGTGTCCAGGAATTAGTTTCAGGATTGTAAACTTCTACACTCTTTCTAACTAGAGGTCCATCATGTCCACCTACAGCATATAACAAACCATCCACAACACCAACACCTAAAATAAGTAAACATTTGTGGTCAAAGGGGAGACAACTCTTTCTGGGATAACTCTAGGTTGTTGAACAAACAAGTTTTATGAATTGTGTTGAATTACAGCAAACGTAAATTTTGAAACATTTTGGAAATAAGTTTTGTGGTCAAAGGGGAGACAACTCTTGCTGAGATAACTCTAGATTGTGTCAGCTGTCATTTTTTTTATGCAGTTGGTGCATGCATTGTAGGATTTGTAGCCCAAAGTTCCATTTTATCTCAGTTTTTATTAGTCTGTATTTATACCAAGATGAAATTATTTGAGAAAAAATACAGAAGAGAAAGAGCAACATCTCAATACTCAGATGGTATTATATATATTATTTAACAGACAGCATATATGGCAAAACGTAAATTTTATTTTAAATATGCTAACAAAATGAAGACAAGTTAACACACAGCGATAAATGAAAGCACAATTAAAATCAGAAGACAAAGTCTGTTTTTATACGCTCAAATTTTCATGACAATCAAGTTTGATTTTCTAGAATATCAGACCGAAACAAACTAACATAATGTAGCTTCCTTGTACACAAATAGCGTAAAAGAATGTAATACCAAGGTTGTGTAGCCTTTTGAGTAAAGGTCACAAAGTTCATACAATTTTGATGGAACTTAAAATATATGTTTATATTCCAAAGATCTTCATTATTAACGCATGGCAGGTCATAACATCATGGATAATGACCGCTGATTATACAAAATATGTCTTTTTATGGTTTAGTCAGCCATTTTTATTTCCTGAAATTGTAAGAAAGCAAATTGTCAGCTCAGCTCATCACTTCTACACTTCCTGACAAAGACTTGGAGGATGAACTATCTAAAACTGAAGAACAAAACATATTTTAAAAGTTTCTATATTGAATTGATTAAAATATAAATATACCTGCACCACTTCGCCTACAAGACATTTCTGCTACAAGTATCCAGATATCAGCTAGTGAATTATAGCACTCTACAGAACTCAGACATTGTCGACTAGCCCCATCATAACCGCCTACAGCATAGAGAAAACCTTGAACCACTCCAACGCCAACACTACTCCTTCTTACACTCATAGACGCCATCATCTTCCATTCTCCTATTCTTACATCAAAATACTCAGCACTATCTAGACCTATAATAAAATCAAAAAATAATAAAAACCATAACTTTTTCTCACTTTGTGGCAATCAGTTTTTCTATTGAATATTCAGGTAAATTTTAATGTTTGCAGACTGAACAAAAATTGTCTGTACATGTATATCTTCAATCAAAATTTTTTACTTTAAATAAAATCTCCAAAAAATCAGTGGATGATGTACAAAATATATGAAAAACCTACGTAGATAAGAATAGACTTAAACTTTCAAAGATTATAGTATGAAAAACAAAAGATAAGGAAGTTTTATTACCTGTTGAGCCATCAAAACCACCAACGGCATAAATCATACCATTTAATACAGCTACACCTAATGTACTTCTCCTCGCTTCCATACTAGGACAGGCTGTCCATGTGTCTTTTAATGGATCATAAACATCAACAGTTCTAACTCGTAATGATCCATTAAATCCACCAACAGCATACACTGATCCATTTAACACGGCTACCCCTGTAATTTTCACATAAAAAAATATTTATTATGAAATACATGAAAAGCAAATTAAGAGGTTAGTACTTTCTTTGGCTAGCTCTGGTCAGTTGCTTTTTTTAACCACAAGCCAGACAAATCAAATTCTTTGATCATGACTCAAGTAGGCAATGGGAGACTCTTAAGTGACATGATCAGATGTCACGATCTGTTTCAAATTATGTGATCAAAAGAATGTTAAAGATAGTAAGCTGGCACTGCCAGGCAGGATACGCCCACATTTTCGAGAGATGGTTAGAGAACAAGCAAAATCGAAAGTGATTTTTCCTACAATCAAATGCTATAATTCATTAAATTACAATTTGATATGCGCAAATATCGAAAAGAATCAAGATCTTTAGGTTATAAACATGCATTTCAAGTTTCATCAAAATCGAATTAAAATTGTGACCTATACTGAGTCCACAACCTTGATATACCATTTTTTAACGTATTCGCGTACGAACGGCAGCCATTTTGTATGGCAATTTTGTTCCGAATTTTCCCGAAATTCGAATTCAACCTTCCTTAGGGTGTAACGGTGATATAATCAAACGATTTTTTAAATCAGATAATAATTGTGACCTCCAGAGGGACCACAAGCTAAACAAAGACGATTTTGCGTATAATCAGGGGCCGTAATTCAGGAAGTTACGATCAGATATGCGCAAATATCAAAGGAAACAAGATCTTTGGGTTATAACCGTGCATTTCAAGTTTCATCAAAATTGAATTAAAATTGTGATCTCTACAGGGTCCACAACCTTGATATACCATTTTTTAACAGTATTCGCGTACGAACGGCGGCCATTTTGTATGGTAATTTTGGTCCGATTTTTCCGAAATTTGAACTCACCCTTCCTTAGGGTGTAACGGTGATATTATCAAACGATTTTTTAAATCGGTTAATTATTGTAACCTCTAGAGGGACCACAAGCTAAACCAAGAGGATTTTGCGTATAATCAGGGGCCATAATTCAGGAAGTTACGATCCGATATGCGCAAATATTGAAAGGAACCAAGATCTTTGGGTTATAACCATGCATTTTAAGTTTCATCAAAATCGAATTAAAATTTTGACCTCTACAGGATCCACAACCTTGATATACCATTTTATAACAGTATTTGCGTACGAATGGCGGCCATTTAGTATGGCAATTTTGGTCCCATTTTTCTGAAATTCAAACTCAACCTTCCTTAGGGTGTAACGGTGATATAATCAAATGATTTTTTAAATCGGATAATTAATTTAACCTCCAGAGGGACCACAGGCTAAACCAAGACGATTTTGCGTATAATCAGGGGCCATAATTCAGGAAGTTACGATCCGATATGCGCAAATATCGAAAAGAACCAAGATCTTTGGGTTATAACCATGCATTTCAAGTTTCATCAAAATCGAATTAAAATTGTGATCTCTACAGGGTCCACAACCTTGATATACCATTTTTTAACAGTATTTGCGTACGAACGGCGGCCATTTTGTATGGTAATTTTGGTCCGATTTTTCCGAAATTTGAACTCAACCTTCCTTAGGGTGTAACGGTGATATAATCTAACGGTTTTTCAAATCGGATAATAATTGTAACCTCCAGAGGTACCACGAGCTAAAATAGGTGAATTTTCGGACAATCAGGGGCCATAATTCAGGAATTTACGTTCCGATAGGTGCAAATATCGAAAGGAACCAAGATCTTTGGGTTATAAACATGCATATAAAGTTTCATCAAAATCGGTTCAAAATTGTGACCTCTATAGGGTCCACAAGCTAAAAACGTGATTTTTCGTACAATCAGGGGCCATAATCCATGAAGTTTTGATCCGATACATGCCAATATCGAAAGCAGCCGAGATATTTTGGGGATAAACCTATATTTTAAGTTTCGTCAAAATCGGACAAGAATTGTGACCTGTAGAGAGTCCACAAACAATTGTGGACGGACATCCGGACGGACGGACAGGGGCGACGACATAATACGTCCACATGAAAATGTGGGCGTATAATAACACCCAAACTATTTAATATTGTAGACAGTTGTAACATGTTATTTTGTTCAAAGACTTTTTATAGAGCTTTATTTCCCCCAAGGCAGGGGTTATTAAAAATGTGAGCTATAGCACTGCTCAATCAATCATCTCTAATACTTATATAATACTTACCACATCTACATCTCCTGGTTGGCATTTCGGCTAACTGAAACCATCTCTCTTCTTGAAAATCATAACATTCTACACTACGTATAGCTTTAGGTGCTTGACCACCTATCATTAATAAAACCTGCAATAAAATAAATCATCTCACAAAATAATAATTGAAATCTGAAATTAGTGGCAATATCTTGGATCATTAGTAATTTGTAAAAGAGAATTTTGACGTGATTTTTACAGTAAAATTTCTGTGACAGAAAAAATATATTGATAAATTAGGGCATCACGTGATATATCAGTTGGAATTAGGTCAATAAACCAGTTCTAAATGATTTTTTATTTTATACACATGCTGACAGAGCTTGGATAGCCATACTTCCCTCTACAAGATTAGGACAGGGACTTTATTACTCCGTGTCACATACAAGCTTTGCGAAATAACAATTATTATATATACAGACACAGAACCTGTGCTATCTTACCTTTGGTAATCCTATTGGGTTTCTAGGCTGTGTTCGAGGTGTTTTAAAAGAGATTTTTTGATCAGCTTTAAGTAGATGAAATTTCATTGCTTCTATTAAAAAATCTTTACATAAACTATTAGATTTAACTAAAGGTTCTTCTTCTACTCGTTGTACTAAATAGTCTTGAGACATTAGAGGTAAGCGGACATGTTCTAAAAGTTGAGATGTAATATCTCTTCGACTAAGCAGATCATGCTGTATCCATGACATAACTGCTTCAAAAACCTAAAAATTTAAATACAAGATAGGAATGAATAATTTGTTTCTTAATAGAAAACTTTAAAACTACATTGCAAAGCACACAAAGAGACCATTTGGCTCTCTTGTTAAATCCAATTAATTGGAAATAAGTTGGGAAATGATGTTTTAAAATCTATCCTTGCTAGTACCAGTATTCTGACTTTCTAATATTAATATTGCATCCACATAGAAATGAAATGAAAGGGGTTTAAAGTCCCCCTGTTCTGCTCCTAATTAAACTGTGTTAATGA
This sequence comes from Patella pellucida, assembly GCA_917208275.1. NCBI lineage: Eukaryota > Metazoa > Mollusca > Gastropoda > Patellidae > Patella > Patella pellucida. The sequence goes on from OU795036.1 coordinate 37,799,882, forward strand.
AGACGGTATACACCATACAGTGTGCTATGAGGGAAATTTTGCCCGGGCAGCGGCGCTACAGCCTACTTTTATATTGAATCCCAACTGCCAAGGGATTTTTTACGGCACGCCAATGTGTACACAGGACCTGCATCCACATAGAAAGCAAAATGAATTATAAAGAAATGAATATATGAACCAACCTGTTCTTCTGTTGTAACAGTTAATCTATCACTTGATATAAGTCTGGTTACCTGCTGCACATTTAAAGATAAAAATTCATCATAATGCACCACTTCCCTGAAATAATCAAATTCTCATTCATAACTTACTCAATAATATTCATGAATAACTAAACAAAGATATGTTTGAAACTAATAGAGAAGCCAAGGGTAAAGTTAGGGTAACTAATCATTAGATGCGAGGATGGATCCTGATGTTGGTCAGTGGTGTATGACGGAGGGACACGACAACATCTAGTCATATGGGAATTGAGATTCCATGTACACATTGCGTCATTGGCACAGTAAGACCAAGGGGAATAGGCACAGTAAGACCAAGGGGAATAGGCACAAGTGCCGCTACCTAGGGTTCACATCAGAATGCACTTAAAAAGAACGCAAAGCAATACCAAGAGGAGATTGCACCAACGCCTTAGCAAATATTTACATCATAGTACACTATGTCATGTCTTTATCAGCCCATATGGTACAAAAAAGGTAGGATGTTGATACCCATTTCATTTTAATGACACTAACCATGAATATAGAAAAAAATGTACAACAGTCACATAACACAGGCAACAAACTGGCACTGTTAGCTACATTACATGATGGGGCCCTGGTGTAATGTACATTTTCTTTTTTCCCCACACTCCACCTTAAGTACAAAGGGCCTGGTATTCTTTCTCATTACCACAGCCTTTCACCGGCCCTCCTCATACCTGTGTGTTATCAATTTTCTATTTTGTAAACAACAAGAACATCCCTAAGCAAATCCCTAAAAATTTGGTGGTGTGACAAGTACACAGACGTTTCACATATTTATGACTAAACAAGCCAACAGTGAGGCTAGATCAATTGAATGCATGACCAAAACAAAAACAGAATGTCTATCCATTTGAAATTTGAATATATTCTGATGAATAGGATATTAATTATTATTTTATTAGCCTATTGCACATTTCATGACAATTGTTTGCTTGCATAACAAACTTTTATGAGTTGTCACGTTTTTTGGCTTCTAATATAAACCAAAAAAAAAGAAACAAAAAGTGTGACGGACAGACCCATTGTTTTAGCCCCCTGCTTTCTTCAAAAGGTGGGGGACAAAAATACAAATATACTTGTGAAATGATACTCACGTGAAGTGTTGTTCTGTATAAGTTTGCGCATAATTATAGAGATCAGAGCAAGCATGAACATCTGCAAAGTCTCGTATACCAAGACAATTGGAAGGATGAAGTTGAGCTTGTAGGAATTCACAACAGGCATCTCGTACTTCTGTCAATTGTAATATATTGGCTGCAGGTAACAATGTCTACAAAAAAAATTCTAAATTTTCAACAACAATACATCAACTGTCAAACTTGTAAGCTGCAGTAGGGCTGTAATAAACACGAGAATCTCAACAAAAGAGACTATTTTGTCGTGGTGTGGCACCCTATCATAGGACTGTAACATCATGCTATATCTGGTTAAAAGAATGGTTATTTACTTTTGCAAATTAAGATCAATTGCGTTTAATTGTATCGTCATACCCTTATCATTTCTAGAGGTTTAATCAATGATCTGATGAATACCTCGCCAAATGAATAAATGAATAAATGTATAGTATCACATTATAAAAGTATGAGTATGTGAACATTTTTCATTCTAAAATCGACAGAATTAGACTGATAATTTAAACTACCTGTACATTCTCTTCTGTGACATGAATTTCAGAGGTATAAACAAAATCTACAAGAAGTGATAAGGCTCTAGCATCTATTTCTTGTAATGTGATTCGGTCAGCTTTTGATTCAGACATTTCACCGGTAAACATGGCGTAGAAGTACTGACTACATGATGATAACACGGCTTTATGCGCATTTATTTCTATAGCGTCTGCTACTAGTATAACATCACATAATAAACTACACCTGAAATAAAACAATGAATAAATAATTAAAACAGATGTAAACTACGACAGACAGACAGAGTAAAATTGACATCCATTCTATCATTGACTAAATGTTCTTATATCCCACTTTCATTTGAATACTAGAAAGGGTAACTAGTAGGAATGGTATATGAGTATGAAACATTTGGCTACACACAAAAATCTTGCGTCTATTAATTTAACAATCATATATAGTTTTGACATTCAAAAATGATCTACAAATTCTGGAAAATTCTAAATTTCTCAGACATTCATGCACTCAGAGGGTTAATCCAGACATGTGTACATGTATAAGTGGTTATTGTCCATTAGGATTGGATAATCTGCATGTGAGGACCCCTTTAAGGTAATGTTGTTAATTGCCAATCCTGGAAATAATGGTTTTGGATGTACCGTACCTGACAAAATATACGGCACTAATAAAATAGTACCTGTCATTTTCAACCTAGTGCCGGACATGTATAAATAATATCAATAGAAAAGACAAATCAGTGGTGGACAAAATGACAGGCACCAGAGGTTTTGTGCCTGACGAAGCCCGAGTCTGTGCCTGACATTGTCTGTGACAGGTGCCTTACTTCCAGGCTTTCTAATTGTCTTGACTAATTCGGGGTTTGCTTTCCAGATTCATGTAGTAATGACGAAGGGGGTTTAATTGGACTTACTTTCTCATCTGATTAAGACTATCAAAAGCTTTCTGTGTATGCTGTGGATGCTTGTAAGCTGGCCTTTCTCGACCTGCCATTATCTTGGGGCGTACATCCATACTATTTCCCCAGGATGGAAATTGGAGGTAGATTACTACCTGGTCCTGGAAAAGAGAACAGATACCTTTAATCACTACATGATGATTAGAATAAAACTAACAACATACACAATACATAAGAGCTAAATGCATTGTAAACAGGCAATGGAAGAGAGACAGAGAGAAATGTGAATTAACGTCCACTTGACACAAACTAGGTAATTCCAGGACTAACTTGTTTCAATAATTCGCTTAAAAGTAGGTCTTTAATAGTGGGAGGAAACCTGAGAACCTGGAAAAACCCCATGGGGTCAGACAGGCAACACTCCTTTTTGTCACGTAAAACCAGGGAATCGAAACCACACCAGTTGACTCAATGACAGACCTTATGCTACATAGCGCACGCACTAACCATTCAGCCATCCAACCCCGTTTGGACCTGCAAGGAGTCTGAACATTAAAGGGGCCACCCCGACCCCGATAACATTTCGGGGGTTAAAACGGCTTAATTTTGTATGAAAAGCCCTTAATAGCCTCTAACTTAGATCCGAGCAACTTCTTCAAGCTATGTGATACGTTTTCAAACAACTTCCACTCGCCGGTATGGCTCTCTGGCCGAAGACTTGTGTTCTGTTTGCATTACACAGAAGTGTCTGGATAAAACGAGTCTATATATGTGCCGCTTTCAATCTAACCCTATTGACTCACTTTTAAAGCTCTCTATTGATTAAGTTAAAATTGGTATCAAATATAGTCGCGGTTATCAAGTAAAACGACAATAACAATTTAAAAGAAAAACTTAAAAGAGCAAGTGTCCAGTTAAGCTTTTTTTGCATTCACGTCCAAACTACCCGGTACTCAATATTTTGAACTGAAATTTTCAGACAAGGTAAATACACTATTCCTCTATATTTTGTAGTTTAAATTTCATACGTTCATGAACGTGTAATTTTCAGATTCTTTGAAATTCGGGCTGGCCCCTTTAATTAAAATTCATTATTGGTTCGTCTCAATAAATATTGATATTGTTATCTTTATACCAATGAAAATATCCTCATATCTATATCCAGAACACAATAAATCAGTGTGTAAAGTCGTTTTCTCTATGGTCTCACATTGCCATTAATAACAGCTTTAAGCTTATAACTTTTGTTTTATAAGTAATTATAGTAAAAAAAAATCATGATCAATGACAAAAAGATTTGTGTACCATTACTACTGAGTAAAAATACCCCCAAGGATAGGGCCACGCATACATTCTGGTTTTGGGGGAACATGTCGGCCTATTTTGTCTCGTCCCATCCCAAGGCCTTTCACATACCAAAATGTCCCAGAGAGAAAACTTTTTTAGGTTGAACAAGCTGTGGGACTGTGTATACGTAGGTGATGGAAGGAATCGACAATAAGAACAAAAAATAAATTTAAAATCATTTATTGAGGGTCTTATTTGAATATTAAATTATCATAAAAATAGGCATGAAAAATTGTGGAAATTTAAATTTAACAAAGCAAAATCTTTTCTGGTAGTCGTCATATGACATATTTAAAAGAACATACAATTATCAATGGACAGCTCTAGTCTGATTTGAGCATCATCAAATTAAATAAATATGTGTCATGCTTCTGGCTTGTCAATTTGACAAACAGTGTATTTTCAATTGAAATTTTTTGGTTTTCCTTGATGACATCACCATACTAAGTGCATGTGGTGGGCCTGGGTGGGCGGAGAAATCATATCTTTCGCCTAGCTCCCCCTTTAACCTCAGCAATGGGCCTGCTGTGAAATTAGTTCCTCTAGGAACTGTCTCTGAGCGTACGAGGTTCACAGACAGTGACAGTTGAGTTCCTATTCGGCCCTACATGTATGCTGCAATATGAATATAGGGACTCTTCTCCCTCTATTCCTAAGGCTATTTTGGAATCCTTGCCTACTATTTTTCACCTCGATGCTACTTTATTCGCCAAAGGAAACATTTCTTGCCACAGTTGACAGACCTTGATTATGATTCAACACTATTTACAAGTTCAAGTAGAATTCTGCGATTCAAAGAATACAAAAAAATAAGTTTAAACTGATCAGCCATTACCGGACTCGAACATGCGCAAACCGCTGGTTTATTTCATCGCTAAATTTTACTTGAAAATGGTGTTGTATTATTATAAATTTGTGTCAAATAATATTTAGAAATGATTCCTTTCGGTGGAAAATAAAGAATCACGGTGAAAAATAGGGTTCTAAAACAGCCAGAGAACAGAGCTAGGGGGGGGGGGGATAGCGTTATTTTACAATTTTTTTATATGGCAGCTATAACATGTGAAGGGCAGGTTAAGAACTGTCAGTGGAAATAGTCAGCTCAGTCTGAGACTCAGACTGTGCCTAAAATTAAAACGTAGTGGATATATAGCCGTAAACAGTACCCTATTTACTAACGCTATTAGAGAACTGCGCATGTCAAACGGAAGTTACGGCGAAATAGTAAATAGAGTAAAGTGCCGTTTACGGTTGAATATCCACTGCCAAATTAAAAAGGAAACTAATTACTACTGGCTACTCAGAAATTAATCTTCTTACCGACGTACTCGCGTATCACGTAATGTAGTTTATTGTACCGTAATAAAACATGGAGAACATATTGTTATTCAGTTTATCAACAAAAATAAAGTACATTTGCTCTTTAATAATAATAATACTAATAATAGTACGGTCGGTATACTGGTATAGGTATAGTAAATTTTAGATTCAGTCATCCTCATTATTCTGATCTTTAACGAGGTGGCTGAATTCAAAAAAATATAATAGGGGGTCACTGTTTTGACCATATATACTACTTTAAAATTTCACCTTTCTTCGACGAGGCGTAATCTATAGCATCCTTAAAAATCACCTTTCTATGCTTTTTTTTCATCAAAATTTGGTCTGCCGAGATGGAGGATACGGAAATTAGGAAATTGGCGATTGTTACTGTCTACGCATGCGCGAGCACCTGCTGGCTAGAAACGGAAAGAGTTGCCCGCCTCCTTCGATTTCGCCTTCTATGTTTTGGGGTTTAATTTTAGCTCTGAATTTCGCAAGAAATGGAGTTAAGACAGTAAAGAACAATTAGGAAATGACAGTTTTGAAGGTAATTTTAATGATACTCTATTCTTGTAAGTTTGCGTTCAAATAACAGCAGAATGTTCATTGATAAGCTTTCCAAAAAATCGTCTGCATGACCAGGCTTGCTTTCTCTACTCAATCAATGTCATACTCAGTCATATAGGTAAGACCAGGGGCAGGGATAGGAATTGCATCGGTGAAATGGTCGAATGGACTCCTACAATAATATTACTATTACCAATATGTGTTCCAGAATATGCCTGGTAGATTTTAGGTAAACTTTGTATCATTCATACTAATTTATATTCAAAAGGTTATTCAATCAGCGGTTTTTAGTATTTTATTTAGTATTTGCAGTAACATTCAGCCAGAGAAGTCAGAACAACAATGACATGTAAATTGCCAGGTCAAAGACCCCGTAGGGTATGGGTCTATATTTATTTATACAATAATAAAATTGTTAATAAATAATGGAATCCATTCAGGAAAAATTAAAAATAGGCATTTAAATACTTTTCAAATAGGACAAGCTGTCAAAATTGATTCTAAGAATCTAAGAAATAAATTTTAATTTATCTGGGATCAGCTGTGAAAGTATTAGTATTATTTTTTTTTTAAACTTTTAGTGCTGTTTTTGTAGACCCCAAAATAAACCTTAAATTTATTCTTTCATTTAACATAAAAAAAAGGATGTACAATTTGAAAATGTCAGTCGGCCTATAATTATGTTCAATATAATTTAATGGTAACTATGGACTCACTAAGGGATTGTTGACATGAATGAAGTGTTGTTTTAATCAATTATTGAATTAACCCATAATCCTGTTAGCAGTCAGAGTTAATAACACTGCTTTCTTTTCAGCTGCAAAATCAGGGTCATGGGAAATATGGGGCAAACTGCCAAAACCAAAATGTGTGACCCAAGGAAAAGTTGTGAAGTGATTGATTACATAATATCAAATCATGTCACTGTAATTAATGTTTGACATGTAACTTTATTTTTTTACTGACCATGGATATTTCTAACATCTTTATAGGAATAAGAGTTTCACAGTCAATTTGATAACATGAAGAAGGAGGTATGACAATAATTCCAAAGACAAGTCAATTAATAGAATTTTATTTGCACTTTTTTTATTTGCTTTGTTATTAATTTTTTTCACACTGTTATTTTACAATTTCACTATTATAATCCCCTAAGCCAACATTTTTGCACCTTTTATATTAAAAAACATTTTGTAAAGTAATATTTGACAAACATGTAGGCTACACATAGGTAGGTTTACTAAAAATAAAAAATATTCATTTACTAAAGTACCGGTAACTTACTTTAACTTCATCCATATTGACTGCATCTTTAATTAATAGGGCTAGTGTATGTGTTGAAAATTGATTGCAATGATTTAAAATAAACTCAATGAAACACTTTAGTGAATAGTAGAAAGGTTGGGTCAATAGCATAAGCTGTACATGCATAATCAATAGCATAAGCAAAATATTATGATGATTTTTCACCATACATTATGAATGATACATATACATGTAATATATAGCTAGCATAATCTGGTATTGACTAAAGTTTGGCACGTTTTTCAGTCATTTTTTGGCGGTATAATTTAATTGCAATATGAAAATCAATGAATCAGTAAAGGTTACTTCAGCATATTTATCTTTATAGCCAATGGATTAAAGGGACAATAACACTCTTGCTGGCTTGACAAGTTTGGAATTTTTTTTTTAGCCTTAATCTAACCACTAGATGTTTAAGTGTCCTCCCTGTTGTGTAAATTATCCATTATAACCTATCTTACTTGTCCAGAGGATTCGCAAATATGTTTAAATCCAAGTTGCATTTGAAAGTGCTTACGTAAGGCTTTTCAAACCATGTTACAGCATGTAGTTGAATTTTTCCAATTTTTAAAATTAGGTGTGTTAAGATGAAATTTGTATCATTTTTTAATTGGAATATTGTAAAATAGTACATTTTGTTGACCAGAATAATGATTGGGACATATTAATCAGTTACAACAAGAGTGTTATTGGGGCTTTAAAGGGAATGAGTTATTTTCAAGAGAATGAGTGCCAATCAGGTGACCATGACAATGTGCAAATGTATATCAATGCTTCCTTCTTTGAAGATGGGGGGTTGGATGGCCAAATGGTTAGCATGTGCACGTTGTATCATACGGTCCATCATTGAGTCAGCTGGCATGGTTTTCGATTCCCCGGTTGTCCGTAGCAAGGAGTAGGGTCACTTGTCCAACCTTGCGGGTTTTCATTGGGTCCTCCGGTTGCCTCACACTGCTTATTGTAATACAATTGAACCATGTGATAGTCCCAAAATGACCTAGTTTGTGTATAGTGGATGTTTAATAAAGCCGAATTCTTTTATGCACTGTAACAGGCCATTGTGCATAAAAGGAAGAAAATGTTTTTACACTGACTTTTGATATTGGGTGCCCAAATGCCAAAACTAGCACAGATTGTAAGTAGACGGTTATTTTTGTGGTTCCGATACAATGTTACATAGGTATAAATACCAGAATAAGATTACAAATGAGATGCCACCACGTAGTGCAAAATATTTTAAAGCTTAGTGTTTAGAATGATTTTTTTTATAAATCTTGGATGTCATATGTATTTTGTATCTTTCTATATAGGCACCTAATCCACTAGTGATGTAAATATCATCTCTAACAAATCATGGTTGTCAAAGCTGTCTTATTGATTTGTTGTAGTTTTATATAGAAAATAGATTTAGGTCTGGTTTCTATTCTAGTTTGTATGCAATTATGGATAACGGCTTTTGTCTCATGTATCATAGATTTAGTAGAATATATTTATAACAATTTTAATTTGGAATGATATGAAAGTAATCTACATGTATAATTTAGCAGGCAGCTATATATGGATAACCTGTTTGTTTTCAACACCTTTCTACATGTATATCAATTTCTATTAAACATGTACATTTAGCCTGTCTGTAATTAATCGGTATTATATTTGTCCTTTATGTAAATCATATGTGGCGCAGTGCCCCTGCACTAACTATAGGAGTCCACTTTAAAGTAGCCAAGTCTTTATAATTCAGTATCATCCAAAGTCTTCAACATTGAAAACACAAATTATTTGTCAATTTAAATCAAGATTGATGTTGTGATCTTCTTACCAGGAAAAGATGGGCTTCTGATATCTAATATTTAAGACAAAATAAACATTTGAACATCATGCGTTTAATGGTTTAAGCTACGCTAGTCATATTCTTATTCCAGAGGTCATGTCAGATGGTGACGTCATATTCTTCTCTGGATAGCATACGCACTGTAATTAACCAGACCCTACAGATGGCCATTCAGTTGAGACTTTTGGCGTATTTCACAGAACCTATAACTAAGTAGAAATTACAATTAAAACAGAAACAATTGAATGTAAATCAGTTTATACACATTCATATTACATTATTTTTTGTGTCAATTTCTATATGTTCATATACTTCTAAATGTGTTGTATTTTTGGTGTTAAATTTTTTTTTTTTTTTAAATTTATCATTCAGATATCTTGAGCTAACAACGAACTTGATTTAGTATTTTCCAGTACAATTGAAATTGGTAGAGCATTTTAGGGATTGTAGAAGATTATACAAAAATACAACTCTCAATGCAAAATCCCCTCATATTAATGCACATGTAACCATAGAATAAAAAATATCATTTATTAGTCTCCAGTTTCATCAAGCAATTGGTACAATTATGAAAAATGATGGGACATTATATACATAAACAACAATAACATGAATTTGTCGCATCACAGTTCATGATTATCAATTGAATTCCATAGAATTGTGTCCTGTAAATTGTTAAAAGAGGGTATTTATATTGTACAACAATTCAATCTTCATTTAGAGCAATCCCTAGTTGTCAGGGGCCTGTTTCACGAAATTTTAACTAAGATAAAATCCGATTTTAGTAATTCGATTGGATAGTATTAGATTGATTTTAGCGCTTAGCCAATCAGATTTAAGTATGTACTAAAATTTGGATTTTATCTTAAGTTAAAATTTCGTGAAACAGGTCCCAGAGCATGTTCTCATTATGCATTGTTAATGATAACAATAGTGAATAAATAACCAAGTTTGCACTTTGGATTTAAAAAAAACTGACACAGCATCACATTGTTTGATATGATCTAAAATTGTAAACCTAAAACGCACATCTTTTTTGTTTTTATGATTTAAAAACTGACACAAATTCACATTGTTTGACATATTCTGGATTTTCTCAACCTCAAACGTATTTCCTTTTGTTTTCCTAGTTTTGTTTCAGTCGCGACCAAGGACAAAATTGTATTCAGGGATTGAATCTTATGAAAAAAAATAGTGACCTGTTGTTTTTAAAAAGAATGTTGGCATTACCAATAAAAGTTCAATACAGTTCATCTGCTTGTTTCAGCTCAGTTTTAATAACAGAAATACTAAGAATTGTTGGTACATGTACATACAAGTTATTCTTGTGTGCCCACAAACCACATTAAATTAGCTTTTATATCCCAAGAGAGTTGATGTGAACAAACGATTCAATTGTCATAGGCCATTGTCCGACTCGGCAGACTGTATAGTTTAGATTAGATACTGTGTAGAATTTAAATTACCTTAGTTTTGGACTATTAATTATAAATTAATCACTTCTGTAGTAGTTCATCAAAGTATATTCGTGGAGTGGGGGGTGTGAGTCAAATAAAAAGAAAATGGAGACATTGAAGCTTGTAGAAATTCTATAAAGATTGATTTGTCTCTTGAGTAACTATTAATTGATTGATTGCCTTTCATTGGTTAGATCTGAAGAATTGTCCAGTTTTCTTATTGTTCTCATACTTTTTTAGATAGAAATTCCATAAAATCTCTGCTAATTGATAAAACAATGGGAATTAATTTCTAGAGCTGTAATACATCAATTAATCATGTTTTAGCCAAGTGCAGTTTATTACTGAAGTCTTACGTTAATGTATGCATTATGGATCCAAGAATCATATGTGATTTAAATTTTGATACATGAAGTTAATATGGAAGTTGCCATCAAATATTTACATTCTGAGAGGATCAGTCCCAGGTTTCACAGTGTAGCCAGTGACAAAAGTGGGTTTCAGTATGTAAATCAAACACCAGAATGTGTGGAAATAGCCAGATCCCTTCGCTTGACATGGCTTAACAAGAATTCAATTGTATTTGGACTGACTTGATAATCGTGTCAATCAGTAGTTAGTGTGCCTAATAATAAGAGTCTTCACACAATTCACAAAGATAGATCAATAAATGTATCATTAAAATAAATAAAATAGTCATGCTATATAATATCCTAGTAAATTCCTCAAAAGGTACTTCATTATGTAGTTGAGAAATGTCAACACTGCTATACTCTTTAAATATTTATATCGTTTTTCAGTGGACACCCATGTTATTATCAATAACAATTGAAAAGATTAAACTAATTTTAGTTAAGACAAAATCATTTATAGTTAAAACCAAATCATGGTAATATAACAAAATTAATAAATCTCTCATAAACTTTTTGTGACTTGTCTGTTAAAAGTACGTTTACTTGACAACTACTACAGACCACCTACTAGTTACTTGTATAAGGATATATGAATAGCTAATGAAAGAGCCTATTATTGAACCATAAATACCTGAGCTTGACTGTCGTGCTGAATTTTACCTACACACATTAGCATTGATCTTTCTCAGCGGTAGCATTAATTTCTAAACGTGAACATTGGATTTAATACAAAATGTGATCTTCAATTTGGACTATCAGGATTAGTATTAGGTAATAACGATTCTTTTAATTTCTAGAGCTAATTTGGGGGATTTAAAATAAATTTGATAATTTAGCTAAAATTGTACTTTGGTAATCTGTTAAGACATTTGCAAACTTAAGAAACTGCTACATGTCTACATATATGTATATGATTCAGAGCCAGCCATATATTACGTATGTACATATATTTGAAGAACATAGTAGTACTATATAATAAACAAATGAAGGATGACCAATTTTATGACCAAAATCTTATGTTATAGATAGACAGATTTAGAAATAGTTTTAATCTTTGTCAGATATATTCACCAGCAATCCTTAAAATCACGATTGTCAATGCGATTAATCGATTACCCATTGAAGGTGAATAGATATTACATACATGCACTGTGGTGTTTACGCACATATACAAAACTTATTGTTTGTCTTCAAACCGTTTCATTAATAAAATACAGAATACTTAAATAATAATTGCGCTAGACAATGCATTCTTACTTGGAGCCAACATTTAGTTGATTTTACAATCCATTTCGCTGTGTATTGTAAAATATCTAGTAATAATATATCACTGTTATAGGAGTGCCTTTTATTGTCATATTTATTATTTGTAAAATATTCTTCTAGTGACTATGAAAGGACTTTATTAGAAAGGTAATATATGAATAGCTGTTGAGAGTCATTGTACGACTAATGTTTGCTTTTTACCACCTTGATAAGACGAGACCGCATTAAAGTCACATAAGTACAGGTAACAACATGAAACTGTCATTAACTTGTTCCTAGATACAATATTTAACTTATAATATAAATGGTTTTGATTTCTACAATATAAATAGATAATAATTGGACCAGTCAATGTTTTATTATTAAATTAGATTGAGATATAATTTGATGTTATATTGTTGCAGACTTATATTCAGACTTATTTTAGTGTGTAATTATGTTTTTTAAAAATTACTATGGATAGGCATGTAGATTAAATAAATAAGTTTCCTGTTGTTCTGCTTTTTGTTTTAAAAAGTATCATCTTTCTGTAATTATTCTCTGTCCAATTCGGGGTGGGGGGTGGGGATGTTTTATTATTAAATTAGATTGAGATATAATTTGATGTTATATTGTTGCAGACTTATATTCAGACTTATTTTAGTGTGTAATTATGTTTTTTTAAAAATTACTATGGATACGCATGTAGATTAAATAAATCAGTTTCCTGTTGTTCTGCTTTTTGTTTTAAAAAGTATCATCTTTCTGTAATTATTCTCTGTCCAATTCGGGGTGGGGGGTTGGGATGCTGAATGGTTAGCGTGCGCAGCTGCGCACGCTGTATGATAAAGCCTGTCATTGAGTCAACTGTCGTGGTTTGAATCCCCAGTTGTACGTGGCAAGGAGTAGGGTTGTCTGTCCAACCTCGTCGGTTTTCTCCGCGTCCTCCAGTTTCCTCCCACTGCTAAATACCCCTACGCGCAAGCGAATTATTGAAAAAGACCTAGTTTGTGTCTGGTGAACGTTAAACCCCATTTCTCTCTCTCTCTGTCCAATTCAACCACTATTACATACAGCGAAAGTGGACGCTTATGGCTGTTTATCTTTTGCAATGTCTATTTTCTGTCCTGTCCGCAGGTTTATCTTGCAGATTTTGTTATGCTGCAGTACGGTCCTGCTGCACTTACCCACAGCCGGTGCAATGTTCTGTGCATGATTGGCCTGTTGGTTGATTGATTAAAGCCAAAGAATCATTTGGCTAAGAACTAAGCTGGTATTATTACAACTTTATGAAATGAAAGAAATCTTTTATTTCATTCTTTTGAGGATTGTGGTTTCTATCCAAAAAAAAGTTGGGTTTAATCAGTTTAAGGTGCTATAAGCTTATTTTAATCTATTTCTTTATAAATCTGTTTAATAAAATGACTAGGTTAGATTAGATAGATTAATGGAGCTAAATCTATTTGATTTAGGTCAATTTTTTTTTATTAAACTGGGTTGATTTGCTGTATTTTTCAACATATAACAAATGAACATCGAAAGATACAAAAAAATTGACGATTTTAGTTTTGACCCACATCAAATTAAAATCAAATAAAAAATGTTCTCATTCTCTTGCATGTCGTAAGTATTTCTTTGAGCGACATTTATGAACATAATATTTTAATTAAAGCAATTGAGAGGATAGTAATTGTGTTCCATAAGATATTGTTAAAGGTAAGTAAGGCAAAAAGAAGCTAACTTATTGAATTTTCAGCCATGCTGATAAACAGTGAGAAGATAATAGTTTGCTAATAATGATGCACAAGAAAGTGAGGCAAAGAATGTAGGTGTTCTTTCCATGGTATAAATATAGGTTTACTCCATTGCTGTATTGATTTTCTATTTTAAATATAGCAGTATTTTTAGAAATTTTTTTTTTTCATTCTAGGTGTATTTGAACTGGGTGAATTCAATATTACGAGAAGTTGGTAAACAAATAAATGGTATACCAGATATACAAGACGGAAAAGTTCTGTGTGAATTAATTCATATTGTAGCTCCTTCATGTGGTATATATGATGAACTTGAGGTATATCTATTTACTTATATATATAACATATTTACTTCAGGTTGATCTCTCGCTATGTTCCAATGAGATGCATCTACACTCAAACATCTGTATTGTAACCAATCGTAATCAATAAGATCTTCAATATTCAACAAAAATTGTTAAATAGCTTTTACTGGACTTGCAATTAGCATTTTTCATGCCATATTTGATGAAAATCCATGCAGGCATAACTGAGAAAATTTGACTTTATTATCATGCTTTTGGGCCAAGTTTGGAACATAGTTGGTAAAATAAAATATTGGTATTTTTGGGTAATTAATATGTACCACCCAAAATAACAAAAAATGTCATATCTTATCAACAAAAATTACAGTGCTAGCTTTAAAATGTGCACTGTAGACTGTTCAATGCCCTTAAGACTAATGGAAGTTGGTCAGTTTATTGTTTCCAAATAAAGAGTTATTAAATATATTGATTCTTTGAAATTACCTAATATTCCAAAAAGACAAAATATGTTGAAATTTGCACGAATAATAAACAGGGCCGGCGGAAGCAATTCTTGAAAGGGCTTCCAGGGGACGCAATAACCTTAAGAAAAGAGTGCTTGCGGCCAAATTATTGGGGGGGGGGGGGCGCTTTACACCCCTACTCCGCCGGGCCTGATAAACCGTTTGAGTTTAATGGACCAGTTGAGTTGAATGGAATATTTGAAGTTTTGAACTGTGTTTAAATAATGACATGCATGTATTTGGTAGGAAGTTCAGCATTTAATGTGAACACTAGGTGGCTGTTTGTGCTTCCATTTTTATATAAAATTCGTGACATGTAGTTATTAGCATAACATATCGTGACTATCATAACTTGTGTCTATACATATTGAGTAGATGAATTGTTTCATTGTTATGTAGAGGATACAAGGAATTAGATATTGTGTTGTATAGGCTGGAGTGAGGGGGATCAATTGTATTATTATATACAGAGTATGTAAATGTCCTTGTAATTTATATATAATCTATCTTATAATAATACCCTAGTCTTCACAACCGATCAATAACACATACAGTTACCAGGTTTATATCATACGTTAGTCTTCATAATTGTACATAATATTCTTACCAAACAATACCATGTATCTCAATAGAAAGATCGGTTGACTTTGTCAGTTTGAACCCCCACCCCACCCCCTGTAATCAAACCTATTAAATGTTAATATTCAAATCATTATATAATACATTGGAATCATGAAATCATGAAGGAGGGTTGGGATGGTCTAGAGTGTCTCGCTTCGACCTCTAGCTGGCCGTTCACCTATGGCATGCGGCTGTGGTTTCAAGCCCTAGTGTGAGCGTACTCATGGGTTTCCTCCGGGCACTCCGGTTTCCTCCCACTGCTAAAGACCACTACGCGCAAGCGAATTATTGAAATAAAAGTTGAAAACCATATTTAGTCCCAAAATGTCCTAGTTTGTGTCAATGGACATTAAACCCCATTTCTCTCACTCTCTCTGAAAGTACAATATATACATGTACATGTATTTGGAAATTTACATTCGTTGATGGAATTCTTGTGTTTTATAGGCAAATTATTCTAAACTAAAAGATAAATATAGACTTACAGCAATACCTATTACAAAGTACAGTACTTGTATCAAAAAGCATATTTTATTCCACAAATAATTAAAATGATGAACCCTACATTAAATGCCTCCTACTTTTGATTGATATCATGATGTCTTTATCAATATAAAGAATTAGGGGACCCCTTCAGGACTAAATCTTATAAAATTATAAATAGATTCCATTTCTCTTAGGATGGCTTACTGAATTGAACAGTGAACAATGTTTTGTCAACTACGAAATCCATCTTTCTATCCTTGAACATTGATGTCATTATGACATCTAATAAGATTTCAAGTGTATGCTTATTAAAGACAACTACCATCTTGAAAAAGTGTCATGTTAGTGTTAATTGTTATTCCATATAAAGTTTGTATTGGTAATCTGTATGAATATTGATAATTGGTTTAATATGTATTACCAGAAGATTAATAGAACATAATTAGTTATTTCAATCACTATGATCTTAATATAGTGTTACATTGAATATTTTTAGATTAATGATGTCTAATTATGTTTATGAAAAGAACTAGACAGTGAAGCTAACTAAAATTTAATTAAAGATATAAAGCATGCAGAGTTTGCAGTTTTTTCAGAAAATCTTAAAACAATCTGAATGTAAATTAGTAATTTAGACTTTACATATTTTAACTGTACTGATAATACTAAGAATTACAATAGTAGTATTTGCATTTGGATCTATTCATGATGTTAGGATCTTGTATTGAGGTTTTTATTTCTTGGGGCATTGATTACACCGTTTCGATTTCTGATACTTCATTATAATTTAAAGGAGAAAAAGTTTATTAAAATTAAATGTCTCCTTTAAGTAAGCTCTTCAAATAACTCAATATTTATATTTTTACAGGGAGCACAAAATGTTGACCCGCATACCTATATACAAACAGTTGTAAATCATATGAAAAACAATGGAATCAAATTAACATTTGATGTACAAGGTAAATATCAATATATACCATTTTATATTTTTTGCTGGATTACAATTCTGTTAGTCTGATGTGTATTCTAAATCTAATTGTGACTTTGTTGCTTCCTTAAACTCTAGTCTGTTTTTTAAAAGTTAAATAGCTTCCAATCACGGGTTGCATGTTATTCTTACTTTTATTAGCATTCTTTGATAAGTTTTGCTAAGTTTTGTCAGTTTGGGATATATTCTTGGTTATGTTGCTAGTAGAAGGATTGAGGGGCGTGGCTCCAATTCAATGAGAAAATATTTGTTTTTTAAATTGCACTGTCAATTATTAAAGCTAATGCTCTGAAATTTTAAGGACTTTATCATTATCACACAGGTTTTTACAAAATTTGCATTTCGGAACCTGGATCACTCCCATTTCCCATAATCCTGGATGGCCACCCCATGCTGTTGAGGAAAAGCGTAAAAAAAAAACTGCTCGATAAAACATAGATTGTTATATATCCTAGTAAAGCTAAAACACCAAGGTACATAATTATCTATATTTGAATGTCATAAGCAGTTGTAGAAACAAGTAATTAAAATAAATGTCAAATTTATTTAATATTTTCTCATTGAATTGGAGCCACCCCCCTTAATTCGGAATATAGGAGAGGTTATTAAGATTTAGGACCGGATAATCTTAGATCACAATGTCAGCAATCTAGGAGGGCGAATTTATTTCCTTATGTCAATAGCTAGTTTGCAAGATCTCACAGTCGTGAATCAAGCAGTAAGCACTAATCAAGCAGTAAGCACTAGTGTCCAATGCTACTATTTTTTAATAGAAAACATATGGCGTTATATTAGATTCAAAATTCTAACATGCTGTAATCTAATTACCTACTTCTACTCATGTAATTTCTAACTTCTATTCATGTAATTATTGTAATTTCTAAATTAAGACCATGTTTAATCCAACTTCTTTTTTTGTTCAATGTAAACTTTAATTCTGTTTCATCTTATTTATTTCTAAAAGGCGGTAAATGTCTACTTCATTGTCGCTTTGCATGTTAAGCATTAACGGCAATAAATTTGCCACCAACACGTTTGGTGTCGCCAACATGTGCTCAATTTGTTGATTGTGCACCTGATCAGAGCCATTCTGTTGATACAAACGACTCGCTCTTCGTCAGGTTAAATGGTTTGTCAGAGTGTTAAAATTGAAATCAACATCAAGAGATGGGGTTTAACGTCCACTCGACACCTAGGTCATTTTGGTATTAACATGGTTCAATTTTATTTCAATAATTTGCTTGCGCATAGGGATGTTTAGCAGTGGTAGGAAAGCAGTGGACCCAGAGAAAACCAACACCAGTTGTCTCAATGACAGACCTTGAGAAAGACCATGCACGTGCCAACCATTCGGTCCCCCCCCCCCCCTGCCTCCAAACATCATTGAACATAATATATTATATGGTTTGCAAATACTCTTTCAAATATGTTCATGGGTAAGATGCTGGCTCGCTAGACTGGAAGTAAGGTGTTTGATCTCTGCATTGGCCAAGAAAGTTATTTTCCCATGTGATTCCCCCTTGTCAGTGATGAAATTCGTTGATGTTGATACTAAACGTGTAAAGCATCAATTAAGAAGACGCTTTTGTCTAAAGAAATAGAATAGAAATAAGATGGAATAGAATTAAAATTTGAACTGAACAAATAAAAAGTTGGATTATACATTGTCTTAATTTAAATATTACATGAATAGAAGTTAGAAATTACATGAATAGAAGTTAGAAATTAGACAACGGTACGTTAGCATTTTAAATCTAATATACCAAGCAGTTGAGATGAAAAATAAAGATGACAAACCTCTCAGCATGGTCCATTAAAGGGAGATAACCCCATTTAAATATTTATGTTTTTTACAGATATAGTCGATGGTGATATTAAATGTATATTAGATTGTTTATGGCAAATTATTTTAAACTACAATATTCATGATATAGGTATTATAAACTTCTTTTATCTATTTTGTCAATTTTTATGTGAATCATTCATGAAGTAAATGATCATATGATGGCTGTTTTTTATAACTTCTTTGTTACAACACTATAAGCTGCGATGGCTCAGTGAGTAAGATGCTGGCTCATCGACTGGGAGGCCTCAGGTTCACAACATCTGGGAGGTCATAGGTTCGCCACAATTAAGGCTGAGAAAGCTCCTCATGATATTTCGGAAAGGCTTTCCCATGTTAGTGGTGCAGACATGGCAAAAAAGATATCTAGTTGTTCAGAATCCCACAAAAACCTCACTGGTGTGTTCATAAACGAACACTTGACAGTTGGAATAGTTGTTTGCATTACATCCCACTTTTACTTAGTTGCCGGTGGCAACTTTTGATGAAACTATCCTGTTTATTTCCAAAACAGGTATAAAAGTATCCGTGTATCAGAAATGAACAGTACGTTTTCCAGGATGAGTACTGTTCTTTTCCGACAAACAAACACTTTTATACAAGCAATGAAAATAAGCAGGATGAAAACAAACGCCTAGAAATTTCAACGGACAAACCATCCGCAGATGCACACTTCACCATTACATTACGTTTAATATAGACTTGTTTTACAATGTGGTTGGCTCTATGTTCACGTCATCTATCTGTGATGTCAAACACTTCCCCCATCTTTCAATAGGAGTACGATCTAAACACCCGGTGACTGTTTTACGTTTAAGAGTAACGAAGCAAGACACACATGTCACCCTTGGCGGAAGCGGACGTAAACCTCCTCGAAGAAAAACAAAGTGAAAATTCAAAATAAAAATTGTTGCGCTCTAGTCTGGAAAAAATTTCCTTCATAACGCACTGCATCACATATGTATATCTTTATTAGCCTGTATGGTGCAGAAAAGTGGGGTGTTAAATAAACCCCATTTAATTTTATTTCATTATTATAGTTTATGAACAATAAATATACCCTGTTATTATTTTTTGCAGAACAAAATATATTTAGAAGAAGTCTTGGTATTGGTAAACAACATTTGTTAGAGTGGTGTCAGAAACATCTTGATACATTTTTTGATGGCAGAATTTCATTGACTAATAAGTTAGTTTATTAAATTTACTTGCACATGAAATATTACTCCGGTTGTAATGTATTTGTTGTGTTAGAACAGCTATTTATAGATTATAGTTATGACAGTGTAGGAGCTATGATCTTTTCTGTTATGAAAAATGCAGAAATTGCTGAATGTAATTCTCAAAACAGAAATATAGCAAATAGCTTTTAGAAACATGTAATAGAAGTGTGTTCACAGCTCAGTGTTCACTTCTGTGTTTAGGTGTATTATTTTACTGAAGTACTCCTTTGACAATCTGTTGTAATTTGAAACAATTTACTTCTTGTAATAAGTAAATATACTAAAAAAAAATTGATAGTTCAATCTATGTATACAAGTTTAATGCTGTATGAATATGTACCTATATACATGTATTGTGTATATTTAATTGAATAATATGATTCTACTTATAGCTTGTGTGCTGATAATTGGTTTATTCAATTATTAGAAAAATTTGTGTCTGTTAGAAAAGTTGAGGTAAGATTAATATTTAGTTTAAGATAATTGTGATTTTTATTAAAGTATGACATCTTCTTTGATTGACATTTAGTAATTGAATATATTAACACAAGGTACAATTTTATGGATACACAATTACTGAGATTGATACTAAGTGACGTTTCGACGAGGATACTCTCGTCTTTATCAAGCAAATTGTATCAAACTCAGTAATTGTGTATCCATAAATTTTTTACCTTGTATTAAAGTATTACAGTATATGCTGTATAGCCTTGTTCCAAATTAATTTTCAATCAGTACATTTTTAGATATAAATTATAATTGTCTATAATATTGTCCTATAATATTGGATTTATTTTTAGGATAAGACAGTATATGTGAATAGTCTTCTTAGTAATATTGAGAGTAAATATGGTATTATAAAAGATATAATAAAGTAAGTACCCCGTATATGCATTATTTGAAAGGTTTAAATTCAATAAATAAAAGATTAAGTTGAAAATAGATTATAAAACAATGACATAGTAGTAGTTCAAATAAAGTAATGTTTCTGATTATATTGGGGGTTGGATGGCTGAATGGTTAGCCTGCACGCACTGTATCATAAAGCCTGTCATTGAGTCAACTGGCGTGGTTTTGAATCCCTGGTTGTACGTGACAAGGAGTAGGGTCACCTGTCCAACCTCGTGGGTTTTTTGCGGGTCTTACATTTTCTTCCCATTCTTAAAGACCCCTAATTAAACCATAAGTTAGTCCCAAAATGACCAAGTTTATGTCGAGTGGACGTTAAACCCTATTTCTCTCTCCTCTCTTCTGATTATATATACCTGTATTGTCTTACAGCTCGACTGATATTATAGATGGTACTGCAGATGAACATGCGTTAATGATATATGTTGCTTTATTAAGAAGAAAGGTAAAAGATTTCAAGATTTAAATATATTACATATTATTTTGTTAAAGGAGAATGCTAAAGTAAAAGTTTAATTTTATCATTTACTTAGTTCATTATGTAACACAATTCAGATTTTTTTTTTTTTTTTTTTAAAGTTTTAATAACAAATAACGTTAAAAAACACTTTCGGATTTCCGCAATTACGGAAACACCCGACAATTAATGAGCTGAAGCTATATCACGTGACATGACGTAATAGTTGATCTACGTTTAGCAGTCGATGTATATTTCAATAGGGTATCAGCAGAAAGTGACAGCTTGTCAGACATTGATTTCGCCCAGAGTGTTCTTCCCTATCAGTACCGGCGAATTAGAAATGCGAGGAACAACGGTGACGATGATAGTTCGGAACATTCTAGTTACAATAATGATAAATAAATAGGCACTAGAAATAAAAAACAGCGTAGACACACTTCACTTGTCTTCAATCCTTCCTATCACCTAGCCTATCTATCATCACTCAGTCCTTCGATTCGCAATGACTTTCGGCTTTATTGCGGCCCTATTGGTGTTCATGCTTCATCGGAAAAAAATATATCAGATAAAAACTAATACTTATGGTATTATATGCCCTATACTAGATACGAGAACGTCGCTAAAAATGGGTCACATCGTCATCATACAGTGATAGGACCATGGTCCAGTACTGGTGGTAGGGCCTTCGCTCACGCTAAACAAAAAGTAGTATCACGCTCATAATTTACAAAGTTACTTCGGACAAACTTCTTACATGATTTAGTACTATTTATGACCCACTGCAAAATCATCGAAATAGGCCTACGGAAGACGCTTAGAAAGGGGGATAGTAATTAACAATAGTATTCAGGCTACCACTCTAGCGGTGTTTACATTTCGTTGCTATGGTTACATAAGGGGTTTATATATATAGATAGATTTTGAAAGCTTGCCGGTTTCGCCATAGAATGCACAGAGTTTTAACAGAAAGATAAAACAACTGTTATATCTTTATCAACATAATAAAGTTATTAAAATTGCACTGGTCACGTTCATAAGCAGATATAACTTGAAATTTTCCGAACAAGAATTTGAAAGAGGAGCGTGTTTTGTTGACATCGCCTCGTTGATCGCTGTGTCCTGACTCAGACCTTTTCTGCGTGTTGTCTCGCTTGGAAATTTTTTTAAAAAATGACAGACGCATCCCGATTTATTGTTGGTGCTATTAGTTTATCCCCAAGCATGGCAATTGTCTATGTTTATGCACCCAGTTAGTCAAATTGACGGCATGTCGTGCTCAGTTTCAATAGCCTTCTATAGGGAAATTCACAAAGTCGATCAACTATTACGTCATTAACGGAAAAAATCAAAACGAGGCTGCAGATATGCATAAATGTCAATTGGGTGTTTTTTGGTATATTTTTCCTTTGTAAAAATATTTAGAGTGACTTTTAAAATTTCGCATGGTCAAAAATATTCTAATATTAACGTTATTTTTCATATAAAAAAAACTTTTTGCGTTAGTATTCTCCTTTAAAGCTTGGGTTATTAGGACACAAGAAGATTGATATTTAATATAACACTTACTATTATTATGTAATCTAAACAATATACCTTTAAATCAGTACCTTTAATCAACACTAGGGGAGTTGGATGGCTGAATGGTTAGCATGTGCATGCTGTATCATAAAGCCTTTCATTGAGTCAACTGGCGTTGTTTCGAATCCCTGGTTGTATGTGACAAGGAGTAGGGTCACCTGTCCAACCTTGTGGGTTTTCTCAGGGTCCCCCGGTTTCCTCCCACTGCTAAAGACCCCTACACGCAAGCGAATAATTGAAATAAAATTAAACCATATATAAGTCCCGAAAAGACCTAGTTTGTGTTGAGTGGACGTTAGACCCCATTTCTTTCTCTCTCTTTAATCAACACTAAATGATAACTTGTGCTGATATTAATGGTAAAAACAGAGAAGGCAGAAATTTTAGACTGAT
The DNA here is from genome assembly GCA_917208275.1 of Patella pellucida. Classification (NCBI taxonomy): domain Eukaryota; kingdom Metazoa; phylum Mollusca; class Gastropoda; family Patellidae; genus Patella; species Patella pellucida. The sequence continues at coordinate 37,823,222 of OU795036.1, forward strand.
TTCAACAAGGACCATACACCATTGAGACAAAGCTCAGTTTCTGAAAAGGATAGTACAATTTATGGTTATTTTTGCCAATTCTCTATTCAGTTTTCAATGGGAAATATTACATTTATCTTGATGTTTGTATTTTACAGATAGAAGATAATAAACTAGCTGACAATAATCTAGAAAATTATAGTGAACACAAGGTAAATATACAGTAGACATGATTATTCCTACTCCTACCACTCCTATATCATCTTACCTCTTCACATGTTACATACACAGTCAAATAAGATAGGGTTTTACTAGAATTCCTATCACATCACTTATCAAGAGAAAAAAAGCAGAAGCATTATTTTATAAAGAATCATGTCTATAAATCACTTATTTTACTATAACATCTTTTTTAAACTCATGGTTAAATCATTTCCTCATAATTAAAACAATTTTTTGTGTACCCGGTAGTAATTAATATTGGAAAAAGAAAAAATATTTGCAAATTATTAAACTGTATTCATTATTTTTCAGGCTGAGGAATACACTTCAAATATATCCAGAGATTCTCCTATTCAGTACACAGAAATTGCCAGTGATAATATGAGTCACAATCAGACTACATTACGAGAAACAATTAATGAAAATATTGTTGACTATATGAATGACGATTCAGATGAGCCAGATATAGCACCTAGAACAAGTAATTCTTCACCATATCTTAGGGAAGAGCAGAAAGCTATTATATTAAAACGTCCTAAAGATTACTATCATCAGTGGGAGAACAATATTGACCGTCTGTCACAAGGTCCTGTTAGTTCACCTCATGTAACAGAAACTAATTCAGCTCCAGAAGATTTGGTTTTGAACATTGACGATTTTAATGATAGTTTTGATAAAAGCCGATCACAAGGGGAAGCTTTGTATAAACCCGGTTTTTCAGATCAAAGTACTAAGTACTTGAGTGACAGTCAAAGGAGTGAATCACGTAGTCCTACCAGAATTGTTGATCGTTGTCAGAGTGATAGCAAACGGGAATATAGACATAGTCCTGAGCCCCGACCGAGTCCCTATTCATCCACAGACTCAGGAAGACAGTCACGAAGCTCTGTTAGATATCATACTAGACGTGACGATCGGTCACCTAGTCCAGAAGCTTACAGTCATTATGATGATCTGAAACAAGCTAGAAGAGATGTAGATAAAAGTATGCCCAAAGATATTCTAGGAAATAGTCCAGCAGATTATACCACGAAAACTGATCCTGAACATCAGCGTTCACGATCAGATGATAGGGAATATAGAAAATCTGACGAACAAATAAGTGAAAGAACAAAAGCACTTCGTAAACGAGCATCAGCATCTTTAGGCAGAGAGAGTCGCATCAGAAAAGTTAATGCTGAAATGCAGGCGTATAATAACGGTATAACACAGGACATGATTAGAAGAAATCTTGGTCTAACAGGTAGTAATACATATCTAGCTGATCCTGTTAATGTTGTAACACCACTGAGACATATTGGTAGCACCGAGAGAATTTATAGAGATGAAGATTCTACTTTTATTAAACAGCTGGATATAGATAGAAATCCTCCCAAACCATATGGACGAGGAACCGGTCACATTCCACGTCGTGAAGCTTGGGAAAGAAGAAGTGGTTTCACTGATTATATGCCTTATGATTCAGGTTATGACACTGGCCATAGTGAATTCATTGGCTCTTTAAGTCATGAAATAGATGGAATCAGTTCCAGCATTGAATCGTTAGATCGTTCTCGAAGAATTCCCAGATTTTCTTCAACAGGGAGATCAAATGATAAGCTATGGTCGCAGGAATTCAGAGATATGAATAGTATTAGGAATCCATACCGTCCAGATTTCAATATCCATGATGATGACCTGCACCTTTCATTCCAAACCAGAAGTCGTTCTCTAAGTCCCAACAGAACACATCTACTTAGTTTAGAAAGACCAAAGTCGTCTCTAGGAGTATGTGAACCAAATTATAACTCGACATTTAGATATGAAGATGTTGGTTTGGAACCGGGTAAATATCCTGATGCTCCTTTAGGACGATTCGATGTACGAACAGATTATTATAATCCTCGCTTTAGAAGTCCTGAAATTGAAATTAACGGAACAGAAATTGTGAGAAGACCAAGATCGATCAGTCCATCTCCGCAAAGAATAAGTCTAGGCTATTCGGGTCCTGTTCGTCGAGTCAATGAGGAAATATGGGGAAGCGATTTGACAGAAATTGATGGTTTAGATCCTCATCGGCAGGAAAAATGGAAAAAGCTAATCAATCTTACAGAAATGACAAATGAAGATGTAATAGAGTTAAAACAAGCTCTTGCTAGTGCTATTGTAGAAAATGACATTTTATTTGCCAAAATAACTAATGCCAAGAAGGAATTTTCTGATAAACTACTAAAAACAAATGAAGTATTAGATGATTGTCGTAAACATCTTGCCACAGCCCAAGCTGAAAATCAGGAACTACGAACATTCTTAAATCAGGAAAAACGTATTAATGCTGCCTTAGAAGCCAGAATCAAAGAATTAGAAGAACAATTAACTGCCTCGGTTTCTAATTATAATGTGATCGAGATAGAACTAAAGAAAACCGTACAATCATTAGAAACTGCTCAAAGACACACAGCAGAAATGGAGAATTGCATATCGGATAATGAACGTTTGAAAATGAAGATGTCAACATTTGAACGAGATAATCTTGCTCTTAGACAAGTAAGTATTCTAGTATTTGACAATAATTTCATGTTAAATAATAATATGTTCTGAACAAATAATTAATATTTTGTCAAAATAATTCAAGTCTACAAAACAGATTGTATGTATTAAATTTTCATCAATAAATCCCTGCAAACATTGGACAAACCAAATGTCACTCAAAAATATTTGCTTGTAACCCTTAGAACTGATCCATATTTGAGGTAAGGCTGGCCTATAGATGAACCAGTATGATCAATTTGAAAGAGAAATGAACATTTCTTTTCAGGATCTCGAAAAAATGCAAGGTACTCATCAACAGTCCCAATCTACCATACATGAATTAAGGAAATCGCTAGAGGATGTACGGAAAGAAAGACATGATCTTTATGATGAACTCTCACAGTTACGCTTTAAAAATCAGTATGGCACTGGTGTACAAACACCTGTAAAAAGATACAGTGATGTGGACACAACAAGATCAACCACACAATCAACATCCCCCTCACATGTTAGAACTTTCAAACCTGTGGTTCCAACATCCAGTACTACATTCCAAACTGATTCAAGATCTCGTTCACCATTAAGAGAACATACGTCAAGACTTAGTTCTTACAAATCATCGTTACCAGCACGAGAGTCTACAACTATACCGATAAAACATGTGTCTCGTTTATCACCAATACCTACTAGAGATACTACAACACGCTTTACACCTTCTACTTATAGAAGATCAACATCGCCACCACGACAGTCAATATCGCCAATAAGATCATCACCAATAAGATCATCACCAATAAGATCATCGCCATCACCAATTCGATCAACCACCTACCCGATACGTCCTCGATCAGAGTCTTTAGGGAGACCTTCCAGACTGTCTGCTGCTATGGACAGAAGTTATAATTATAAACCAACAACGACTGCCGATAGATCTTATACCCCGATGACAAGATCTAACAGTCCTTTTAGATATTCTAGTACCTCTACATCAGTGCCTTCAACTTATCGTGAAATATATCCACATCGAAAATACAGGTATACACCATCTGAAAAGACTAGCACAAGTGACTACAACTATAGATCTACACCTCAAGGTGGTTTTACAGATTATCCAGACCTGCAACATTTTCCCACAAGATTGCGATATTCTGATAGTCATACTGATTATAATCGCCCATCAACCCAATACAGTGCTGCTTACAATGATGTCAAAGTACCTAAAGTTGGTGACATAGATATTGATGTACCTAACGATTTGGATGATGATGATGAGTATGAATACGAATATGTTAAGAAGGTCACTACAATAACAGATCATGAAAAAAGTAGTACTGAACCAAAAGAATCAACAACATACCAGTCTGAAGTTCCTACATATGATCGTTCAAGTAGAAGAGATACTAGTTACTACAGATCACCAAACAGAACCATACGAAGCAGAAGTCAGAGCCCCTATATTCCAAGTAGAAGTGTATTGGACGATGATTTTAATCGTAATTTAGATTCTGTTTTTGATCGTCATGATACCTACCGAACTAGAAGCACTAGTCCTGCTAGATTTCCTAGAAGGGGAATATTAAAAAATAGCAGAAGCGAACACAATTTGGATTATCGAACTAGAAGTCCGAGTCCTATTTCAAGATCTTATACCGGTAGTTCAACCTATAAGACACCATCACGTTATACACCAGTTTCTAGTACTAGAAAAACAGTTCATATAACTCCCACTAGTATATCCCAGCCATCATCTATTGGTTCCACTGATCTTATTAGAACAACAACTTATGATGCTAATAAAGGTGTTGTCTCACAGACTTTACCACCAAATACTAAATATAAAATAGAAATGTAAGTTCTTTATTGACAATCATAATATTTTATCTTTTGCACATCTTTTTTTTAAATTCAGAATTTATGTTCTTTCTTTGATGTTCAACTATGATGTTTCACTCAGTTATAGTGGATTTGTGTTTTCTAAATTAAATTGAAGTGATGTTTTACAAATTCGAAGCATGATTGCATTGCGTCAGAATTCTGCAGCTTTTTCTGTAAATCTGATATAAAGACCACAAATGCAATACAAGTAGCATAAATACAGGCAAACAACTGTATTTACGATTTGCTCCTTGGGAAGCTGCTCCTTCATGAACTGTATAGGGGTGAGGATATTAAAGGGTATTAAAGAATCTTTCACATATTTCACAAATATACAATAATACAGGTGGGTTAACATTTGCAAATTGAATGCCAAATATAAAGATGTAGCTTTGGCTTAAAAGTGAGAGAAAAACTGTTGAGGTTGTTAAAATATAATTTCTAGGATGACTTCTTTAAGTGTATAGAATGTCTTTTAAGTATAACATTATATAAAATAACCCCCTATTAACAGTGATGGTGATCTTAGTGTAACAGTTAATGGTAATCTAAATGTTGTTAATAGAGACAACATTCGGTAAGTCTACAATAGGTAAATGTCTATCTAGTATTTTTATTATTATTTCTTCATTTGTGGAACTTATTTTTCTCTATTTGCAGTCTTTCTTTAAAATGTAGATTTCTTAGTGTAGATAGTACAAATGATCTGATTATTTAATAAAATATACAATACATTAACAAGATATAAAACTGGTACACAAACTATACATGGATTAATTAAATGTTTAATACTGACTAACATCATTGCTTTGAATTATTCTAAAATAAATAAAATATTAGTTGAAATACTATAATGAGGGGGGGGGGGATTACAATTTCTTCTGTACCAATATGTTGTTGCTTTTTTCTTCACTGACTTTTCTTTTAATGCATATATGCATGATAAAATGTAAAGCTATTTTCTTGGGCTTTAATTCTTTTTTAATAGTATAGGATTGTAGGTTGTAATATGTGGTCCTTGCAACCATATTGTATCTTTAACTAATTATTTGGTTCACAGTTTCTATAGAGTCCAATCACAAGAACTTAAATGAATTTGAGTGATATATTCATATATAAAAAAAACAGTGATATTTTGTTAAAATCCTTACCATTGTCAAAATATCCATCAAATGCTATCCCCGGTCTTTGGGGAATGGGGATGTTTAATCCATATTAAATTGGGAAGAAAATTAATACCATGGTCAGTCTGTGAGTACAGAAATTAGGGGGTTCATGGTCAGTCTCTGAGTACAGAAATTAGGGGGTTATAAAAGAGGGTGTTGAGTGAAATTCATTAGAGCTCACCAAGATATTCCGAGCAGCTATCATCTGTACTTTATTAAGAACGAGGAACATCAAAGCCAAGCAGTTCTAATTATAAAGGTGTAGAAATGAACAAACCTGTAGTTTTATTTACCATGACTAGGGAACAACAAAGAAGTCTGATATTACTATGAGGGTCAACATATATTTTATAATCATTTGTAATAAATATCTTGCTTTACCCTTTTACTGTCTATGCATGTTCTCATCTAAAAGATTAACCATGCTTCTTTCCCTAATAATGTCGATTAACTTTGTCAACATTGAAATAGTAAATATAGGACCACACTGTAATTTTGATATTGGTAATGTATGTTACATAAATTATCTGATGTCTTGATTAATTGACATAATGTGCTGTAAATTTCAATGGCAATAAATTGATAACAATCTAGTTGATCACTTTGTATATGAAACTTGTATCAGTACAGTTATAATATTTAGATACCTACATATGACATATAATCTTCAACGTCAATTGATTTGATTTTTTTTACTCTTTTTTTTACAGTAAAAGTGAACCACCCCCCTTGACCGATGAACAGCGTTATTATGCAAATCAGTTGATTGACAAGTATACCAGACCAAGCTGTAGTTTACGAACTGTCAATCTATAACACATCAAACATTCCATCCAACCAGATATAGATTACTCCAAATACTGTTAGGAAAATAATGATCTTATGTTATTTTCTCTTGTTATGTTATATGTACTGTTAAGTTTTTATCAAATAGTTTGTAATTCTGTTTGATAATGATACAAGTAAAAATACATAGTAATTTGCTTTTTGTATTTCTAAATCAAACTGTCAGTGTGATTAAAATACAGACCCTGTTGTGCTTCAGGTTTTTCACCTTTCGATTCATATTTTCTGTGTAAAACATCCCAATTTAAAAATTGGAACAAGTTATTAGAACTGTATTTTATTCATATTGTCAGCTATATTAGGGTACAACAATTGTGTGTTTTCATGGATTTTAGCTTTTCAGAACATGTTTTGAAGTGGAACATTTTTTAATGCTATTTGATATTTGTTTGTGATTTTTCATGTGATTTCTATTCATTCCGTCCTGTTTTATTTTATTTTCAATATTATATTTATGATATGTAGTTACTATAACTTACATTACTTCTCTTATTTATTATCTATTATAAAACGTTCTTATAAGAACATTGTTAGTTTAGCCTTAACATTTATACATTTATTATTAAATATTAAGATTTATATAGAAAATTTATCTTTTTACTTCTTATTAACAAGGTCCCATTTTTATAAAGTAGACAGGGTTACAATATGATATTCTTATTTAATAGGTGGTATTTTAATATTTCTTATATTTTATAAATTAGCTTTAATAAAAGGTCCCATGTTAAACCTCTTAAGAGTCCCATCAATGGATGTTAAATATCAGTTTATAAAATTGTTTTTAAGAGAAACTGTTAGGATAGGTTGTTTCAATTTTATATTTTTATAATAATATGGAATTGTTTGATTTAGATAACTATGAAATGATATAATATTCATATTTTATCGGAGAAATATAGTCACTAAAGGATTATTTAGAATTTACTTTGTTATATTATTGAGCTAGATTGTGGCTATTTTCATGTGATGCCTTATTTTATGGATGACTTGGAATAGACTTTCTTTGTTAGACTAGACTTGTTGATTGAATGTAAATCTTGTTACATGTTATTGTACATGTACTAGCTAAGTGGATTGTATGGAAAGCATTCCAAAATTCATCAAAGCTCATCTGTGATATTTTAATATGAATTTAAAGTAATATAAGTGATGTTATAGCTTTATAATTATTCAGATCTTGTTAGCACCATTATATATTGTTTTTTTGATTATTTTAAATACAAGTTTTATTCAATTTCCGTCCCCTACAGTCACCTTTTTTGGTTAGTTGTGCCTTATTGAGACACATTGTTTTGCAGTATAGTATTATTTATTGTTATTAATTAGCATTACATTATTGCATGTCTGGTTTGCTAATTGAACAGTGTTGTTGCTTTATGTATGTATATATAATATATGTATACACTATAGACGATAACTATGTATATAAATGTATTTTCTGTAACCTTAGAAAACACAATAAACAATATATTTACATATTTGAGTTAAATTGTTGTATAGTTCAGTGCCGGCGGAAGCAATTCTTGATTGGGGGGCTTCTGAGTTAGGAGATCCCAGAAACACAATTCTTAAATGGTGGGTGTGGTAGAAAGAGCCACCCACAGTACCCCCTAAATTGGTTTCTTCAACAGTAAAGGTGCAAGTCTCCCCTTCAGTGGCATTTGATAGGGCAACTGTGTTTACATAACGTTACGTCATGGCTGCACGTTTTTTTTATGCTATATTAACCAGCGCATAGCAGGATATTGCAGCAAAACTAATTGCCTGACAAACGAGGCTATCGGTATTGACGTAAAGTAAACACTACTGTATGGTAACGAACAGACTTTCAACGTTTTTAATACCTTAAATCTTTGTCCAAAATATTAAGGAAGACCCAAGATTAAACGACTGACTGTCATGTTACTGTACGTAAGTGGTAGATTTGATTGAACGAGAAGAATAGACACACTTACTTAAAAGTTCAAGAATCCGAAGCCAATCTACATGTAGCAATGGCCAGAGAGGGATTTCTCAGGTCGTTGCTTCAGGAATATGGTATCCTGATTGACTCCTTATTCCTCCCGAAATTCAGAACCATTAAACCATATAATTTCATCCATCATATTGTGGCGATGGGTGGTGGTTAATTTCTGATTTCTCGGCGCTTCCCAACATCTTTGCGACCAAAAATGCACCTTTGATATGTAGTGGTACTTCCAATTCGCAGATAGGAATCCTGCTACCACCGATGCCCTCAAGCTCCCCCAGAAGCTGTACTTATGACCGAACCTTTCCTTTTACAGTACATGAAAGGTTCGTCTGCGCAGCTTTTAAAATTGGCTCAGGGAGCATTTTTGGCGAAGGCTAGATGAAAGCTAGCAGATCAGGGTCAAATCAAGAAGCGCTGATATCATTAAAGGGACTATCCCGATTTAAACAATGTCTAAAATATAAAAATGACGATACGTATGAAATTTTAACGCCAAAATATAGAGGAGCGGTGTATTTACTGTGGCTCAAAATTTCAGCTCAGAATATTGGGTCGTTTAGACGTGAACGTCAAAACTGCTTATCCGGACACGTAACCCTTTTAAGATTTATGTTTAATTTGGGGGTTTGGTGAACTATCCACATCCGTCCCTTTAGAAGTCTATGCAGTGAATGATCCATGTGCTGTACTTGATAACAAAAGGCAAATTTCACCTACACATTATTTTTATAAAATAAAGGCTGGTTTTATCTAGACACCGCATAATACAGCTTAGGACACCGGTCTCCGTTTACAGATGAAGACTGATGGGTTTAAGTTGTTTGAAAACGTATCACATATATATTGAGTTAGTTGCCCGGCCCTGAGGTAAAGGATTTTAACACAAAATTAAGCAGTTTTATTCCCAAAAATAATATCGGGATTGGCCCTTTAACCGTGCAGATGTGTGGTTCTAAGGTACAAGCAATGTTTGCACTCAACAGGAATCGGCACATAAGGCGTAATTGGTCAAAGGCAAGTTATATAAATCATTTGGAGACACTAAAGTGAATAGATGATAGCACTATTCATTTGTGCGAATCAGAAGTATCGCTACAAATTAAAACAGGCATCTTGTGTCGGGAAGATGTCGGGAAGCGCCGACAAATCAGGAAGTAAACCGCACCCATCGCCAGAAGATGATTGTTGGAATTGAGAGAAGGACAGTATGAAATCATGCTATAGTTTAATGATCCTGAGCTCCTTAAGTCATTGGTTGAAGATGGCATTGGAGAATCTGACCAGGATACCTCCGATGACGACTTCGATATTACTTCCCCTGATGAAGACAGTTGCCTCTCCTAATTTAGATTTTGGTTGATTGGGTCTTGATTGATGTATTGGATAACATGACATGGATCTATGTTTTAAATGATCATTGGAACGAAGGAAGTGGGTGGAAATTGATGTATCACTAATAACATCAGAGATGAAGAGGAAACTTAACATTTCAGGCTATTTTACTGTTTGTCAATGATTTTGTATGGGCATTGGTCACATCGGCTGTTCTTAAGTTAATTTACCACTAACATATATTCATTCTTAAATTTAAGAGCCAATCCCGATAACTTTTTGGGAAATAAAACTGCTTAATTTTGTGTTAAAATCATTTAAAACCCTTTATATAAGGCCGATCAACTAACCAGATATTTGTGATACGCTTGTAAATAACTTAAACCTGACAGTCTGCATCTGGAAATGGAGACCTTTGTATTATACAGTATCTGGATAAAACCAGACTTTTTTCTATAAAAATAATATGTAGGTGAAATTTACCTTTTGTTATCAAGAACAGTACATAGGTCATTCACTGTATAGACCTCTCAAGAAACGTAGATCGATTATCAGGTCACCCAATGAAAAAAATGACCCGAAATTTAAAAAGGGTTACGTGTCCGGATAAGCAGTGTTGACGTTTACGTCCGAACGACTCAATATTTTCAAATGAAATTTTCAGACAATGTAAATACACCATGCTTTTATATTTTGGTCTATAAATTTCACAAATACTTGGACTTTAATTTTTGAGACTCTGTTCTTATCGGGATTGTCCCTTTAAGTTTGTGGTCGTGAATCCTATATTTCCCTACATATTACTCAGTGTTCCAATGTGTCACCTTTCATGTTGATTAAATTTCTAAGGGGTCACTCGGTGCAATTTGGAGATTGATTATGTCATAAATTTTATATCTCATATTTGTCCTCCTAGCAGTATAAAACATTTCCACGTAGTTATGTGTAACATACTTGGAATAGGTCACGAGATAACGGGAAAAACGTTCAGAGTAAAATCGAAAAATTCCTAATTGATGACCTTTGACCTCTTCTTAAGTGGCCTTTCCACCTCAAATCCCATTCTTAATTTAAATTTCCTAATTCAGGGCACACTCCCCTATCAAATGCCATTGAAGTTGAACGTGCACCTCTACCACACCCACCACTGCCACAACTTAAGAATTGGGTGTCTTGGATCTCCTAACCAAGCAATACATCACAAGCATCCCAAACCGTCCGCACCTTCCGTGTTGTACAAAACCCACCTAGTCCCCGACTATTATTGAAGTATAACTAGCGTTTAACCGGTTAGTGTGTATTAACTCAAATAGTAAGTGCAGAGGGACTGCATCACACATAATTTACACAAAAACAACTATATGGACAAGACATCATACTCAGAAATTACAAACAAATGAACAATTCAAATAAAGTGAATGGGTCCGGGTACTAGCCGTAAGCGTCCTGCACTGCTCTTTACAGTCTCGGGTCTGTAGTGACACAGACCTCACCCAAGTCTTAAAACAATCAGGAATACAACCCAGAGAAATCATTGTCTAATGCCAACATGAGTCATGATCTGATACATCAGTATATGTTACAAGAAATATAAATGTAAAGATATAAAAGTAAAAGAAAAGCAGGTAGGTCTAAAACTAAATGCTTTATATCAATTATGGGCACATGTTCCACCCATTACAAAACAGCAAAAAACAAGGACTCATTAAGTAATTATCAGAAAATCATTAGAATTTGTTTGGCTTTTATGAAGCTCTTTCCAATTCTAACGTTTAGTATCATGGAATAAGCTGTTCAAGTTATCAAAATTCATTGAAAATCAGTATACTGTATCAATCGGGCGATAACTTTAGTCGCTAGACCGCCGACAAGATTTTTCAAAGTGATCAAGGGCTATAACTCTGGCGTAAATTATCAACAGGCTTCTTCGTCTCATGACCTCAAACACTGCGCATAAATCGGATATTAACTATAGCATCTAAAGCGTCCAAAAGATTTTTCAAAGTGATCAAGGCCCATAACTCTGGCAGTAATTATCGGAAATCGTTGACAATCAAAAGACTTCTTTGTCTCATGAACTTAAACACTATGTATAAATCTAAATTCAATCGAATATTAACTTTAGCCTTCAGAGCGTCCACAAGATTTTTCAAAGTGATCAAGGGCCCCAATTCTGGCACTTATTAGCGGAAATCACTGAACGCATGTAGGCTTCTTCGTCTCATGACCTTAAACACTGTGTATAAATAGGGTTGGGACAATAATGCACAGGGGTGTTTCGTAGGCCAAATTGACTCAAAAATTGAAGAATTTTCGGTGTCCGACAAATTTTTCGGTCGGAATGGGGCACATTTTCAAAATGGCCGCCAAAATGTGCACAAATCGTATTTTTAAGGGAATATTTCTAATTAATGCAATTTATTTTCAAAAGTATAGACCATTAACGTGATTTTCAACGGTTTTAATCTAATAAGGCGTCACACGAAGCATTTCTCTAGCTCCTAGAATCCAAAATGACGGCCAAAATCCAAGATGGCGGCCATATATTGCAGGGAATACCGGATGTTTACAGAATAACGGTAAACATGCCGTGTAATATATTATTTTATAGCATTTTGCTGATGCTCTTTCGATATAAGTCACTTTTTATTTTCCAGATGACCTTTCCCTATAAAATCCAAGATGGCGGCCATATATTGCAGGGATTACCGGATATTAACAGTGCAGCCATAAACACGTCATGTAGTATATCATTTTATAGGTTTTTACTGATGCTCTTTCTATAAACTCATTATTCAAACGACGTTTAGCAAGTAACATGGTTTCAATGTTACCTGTATTCTGCATTACAACATATTTTATGGAGTTTCTGAGTTCTTTAATAGTGAAATAATTTTGGAAATCGGAACCGCCCTATTTCAGACTTGACACGCCATTTTGACGGGTGTAAGGTGCTGTAGTCATTCTCCATTAGCCAATTTCAGATTGTGGCTTAAAAAAACTAGCTATTAAAGTGATAGTATAGTGACTGGACTTCCAGGTATCCAAAAGATTTTGCATTTTAGAAAATTTTTACTGTATCAATTTTTCTCTCTGCTTTAACGCTAACTATTTGCTTATTTTGACAGTGTCCAAGAAGTCAGCTTCTAATGTTTTCACACGGTTAACCTTGTCACTACGCATTTCCATTTATCTCAGCGCTCTTTATAACTTCAGTTCAGTAAATGTCCCATCAGCTAAAATAGTCCATTATTAGCAATAATGCATTTATATTTAATTCAAAGAAAGACCATCAGTAATAACCTATAAAATAATATACATGACGTGTTTATTGTTACACTGTAAATATACGGTAATTCTTGCACTATACGGCCGCCATCTTGGATTTTATAGGAAAAGGTCTGCTGGAAATTAAAAATAGTGACTTATATCGAAAGAGCCTCAGTAAAATCCTATATAATGATATATTACGCGACATGTTTACCGCTATTCTGTAAATATCCGGTAATACCTGCAATATATGGCCGCCATCTTGGATTTTGGCCGCCATTTTGGATTCCCGGAGCTAGTTAAATGCTTCGTGTGACGTCTTACCAGATAAATATCGTTGAAAATCCCATTAATGATCTATACTTATGAAACAAATTGCATTAATTATAAACATTCGCTTAAAAATACGATTTTTGCTTATTTTGGCGGCAATTTTCAAAATGTGCCCCATTCCGACCGGAAAAATTGTCGGACACCAAAAATTCTTCAATTTTCGTGTTTGTCATACAATTTGGCCTCAGAAACACCCCTGCAGAATTTTTATTGGATATTGTCCCAAACCTAGTATGTTAACTTTAGGCTCTAGGCTCTAGAGTGTCTACAACGGACTGACGGGCGGACGGGGCGGCGACAATATACGTGTAAGTTCACGTGAGTATGTCGAATTTTGAATTTCGCATTTCGGAACGGGTGTTTATCCGACCCAAGCATCAGATAAGTAAACTAACACTAATTAGTTGGGTAAAATTACAATTTATTTAAATTCGTTTAATTGAAGGGGGGGGGCTGTCAATTTGCTATTTTATTGGTAAGACATGAATTTTGAATTTCGCATTTGGAATTTGGAATCATAGATATCTGTTAGGTAGTGTTCTTGATGCCGAGCAACTTTATTTTACATAATGGTACCTAAAAACCAGCATTCCTGTTTATTAAATTTGACTAAGATGAGAAACCTGGTTAGAAATTTGATATGTTAGCGAAAATTGCATTATTGGTTGTTCAGTTCAATTTTTCTGAAATAACGCCTACTACTACTTATATAAGCTTTTCATAGTCGTTGCCATTGCTTGGATGTGTATACAGCCAGTTCTCGTTTTTTGTATAATTTCTATGAACGTTTTCAACTGTCCAATAACTATTTTTTCAAACACACTATAAACACTCTTTATGGGTAACAATTACTGGTTTATTAACATGCAACGTTTCGACGATGCTACTCCCGTCCTTATCAAGCAACGAGAGCACCATCGTCGAAACGTTGCATGTTAATAAGCCGGTAATCCATATGTAAATAATGCTCAGTGTGTTACTGTTCAAAAATGAAATGCCACTTAAAGAAGTATTTTGTTTTTAAATCTCTTTTTTTATGAAAGTTTTCAACTGTCCTATAACTATTTTATTAAATCTCCTGTTTCTATGCAAATTTCCAAAAATGAGAAAATACTGAATTAAAGTTTCATGTGTAATAGCTAGGCCACTGCACCTTCTGTGAAAAGATAGAACAAAAATATTTTAAGATTGGAAATGAATTTCCTTGTCCTGGCAATATTATTCACTCGTTCATCACCGTTAAACATGCATTATTCAAGAGCTAAATCTGCCTAGTGCAGGTCTTTATTTGGGCATGAAATGTTTTCTAAAGTATTAATTAGACATTAATTAACTGATCCAGGCCTTAATCAACTTTGGATGGCATCAGATTGCTCCGATATGAAACAGATTAAAACGTTTCAGCGGTAAATCAAATATGGCGCGCCTACACGCTTCGAGTCGTAGCTTTGATCAACTAGGACCGTGGTTGAAATTATTGCACAGGTCGGTCAAATCTTTAAATGCCTATTTCTTCGCTTGCAATAGAGTAATTTGAATGAAATTTTCAAATTATTCATTTTACATCATCTACTTTCGAACTAGATAGCAAGAATGGCTAGTTCTTATCTATATCTTGAATAATGTAACTTTAATATACCTGAAAAATAAATATGAAGAAAAAATCCCCACATTTTAAATACTGAAATTTATTTTGAAGGGGATGTTATAGCTTGTATCGATAGTATGGTATTTAATCAGAGTCAGAAGCAACCGCCCCCCCCCCCCCAAAAAAAACCAACAATGAAATGAATAAATGGAATCGGGTTTAACGTCCTACGCTTCTGTACCTAACCTGGACTAATTGAAGACGGGCATACGCCATACAGTATGCTATGAGGGACATTTTTTGCCCCGGGCAGCAACCGAATTCCAACTGCCAAGGGATCTTTTATTTGCACGCCAATGTGTACACGGGAACTCGGTTTTTTGTACCATCCGAATGACTAGGCAGCTGTGGGAAAATCGAGATGAACTTTCTCGGCCAATGCAGGGATCGAACACCCGACCTCCATGCTCGCGAGCCAGCACCTTACCCACTTAGCCACGATGTCCCCCCCCCCCCCAAAACAACAAAGAAATACCCCAAAATACAAATAAAAAAGATTTTCGAGTCTTGTAACCACACCTTTAATCACAGTAATCGTGAATTACTTTACCTTTATAGCTATAATTATGGATTTTCTTTAAAATTTGAAATTTTATTTCCAAATCCTCTACTTCACCGTAAAGCAAGAGTAATGCATTCATTGTATTCAGTTTAACAGGCAAATAAATTAATTCCAGACACCTTGTTGCTTATGAAAAGAATGTCATTATCCACAATTAGGCAAATCGTAGTTAAGGTCTCGTCCAATGAAATATAGTTTGACTGCCGCACATGTGCATTAACTATTTACTCTATGAATTATTGACTAAAATTGTAATGAATCCTTTTCAGTTTTGCTACGTATTTCAAACCAACAGAGACGGTAAGTACAGAATAGATATTTCCTAAAAAAAAAAATATATCTTTTAATATTTTGAAATTTACACTAATCCTTGTGATGAAATAAGGCTAATTGGTGATTGTTATCACGTTTATTCTCCATAACATCATATCTAGACTGTATATTTTGTTTAAAAATTATTTTTAACCGTGAAAAGTTAACAATACCTGATTTACTTATTTAGAGCAAATGAAAATGATAATCTATCTGTTGGTGTTTTTGGCTTGCTGCTGCTGTAGTAGCCATGGAGTTGAATCCCAAAATGTGCATCATGTTCACAAGAGAAGCAGTAAGTTAATATTTATGATAAATAAAATTACAGACTGTTTAGCAAATAACAGGATTTGATACAACAAATCGAATAACAAGTGAATAACAGTGTTTATTATTAATGGGGGGAGGGGGGGGGTACGATACTATAAAGGTGAACAACCCAAAGCTCTTGGAACGGTTGCTCAAAGCTCCGTTATCTTTTAACGATCCGTTAACATGGAAGCCGTTTATTTAACGGAGGTGTTGGTCTCCGTTATCTGTTTGTTGATGTCAATAGTTTGTTGTCGCAAAGAGCATAGATTACCAATGTAGTTTTCTATACATGTAGAACATTCTCTAGGGTAAGGCGATGTGGGGCTATTCCGTTTTCTAAAGGATGGAATTCTATACTATTCTACATAATTTTGGTGACCTGAAGGAAATAATGGCCCCATAAATTCTCTAGTGCAAATCCCATAATTCTTCTACAGATTTATGCTAACATTTCTAAAGGAAAAAATAAAGTATTCTATAGTATTTTCTGTAGTAAATTGTACAGTTATCTTTTTGTCTTTAATCAAGTTTCGTGAACAGACTGCATAGTTACCCACTGTCTTCAGCTTCTTGTTAATACTAACGTACATCGAATTTAACAATTTAAAATTCAGCCAATGAATAAATAGCCTTCTCTTGGATTAACTTTAATGAATCCAATAGCTAACGGATAATAAACTTGACTTTCCAACAAAAGAAATTTAACGGACCGTTAACAAACGACACGTTACCAAGACAACGATCTATATACATACATTATACATCATAGTATTTTACTGATGAATTACTAACAATCCCATACAAAATTTATTGACCCAATTTTTAGTGATTTAAGGGAAATCCAAAATGCCCGACCCAAGATCTGTCCTGCCGGCTTCCACTAATAAGGTAATGAGCCAAAGCCGGACTGCATGAGCCTCCGACCGTTGGAGGTATGCCAGGGCCCAGAGATGTAAGGGGCCCATTGACAAAAACAAAGACAAAATTAGTTAAATTCATATTTGCATCAACTACAAAATATAAATATAAGGGATTAAATCTACAAAATGTCGATTATGAAAATATGAGATCGAAATCTGATGAATGACGGTCATACGAATTGCTCAGACACAATGTCCTACCTGGAGTGGGTTTAACGTAACGGACAGATTAAAATAATTCTGTCATTCAACTGTACTAATTTTATAATACTTTTATTTCTAGTTGGAAAGTCATGCAGTTTTAAAATAGGATCTTATCCAGAAGAAAAGTTCCCTAATGATAAAGCATTTCAATATGAACACGGCAGCTTCAAATGTCTCAAGTTTAAATGTGATCAATCTGGAAAGGTAATCCTACTCAATGATGAAAGCGGTAAGATGGTCTAAATTATATATTTATTTTAAAATTTAGACCAACTTTTAAACAAATACCCCAAATCAGTGCAAAAGGATATAACACTAACTATTGATTTAAATATTTTACATTTACATGTTTAGGACCAACTTCGAGATGTTAATACCTTTACCGGTAGTCATTCGGTGGGCGGAACATACATGATAATCGCATATGGGCGAGTAACTTAGAAATATCGATAGGCATATTAGTTTGCATACAACAATGTCAATGAGTAATATTATTGGATATGAATCTTTGGAGGGGGATATTATTGAACGCTTAATGTTTTATATGACACTATCGAGTAAATATATTACAAACGATTTGCATTAATAATTTCCGCTATAGATCAGTATTTACTCCGCATTTAATTATGTTTACAGGTTGTGAATTTAATGGAGAATGTGTACCTGTAGATGAAACTAGAAGTGATGGAAATTGTTCCTTCCGTATCTGTGGCATCAATTTTAAGAAATTTGAAAGCTATTCTCAGATTGAAATGGATATGTATCTTTCAATGTCAGTAAGTTTTGAAGGCAGTATAAAATGCTGACAGTTTACTTATGGTAATCATGTTGTTCTCGAATAGGGTATAACAATGTCCCGAAATAACCGAATCTTTCCTGGTTTTCTTTTGATACCGACAAGCCCCCCCCCCCCAACCATCCCCGCTCTAAACAATAGTTATATGAAGATGCGCCAGACAATTAAACATATGCATTTTATGAATTCCAAACCACTTTCTGCGTCATGTTAGATTTAGATAAAGAGCTGGTCGTTCTTGCTATAGTAGTTCAAAAATAGATAATAAAAAAATCAATCTAATTATAACACAAATCTTGTTTCATTTCGTATTTATAGTTCAAAATTGTGTATTATTTGTCTGTATTACACTTGGATCTGGAAGAGTTGTTATATAACTTGCGTTCTGGATGGCGTGAGGGATTAGCCAATGAAACCATCTGTTATGATAACTTCTTGGTGTGTCATCCACGGAACTGTGGGTAAGCCACTAGAAACGTCAACGCTGAGTGATTAATCAATGTATGATGTCAAAGGGTCAAAAGCCGCTCGTACGACCCCTAACGCGACCTTCCAGTGCAAGTAGTCAGATCTTCTGTGCCAGGCCAGATCTTCATGTGGTGTAGGCCATCGAAAGTATAATAAAAACCAAAACAAGATAGATCTGTATTTTAATCAGATTGATAAATAAAATAGCACTCAAATTATTTTATTCTGAGCGAAGTTATGAGTGTTTAAAGATGTATCGTAAACTGTTTTTTATTTCGCAACCATCTCAGTCACCCGATCATCTAGAAAGTTGATTGTCATGTGAAAAAATGTTAAATTTATAGTTTATGCAGCATTTGAAGCTAAAACGACTGGCAATAGGCATATTTGTCTTAATGTATCTTTGCAAATATTGGATTACATTTTCTACAGCAGAGATTTCGAACGATGCTAGATGTATGAATTGTACGATATGTTACCCTACCCAAAACCAAATATTGGAACATTTGATAAGTGTATAATTTTCAAGTGTGTAAAGTATCTAACCAATAAATATAACAAAATATATAATGAAATTTGTTTTGTATGACGTACGAGAACAAGTACATGTTTTCGCATTGCATCCCTCCGCACACCATACACATATTCCTCGATCCGAACTTGTATTTACCATACCAGAAGTTCAACCATTTACATATTTTATAGCTTACTAAATGTGAATTTGGCAGTGAATGTGTTGCTATAGGTGAAAAGAAGTTTAATGAAACCAATTGTATGGAAACAGAGTGTGGTGCCATACCAGCTGACTTCAATGGTAAAGTGTTTGGATTAAAGACTTTCTGGAAACCAACAAGAGCTGGTAAGGATTTATACTGTACTTATTTTGCTGCTTTAAATGGAAACAATGTTAAAATGCAATTGATTCCAGAGATGTAAATGCATTGAATTATTTCCTCTGGCGATGCTTTGTCAAGAATACCCGTCCAAAAAAGTGTCCAGCCGTTTATTCCGGTGCGATGAAAACTCGACGTTCCGCGTACGAATTGGTAGGGAAAATCGCCCTCTTCTTTCCACTATGGCATTGCGTTCGTAACCATGAAAATAGAAAAATCCAGCATGCTAGCCTCCGATCGAACATAGTCACGCCTAAAATATCACTTTGCCTATCACTCACTATTTGAAACACAATACCTCACCGTCATAATCAAAGCGATATATTTCCAATTCTTGTAGATTGTCCAAACAATGATACAAACAATGGTACATTGTCATGCGTCCAGCGAAACACGATGCTGACTCAAGACTGTATTGGCTACATGTGTATCAGTGATATTACAGAAAATAAGACGCAGGATGGCAGCAGCTTCGATTACAGCGGATCAAGGAGTCTTATTGTCCTACAGAAAGGTAAATACAAAAATGTCTACATTATTTATATGGATATCGCCTAGACATGGTCATTCCATTTTATTTACGAACTTGAAGTCATGTGCATAGCTGAACCTTTACTCACTGACATTTAAAACAATTTTCAATGTGATCAAGATAAAAACAAAAAACTTGTTCACTTTTTGTTTCTGTCATTCCCACTTACCCATCGAGCACAATTTGGCCATCTATTCGGCTAGCCAACCATTTGACCGATCCAGCTGGCCACCTATTCGTTGGCAACCTATTCAGAATAAATTCAAAGGTCGCCCAAACTCATCTATTTTTATCAACCAATAAAATCCATCGTAACGTCTATCAAACGAAAGTAGAATATTTTGTTATTTTAAAGTGAAAGAACGTTAATATTCCGAGTCAAAATTCGGGTCATCGTACAAAATTCTGAGCATCAAGCTATATATATTCTGAAAGGTAATTGAATAAGCTTTCTGCATAGTATTAGTAAAAGTTGGCACAATCATATTAAAGGTGTGCGCTCTCATCCTTAACTACGCCGATTTTTCAATATTTTAAATATGAAGAAAGGCTGGTATTATTTTCGAAGTCGAAATTCGGACCATCGTAAAAAATTCAGAGAACCCAGCTATATATATTCTGAAAGGTAATTGAATAAGCTTTCCAAATATTATTAGTAAAAGTTGGCACAATGATGTTGAAGGGATGCGCTCTCATCCTAAACATAGCCTATTTGTTTATTATTCAAATTGTAACTAGCGATAGGCCGGTAATTTTTTCAAAGTCCAAATTCGGACCATCGTACAAAGTTTTGAGCATTTAGCTATATATATTCTGAAAGGTAATTGGATAAGCTTTCCAAATATTATAAGTAAAAGTTGGCACAATCGTATTAAAGGGGTGCGCACTCATCCTAAAGATAGCCAATTTTTCAATATTCTAAAGGTAAAGAACGGTAATGTCCGTAGTCCAATTTCGGACCATCTTACAAAATTCAGAGCACCTGGCTGTATATATTCTAAAAGGTGACAAGATAAGCTTTCCAAATATTATAAGTAAAAGTTGGTGCGCTCTCGTCCTAAACATTGCCAATTAAGTTACCTTTCAGAATATATATAGCTAGATGCTTAGAATTTTGTACGATCGTCCGAATTCGGACTTTGAAAAAAGAAAGGTTTATCTTTACACTTAGAATATTGAAAAAATTGGCAATGTTTAGGTTGAGAGCGCACCCCTTTTAAATGATTGTGCCAACTTTTACTAATAATATTTGGAAAGCTTATCTTATCACATTTTAGAATATATATAGCTGGATGCTCTGAATTTTGTACGATGGTCTGAATTTTTACTCCGGACATTACCGTTCTTTACCTTTAGAATATTGAAAAATTGGCTATCTTTAGGATGAGTGCGCACCCCTTTAATATGATTGTGCCAACTGTTACTAATAATATTTGTAAAGCTTATCTTATCACCTTTTAGAATATATATAGCCGGATGCTCTGAATTTTGTACGATGGTCCGAATTTTGACTCCGGACATTACCTTTATAATATTGAAAAATTGGCTATCTTTAGGATGAGAGCGCTCCCCTTTTAAATGATTGTGCCAACTTTTACTAATAACATTTGGAAAGCTTATCTTATCACCTTTTGGAATATATTATATAGCCGGATGCTCTGAATTATGTACGATGGTCCGAATTTTGACTCCGGACATTACCGTTCTTTACCTTTAGAATATTGAAAAATTGGCTATCTTTAGGATGAGTGCGCACCCCTTTAATATGATTGTGCCAACTGTTACTAATAATATTTGTAAAGCTTATCTTATCACCTTTTAGAATATATATAGCCGGATGCTCTGAATTTTGTACGATGGTCCGAATTTTGACTCCGGACATTACCTTTATGATATTGAAAAATTGGCTATCTTTAGGATGAGAGCGCTCCCCTTTTAAATGATTGTGCCAACTTTTACTAATAACATTTGGAAAGCTTATCTTATCACCTTTTAGAATATATTATATTGCCGGATGCTCTGAATTATGTACGATGGTCCGAATTTTGACTCCGGACATTACCGTTCTTTACCTTTAGAATATTGAAAAATTGGCTATCTTTAGGATGAGTGCTCACCCCTTTAATATGATTGTGCCAACTTTTACTAATAATATTTGGAAAGCTTTTTCAATTACCTTTCAGAATATATATAGCGGGGTTCACTGAATTTTGTACGATGGTCCGAATTTCGACTTCGAAAATAATACCAGCCTTTCTTCATATTTAAAATATTGAAAAATCGGCGTATTTTAGGATGTGAGCGCACCCCTTTAATATGGTTGTGCCAACTTTTACTAATACTATGCAGAAAGCTTATTCAATTACCTTTCAGAATATATATAGCTGGATGCTTAGAATTTTGTACGATGACCCGAATTTTGACTCGGATATTAACGTTCTCTCCCTTTAAAATAACAGTATATTCTACTTTCGTTTGATAGACGTTACGATGGATTTTATTGGTTGATAAAAATAGATGAGTTTGGGCGACCGTTGAATTTATTCTGAATAGGTTGCCAACGAATAGGTGGCCAGCTGGATAGGCCGAATGGTTGGCTGGCCGAATAGGTGGCCAAATTGTGTTCGGTCACTTACCCCATCCTCGGTTACCCAGTGTATTCATTCCGTTCTACTCCACTATACCCTGGGTTAATCTATATATAAGGCTCTGGGTTAATCTATGGGGAACCCGTTTTCAAGTTATCCGCCCTTGATGATTGTGCTATTTTTATCGACCATTCCCACAGATTGTTATTTGAAAAGGACGTTGGCAAAGGGATGTTACTCTCACCGGGCAGTGTTAGGAGCTGGCCTATTCTAAACGTGTAATTATTAACAACCCATTATATATTATATTATATTAATGAAGACCAGACGTTCATTTAATAATGTAGGGCCATTAGTTTGATTGAGAACGGAATGAGTACACTTAGTAACCGAGGATGCACTTACCCATACTTCTGGTATTTCTTGTTTGTGAAGTCTTGTAAATATTTGATATGATGTGTAGAATATGCATATTTATAACATAGTTATAAGATCTATGTTTGATTATCTTCCAGCTTGTAAAATGAACACACAGTGTTTGAATCCTGGAGAAAAATACAAACATGCCAAATGTCTCGAAGCTACATGTAATAGTGACGGACAAATGGAAATGTCACTTGGTAGGTTTTTCTTCTTTCTAATAATACATATAAATATTTTATCTTTTAAAATACATTAACTATTTCTTATATTGGTTTATTTGAAGGTATCCGTGGTGGCTCGGTGTGTAGAACACTGGCTCACTAACTTGAAGGTACCGGATTATATACTTATGTTGGTCCAGAAAGGGAATGAGATTTAATGTACTACTGTTCTTCTCTGACTGGGCTCAAAAAGTTGGCTAAGAAAGTTCATCGGTATTTTCCGGCGTAGTTTTACCGTGTCCGTGGTGACGGAGGAAGGGGCCTGGCAAGGAGGGGGCATCGCCTAGTTCGTATGATTGTACTAAAACTGAGGTCCCGTTTAAAAGAACCCTTGGTAGTTGGAATTCTGGCAAAATTGCCCTTTTAGCTTAGCAGTACACATTACATGGTTTATGCCCACATTTATTTATACAGTTGGAACAGACAAGTAGGGCGTTAAACCTCATTTCATTTCATTTATTTCAAAGCTATTAGTTAAATGCCCATTTCGTGATTGATATTATAATGTAAGGCTGGTGTCTTAAATATTCGTTTAGCAATGGATGCCAAGGAATAGTAATGTAGATTTAAATGTGACATACACAATGGACTAACACAGAGTTGACATGACTGAACAGTGATATAATGGCCAGTGTAGCAGTAACACTCAAAAAGACATTACATTTTCCGACCAATATTTTGGTTTTGCTTCATACTTCATTGTAAAAAGTATGATCGTCTGGATGGGAATTAAAACAGTCGTCTTGGCTTTCTGTTCGGCCATCTGCATTTTGTTGTAAGGTGTATGTGTGTGTGTGTGTGGGTGGGGAGGGGGTGTAACACAGTCCATTAACATGACCTTTTATTTCAGAGGGATGTACAAACTTTATGACTGGTGAATGTTCGTTATTGGGTGATACTGTTAGTCCTATACCGTGTGTAAAATATATGTGTACCAAAACTGACAAAACGTACGGCTTTACGCCTGTATCACAAGGTCAGTCGAGTTTATTTTTACACACCCACATTTTCATGTATATTGCGCCCGAACGTCCGTCCAATAATTGTGAGTGGACACTATAATATTTACCCGATCTTGACCGAACTTGAAATGTATGTTTATAACCCCAAAGATCACGATTCCTTTCGACATTCGCGCATATTGGACAGTAACGTCATGGATTATAGCCCCTGAGTGTTCGATATATGGTGATTTTAGCTTGTGGTCCCTCTAGAGGTAACAATTTTATCCGATGTAAAACAAAAACATTTTTATATCACCATTATACAACGAAAGACGCTCGAGGTCGAATTTCGTGATCCGATTTTGATGAAACTTAAAATATTTGTTTATATCCCGAAGATCTCGTTTCTCTCTATATACGGGGATATCGGAATGTAACGACCTGGATTATGCCTCCTGATTGTTTGAAAACGCGCGTTTTTAGCCCGTAAACCTACTCGCAGACAAAATGACAGCTCTTTGTACGTAAAAGTATGCAAATACTAAGGTGGAGACCTAGAGGTAACAATTTCTATCCGCCATTGATTAAACTTAACATATGTGTATGTATCCGAAAGATCTGGGTTACTTGCGATACTTACGCGTATTAAATCATAATATAACTCCCTGGATTATGATCCCTGATTGATTGTAAGTAAATAGCCTTTTGTTAGCTTGTTCTGTGTCCATCTCTTGCAACATGTGGGCCATCTTCAATAGAAGGCTTGATTTCGCCTTCACTACATACAGCTTATCAATCCCTTCACTCAACATTCTGCATTTTTCGGCACTAAATTTGATTGGGTATAGGCCCCAACCGTGATCCAATCACATTCCTTCGTTAAATCGGTTACTAAAAATAGACTACTTTCAATTCATTTTATTTATCGAAGACTGGGATAAGCTTATACAGAGCACGTGATCAGCGAATTCCTTATTGCATCCTGAGTTGATTGTCCTTTATTGCGAGGTGAGTGGGTTTATTGCGTGCCAGTTTGATCTCGGCGACAGGTTGTTTTATGTGTCACGACCTTTGATTGGACAATGCTAATTAGTCACTTGTAAATACAGCAAGCGTAAAAGTTCAAGAATTGCCCAGTGTTGGAGCAAGGGTTAGATGTTGTTAAACTCGCGGCCGTTGCTTCAGGAAGATGCATATGGGCAGACCTTGCATGGTAAATGCATGCTTGTGTTTTTATGGCGTAGACAAATTGAGATCAATAATAAGAATGACATGTTTTCTTTTCATCATTGCATAATTTTAAGAGCAGCGCACTTGCCTTTATTTGATTAACTTAAAGGATGATGCGATACACCAAAAATCCAAGACAGCTAACTGATCATGTATAGTATGCAGTAGAGATTTAGTAGTCAAAAATGCATTTTGTACATATGCCTATTGCAGGTCTTTACTTTGGCCTCAAATGTTATATAAATCATTAATTAGACATTTATTCACATAGTTGCCTTATAATCAGCCCTCTAGATTATCGGATGGCCCTTGTTATATATGAATTATAACATAATAGCATTAACTGATTTAATTTAGAAATGGATAATCGAGACTTTGTTCTTTTTATCATAACAATGGTAGCATAGACAATCGCGACTACGCTATTCTTATCAAACCTTCCAGCCGTACTAACTTCGCTCAGAAAAAAATAATCAGACTGAAAGTTTCGATACATTCCCTTTCATTATCCACGCTTAAACTAACATAATGCACCTTTAAAGGATTTGACTTTATGGTGCGTTGTACTAGATCTAGAATAATATTAGACTTTTTATTGAGCTAAACTGAACTGGTTTAAGGTAGTGATGGGACATGCTCTTTAACCTACAATTAAATTTATGGTTTGAAAGATTAAACGGGAGTCTTTTAGTTTTATGTATGGGTCACTATATACCTTATAGACTTCAAAATTTGAATGAAGCCAGATTGTAACCCAACAAAATAAATCAACATGTGAAAACCAATTAAATCCATGTTATTTTTGAATCAGGAACCATTTGATAGACTGTGTTGTTATTTATCCAGGTTGTGAGAGTGGTGCTGAATGTGTAACGGTAGGGGCAGCAGGAAATGACCCCGCAAAGAAATGTAAAAGACGATGTGTTAAAGAACTATTAGAAACTGGTGACATCACCTACAGATTCGGTGGTCGTAAGTAAAATCGTAATTCTCAGCGTAATTCTCCCCTGCCTTTCGATGAATAAATTGGACTCCTAAAATGGGTTTTGTCTGTCCACCACAACTTTTGGGACTTTCTAATTGAGGAAGAATGTTCAAACTTGGCGTTTATTAAGTAAATGTCTTCGTGAAGTTCGAAGATAAGCGTTTCTGCTTAGGCTAGGCAGAGATTAGCAGTTTGAGCGTGATGCAACTTGGTGTATAATTTCGTTACATCAATACCTTGAGTAATTTTGATAATGAGCATTTTCTTCCCAGGGTGAGAATTATAAGCAATTTGATTGGTTTATACTTTTGAACACATTAACTAACGTCGTCCCTCGTACGCAAATAGTGTAAAAATATGGTATATCAAAGTTGTGAACTCTGATTTTGATAGAAGCTTAGCCCCTTTTGATAATCGGGCATATCCGAATGTAATTTCCTGGATTATAGCCCCTGATTGTTCGAAAACTGCATTATCAGCTCGTGGACCCGTTAAAAGTCATAATTTGTATTCGAACTCGGTGAAGGTTGAGTTCGAATTTTGTAAAAATCCGACCGAAAATGCCCGACAAAATTTCCGCTGCCTCTGTACAAGTATGTAATACGAAGGTTGTGCACCCTCGAGGAGTCATACATTTTTTTCCGATTTTGATGAAAATTATATCCCAAAGATCTCATCCCCCTTCGATATTCGCACATTTAGACCATATGTTCTTAGAATATGGCCCCTGATTGTACGGAAACATTGAGTTTTTATACGCCCACATTTTCATGTGGACGTATTATGTCGTCGCCCCTGGCCGTCCGTCCACAATTGTTTGTGGACTCTCTACAGGTCACAATTCTTGTCCGATTTTGACGAAACTTGAAATATAGGTTTATCTCCAAAAGATCTCGGCTGCTTTTGATATTGGCATGTATCGGATCAAAACTTCATGGATTATGGCTCCTGATTGTACGAAAAATCACGTTTTTAGCTTGTGGACCCTATAGAGGTCACAATTTTGAACCGATTTTGATGAAACTTTACATGCATGTTTATAAGTCCAAAGATCTTGGTTACTTTCGATATTTGCGCCTATCGGAACGTAAATTCCTGATTTATGGCCCCTGATTGTCCGAAAAATCACCTATTTAGCTCGTGGTACCTCTGGAGGTCACAATTATTATCCGATTTGAAAAACCGTTCGATTATATTACCGTTACACCTTAAGGAAGGTTGAGTTCAAATTTCGGAAAAATCGGACCAAAATTTCAATACAAAATGGCCGCCGTTCGTACGCGAATACTGTTAAAAAATGGTATATCAAGGTTGTGGACCCTGTAGAGATCACAATTTTAATTTGATTTTGATGAAACTCAAAATGCATGGTTATACCCCAAAGATCTTGGTTCCTTTCGATATTTGCGCATATCGGATCATAACTTCCTGAATGGCCCCTGATTATACGCAAAATCGTCTTGGTTTAGCTTGTGGTCCCTCTGGAGGTTACAATAATTATCCGATTTAAAAAATCGTTTGGTTGTATCACCGTTACACCCTAAGGAAGGTTGAGTTCGAATTTCGGAAATATTGGACCAAAATTGCCATACAAAATAAATGGCCGCCATTCATACGCAAATACTGTTAAAAATGGTATATCAAGGTTGTGGACCCTGTAGAGGTCACAATTTTAATTCGATTTTGATGAAACTTGAAATTCATGTTTATAACCTAAAGATCTTGATTCTTTTCGATATTTGCGCATATCAAATTGTAATTTAATGAATTATAGCCTTTGATTGTAGGAAAAATCACTTTCGGTTTTGCTTGTTCTCTAACCATCTCTCGAAAATGTGGGCGTATCCTGCCTGGCAGTGCCAGCTTACTATCTTTTTAGCTTGTTCTAGATCCATCTCTCTCAAAGGGAGAGCGTATCTAGCCTGGAAGCCGCTGGTTTATGTATAGCGTTGCACAGCAAAAATATTAAGCAGTTCTGTAGTCGTTGTGTAGTGTAAAATAAGGTGTTAATTGCTTTGTGACTCGATCTCCATTGGATTAGTATATACCAATATCTTAAAGCCTCTCAACTTTAGACAGTCTACGCGATTTCCGGCATGTTACTCGGTCGATCTCCCTGTGGCTGTCCAAGATATCCCAACAAGCTTGAAACTCAAATTATTTTTTCATTTATATTTTCAGAGTGTCTTTGAAATTCAGTGTTGACATAATGACTTGATAATCAGTTCTTGGTTGAATGGCATAATATGTATGTTCGATTGGAATAAAAGCAATTTGCAAGCCTTTATTCAGTGTCTCTTTTTTTATATTAAATTTTCATAAGAATCCGTTGGTTAAATAGGTAGGTCTTAAATTTTCGGTTTTATTAATGATCTTGAATGTTGTTAACATCATAGTTTTAATACTAACCCGAGAATATTTCTTAGTTTTCGTCTTCTTATATCACTTGCCCAAATGTCGTTGTGCATGCAAGGCTAAAGCTAGTTTATTTGATATACTATACTTTCCGGAACTGTATTTTCACCTATGATGTTCCCATTAATTATATGAAGACCTGACGAGTTGTATTCAAAGGTCGTGCCAGGGGTTGCAAGAGCGGCGTTTGACCCTATGACTTCATAATAGATTAATCAATCAGCGTTGGCGTTTCTAGTGGGTTACCCACAGTTCCATGCATGGCACACCAAGGACGCCGGCAATACATGTATAACATATCTTCCAGATCCTAGGGTAGTAAAGACAAGTAAAACGAAATTTTGAACTCCAAAAAACGAATCGAAAAAGGATCTGTGTTTAATCAGATTGACTTGGATGGAAATGAAATGGATATTATCAGAGCAGTGGCACTACGGTCTATATTTATTTCAATTTCAATTGACACATGTTATTTTACGTGCACGCGAACATGAACACGGGCCTTAGTTTTTTGGTCCCATCCGAACGCCTAGACGTTATTCCTTGCCACGCCCGCCGCCCCGCACAGCCGACTTCAAAGGTTACATAGGCTTAGCCTGTTCCCCAATCCCATTCAGACAACCTGAATAAAATATTGTTTAAAAAAAAAGGGCAACTGGTCAAACATATATTATTTGTCATTGAATGTTCGAACTGTTTACCTTACAAACATTTATGCAAAACACAAAACAGATCTAGATAACAGGTTTTATTAATTAAAGAGCTGTTGGGTCTTATTGACATGGATTTTCGCCATCTACAACACTCCGTTATCTTCAATACAATCTGAAAAAAATTAAAAAATAGTTTGAGATCAAAAATCAAATTGTAGAATCGATTGCATTATGTGAGTTTACGTTCGTAGATACAGGCAATGCTGAGGAATGACAGATTGCATATTCGGCCTATTCGAAATTTAAGCCAAAAATGAAACCACAGTAAGAAATAAAACCAACTTTCATTCTGTAATCAAGCCATAGCAATCAAGTTATTCGAACTAAGCTGATTCAGTGGAAGGCCAAAGGGTATTACTTCTGTACTATTTTTTTAAGATATGCAGAACTAACACAAATAAAGTCGTTTTACAGTAGATGTAAGAACTAAACACTTATATGAAAATGAAGACGCACACAATACAATATTAAGTTATTACTAATGTAATACATACCACCGACAAATTTGTAAGAAATCATTCCATTAACAACTAATTTCTTACAAATCTTCATACAATCTGATCTCTTATCAAAACCCGTTTCATCCACATTGGTACAGTTGGAGCCATTATAACAGCCTACAATGATACAGTACCGTCTTCATCAGCCCAGTTGATGCCGAACAATAGAACGTTAAATTATTTCATTTCACAGGGATAAAATATGAAAGCGTCACTTTTTATTACATTAGTTCGACCCAAATTGATCCTATGTAGCCACCCATTTATCGATGGTGATTGGCGCTTTCATTATAATCCGACTTTCATTATAATCCGACTGGAAAAGACATTCTCTAGTCTTATTGTGTTGAATGAAACCTCAGCACCATGTCGTAACTGGTTTAGATACTTCAAATATTAAATACCACCTTCATGGTATTCTCCAGCTTTAAAATATTTACAGATTACCTTCGCTTGTGGTTTGGTATGCATATCGATTTCCAGACTTTTTACAACAAAGTTGAACACAAACTAATGGTGATATGACGTCATTTAACGGACCACATTCGTTGGTCATGGCGTTTGGACAACCTGGAAGAATATAGGATATCTATTAATGACCAGATTTAATTTTTGCTCTAACGGCGAACTACAAGATGGGATCTACAGACTGGTAAGCGATTAATGCATTGTTAGAAATAAAGTTTCGATTTGGCAGTGATCCAGATTATCTTACCTTCTTTGGTGATGACGCTTGTCCCGTTTGACGTACAGGTATACTCAATACATTTTCCAAATTTAGTAATCTCGCCTTCAGCTATACAGTCACCCGTATTAAACTGTCTACATTCTATAAAAATACGTAAATGTTTTTACCAAAAATTATGGGAGATCATTCAGGGAGAGCAAGAGACGAAATTATAATATTGTAAAACCGGTGTCTCGCTTTGTCTCGGTACCAAGTTTGGTTTGGTTAATTTCGCGAGACACCTACATTATTTAAAATTGCAGATTATTTTTGACTAAAATAGGATACCTTTTATCATTTTTATTCGAGTAATTTTGAGCGTATTCCCCCCATTAATAATGGTTATAAAGAACATACTTTTCTCGATAAAGCCAATTCCACCAGCTATATTATAACCTTTATATATTCTTCCATCAGGTAAAACCTTCGCTTGTTTTAGTACCTTGTTGTTGCATCTATATGTTGTACAAGCAATATTAAATACTGATCTGGATTTATAACATGTATCATTAACTTTACAATCTGAAAAAATTAAATACCATTTTACGCAGTGGATTCTTACTGTTATATAATATATTATAGCAATAGTCAATAACGACGACATTCTGCACTCAGGGATCCACCTACTTTATACTTTGGGAATAAATCTCGGTCCTGAATGGCCGCCATATTAACAACTATACACCAAGTTTCACCACTCTCACTTAATTAGAACTAAAGGTATTGTGTCCCAAAATATCAACCAATCAAATTGCCTGTCTCCACTTACTCTAAGCACAAAATGCTCATCTTCAAACTCCATCAAGGTATTGACCTAATAAACACCTACACCAAGTGTGAACATTCTAGCCCAATTAGAATGAGAGTTATTGTGTTCCAAAGTCTCGACCGATCAAATTGCTTATCGCTGTTTTTACCCTGAGCAGAAAATGCTCATAATCGAACTTAGTCAAGCTATTTGTGTAATGAAACTATACACAAAGTTTCACCACTTTCACTTAATTAAATCTAAAGTTATCGTGTCCCAATTCATCAACAAATCGAATTGTTTATCTCTGCTTACCCTAGGCAGAAAATGCTCATCAAGGCATAGACCCAATAAACACCTACACCAAGTTTGATTAGAAAGAGAGTTATTTTGTCCCAAAAAGTGTGAAGGACAGGCAGAAAGACAGACAGGCGGACGGACGGACATACGAACCCATTTTGACAGTCCCCTGCTTTCTTCGAAAGCCGGGGGTCAAAAATTCTCTTGACAACCGCTCAATAATAATAATAACTTAAAGTTTTCACTTATGACTGCAATGGCAGAGACAGAAGAGTAGGCGAAAACACTTCTGCTCGGACAAAATTTACTTCATAGCACACTGCATGATGCATGCCGATCTAAATCATACAGTAGAACCTTGGCATCCAATAGCAGACAATTAGTGTACCTTATAGTGGGGTTGATATCGTAGAACAACATTCCTAAGAAACTTGTAAGCATAGGGTAAGCATGGGAGGGCGATATAAAGAAACCACAGCCCTCATTACCATGGATAAACGCACACTCGTGACTTTTGAGATACGGTTTCAGGACCATTCTCTCTAAACTAACGCGTTATACATGGGAACAGATGATAACAAGTACAGTATTCGGTACCGCAGGGATTTAGGGGGGGGGGGGCGAGCAAGTGCTAAGTGACCAGCTTTTCCACCATTGCTTCGATCTAAAAAGGGTTGTATACGTAATGCCTTGTTCGCAAGCTGACAGAAGGACAACTAGGCCCAATTACTATTGTCACTCACAATCAATTGCATTGTTACATAAAGTCGTGCTCTTTTACCGAGATGTACATGTATAATAGTTTGGATGCCGCTATGGCGGGTTTGGCGCCGCACCAGGCAGGGTAAGCTTACTCTTCCTACCACCACTGTTTGTCGTGTATTTTGTACACGGTGAACAGTCCATATGCTGATTACACTATTTGGCCTGATTACACTGTTTTTCCTGATTACACTATTACTTCGAATTTTGCCTAATGGTTTGGATTGTTCCAAAAAACGACGGGACTGTCTAAGCCCATCGGCCACCCTTTCTCGTTGGGATGTTAACTCTGAATCGTCTGCTGTAAATTGCTTATACCCACACTCACAGCCCGTGAACAAATCTCACTATTTTTAAAATAAGAGAAGACAAAGTGGGCGGCGATCACCATATTCCTGAAGCAACGGCCCGAGAAATCCCTCTCTGGCCATTGCTGGATTGGCTTCGGATTCTTGTCAATCTTGAACTTTTAAGTAAGTGTGTCTATTCTTTCGTTCAATCAAATCTACCACTTACGTACAGTAACATGACAGTCCGTCGTTTAATCTTGGGTATTCCTTAAAATTTTGGACAAAGATTTAAGGTATTAAAAACGTTGAAAGTATGTTCGTTACCATACAGTAGTGTTAACTTTACGTCAATACCGATAGCCTCGTTTGTCACGCAATTAGTTTTGCTGCAATATCCTGCTATGCGCTGGTTAAAGCCCCAATACCACTCTTGTTGTAACTGAATAATATGTTCAAAACTTTATTCTGGTCAACAATTTGTACTATTTTACAATATTTCAATTAAAAAATGATACAAATTTCATCTTAACACACCTAATTTTAAAAATTGGAAAAATTCAACTACATGCCGTAACATGGTTTGAAAAGCCTTACGTAAGCACTTTCAAATGAAACTTGGATTTAAACATATTTTCGAACCCTCTGGACAAGTAAGATAGGTTGTAATGGATAATTTACACAACAGGTAGGACACTTAAATATCTTGTGGTTAGAATAAGGCTAATTTTGTTTTCGGGACCTGTCAAGCCAGCAAGAGTGTTATTGTCCCTTTAATATAGCATAAAAAAACGTGCAGCCATGACGTAACGTTATGTAAAAACAGTTGCCCTAATTAAACGTCTTGTTTTAAAGGTAATACCTTTGTAACAAAGTCAGTGATTGGTCAGTAATAGGACCACTGACCAGTCATAATTAGTGACAATAATACCCACTCAGTCCCGCAGGGAGTAGTAGGATTAGCTCTAATCAAACGGAACACTGCGAGGAGGATGGCGATCACTCCCTTGGAACAGTATTAAAGCTGGACAGGCTTCGACATCTATCTGGATGCTGGATCAAGTACTGATACTGGCGGGGTCGTAGAAGTAAATAAATGAAATTAAAAAATCACCGTGTAACTTGAAAAAGGGTATTATACCCGAAACGTTGTGCAATTAAATAATCTCAACATATTCCAGTCTATTTGTTTGCTCGACGGGGATTTTTTAACTTCATTTTTAAAAAAAAAATACAAACCAGCAACATGAGGTCTCCAGTACTGTAAATGACCCAATGTCCATCTTCCTAATGGTCGACCGTAAACAGTACATCTCTTTGATAGGCATTTTTCGTCATCATAAATTAACACACCCCTATTTACACATTTACCATCATGCAAGCATTTGGTCTTCTACAAAATAAGAAATCAAAATATAGACAATGTAGTGGAATGTTCGGTGATTTTTATCGAGATGGGAAACAATAATTTTCGATTTGCCGTAATTTGATATGTAAGAATACATACATGGAAGTCTAAATAATAAAATTTATGGTGTTTCGGAGAAGGAATCTGATCTCCTACCTTTTTTACACGCACAAACAAATAAATATAATTCTTTGAGTATAAATCAAATTCATGTAAAGCGATATCTCAACTGTAGATATCGCCCAGTATAATATGAAAGATATCACACGAGCGTTGTCTACTGCAGACTATGTTATTGGACGATAAAAGACTTTCTTAGAAACTTTCAATGCGTTAAACTTTCAATGCGTTAAATATCTCGGCTAGTTGATTAAAACTGTCTAGAGTGCCGCGGCTTACGACTGTGGTTCCGAGCACTAGTGTGAGCGTAGGTCACCACGAGACGCGCAAGACTTGATAAAGTGGGGGTAGTCACGAGGAATAGTTCCGGGGAAGATAGAACAAAATTAGAAAAAATAATGATTGAAATAACACCATTGGGGCACTGGAACCCCAAAGCGCCTAGGTTTGAGGCTTTGAACTACGCGCTTCCCAGTTTGTGGGACCGTTTTGGCCACGGCCTCTAGTTCCAGACCGATATGATTCACTTGTGGTTCCGAAGTTTGGCCCATAAAGACAGCAAACAAGGGTCCGACAGCTGCTTTTTCCAAGTCAAAGTTTAGGTAAGGGGGCAACGCGTACCACGTTTGATTATAAAAAAAAAGCAGAGGACGAGTGTGATATTTAGCCACTGCCATATTCAAGTCAAGTGATAATTAAGTATGTACAATGTTGGCTCAATGTTGGCCAAATAATGAATGTGAATACGTTGGCCCGACGTTGGTCATGCGTCACTGTCGCTGGTTTGTACAATGTTGGCCCAGTGTTGGCCCGACGTTGGCCAAACAATGAATGTGAATACGAAGTATGTACAATGCTGGTTCAATGTTGGCCCAATGTTAGCCAAACAATGAATGTGAATACGTTGGCCCGACGTTGGCCATGCGACACTGTCGCTTGTTTGTACAGTGTTGGCCCAATGGTGGCCAAATAATGAATGTGACTACGTTGGCCCGACGTTGGTCATGCGACACTGTGGCTTGTTTGTACAATGTTGCCCCAGTGTTGGCCCAATGTTGGCCAAATAATGAATGTGAATACGTTGGTCATCCGACGTTGACCAACCATTGCCGACACTGGCCCAACATAAGGCTGCTAGCTGGGTATGTGACATGGAGATAGGGGCGCCTTCTCAAACTCGTTGGTTTCCTCCGGTTTCCTCCCACTGCTAAATACCCCTACGCGCAAGCGAATTATTAAAATAAAAACTGAAAACCAGACGTTAGTCCCAAAATGACCTAGTTTGTGTCGAGTGGACGTTAAACCCCATTTCTCTCTCTTTCTTTTGATTAAAACTGAGAGATTTGTATACATACATTCGGCAACCTTACGAATATTTATTGAGGTCCCGAAAGAAGCCAAGTATTAGGTTTCGTAAATAAACACTATCTGTAGGAATCTAAATTTATATTGTTCAAATTGAATCTGGTGCCATTGACTAGTGTGTCCATGCGATCAAACAACCCTTTACGTACCATTCTGTCAATAAATACTCCCATATGTAAGACATTATCTCTTTTCCAAGTTCTGTAATCTATAGCACAAGTCCACGCTTGGCATTCTTCATCTATTACAGTTTCTCCAAATTTTAAACATGTATTGTTGAAACTACAACCTAGAAATGATAATTTTCTCATATAATATCCATAAAAGATTGGGCTATTCAATATTGTGCTATTTCATTACAAACACAATTTACTTGAATTTGTTTTTTTTAAAAAAAAAGAAATCGCTGCAGTTCAAAGGCGTTTATGTGTGTTAATCCCATTCGGAATGAATGAAATGAAATGGGGTATAACGTCCTACGCTTTTGCACCTAACTTGGGCTAATTGAAGACGGGCATACACATACAGTGTTCTATGAAGGAAATTTTGCCCGGGCAGCAACTGAATTCCAACAGACAAGGGATCTTTTACGTGCACGCCAATTTGTACACGGGACTTCGGGTTTTCGTCCCATCCGAACATAAGCGGCTGTCCTTGTCAAGTCCTTCGTCTGCATCACTGACAAGGAGAAAACAAGCCGGAAAATCGAGATGAACTTTCTCGGCCAATGCAGGGATCGAACACCCGACCTACAGGCTAGCGAACCAGCACCATACACACTTAGCCACGTGACTCTGACGTTAAACCCAATTCATTTCATTTATACTATTTAACAACAACAACAGCGACAACAACAACAACAAAAAAAAAATCGAACGCTGAATAACAAATCGGTAAACTCTCTAACTTTACATCACTTCAATGCGTTTGAATTTTCATTGTTCGTTACACCGATTCAGACTGGACCACCATACTTAAATTGCCACAAACGCTGTAAATTCCAGGAATTTAACGAGGAACGCCGATTGAGATATCATACACACTTAGCCACGTGACTCCGACGT
Source organism: Patella pellucida (assembly GCA_917208275.1). Taxonomy (NCBI): domain Eukaryota; kingdom Metazoa; phylum Mollusca; class Gastropoda; family Patellidae; genus Patella; species Patella pellucida. The sequence goes on from OU795036.1 coordinate 37,860,175, forward strand.
TAAACCCAATTCATTTCATTTATACTATTTAACAACAACAACAGCGACAACAACAACAACAACAACAAAAAAAAAATCGAACGCTGAATAACAAATCGGTAAACTCTCTAACTTTACATCACTTCAATGCGTTTGAATTTTCATTGTTCGTTACACCGATTCAGACTGGACCACCATACTTAAATTGCCACAAACGCTGTAAATTCCAGGAATTTAACGAGGAACGCCGATTGAGATATCATACCAAGATATAATTTCTGAAAATAAATACTTACCACTCATTCTATACATGAGCTTCACGTCTCCTGTCTTTGTACAATGGAAATTTAGACAGGTATACTTCGTATATGGATATACAAATCTTCTATTATATCTCACAGAAAATAATTTACCATCTCCAATTTTATAATTACATCTTCCCGGGACCAAACCTGTACAAAAAAACAAATAATATGAAATAGCTGCTAATAAATATGTTTTCTTTCTGGTATGCACTACACAAACATCTCTTTATGTTCTCTTTAGAGTCCGACTGTAGACATTATGATTGGTTAAAATCAATATCCTAGCCAACACGTCTCTTCAGTAGATGGGTGTGTGTGTGTGTGGCTATGGGGTGGGGGTGGATGGCCAAATGGTAAGCACGTGTGCGCTGTATCATAAAGCTGGTCATTGAGTCAACTGACGTGGTGACAAGGAGAAGGGTCGCCTGTCCAACCTTGTGGGTTTTTTCCGGGTTCCCCGATTTCCTCCAACTGCTAAAGACCCCTACGCGCAAGCGAATTATTGAAATAAGCGAATTTGACCAAAAAAGTCACACATGTGCCGATTATCTTTGAATAAATTTATGTATTTTAAGGCTTACGTGAATTAACTGTAGCTGATTGTTCAACTTCTTCATTTATATCAGTGTAAAAATCTGTTGACAGACAGACCTCGACACACACCAACCAAACCGCAACTATTACAGTAAACCTGTTCATGGTTTCAATTCTAACCTTTCAACGACATTAAAAAAATACTACAATAATAAGACAATTGATGAATATTAATAGGGAATCAGTAGAGACAAGTACACCACTGGTGTCCGAGGTTTAAAAACACGAAATTTAACTGTATTTTGTATACTTTAAAAAGTGCGGTTCCAAGCTTATGTTCAGTAGAAACGCAAGCTGCTTAAAATACACATCTATATTTTGTTTCGTTTTTTTATACTTTCGCTGGCCTCCATTACTTGAATATTGATGTTTTAAGTAGGTTTGGAAATAGTATACAACTTTTGTTTCGTCTACTCTACAAATGTCTACCCACAGCTCCGTGCACCGCCCGCAAAGAAGTGTAGGATAAAGCACGAGACTGAGGTTATGCTGGGGAAAGAAAATAACCCGAGAAAAAGAAAAACCGAGGTTGAAGTCTTTCTTCCCCAGCATAACCGAAGACGTGGACTTCATCTTGCTTATAAACCGTCTATGTTGAGATGTACGTAAAATGAGAATATCCCAGAATTCCCATGAGAAAAACCTACTATGGAAAAAAACCTTCTCTGGAAGAATAACATAATACAGGGTTAAAGAAAAAAATTTCGAAGAATAATCACAGATTCCACTTTATATATTCAGCCAGCAAGTTATTCTGGGCATAGAATATATATCCCAAAGATCAAAGAAATTTACCGTTACAGGTTTATAATTCGCCGTAACAGACTGTTCCATTGGCTAATTCCCCACATCAACTAGAACGCCCGTTATATTACAACTCTTCCAGATTATAGTGTAGTTAAGGGAAGTAAAACGAAATTTTGAACTATAAAAAACGTGTGTTTTAATCAGATTGGTGGAAACGAGGGCAACCGCCCGACTTCCAAATTTGGAAACTAGATTACCAAACTTAGATTATTCTAATACACTATAAATGGACTATACATGGAATATAAATTTATTTCATTTTTGATAAATGTAAAACATTCACAGAACTATAATCTATATGGACAAAAATCCCTAACAATTCCTGTCGTCACTCAAACAAGGACTAAAGTTACTTTAAAGTACCCCCCCCCCCTTTTGCATGGTTGACTTTCAAAATAAGATAATGCAACATAAATATATTAAAAATGTCATTCCAATGACTTTATTTTGAGGGAAGTTATCAATGGTTGTAGTTTTGACACAATGTGTACATTGATCGTAACCCCCCGTACTGGTCGTTCGAGTCTTAGCGTCGCTTCTCCATTTTAAAATGAAATCATTAAATCAGAGCCACCCGATGGTATCGGGGGTTGATTATGGTCTTGTCATGTTAATAAATGTCTAATTAATAATTTATGTAACATTTAAGGTCCAAATAAAGACCTGCAATAGATAATTTTAGCTTTTACATAATGCATGTTTAAGTAAATATCTGAAAATCAGACACAGGGGTTAATTAAATTAATTACGAATGATCTATATTGCAGTTAAACTCACCATTGCAGAGAAGCTTGACCAGTCGACTTTGGTCGATTTAGAAAAATGTCTGAACTGTTAAACGTCACGGGTTGGCTATTTAAATAAACGCCACGATCAAAACAGCTAGAATTTCTATTATATTAAGATTTGAAAGTACTTAAATTCAAATTCTTCTCAGCTGTTGCGCTTTAATGTTCGTCAAAAACATATAGATCTACCCGACGGAAAATTTATGAAATTACTGAGAATTGTTAGGTAATTAGTAACAATTAATGACTGTGTTTTAATTGACTTTACTGTTTACTGACGATTAAAGATTTTTCACTGTATCATTATTACATAGTTTCCTAAGCAACATTTACACCTGAAATATCGATCTACATTTGACGGGGGACCACACAGCTGCAAATAATATATATATATAAAGTACAAAACATACATATATGTTTTTTATGAATCCCAAATATACGAAATAATATATCATTTACTTATAGATTTATAATGTGATTCATTTACTTCATGCATGCATGCCCATGGTATTTTAGACGTATCAAAGTTAAGTGACAATTAGTATATAATACTATGTCAGGGTTATATTTCCTATAGACTATAAGTGATAAGCTAAAAATATCATGCATCAAATCTTGGATTCCAGGGTTAGAGATAGGGTTGGGTATAATAAGCATCTAGTAAAGTTTATTCAAAACTTATGTTCTTTCTATATAGCTCTTTTTAAGAGAAAATCTTCATTCAACTACGAACTCAAAAAGAAAAATAGAAAAAAAAAAGAAGCGTAAAATTGAGGTTAATGGAAATAGAAAAACTCAAATGAAAATGTAAATATTATTTTTGGTTTTAAAAAATTCCTCGCAACAAGCATTAGACCGTTGATATCTTTACGTGTATTTATTGATATTTGTGTTTAATTTACAATACTAACAAAGATGAGGCAGATCAAATAGGTTGATAGATCACACCAAATATTTATTTACTCAGTGTAGAAATCAGGGGCGTCACTAGGACCCAATTAGATCCGGGGCACAGGCCCAACTCGTACATATTTTCCAGTACTCGTTTTAATAACAACATGACGTTGCCGTGGGTATTCTATTGATGTTTCAAACCGCGGATTATTTTTGTCGATATAATAATATAGTTATTGAAACGAATACTGGGAAATATGTACGAGTTCTTGTGAAGTTGTGAGCTAAATTATCACGAACTAAAATTTAATGTGATGTTGTTGTCCCGTTAAACATACACGGCGGGTAAACTAGGTCATGCACGATCTTTTCTACACTATTTTCAGTCAAATATTTATTTAGTTATATAATACTGTATTAAATTGTGCACGTGCAGGCAATTGAGGAAATCTACGGTGGGCCAGAAAGGACAATCGAGAAAAGCTTCGCACTGGAAAGCTTCTCTTCCGTACTCGGGACATTCGAAATAATGATAGGGAAAAGTAATGACATTATTGCAAATTATCGATTTTGTCTGCTCAAAATAGTTTCGGGGCACACATGAAAAGATCCGGGGCACGTGCCCCCTGTGCCACCCCCTAGTGACGCCACTGGTAGAAATATCTGCTTTATAAAGGTTTATAATTTATTTCACTGCACATTCCAGTATTTACTCAATATAATATCATAATCATTGCAGATGTACTTTTAGAATAATAGCCTATCTAGGGGCGAATAATGGAGAAGCAGATACATTTGAAGAAAACAAGTTGATTAGGCCATCTTAACAGATAAAAGTTTGGACAGAATTCTGAGATGAACATAGGGAGTGCTATAATAGGGGTGAGAATTTCACCGGGTCGCCTTTTATCAAATTCCAGCTATTACATGTTCTTTAAAGTGCAATTAAATACACACAAATAATTGGAATGTCAGTGACCTGAAATGGTTCAATATCCATCCTTGCTATATAAATAAATTTCAGGAAAGGTTGTTTATTTTATATTTAAAATTGTTCATATCATTATAATGTGTACCTCGGCGTTGTTTGTTTAACTTGGAAATTGTGTCTCAATTACGTAATCTCAGCCAGTTTAAAATATAACCCAACACACATTAACTGTATTCCTATCATGTATGTTTAAAGGATAGAAATTCTTTCTTAAATAAATTTCATCCTTTCTCGTGTTTCATTATTGGACACAGAATGATCACACTCTTTGAACTCGTTTTAGTTTAGTAGAATCAAATTAAACACAACCAAAGGTTGATTACACATACCCTACAATTGGTCGGAACTTTAACACTGGTAGACCGGGTTTCAGTAATACGCTATGAGAAAACAAAGACTGTTTAACAATAAACAACATTTCTTTAATTCCCTTAATAAGAAAAGTTTATACTTTGTAGAAAATCAATTTCCATCACACAGTAATGTGAATTATTCCACTTACATTCTGTGGAAACGTCTTGTTTTTTTAGGGGCTATTTTTATTTTTTATTTAAAAAAAGACATTCAAACCATTGGTGTTATCCATAGGCCATACCTTATTAAAGTTACAATATTCAAGATATAGATAAGAACTAGCCATTCTTGCTATACTAGTCCGAAAGTAGATGATGTAAAATGAATAATTTGAAAATTTCATTCAAATTACTTTATTGCAAGCGAAGATATTTGCATTTGAAGATTTGGCCGACCTGTGCAATAATTTCAACCACGGTCCTGGTTGATCAAAGCTAAGACTCGAAGCCTCTAGGCGCGCCATATTTGATTTATCACTGAATCGTTTTAATCTGTTTAATATCGGAGCAATCTGGTGCCATCCAAAGTTGATTAAGGCCTGGATCAGTTAATTAATGTCTAATTAATACTTTAGAAAACATTTCATGCCCAAATAAAGACCTGCACTAGGCAGATTTAGCTCTTGAATAATGCATGTTTAAGTAATGCTACAAAGTTAAAGAATAAATAAAAATACAACAGAGTTTTAGCTTAATTTCGCTCGGTTCCCAAAAAACTATTAAACAACGACATCGTCAAAAGACAAAAAAGATTATAAACAAATTCAGTATAAAAAACCCCAAACCATTTAAAACAGTAAAAGACCCAACAAAAACACGCCCAAAATTAAAAGGAAATTAAAGAAGGCAAAAAAGCTAAATTATGTTACAACTATAGGAATGGTCGATCAAATTTAGATTGAGTTGGGCGCCGTTGTCGCGTTTTGACGCCGTGCCCGTTTGTCCCCCCCCCATCATATGTGCACTTAGATGATAGTTTTGCTAGTAAAAAGGAAGTCCTACATAAATATATAATACATCACTAAATCAAACGAAGTAGACAAGAAGTAATAAAGATCTATTATGATCAAAGATTTATATTATCAATAAAGAGCTGGGTTCTTGGAGAGCTTTTTAGTAGTTTAAGTGTAGAAATTATAAATCAAATACCAGTTTTTGTAAAATAAAGAACCGAGCCAAACCGAGTACCGATTGGAGACAACGACACTATAATTGAATGCATCAAAGAACGATGTAAATAAAGATTCGTTGTGAAAACGTTTTTATTTCTTGTCACAAACAATATTTAATTTCTAGCAAAATAAAGTATAACAAATTGAACAAAATGGAAATCGAAACTAAATATGTAAAATATCATACTTATCGGGTATAATTCTATGAAGAGAACCATAAAACTAAAAAAACTCAACACTATATAAAACACCACCAAACTATTCTACCTTCCGGGTCCCTGTGTTGTTCATGCCCATCTAAGAAAGAAGATACAATTTCCTTGTCCTTATATCAATACAAGAAACATCTCATTGGTTGATGATGTTTTATCATGGCGCCCATCAATCCATAAATAATTTACTCGCGTTTAAAATTGAACACACACAACCTTTAAATTTTATTTAAGAACTATCGAAGAAAGATGATTTTGACCAAAACACTAGAGCATTTTGAGGACAGAAACTGTTGACTTGTCAAATGTAACCATGATAAACAATTGAAATGTCGCAGTAGATACGTGATATTTTAAAATCAATTTTACCCCTCAGGAGACAGATATTTTCAATATAATTAAGCTATACTCTTTATGGAATAAAACATATTTAAACACTAAAAAAATATGCTTCTTTCTCACGTTCTTTAACCCAAGTTTTACTCTAATTTAGTAGTCTGCATCCAGATATAAAAATATCTCAAAACATTAACAGTTACTTTGATGACTTTATTTGCTATCTTCTATTACTGCCGTTATTTATTTATCTGTATTTATTTGTTTTCAAAAAATCTTCATTGTCTCATTTCTTGTCGATATTGGAAGTCATACAACTTGTCTTTTCGTAGTGTGATCTACCTGCCTACGCACCGCATGCTATTTATCTATATATACAATATATCACCAACACTGTTAGTCAGCACACAAATTTGTCAGTTTTAAAAAAAAAAAAAAAATTAGTCCGATTTGTATAAAACTTAGTGGATAGGTATCTTTTAGGATTAGCTTAGATGGGTTTAAGAGGTTACTGCTTGCTTTTTGCTTATTCAATTCGATAAGTGTGAGATTAATATAAATGTTCTTGAATATGGTTCGGAGACGACATCATTGATGTGGTTAAACAATAAAACTGTCGACTGCGATATTACTGACAAAAAAATCTCTATGAAAATGAAATTATGCCTGAAATGTTCCCCATAATTTGTTTGCTGACCCTCTTCAAACTTGCCTACATCAATAGACGCTTGGGATAACCAACACGTATGCGTCAAACGATGGTCTGCTGTTCTACTGTAAAGGTCTGAAAGGAATTGGAATAAACTATTTTAAGTCCTTTTCGGATTCCAAACATATTGCCACCGAATCCCCCTTCTTTCACTGTAGATGTGTATAAAGAAATCCATGTCATCTTATTGATATCACGGTATTGGTCATCATTTACCAACCAGGTAGTACATGTCGCAGGTCGCAGGAAACAACTTTCCTTCATCTCACCAGCACCGCGTTTACGGTTATATTATGGCGTGGTTGTTATTTTCAAGCGTGAAAGGTTTCCTGGGTGTTTGTGGATGCGATCCTGATCAATTTGAAGACCAGTGAGTTCATTGAATTTATTACTAGTCAGAGACAAAAATAATTCTGTAGTTACCTCCCCTTGCACCATTCAAACAGCAAACGAAAAATAAAAATTCAAATATTGGTTGTTCAAATTATAAGATGTTACATTGACAGTCAAAAGTAAAGTTATATTATAATTATAGATCGGTAATAAAATTAAAATGAATGGTAGAATACACGTAGAGCATACTGATTAATTAAAATCTATGTACATTGTAAAGACCATGATAATATTACTGAATACAATATCAGTTAAGCCGTAGAAGTCTATCTATGCATTTATCGACACCAGCTCATAGTTTTAACATTTCAAAGGTTTTTTATCTGCTGTAAGAACAAATCACAACCAACCCAAAGCACTCATCTCTGAGCCCATCGCAACAGCTGTTCAGTTTTGCATTACAGACTCTTTCCACAATATTGAAAATGTGCAGATATTTTTAATCTATACTGTTATTTGTAACTGTTAATTGTTTGTCTAGGCTTGGCGGCTACACTAGGGCTGTATCGCGACTGAAATTTAGTGTATTGGGGTAGCTCGCAGTGGGCAGTAACAGTTTCGGAGTCAGTTATGATACTTTCGGTTAATGGCTACTATACACGTGCTACGCCGGGTCATAAGCTAGTTACATAACAATATATAAATAATAAGATCCCCATCCATCCCATTCAGTCAGTTTTAGACATACATGTAATACAAAAAAAAAACACCTTGTAGTAAATACATTATCTAGAGATAAATATTATTATAAAGGTCCAGAGTTCAATTACCGATGTTAACAGTGAAAGTACCTGTGGATCCACTTTATCAGTGGCGCATTACAGACACCAGAGCAACTAGCACCACATGGGCGTACACTTATTTTATCCTTGGAATTTAGGATTCGATCCCTTTCCTTTCATTTCATTTCGTTAAATCTTAATATAGAGATCCAAAAGCTGCAAAATAAATGTATTGTAGCGTGTTCAGTAATGCGTGTATAATAAGCTTACTGGCACTTACCACAAATACTCATGATTATAGATGAAGCAACACGCAACAGAATCCACAAAACAGTTATGTAATTAGGGGTAAAGTGATTTTCCCTCTTTTTCTTGGGAATGCTTTCCAAGATCTTAACAATAAAGTGTAATATGCCAGGATAAATCTTTTGATGTAAAATATGTTGTCTTCAAGGAATCATTTTTCTCGTTTGTGTAAACATTTTAGAACTACAATTTATATAATGGGAATTGTTCTTGTATTGTCATTTTTAAAACCGTGGACTTAATTTGTTAATGGAAATAAGAGGTTTTTGAGTTTGTTTAAAATGTGTCCTTACCAAGATTAAAGATGCATTTTATAAGATTTAGATTTAAACTATCTGGACGTTTTAGCTATTATAGCTGAAAAATAGATAATGACAAATGAATATGTTGAATAGCTAAAAGAGCGTGGTGTTGTAAATTGACATCATTGCCCTATTGCATCTGTATCTTTTCTTTTACAAATAAGTGGTGCAAATATGTATATTGTTTACAATATTGGCAGCAGCTATAAGACAACCCTGTAGACTTTTATCACCTAAAATGACGTTCTACAGTTAGTCCTGGGGCTGAAGGGGGTCCTGTGTGCAATCATATTATGTCCCCTAATTTTGACTCTTGATCCATGTAGGGTACCCATAGGAGATTGAAAAAAACTTGGGTAGACATTCCAGATATGGGGCAGAAAGGTGTAATTCAAGATGGCGTCCAAGATGGCCACTGTACCCTTATACCCGATATAACTCCATCTAGATATGTCATAAAGTGATGAATTTGGTGTCTTTACCTAGGTTATTGGGGTCAAGGAATCCATTGAAATCGTTTTCAGGGTGAAAAAAGTAGCGGGTAATGGTGAATTCCAAGATGGCAACCAAAATGGCCGCCACGCCCGTTCGGCTAGCCTGTGAAGGTGCATAATTGTGCGAGGAGAATAAACTTGGTGTCTTTTCTAGGGTTTGAGGGGTGAGATATTTCACACAGACCATTCACTTTGCCAGTAGAACAATCTACCATTGTTAATTTTAGTATAGGACAGCCAGTTGATAGGGATACTGGTTTTACTAAACCAAATTATCAGAAGGATTTGTCTGACTGTGTGAAAGAGATTGGATACTTTATTAACTTCTAGAGATACAATACTTTACACAATATTCACAAATCTACAAATGTTTACCGTAAATAAGTTGTACAGTTAGGATCACTTTTCTGACTATCATTTTTTCTCTCTCAAATACCACCATTAGGGTTTTTGCATTGGTTGCACTGACTGATTGCCCGGCGTTTATAGAATATGCAGCAGCGTATGTTACTTTCTCTACAAGGACAGGGGCGAGTGTCGCATTTGACACAGTTACTTCATCTGGCAAATTACGATGGTATATTTATTTGGGTCGAGACAATTGTTGTCCACGGTAAACCCATAGTCTTGTGGGTTCAGTCTCCCAGGCAAGTGACTTTGATGTAGGTTGCATTATGCATAGATTTCCCTCTGAATATGGCCTTCTGTAGCATAACTGGCTGGGGGGGGGGGTGTGTCAATAATTGTCATTGACCTACTGTGATGGTACCAGTTGAAACGTAAATTATCCATCGTTTCAATGACATATTTCCCTCTGTTCATCACTTGTACCAGGAACTTTTGCACACAGTTCTGTACATCCGTATGTGCCCTCCCAAAGTCCTTCAAGTGCAGGACAGGATCGGCCTTGGTGCCAACATCTTTCGTGTCAAATTAGCTGGTAATTTCACATCCAGTCAAGGAGGACATAGGTTTTCCAACTTTCACAGTTATTCCATGAACAGGGATGAATCTTGTCTCGCCAACTCCCCATCCGAGCCAAAGTTCAGCGAGTCCATTCGCTGCCAACAGATGGTAGAAATACATGACTAGAACGTACACATCAGTGTCACTGGAGAGAACGATGAGAAGATCATGAGGATGTATGAATCAAAGATGAAGTCAATCCGAGAAGCATTTTACAGCAGATGACTACATAACTCCTACGCAGTGAAAGGATATGCCAATCGGATACATTGTTGATGTAATGGCTAACGTTTGAAAGCTGAAAACGTCCCCAATAAGCACCTTCGGAGAATTGTGCAAAAATTCTTCTCGCATTGACTTCATCTTCGATTTATACATCGATGAAAGACAGCGAGCGACTGAGGTGAACCCAGAAAACCCCAGCCTTGTACAGTAACATTGCAGTAGAAAGCAAGTTGTCAAGAGATATAGACAGTTTCTGGCCATCTGTAGGAAATGAAGTCAAACTGGAACAGCTCATAAAGGGACATACTATGGACCACTTCACAGTACATCCTCATGATCTTTTCATCGTCCTAAGTCTGATAATTGGTGATGAAACATAAACACCCACACAGTCGATACGGAATTGAGACGTATTCCAACACTCAGACCTTGACACCTACCACGAAGAGGCAGACGTCCGAATGATTCCCCACGCTGCTCATGCTGTCAGACAGTTACATGACACGGATTGTCATCCTCTCCAGTGACACTGATGTGTTCGTTGTAGCCAAAGGGGGAATTGGCGACAAGACAAGATTGATCCCTTTTCATGAAATAGCTGTAAAAGTTGGAAAACCAATGTGTGAAGTCCTCCCTGCGACACATGGCTGTGACATTACCAGCAAATTTAGCACGAAAGCTGCTGGCACCAAGGCCAATCCTGTTCTGCACTTGGAGGAATTTGGGAGGGCACATATGGATGTACAGGATTGTGTGCAAAATGCTGAGAAGTTCCTGGTACAAGTGATGAACAGAGGGAACCCCATGGCATTGAAACGATGGATAATTTACGTCTCAACTGGTACCATCACAAAAAGTCAATGACACTTATTGGCCGCCCCCAACCAGTTATACTACATAAAGTCATATTCAGAGGGCATTCTATGGAACCTACATCTAAGTTAATTGACTGGGAGCCTTTCACTGAACCCACAAGACTATGGGTTTACCGTGGAAAACAAATGTCTCGCCCCAAAGAAATACCATCGTTATTTGCCATATGAAGTGTCTTTGAAACGCAACTGTGTGAAATGCGACACTCGCTCCTGTCCTTGTAGAGAAAGTAATGTCCGCTGCTGCATATTCTGTAAATGCCAGGCAAACAGTCAGTGCAACCAATGCAAAGACCCTAATGGTGGTATTTTGAGAATTGACAGAAAAGTGACCCTAATTGTACAACTTATTTACGGTGAACATTTGTAGATTAATAATAATATTAATCACGTCATTTTACAAGGGTAGAAAATTAAGCCTGAGGCTTGTTTCCAATCGTGCGAATGATTTCGATCATTACTGCAGGAAGAAACCAAAGAACTCGGGGGAAACCTACCTGATCGGACGAGAGACCGAATATCCCTCTCACTTACAACAATAAAGTTCTTGCCCTGAGCTGGGATTGAACCCTCGATGCATTGGTGAGAAGCCGCCTCTCTATCGTCACGGCTATCCGACCAGCTTTGTGAATATTGTGTACAGCATTGTTCAAGATACAAATGCTTGTCAAAATACGATAGTTTATATCTCTAGATGTCAATAAAATATCCAATCCTTCTGATAATTTGGTTGAGCAAAACCAGTATCCTGATCAACTGGCTGCCCTATACTGAAATTAACAATGATAAATAGTTCTTCCGGCAGAGTGAATAGTCTGTGTGAAATCCCTGGCCCCTAAAACCCTAGAAAAGTCACGAAGTTTATTCTTCTCGCTCAATTATGCTCCTTGACAGGCTATCCGAAAGGGCGTGGTGGCCATTTTGGTGGCCATCTTGGAATTCACCATAACCCGCTACTTTTTTCAACCTGAAAATGATTTCAATGGATTCCTTGTCCCCAATAACCTAGGTAAGGACACCAAATTCATCACTTTAGGACAAATCCAGATGGAGTTATATCGGGTAGAAGGGTACGGTGGCCATCTTGGACGCCATCTTGAATTACACCTTTCTAACCCATATCTGGAATGTCTACCCAAGTTTTTTTCAATCCCCTATGGGTACCCTACATGGATTAAGAGTCAAAATTAGGGGACATATGATTGCACACAGGACCATCCTCAGCCCCCGGACTAAGTGGATATCACTTGTGCGATAACTTTCATAATTTACAAAGCGATATCTCCACTAATATTATTGGAGAGAAAAAAATTCAATTACCATAACAATTACAATACACCCCCGCCCCCTAACACCGGGTAAATCTATAGGAATTTACAACGTGTGACTTACTGTCAAAAACGATGGGACACTATGCTGTCATGTAATCAGGTTCAGTAAAACTAAATCTATACCAAAGAATCATATTTACGAAGTTGGCATAGAAAGGTCGATGACACATTCGGAATGCTTACAGAAGAAGACAGTCCACAACAACTACAGAACTACTTCAACAATCAAGCAGAGAGAATTAAGTTCACAATGGAAAGAGGTTGGAAAACAACCAATATATTAGTCTTCCTTGATGTTTTGGTGAAAAGAGTAAACAATAATATTACCACCACAGTCTACAGGAAGCCCTCACCCACAGACCCGTACATACACTATTCATCCAACAATCCTAGTAAAATCAAGAAAGGCATCATTCCAACCTTGACGCGCCCCTAACATATGTGATCCGCCGCAAATTGAAGCAAAAATACGGCACTTTGAAAAATAATATCCATTTCAAACAATACCCACCACAACTGACAGAAAATACAATCTCAGCTACCATCACTAAACATCAAAAGGTACTTAATCCCCATTCCAACCCCGAGACAGCAGTCAGAATATCCATTCCGTTCATAGGCAAGATAGCATAATATGGAATAAGAAGATTACCAAGCAGAGCAGGGATGGACGCCAGTCGAGGTGTTGACCTTGCAAAGACGAATTTCTAACGAAACATGTTCGGGCAAACTGGAAGAGGTTGGAAGCACATCCCCGCAGCAAATATTTACCTGATACAGCCATGCACGTGGTATTGTCACAACATCAAATGGCATATAAAGACATGTTAAAAATATTTTCTTCACGCGTTTGTCTTTTAATATTATTGGATCGCTAACTACTTTAAAAAATTTATTGTTGTTATTATTTTTTAATTCGACATTTATTTACAGAGGGTTGTCGTTTAGTTTCGGCGATTTCACATATCCCAATAACGTGTGTTGGAAAGGGGTAAGAGTACAGCCGGTATTTTTCCGAAATCGTCGTTGTATCGCCCCAGATACGTTATGCCAAGTTAGGAAATTTAACAAATTGTTTCATATTTTTAAATTTTCTACCGGGAATGAATCGAAACGAAGGATAGTCTCGGTTGACCATATTTACTGTTCGAGACTATTTGCTATTAGGGTACGGGGAAACAATTTTTTTTATTTTGTTTAGAAATTGACCGACAGACTCTTTTTGTCGTCAATCGATTCAATTAGCTTGCATGGCGTCCAACGATGAATTACTATTCGACATTGGTTTGGGCGACCATTATGATCTCGGTACAATAACTAAACTTACCTTTGCAAGAATTACAAATAGGCTAGTACTAGGTATCATGAATAAATTACCGACCAATACAGAGCACCATTCTACTATACTTACTACTTTACATGACGACAGCGTGACGTTTGATGACATTGCTATTATTGAAGTAGGCTGGTCAGACTGAAGACAAAGACTAGAAAGCTGGGTAAACATATAAAGAATTCTAATGAATCTTTAAAATTATAAAAATATACCGATTATCTCAACAGTCCCTTTTCCCCGGGGATAGTGGACAATATACATTTAATTCACAGAGAGACACAGACACATGTCGATGTGACGTTGACCAAAATAAATAGGAAATGTATCAATTGTGGGCAAATATATACATGATATGCAACAAGGATACTTATCAAATGCAGTTAAAGATTAACACCCTTGATTAGGGGCCTATTGTGAACTTAACCTACAAGGCAGAAATCTCTTACAGGGATTAAAAAGAGGTGCATGTTTTTATTCATAAAGATTAGTGTATTTACACTATAAATGGAAAACCAATAAACCTAAGCTATAGATAAACAATAATATAAAGAGAAGTGTGTATGTATAAAGTATAAGTTAACAAGAGTGTAAAGAAAAAATACTACTAAATTAAAAATTGAAAATAAATTTATAAAATATATCAATTCAATGAACAGAAAATAATGAAGGATATATATAAAAAAGCTTGATATTAGACTGTAAAATTGGCGGTGGAAACTGTAAATATATTGATTCAATAATAGAGGATTGTGAAACACATCTCCAGGCTGTAAAAAACTGGTTTTAGGAATGAGAACAAAGATATGTAAAATGTATAATTAGACTGAAAAACTGGATAAGCACTGAAAAAGAAACAAAGTTATGGGGATAAATAAGCTGAAAGTCCTGAAGGATAAAACCGTAAATATATCAAAGGTCAATAATTGTGAACTGTATTTTTTTTTACTGTAAAAAAATGGATAAGTAATGAAAACGAAGATATTTAAAGTATATAAGGAGACTGTGAACATGGATAAGCACCGAATTGGTTTAATTCTGAAAGCTAGAAAATTATGAGGGAAGAAAGCTATTATTTGACTTAAATCTGGACGAGGAAAACCGTAAAATATATTCCTCTAATAAACTGAAACCGATAAATGGGAAATATATCCCCAGTAGCTCTAGGTATAAATAGTCCGACATCACAGTTTAACTTGGGCTTGTTGCGTTTTTATTTTGATGGCCCCAAGAGGTTTCTAGGTTTTATTCTGGTGATGATGTACTACAAGGGTTCTTGTTTGGTCCCACCAGATTGTATGATGTCCGTTGTTTATAATATGCTCTGGTACGACTGAGGAAGTGGTGGAAGCTAGTGACTGGTGCTCTTTTATTCGGTCATCTTATGGGCGCTTCGTTTCCCCTACATATTTTTCGGTGTAGGAGCATGGTAACTCGTAAAATACATCCTTTGGGCTGTGGGGGTTGGTTTGTGTTGATCTACCATGTCCTTTGGCTTGCAGTAAATTCTGCATATTTCTGCCGCTAAGGAGGTCACTTCTGTGCCAACTTCATGTTTCATCAACCTTCTGATCTGGTAAGAGATTTCGCCGTGAAACGGTATGGCTATTCTGATGCCAGGTCAGTATTTGGCGTTCTTGTCTGGACGTGTTGGTTCTCTATGGTGGTGATGACGACGTCATTAACTAGTTTGGTGGGGTAACTGTTTTTATGAAGACGTTCCTTAGATGCTTGGATTCCGCGGGTAAACTGTGTGCAGCCAATGCGGTTCGTTGAACAGAAAACAAATACGTACTTGGCCTGTGCATAATAACACTAGTGAATGATGGGTTGACGCATCTGCATTACGTATATAGCAAATCGATAGAGACTTTTGGCAAGCGTAAAGTCCTGGCCCGAATCGCGTATCAATTTTGCGTGTTACGTCAACAATGCGTGTGTATTTCTTATACGTGGTACGGCACACGGATACGGCAGCACGTATCGAACAACTTTCATACGGAAAAGGTCCGCATAAGATCGTCGCATTTTTACCCGCATTCTTAGCTACTTTTAGTCTCTGAAATGTTGTGCCGTGGCATTTTTTATGAAACTTTGTGTATACTAGAACACGAAGGTGTATATTTGATGTGATTTTTACCATGATAAAGACTGGAATTTAATCGTTACTTTTGATAAGCTTTTCGCGGAATTTTCATATTTCTTGTCTGCATGCTGGTTGATGATATACGTGCTAAATTTAGGGAGATTGGACCTTGCAAATCTGTAAAAGCGGTATAGAGCTATACTTTCTGAAATGATAGATTAGTAAAACCAAAAATTGCCGCCGAATCGAAGTCGTAGATTTTAATAAGATTCGACACTTAATAGCCCAGCGACAATCGAGCGACTTTACTCCCTTTGTAGGCAAGGGAATTTTTAGGCAAGGGACTCGACTATTACTGATGTTGATCTTGATAGATAACCGTCCCAAGGCTGTAACATAACTTATTTCAACTAAGCTACCCATACGTACGCGGCGCGAAAATCTGCCAAAACTATAAAACAACAAACGGATGGGAAAAATCCCATTTGCCAAAAGTATCTAATAAATCTTCAAAAAAAATTTGGACACGAGAGAAATGAAAATGTATTTAAATTCTTATTCATCTGCACCGACCAATGATTTATGTTTGTTTATTCAGATTATATTTGTAAAATATGATGTTTACAAACATAGATGACCCTTGCTTGTAAATATTGTAACCATGTCAATAATATTTTTGCAAATTTCCATTTTCAAAATGTCATGACCACCATCACCTGCAAATTTGGGGTCGAGCGAAAGGCATGTTAATATTAAGTATTGTAATGTAACCTATGTATCCAGTGCTTGATAAATAATGTAGAAACGAACTAATGCATTGTTATTCATGGTAAGTCTTAATTACCGAGTAGTAAGAAGATTATACACATTTGACTCCTCGACGTTATTTCAAAGATTGTAGGAGAATACTTATTTTCAAATTCTAACTACCAGAGTATAGTATTACTATTACCACTTTGTTCATACCAGTCCACGTCGGAGCCATGAAATTAGGCTAACATAACAAATGCATTAAACGAAATAATAGCACCCATAAAATCTGCTCAATACAGATAAGAAATGAAATTACGTGCTTAGAGTTTTGCCTTTTCTTTTTTCACCCCCCTCTGAGATAAATGGAGAAAGTGGAATAAAAAGGATATTAGTTTGTAACTTTTAGCCATCGTTATCGTCCTATATGCGTATTTTATTATCAATAGACGGAAGAGTTAATTAATCTATCAAAGTAATAAATGACATGGAAAATTCCTTTGTTAATGAAGCAAAAACAATCTCCTGTCCGGAACTCGAGACAAGAGCTTTTATTGTGGAATTAGATCTTGAAATCTCTGAAGAGTTCGCTAACAGAGCTTTTGCATGATTAGAGTTTTTTTTTATTGATCTTATTGAAGTAAAAAAATCGGGATTTGACAAATTATGTAATCTACAACCCGTCATAGTAGATTTATAGGCGGATTATGGACTAGAATTTTGTCTTCTGGAAATGGCAAGGTTCTGTCGTTTCTATTTAGATAACATATAGATCGGTCAGACCAGCTTTCCGTTGTAAATCTCTATTTCCTGACTTGAATATCAAGTATACCACTTTTTGTTCGGAAATAATGGCTTTTTGATAAGATTTCACGTTGTTAATTGTGATTCGTGTGTTAATTAAATCACATGGTCATGAGTTAATGTCTGTACTGTTTTAGGTATTGAAGAACAAAGGTAATGGAATACAAGAGAATAAAGGTATCAGTTCTTTGATCATTGTTGTAAGCGATTCATATTTTAATTGGGTATATAATATTTTATAAAGTCACATAACATGTGAAATGTTAAACTATTTAAAGGGACCCTCCCGATTTCAACATTCTGTGTACTATGAAAATTTAACGCCAAAATATAGAGGATGGCTGTATTTACCATGTCGAAAATTTTCAGCTCAACTATTGAGTCATTTTAACGTGAACGTCAAAAACGCTTATCGAACACGTAACCCTTTTATGATTTCGGGTCAATTTATTCCTTGGGTGACCTGATAATCTATTGTGGTTCTTTTATAGGTCTATACAGAGGATGACCCGCGTTCTATACTTGATCGGGGTTGGGATGGCCTAGTGGTCTAGAGCGCCGCGCATCGACCTCTAGCTGGCCGGTCTCCTCTGGCTTGCGGCCAGCTAGAGGTCGAAGCGCGGCACTCTTTCAAGCCCTAGTGTAAGCGTATGTGACATGGAGATAGGGGCGCCTTCTCAAACTCATGGGTTTCCTCCGGCTTCCTCCCACTGTTAAAGACCCAAACGCGCAAGCGAATTTTTGAAATAAAGATTGAAAACCATACGTTAGTCCCAAAATGACCTAGTTTGTGTCGAGTGGACGTTAAACCCCATTTTTCTCTCTCTCACTCAATCTCTCTCTCTCTCTCTCTCAACAACTGTTATCTTGTTTAGCTTTACGTACCATACAGAAAAGTCACTCAACATCCTAAATGTCTTAGCATATTATGTTGGTGAGATATAATGTCACAAAAAGTCATTCTGGTGGTCGTTAATGGCTATAAAATCGTAAACCGAGCCACATTTCCCTCCAAGTAAAGGGATATGACGAAGTTAAAATCGAGCCGCAGTGTAATAGAAAAGGTAATTAAAATACATGTCAATTTCACTAGTGACTTTTTATCTGTTGTTAAAACTATCAGGTTTAATACCTCCGGGTCATTCATGTCATCAATTACCAATTTAACTGCATATAGGTTATAAGCTGAAATGTTGTCAGAAAAAACTGAAGGGGAGATTGATTGCCAACCTAGTATGCAACACCGGATTACCGAGAAATCGACAGTATTGAACAAGGGAATGGGGTCATGTATTCTATCAGCTTGTATAATATAAACAGGTTTGCTCCCTTAGTTTGCAATCGTTTCATTAGCTGAAAGCAATGAACAATTCAAGACGCACTTTTGAAAAGGTTTGTGTAATTTATGGAGAAAACAAATCATGTAAAATGGTAGGAGATATTTTGAAACCAGTAAGCACTCGCTCGTTTTATACAATGTTAATGAGCCCTTTTGTTGTTTTGTCAAAACTTGACTATTGTATTTCCCTCCTTTCTTTACCAGATTCCTGTCTTGGTGCTAAATCCACTCCAACTTATCCAAAATAAATTAGCGAGAATCCTAACCAGAACGAAACAAAATCAACACATAACCCCGGTCCTCGGGGATTTACAGTTGCTTCCAGTTAAACAAAGAGTTGTTTTTAAAATATGTTTTAACTTACACCTGTCTCGACGTTGATTTTGCTCCAGGTTACTTAAAACTACTTCCTACCAATTATTGCCCTTCTCGAAATTAAAGATCATGTGATAAGAATCTACTAATGATACCTTCAACAAAGTCAAATCTTGCTGACCGTGCATTCTCCTCCGCTGCTCCCATTGTTTGGAACTCTTTATCACAAAGTGTTGAAAACAGTGACAATATAGAATCTTTTAATAAGGAACTTAAAAACGGAACTATTCCGATAGTCATTCTGTTAATGACTTTAATGACGCTGTAATTTGTGCTAATGGGCAGCCTTTTGGTTGGAATTCCAGCGCTATATAAGATGATTATTTTTATTATTATACACCCTATCGACTACCAGTTGTGAATTTCTCCTTAGAGCTTGGAGCTTGCCTGACAGGTCCATTTACATTGGGTGCAACTAGGGTCTCTTTTGATTGCTTTTCCCCTTCATTCTAAATTCTAAGATAAAAAGTATTTTTATTGTCACAACATATAACATTTATTTAAAAAATTAAAATGTTGGCTTATGAAAATAGATGTATTGCCTTCTCTGTTATGGTTTTCCGGGTTGAATGAAACTACTATTACAGCTTAAGTTATTTAATGTCTTAATTGAATAATATGTTTGCTCAGATGTAAATAGATGTATTACCTTCTCGACTCTGTTATGGTTTTCCGGGTTGAATGAAACTACTATTCCAGCTTTGAGTTATTTAAAGTCTTTAATTGAATTATATGAGGCAGCGTGAAGTTGGGTTCACACTGCCTTAATATGACATATTATTGTATTCTATAAATTTGACCATGCTTGTGTTTAGATACGACCAATTTGGATTTAATCATCAATGAGCGTTGAGCAGCAGATTATGGTCTGGATAAGTTAATTCATGTCTAATTAATAATTTAGATACCATGTCAGGCCTACAGAAAGACCTGCAATTTTCAGACTTAGCTCTTGCATAATGTTTGTTTTAACACTTACAAAAGTTTCACGATAAGAATCTTAAAAATCGCTTGTCCCACAGATCAATTCTAAGTCTTTGATGACAAGAACTTCGGTGATGTTCATCGTAAAGTTTGAAAACAAAAAATAGCCGTGGTTTTGTAATTAATTATTTTGGTCCTGTCTATACCTTACTAAATACACAAAAAACTTTATTAGAACCAAAACCTAATTCTATAGATTGGATTTTAAGTACTGCAAGACTAATAACATTGAACTCTCAGCTTGTGGATGGATTTTACTGCCAGGTCTTAGACCCCCACGGCTTCAATGTAATTTCATTGTTTGACGACAAGGTAATTACGCAGGCTCCGTGATTTGACGAGTGTCAATCAGATATAAATTCCAATGTGTTTGCGTTGTGCTTTCGAGGTTTCATAGAGAATGAATTGCCACACTCGCAATAATTATGTTTAGCGATGGTGTAGGTATCAACATAGAAATGCTATAGTCGCAAATAACGTTTTACGCGTGGCCAGGAATATGAAACACAGTAATTCACAAAAAATACTACCCCTAAAGGGATACACACATGGAAGATGACCCAGTCCACGCTGTAGATATAATAAACAGTGGTTATTATCTTCGAAGATTATTCCGGATCAAATCATCTCGATGTATCTATTAAACCGGAAACTAAACTCTGTTGGTGCAAATTTTAGAAACGATGGGTGACCAATACCGATCAATCGTCTCCAAAGGGACAATAACACTCTTGCTGGCTTGACAGGAACATAAAAAAACCCAGCCTTATTCTAACTACTAGATGTTTAAGTGTCCTACCTGTTGTGTAAATTATCCATTACATCCTATTTTACTTATCCAGAGGGTTCGAAGATATTTTAAAATCTAAGTTACATTTGAAAAGTGTTATTGGGCCTTTAAACGATTTATTTTTCAAAGAGTGTTCAGTTATCTTCCCGTTGCTTCATAAACCTAGCCACCTTCTTGTAGAGCAATCAATTCAGATTTACTAACGTGACATTTGTTTTTAACTTTATTGAGAGTGATATTTGTTTTTAACTTTATTGATTGTTATATTATTTGTTTTTAACTTTATTGATTGTGATATGTGTTTTTTATTGTATTCATTGTTATATGTGTTTTTAACTCTATTGGTTTTGATATGTGTTTTAAATTTTATTGATTGTGATATTTGTTTTTATTTATATGTATTTACAGTTAAGTGATATCGTTCAATTTGTCTCGATAAGACAATTATGTGCATTTGGTACAATATAACTCGGAGCTACAATTCACTGCAATTCTTGTCATGGAACTATTTGTAGGAATAATAGTAGTACGAACGAGTATTGAATCTGTCAATGTTTTAACACTATAACATTATATACTTGGGGAAGACCGCATGTGCAATACAGCTGATCAGATGAACAGATGCCCCCAAGTCAAGATTGTGTAGTGTTAACGCAGGGGATGAGAATTTTTACGTTGACTCAAGCACACTAGATGACCGCTTTATAATGCATCTAACCATATTAATGGGGTGTACAGCTGTTTAATAAGCTCACTTATTTGTGCGGGTGTATTATGTAGCCACCTATGTCTGACGGCCTATCAATAGCGTGTTAAAGCGACAGCAGCTACGATTTTATTTGATGTGAAGTATTGGATCACGAAGCATTTGTTTTGCCGAAAATCTTGTTAACACCGTCGATATTCGACGTGTTGTGACTTCCCGTTCTGAATCCTTCCCACCTCCGCAATAACAATTGAGAGTAAAATATATTGGGTTTTTTTTGTTTTTTTCCAATTTGATGTGAACCACTGTGGTCATGTTATGCCACCTTTACTGAAAACCTGGTGAGTACGATGCAGACTATTATATAGCTTTCAATATATTTTTGTTTAAAATTTGGTGTGAAGCATTAGGGTTGTGCGAGGATGAACAGCAATAACTTTCGTGCACGTACATAACCCTTGACCTGATGCTATGAAAACCCCACTGCCCGTCTTCATTGGCCGACCTTTTGTTATTAACAGTTCAGACATTTCGATAGGGCGAAAAGCCTAGGCCATGTGTACATATTGGTGTGCACATACAAGAACCGTTCAAATTTGGAATTCGAATAAGGACAAAACCGTAGCGCCGATGTCTGAACAAAATTTGGTTCTTAACATACAATTAGGCTGGATAGATTTGAAAAGTACGACTTTACAGCCCATTTTATTTCATTTGGTATTAGCTGTTAGCAGTGAATAGCGAACTCGTTATAGCTATAGTTGTCAATTTGTTCCCAGTTTTATTATAATTTTGTGTTGTTAATGAATGATGATCGTGTTTGTTGAAGAGTGAATAACGATTTCGCAATTGTTGGTCATTTTTTCGACAACCTTTTCACATGTAATATTGTGGTTTTATTACCCAACGCCAAATGCAGTTCAATATAAATGAACCCCGTCCGTTTTCAATCTCGATTTTTGTTCCCGAGAATATGCCATAAGATATATTTTTAAAATATGTATACACATCAACCAATTATATTCAATTTAACTTGCCTTATTAGAAATTTCTCAGATTTAATTATTGTTTGTTTCCATGAAAACAAATGTGGCTTTTTTGGTATACAAGACAGGGCCGTCGAAAGCCATTCTTGATTGGAGGGAGAGGTGTGCCTTCCATTCTAGGTCCGTATAGGCGAGGGCCCAGGGGCCGTAATAACCTGTAGAAAACTATTGCCCTCCCCAGTGACCTAGTGGATGATACTATAGCTATTAGGCTACGAGGCCATGGGCTTTTACTCTACTTTAAAGATGCATTTCCGGGTACAAACTTTGTGATTTGAGGATATATTTGGACTAAACACATATTTAAAGTAACCAATCTATCAAAAATTTGCTTCAATTCCCTTTCAAAACTCTGTTTTCGCCGGGGATACCTATAGCTGTAAGTAAGCTGTTGTTAAACGCAATATCTGCCAACTTAACTTCATTGTGGGAGGGTCCATATTTCAAAATGTATCTGTCATTAATTACTTCCTTTACATTTACCATATTATTGAGGCCTAAAGAAATTCTTAATTATTTATGTCAACTTCTTTTTACACCTTTAATTGCAGAGTATTTTGTACGTTTACAACACGCAATGTTCCCAAAACCGCCTAACCATTTGAGCAAGAAATAACAACTGCTCCCTGACCTAAGCTAGCAGACAATAAGCCAGCAAATCCTGTCGGGTTGACAGTTAGTGATTCCCTGACAATATTGCCCACTCCTTGCCCCATGGGCGATTTTCGCGTAATCTAGTATTTTTCTAGTAAGATTGGGTGTCTACACTTTTCATAATTACCAAATTTGCCATACTTTTATTGGAAATAACCAGCCGATAATGTCATGATGGAAAACAGCTCCTTCAGTATCGTTATTTAATTAGGTACATTTTCTCCCCCCTTCCTCAAATGACCAAGTGGCAGTTATTATTCTGCTCTTCAGTTGTGATTTGATTTTCCACATATCTGTATGTTCTCAACGGAATTGTTATCGATACTGTTTTTTGGTTCGCAAACGGAGATAAATAAATCGTTTGTGATCACGCGAGAAGCTGATCATACAAATTGATCATTTGTTCAAGTTAAAGGTTGACAGAAAAAGGCAAGGAAACGGGTCGTGTGTCATTAGCTATCTTTCTAGAAAGCATCAAATTTAGAGGTCAAAAACTGGAATTTCACCCTAGAGCCTTGCCTTAACACTGGTGAAAATGCCATCTTCTACACCCGACATGTACTACTCTAATATATGTACATGTACTTCACAAAGTATAAGCGGTGCTTGTGAAGCTGTTATTATCTAGTATTGGTAACGGCAGTTGCATTGGATTGAGCCCACGAAACTATATAGGGTTTCACCCACTGGGACCTCTGTTGTGGACACAGTTACACCACAAATATGTATTTACTTTAGAAGACCAAAATTAGCCGAGCATGTGAAAAGCTCACCTTGAAAGATGTTGATAAGATAGCGTCTCCACTTTTGTACAAGGCTAAAGTCACGTATTGAGTGGGAGGCCATAGTATTTAACCAAATAAGTAATAATTAGAAAGAATCGATTACCCTTGATTGATGGTACCTTACTTAATACACATACATGGCTAATGTGATCTAATATCAAAAGGGTATTTATTAAAAAAAATGTTTCAACTAAGGAAAATATTTGCAAATTATTTGAATAGAGGAACGGTATAGTGGCATGTATATATATATGTAGAGTATTTATTACAGTTTTGATTTAAACTCATGCAAGACGTAATTAAAAATTAAAACACGTTGGTAGATTTTGATCACCGTATCTAATCGAAAATCTTAACGCCAATCTAGAAACGGTCATCTTCTTTGAATCTGGATAGTATGAGTCACTTCAGTTGATAAAAGTCACAAAATTTACATAAGTATGACGAATGATCCTTCAGTACTGCAATTCTTTTTTTAAAATGCATATCTCTTGATAATCGAAACCGGGGTTTTAGTAAAATATTCCAACTGTTAATGGGTTATAAACATAAATGATATAACCACATTATTTCTTAATCTTGCTATATTCAATAGAACGTATTATAAAAACTCACAATATCTTAGGATGTTTGAATATTTCTATGCGGAAATACATTAATTATTGTTCATACATGATGAATTATGGAATAAATTTAACCAGTCACGATATAGAATAATTGATATATTTTTAAAGCACACAATATCATAGCAATCTTCAGCTTACTGTATCCGAATGTAGTTTGTAAAGTTGGCAGCAAAGTGAGAATTGTCTTCAGATAGCGAATTTATCGGGAGATATGAAATAGGGTTTAAAATCCTATTATATACTTGTCTGCACCAACTGGGCTTACTGAAGAAGATAGATCGATAGATAACACCGGGTGGTATTTGAAGGACTGTATGTAACGGTGCTTAAAGATGTATCACAGTTTGACAAAGAAAATAGATTTAATTCATATTAGATACGATAGCGTTCATTACACTTTTTAAAACAACCTCGACCCAATTCATCTTGAAAGTAGTTCCGTCCTCGTAATTTCCCAATCGTACGCAAGATACCAATCTTATTACCACATAGTTCTATTTATCTTGATATCAAACAAACCACGACACCAATCGTAGTACCCCACAGTTAAAGTTTGAACTTTATTGTCGAGTTGCGTATAAAAAAAATCTATTTAATATTTTCATGCATCACGTATTTTGATACGTGATACGTGAAAATAGGCTTGATCTGTTATACTATCTTATTTAATAAAACGTGTACACAAATATACAAATGATGAATATTGCTTGGATGTTTCTCCGAAAGAAAGTCATCAGATAACGTTCCCTAACATTAAAAATACAAATCGTGTATTTCAAACCCGCGAACTTTCAAATATATGTAGAGCTTTTCGTATATAAAATTGGAAGACTGGGCTCATGGTATACACAAGTGTCTTTCCTTTGTATTTTTGTATATTATGTTTAGGACATATCGAAATAGAATCGATGTTAATTGACAATAATCTTTTATCATTACTTTTAAACCATACAAACAGATAATCGTCCCACGCGGAACTAAACACAAATAATGTCGTGGGAGTATGACGTGTTATACAAGTTTTGCTAAATTAGGAAACAATAACGATGTGTATGTGATATAAATAATCACAACTTATTGTATTGGTCGTGGATGTTGATATTAACTTCTTTTTATAGTTTAAACGATAATGCATGCTGATTTCATTCGTGCTAATCTACGAAGTAATGATTCTTCGATCTGCATAAATGCAGGAAGCCAGATGATGTTTCTGTTAAACAAAGCACCAGAGAAGTAAAACGATGTTTATGATATATATATATCCACGTGTATTGATTATTTATATTATGATGTGCGAAAACTAAATATCAACCGACAAGTGTTAAATAGACTAATATTTTTAATGTCACGACATGCTTTACTGCAACACATCAATATATCATAAAAATCATAGATAATAAATAGATGACATTTGAATGGCTAATAGCGCTTTCTTTGGATGACCTCACATATTATTTTAAGGCAATGTCAGGTATAGGATTGAGAATGCGATGAACAAGCACGCATGATGTTAATTTAGACCTTTCAATGATAAACGAGATTACAAAAGTTTTACAAGTTTAGTTTTATTTTGAAAGATAATATAAGATATGAAAAATACAATTTTAAACTAGTGTTTGGCACGAATATTCGAATATTCGAATATTCGCTCGTCAAAAATAATATTCGAATATTCGAATAGCAATTACCATATTCGAATATTTTCGAATATCTACATGTTTGTTTTTATTTGTCCTCAAATATTATTAAAGGCGTCTTTCCTTGTCACATTTACATTCAAAGCATACTTAGACTTCCTAACTACAACTTGTAATGGTACTACCCCTACATAACTCTAATTTGAATGTCTTCGGAGAACTTATCCGGTAAGTAGCTGGATACCTGCTTTGGTTAGCCAGTTAGTGCCGAGATGGAGTTGGCTGTCTTGGCGAATATCGCACAAAGGCCCTAAATTACCTGGACCAAGTCTGGCCACTGTACCCCTTTAGTTACCATGGTATTATCACGGCGTCAATCCTTTTCATACCGGTTTTCCAAATACGCATAATGTCGTGTTGAAGGAGCTAAATCCCTAACATGTGGGACCTAGAAATTGACAGAAATGGATCGCAACGAATATAATACTGTAATATGAATGTATATAAACTGATCTACATTCAATGGTTTAACCGAAATGAAATTTCTAGCGTCTGGTTATTCCAGTCTACATACGCCATTTGATTTGGTGCAATGTGTATAGCCTCGTTCCCCGAGTCTATTGCTAGAACTGGGGCCGAACCTCATTATAGAAGCCTATCCTTTCCGATAAGATGTTGATTTGAATTGGCAAATAATTCGTGTTTTCAAAGTTGAAGATCTTGGATGTTATTGAGTAAGAGACCTAGCTACTTTAAAGATAATACACTTTAATTTGTTAATGCGTATTTTAATATTACATTATTATGTGCGATTAGACCCACTTTCTTCTATTTTAAGTTTCCACAGAATGGGAATTATTGAGATAAAATTTCACCATATGTTAGTCCCGAAATGACCTAGTTGTGTCGAGCGGACGTTAAACCCCATCTCCCCCTCTCTCTTTCTCTCTCTCCCCCGTGTCCACTTGTTGCGATGTCGTGGAAGGCCGAGGTCTTGTGTACAAACTGGCAGTTTACGTTAACGATCTACAGGCAATTGCTAACATATGATATTGTGCACTGTTCGCATGTCAACAGACATTTCACGCACTTCACAACTGATTAGAAATTATAAAAAATTGAAGATATACCACATTAAATATATTCATATTAAAAAATTGAAAATATTCGAATACTATTCGAATACTATTCGAATACAAATTTCAAGGTCCGTCGAATTCATGGAATAGTTTTTTTATTCGAATATCCGAACACTATTTTAAACGAAGATGTGATTATCCCTTCCCTCCAAAAGATCAAACATAATAATATACGGTGATAGAGCTAATGTCAATATCGTCGTATAAACCATATCTATAGTGGCTGCTAGGAAAAATCAAAATTATGTTATATTATGTAATACCGAATGATTTTCAAGAAAAAATGTTAGGCTTTTTATTATAAATATTCTCGGTAATGCTGTTAATGTAAAATTTATTCAGTACAATGAAACTGCATCTCAGAAATGTGATTCTTCAAAAAAGTAAAACACCCAACAAAAACAATAACCGAAATCTCTGAAACAGCTAATCTTAATTTCGGCCCACTTCATAAATCAGAAATGTGTGACTAGTACTTCCGTTGCGAATTTACGTCTATATGTGGAATGTCAAACCGAAATCGCTACCAAGATAATACTTTCTTATGCTAAACATAATATTCAGTCCGACTACAGTACAGTAAGTTTAATATACTTTATTAACTAAGGTTCTTCGTGGCACCCTATTAAAAAAAACCCTAATAATGGGAATGCGCTTTGCCACTTGAGAGTCAAAGGCTAGAGTGTTACTGTTAATTGCAGAAGTCTTAGCATGTAATGCACTCAAATGTTACAATACGATAATACAAAGTTGAAACAATTTATTAAATACGCACATTTACTGTTGATATACTTGCCTTATCAACTTATTACAGCCTCAAAATAAATTTTATCTTGATTAAGCTTATATTCATTTTATGCCGTAGACTATTTTGAAGATTGATGAAATATATTTAAAGAAAAATCAATACTGGTGTATATAGATATATTTACCTATATCTGTAACAACATATTAAAATAAATCAAATGATAATACTACATGTATATATACATGAACATGTTAAGACTGATTTGGATGATTATATATAAAAAACCTGTTTTTAGATTTAATCTTAACAGACGGACACAAAATGGTCTATAATAGGACAAATAAGTTATATGTGTTCCATGAAAATAGTTGATATTTAGATTAATACAGATGTTAAATTATCTTCGTATAACCCACTACTCCTTATCTATCATAGCACGAGATATAATCCAATTTTATATCTTCAAAATAATCTAGTAGTCCTCTCGATATACAACTTCATTATAACAAAATCACAACGATTACACCATATTTAGAATTTTGAAAATATTTCCAATTAGTTACATAGACTTTTCCTAACACGTCGGCCATTAGAGCCATGAGCTGTATGCTTTCTAGCATTATCGTGCTGAAACGTCCACAGAGCCTGTTCCTTTGTGCACATGGTTAGTCAAGCATCCTCAATGGCTATGATACTTAAAGTCTGACTCTAAGTTTTCTGGGATATTTTCAGGTAAAAGAATGCTTTTCTGTCGCTACAATTAAATATGGAGCCACTAGTGAAATTATTGACTCTCGGGTTTCTAAAGAAACTGGGATGGATCTCTAGACTGGCCAATCTGGAAATGAACCACATAGATGTACGCCTGCTTACATGACATGAAAATGATGTCACCGTCTACTGTCTACACAAAGATTTGACAGTGAGCCCAACCCCCTCTTTCTGCTCCGATGGCTTTAGACCTTTTGCTAGCGCTGAATCAAGACAGACCTAAAGAAGAGGTCGTGAAATGGAGGATCTCCGTTTTGACAGACCCCGGATAAAGTAGAAATTATGAGACATACCCAAGAACGTGAAACTACAAAAAGAGGTTGATTGACCCACTCCACAAAATCTCTTATTCAACGCCAAAGAAAGGTATTTGACATAATAATTTGTCTTGTAGCTGGAAAATCACTGCGCGACTTCCGGCTCACAAATACTGCACCAAATACAAAACAATTAACACCATTAAATTGCTTTAAAAAGGTTTGTAAGGAAGATTATTCAGATTTATAAGTTTAACCCAAGAAGCCCCTTGGTTTCCTATAACCTACCTAAAACAAACTTGTCTTTCATATAATAATATAGATTAATTATTGGACTAGATTCTAATACATCTGCGATAAAATAATCACTCTAGCAAACATATTGATATCATAGTAAATGAATGGAGGTGTCAGTCTAATTTATTACACGTTATTCACTGACCGTGTATAATGATATTTGTTGATAATTTCACATACAATATTTCATTAGCGACGATGAACAGTGATAGGCCCGCGGTTATATTGTGACGAGATTGTGGACAGATTGACAATGGTCAGCTGTAATGGTTAATCATTATTGAAACAAAATATTTATTTATGATATTTAATATGTGTTATAATATTGTGCCAGTGATTGATATGTACAACACATGGAAATACAATAACACCTTTCTTGTGGATATATAAATATGAATAAATGAAGGCTTAGAACACTTTTCTCATTTCATACTTAGAGCTTCCCAATATTAGTTTATAGAACAAAACAAAGACAGAAGATGGAAAATGACCCAACCCAAAACAACGAAGACAAACATTTCCAGTAGATACTATTCAAAATTAACCGGTTTGTATGACACAAGAGTGCGGGAAATTAAAATGGGGTATCACTTTTCACATTTCTGTACCAATAGGATAGGTGAAGACAAATATGAGACATAGTGTGTTATTAGGGGAGTTCTACCGGGACAATGACACTGTGTGGTCTATACTAGATTCTCCATGTTCAACTGTCATGATATCCTTACCTCGCTGGCAACGGTATACTTGGTACCTCTGGTTTCTGTCCATTCCAAACGATAAGACGTCTTTCTTTGTGCAGCTTTCTTGGAGAAGTGAGTTCATACCACTTATTTCCAGGGCTCGCAACGAATTAAAATGCTGAAGAATGAAGCAAATAAAATAAAACAATCAAATAAGTTCAAACGCGATGGATATAATGATGCAATAATTATCGTAAGTGTCCACAAGGCGCATTCTAGGTCCTCCATTAAAAACAATCCAATGTCTATCCCAGGTTCACGATCGCTGCTAAGTATGAGTGATCTCGAGTATAATCTCGAATCATCTATTATCTGTCGGTTGGTGTTAGCTATGGGTGCTCTCGGAGTACAGCCTGGAATAATCTAAAAACTACCGTTTGTGTATATCAGGGTGGAAAACCCCAAGTGACTTTCTCGGCCAACATTAGGATCCATTACAATATTAATCTACCGATTTCGTTGTCCCTTTCTGTTTCGTTTCCAGTTTTTATTAGGCGCCTGTTTTATAACTCAATTTATAATATTATCTACTTAATTTTATATTTGTGCTGATCTATGTCTTATTGAATGACATGATATTCTTATTAATTTAAACTAAGGGTTGATTACGCGTGGTATATTATATATACCCGCCCAATTCTTGCAAAAATGACATGGCTAATGTCATACCTAGTAAACTACAAGTTTGAATCAATATATCACCGTAAATATATGTTAAATGCAAGGATTTCTGATTTACGTCAATAGAGTATTGTATTTTCATATTATGTATGCCTACAATCTTACTTGAAAAGATCGTTTATTTGTCACTAAATATAAATAAGATACCGAACCAAACCAGGATATCTAGTCAAACCTCGTCAACCAAACCATTATCGTTTCTGGTAAAGAACGAGCATTATTCTTTTATATAGTAATGTGAGCAAGATGGCGGCAAGTGTGGACGGAATGAAAGTTGTCTCCACAAAATATTCTAAAATGAGCGTAATATTTTATATTATGGCATTAATTTTACTATGTGGAGACGTAGAAAGTAACCCTGGACCCAGTAGTGCAAGGAGGGGAACAGGAAAGGGCGATCTGGAAGAAGTTGGAGAGAATGAAGATTTTAGTATTGCCGACATGGTGAAAGCGCTATTTGATGACATGAAAGAAGTGAAAAATGGCGTGAAGGAGACCAAAGGTGTAGCCGAACAGTGTATGTGGCACCCGAAAATTCCCCAGTGCATGATAATCAGTGTGGAATTGACTTGTTAGAAAATCAACTTTTTGAACTTGTGACAGACTATACAACTTGTGAACTTGCTTTAGTAGGTGATTTCAATGCCAGAACAGGTGATATGATCATCTATTCAGTGATTCAGTCAAGCATTTACCATGCTTAGATGATGCTATCTATGACATTGACGAGTTCGATCTTCAAAGAAAGTCACAGGATAAGCAGACAAATTCTTTCGGACTTAAACTTTTATTTAAGCTTGTGTTCAATTTACGATATCCACATTGTAAATGGTCGGAAACCAAATGACTCAGCTGGCCGTTACGGCTGTATCAAATATAATGTCACCAGCGTCGTTGATTATCTAATTGTGTCACGAAATGTGTTAGATATTATCACAGGTTTTCAGGTATCGTTCAGGACAGAGTCAGATCATCTACCCTTAACCTTTAATATACACGTTTCTCCGAAACAGGAACCAACAGTTTCAGAGACAGTTAATAGGCAGAAATATTCTAGACTAGTATGGAAGCCCAGAAAGGCAAAATACTATATAAGAAATATTCTTGAAAATTTCAGTAATTTTGAACAAAATTTCAGTAATTTTGAACAAAATTTCAGTAATTTTGAACAAAATTTCAGTAATTTTGAACAAAATTTCTATGACATTATCAAATGTGACGTAGAGAAATCTGTTGATCGTATAACTAACTTTGTGTGGACAAATCCGCGTACCCCTTCAAAAATTCAAGGTCACAAAACAACAGCCCCCGTGGTTTGATGACGAGTGTCATATTCTTAAGAATAGGAAATATCAGATTTTAAATCAAGTTAGAATTGATAATTCACAAGATAACCCAGAAAATTATAATTCTGTACAAAACAAATTTAGAAATGTTTGTAAAGTGAAAAAGGGTAATTATCAGCAGCAGGTATATAGCGATCTCTTGAAATCCCTAAATGATCCATCCCTATTTTGGGGTGTTATTAAACAATCAAGACGTTTACAAAGCAAGCCAGAGTACTCTATTATCAGTCCGGATTCTTGAGTGAGCTACTTTAACACTCTTTTGAACAATGATGCACACATCTCACGGTACCAGACTGATGATTTACCCTTCATGTTCAAATGATTTTAGCAATACTATTGATTGTCAATTATTGAATGGACCAATTGGCTAGACAGAAGTGAGACGATGCTTGCTTAACTCCAAATCTGGTACATCACCTGGGCCAGACGGGATTGGCATCGATTTTTTCAAATCTTGTCCAGACAAATTTGTCCCTATTTTCACAATTTTATTTAATGAACTTTTTAGTTCTGGTATCTTTCCAGAATCATGGACAAAAGCAATTATCACCCCACTTCATAAAAAAGGAACCAAATCAGACGCAAACAATTATAGGGGTATATCCTTGTTAGACTGTATGGGTAAGTGGTATACATCTGTACTAAACAGCAGACTACAGGTTTGGTCGGAATACCAAAACAAATATGAGGAAGCCCAGGCAGGGTACCGTAGTGGGTATTCGACAATAGACCACATATTCACTTTGCAGGACTTAACACAGAAGTACTTATCCAAACAACGCGGTAGAATGTATATTCTGTACGTTGATTTTTCAAAGGCATTCGACCTTTTGAATAGGGGAAACTCATGGATCTCTTGTTTGCTAAAGGTGCCTGTGGTAAAATGCATCATGTATTGACAAATATGTACAAATCGGTCTTGTCTTGTGTAAAACTAGGACGAGAAATAACTTCATATTTCCCATGTATATCTGGGGTACGTCAAGGTTGTATACTTAGTCCAATCCTGTTCTATTTATACCTAAATCAGTTAGTCGATTGTTTTAGATCGGAACACAATAGAGGTATTTTCACAACTCGGGAGGCTCATGACATTCTGTTATTGCTCTATGCTGACGATCTTGCGATTCCAGCGGATACTGTTGGAACTCTGCAGTCCAAAATCAATACACTCGAAAAATTCTATGATAGTTCCAGTCTCAAAGTAAATCTGTCAAAGACAAAAATTGTCGTTTTTAGAAACGGAGGAATTATTCGTAAATCAGAAAAATGGTATTTTAAGGGTGATAAGTTAGAATATGTACCTTATTATTGTTATCTGGGCCTCGTTTTCTCATTTCGACTAAATTTGAGCAAATGCATTTCAAACCTTGCGCTAAAGGCTGAAAAGGCGTTAATTCCAATTAAAGGTCTGATCAGAAATGTAGGTCGCCCTTATTTGAAAACATCTTTAAGATATGTGACTATATAATAAGACCGATATTAATGTACGGATCCGAAATATGGGGTTTCGAATACAGACCCGATAGTGAACGTGTCCAAACCAATTTCTGTAAATTTCTTCTGGGGGTATACAAAACTACTTCAAATGCTGGTGTCCTTG
The DNA here is from genome assembly GCA_917208275.1 of Patella pellucida. Lineage (NCBI taxonomy): Eukaryota > Metazoa > Mollusca > Gastropoda > Patellidae > Patella > Patella pellucida. The sequence continues at coordinate 37,894,429 of OU795036.1, forward strand.
GAGAATGTGGACGTCAAAATCTATCCGTCATGTATATGACAAACATTATAAAATATTGGTGCAAGGTAGCCAGAATGCCGACAACTAGGTATCTAAAGCAAGTTTATCTAATGCTTAGAAGCATGGACAGTGCGGGTAGGATATCCTGGGTATCAAAAGTAAGAATACTATTATCGTCACTAGGATATACACTTTAAACGAAATATCACTCGACTCCGGTTAAATTTGTTACCATTGAACTCAATTCTATGTAGAAGGAATACTAGTATATTGACCCGGCTTGTCCTCTGTGTAAATCAGATATTGAAACCCTTTATCACTTCCTGTTCATATGTCCAAGCTTAAGCAATATACGATATATGTACATTCCAGATACTTTATATAAACACTCTCTGTGTTCAGTATCACTAGTCAAAATCTGCACGTCAATTGACATCGGATTATTAAAATCTGTATCCCGGTATATCGATGTCGCATTATCACATCGAAAATTGGAAATGTAAAGAAATTAACTGTTATTTTGTTATCATTAATTTATGTACACTTGCTGTCGCCCACCCCTTTAAAGTGTTTGTTAAATTGTACTTTAGGTCTATGACCTTATTACTGAAATAAATATATTATATTATAGTAATGTATAACAGGTTAGATGTTAGAATGTCAAAGCTTGATAAAGACATTTTCGAATCGTAAATATCTGACGCGTTTTGCTCAACCCAAACTCGCACTTTAACCCATGTTTGCCGCAGTCTTTGCGAGAATAAAAAAACCATGGAAACCACTATAGCACTGATGTTTTCAAGAAGGGCTTATTTAACCTGATGAGAAACACATGTGACAATAACTTGACATGTTCTCCTAATCATGGCTTCAATAGTTGTCCCTTTTTTTTAAAAAAAAAAAATAAATAAATTGTATTGTCATCAATTAGAGAAGCCAATTACAGATTTGCAGATATTAAACACATAAATATGTCTAAATCTTGATGTATTTAGGTTTTTGAACTGTTGTTAAAAATGTCAAGTTGTCCTGTTACACCATGACCCACAAACTAATTAAGGATGCATTATTTAAGTTAGTGCCAAATCTGCCGCGTGTAGAATTTTTCTCTGACTTAAATGTTACATACATAAATTGCAGGATTGAAAATCGAGACCTCGTTTATTATCGTGGAAATGATACTTTACAATCGACACTATTTATTTCTATGCCTCTTTAAAAAGTATTTCTATATAGTTTTTATGGTATAATCTTTAGGAATATGAAGTGGTCTGGTTTATCAATCCTTTTTTCTGGCTATAAATGGTAAAGGTAGCCTACGGCACTTGATAATAACATTTATTGTCATGTAATGAGTACAGCTGGCCTTCGACGAGGCGAGATTGCGTACTGTATTTGGAGATTTTACTGAACTGTATTTTTTATTTAGACACCGTCCGGAAGTCTGGTTAATAGTCCAATAATTTTGTCCGACGCATCTTGTACTGGACGATTCTATAGAATACAAATTAAATTGAAAGTCATTTGCTAACATGGAAAATATAAATCCGTTTTTTAAAATGAAGCCCCGAAGATGGAAAAAGATGAAAAGATAAATACTGTTTTTAAACCATTAAATTTAAACATGTGGTAGTTTAATTACACAGAAAAAACCCGTTTGAATCTTAAAGAGGCTTCATCTTCCCAACAAGAAAAAAAAATATCAAATTTATCCATGTTTAATCCACCCAAAATATGTACTCAGATTATTTAACATTGAATAAAAAGATACGTTATGGAACTAGAAGATTGGATAAAGAGCTGGTTGAAAATTTCAGTCAAATGGATCAACTCTGAACCGAGAATTTAGTGATTGAATTTAAGGCTTAAAGTCTCTACGATAACAAAAAACATAGTCTCGATTATCCATTTTTTGACTGAGCGTTGATCAGCAGATCGGATTATAATCCAGTAAACATCCCTAATGAACGATGACATAGAGAGTCGGTCATGGTCTGGATAAGTTAATTGATATCTAATTAAAGATACATTATGGGATATTTTTTTTATAGAGAGTTGGTCATTCTTGCTATAACAGTTCAAAAGTAGATGATGAAAGAAGAATATCCATTTTTTGATTTAATCATAATATGTGTTGATCAGCAGATCGGATTATAATTCAGTAAATATCCCTGATGAACGATGACGCATCGAGGTTTGAATGCAAAATGATCGTATTTATCAGAGGACAAGGACAACTCCGTGAAAACGACTATAAAGCGTTTACGATTTGTAAAGTGAGTGGGGTCTATAGATTGGTAGATTTGTGTAAAATATTTTCCAATCTAATTTATTGTTTAGCTGTACGCAATCAATTAAAATAAGAAAAAAATGGAAACAAGATTATCGATTTATAAAAATAACAATGATTACGGTTAAAAATAATGTACTAGTCAATCACGGACGTTTGTCAATTCAAAATCAATTGTAATGGGCATATTCTATTACCAATATGTTTCTTCTTAGGATGATAATGTACTAGGAAAATTTTGTTCATTGCCATTAAATCACGGTTCATTTATCTTGCCTGGGATCCTTACAATGACCGAATGTCCTTGAGGGGGTCATTATTTCGTGCTGGACAGATAAATTATTAACCGCTTCCAGTTGCTGTTCTTACCAGGTGTTTATATAATGCGTTTTTATTTTAATAACGTATGACCTCGTCCTATTCCGAGCTGATATTTGATGAGAAAACAGTTTGAATTGTTGGCATGCGGTTCAATATTGTCGGTTACGTTATAAAAGTGTTCTTTTTATAGGGATATTCTGTAGAGATATATCATTGTCGGATGTAGCGCACAGTTTCTATGAATTATTCACAGATTTAATAACAGAAATAAGAAAGATTGACGTTTTGTGGAGAATAAGTCATCTTTGTTCCTTAGAGAATGGACAGAAAGTGATTTTACAGGATTTTTTTTGAATTTACTTTAAATATAGTTTAACATATATTCTTCATTAATCAGAAAAAAATTATAATGTTATTTCACCAAACGCGTTTGTATTACGTTAATTTTGTTTCTTACGTTTAATTATGGCGAATTTGTATTAACGAGATATAACCCAACAGGAATGAAAAGAAAGCTTTATTATTTTATTTGCATACTATTATTATTTTTAGAATACATTTAAATTTACGCAATATCGAAGAGAAATCCCACAACAGTGAACTGATTGCTCCTCATAAATACGGAAAATCTATTTGCATACAGTGTAGGCTTTAGTTGAGTGGATATAATTCGCTTGTTTTTTCCTGTTTCTAAAAGGGTCTGAAAGATTTGACATATTTGCATTATTCATATGAACGATGAAAAATAACTTTGACATCTACCGGTGACATTTCCATTGGCAAGTCTATATGAAAAGAAAAGCGCAGTGTATGTTAATGGAAACCTTGTCATGTTGAATTCCTCTAATACTTAATATGTTTTTTTACATATACGGTCTTAACGCCTGTTATTATTGTCTATATATGGTGTTTATTAGTGGGTGGTTAGATGAGAGAAAATAGACAAAAGGCTCTGGATTTTTATTCATAAACATTGACGTAATAACAGGAGACATGTCTTCGGGCAAGAACCAAATATACAATGAGAAAAGGGTGAAACATAATCATAAACTGATTTTTTTTAACGGATTACATAATATGAGATAATGTTCTGTTCCAAAGAGTTTGACAAATAATGTGATCTTTTTAGAGAGAGAGAGAGAGAGAGAGAGAGAGAGAGAGAGAGAAGACGTTTTACGCTAGCGCCCTGATTCATTAATTTATAAGGGATCACGGTGGCTAAGTGCTGGTTCGCTAGCCTGGAGGTCGTTCGATCCCTGCATTGGCCGAGAAAGTGCATCTCGATTTTCCGACGTGATTCCGCCTTGTCAGTGATGCAGAAGGAGGGCCTGACAAGGACAGCTGCCTAGTCGTTCGGATGGGACGAAAAACCGAGGTCCTGTGTACACATTGGATTGCACGTAAAAGATCCCTTGGCAGTTGGAATTCGATATAAGAGTAGGCCGTAGCGCCGTTGCCCGGGCAAAGTTCCCTCATAGCACACTGTTTGGCGTATGCCCGTCTTCAATTAGCTCAGGTTAAGTGCATAACAATAGGACGTTAAACCCCATTTCATTCATTCATTCATTGATTTATACTTTTATTAGTGGCGTAGGACGGGTGTCGCTTCCCTGTAGGGGACGTTTTTGCGGTCCGACCTACTGATTGTTTCTTAATTCATTAATTTTATCATAATTTATAAGTGATTTATTAGTGATGTAGGACGGGTGGTGCCTCCCTCTAGGGGACGTTTTTGTGTTTCGTCCTACTTAGTGTAATTTAATTCATAATTTTTTATCGTAATTTTGATTAGTATTGCAGGTCGATTGTCGCTTCCCTCTAGGGGACGATTTTTGCGTTTCGCCCAACTCAGTGTGTTATAATTGATTAGTTTTATTGTTATATGTGTTTGGTCATTCCTAAAGCTGCATTTCAATGAATTCTCAGATAAGCGGAGATGTCCAGTATCTGTCATCAAAGATGTGAAGAAGAAATGAGGAGAGTGTTGAGACAGAGGGGTTTACCTCTCTCTATTAGTTTGTTATTAATCATTGATTGACGTTCTTTGTTTATTTGATTACAGTTTATTAGCAGGTGCGACGTGGTTGCGATTTGTCCACACGGGCATTTAATTGGTATGTAGGTGTAGTCTTTAAAGCTAAACTCCCGTTACAAAAATACCAAAATAATTAAATAAAAAGGCGGCTCTCATTGGGGAGTGTTTGACAGTGCTAAATTTATTGATGTTACGTCTTTTTGGTTATACTTAATTTTTTTACTAATTAGATGACGTTACAATCAAGTGATATCTTAATGCCTATCAACATCATAAGGCATTTAAGGGTTAGTGCGAAATTTATAGATAATTTTTTCCACCTACATGTAAGTAAAACAACAACAAAAACAACCCATAACAGCTGGCCGACAAGAAACAAAGTGAGATCGGCTAATCTTTCCACGTCATAAGCCCCCATGTCCGCCATATTTATTTCACAAATTGGAAACAAGTATAACTATTTTTTATTTAATTATTTCGGTATTTTTGTAACCGGAGTTCAGCTTTAATTACGTTTATTGTATTTTGATGGAGGGATGATTGATGTAAACCTTGTCTACAACATTGCTATTTATTTGGTAGCGATGAGTATTTTCTTGTTTTAGACGGGCTTTCCATGTATTTTCTCTTTTGCTATGATTTCAAATTCATGACTGCTTTATTCTAAACTTTCTAGTTCGTTTAGTGACAACCCTTCCTTAGCTAGTTCGTTGGATTGTCTGTTGCCGAAAATATTGACGTGGGTGGGCCGGAGGGGGTCCATGCAAGGACAACCTCTCTTCCGTTGTTCTTTGATTAATGTCCCTAACTTGACTGATTATAACCTTCCTGCTTTTGGAGGAATCTGATTCTATGGATTTGATGCTACTTGGTGAATCAGATAGGAATACAGCTTTTTGGTGTGTTTGCGTGGCTAGCCATTTCATTGTTTTGATGGCCGTTTTGATGGCCGTCAGTTCTGTGGTGTACACAGAACATACAATGTTCTGGTATCCTTTTCCTGGTGCTTAGCTTTGCTTTTAGTGTGTATATGCCGTACCCTGTTGACCCCTGTGTATTATTTTTGGATCCTTCTGTGTAGATTTTGAGATGGTCCGCCCATTCAGTGTCTCTCAATTCTAATGCTAGTGCTCTAGCCTCTATGGGATTTGCATGTTTGTTTGTGATGTTACCCAAGTGCGTGTTAATGTTTGGGTCGCTCAGTTGCCAAGGTGGAGTGTCGAGAAATGTTTTGTCTTGATTATTGTTTCTTGCAGACTGTGTTTATTTAAGATATCGTTTGACATTTGCCCTAATGTCATGGGGCGAGTGCTTTTTTTGAAGCCTATACGTTGAAATTGTTTGAGGCATTTATATGTCGGACATCTTTCTTTTAGCATTTGTAGTTTACCCCAGTACTTGAGTGACAATTCCTCTCGCCTGATATCCATCGGAATCTCGTGTAATAGGGCAACTGTTTTGGTTCCTATAGCTGCTCTCGTTATTAGTCATAATGCTTTACTTTGATCTGTATTTTGTTGTATAGTCGATTGCCGAGCGGATAAGTGCTCTGTATATTAGCATGTGAGTGCTTCTATTGGCGCCACTCTGATGTATTTCATCATGTTTAGTGTTTTCGATGTGCGACTTACTCAGCCTCGCTTCTCTAACATATCAATTCGAGGGAGAGAAGATTTATATCTGACATTTACAACGCCCACCCTTAAATTAAATGGACTCCATTAAAAGTCATTGAGCCTTTATTAAAGGTTTTCGCTATGTTTAGAGAAGGATTTGACTGACTGTTTTAAGTGGGCTGTACCCAAAAATACTTTATAAAGGAACTCTTGGGCGATACATACTTTCAAGTCTTAGAGTGTGTGGACCGAAAGAAAATTCTGAAAGATATTTTAGACATGCCGTCTATTTCGGTCCTAAATGTTTCAAACTGTACCATAACAATTTTTAATTGTCAAAAGAATAAAAAAATATTTCTATGTTTTTTGTATTGTTTCGATCATCTACGTTATCTGTGGTTCATAATATGAGCCGAATATATCGACCTGATATGACGTAATTAGCGGTTTATATGAAATATCAACCTGTTATGACGTCACCAGTGGTTAATATAAACGAATATAATATATCAACCTATGATGACGCCATGACAGGTTATTATGAGATATAACTGCTATGGGCACCAAGGAAAATACTAGCGCCAGTTGTATATGTAAAGGATATTAACCTATCCGAGGATGATATATTATATAACCCGCGGGCGCAGCCCAAGGGTTTTATAATATATCAACTGAGGGATAATGGGTTTATATCTGACATATACAACGCACACCCTTAAATTTAAATGGACTCTTCCATTAATATTCAACAATGATTGGATAACGGCTGTGTAGTTTCCGTCAAATAACGAACATTACCGAATTAATCACGTGCAATTACGAGATGGTATTTTTGTAAACACAGCGCCATTTTGAAGAATTGAATTTCATACAAAAACAAAATGGATAGTAATACGAAGTCAGACGAATAATCAATCCCTGTTAGCCAACATACTGACGATGGAATTGGCGTGAATGCAACTATCGATCAGGATCTATCCAAAGCCTAAAGAAAATTTAGTTCAAAAGACATTCTTTCCCGATAATTTTGACAGTGAACTACTATTGACGGATTTTGCTATGTTTTATAGACAGAAGGATTTGACCGACTGTTTTAAGTGCATGGACTGTACCCAAAAATAGTTTATAATGGAAATCTCGGGCGATAAATACTTTCAAGTCTAGGAGTGTGTGGACGGAAAGAAGATTCTGAAAGATATGGATAACCGATTTAAATATGCTGATAAGTACGTCGTCTATTTCTGTCTTGAATGTTCCATAATAATTTTTAATTGTCAAAATAATAAAAATTTATTTCTGTGTTTTTTGTATTATTTCGATCATCAGCGGTTGATATGAGTCGAATACATCGACCTGAGATGACGTCATTAGCGGTTGATATGAACAAAATATCAACCTATGATGACGTCATGACAGGTTGTTATGAGATATAACTGCTATGCACATCAAAGAGAAAACTACCGCCAGTTGTATATTCTCCGGGCAGCGGCACTATGGCCTACTCTTATATCGAATTCAAACTCCCAACGGATCTTTTACGGGCAAGTCAATGTTTACACGGGACCGAATGACTAAACAGCTGTTTCCAAGGGGGAAACACGTCGGAAAATCCCCATGAACTTTCTCGGCCAATGCAGGGATCGAACAAGCGGCCCAAGACTAGCGAGCTAGCGTACGTGTGACTAGCTGAGTTGAGTTTAGTTATATTACAGCATGATGACAATTATCTACCAAGATCACCACCAGTACTAGCCTACAAATTCCGGGGAGGGGGGGGGGGGGGTAGAGTCGCTCAAAAGTCGCTGAGCCATTAAAAATTAAAAAATATATTAATGTAGAATCTTATTAAATTTTGACTCTCACCTGACAGCAACTTTTGCTTTGACTAATGATCATTTCATAAAGTTAATACCCCTTTACCACCCTAAATTTTGCATGTAGATCAGCCAGCATGCAAACAGACGGGAATAATATTAAAATTCCAAGAAAACCCATTAAAAATAATAAATAAATTCAAGCCTTTATCACGGTTAAGTCACATCAAATATACACCATCGTGTTCTAGGATACACATAGATTTATAAAAACGCACGGTACATTTCAGCGTCTAAAAGTAGAAAAAAAGATGGTAAAAAGATGTTATACTGACCTTTTCCGAATGATAGCGATTTGTGAGATAACCATCGCATGTCAAGGGCTACGTTCGTGATAATTTGCAATTTGTTGAGACCAGCCATTGAAAAACAAGATACAAGATTTTGGAGGCCAGCGCCTCACCGCGAGCGACTGGCTGTAACACTTTGGAAACTGGCAACAGTTATAAGTCTCTGGGACAGACATTTGGACTTTGACGGTCAACAGTTTGATCTGAATCAAGCGTGTCACACTCAAATCTTGATTGCGAATAACCCGATTCGTTATAACTATTCCGGGCTGATGGTTAATTCAGATTCAGTTCGGAATAAGACTTTATTCTGAATTCAATTCAAATTAAACCCCTTGTGTAAACGAAGCTTCTATTGAGTCCACTATCTGGTACTAGTCCGGACGTCAAATGCCAAATTATCACTGAACCAACTTTTGCCTGAAATATAATGTTTCTCGGTGGATTACTGTTGGGTAGGGTCCCCTTGATTTTTCCCAGGTGGGTGTGGTCTTGTCACCCTTGGGGAAATTAAATATTCAAGATGGCGACCAAAAGTAGTGGGAAAAATACAAAAAAAACCCTTGTTCAACATCCTAGGCTGTGTAATATATCGTTTTATATGTTTTCGGGGTCGCTCAACACTAAATAGGGCATATTTTTTAACATCCGACCAATATTATAAAAATGGCTGCCAAAAAAGGCGACGGGAGGTACAAGAATTTCATATTTCGCCCTACTAACTCGAATTCGGACATATTTTCAACATAAGACCCATAATGAAGGCGGAAAATAGAAGAAAAAAAAGTTCACACAGCTGGATTTGTGATAAATCATTCCAGAAATTTTAATTTTAGCTAAAACTCTAAGTAACAAAAGTATACGATATGTAAATCATATGATTGATTAAAGCAATTTTAATATTAATGAACCACACTGTGTCATCTTCATCATCTTCTCCGTCTTCATCGTCACTGTCCTCTGTTCTAATCTCAACTGAGATGGAATTGAAGCATTTGTATGAATTGGAACAGGAACAAAAATCAAAAATCAAAACATGATAATTCTGACTTTTTACAGCCACAACGACCGCTTTGACATAGCGGCTCGGATTGGAACCCGCATTTTATAACTTTTATCTGAACATCTGGTATCATCTGGTACCAATCTGAGCACTAGCGATTTTTTGTTCCTGTTCAAATTCATACAAATAACAAAGGGGTTACGGTATTGATCCACGTATGAGAAAATAAAAACATTAGCAAATGATATTTAATCCTGTGTATTGAGTTTATTATTGCAACTCTGCTGTGCACAAAGTCAAGCAGAACTATGGCTGAACCAGAAAATTGTATAAAAAGGTTTTGTATAACTGATTTTAGTAGCCATTCTAAAAGAGGACACCCATGGCTACTAAAATGTGACTTATAGTTTTAGCTAAAATTGAAATTTCTGGAATGATTTATCATAAATCCAGCTGCGTGAACATTATTTTCTCTATTTTCCGCCTTCATATAGGGTATTATGTTAAAAGCATGTCCGAATTCGAGTTAGTAGGGCAAAATATGAAATTCTTGTACCTCATCCGCCATTTTGGAAGGCCATTTTATTTATATTGGTCTGATGTTAAAAATATGCCCGGTTTAGTGTTCAGCGACCCCGAAAAGATATAAAACGATATATTACACGAACTAGGACGGTGAAAAATGATTTTTTTTGGTATTTTTCCTCAATCGTTGGCCGCCATCTTGAATATTTAATTTTCCCCAAGGGTGACACGACCACACCCACCCTGGAAAAATCAAGGGTACACAACAATATTCCATCGAGAAACATTATATATCAAACAAAAGTGGGTCCTCAACCCTGGCGTCCGCACTATACGTGCAGATACGTTTAGATACGATCAACAAGATTGCTACGAATGACCTCAATAATATGATAAGACTTAATAGGATCACCACGATTACTCCACGATTAAAATCACGATTTCAATTGCAGCACGAATCATGATAATAGAAACCTAACATAACGGTTCTGTAGTGCTTTCTATATAAAACTTTTTTTTCTTGTTCATTATTTAAAAATTGGCATGACATTTATAAAAAATGTTGTTTTTAACTACTGCGTATGTTTGATAAATTACGTAGGTAGTGAAAGAAAAATTGCTGCGCGTGGGCTTAGGGGTACAAGTGGACTATCTGAATTTTAAAAAGACAAAAACGCCGGAAACAGATTTACTCATGACATTTTAAAACGATTGGCCTTGACATGTTTCATAATATTATCATTCAATTTATGGATAGTATTAAATTACAATAAATGTTATATGTTTTGTAATTCTAAAAGGAATAATCTACTTAGCATAAAAGCTAGTCTGTATTAGCGGTGAATTCCCCCTAAAGCGGTCGTTGGGCCGAAAACTATGAGCATTATAGCACGTGTACATAATTAATTTGTAAATTAAAGGTGAAACTATTTACATTATATTTTGCGCATTATTGAAACGATGTGATATAAAAAAATCCACAGTCAGGGGCGGATACAGGATATTACGAAAGGGGGCCTAAGCCCGAATTATGAGCGCCACAGGTGCGAAGCCACCACTGCGGGGGGTCTGGGGGCCCTCTCCCATGATTCTTTTAAAGATAAGACTCCATATATGCGATTGCATGGCATCTGATCTTCAAATATTAAACACAACTCCAACCCTATTTTCAATGTTTTTTGTCTGCAAAATCACCAGGAACAGATCGGTAGCCTACTGCCGGAAAAATTTCTGAAAAAAAAGTCCGACTGAAGGAAAGGCACGTGGTTTAAATGCCCGAAATCATTTCGGGTTTACATACAGCGGCGCCGGTCTTCTACGAAGAAGCGGAGCTTACCTTGTATGCCCCCTCCCTTTCCAAAGAAGATTTTGGAATATTGACGGCTGCAAACACGTTTCCTTCTATTTCAGCCGATCAACAAAGCAACTTCAAAGTTGTCTTATAGGCCTATAGCCTTTAATAGGGTGGCTGATTCGAATTCCAATCAAACGTTTACAGTTTTCGTCGCGCGGTATTGGGGCTTCGCTCTCCCGGAGAAAATTTTAAAAACTTAATCACCACAAATGTGGTGATTTTGTACAAGAAATCCCACTCCAATAAGACTGTTGCATCTGCATTCACGAAAAATGTCGGTTAAAGTAGAGTGGCTTCACTCAAAATGTTTTAATCCATAGTAAACTCGTGATTTATAATTACAAGAAAAGTAAAATTAGTGTTTTATTAGGGCTCGATTACAGTTACAGTAACACTAGAAATGCCGGAAAAATTTCCTGGCATCTGATTTTCAAATATTAAACACAACTCTCACCCTATTTTCAGTGTATTTTGTCGGCACAATTATCTTTTTACAGCTTGCCGGAATAAGGGGGGGGGGGGACGTGCGCTGGTTGCCATTATCGTTATTTAAAATTTAGGACAATGTTTCGTGTGGGAGAATATTTTGCTAGATTACTCTAGAGGTCACAGCCATTGGGATTTAGTATTTAAATTGCTGGGATTGTTCAACTACCCATAAGGTCATTAATTTAGACTTTGTAAACAAGCTGTTGATCAAAGTTTTCAAATTGGTTGGAATTGTTCAACTAGTAAGTGACGAGAAAGACTTTTGGGTAAATTATTCGACAGCAGAGCGTCATAATAGTTATATTTTACAGGATGCATTTTGGAGTTTTCGTAACCCAATTTAAAAGTAACTGTTGTCAAAATACAGGCCCGTATCTAGCCCAAAAATGTTAGGGGGGCAAGGGCTGCTAGGGGCGCCGATGGGGCTTCTGGGGGCGCCGGTGTATCTACAGTTGACGGTCCACGGAGAAGGGTCTAGCCCCCCCACCCCCCAGGCGCCCGAAAAGTTTAGAAAATATGGTTTGCACCTGAGGAACTATAAAAATGTCTGAAATTTTAATTTGCGATATTGGCGTATTATGAACATTATAAAAATTTGAAGAAGGAATACGACTTCAGTGTACCTATATTAATTAATGAGAAAAACGAAATGTTTTGAATAGGGCTAGAGTGCGACTTGTTTGAATTTTGAAGATTATCACTCCTGGCGCGGGCTTGAATCAATGTCATCACCATCGGAAATTGAATCTGAACATTTCCTACAATCTCCAGTTAGCTTTCTTATAGTGGATTTCTTCGGGCGTCGGTATGTGGTCGTTTAGTCGCTTTTCCGTCATTGTAGATATCTGCCGCCACACTGCCAGACGTCTTTTTCGGGGGCATGTCTTCACACTGTTTAGTATCGCACGTTATACAATATCGATGCTGTATGTATCGGGAACCGTTATATACTTGAGAGTAATAAAAAGTTTAATTCCTGCTACCGGTACTTTACACTTAACGACAGATTCTGGGCAGAAAAATAAACGCGAATTCTAAAAATTCCCTAAAATACCGCGGAGAACGGGTAAGGACTCATTGGGTTCTAGTCTAAAGTAAGTTTTATAATATCTGAAATACTAAAACGAAAGGGACGCTTCAAATCCAGAAAAGGGGGCGCACTGAATCTATACTTGAAACAAGGCGTCCAGGTTTGCGGCAGTATCTGACACTTTTAAAAAGACCGAGCTCAACCCTGCCAGATCTATTGTCTTATGCGCTATAAACGGCAACAAGTGCGGTGTGTACCTTGAACGAGTTCAATATCTAGGATAATTTTTGTAATGAATTCACTAATATACGAAGGATGCCAGTGAAATATTAATAACTGGTGAGATTCGCTAATAATTCGAGTGGCAGACCATAAACAGCCCCTGCTGACCTATAATACTAGCTGAGCAATACGAAGCGACTTCAAGTCTATAAACACAAGATAAAATGAATTGTTCCCCATGATCATGCGGGGGGGGGGGTGCGCTGTATAACAGGGGGAAATAACACAAGCCCTTCAAGGGGCGCCCAATCATGCTGTATTGGGCGCACCATTGACAAAGTCGCGAGCGCCAAACCATTCTCGCTCGACATTATTTATTATGTGCGAACCGACAAACATACATTGTCATTATAATGCGCCTAAACAATCATGTCATTATTGGCGCCCCTCCGGGATAAGTAACACCACAGCTCACACAGTTTTGGACGCACCCTAAAGTTAGGTGTTAATCGTGTGATTCATTATGAGGCGCCTCATCATTTGGGTGGTGGGGCGCCTCATATAACGACATGAATAGAAGTGACATTGGTTAGGGGTCCCATCAATCTAGTAGTAGGCGCCTAACCAAAGTCACTCGGCTTTAAAGGGCGCCCATACTGAATATGGACTCGTTAGTCGCTGGCTTCGTATTGCGTCCAATATAAAGAGCGCACATTACATTTTTCTCGCAATGGATACAGGCATTATGCATTATGTGCGGTCAAATAATCATATATTGTCATAATAAGGCGCCCCACCAATCATGTCATTATGGAAGGTCCTCTGGGATAAGGTGCACACAGATTACACCGTTTTTGACGCCCCATCAAGTTGTGATGTTCATCGTGTGACTCATTGTGAGGCGCCCCACCATTTGAGGGGCGCCTCATATATAACGACATGATTGATGACGCTCCCATAAAACCAAGTGATATTGGTTGGGCGCCCTGTCACTTGGCTTTATGGGGCGCCCATACTGACATGGGCATGTAAATCGATGGCCTCGTATTGTGTTCAATGGAAAGGGCGCCCGCTTTTTCGAGGTGGGGCGCCGATTTTTCCCAGGGGGGGGGGGGCAGCTATAACGACATGATATATAACGACATGATTGATGACGCTCCCATAAAACCAAGTGACATTGGTTGGGCGCACTGACACTCAGCTTTATGGGGCGCCCATACTGATATGGGCATGTAAATCGATGGCTTCGTATTGTGTTCAATGGAAAAGGGCGCCGAAGGCGCCCATTAGGGGCGACCGCTTTTTCGAGGTGGGGCGCCGATTTTTTCCAGGGGGGGCAGCTGCCCCCCTTGCCCCCCCGCTAAATACGGGCCTGAAATATTGTGTTAATCTTAAGTAGAATGAAGTTTCGTGTAGACAACGCTTTTAATCCATTCGCTTTATATAGTTCAAAGTAAGTAATTCTTTTGGTATTCATTTTTGGCTATCAATGCCCCTAGTCTTGCGGATTATGCTAAGGCTTAATCAACACACTGTTATTATCAACATGAAAATGTCACTAAAAATCTATTATATCCCAACACAGTATTACTACATGTACGTTATTCAAGTCATGAAACAGATTGACAATGGGAAGCCGTTTTGACTGATCTATATTTTCTCCAAGAAGAAATGACAATGTCATGCCATTTCCAGAAGACTTATTCTATAACAGTTCTTAATCCGTCGATAAATACAACAGTAACAGCACACAATGCACAACATTTCAAATATGAGCAATTGAGAACTATACTCATGCAATAGAACAAATTAAAATGAAAATTGCAATGTCAAACTAATTTAGTAGCCTCTGTTGACTAAACCGAAAGAGGTTCCAGTCCTTAAGAATCAGTTAAAGATGCATTATGTAGTCTTTCTTTTGGATTATATGTTATATAAATTATAATTAGACATTTATATAAAATGACAAGACCATAATAAACTCTCTAGATGCTTGCGATATTCAATGGATTTAACCAGATCATTGTTTAATAATTGAATTTAAAATGGATAACCAAGACAAGACTGTAACAACGATAGCAATGACAATCCAGACTCCACCACTAGTCTCCAAACAGCCATATCTTCGCCAGGATTGAAGTAATTTTGACTGAAATTTTAAATATATTAATTTGTTATAATCTATTTTGTTGCTTATATAACGAGAACAGTCAGCTCTTTGTCTTACAGTTACATAATGCACCTTTAAGACATGCCAAGCGTATTGTTATTAAATTAAATATTATTGTCGATTTATTCCAACGTAAGTTATGGCAATTTGAAATATACTTTGATTTCTATTGATTATACATACACATATGTGTGTTAGACAAATAATATAGTAATACTAATTCAA
The DNA here is from genome assembly GCA_917208275.1 of Patella pellucida. Classification (NCBI taxonomy): domain Eukaryota; kingdom Metazoa; phylum Mollusca; class Gastropoda; family Patellidae; genus Patella; species Patella pellucida. The sequence goes on from OU795036.1 coordinate 37,909,873, forward strand.
GCCAGTCTGCCCCATTCTTTACCTGAAAGTAGTATAAATTTCTCATGTTTGATATATTTTTTTTACGACGGGGTTAGCTTTTAATGCGACGAACAAGAGAATATATAGTTTACAATCTAATTTAACAAAACTAAAAACAATTATATGGAACAACAATCGTTGGTTTATACTATACATACACGACGTTTCGACAAGTATCCTCTTTTATGAAACCGACAAAACATGTTTGCAAGAGCTTTCAATTTTTGTAAAACCATGATTTTATAAAGTGACCAGTTTGAAACATGTTAGAGTGACAACTAAACCAGTGAAGTAGCACCAGGTGTTCCAGTGAGACAGCTAATCATTATGGTAATATAATAAGACAAGACATGCAACGTGGAATTCTCTTTACAGAACACCTGAAAGCACTTGAACTATTTCTGAGAGGGGGCGAGTCGTCAGGTGGGTTCATTTAACGACTTGATGATTTATCGGTACTCAGAGTGAGGCTAACTCTCACCGAGAAGCTCCACAGATAGATAAATGATGGGAAATAGGGATTTATTTTAAGTCCATTGTTATTTTGTTTATATATTATGCTAAATTCTTCAAACTGCAGGGGTATATATACCATTCCAGAAGCACCAGAAATCGCTTCGTTATTATATGCTGATGAGGTCTCTGATTCAGTCGGGGATTTATAATATAAAATTAATTTGTTAGAGAAATTTTGTTCAAAGTTTAATCTTAAAGTAAATCCAGATAAAACCAAAATGATTGTTTTTAGAAATGGTGGTGTAAAAAGGAAAAATGAGAAATGGTTCTTGAATAACCAACAAATAGAAACTGTAACTTATTATAATTATCTGGTCCTGATATTTTCCTCCAGATTGAACTGGAATAAAAAACATTACTCACCTGTCAATTAAAGCGGAGAAGGCCTTGATATCTATAAAAAGTTTAATTAGAAAGACGGAATAATTTGATTTCAACCTATATTTTAAGATATTTTATTATGTTATAAAACCTGTCTCGTCTGTGGAGCCGAGTTTTGGGGTTTTCAATATCGGCACTTTTTCAAGTTCATTTTAGGAACTCATAAGAGTTCCTCAAATGCTGAAATACATTGGGAATGTGGAAGACGCAGTTGAAGCATATATTATACTCTGTGTTGTATAAAATATTGGTGTGAACTATTGCGTATGCCCACAGATCGTTATCCTAAACAAGTATTTATTATGTTAAAACAATTAGACAAAGCCGGCAGGGTTAGTTGGGTTACAATGGTCAGAATTATGTTATTTCTCGGGATTTGGTTATGTTTTTGAAACTGAATTGTACGGCAGCTTTAACATGTTTATTAGTCAAATTAAGTTACGATTATCAGATATAAACTTACAAGAATGGTCAGCTAGTAATCAGAAAGCGAAAATTGAATAGATTATTGCAAATTCAAAATAAATCTAGTTCAGGAATCTTATTTATTGTCGAATATTCAATTAAAACATGGATGAAATATTACAAAATTTAGGTTAAATCTATAAGTAATTACCAGCATGTTGGAATTTGCATAAACGAAATCAAACTACGTTTCCGTTATGTCCATTATGCCATCAATGTGATGAAGATTTATTTCATCTTATGTTTGATTGCATGGAAACAAAGAACATCAGAGATGATTGATTTGAACCTGTACAATTTGGTTGTAACTTCCGAAAACTGTCAAATTGTAGTGATCCTTGTACATTATTATCGAAAGAAAGGGTCACAAAGTACCACATAAATTGCTGTAAATAATTACGTCCGTGTCTGTTGTTCATGTGTATATATAGCAACTGCAGAATTATACTTATTTATTCAGATATTTTAAAATTTAATAACATAAACACACGTTTTGAAACAAAACTGATCATCAGACTTTCTAAAGCCAGACTGACACTTGCATGATTCCGTGGCACGCATTGGCACGACTCGAGTCGGCACGACACCGTCCGGTTTGCGCAAACTCGTCGTGTCAATGCGGGAAGTGCGTAAACAATGCGCAAACTATGCTCAAACTATGCGTGAACTCGTCGTACAAAGTCGTGTCAATGTAGACACTGATGGGCATGACAAAATCATGGCCAAAAATCGTGCAAGTGTCAGTCTGGCTTTATAGTATTATATGTTAAATATATCAGAATTGTATATAAACCTCCAATTGTCAACGATTTATAATTTTCTAATGAATCGCACATTTTAAAATTTAATTATACATATCATTCTCAAGTTGATTCATACTTGTAACGTTTGGTGTGAAATATATGTAACCTGTCAAGCAGACGTTAAACTTCACGAACGAACGAATAACAATGTAAACCTTTTGGCGTGAACATTACAGTACAGCTAGCCATTTATCTCCAGGATTCCATGTTCCATTTCCAATGACTTCAAACTTCCAGGCCTAAGTTCACAAAAAATGCTTTGTGACCTTGGGGCCTGACAACACAAATTATTAGTTTAGATTTGGGCGTGTTCAATGTTTTAAGTTAAAATTCTTATTATTGGTAAGCAGTACACATATAAGTGTTCCCTATTAAGTGTTAAAATCCTTGATATGAATAAAGTCTAAATTTGCCCTTTTAACGTTTCTTTATTGTAATCTTATGGGGCAAACAATGTAAAAGCACCACCCAGCCGCTAAAACCCTGTTAAAATTCACCGAGCGGTTTAGGATTAGACGTTGGAGATAATCTGAACTGGACACATAGGCCAAATTAATTTATTCTCATTAAATGTCCTAAAACCAATAGCATTCTCTACGTAACAATTTTAACTCTGGAAATGAAAGAATCAGTTATAAGAGGAATTAGTCTAGCCATAAATAACCTTATTGCCAATAGTATTACTAAACCAGCATCAAAAGAATTAGTTTAAAGCCCCTGGCTTATTATATATATTTATAGATGTAATTAAGTGTACAGGACAATTCCAAATATTTTTTTTTTTTCGGCAGCTATTTATACTGATTCCCCATATTATCCTTAGGGTCATAATAATATGGGTAACTGTTATAATACTATAGGGCCTAAATACCGTAGAGGTTACCTGTAAATATGCTCTGGTTAATTAAGGTGTTGGAGTAGTGAGCTAGTACCAGCGACAACAAGAACTGGGCTAACAAGAATATGTCTGGTAGTTATATAGGGCAATGACATCATAGACTGGTTCTCCAAATATGGTAATCCCATGCTTTTGACACGCGGGAAACTGTCCTCCTTGTACTCATATTAGTACAATGGGTTTAAATCCAGGGTAGCGTCTGGCCAGCTGACCAATCCGATAAAGGAAGTACCTGGTCAATTCCCCGGGGCTCAATACATGACTCATGCACGTGACCTCCGATAAAAAGAACGTGTGGGATTTAAGTCTCTTTAGAAATCATCGAGAGGCTTGGAAATAGATAGCATTCGCAATGTAGTTCCCAGTGGAATATCATACCCACAGCCTCCTCGGCTGAGCGGCTAGGAAATAGACATCATTCGGACATCATTTAGACACTACTTGGGATGAGACCACCCCGTTAAGTAGTTGGAGAGCCATATGATGTTGTTGGGTCTCCGTCAGTAAATTTGCCCAACGAAATGAAGGGGTAGAGAGAATGGTGTTAATCGTAATCTATGCGTGTAAACACAAGCTGGGGATAGAGAACTTATGTTTAGCTTATATTGTGATATGGATATTATAAAGATATAAAAAACATAGTTTATGCAAAAGTGGTCCCGCGTTAATTGATCATGTACAACGTGAACATAATGACTAGATAAGTGTCACCCTAGTGTCACGGGCCGTGCACACAATAAAGAAGTAATTCATAATTCAACTATTAAATGACACACCGTAGTGGCACAGGTTAGTCATTTTGGTACCGCGGCACAGGATAGTGTCACAGGCTTCTCTTTTTGGTGCCGTGACCAGGCTAGTGTCGCATGCTTCTCTTTTTGGTGTGGTTGGCGTAAGTATATCGACCCTGAAAATATGTAGCAGAGAAGGGGGTATGCGTCACACATTGGTGTTGAGAGATTTTTTTGTCTTTTTTAAAGTTTTGTGAACAGATTGTGAACAGACTGCATAGTTGTCTCACCGTCCTCAGTTTCTTTTCAATACCAACTTCTATGCAGACTTTGAATTTCAAAATTAAAAAATCAGTCAATGAACAAACAGTATTCTCTTGGATTAATTTTAATGAATCCGTTAGCTAGCGGATAATGAAATTGACTTTCAAGCAACAGTAATTTAACGGACCGTTAACAAACGACACGTTACCAAGAAAACGACCCGTCATAGTTAAGCGGATAGTAAAAATAACTTAGTTTTGAGCAACCGGCCCCTGATGGACAGAGTGGGTGGACATATTTAGTAAATGGGTAAACGCATTTTTTTCTGAAAATTCAAGTTGTACGTACATTAGTTTAACCAGACCAATTAATATAAGATTAAAAATAAGTAAGATAGGTGTTTAAAATTCAACTGTATAGGTAACAAAATATATTCCTTATATGTATTAAGTTTTAAGGACATGGTTATAGTTAAACTATGTAAAATGACTAGTTAGGTATGTTAAAATCGTTAAACTGAATTTAAAGTGGGTTTAAGAGGTAGGTTGAAAAAATGATTTTATTAACTAAGCATTAATAAGGAAACGGAATAGGGAACAAAATAAAGAAATGGTGATGTCTACGGTCTAAGTAGAAAGAAAATTAAAGTAAAAAGTGTTGCAGAGTTAATTGATCATATGCACACCGTCAACGTCCTGACAAGATAAGTGCCAACCTAGTGTCACAGGCCAGGCCATATACACAACTGATGTTCCTCAAGTCTTCATTAGCACCGTGGAATTAGAAAATCAGGATGTTAACCCCTATTTCATTTCATTTTAGATAATCCTCTTCTTAGTAAGATGCTAAATACATAACCGTCTAATGGAAGAGAAATCCAAACTGCCGCTAAAAAATCTTTTCTCCATCCGCCTCAAAATAATGAATATTCTCTAAAAGGTGCTAGAAAATGTAAATTTAAACACCTTTTTTTTTATATTTTTGACCAATACGTCAACAACAAACTCCAATGCAAAAGGTGGGGATTGCTATTAATACATCTACTTTCGCGTCACGAAGATAGGGAAAGTAATTACTAATACTAGCTAATCCAGACATCAATTGCAGTCTAAGTCGTTTGCACTGTAATAAGGGACTCGTTTACAGTCGCAGGTTATCATTTGAGGATTTTAAATGTTTTAACATAGGTTAAAAGTCTCTATAAGCAATGCCAGTCCCCAAATGGTTTTAATTCGGTTCAGTATTTGAACATTTCGAAACATGGGGCATCCTCTGCGGATGATATATTATAAAGGGGCGAGCTCTATCTATAAGAAATTAATTAAACAATGCCTGTATACTACATTGGAGTTATGGTGGTATAGGATTCATTCTTTGTATGTTCATGCAGTTTGGTTACAAGAGTTTCCAGCGGAATGACATATTCGAGATTGGCTTGTTATATGACACCATTGGTGGACTCCCTATACGTTAATCTTCCCAAGCGTTCAAAATTCTGTGGTACTGGCTTGTTTTATCGGTAAAAATAAAACTACAATCGGCGAATTTGAGACGACACCAAATTGACTATTATCTGAAGAATGCATTTCAAGACGATCTATTTTAATCAGTAAAGGGTTCAAGTATCCCCTGTCATCAAAACCTTGTTAGCATTCTACAGGTTTAGAGTTTTTTTGTTATTAAAAATCAGAGTCACGCAACGATTTTCCTTTATGTTACAACATCGGATATTCCATGCTGTTACTTTTTCTGCCATCTTGTAAACGCAAAACAGGGAGCGAAAACCCCGGGAGGTTCCATTTGAGAGTCCTATATCGACTACCACGGCCCCAAAAGGGTCGCCAGCAAAAGTTATAATAATAATAATTTAATACATTTATAAAGCGCACACGTTTCAGCTAGTATAGCTGCTCAGTGGCGCTGGTTTTACATCAAGATATATATTATAAGAATACATTTAAAATTTAAAAGTTTCTAGAAATAAGAGACGACCAGACCGGTACTTTATTAAACAGGGAAGTGAAACACAAAATTCTGAACAGTTTAAAACTATGAAGAATATTGTTTCATTTTGTAAAGCTTATACATGTAATTATGAGATGACCTTGCTGTTTGTAGAGGTGGATTTAGGTAATTTATTACCGTTAACCGATGGAAGTATAACATGGCAGAAGGGTTGTCTATCCTTTCGGGGAAGGGGGGGGGGTGCTGGGATGGATTTGTGGTTTAGAGTGTGGCGCCCCGAGCTCTAGCTGGCCTGCGGTTGTGGTTTCGATTACGGGTTTGGGCCTCTGTGGCTTGGAGATAGGGGCGCCTTGTTACAACCCCTATTGTAATAACAACCCTATTGTAATAACAACCCCTATTGTAATAAATGTAATAAATGTAATAAAATTTCAATCAACCCCTATTGTAATATCAACCCCTATTGTAATAAATGTATATAACCATACAATAATTTCGACATCTAAATGAAAAAGTCTATGAAATTTGATAACCATCTGAGTATCAATATCTAGAAGTAATGGCATGCGTTTACACTGCATAGATATATTATTAAACACCACAACCGAAAACATGATTAAAGGCCGGAGAATTATTAAAATGGAATGTCCAACCCCTACCCCTATTGCAATCAATGATATTTAAATAAACGTAAAATTGACACTCCATTTGATTAACTCTCCAGACGGCTGGCTTTGAGACATGATTTCAGTGGGGTTTTTTGATCATAATATTCTATACAGTATAAAGATATACCAGTACTCTTATACATATTGATACGGATATGGTGATCAAAATCAATCGACATTTAAAGTTAGGTGTCGATTTTATTGACATGGCAAAACATATTTATTACAATAGGGGCTGACAGAAATTGTATTACAATAGGATTTATGCCGTGTAACCACTATTGTAATATCAACCCCTATTGTAATAAATAAGTCTAAGTGTAGAGAAGGATTTTAAAAATGCTATAGGAGGGTTGTTTTATCTGATATGCACACGGAAAAGATGTTCAAAGTTCCCAGACGACAGATACTTCAGAGAAAATACTTTACGTGTATTTAAATACCATTGATTACAACAGGGGTTGACATTCCATTTTAGTAATGCTCCAAACGGCTTCAAAACATGTTTCGGTGGTTTTGTTTCATAATATTCTATGCAGTATTAAGCATAATATTACCTTATATATTGATACGCTAATGGTGATGAAAATCTATCGACTTTTACAGTTAGGTGTCGATTTTATTGGCATGACAAATCAATTTATTACATTTATTACAATAGGGGTTGACAGAAATTTTATTACAATAGGGGTTACGTCGTGTAACCCCTATTGTAATATCAACCCATATTGTAATACACGTGGCTAAGTGTAGATAAGGATTTAAAAAAATGCTATAAGGAGAATAATTTAATCCGATATGCATACGGATTATTTTTTTCTGATGTGAACATGGAAAAAGTTTTCAATATCCTCAGACGACAGAATTTCCAGAGATCATACTTTACGTTTATTCAAATATCAATGATTACAAAAGGGGTTGAAATTTCATTTGACTAATTCTCCAAACAGTTTTAAGATATGATTTCGGTTGTTTAGTTTCATAATAATCTATACAGTATAAATGCATACCATTATCGTAGATACTGGTGCGGAAATGGTGATCAAAACCATAGAATTTTAAAGTTAGGTGTCGATTTTATTGACATGGCAAAACACATTTATTACAAATATTACAATAGGGATTGACAGAAATTTTATTACAATAGGGGTTATACCGTGTAACCCCTATTGTAATATCAACCCCTATTGTAATAACTGTATTTAACTATAGATGAGAATTTACAAACTGCAATTGGGTCGATTATTTTATCTGATATGCATACCAAAAATATGTTCAAAATCCCAAGACGACCGATCTTTCAGAGAATATACATTCCATTTGATTAATTCTCCAAATTGTTTTGAGACACGATTTCGGTGTGGGGTCATAATATTCTATACAGTATAGATTACAATAGGGATTGACATTACATTTTAATAATCCTGCAAACTGCTTCAAAACATGTTTTCGGTGGTGTTGTTTCATAATAGTTTATACGGTGTAAAGGCATACCAGTACTCATACATATTTGTACGGAAATGGTGATCAAAATCCATAGACCTTTAAAGCCCCAATATCACGCTTGTTGTAAATGAATAATTTGTCCCAATCTTTATTCTGGTCACTAAATTGTACTACTTTACAATATTCCAATTAATAAATGATACAAATTTCATCTTAACACACCTTATTATAAAATTGAAAAGTTTCAACTACATGCCGTAACATGAGCTGCGTTCACACTAGGGCTTTAACCTGCATTGAATTCAGAATTAAGTCTTATTCCGGACTTTGGCGTCACACTCAATTCGATAAAAAACGAATTGAATCTGAATTATAGAATTCGTATATCTTTCCGAATTCAACCCGGAACAATTATTCTGAATCGAGTTATTCGCAGCCAAGATTTGAGTGTGACACGCTTCATTCCGATCAACAGTTTTACCAGGAACATTAAATCTGCGTACAAGTTCACTTCTACTTTTGTCAGTAATGCAGTATGACCTTAAATACTGTGCATATATTTAAAAGCAATCAGATATTAACATTAGCCTCTAGCGCGTCGGACGGGGGCGACGACAATATACGACCACATTTCAATGAGGGCATATCAAATTCCAAATACAAAGATAGCTGTGTTCAGCTGGTTGACCATTCACGGTGTGGACCCTGGCGACAGGGCATGCGGGTAAGATTTACTGATTTCGAGTCTAGTGGATTATGAAATGGGAGCTACGATGGTTCAGTGAGTAAGAAGCTGACTCCCTAGTCTGCTGGTTGAGGATTCGATCCCTGTGTTGACCGAATACGTTCACCGTGATTTTCCAGCCTGGTTTCCCCATGCCAGTGTTGCTGTTGCAAGGCGGAGGGCCTGTTAGCTGTCTAGTCGCTCAGATGGGACGAAAGACAGATTTTCCGTGTACACAATGACGTTGGCATAAACAAAATCTCTGCATAGATTAAATTTGAGGACGTTGCGTTGCTATCCTTGAAAAAATATGGTCTATAGCCGTCTTTATAAGCCTAGTCGGACAAGAACAGTAGGAAAAGAAATGAAATGACATGGGGTTTAACGTCCTACTGTTCTGCACCTAGCCTGGGCTAATGAAGCCGGCCTATACCATACAGTGTTCTATTAGGGGCAATTTTGCCTGGGCAGCGGCACTATGGTCTACTCTTATATCGAAATCCAATTGCCAGGGGATCTTTTACGTGCACGCCAATATGTACACGGGACCTTGGTCTTTCGTCCCAACCAAACGACTAGACAGCTGTTGCCCTTGTTAGGAAGTTTATCCCCAATTCATTACATTTCAATTAAGTAGTGAAATACATGTACATACGTGTTGATGTATAGCCAACGCTGCCAAAAGAGTAATCATCCTCATTTGCATTTGATTTTGGTGCCAACGAAATCGTACCCGGCGCTGCATGGCAAGGTGTCGAAGATGTAAGACCCGGCGTCGCTGGTGAAGCCTTGCTTGTCTCAGGAAATTAAATATAAGCAACATGACATCACCTACATACTGTATACGATTGTCTGTGGCGCTTTTCATTCTGAATTCAATCCGAATAAACTGTAATGTGACGCACCACTTTTAATGCGGGAAAAACTAATCCGAATTCCGGAGGCCGGTCTCCGGAATTAACATCGAACGCGCATGTAGTGTGAACGTAGCTATGGTTTGAAAAGCCTTACATAAGCCTTTTCAAATGCAACCTGGATTTAAACATATTTTCGAATCCTCTGGACAAGTAGGATAGGTTATAATGGATAATTTACACAACAGGTAGGACACTGAAACATCTAGTAGTTAGAATAAAGCTACGTTCACACTACATGCGCATTGGATGCGAATTCCGGAGACCGGCCTCCGGAATTCGGATTGGTTTTTCCCGCATTAAAAGTGGTGCGTCACATTACAGTTTTTTCGGATTGAATTCACGTCATTGAGTACACGGAAAATCTGTATTTCGTCCAATCTGAACGACTACAGCCATCAGGCCCCCCGCCTTGCAACAGCAACACTGGTATGGGAAACCACGATAGAAAATCACGTTGACTGCGAATAAACCGTTCAGAATAATTGTTCCGTGTTGAATTCGGAAAAATATACGGATTCGTTAATTCAGATTCAGTTCGGTTTTTATCGAATTCAGTGTGGCGCCAAAGTCCGGAATAAGACTTTATTCTGAATTCAATGCAGGTTAAAGCCCTAGTGTGAACGCAGCTTAAAGGCTATTTTTTTTTTCGGAACCTGTCAAGCCAGCAAGAGTGTTATTGTCCCTTTAAAGTTAGATGTCGATTTTATTGGCATGGCAAAACGTATTTATTACAATTATTACAATAGGGGTTGACAGAAATTTTATTACAATTGGGGTTACGTCGTGTAACCCCTATTGTAATATCAACCCCTATTGTAATAAATGTGTCTAAGTGTAGAGAAGGATTAAAAAAAAATGCTATAAAGTGAATTATTTTATCCGATATGCATACGGAACATATGATAAAAATCCCCTGACGACCGATCTTTCAGAGATCATCCTTTACGTTTATATAAATATCATTGAATGCAATAGGGGTTGGACCTTCCATTTTAATAATTTCTCTAAACTCCTTAACGGCTTTTAGTCATGTTTTCGGTTGTGGCGTTTCATAATATTTTATGCATTGTAAACGCATGCCATAACTTCTAAATATTGATATTCAGATGGTTATCGAATTTCATATACTTTTTGATTTAGATGTCGAATTTATTGTATGGGAATATACATTTATTACAAATTATTACAATAGGGGTTGATTTTACAATAGGGGTTAAGTAAAATTGTATTACAATTATTACAATAATTACAATAGGGGTTGATATTACAATAGGGGTTGACTGAAATTTTATAACAATTATTACATTTATTACAATAGGAGGTGTTATTACAATAGGGGTTGTAACAGCGCCTTCTCAACCCAAGGGTTTACTGTGGGTACTACAACAAAAAGCTAGGCCTAACTAATAGAAGGTGTGTATCCTTCTTGTGGTGATGTCAAAGAAAAAGAAGCCGATCAAGCACCAAATTATCTTTGTGCTGTACACTGGAATTCCGAAGTTTTTTTTTTCTAAATCCAAGCTTGACATCGGAAACCCAAATTAATACACTGAAGGCTGTGAAGTTGTTAATTATGGGAAATTGCTATTTCGGATAGCGATTTCCATTTTTGGTTTGGCAATAGTGGCCCTGAAAGAGTAGGCGGTGAACGACTGCATTAGTCTTTTTTCATAACACGTTGTGTAGAACCTTCTAGTAAAAGTAATTAACTTTCTATGTGAGGTTGAATATTTCAGACCATACGTCACTCGCGTATGCACAGCGTATAGTTACTAATAAGAAAAAGACCAGGCGGATTTTAGACTAATGGATTAATGAAAGATACAAAAATATATTTGCGTGATACAAAACCAAGGAAGTGTTGTCTACGGTTCGGTTACAGTCACACCATTCTTACGAAATGGATAATACGAAACTAATTGACAACTTACAGAGATCCACCTATTCGCTGACCCTGATACGATTTTTCAAAGCATACTGAAATTGCTGTTACCTCGCTGTAACCACAAATGACAATCAATTGTATACCAGGCATTTGATTGTAAACATGCAAGACGAAAACACGCTATTAAAGCGAGAGTTTCATATTTTCTAAGAGAGTCAAAACATAATCATTTATATGTCTTTTGCTCAATAGGTTATCAACACACACTATTATACGACCATGGGCATTATTTCCAAACCTCAAAAATCCGTGATTCAGGAAATAATAACACGATTACCTACCTTGTTTTCCTATTGCCCTCCATTGCATTTGCCTACTCCAAACGTTGGAATTTGAAGTTGAAAATGATATTTTTGCCAATTTCTCAGCTGGCAATAGTGAATTATAGGATTAATAGGATTACCCTTAAACAAGGTATAACTAGTTATAGATACCATCTATTTTAATGCTTTATTTTAATAAATTTAAAAAAACTCTAGAAAATTATAAATTGGAACTTTAACCCCCTTTGACAAACCAAATTGAATGTGTCCGTATCATGTCCTCATTATTCGAGGTTTTATTTATTAGTCCTCTGCCGATGAAACCGGGGCGGACTATAGGTATTTGATTGGCTGGTACACTATTGTATATGGACTTCAAATAATTTTAGTTTACAGTATTATGGACCCTAGCTTTAAATCAATGAAAATTCATTTAATGTTAAACTGTGAGGGGTGGGTTCGTGGAATTCCGTTAATCTTTGACTAAATTATTATAACCCTTTTATTTACTTGTTCACATAAATATATTCGAAGTATCAGCAAGTAGGGGACATTTATTATGTATATATACTATTAAAAAAAATAGGGGATATTTGATTTTTAAGTGTTATTAAAGTCACCTAATGAAACTGACGAAGAAACAAATGACAAAATGAAATGAAGTTCACATTCATCGATTTATTCCAAATGATCGTTAGACTAAGTAAGGCACAGACTGGCCATTATAAGGGTAAACCAGCAAAGTTACCACAGCATCACAAAAAAGTCAGTAACGGGTAAATCCTCCTCTGTTTGCCAAACAAGCATTGATCCGACGTGGCGTACACCTAATGTGACGTCTTAGGTCATTTTGGTCCAGATTGTCCCATTCCTGTTGCAACGCAGCAGCAAGTTCTTGGACATTGGCAGGACGTTGTTGACGTTGACGTTACCTCTGTCCAAGCATGTCTCAGACATGCTCGATGGGGGAGAGGTCGGGACTCAGTGCTGGCCAAGGTAATGTGGTGATGTTCTGTTGTTGAAGGTAACCTGTAACGATCCTGGCCCTGTGACGTCTTGCGATGTCATCCTGGAAGATGAAACGGCGGCCATGACGTCGTGCGAACGGCACAACATGGACTGCCAAGATGTTGTCCCGGTAGTACTAACCTGTAACACGCCCTGCAACAACATGTAAAGCCGTTCTTTCAGCAACAGTGATGCTTACCCATACCATAACAGAACCACCCCCAAATCGATCATGTCTGATGGGGTTAACGTCTTGGAAGCGCTCGTTTCGACGACGCAACATCCTCCTACGTCTGTCCAAAAAATCAACAGTGAACCTTGACTCATCTGAAAATATCACATTGCTCCAGCGTCGATTATACCAGTGTTGACGATCCCTACACCAACGACGTCTTGCCGTAATGTGATGATCTCTCAAACAATGGATGTGATGCCACGATTTCTCAAGGCCAAGATACGGATAAATCGATCCTGGGCTTGAGTTATCGCCCTTGGTCGACCTGAGCGTGGTCTGTCCTGTACAGAATGTGTATCACGGTATCTGGACCATAGCCTGCTTATGACAGACTGAGAAACATTCATCGTCCGCGCCACAACCGCCTGTGTTGTGCCGATCTGTAGCATGCCAAGGGCACGTAACCTTTTATTTTGGGTAAGCCAACGTATATCAAAATTTGTTTTCTGGTCACTAAAACAATTAAACTGATGTTTCCACCCTGGAATTCAATGCCACAATGACTGTAACATTCAAAGTCAGAGTCGTGCAAATCTTGGGTTGCCCCCCCCCCTGATGATCCCAAGCGTCACCTGCATTCCATGCGGTAGCTATTGGTGCGTTTGGGCGTCACATGTAACTGGAGATATTTCTTCTGTTAGGTTCTATACTGACGTTTTTCGTCGTAGTCATTTTCATAGTTTAGTATTATGCCCCCAAAATCAAATATCCCCTACTTTTTTTTAATAGTATATTATGTATTATGTGTGTCACTAGATGAATTCGTTTACCATTCTAAATTCGAAAATATCTAATTTGTACTCTTGTTTTTCTGTCACGTCACAAGTTCCGTGTTTAAAACCAACCGCCCGGCCGATGGCGTGATTGTCAATGTCGTATTTCATGGGCTAATATTTTCTAATATTGCTTCATATGCAATGGATGCCTCGTAAACATTGTGGAATGCAATTGGATTGGTAAAATGGGTGTATCAAGATCCCACGATCATTACATATCAGCCAAAGATGGAAATAAGCCCTCAATATTTTGCAAAATGTGCAAATCGATATCTACGGTAAAAATTATTGTCTGCCAATTGTGTATACAAAGAAATAAATAGTCGTCATATACAGTTAGAGAATAATAATAGGGTTGGGTGGTCAAGTGGTATAAATATCGCGTGTCTTTGACGTGGCTTCGATACCATGCGGGTTTAATCTCACTGCCCCCCCCCATTATAAACTGGTGTTAATAGGTAGTGGTGTGACAATTTAAGTAAACAAAAGGTTATAGACTGTATCGGTTATCGAGTATCTTAAATATTATTCACCTACCTTTCATTCAGGTTGTACTCAGAAATCAATCAAATAATGATTAGAAACTCGCTATCATTATATAGGGATTATTGTCACCCCCAATTACATTATATCTTTTCAAATGGCTCAGGTTCGCGTACGGTTTATTCCTAATTCTCAAGGATGTCAAAATTTAGTTCAATTGGGGTATAAATACAGAGTAAAAAATACGAAACACAATAACACCCATTGTCCCGCAACGATCAACACATCAAATGGTATGGTTCACGGACAGCTAATCACGTTGAGGGATGGCACAGTAAAATGAAAGAGACTGAAACAAGCCACCCAAATATATTTACATTTTTAAACACTGTGTCCAAAGAGCAGAGTTTTACTGAAATTACAATAGTTCAATTGGATAACGGGGGCGGCTGTCCCCCAAAAGGCGAACATATAGAAGAATTTATCAATGATCTAAAAATCTAACTGTTAAAGGAGTAAAAATTGCAATTGAATGTACTGTCGCCATATCATATTCAATAGAGTTATAATTTATGTTTGATACATGTGTTTGTTGTGAATAAAGTGGTTAATTTGATTAAACCTAGTCTAGTTTAAAAAAAACGGATTATACTTTTAACACCATTGTATTCGATAATCCCCTTGCTTGATTAACCTTCCCATGAGAACAATAGAAGGGGGCCCAGTGAGATGTGCCCTTCATGCGTATAGGCGACGAGGAGTAGCCCCCTATGCGCAAACGAATTATTGAAATAAAAATGTAAAGAAATGACCTTGTTTGTGACAAAGTGGGCGTTAATCTAGCCCACACTCTGCGACATTATAACAATTTTTATTTGAGTGCTTTCTAACGATTCCATAGTCTAGACGAACTGTAAGTACATCATGGCATAATCAAGTTATCCAATGAAAGTTTGATTTGTATTATGGAATATATATACTAATAATATAAAGAAACGTTGGTTGTTGTCACTACAGCAAATAAAATCGGTAACAGCTTTGGTTTAGGTTTTCTGTTTCTTTGGTGCGATCTCCTGCATTTACTATTTAAGGGCTTCATACATTGTCGTCGCCTCCGTCCGTCGGTCCACTATTTGGCTGTGGACATGTCACAATTCTTATTCGAGTGTAACGAAGCTTGAAATACAGGTTTATCTCCAAAAGATATCGATTCCTTATCATGTATCGGACCGAAAGTTAATGGATTAAGTCCCCTTAATCACGCTTTTATCTTGTGGAATCTCTAGATGTCTCAATTTTAAACGATTTAGATGAAACTTAAAATGTATGTTATAACCCCAAAATCGCGTTTATTTTCCATATTCGCGACAACTTACTGTTTATTTGGACTCACAATGTAGGAAAAATCGTAGTTTTAGCTTATGCCCATCCCAACCCCAGAGGTCACAATTTTATCTGATTTAAAATACCGTTCAAATATATCATGGGCCTGCTTGATTTGTCCGTCGGTAGTAGAGTTGATTTCTACTACGGCAAACACCGGTCAGGTTACTGTATCAGATCAAATCAAGTAACCCGGCTGATAAACAATATGGCGTCGGATAAAAATGTTATAATATTAAACCGGTTACATGACATGTTTTAATCAAAAACAGTATACTTTGAGACATGCAGATAGAAACTAATGGTTAATAAGTGCTGTAATACTATGGTATGCGCACATGGCGACGCTATGCGGGTTGGGACTAAACACTAGGCTGAACGCCAGGGGCCTAAATTGTAAAACCAAACGTTTTGAGGAATGCTGATCTTCATAATTTATGATACATTTTGCAACACGTGGACAGAAAACAAGCTTAAACGCGATTTTTCGTACATTCAGGGTTTCAGGGAACATAATCCAGAAAGTTATGTTTCGATATGCGTGAATATCAAAGGGAATCGAAATCTCTCGGATATAAACGAACGGTAGATTCTATCCCGGACTGGATTCAGTCGGATTAAGAAGAGACCATATCCTGTTTATAACTTTAGAGGATGCAGAATGTAGATAAATTTATCATATTATCTTTGTAAATACGAAACGAAATTAAACCAGACAGTATAGATTGTTAAATAATCAATTATAATGGCGTTGTAGATTGCAAAGCATTCATCGATTAGCAATTGACCTTTGAACACTTTAATCGGCATTATCCAAAATAGTACATGTCACTGATAATTTAAGACACCCACAACCCATTAAAACCACATGGTCTCTTGTTTCCATTATTGAATTAATTAATGACAATATATCAGGATCTAAATTCAAAAGTCTAAAAAGCCTGTAGAATGTCCACATCAAGCCAATAATACATTAATACTTTGATGTAACGATGCTTAGAATTAGAATAATGACCGGCTGGCTTTTATAAAATATCATTAACGTGTTTTATCCGTCTCTTTGAAAACTCAATATTATATTAATATCCTGTCGAATATCAGTAATTCTATTAGTAAGTGCAGGAGGACCGCACTACACACAAAACAAATATCTACAAGATAAATCTGCGGAAAAGACAGCAAATAGATATTGCAAAAAATAAACTATTATCAAATCAAGCGAATGGATCCGGAGGCCAGCCGTAAGCGTCCACTATGCGCTGTACAGTCCCGGGCCTAAAATGATTTACAAAAAAGACGTAACAAAACTAATGCAACCAATTTAAATAAATTTGTAGACTAAGATTTTATTAAAACCCAGATGCCATTTGACGGTTTCACAGACTAATTTACTAAAGTTTATTATCCTATAATAATTAAATAAGTGGTATGTTTACATGGGGTAAGGTCGAGTTGACACCTATCGTGCTAGTTGTTAACGCAATTGACATTTCACCACCATTTGTCAACGGTTATCTTCAGGAAGCCATTAAGTTTACAATTGTATTCGGTGCCTATTACTTTCTCCACGTGCTCCCAATATTGGAATACGTGAGTATGAATACATAGTGCCGGATACAGTGGTCGCGGTGAAAATGATTTGGGTAGGACGATATCCATAAAACTTGATATTAAATCAAGACCCACAGAAGTCATTTACAGCCTTTCCCTGTCTATTTGCTATCATTTCAGCTGGGATTTTTTTTATTATTAAAGGTACCCCCCTCGAGCATAATTAGGCCAAACCCTTTATTTTTTTTAAAAAACAAATCAGAGAAAAATAAAAAAAGTTTTATTCGCGGATGAAAGACTTACACCGCGGAGGGCAGGTTAACACTGCCTCAGTTTTCCAACTGGTCTTATTCCGTTCTACTCCACTAAAAAAAATCAAGTCTATTTAATTCTCTCTCTGTCTCTTGTCTTACCTTTTGCATGTCCATTGCAATGAAACTTGCAATATAGGTTTATCACCATAAGATCTCGGTTCCTTTCGACTTTGGCAATGGGGCCGTAACTTCATGGAATATGGCCCCTGATTGTATGAAAGTCACGTTTTAAGCTTGTGAACACTGTGGAGGTCACAATAAAATTTTGAATCGATTTGGATAAAACTTGACATGCATGTTTATAACCCAAGGATCTTGGTTTCTGTTGATATTTGCGCATATCGGATCGTAACTTTTTGAATTATGGCCCCTGATTATACGAAAAATCGCCGTTTTTAGATTGTGGTCTCTTAGGAGCTCACAATTATTATCCTTTTTTTTAAAAAAAAAAAAAAGTTTAATTATATCACCTTTACACCGTTATGAAGGTTGAGATTGAATTTCGTGAGAATGCGACCAAAACTACGGGACCAAATGGCCGCCACTTGTACGCGAATAGTGTAAAAAATATGGTATATCAAGGTTATCGACCCTGTAGAGGTCACAATTTTAATCTGATTTTGATGAAAGTTTAAATGCATGTTTATAACCTAAAGATCGTGGTTCCTTTCGATATTTGCGCATATCGGAGCGTAACTTCATGAATTATGGCCCCTGATAATAAGAAAAAAATACTATTTTTTGATTGATTATATCATTGTCACACCGTAATGGAGGTTGAGTTTAAATTTCGTGAAAATCCGACCAAAACTGACAGACAATATGGCCGCCACTTGTAGGCGAATAATGTAAAAAATATGGTATAATCAAGGTTGTGGACCGTGTAGAGGTCACAATTTTAATCCGATTTTGATGTAACTTGAAATGCATTATAATCCAAAGATCTTGGTTCCATTCGATATTTGCGCATATCGATTTGTAACTTCATAAATTATGGCCCTTGATTGTAGGAAAAGTCACATTCTTTTTAGCTTGTCCTCCATCCAACTCTTGTACATGTATGTGGGCGTATCCTGCCTGGCAGCCGCTGGTTAGTATGCTTCTTTAAGTTTGTGTATCTTTTTGTGCAAATACATGGATAAGCCAGGGATAGAAGTTGGTAGGGTGTGTAGTCTACAACAATTAATCTGTTTATTAAGCTTAAAGACTATGCGTGATTTTATGCTGTCAAACAGTGGCCTAAAAAGTAGCCATACGAATAGGCTACAGCCAACAATATCGCGATAACACGTATTCTCATAACTCGAAAACCACAAATGAAGTTTTTTTTTAATAGAGTTTACCTGAACTTACTAAATTAATGAGCATGGGGGGGGGGGTGTCCAAGAAGAATGAAAGGGGTCTCCAAATTCGTTCTAGTAAGTGAATGTGTACCACAATTATTAGAGACCATGGTGAAAAGTTCAAAGGCTTTTGTCTTCTCTCAGCAATTTTGTATAAAGCATATACTTTTATATATGAGGCCTATGTTGTATGTCTGTTGATATAAGGGCCCAGTGACTTTTTCAACTAGGGGCCCCGCGCATTCTTAAGCTGACCCTTCATGTACCATTATTATTCAACAAGTAGGCCTAATAGGGTAACTACTTTTAATTATCGCCTTTGGTTAAAACGTTAAGAAAGAACAATATTATGCAAAAAGGAAGTTATGTAATGTTACAGGCTTGTAACTTTAATAAAATCCAACCTCGTGGGTTTCCTCCGGACACTCAAGTTTCCTCCCACTGCTAAAGACCCCTACGCGCAAGCGAATTATTAAAAAAAATTAAACCATATGCTAGTCCCGAAATGACCTAGTTGTGTTGAGTGGACGTTAAACCCCATTTCTCTCTCTCTCTCTTTAATAGAATCTGATCCTATTTTTTTTACTTGGGTGTCGGGTAAACAGTCAAAATATCAAAGCCTTCGTCAGTATGCCTATCCTAATAAACACACTTAACAGTAAAAACTAGCGAATGAGGACAGAATGATTGAATAGCTTTAACAACATATACATCTTTCTCTGCAACAATTTTTATGCATTCACAAATGAATCATTCAAAATGGAGTTCATTAACGAAGCTTGACAGAAATGTCTCTTCAGCTTTAAAATAGATCTGCATATCAACAAATAAATCCATAGTTCATTTATCTTGCTTCCACGGGAAATCTTGAATATAAACTAAAAAAATAACCTTAAAAAAAGCAAAAACATTAGTCTTTTATTTTATTATTATACAGCAAATATCAGATTTCCTTTCATCAGATTGATCAATCAGGTGGGTACAAAGGGAGGCCCCGTGGCTGAAGCTCGTTATCGGATCACTGTTCATGAATATTTCCTTCCAAAAAGGGAAATAGTAAATATTCGCATAGCCACGAATTTGCTGAAGAGGGTGGCTCAGTTTTTAAGACGTTGTAAAGGATGGCCATCATTTTCAGAAATAACGACGCCTTAGTTTCCTCTTGTTAACTGTTAAGATGGAAAAAAGTACTTGGCCCACAAATCTCATTTTAGGGTTCCTAATGATTACCTGAACGACCCCATTAAGTTCGAACATGTAGAGAGAGATTCATTTCACAAAGGTTCGTCCCCGCCATTTTGAATATAATCCCAAACCCAACACTAAAAACCCTTTGATCTGTGAAGTGTTTACACCGAATTTCAACCGGGGTTTTGACCAAAAAAAATAATAATAATAATAAAATCTAAGGGATTCTAACCTGTAGAGTGTTTGGAAGAATTATGTACGCGCGGGGATGGGTGGCTCTATACCCCCACATAGTAACTAGGGGCTTGCTACTGACATGGAGTGCGTTTGAAACTTAAACTTTGATAATAGCATGCAGATTACATGTAGTTCAATTGTCATTATTCCTCACTGAGAAAATTGATAGCAGCAGGACCATATAATACACAGTTGTAATCGAGAAAACCCTCTTGTAAGGACCGGTAATGTTAGGATTGTTCAGTAGTTACTGGTTATGAGAGAGTCATTTGATATGCAATGTCTTTTTTTCGGAAGTAAAGCATTACTTTAAAAGCTAGAAGTTGACAGATAAAAATTGATAATGTCATAGTGTACAATTCCTAGCACGTCAGTGAATACTCCAATCTTCGTCCTACTTAACCAAACTGATAAGTGAATGCGTAGCTGAAGCGATTGCTCAAATTATCTGGCTTGATTAACTACACAAGATTGGTCAACAGTGTAACGTAAGTCTACAAGATTTCAGCCTGATTCAATTTAAAAGGGAATCTCGAACTATTTATCTCATGCATGCAACAGGCAGCATAGTGGCTGGTGAAAAAACTAATCTAATTGAATGACGTTCGGTGACAATTATTCCCAGCGTCACCAAATAGTTCACTACTCTCTTCAAGTGCTTCTTTAAGATACAACGGAATTAAATCCATCTGCTAATCAAGGCTGTAAATAGTAACAATTGGTACGAAAATAACTCTTCTGGCTTAATAATGTTTGTCAACACGAATGTCTTATCCAAGCTATTTTCGTAATAAATGGTCGTTTAGAATGTTCTCAACGACAATAGCAGTTAAAGTTTATTACGTCTAATGACACAATTCAGTCTAAATATGTATGTCCTTTATTGTAGCATAAATCAGATGTGTAGGTCGATCACGTGAACATCTTAAACAAAATCTGATTTATTAGCTCAATACAAACCGCTACTAAGAAATTTTTTAGCTGTTGTGTGCCCATTTGTCATCTATTTTATACATTATTTTGTTTGTACGCTTATATTTCTAAAAACTAGAAAGGTATAAGACAAATAAAGAAACCGCCATTTCTAATTTATTCTATAAGAGAGCTACTTTTGATACATGTATGTATTATTTCCCTTCAGATCACTCGCTTTTATACCACTTAAATGAGTGATGGCCAAATAACGATTGGTCAGATGAGGAGATTTTTTCAATGGATGGACATTTTAAAGGAGATAAATCTTTTTATTTAGATAGAATAAAGCATTAAATTAAGCTATATCGATTAGTTATTTGAGAGTTCATTGTTCCGAAAGATCACGCGGAAGTCGGCTTTTTTTTTTTAGAAATTTTTACTTAGATTTTTGGTCCACTGAATTGGGAAACTATGCAAAATATCCAAAAAGGTCAAATGCCAAAAATGGGTCCTTTTGATCGAAATTTAAGGCTTCGTTAAAAATAGAAATGTGTGTCCTGATTTATTGGCAAAAATTAAAATGTATTCTATCTAAGATAATCGATGCAGTGTGCTATGATGGAAATTTTACCTAGACAGCGACGCCACGGGCTACTCTTGTTTACCGTATTTCCTCTAATAAGCGCCCGGGCGCTTATTTTTTCAGCACCCCTTGACCCCCCGGCGCTTATTAGAGGCCCGGCGCTCTTTGGAGGCCCGGCGCTTATTTCTTTAATAGCAAATTGAATTTAGGGTAAAGCCGTCATTTACCATGGACATTGGGCCGGAGAATCTTATGAGAGACCCGGCGCTTATTAGAGGCCCGGCGCTTATT
Source organism: Patella pellucida (assembly GCA_917208275.1). Taxonomy (NCBI): domain Eukaryota; kingdom Metazoa; phylum Mollusca; class Gastropoda; family Patellidae; genus Patella; species Patella pellucida. The sequence goes on from OU795036.1 coordinate 37,932,187, forward strand.
ATAGGCCCGGCGCTTATTTTTTCAGCACCCCCTGACCCCCCGGCGCTTATTAGAGGCCCGGCGCTTATTGGGGACCCGGCGCTTATTAGAGGAAATACGGTATATAGAATTCCACCTGTCAAGGGTTCTCTTACTTGAACGCCAACGTGTACACGGGGCCTCGGCGTTTCGTCACATGTGACCTCTTAGTTAGTGACCCAGAGTCTTACTCACTGAGTCATCGCGGCCCTCTTTTGAGTATAATTTATCTCTTAACGATGGGGATAGAGCGCATTTTACGACCCATTTATAGGATGTCAGAAGTGAATACAGATACGTATTTTTGTACAATAAAGGCTGTCAGCACCGTCTGCTTCGATTTCTGAACCTCAATCAGGAATTGCATTTAGTGCTACACTTTAAAACAAATATCATGTATAAACGAGCTTAGTATCAGACAAAAGTGTAATAAGCCGGTAAATTGAGTACAACTGGCAATCGACTCGACATTGATCACTATTATATCACAAGCACTTAGGTTCTTATTCGTATATAATTAATTGCATCACGGTTGGTGGCAATACACGTGAACAAGATGAGCTAAAATAGAAAATTCACGAACAGTTTAAGACTATACTTACGGGGAAATCTCGCCTGAGTCTCCAATTAAAGTTGAAATTGTTCACCTAAATTCTATACTTTACATACCCGTGGAGACAGACAGAGCTAGTGGCTAAATCATTTAAAACTAACTCTTTAACACAATAAAGATTAGATTGAAATTTGTTGGTTCTGTCTCGAATATTGATGGTGTTGGTTTTCCTGGCTTCCAGGGCTAGCTATTTACTTTGACGCCACTATTCTCCCTTTTGGCACAATAATAAATGTCTACGTGCTGACAAATTACACGCACTTTACAATGTTATTTACTAAGAAACACCCTGTATCTTTCCGCAATAACAAAATTCGAACTGTAACATTTGATCTTGAATGCAAGTGAAACACACGTCTAGATAAATATTAACATAAATTTAAAAAAAGAGATGTGACATCATCCTTTGATGCTGGCGTTACATTATTTCAAATAATGGTACGGACAATTTGCCAAGCGTATATTATTCGTATAAGTTGAAATTTTGGACCCGTGTGGCGCATTTGATTGAAAAGCACGTGCTAGTGTCTGTATTTTAAGTTGTTTAATGGTCTCGAGCTTGCTTAAGGCATTGCGTAATATATCGAAACAAAAAATCGTGACTAATGTCACTCGTGTTGTTTCAATATAACTTAATTTCACGTTTTCTACCAGTCACACGTAAAACAACGTAGATTATTACTTCAGAAAATGTTCATCTTGAAATTTATTGATCTTTTAGATGAACAATTACCAAGACAAATACTTTCGCCAACGACCATTTCTTTAATCAGTTTCCATATGCCCTTAATTGATCAAATAATTATTTCCAGCAATTAATGACAAGGATGTCTCATACTGTTTAATAAAGTCTTCAACTTTTGATCTGTGGAAATAAATTGGAACGACATTAAGCCAAGATAATTTCTAACAAGAGACACAGTAGGCTTAATCGTCCATCGGTGGTTTGAGGTAAACTATAAATATGAGAACATGTCTAAATGTCTAAATTTGCCGTTATTTTGTTAAGCAAAATGTAGTTTTAAATATTTGTGTGGGGAAATTTCTTTAATTTACAACTTAAAGGTGCCCTGGCAAAGTCAGTTTGAGAAAACTCATTACAAGGAAAATATGAAAGTTGACAGAAGTACGATAAGCAAGCAGGGTGTGTGACATAGACCGTGAAATGGTATGTATTAAAACACAGCTGTATTCCTTTTCCAGCTTGTATGTCTAATTACGTACATACTTCATTAATCCAGTAATAAAATGTCCCTACCCCACCCCGCAAGACTAATAAGTGTCGAACCATTAACCCCGACACTCTTATGAACACCGGACTGTCGTCTAGAGTTCAAATTTTATGGCAGATTCACGTTTACCATGGAAAGTGTTTCCCGTTCATTCAGATGGGACAAACACTTCTGATCATTCGTATATATACTTTGACATGCACATAAACTGATCCATAACGACTTGAATATTAGACTGTACACCTTAGCTAAAACTGAGTAAAATAAACATTAAATTTCAATTGGTATATGGGATACGTTCTACAACAAAATATACAAACTAAATGTCATTTTCAATACTAGTATTACTAATCACTTTATCTCATTTTTGTACAATATCTCAAGTACTGGAATATTAATTCAATTTAACTTTGCTACGATTTATTTTATGTTTGCATATTACCAGCTGTATTTTATTATTAATACTTTATGTAAACACTCAGAACAGATGCTGGCAGAAAATGGCGCCGATTTTATGGACCTCTAATACAAAACCATGAAAGGTGATAAGATAGGAATGAATTTTAACGTCTTGTCAACCTAATGCTTCAGATATACGTGTGTATTGTTAAGGTTCTCGTGTACGCTAGTGTGTGCTCAGATTTACTCGTCATCCCTATATATAGCCGCTAAAGCCCAGCTTATGTCGCCCAACGACGCGATAAAATCAGTCGTAACAACTTGGGCGACATACGCGCTCTAACGACTGGCGGGAGTCGGACGCAAGCCAGTCGCCGTACAGTTGTCTCCAGTTTCTCCGAGTCCCATATGTTCTACTCCTACGACTGGAGACAACTAGTTGTCTCTAGTCGCAAGCGACATAAGCGCACTTACACCTGGCTTAAGTTGGCGCCTGGCCGACGTAGCCAACATGATTCGGTTATTTAGTCACGTGGTATCCAGGGGGCGGTAACAACTATGGAATGAGGCCATTTTGAAGGACATCACGTGTCAGTCATGTAGTCAGTTGTAGCCTCGATTCTTCAACTGATGCCGGGCGAAATAAGCACTATTACGACTGCGATCAACTGGTTTCTCGGGGTTGCGTTCAGTCGTGGATAAATTCAGCCGTAGCGACATAAGCTGTCAGTTGCCACTAGTCGCCGATAGTTTTATCGCGTCGTAGGGCGACATAAGCTGGCTTTATGTGGTTGAAATTATCTAGATACTTCTCGGCCCGTGTCGGGATTTGAGCCCAAGTCATTCTAGTGGAGTGTCTATTGTCCTTATCAATCGACTGTAGCGTCCTCAGGAAGGTGTAAAGTGGTACCATCTAAACTATGACTATGCATTAAGGTTTTAGCCACAGTGACTTGATGACAAATTAATGGTCAGTGTAATGGTCATCACGGGATTACTGTTAAACATAATCTAGAAATTCAACCAACGGAAATATATATTTATGTCTGACCTCGCGACTTAATGGTCATCTCGGCTGGAAACAACACGAAGGTAATTAGAACGCAGACACTTTGATATGGCTTCATCCTGTATGGCTGTCTGCTATAATAGTTTTTGCCAGTCAAATCACGGCTGTGTAGTGACCTGTTGAGATCAGTAATTTCACCCTACCATACTATCTGAATAGTTTCAATAACTATCATATAGCATTGCTTGTTTGTTATTAAATACAGACCGAAGCACCATGATCAAAGACGAAGTCTGATCAGCAGTAAAAACGTCCCCCAAGTTACAGGAATGTATATCGATATTTTTATTATCCTTAAAGATATATTTATAACATATTTTACTCTTCCGGTCGTCTTCCCTGGCTCACTCAATTAGGTTTTTAACCAGATTTCGATTGATGATTTGTCAGAATATACTATCAATGCTAAATTTAACTTATATAATATGCATCTATTCAGATACTAAAATGATCGTTTTGAAGTAATAACGACTTGGCCTCATAGATTCCTGGATACACATCAATCCACAGCAACGTATAATAACTAAAACACTTTAATCTAGGTCAAACACAAAAAGACAATTGGGTTTTGTGTGTCGATTTTTTTTGTTGTTTTGTTGGATTATTTTGTGTTCCAAGTTGACACAGATGCCAAAGCTGAACCCACAAACTGTAAACGAGTTAATATAATCTGCTGAATCTTTCAAATCAAAATTTATATCGAACTAACGAATCCTTTAGGATGCAGATTATCTCACTTTGGCAGAGGTATCCCTGTCCCCTCCATACAAACCCCATAACGCTTCTTTTATATTCTTCTTTGACTTTATAAGTTATTTAAGTGACATTGCCAACATATCGCTTTTGATTAGCTATAGACGTGATTGATTAACATGGTGGGAATGAGGATGCTTCCTTTAAATCTTATGTATATGTATCTGAAGGTCAACTGTTGAATTAGATCTTGAAGTGGAACAGACAAGATGTTCGAATAGATGTACAGTTTCCAAGACTAGCTCGTTCATCACTAATGAGCCGATGTCGTTAATTCCAACCTCTTGTGATTGTATGCCCAAAGAGTCATGCCGTTGTCAAGTTGAAGTCGTATTGTGTGTGATCGGGATAATACCTCCTGTATCAATTTTTTGTATTCTTAACAGATTTTTACAAGGAACAAAATCGATAAGTCATTTTTTATTTCCAGGGAAATTATCAATAAAGAGAATATTATAACGGCATGGGAAACCAGAATCTTGAAATTTGATGTAAGGTACTTGATAGCATTCAGAAAATATCGGCTCAATAGCAGTAACTATTCTCAATGATATACGATGTACTTACGGTCATCACAGTGTAAAAATAACATTTAGTAATTACATGTAGGCTACCTGTAATACAGACAACCATTCAGTATTAGACACGAGGTACAATTACTGGGTTTAATACTATGCGACGTTTCGACGAGGATACTCTCGTCTTTTTAAAGCAAATGATATATTTCACTCCCTTAAAGTTACATTATTTGAGAGCTAAATCTGATTACTGCAAGTCTTAATTTAGGCTTCAAAAGTTATAGAAATTATAAATGAGACATTAACTTACTTATTCAGACCATAATTAGCTCTCGATATTTGTTGGATTGTTGTCCGATTTGCATGAAAACTTACCTTCGTGATTTAACAAATAAATGGATAATCGGGACTAGTAGTTTCGCCGTAATGATGATCGAGGATAAACGGAACTTTCATTCGAATGGTTCACGGTTCATAGTGGATCAATTTGACTGAAATTTTCAGCAACTATTATAGTGAGAACTGCCAACTCATTATATCATCTCCCATAGTGTATCTTTAACAATTAGCTGGTTAACTAAAAATAGATTTTAGAAATAGTTACTGTATTAAAGTATTTTTTTTTCAGATGTTAATAGCAGGAGAAAATGATCCTGGAGCGCGTCAAGAGCGCCATAAGCTAGTGAATGTGTGGTGGAAACGCCAGATGTCGTGCTGTGGTCTCCATGAATGCAAATGAGCATGTTCAAAACAAACGCCAAGGTTCTGCGATCCGACCTGGAAAGCTGTGATAACTCGACCTTTTTTCAGGTTGTAATTTTTTTGGACATTTTCTCACACTGTGTTCACGTTTGCTGGCGACCTCGTGAATTTTCTGATCGTGGTGCGGTCGCAGCAGATATGAGCCATGTGTCGTCTACTGCGATTAACATCTGAAAAAACATGAAATTATTGTGACATGAAATTATTGCGAGTTTGGGGTGGTAAAACATTAAAATAGGGTTCTCTTTCTTGGTTATTTCTGAGGTTGGTTCCTCCTGGATATTTGCACTAGTCCCTGCAATATTTCGAGCGTCATCCTCTTCCAGTAGCCCTTTCCTTTTTATTACAATATGGGTTGTAACATTGCTTTCAGTTGATCCTTCTGTCTGGCCATCACCATATTTATTAAATATCAAGGATGGCATGACGCCAAAGGTCGTTGGTTTCTGTGGTATCAGACAGATTGAATTAATACTGGCGATTGGATATAAAAACTGAAAAAATGCATTGAAACACAACAGGCAGTATGATTTGGTGAATAATACCTGAAAATTAAAACTAGTAATAACAAAGTGGAACGGTTAGTTGATGGTAGACAATTACCAATATCGTTTTCATGTCTCGAAACATTGTTCACTTATTATACCCTAAAGAAGTTTTTATATCCATATATGCCTTGACAGCTTCTAGATGTCATTTAAAGAAATGAAGATGACAAATGATTATCTTAGTTTCAATCATGGTAGATGTGTAGGACTTGTTTTTGCATGATGTACCTAATATATGTATCATGTTGGTCAATTCCTCGAGTTTGGTTTTTAAACACTTTACCAAATTTACTGCCTAACAGTTATTTTATGACATCAACATCAAGTTTCTCAACAGATTTATTGCTACCAAAAGAAAACGAAATCTCAAAATAATATTATTTACAAAATCATTTGCGTTAAAAAATTAGTTACATGCTCAAAAAATACAAACCATCGGAGCAAAAACCCTTTGTTTTCAATGACCTACATCTATGTCTATTACTCTATACAATTTTGAGAGGAAAACAAAATACCAAAAGTTCGCCTTTAGGTATGGGGGAACGTAATCACTATCATCATCATCATCCAATACGTTACACCTCCATTATAACCATCATCTTCGCCGTCATTATTACTAACCATCTTGTTTTTATCGAAATCCGAATTCAATGTCACATCTATCTCGATACTATAAAGATAGTAAATTAAAGACAATGTCAAACTAGTTTCAGAGATAGAGAGAGAGAGAGAGAAATGGGGTTTAACGTACACTCAACACAAACTAGGTCATTTAGGGACTAACATATGGGTAGATTTAATTTCAATTATTCGCTCGCGCGTAGGGGTCCTTAGCAGTGGGAGGAAACCGGAGGACCCGGAAAAACCCCACCAGGTTGAATAGGCGACCCTACCCCTCGCCACATACAGCCGGGGATTCGAAACCACGCAAGTTGACTCAATTACAAGCTTTATGATACAGCGGGTGCACGCTAACCATTCATCAATCCCCCCCCCCGGGATGATCTAATGGATATAGAGATAAATTAGTCTACATTGCATATAGTCGAAGGAATTTGTGTATTTTTGTATACTTCTGTAAAGTTGTAATTGAATTACAACTTTCCAGTAGTATACAAAAGTACACAAATTCCTATTTATCTTTTCATTCCAATTCAACATGCTATGATACTTTCTTTTTTTGAGTTATATATCAGGATATAGCAGGAGGCATATTCTTTCCCTGATCTGTATAAGTACTACAAAGACAAAATCAATTGTTATAATTAGTACTATCATGTGTTAAAAAGTGAAACTATCACTAGGAGAACAGAAACATAATTGTCAAAAAATTAGAATTTAATTAGTTGCAGACACATACAAATATTACCTGCCATGAATTGATGGTAGTTCTGAAACATGCTGTGCAGTGTGTTCAAGCTTTTTCTTTGATAGGGATACCAAAGCTTTTTAAAGGCAGGCAAATTCTGCAATAGCTAAAAAATAAAAATAACAATAAATGCATTCACCTTTTATTCATTAGAAGTTGTCGGGTAATAATGGTCATGAAACAAGAAAGTAAAAGATAAACTTGTATTAAAACTTAATTTAAATACAGATTACTTATAACAAACCCAAATGAGCTATGTAATCGACAAGATTAAAATAAAGTCAACAATAAAAGAGAGGAATAGCAATGAAAAAACTAAAAATTGTAAAAAATAGAAACAATATTTCGCATCTTTTATAATGTATAGGTTGAATTTGGATTCTTAAGTTTTATTATTTTAGAAAATTACCATTTCTTGACGAGTGTCAATCACCAGCGTGATATAGGTTATATATGTATTAAATACAACATAGGTAGATCATGCCCAGGATGAACTGTCATTTTAATCCCATGTCCTTTTACACTTTGCTGAACTTGTGCCAGTCAGCACGACAGTGTCCATGTCGACTCGACATGAAGTAACGGAGCCTTAGTCGTTTGTAAAGAGCGTCACCACAGGAACAAGAATAACAAAATAGGAGAACAAAACGAGTAGCTGTTAGCGACTAGTTCCAGGTCCAAAAATTATAATGATTGATCATAACCGAACGTTAAAAGAAATGGTTAGTTATCTAAAATAATAATGGTTAGTTTATATATCACGTTTTTTGAAAATAATCTTAAAAAGCTCTATGTTAAGTATTTAGAAATGTAAAACTATGAACAAGAGACATCTGGCCATGCCTAACAAAACACTCAATATTATAAGCCGCATGAGCTTTAAAGAAAACCAGGGGCTTTACCCCAGACTTCAAACGAGATTATCGGAGATTTTCAAGAAGTGTGAAATATCTGCTTACGCAATCAGATTAGCCGGAACTAGACGATCGACAAGATTGTCAGAGCTTTCTGGACGGTTAACACGCCTGCCTACACAATCAGAGATCCGGGATGGCTAGACCATCAATAAATGCCCTAGGAAACTATTAATACGTATACGTAAGATCACAAATACGGACGACAGCGGGGCGGGGACTTAACCTCTACCCAACAACTAGATTATTTCGAAACTAACGAGAGATTGGGCATAGTGATCTTTAGCAGTGGGAGCAAATCGGCGGAAATCACGCCGGGTTAAATGGGCGATAGAGCTTATGATCTAAAGTTCACACATCAGACAACTTGGCACCCTTCAACCTCGCTCTCATTCTGAAACGAATTGGCATTTTGAAACTAAAGGCCATCAGACTATTGCATGGTGGGCTTATAATCAGAGATTTATCAATGGAATTCGTGTAGAGAAATAGCGATGGGAACCAAGAAGTAATTATAGTCTTGTGTTGTATATGTACGCCCACCACATTGTGCAATCCATTCGATCAATGAAAACACATCAAAAACAAAATTTGTTACACAAAGGAAACTACGTATATCAGTTTCACTCGTCAATCGATTTTGTTCTGTCGTCTTGTATAGTTTTTCTATTCTTTTCGGTTGACATTTTACCGAGGTTGTCAAGTTATGTTTGTTCAAAATGTGCAAATGAAACCAGTAATAATAATGCTACCTTCAATAGTTATGATTTTAATGATTTGGGGAGGGAATTCCAAAACCCATCTGTACGTCAATTTATGAATGTCAAGTTCCGACTGTATTACATATGTTTGATAAGAATGCCCCAACATTGCTAAGACGATTCTATTCTGGGGGCCAATTCCATACTGTGATTATAGTTGACCGAGTATTCCCCGTAGATAACTGTATCCATGTTGTATTTGACGTTGATCGATGTTACATCGCATTAGGCACGGGGTTCGTGGTAACAGGTAATGGCATGTTGCTCATTTGTAAGCACTCTTTAAAAATAAAAATATTAAGTCAAATTGACTGATCATGCTCTGCCTTTTTAGTTGAGGCACATTCGTGTTTCATGTTTATCTATAAAGAGAGGCGAACTGTTTTCCTCTCCTTTTTAATTTGGTTTCCAGTTTCATTTTATTCCAGGAAACAATAAATAAATTATCTCGATTGGGGCTTTCCGGAAAAAAAGAGAAAAAAAGGATCCCCTTTCAATTCATTGGAATGCAAACAAACTAAAATGCAGATCTGTAAGGATTTCAAAAATTACAAAGAACCACAGAGCCTTTGACTCCTTTTTTTGTTAAAGTGAGGGCCGATGAGTATTGTTGTTTTCTGTGTTCAGCGTAAAGTATTTAGTGAATATCAATTACTAATCAATGACCTGGCATGTAATCAATGTCCATGGTGTTGTTGAAGAAAGATTAGCAGGCTTGTCAATACTTTGATATAGGTCGACAGCCTGTATTATATTCCTTCTAGGTCGTTACGAAACAGAATCATTCTTGGTTCAATACAGGAAAGGGGGTTGGATGGTTGAATGGTTGAATGGTTAGCGTGCGCGCTGTATCATAAACCTGTCATTAAGTCAACTGGCGTGGTTTCGAATCCCCGGTTGACATGTCAAGTAGTAATGTCGCCTGTCTAATCTCGTGGGTTTTCTCTGGGTCCTCCGGTTTCCACCCACTGCTAAAGACCCCTACGTACAAGCGAATTATTGAAATAAATTAAAACCATATTATTATGTTAGTCCCGAAATGAACTAGTTTGCGTCGAGTGGACGTTAAACCCCATTTCTCTCTTTCTCAATACAGGAAAGAAGATTCCTTGGTTGGTGCAGAACTGCGTTGTAGTACATTTTAGTTGAACTTTCACCGAATTAAATTTTCATAAGATACTATTCCATCGCTTAAGGTGTATTTAGCTTTCAATTCTAATGTCAACATGAGTAACAGAAGCATTGCGAAAATATTATTTTATCCTAGACAATTTGTCAATGACTTTTTACACTTCTTTTTTTTGTACAGATTGTTCATATCTGAAATACAAAGAAGGTTCATAATGTCTATTTCTTCAATTGACGCAATACATGATGGGATAATAAACGGACCAACAAACACGTATTACTAATGAAGGAATGGTGGCTGGCCCTGGAACGTGCCGTTGTGTTGTAAAGATGGGCATGTATCAGCCCCGTTAAGCTAAGTTCAAGTACTAGAAGTCAAGGTTGGAATAACTTCCTTCATTTGACATACGATGTACATGTATGTTGTACTATATGGAAGATTTGTTAGTCCAAAGCTAAATTCCATAATGCTTTGTGGCTTACCACGTGAACATCTCAGATGAAAAGTGCCCTTAAACAAGAGCAAGGATACCTCGTCTTGACTTATTTTTATTTCGTCATTGTTATCAAAAATAACATTGAATTACATTTGTTAGAATTAGTTGACAACTATTTGCGTGAATGTAGTTTTAAAACAGTATTTCGAGGGCTTGGTTGGTCTGTATTACACTGGCAAGAACATGATTTAAATTCACGGAACTCTTGTCGTGGTTTTAAAAACCAGTGAAAGTAACTCGATCTTCAATAATGCCAAAAAATAATTGAGGTTCTGTCATAGTCTGCACCACACACTCCTTGTAGGTAGATACTCTCGCGGCAGTAATTGTCTTAAGTATCTGACTCACTGGATATGTGTCTTAGAAGCTAATAGACAACAAACTAATGATTTTACAAAATTGTAAAAAAAGGGTTGATAGCATTGTCTTTTTTTATTTCCAGTGGTTTATTTGATGATTTGCTCGCCGTGGATAAAGGAAAGTTTAATTTAAAATTCCATCTAGTAAGGTTATCCATTACACTCTATTACACCTTGCCTAAAGCAAAATAAGCTCCGGGCATCTTCATATTGATACAATTAACACGAACGTAGAAAACCACTCAGACAAAAAAAGCATCAGATTATCATTTGAAGACGGTCCGCGAGCTTCAGGAACTTACCACGATTACAAAATCTTATATTAGCAGTTCTAATTAGATATTGTTTGACTGGCCGTTCACATGGCAGATAAACCAGTTGTGTTATAAGTCAGAAGTCAAGTCGATCGATAATGTATACAATATACAAGTTATTTAGAATTCGATGTAACCTATATTGACATGCATAAGGAAATGTCATTTTTCCATTTCACTAGTTTTATTAAGTGACAATGGCTTTCATATGGTTGAAAAGGAGAAAAAAGCCCAACTAAATGAAACATTAGGAAAATACACGTAGATGAAACCTTATGCACATCTAGAAACGAATATTTACAGTGATTCCTTTCATAATTACTGCCGCTTTACGGGTTCGCGTAGGAGTGATTTGGGCTTGAAACGCCATTTTTGATGGGTTATCCAATGTCCAGTTTTCCAGCACGCCTCTTCCGTTAATTTTTTCCACAAATGGTAATTTTGTCTCGTATTGTCGCCTTGCCTGTCCCTACTCACACTCTAACTTTGTATTTTCCTTATTTATTTTAATCGTTTCTCGCGAAAATTTACTTTATTGGATAAAGTGGCACCACAACGTTTACAAAATAAGTCTAGACCAAATGACTAATTATGAAAACTTAGTGGCCTATTTAGGTAATGCATATAGCAAAGGCTCACGGGGCTTAGCTGACAAACAATATAATTTGAACACACATGCATAAATCACAACAAATCAATTTTTATACCAATTAGCAAAAAATTATTGACGCATTTTCTTGAATCGTAAAGGCGGTCTATCTCGAGTTGGGCGTAGAGAGAGTAGTTCTAGTATCACCGCGCCGTTGTTGTTACGATTATGACTTTACAAAAGGGTCTTTGACTTACATGATTTTTTAATTATGCCCAGTGCCATACTAGTACTCGTGGCATTAAATTATTCACCAATTTCCCCAAATTATATTTAGGTGTATAGTATTGAGGCAAAATGACTCTTGTAGATTTTTAATAATTTCTTTAATTACTTGCCAGTAGCTCCTTGGTTATTTTTCGTTACTGACAGTGATCTGATTATCCATCTAAGTAGAATATTTACGATATGTATATTTATATGTATATTTATTCATTCGAATGGCTGAATAGTCTGGTTCAAAAATGGACTGATCTCTTTGACCAGGTTTAGAAATCAAATTAATCAAATAATGCAATTTTCTTTAATCGTATAGACACTGTCTCGTCACTAATAGAAATAACACAACTTATGTAGCTAAGATTGATAGGCCCTTTAAATGTAAAGGGTTGGGTGGGGTTTAACGTCCATTCGACACACACTAGGTCAAACTAGGACTAACATATGGTTTAATTTTATTTCAATAACTCGCTTGCGCGTAGGGGTCTTTAGCAGTGGGAGCAGACCGGAGGACCTGGAGAAAACCCACGAGGTTGAACAGGCGACCCTACTCCTTGTAACGTACAACCGGGGATTCGAAACCACGCCAGTTGACTCAATGACAGGCTTAATGCTACAGCACGCACGTGCTAACTATTTTTCTGTTAAAAAGAATACATTGGTAAGAGTTTTGCTAATCGTTTGATCTCAAATCATCATATTATATATTTAGTTGCAGCTTTCTCTTATATCCGATCATTTTCTTCTGGTAAATACCTCCAAGTTTTTCATGTGAACTTTGTGTAATTCTCAACATTGTTAGAAAAATATGTTGTTAATTTATGGTCTATTTTCTAATAGGCTACCATTTGTTGTTTTAAAAACATTTCCTTTCAAGAAACATACGTTAAAGGGACAATAACATTCTTGCTGGCTTGACAGGTCCAGAAAATATTTTTAAGCCTTATTCTAACTACAAAATGTTTAAGTGTCCTACCTGTTGTGTAAATTATCCATTACAACCTATATTACTTGTCCAGAGAGTTCGAAAATATGTTTAAATCCAAGTTGCATTTGAAAGTGCTTACGTAAGGCTTTTCAAACCATGTAACGGCGTGTTGTTGAATTTTTCCAATTTTTAAAATTAGGTGTGTTAAGATGAAATTTGTATCATTTTTTAATTGAAATAATGACCAGAATAAAGATTGGAACATATTATTCAGTTACAACAAGAGTGATATTGGGGCTTTAAGCCAGAAAAAGAGTTAAAAAAAAGTCTGCACATTGGATTATTTAATTAATAAAACTGTTAAACACTTTTTTCATATACACGTACATATCATTAGATGCATTCATCGAAGGTTGCATAGTGACCTCGCTCATCGACTTGGGTTAAATGGCGAAAGGATGCATTCTTTGCAGTTCAGCCCTGAACGTAGGTCTAATTACCCTCGCCCTGTACGTTCGGAACCGTCCTATTATATCCTTGTTGAAAATAAAATTGGCCCCAGTCACTTTTATTGGGCAATCTCTGTGAACGCCTGAACAATGTAAAGGAACATTTTAGTGACTCTAGCGTGGTAAGCAAGGTATTATTTGCTCACTAAAATGTCCCTTTACATTGTTCAGGCATTCATAGAGACTGACACACGACCGTTTAGCAGTAAAAAGTTGCGAAGTAAAATTAACTGGGGCCGATTCTATTTTCGACAAGGATTCAATAGGACGGGTCCTGAACTTGTAATGGGACCTGAACTACATTCCCTGGAGAGAGAGAAATTGAGTTTCAAGTCCACTCAACACAAACAAGGTCATTTTGGAACTAACATGGTTCAATTTTATTGCAATAATTCGCTTGTAAGTAGGGGTGTTAGCAGGGTGGGGGTGGACCCGGAGAAAGCGACGGGGCTGGACAGGCCACCTACCTCAATCCTTGTCAAGTACAACCGGGGAATCGAAACTATCCAGTTGACTCAATAACAGCCCTTTTGATGCAACCGCTAACCATTCGGCCCCAACCCCGCATTCCTTAACATAGACGTGAATGGGTCTAAAACACATTCATGTATTAGTAATATGAATGCACATAAACTGATTGACCCGACTATTTTAGAACAGCCTACACTTATAAAATGAGACTAGCCTACTTATTGGCTAATCTAATAAGAACAATAACTGTTACGATAGTAAAGACAGTTGACCCATACCCTTTTCAACAGAGAATTGCTTAATTGGTTTAAAGCTACGTTCGCTGGCGACAGACGTATATAATTTATACAAATAACAAAAAAAAAGTACTCCTACACACATAACTACATTCATACTGTTAATACAATTCTCAAATGTTAAAGTTGCTAATTGGCATTTATATTTTCCGGAGAGAGCGAGAGGTGTAACAAAGATTTGAAGAAACGGAAGTGACACAAAAACAAGAGATATCCTTCTAATGAATAAAGTAATGACTGAAAGTAACGAGCGATAAAACACATATAAGTCAGATACATGGCCGAATTTCAGCTCACTGATAATTACGTTGAAGACGAAATACAAAATAATATTTTGGTCCAAAAATGATTCAAATCGGTTGATTTTAATTAAGTTTATGGTCATTGGTTTCTAATGATTTCACGACGTCATAATAATAACTACAGGTCGCTGTGAGTTGTGTCCCCTTTACAAACATGTTACTTCGTGTATACAAATATTTTACACCAGGTTACACCAGGAAACATCTTATATTCAAGTTGCCAAAACACTAAGAACGTCAGTCAGAGTGGTCGTTGATACCTCAGCGTATGCAGTACTCGCCCCCTTTGATCTGTAACGATAGCGCCTTTAAATCATGGTCCTACATGTTCACTAAATATTAATGACCATGTTAAAATTTGTAGAATGATAAAACTAAAATTTATATTTAGAGTCGTGCTTGCTGAACAAATACATGTACATCTTTAAATACTAGAACGATAAAACAGTCGACCATGCGATTGTCACGATGTAATAAAGGCATTCTCATTACAATTATCGTTTAATGGCTTCGGGTTTATTTTTATGCGTATGGCCACCCACACTTGCCCGTCGGGAAGTTATTTGCAGTATCATTGATACGAACGTTTTGTCGAGTTCACACGATTAGCGCGTACTGGCATGAGTGCAAACAGAGAAGCAGAATCATGACATTATTCTTTTGTAGCAGAAGTAGAAAGTCATGCACAGTCAGTTGGTAATTTTTACGCCTAACATTTCGTCCATTTGTTAGCCGAAGAATCTCTTTACCACTTTGTGCTGTAGGTCAATCTCCGGGTCATAATCTCGCTCACGAACAAGGACCTGACAGACTTTACATGTATACTTAGTCATAGGTTGATGTTTTTTAAAAAATATTTTCGACGTTACAGGCGGCTTTGGCCTTCATTGGTGTTTTCCTTTGGTTATGTTCCCGGGTTTGTAAAAGACATGGGGATCTCGGTGGCTAAGTGGGTAAGAGGCTGGCCCGCTAACTACCGTGTACAAATGGCGTGCACCTTAAAGATCCGTTGGCAGTTGGAATTCGATGTAAGAGTAGGCCGTAGCGCCACTGCCCGGGCAAAATTTCTCTCATATGGCGTTTCCGCGTCTTCATTAGCCTAGTTTAGGAGCAGAACTATTTGTTCCATTTATCTTAACCCCATTTCTCTCTCTTTATCTTATATTAACTAATTTTGAAAATAATCCATTCATCTTCTATGCATTAATCATATTGCTTTTTGTCAGATTAACCGGCATATTTATGCTCAAAATCTAGTTTCATGAATAAAAGATGATTATATAATAAGTGGTTGTTTTTTTTTGCCTAGACGTATTTTCTATTTCGGATCTATTGTCGTGTAAATTAGCACAGATTCATCTAAAATATATAGGCTGCCCTGAGATCAGACAGGAACACAAAAAGTGACACCCTCCCTTTAATTTATGGCAAGCGCATGCACTGCCTTGTATACAAACCAGATTGTATCTAGTTTTGAAGTGGCCAGATTTCTAGTCAATTACATTACCGTATTGGAAACCACGGAACTCCTTGGAATTTTCACGCTTCCGTTTAAAAGCAGAGTTATCATTAAAGGTATCAGACAATGTCAAGTATAGCGCCACAACGCTTTTATCGTGAAAACGCTTTAGTTGATCAAACAATCCTATTGATAGACAGACTATTAAATGAATCAATTTAATGTACACCCATTCAGAGTTGCTACCATGTTACTTTTTTTATATTGAACTTTAACGGAAACATTTCTTTGAATAAGAGGATTAATACAGGAATTGCTATTATAAATGTACACAGAACGTGATTACTGCACAAAAATCACTAAGTGCCTCCCCCCACGCACCTCGCATTGTCTATCTGACGTAACATAGTCTCATTATCGCAACTACGGTTTATTACGAGACTGCTATAACTAGAATGGTGTTAATAAAATCAAGACCATAAATTGCACGTATATATCAATATAGATAACAGAATAAGTATTAGAATTCTGATAATTACTGACCTGAAATACGGTTTAACGTCTTGTTTTTCTGAACCGAGTGGGCATGAAGATGGGTTTCTGCCATGTAGAATGCAATGGGGAAAATTTTGCCCTGAGAGCGGCACCTCCGGGATAGTGAGCCAGCGCCTTACTTATTGATTTAGCGCGGCTGAAATGAAATTGAGAATTTTAACAAAAACCGTTGGATTTAATTACACAAATTTACGTTTTCTTTTAAAAAATATTTTATTATATATTTTTGTTTTTGGGTTTCTTTTTTTATTTGAAACAAAAACCCCATCAAAGACTATGATTTGATTTGGATGAAAGAGAGTAATTAAATGGGAAATTAAAGAATTGCGACAGGAGCCGTGATCAAAGATATACATTATATATCTAATTAGTATTTTTTCTTGCTTGATTAGAAACTCAAGAAACGATATTAGCTCAATTCGAACAGTTCTGATCACTATCCAAGATAAGAATATCTGTGAGTTGGAATCAATAACAATATCCAAGGTTGTCAGTTTAAGTTCTCTTTTCTTAACCATGCAGTTTGTGCACAATCGGAACCGCTACCGTATTATAGTTTTCGAGTGGACCACTTGTGCTAGGTTCTCACTACATTGCGATGCGCTACGATAGGATGTTCCCTCTTGCGTCCACGATCTGCTACCATGGGCACTTGTAGGGATTCAAATAAAAGTTCTTACTAGGCCTACTACATGACTATATAGCTATCATCTCACAACACGCATAGGTTCTAACACTTTCGGTCAATGTTTTTTGTCAACAAGACTTTATTTGATCATTATACACCTTCCAATGTAATTAAGTTGGATATTTTACAGCGTTATTAATTACAAATCAAACTTGAAGCGTGATCATTTGGCTATTCGTATCATCGACGGACCGGAAGTAAGGCAAAATGAGGTCAAAAGGATCCGCTTTTGCTTTTGTTTGTAGCAGTCTATATCACCCAGTCTATATCACCCCGGGAAGGGGCGGGGCTAGCACGTGCGTGTGATACCATAAGGCCTGTCATTGAGTCAACTGGCGAAGTTTCGGATAAACGGTTGTACATGACAAGGAGAAGGGTCGCCTGTCCAACAGCGAATTATTGAAATAATCAAAATAAACCATTTGTTAGTCACGAAATGACCTAGTGTATGTCGAGTGGACGTTAAACTCCTTTTCTCTCTCTCTATATATATAATATAGCACTCAGTCCCTTTATAAACCTTTCCGTTACTAGAAATTTGCCTAGGAACTTAGTGATCCAGACTGCATTAAAGCACGTCCACGCCTGTTTGCCAGGTGGAAGGTAATGTTTTTGAAGTCATAAAGTCTTAGTATAGACACCGTTTTTTTTTACAATGATTAGTCAATTAAAAAAAATAACGGTTTCTGAAAAATTAAAGAAACAAATATTTTTTTTATAATGCTCGATACTTGAAAAATCTATTATAGAATATATCGGCCGAAACCTAATCAGAAGTCCGGTTTATTCCTGTATTTCAGGCACTTCATTTTTGCCGGCTAAAAGTCAAAATATTTGTTTCCCTAAAAATATATTATTTTTTTTATCACTTTACCTATCTATCCGAGAGATATGCCCCGACCCCCACAGTTGTACGTCTATGTATATTATAAGTTACAGAAATAAAATTGTTTAAACATGCATTATTCAAGAGCTAAATCTGCCTAGTGCAGGTCTTTTTTTGGGCATGAAATGTTTTCTAAAGTATTAATTAGACATTAATTAACTGATCCAGGCCTTAATCAACTTTGGATGGCATTAGATTGCTCCGATATTAAACAGATTAAAACGTTTCAGCGATAAATCAAATATGGCGCGCCTCGACGCTTCGAGTCGTAGCTTTGAGATTCTTAATTCGCGATCAGCTATGATGGATGTCAATTTTAGTTTTTGTAACATGCCTCGACCAATAAAAAATCAGGGCTTCCCCAACATGACGTCGTTGACCTCATTTCCTCTTACTTCCGGTCCGTCGAAGATACGAATAGTCAAGTTTGATTGTAATTAATAACGCTGTAAAATGACCAGTAGTAAAAAGTTTTATTTTAATCCCACCCAGTGCCCGTGTCTGCTACGCGCAGATACGTTTCGATATGGTCAACACGATTGCTACGAATGAACTCAATGTATGATAAGACATTATAAGTTCACTACGATTACTTCCTTAAATTCTACAACCAAGGGCCATAATTAATGAAGTTACAAATATTGAAAGGAACCAAGATCTTTCGGTTATTAACATGCATTTTAATTTTCATCAAAATGGGATGAAAATTGTGACCTCTACAGGGTCCACAACTTTGATATGCTATATTTGTTTTACACTATTCGCGTACAAGGGGCGGCCATTTTGTCCGGCTTTTTTTTGTCCGAATTTCACGAAATTCGAACCCAACCTTCATTATGGTGTAATGATTTTATAATCAAACGGTGATTTAAATCGGATAATACTTTTGCGTACAACCAGGGGCCATAATCCAGGGAGTTAAGATCTGATATGCGCAATATCGAAAGGAACCAAGTTCTTTTGGTTACGAACATGCATGCTAGGTTTCATCAAAATCGCCACAGTCTAAAAAAAAAGGAATTTTTCGTACAACCAGGGGCCATAATCCATGAAGTTTCCATCCGTGGATAAACCTATATTTCAAGTTTCGTCAAAATCGGATAATAATTGTGTCTGTAGAGTGTCCACAAACAATTGTGGACGTCCGGAAGGCCAGGGGCGACGGCATAATACATTCACATGAAAATGTGGGGGTATAAAACCACTTTAAAAACATTTAACAGCCTTGGGAAATTCCTCAAATATTTTATTCGGGATAAAAACCGCAATTGCCATTCATAAATTTAATCTTTGAATGGTGAATTGCATATTTAGAAATGGGCTATGATGTACTTTAGAATTGCATGCTTTGAGCAATGGGGAAAACGGCTATTAATTATTTTTATATTATTTATTCTAAATATTATTTTCTCGCATCTGGAACACAGCAATTTTATACTTAATTCAACTTTTTATCCCCAGAAACAACATGACAGTGAAGATAATGTGAGCTAAAGTCTTAAGTTTACAAACAAATCTTTTTACATTTCACTTTAATATATTATTGATGTAATTTCAAACTAATACAAACACATTTTTTTTGCTGCACATATTTCACAAATATACTGCTAGTGAATTAGCAATTCGCCAACCAGAATATTTGTTTTTATGCAATGGCTTATTATTCAAAGCAGATCAGAAAAACTCCAAAAGTGAAAAATAAATCTACTGTATTAAAAACAAAATTCAGCTAGACTTTAACAATACACAGATACACAATCTAAGGGCAGATATAACATTGAAATTGTAGAAAAACAAACCCCAAATCATTAACCATATTTAAAACATTTGTTTGTAAATGAAAGGATCAGCAGACAATCTTTTGATCTTTTAAGGTTTTATCAAATAAATTTGATCAGATAGCACTTCCACACGGCATAAACAGGTTGTTGCCCCATATGGATACAACAATGTTAACATACAAACAATTCAGGAATATTGTAAACTGCAAGTCCACTTAATGAGTATTGATAGTTTTAAAAGCTGTTATGTATTGTAATATTGGGTCGAACACTGCAACAAAAATTGTTTACATAGCAATGTGAAACTCACAGTTTTTATTTTGTTAAGTGAAGTAATGCGTTTACCTGACCATTGAAATAATTTGTAATATGATGGGAATAGACCAGAATGCCATAAATGGCATTTAATAGAATTATATAACGGTAAATAACATAAAACGGTTTCAATCAGCGCACCAGGATAGCTTTATTAAATTACCTTAAACTCTTCAATCTAGCTGTATAGAAACACTGTAGAGCAAATTGACACACATGCATAACACAAAATAGCTTTATCTTTTTAAACAAAGATAGGGTTTGGTACTATTATACGATGTACTTGAACATGAAACAATTGTTGTAACGATATCAAGGCGTACCTTGGATATATGTAATCAAATTACTGATGTCGTTAGCATGTTAAACCGGAGTCTGAAAATAGCCCAATCGATGTGAGGTTCCGTGGCATGAACAATTCAGTTTTGATTTGCAATGGATAATATTAAAATCGGAATATTCATTTTATTTAAGACCATGTTTTATTATTATACACCCTCATTTTCGTATGGATATATTGTCGTCGCCCCTGCCCCTCCGTCCGATAAAATTTTGTTTGCGGACACTCTATACGTTACAATTTTATCCGATTTCGACGAAACTTAAAATATAGGTTTATATCTCACAGATCCCAGTTCCTCTCGATATTGGCATCTTCAAGGGTTATGGCCCTGATTGTACGAAGAATCACGCTGGAGGTCACAATTTCGAGTATAGCCTCTGTGTGTACGAACAATCATGGGTCAGATTTTGATGAAACTAAAAAAACATGTTTATACCTCAAAGAACTCTGTTCCTGTCGATATTAACACATCCTGGATTATGGTCCCTGCTTGTCTAAAAACTCGCCCGTTTAGTTTGTTCTCTGTCCGCCTCTTGTAAAATGTGGGCGTGGGCTTCTTTATCTTATAAGGAGAGAGTTAAACACTATATCCCTAAACAGATGGCCGACAGAAGTTAGACGTGTACCTGGTCATAGCGAGTTATTATAAATCATGAGTGAAATACTTTAAATTATGGTTCTAAAAACTGCACAGCTTGGATAAGTATGAAGACGAAGTGTTCTGTGAAATTAGATAAACTTTATGTAGAGCCGATTTTAAAATATTTGATGTTTAAAAGGTAGATATTTTCCTCAGTTGACATATACTCACTTGAGTGAGATTGTTGTGAGTAGTTGTTTTATAACAGCCAGGCTCGTTCAATACACTACAACACCAAACATGCCTAAAGTGAAAGAACCAGTTGTATCTAAACATAGAGGTCGGTCTGTTTCCATAAAACGTAAACGTGGGAATTTTGAGTCGAGTGCCAGTTCCCATAGCATTTCCGACTTTCTAGATGATGTTCTTGCGAACGAAGAATCCTTAAAGTCGTTCGTTGGTGAATTATTCAAACGAGATTTGATCATGGACCACATTATAAAAATAATTCATCCAACATTAACAGACCCTCTACACAATCGTATTGATGATTTAGAGAACCGAGTCGATGACTTAGAACAGTATTCCAGACGGACATGCCTAAAATTTAGTGGCATCCCCGAAACACCCGACGAAAACACTGATACTATAGTTTTAAACATTATTAACAATGACATACTTCCTGAAAAAACGGCCAAACTTACACTAAGCCAAATTGGCAGAACTCATCGGGTTGGAGCCGAACGCAAAGAACATGGCCGAGACATAATAGTACGCTTTATTAGTTACAGAGACAGGGCAAGGATATATGGTTCTAAACGCAACTTAAAACAGAGAAACCTCACCCAAAATTATAAGATATTTATCAATGAAGCCCTCACTCGAAAACGCGCTTCACTTTACAAAAATTGTCGTGATTTGTTTAAATCAAAGCTTATTAAAAATTGTTGGACGTATGATGGTCGAGTGTACATACGACCTCTAGCAGACGACAGAAATATTGTCATAACCTGTGAGCAGGACTTGAATAAATTTCATACATCAAGAAACGGAGAAAATTCACAAGCTAATAAGTCTTTGTTTAATTACAACGAAGCCACGTTATCACATTCTACAATCAACACATCTTCCGACTGTATAGACGACGATAACAGAGTTGGGCCATTAAAACAACAATCCTTACAAGATTTTGGCGGTTTTGCCTCGACCCCACAGCCAGAAAAGATTAAATAATGATGTCTGACTGTATCTTTATATCGAACCAATATTATACCCATCCTACTGTACCCTATTGTGTACTGATTTTTGCTGTTTTCTTAATAACTATGAATACAACTATATTTAAACATGCATTATGCAAGAGCCGAATCTGACCATTGTAGGCCATGTTTTCTTAATTAATCTTTAAGACATTAATTAAAATTTATCCAGATCATAATCAATACTCAATGTCATCGCTAATCTGTTACATCTTCTGGATTAGGATCCGATTTACTGCTTGCTTTAATTCATGAAATGGCTAGGCCGAGAAATTAATCGCTAAATTCTCGGTTCAGAGTGGATTAATTTTCAGCAAATTTCATTTACATTATCAAGATTTTAACTAGTACAGTGAGAACTGTCAGCTATTTATCAAATCACCTATAGTGTATCTTAAGTTGATGACCAACTGAATAGTACCCCAAATCGTTTCATTCATTCACCATTTCCCCAAATATCCTTCACGTAATAATAAGTTTGCTTATTTTTTTTCTTTTTAAAAAAACAATGACTAAATCTCCTTGAAAGGAATGCTACCTGTTGGTTTCCCTTTGTCTGATTTTTACAGAGTAATATAAACTTAGCCATTGTTTAGTTTATAATACATAGTTACATGTGGTTATACATTTGTATTACTACACGATTATTTACGATATAAAGAGAATCGAATATATAAAACTATGCCCACATTATTTATGCATTTTAAATGGGCATCTCTCTTAAAAGTTCCCAATCATCTACTCAAAAGTTCCGTTACTAATTGGATTATCATCTCAGATTAAACTTGATTTCGCTATTTATTCCTTTTATCTAAATAATTGTCAACAGTGGGAACTCACTAGCCGTATCAAAAATTATGTATTGGATTGTTCAACCGACTACCCTCAAAGTTTTATCACTTTAACTTACATCTCAATTTTTTTTCCAATTTATCTACTTTAAATATCATCGTATGATATTACTATAATAACTTAGCTATGACCAAAACTTTCATTGTTTATGTATTATACCATTGCTTTAAGTGTAAATAATTCACTGTTTTTGTATATTTTGTATTTTGTATTTTGTATTCTTTTTTCTTTGTCATTTGAACACACGGACATGCTTGCTACAACAAATAATGATTATATGACTGAGACCCACGCAACTCACTTACTCAATCCCCTGAATAGTAGTTATATACTACTGCTTGTTATTTCAATAGGGCTGATTGTGTGAGTAAGTTGTTTGATGGGTTTCATATATTGAGTGTTGTTTTGCTCTATATATGTATCCCCAAAGATATGTTCTTATTTTCCTCGTTTATTTATCTATTTGATAATGTTTACATTCTGAAATCAATTCTATTACAATCTGGCGATATAGAACAGAATCCCGGTCCCAACACTGGCAATATAGAACCACTATCGGTATTTCATCTTAACACACGAAGTATAAGAAACAAACTTGACCAAATATTCGAAATAGGTGACGATTTTTATGTGTGTGGTTTTACTGAAACTCACTTAGACGACAAAATAAGTCATGAGAGTTTATTAAGAACTGGTTTCCACAGTCCCTTTCGAAGGGACAGAAATTCAAACGGTGGTGGTATTTTGGTTTATATAAACGAAACTTTATTGTGCAAAAGAAGGCCCGATTTAGAACATAAAGACACAGAAATCATTTGGGTAGAAATCAAATTCAAACATAGGATCATCTTAATAGCGACAGCATACAAACCACCGAATGTTAACTATGAATTTTGGTCTCGTTTAGATACTTCAATTGATACAGCGTACCAAACTACTGACACTGTAATAATTTTAGGTGATTTAAACACCGATCTTATCACTACAAAAAATAGTAAGTTGCATGATTTATTGTTATCAAACTCGTTAAGAAATGTTGTTTTAACGCCAACAAGAGTTACGCCCACAACATCTACTTTATTAGACGTCATTTTAACTCCACTAGATTTAAACGATTGCTTAAGTGAAACTATAGATTTTGATAAGCATATTTCTGATCACAAAGGTGTTAGTTGTGTCATAGATATTAATGTCAATACTACAGCAAGTTTTACAAGAGAAGTAACTATTTATAAGCAAGCGAATTACGACAAACTCAACAATCTTATATATGATTTTGACTGGATAAATCGATTTAATTCTCTCAATTTAGATGATGCCTGTGAATTATTTTACGATACTTTAAATCATTTTATTAATGAATGCATCCCAAAAAGACGTGTTACAATTCGACCTTCTGACAAACCGTGGTTTAATTCCGAAATACGAAAAGCGATTAGAAAACGTGATAGATTACGAAGAATTTCAATTCGAACAAAAAAACAAAAGGATCTCATTAGGTTCAAAAAACAAAGAAATAAAGTTAATAATTTAAAAAAACAATTAAAATCTAAATATTATGATGAACTTGTTTCAACTATTACCGATCCAAATAATACGTCTAGTGATTTTTGGTCCTCAATGAAAAACTTATTAGGACAAAATGTTAAAAACGTTATACCGACTTTAATTTCAAATACTGATGGGAAAGTTGCATACACTGACTGCGAAAAGGCCGAATTACTAAATTCGTTTTTTATATCCGTATCCAATAATGAATCACTAAACGACTTATTAAAATTTCGCTCTAAAACAAACTCTAGGTTTAGAATGCCAGATATACAAAATTCTGAAATAACTGACTTAATTTTAAATCTTAATATCAGAAAAGCAAATGGCCCTGATATGATAAGTAATCTCCTCTTAAAGCATCTAGCAAACAGTATTTCTATCCCCTTATCTGCACTATTTAATAAATCTTTACAAGAGGGAATATTTCCAAAGATATGGAAACAGGCTAATGTTATGCCACTATTCAAAAAAGGTGACAAATCTGATGTTACTAATTATCGACCCATATCGTTGTTAAGTGCTATTAGTAAATTACTTGAAAAAATAGTTTTTAAACACATCTACAATTACTTTCATTTTAACAATTTACTAAATTCCTATCAATCTGGCTTTAGACCTAAATTTTCGACTGTACACCAACTTATTGAGTTATACGACAGCATATTGCAGTCATTAGACAATGGCGAAAGTTCGAGCTTCGTCTTTTGTGACATCTCTAAGGCATTTGATAGAGTAAATCACACTGGCTTACTAAAAAAACTAACTAGTTACGGATTAGATGGTACATTTCTCCATTGGCTTAGCAGTTATATAAGCGACAGGAATCAAGCTGTTTTTGTAAATAACGCTTACTCGTCGACCTTACCGCTTAATTCTGGAGTCCCCCAGGGCTCTGTACTGGGTCCATTTCTATTTCTTGTATACATAAACGATATTCAAGATTCTTTGGACAATAAAGCCAGATTATTTGCCGATGACACCGCCATTGGTTGCACTAAAGCGCGTGTATATGACATAGAAACGTCATTAAACGCTGACTTATTCAAACTAAATTCGTGGTCCAAAGATTGGCTGATAAAATTTAATCCTTCTAAAACAAAAGTGTTGCATTTCAGCAAAACCTCAGAGAACGCCCCAACTTTATATTTTGGTAGTGAACCATTAGATGTTGTAGAAAACCACAAACACCTTGGTGTTACTCTATCCCACGACTGTAAATGGTCCGAACATGTCGATAATATTTGTAAAGCTGCTTCTAAACGTTTAAATATATTAAGAAAATTTAAATATACTTTTAAGCGAAAAACATTAGAAATTATTTACAAATCTTTTATAAGATCCGTTCTTGAATACGCTTGTGAATTGTGGGATTGTTGTAATGTATCTGATCGCGATAAACTTGAAAAAATTCAACTCGAGGCAGCTAGAATTATTACAGGACTCCCGAAATACTCAAGTAAAAAATCTTTATATTATGAAAGTGGTTTAGTTAATTTATCAGAACGCCGCAGGATAAGAAGACTTTCTCTTTTTCACAAAATTATATATAACAATTCTCCACACTATCTTACAGATAAATTAACCGAGCTTTACACGGCAAAACATAACTATTCCCTACGTAACAATGCTGATATCCCTGTTCCGTTTTGTAAAACCACATTATATCAAAAGTCATTTTTCCCACAAACAATAAAAGACTGGAATAACTTACCCGAATCTATAAAATCAATTCCTGATATTAAACACTTTAAATCTAAATTAAATAGTACCAACAATAACAATGTAGCGCCCAGCTTTTTTCACACCAGTGGCAGAAAAGAAAATATTATACATACTAGAATTCGTCATCAGTGTAGCTCGTTAAATTCCGATCTTCATAAAGTTAAATTGATTAATAGCCCTCAGTGTAATTGTGGACATCCAAACGAAAACGCAAATCACTTTCTTTTACAGTGTAACTTTTATAATAGTGAAAGAGCAAAATTAGTTGAATCCTTGACCATTTTTCCTAGGATTAATGTCCACACCCTATTGTGGGGTGACAGCAATTTAACCATCCACCAAAACAACTCATTGTTCGAAAAAGTTTGTACATATATCAAAGCAACTAAACGTTTTAAATGTTGTTTGTAAGCTATGTTCATTTGCACCCTGTTTATTTCTGTTTTTTTTTGTTTATATATCTGTTATTTATTATGTATGTTATGTATATTAGATCTATATTTTTTTCATCTAACAATTCTTCAAGTATAACTGAACTATTATATTAATACAATTTCTAAACATGGAAAGGACGTTTGTAAGTTTTAATAACTTTTGTCCAATCCAATTGTATCACGAATTATTTTTGTTGATGCAATAAAATATGTTTAAACAAACAAAACAAACAGTGTGTGATATAGGTTCGACGATTCAAACAAAATTGGTTACAAATCCGAAAATATAATCTAAATTATTTTAAATTAAATTGAGAAAAATCAAATCAAAAAATTTCTTTCGAACCTAACTCATATTTTGTCTTTACAAATGCGGTTTACAGACCTTTTGGTTCACTTCTCTATTTATCATGTTGCTTGAAGATATGTTATGTAAGAGCTAAATTTGCTTATTATATAAATTATTAATAAGACATCCATTCCCATGGCCATTTAATAATTGGCGAAAATCGAAACTGTACCATTCTACTGTATTAAAGGAGCTAAGTATTTTAAATAATATTCAAAATTAAAAACAACGAATTAGAATTCAATATTGATCAATTTCAATCAATATTGATGTTGTTATGTTGTCGGGTCGTGTACCCTATGGTTCCGGGTGTCATTTTGTATTTAACAAAACGTATCCTATAACACAAAGTGGAAGTAATTAGTAAAGGTTGATTCACAAACGACAAAATAATAATACAAAAAAAGAGTAGAATACACTACGACTGTAGTTCAATTTGAACTGTTTACGTATTTCATGGATCTTAATTGATTAGAAATAACATTATCATTAGAAAGAAATGAATATAAATCATATTACATACATTCATATTATAACATACATTCATATTACCTAAATATGTTCTTTTAGAACCATTTTTGTCTATTTTAAAGTTATAAAATAAAGCTATACCCCCTTTAAGTTATAAATAAATGGCATGTGATGCCGTACATGATGAATACGTAAATAAGTTCCATTACTACATCATAAAAATCCCAAAATTATTCTGTGCTTTATCATTTCACAATCAATGCTCAGAATTAAAATCGAATTAGAGAGGAGGGAACGGTAGTGTCAAATGTACTTCTACAAAAACAATTAAACTTGTCATAGGTCTCAGTTGAGAATTCATTTAGATTCTGACCAGGAATTGTTGTTCAATCAACAATTAATCAAACCCAAATTCTCTTAATTTCATTTTACTTTCTGTCCGGCTTCATTTCAAGGTGTGATATAATTAGAAATTGGTATTCATTACAAACAAAACACAGTATTAACTATTTTAAACTGGGTGGTGAACTCAATTTGTCGGCAAAATATAATTGTCTTTCGAATTAGTAATTTCCGCGGAGTTGCTATTATGTTAAATGGGTAGAAGCAACATGGGTAGAAGAAAAACTGATTTCGTAATGTATATATTATTATAGGAATCATATCTAGACAATGCAATGAAAATCGACCCAAAACTTAATTCTGAGAACAGGAGCAATATTATTGTAGACATATTGACAGGGGCGGCAGTAAAGGAGGGCGTTAGCATTAGGGGTGGGACAAAATAACAAACACAAATCTTCAGAGGTGTATCTTAGGCAAAATTGTTCTATCTCGTTTTTTTTGTCAGGGAATTAGCATTTTTCAAAATGACGGCCATCTTGGATCCAATTTTACCGCCATTTTGGTCAAAAATGGAATTTCGTTGTCGCGTGCAGTAGATATGTGGTCATGTATGTCTTTTAACTTGTTTTCGAGTATGCTGAGTTCAACAAATTATGCTCCAACGTCGAGCAACGGTGGCCACCTTGGTTTTAATACGGCTACCATAAGAAAATGGCATTTTTGGTCGCCAATTTGAAAAATGCCGAATCCCGACCGAAAAAATCGAGATAGAACTAAAATTTTGTCAAAAACGTTTATTTCAATCAATTTTGCCTATGAAACGCCCCTACAGAATTTTCAGATGGTGGAAAAGTACTTATCCGTATTTATATGTGGCCATATATTATAACAATCATTGATTTATAAATAGAAAACCACAGAAATGGTTGTATGGCGCAAAGAATTAGATGCGTGGGACATCACATAGTGGTTTGTATGTAGCAATCACGTTCGGTACACAGTGAAATAACTATCCCTGTATTAATAATGCTATTATTTAAAATCCGTTTCCGATGAATTTCAATACAAAAAAAGCAGTATTGCAAATTAAGTGTATTTTTACAAGTTTTCTGTAGCTGCAACTGAGCTAACTATCGAAGCGCTATCTCTAATTGATAAAGCCACCGAACCGCAGATCTTTTAACAGCTGTGTGTGACAAGTAAAAACTCTGCGCAATTACTTTTTCCGGATATCTAGCTGAATAACACCAACAAACTTTTCATTTAATTTTCTCAACAACGGACAGGTAAATCGCGTAAAAGATTTTCTAAACAGGGGAAATAATTTCTGAGAGATTCCTCCTTCAGACTAAACCAACTTTTTTTAATGTCGATTGTTTATAAGGTTTTTGGTAATGTTAGCTAAAACAACTTTGTAAAACCATCGATTTCGGTTCCCCCATGGAAGTCGCCGATCAGCTAGAGACCTCTCGCAGGGCCAATAGTATTATAAGATTTTTGGTTAGACTGATAGATGGAGTGTGGTGGCATCTGGATTCCGTCTATTCTCTGATCGGACTCCGCTAACCATCTACCGGAGCGTAAATAAAAAGCTGAGTTGTCGTTGGGAGATAAAAGAAAAGTGCGACTTGAGAAAAATGTAATTACATGAAACAATAACAAAATATTTATTGAAAATCTGTGATTTAGAAGGGCTTAATGGCCTCTCGTCTATGAGTTTAAGGCGGTCTAGAGGGAGCAAAGTCAGAAAAAAAATTGTATCTCTCCACTGTGTCGCATTTGAGCTCACATGCATTATAATCTCTGGACCAATGGTTGAAATACATACTCAAAGTATAAATATATCATTAAAAAAAATAACCATCTTTAACTTTGAAACAGCATCTTGAATAAACTGAAGTTGTTACATGTCACATTTCATTGACAAATTTAATGAAACAACTATTCCAGTTACATCATTTTATTGACCAACTTAGGGAATAAAGCAACTAAACCGGTTACATTTCTTTGATGAATTTTAAGTATTGAAAACTGTATATTTAATAAACTAAATTAGTTACGTTTAATTTAACCCCGAATAGACTAAACAGACGAATTTGAAGATTTAAGCCAGCATATGAACTTCATTATTTTTCTTGTACCAGTTTTGCATCCATGATAGAAGCTTAATACTACTCGTCCGATTATTGATTCTTGAGACTGGAATGACGTAATAGCCTTCTTTATCAAACACGTTTTCAACGGTCACATAGCGTTTGACTTGGAAACGTCATGTACAGCGAGAACATCACACTGTCAAAATATTGGTTAGTATGGAGTCAATGTTCTGTTCCATACCACGATCAACACTTTGATTACTGTCCAGTAATGGTAATATAAATCCGTACTACACAGGAAGACAGATTGTTAAAGCTGACAACAGGTGTGAAATGGTGGGATAATTAGCTTCAATGAATATAAGGTTTCAATGACAGCGTCTCGTCAACTTTGCTATACTATAATTAGATATATATATATATATATATATACGTCGTTATCCTAATTTTAATTAATTTCTAAGTATATCTAATGAAGTTGGGCACTGATTGTTCTGAGTAAAGTCTTTTGCTGAAATTGAGCACCGGCTTCATTACGATATGGTTTTAATTAGAAAACGCTTCAAAATACATTAGCCAAACAATGGAAGTGTGACATTTAACGATTTAAATCCATAGCGGTATGGGTATCTAATAGATGTACTTATGGGGATTTTAAAGTCTACAATTTCACAGGATTCTGTACATTTAAGGCTATCTTTTACAATAACAATGCATTAAATACAGACATGGGATTGTTAACCCCAAAACCACACAACAAAATAGTCGAACGTGGTAGCTA
The DNA here is from genome assembly GCA_917208275.1 of Patella pellucida. NCBI lineage: Eukaryota > Metazoa > Mollusca > Gastropoda > Patellidae > Patella > Patella pellucida. Next base: position 37,963,282 of record OU795036.1, read on the forward strand.
AAGACAAAAACGTATGACATAAAACAAGCAATTATATATATATATATATAATATGAATTGTAGTACTAAAAATTTAATTTATGTTCTTATCTGCAATAATTGTCAGAGGTTCTATTTGGGGGAATGTGGCACTGAATTACGTGCACGCGTCCGAGTTCATAGGCAGCAGAGTTTACAAACTAATCCTGTTTTAAAAGTCTCTAAACATTTAAATACTTGTGCTAAGAATTTAAACATTAAATTTAGTATTTTTCCTTTTTACAAAGTCAACATTGACAATACTATCAAGAGACGAAATATGGAAGCACACTTTATTGACCGGTTCAAACCAGATTTAAATGCTTAATTTGTCCCCTCCCCGCCGTATTTAATCTTAATATATATATATTGACACTTTTTACTTCAACAATGGGATTTTAAACCCTGTAATTCTTTATTTCTCTATAATCGGGTTATTAGAGAAGAAGGTGGATATAAATAAGTTTACAACTAAAATTACATAATTCTTCTATTGACATTTAATTAACCTCCTAACTTCTGTATGGTTCTATTGTCAAATTATACCAAGAAGACATGTATATTAATGAAAGGTTAAGTTTTATTATAGCCAGATTACATAATTAGTCTATGAACTTTAATTGATCTAATATATTGACCATTGTCAAACTACATGTACTATGTAGATTAATGTCAAGTCTTGTATTATATACTTTTAACCTTTTGTTGTACGTTACTTAATATTATTTATAATCCTTTATCATGGATACCTATTATTCTAAAAATGTATATATATATGTATCGTAGTTGTAATATTTTGTATACATTATTAATATCTGAAGACGCCCTTAGAAGGCAGATAGCTAGCTTATAATTTAATGTATGTCATAATGAAGTAAAGTGGAAGATTTTCTTACCTGGACGTATTTTTTATTTATTTATGCATTTATCTACCGTAAACAAAGAAGTACTTGTACTTTATCTACTTTAATATATATATATATATATATATATATATATATATGTGCCATATAGACCTAAAAGTCACACGTCTAACAAAATATTATTCCACTGTAGAGCTGAATTACATCATGGAGATCTAACAACTTCTTTATGAATTTTAGGTTCCCATTAAAGCCATTCCCAACCAATTCAAGGCATCGGCCCATTGACATCTGGGACAAATAATTAAATAGACCTTAAATATACGTTTATCATTACTGTCGTTTACTTGGAATATAAACGCTGTCTTTTTGCTTTTCGATGTCCGACACTTCGGGTGTCCCTGTCATTATTAAACGAATCTAGCCTGGATACTACCATTTTGTAAATTTTATCTGCATAATCCTCTACCATATGTAACATTAAGGTTTTTTTTCATAAAAAAAGGAAACAGTTGAACCCTTTGGCGTGTCTTTAAGATGTTATACACTATGTTAATATAATGTAAATCCTTATGGCTATGACATGGTCAGTGTTAAGTCTTTAGTAAGATTAATGAGGAATAGTGAATTCGCGATTTATATAATATGACACTTGCTGTGTTATGTTCATTCTATCCTTTCTACACCAAACTATGAAGATTTAAAGGAACCGTCCCAGATAAACTGGTTGATGCCATTAATCCGTTTTTCAAGTCCCCTGTAAATTCTAAAGCTATGTGATACCAAGGGGATAGCAGCTATTACGTCTCGACAACTACGTTTGTAGATCCTTCGGGTCTGTTGCGTTTACCATTTCATAAGGAAAAAATCCACTCCCTAACCTTAGTTACCTAACGCTGTTAAACAATTCTAGTGCTTATTTACAACGGTTCTATTCTTTGAGATGAAACATTCACACTATGTAAACAATTTGTTAATTTCTTCACATTTCGGCGTATATATTGCGCACACAAATCAACGCATACTGGCATAATATTATGTGACTTTGCATTTAAATCTAACCGCAGAAGTGACACGGATTTCCCATAACTTATTCTCCAAAGAATAGAGATAAACGCGCGATTTACGCCAAAAGGCACAGGTGAGAGTGCTATTAACATATCTAAATAAACATAGTTGTCTATGGTACCTTTTGTCCAAATCTTTGAAAGTTTGATGAGCCAGCCAGACAGCTTCCGGTTATACATGTACTTTTAAAATACTTATTGAAACTGCTATTGACCCAACGTAGCTTAAGCGCTGAATATAAAAATAATATAGTGTAGATGTTGCTTTTCAAGAAGGTAATTTAGAAAATTGACATATGGACATATGTATCATCCTATATTACATTAACGTGTTATAAGAATTATTTAACAGACAAAACATATAACCCATTGGATTGCCGTAACATTTCAAGCTCTTGTCACACTTCAGCCTTTCAAATGGATATTCTAAATACTTTTTTTTGTGTAAGTTTGAAAATTAAGGAAAACAATAAAATAAATGTATAGAAAAACTGATCGTCTATTTAGATGAACATAATATATTTATTGCATTTAAAGCTTTTTTCCCCAGTGAACACATAAGTTAATCGTTTTATTTTCTCGATTTCAGACTTATTTAAATTTGCCAGCAGTTTGTGAGGTACTTTAGTTGCATATTTACATTTTACATGTATCTTATTTGGACTTTTTTTCGTGGAAACTCTCAAACCTGATAAATCAAATTTACACGCAAATGTTCAAACCTTATTTAAGAAAATTTAGATATAGAGATGCGTATATGCCTAGTCTTTATTTATACTTATAAAATTCAACGGAGATTGCATTTATTACAAAGATTGGATCATAATTAAGGCTTCTAAGGTGCTAACACAATTTAGGAATAACTCGAGAAGTCTTTACAGCAACGCTCATACAATGGCCATATAATTATATAATTATGGTAAACAACCAAAGGGGGATAATTATGTACGTTACTGTCTAAAATAATGAAGGTCAATTGGAATGTTGCATTTCATTGAGACAACATACATATTTAAAGAAAAAAAAAAAACAGCAAAAAAACCCAACTTGGAGTATAGTTACATTACACCAAGCCCTTGATAATTAGCATTTTAAATACGAGAAACTCGTTGAAACAAAACAACAGCTTTTTCACGCATACTTTTGTAAAAAAAAAACCACTACCGTGTGATTTGAAGAACAGGATTTAGCACTTTTAAATTGGGTCATATGAACTCTTGGTGAATTACTTTACAAAAATATAGATATTTTCTACTAGGAATTTAATTCAAGAGATAAAAGTACACTCGCTGTAAATTGATATCGTCGACTACATGTGAATGTAGTTTGGATTTCCTTGTTTAATGTAACCGATAGAAATGAAAATATTCTTTTCAAGTTGACAGAATAAACACGCAAAAAACTCTTATCAGCGATATTAAAAAGTTAACCATATCTGGAAGCGATTAAAAAGTACACGACAATATTTAGTTCATAATTTCGAGCTATGAGATTTAGCGTAGATAATCTTAGTTATGGTTCACAAATGGAAATTATATTAAGAGAAACACCCTTCCAGATTTCTGATACGGTTCAAGTCAATTTGTTCTCTAACCGATATAAATATACATTAAGTCTACATCGTTTCACTCAAGGTCGTTGGTGGGTCAGTATGACCCCTTCGAGTAATTTCATTCAGCTTTAATATGTGGTTAGCACAACATTGAAGTCTTTTACTTTTATGGAGGAAATCTAGACGGTCGCCACATCAAATAAACCCCTTACAACATTACAACCGGTAAACTTGTACTGGAGTTTGCCATGTGGCTCATCAGATTCGCTAGCCTGGGGGTCGGGTGTTCGATCCCTGCATTGGCCGAGAAAGTTCATCTCGATTTTCCGGCGTGATTTCCCCTTGTCAGTAATCCAGAAGGAGGTCGTTCGGAATTCGATATAACAGTAGGCCGTAGCGCAGCTGCCCGGGCAAAATTTCCCTCATAGCACACTGTATGGCTTATGCCCACTTCCATTAGCACAGGTTAGGTGCATAATAGTAGGACGTTAAACCCCATTTCATCATCAGATTTGGATGCAATAGTGACAGCTCATAAAGTACGTGTGCTTGTAGCTGCATCAGGGATGGCTTAGAATAATATACAGTATTTTGCGCTTGTGCTGTCACAGGTTGCAGCCAGAAACACGACTACAGGATTAAACTGGGTATTACCTAGTTTTGTTGAAGTTATGTTCCTGTTTTGGGAGTAGAATTCTTTTTTAAATGTTCAACAATCAGCTGCTTGTGTCTCCCTTTTCAGGACCGACTCTTGTGACCCTGAATGCCCTGATAGGGATGTATGTGGTATTATCATAAGCCTATATGTCCAGAAATGCTTAGTTTGTCTCTAGATATAGTTTGGTTTGGTGAAATAATTGCCTTCAACCGCCGCTAACTAGTTAAAGGGCCATACTGTCTGGTATGTTTGATTTTAATATCATCTAATCACCCCATAACATTATAAACGATTTCAGTGTATTCCTTGACCACAGAAACCTACGGTTAGACACCAAAATTATCACCCCAGAATAAATACTATGGGAGCTATAGGGGATTATTTGATTTGACGGCCGTTTTCGGCGCCATCTTGAATTTTTCAAAACACTTAAAAGTGACCGTGGTTCACCCGCCAGATTCTGAAAGAGGCCACCCTAGGCTACTAAAATCAATCATAAAAGAAACTTTGTATATAATTTCCAGGTTCACTCGAAAATAAGGTTTTTCGACCGGACTTATACCAGTATTTAAAAAATGTGAAGAAAATAAATGGTTCTATTAAAGATGGATTATGTAAGAGCTAAATCTTTCTATTACAGATATTTTTTCTGGCTTCAAATGCTATTTAATTTATTTTTTTAGAGATTTCTTCAAGCCCTTTGGACCATGAGATGGCCGAGGTATTTAATAATTTAACGTTTAAATGCGGCAACACTTTATACCGGAAAACACCGGAAAATACCAGAAAACAAGGAAAATCTTCCGGAAAACACCATTTTATACTAAATGCCGGAAAACACCGGAAAAACACTAAATAACGCAAAACACACTAAATACCGCAAAACTCCCTAAATAGGTATCACAGAGCCTGGTCTTCTTGAAAACAATGGAAAACCCTAACCCTATCTAAATCATACCTTATGTATCATGAACCTTACAACCTACTTTTCATCAGGTTTTTTTTATTAAACATACATTATGCACGAACTAAATGTGTGCATTGAAGGCATTTCTCTAGGCCTTAAATGTTATCTAAATTATTATTTTGATAATAATTAAGTTTTCAAGACTGTGATATTTAGGGGATTTGAATACGTGTGATGGATGATTTGACGTAAAAATGCATAATCCAAACATTGTTTATTATCGTAACAATGGTAGTAATGACGGACGAGAAAAGCCCAAATTTGACTCGTTAATATCTCGGTTCACTTCTTATCTAATCTTTACATAATGCCCCTTTAAGTAGAGTTATATTTATTCAAACGGCAAGAACCGAAATCACGCTACATCGTTTTTTTCTAGTTTTATAATAACAATTTGTATATGCTTTTTGAACTTAATGTGGTTAATTTATAATTTGCCTGACTTTTAACTATAGATTTCTGTCATAATACATCCCTTGCTGCTTAACGCGAGATTGGTTTTTAAAATTTCGTCAGCAGTCGATCAAATTTGCATAGTTGCAAATTGCCAAATGTAACCTTGAAAAAGATCGACAAAAAAAAGAAGAAAGAAAACTGACACGAAATGAAATAATTAAAGCGACCATGTGATTTTTTGAGGTGACAAAAAATCGTGAAATTGGATTGCAAATGTACTTTTAATATCTACAACTGCAAAAGCAAAATATCTTTTTAAGCACTTTTGTCAAAAACTTCATGAAATTAAAGATGCATGCGTGTAGTGTAACTGGCGGTACCAGATCTTGTAGTAGTTGTTCATTGGAAAGGGTATAAATATAATCACGATTAACACATAAATTTGGCCAATTTACTAAATAAATGCAGAAAATAAAATCGCTTAAATCTCGGTTAAGAGCGGATCAATTTGACTGAAATTCCCTTTCCATTATTTAGTTTTTAAATATTATAGTGAGACTGCCAGCTCTAATTTCCAGTAGTGTATCTTTCCTGCTTGGTCAGGGTTCTTTTCTGTCTTGGTCCGGTTTGTCTGTTCACCAGCTGACGCACCCCCTTTTAATCCCAGTTTAACCAGACGTCACACTTAATCATTTATCTTTTTGTAAAGCATCGGACAATCAAGCTGTTTATTTGTATTTTGCATAAGCAATGAATGCTGATTAGGCAAAGCTATCGTGCCCAAAAGCATTGTCCAATCAAATTACTTTCCACAGCTCACCCTACGATTAAAATGCTTTTCGTCGAACCTCGGTCAAGTCATTTACCCACGAAACACCTTAATCAAGTTTGAACATTCTAGCTCAATAGAAGCAGCGTTATTCTGTCCCAAAACGTGTGACAGACTTACGAACCCACTTCAATTGTGCCTTGCTTTCTTTAAAAGGCGTGATAAAACAAAAGACACTCGATACTACGTTTCATTCGTTTTTATTCACATTTTCCTGCTAGAAAATCTCAAAAACATACATGCTACCATTGGAAACACAATCATAAATACATCAATATTCACGATTGGCAACATGAGCGAAATGATCATATAGCCACGTTCACATGGTTAGATTCTTTTCTAGAGCACTTCTAATTTAAAAAACCCAACTCGAATCGTGAATAATATACAAAACACAAGTGCTAAATAAGAAAATGGCAAGTAAAATTGAAATGAAATTTTTCTTTATTATACCACACAAAAAAATATTCTTTCCTAACTATTATCTTTTCTCGATCATGGTTCAGCTAAAAATACGATCATAAATATATCACAGTGACATGTTTGTAGATGACAAAAACAAACTTTAAATACACAATTACCACAATTATATATAAAAACGTGTGCAGCAAACGATTACAATAAAGTAGATTTTGCATACTTTAAACTAGAAAAAACTAAAGAAGTGTCCTTGCCAAAAGCGCCGTTGTGCAGCAAAAAAATAATCGATTTTACATTTACTTCGCTGGTGACCGAATTCGAATTAGACTGTATGTAAAATTTGAGAAAAACATGCCAAACGGTGCCTAGGGTATATTCGTATACATGACAACCTATACAGGTTTCAATTCCAAAGTTTCTAGAAGACGCCCGTGAAAAATAGTTCCTCTATGTAGGCAAATGCATAGATTTTCGACAATTAGGTTAATCTAAGATTATCTATACTTATATTAATTATATTGATCAAAGTGAATACCAGATTTAATAATAATGAATGCACCGAGCACGCCCTTAAATGTACATTAATTCCCTGTGCAACGTATACGTTAATTTGAGGGATATAATTCTGATCGATATTAATAATCATTTCAAGCAAGACGATGTGAAACATAAAATCACTCATAAAAATGGCAACTGATAGTGGTATTAGGGTCAAATTATTTGTGAAACTAGGCCGTCTGTAGAAATAAATCATTATCGCGTGAATGATGTTTTAATAACAAGAATGTTTATTTAGCAGTGTAGGCCTACTTACTGTATTGTAAAACGAGATTTTGCCTTTCAATCTTCAGATAGCTGCAGCCATATTGTGATGGGAGTTTTTTAATATGATTTGTAAAAAAAAAACCACCAAAAAACCCCATAAAGTTTATCCATAGGATCTTCAGCTTATGTGTAGGCCCAGACATAATTATTTTAACGAATAACATAGATAGCCATGCGACAAAACATAGGTAAAAAACCAGCCCTATACTCGTGAGGGTATAATAGAAAATGTCCAGGATGGTGTGTTGCTACCATCTCATCTGAACAATTTCAATGAGAGAGACCATGGGATTTGGCAGGCAAAGTCACTGACGTACAAGACTGGGGATCCAAATCACACCACAAACCTTATGACCTAAAGCGCACGCGTTGGACAAATCGGTCATGCATTGAAGGTTCATCTTATAACTGGACACAGTACATTGCGTTTATCCAATGGATACGTTCCAAGTCAAACTATTCCATCAAGTTTACAGGTGCATGGGGACAGGAAGGCAATTTGAATTATTAATATGTTACACTTGATCTATTAATATTAAATAAATATGTGATTTTTCAAAAATTTTAAGTTTCTTTTTTTTTTTTCATATTTTCAAAAATTTTTATCTTATGTTTCTCTATATTTAATGCTTAATGATATAATATTTATTATCAAACATGTAATTCACATTTAAAAAAAAAAATACCCTCTGATGTATGAATAAAAGAGAAAGGTAAGACACTTTAATTTGCTGTTGACGTTTTTTTCCCCGAGAGGTACCTCTGTCGCTATTAACTTCAAAATCGTGAATAAAACTGGCTTACCATACAAATTAGCCATCCAGTTCCTTTCTATATATATTTCTTTGGATAAAAACACACATTTCAGATTTTTAAAATAATGTTAAGTCAGTTTATTTGACATTTATCGCTCGAGTATTTTTACATTTCCTTGATATTTTTTACATGTTGAGTAGAAATGAAGGAAGTAGTAATAAGGGAGACAACTCTGTCAACTGCCAAGAATTAACCGGCATTCGACGAAGGTGGCCCGAATGAAAAAAATGGGAAAATCACAGGTGCATGCGAAAAGGGATATTATAAAACATTGTGGCAATAACTATCCGTGGGGGAAATAAATGAATGTCAAACAAATGCGTTTAATTTCGTGTCAAATGGACACAACTTGAGCATTTTTCATTCGGAACACATATTCGTAATGCCGATCCATTCGGGCCAGTTGCCACAGTTGTCTCCCTTATTACTACTTCCGTCATTTCTACTTAACATGTTCAAAATGTGGATGAATTTTAAAAAAACTTGAGTGATTTATGGCAAATAAACTGGCTTAGAATTTTTTTTAAAATTTGAAATATGTTTTTGTCGAAAGGAATATATATCGAAAGGAACCAAGTGGTTGATTTGTAAGGCAAGACAATTTTATTCACGATTTTTAATTAAATAGCGACAGAGGTATCTCACGGAGAAAAAAAAAAATCTCGACAGCAAAGTGTCTTACCTTTCTCTTTTAGTAATACATCAGAGGGTATTTTTTTATATAAAATGTGAATTACATGTTTGATAGTAAATATTATGTCATTAAGCATTAAATATAGAACAAATAAAAGTAAAACATTTGAAAATGTAAAGAAAAAAAAAAGAAACTCAAAATTTTTGAAAAATCACATAAGTGACAAAGTGTAGAATATTAATGATTCAAATTGCCTTCCTGTCCCCATGTACCTGTGATCAAGTTTGGCCATTTTTGGACCAGTAACTGTTCCTCAAGCGCTACGCTTGTTATTGTTGGTGTATGTCTTTGGAGGTGGTGGGGCGGGCTTTTCGAAAAAGGCCTAAGGAGTAAGACTCCATCTATTCTGAAACATGTATGTATTGGTGTGTTCGTTTTGCCAAATTGTCAAACATGTGTCTTTTCGATCACGATCGAATGCTTAGTTATAATTTAGCAATGGATTTTAACGTCCTACTGTTCATCCAGATTTTTCGGCGTGGTTTCCCCTTGTCAGTGATACAGGATACATTCGCGTGCACGTGAAATATCCCTTGGCAGTTGGCATTGGATATAAGAGTAGGCCGTAGCGCCGCTGCCCGGGCAAAATATTCCCCATAGCACACTGTATGGCGTATGCCCGTCTTCATTAGCCCAGTTTAAGAGCAGAACAGTAGACGGTAAACCCTATTTCATTTCAGAACCCTGGGGAGCCCTAAGAAAGATATTATCGAAGAAACCCCCTTTGTAAATTTAATCTGTTGGTGCTAATTCGAAACTATTAAAACATTGAAAGCTTTTCGTGATTTTCTAGCTGATAATAATTATCTGTAATTTGCAAATTGAAAATATAATCTGACTTGTGTTCTATCATGGGATCCCTTCAGTTACTCTACCAATCGCTAGTGTTTATAATTCAACCTTACTATCCTATAGTCATTAACTGATTAACCCTGCCAGAGGAGGTAACTATATATTGACTACAGCTCTCCAAGCAAGACTATAAATCACAATTTATAGAAATTATAAACACACCAAATAGCCCGTGATTTAATAACCTATTGTCTGGTCGACTGTATTAAAATACTTAATGTTCATATATAATATGCAGCAGCAACATTAGATAATCAAGATCCAAATAATTGAAATAATCGAAGTTCACATACGAAACACCAAGCAAGCACGGCTCCAGACATCCTTAAATGCACCAATAAACGTAAATTCGTGTAAATATATACTATCATATTCGTATATTCCCGATATACAACTTTATGTCATCTTATCTCTTTGTTGGAAATAAATGTACACAAAATGATCAGTTTGTTGAAAAAATCATATCACTTCATCACATGGTTGGGATGAGACAATCATGCTAAACCATCTCTTTGTTAACAAAATCATGTCAACCCATCACTTTGTTGACGAAAACAATGTCTACTTATCACTAAATGCGACCTGTATGCGTTACGAAACGCTATTAAAGTTCCAAATTTTCATGTTATTTTTTTAGAATTAAAATGAAGCCTTAACATAGATGGTATCCATGAACAGTCCTATCTTGTTACAGAATAATCTTATAATTCTATAATTCACGATTGCCAGCTGAGAAATTGGCAAAAATATCATTTACAACTTCAAATTCAAATGTTTGAAGGAAGCTAATGCATGAGAGGCAACGGGAAAACAAGGGAGATACTTGTGTTATTATTTTCTGTGTTAATGATTTTTGAGGGTGGGAAATAATGCCCATGGTTTTATAATAGAGAGTTGATAACCTAATGAGCAAAAGACATGGAAATAATTAGGGTTTGACTTTCTTAGAAAATATGAAATTCTCGCTTTAAATAACATAGTACACTGTAAAAAATATATATCTGTTTTTCAGAACCAACTTTTTGTTTTTTAAAGGAAATTCTCCGTATTATGACAGAAATATCTGTGATTTTTTACCATAAAATCTGTTGTTTTAGTTGCTTTTCTGTCTTTGGACAGACACGTCCGTATTTTTAAATACTTTTCCGTAAATTAACTGATAGAAACTGTTTTTTAACAATATAAATTACATTATTAATCAAAAGACTTGTAATATTACAGAAAAACTTGCATATTAACGGCACTGTTCTGTTAATTCACATTGTTATACTGTTGGATTCGGTTAACGCATGCGCTTCACAGACTTAACTTATGGCGGTGAATGTTTGAATGTGCACTGACGGCGTAGAATAGCGAATAGACGGAAATCAACACTAACAATATGTATGTGTGAAGTCAAATCTACAGCATAAGTAGATATTGCGTATGTTATTGGATTTAAAGACACAACCTCGGTACTGTCTGTTTAGTTTGATGTTTTTGTTATGTTTCGAATCAATGATCAATACACATAGTAGCCATGCAAATGCATGTTGTTTGTGAATTTGAAATCGACCATGAAATTTGAAGCCATGCACGATTTCTTGCTCTTAATTTCTGTTCATTTTTAATATTTTTGTACATTCATATTTAACCAAAATAATTCTGTTAAAAAAAGAAGAAAATACGTCTTAATCACTGTTAAAAATAATTCTGTAAAAAAACCAGAAAAGTTCTGGCAGCAGATTTACCAGATTTTTTCCTGTAATTTTACAGAAATATGCTTCTATAAAGAAACAGAAAAATTATAGGAAAAAATCTGTTAAATCTGTTAACAGTGTAGTTAAATATGGAAGGGTATCGATGTCAATATTAAATGCTGTGCTTAAATGTCTTTTCCATTGATTACGTGTGAAAAGTACAATGTACAAAGACCTAATACCGGTAATGATAAAGTAAAAATACCTCTCAGGCCAAAGTTAAATGTAAAACAGCAAATGTAATGTGTCAAATGACAAATGTCTTATTGCAAAATGCTGTTTTTTTGAAGATTTCTACATATTAACATTTCTCTCCTTACTCTTTACATTTGCGCTCTGCCACATCTCATTTGTCCTTGACGCTTTCAACATAGCATCTTGCGCAGAGCACTTTGTCAATATGCAAATGTTGAATACCACGAGTCTCATTAACATAGGGGCCATCCATAAAGTACGTACGCTCAACATGGGTAAAATTCAGACCCCCTCCCCCACTGTACGCTCCTGTACGTACGTTTTGCCAATGAATTTACGCACCTGTACGTTTTTGGCGTGACCTCCCCCCCCTCCACCCTTCAAGCGTACGTACTTTATGGATGGCCCCATACGGAAACGACCGATCTTTCTCGAAACAAAAAATATAAATTTTTATAGTCAAATTCTGCATGTCTGACAGGTTGACAGCATGAATTTAGACAATGCAGTATCCCTGTAACCTGGGTATCATTTAATCTTGTGTATCTAGCACTTTCGTTTTATATCAAATCTTTGTTTTAAAAAAAGTAAAAACTGTTTAAAATCACCATAAATCCATAAATTTGTTCTTCTGTCCAGTTTAAAGCCGACCATTTAATTTTGATAATGAGTGTCCATTTTATAAGTGTTTAATTTCTTAATCACGAATAAACAACCAAATTGATTAATGATGTATAAACATTAATTTTTGAACTGTCGTCAGAAAATTAAATACTTGTAAATTGGACACTCATTATCAAAATAGAATGGTCAGCTTTAAACTGAACAGAAGTAAAAATTAAACAATTTGGGGATTTTAAACGATTTTTAAACAAAGATTTGATATTAAACGAATATGAAAGAAATTAGTGTAAGATACACAAGATTAAATGATACCTGGGTTACAGTATATATTGTGAAATGTCTTTTTATTTCAAAGCAAAACTTCTGTCAGATTCTAAACATTCTGTCAGATTCTAAACATTCAATCACATTCTGGTTGCCTCAACATCTGCCTTTATGAATATGATAATGCAATACATTGTGAAATGCCTCATTTGGAATAAATGTTATGATTTCCATTAAAATTCACTTTTATTTGATTAAATTATTTATGAATTGTTAGAGTGTTGAACATGCTAAAAGGAAATGGGTTTAACGTCCCACTTTCCTGCACCAACTAGGCTAATGACGAGGGGAACGTACTAAAGAGAAAGGATACTCCATCTAATGCATAGTTACATCTGATTATTTGCTGTCAATTGGTCTTACAATCTAAACGACAATTCAAATTGATCGATTGGTTGGATCTGTGTATTACATTACAGATCAAAAGCATGATATGAATAGGTTAATAATGTGAAAGATCAGGAATATCAGAATATGAAATTCAACAAGAGCATTGCTAACGCTGCAATAATATACGTCCACATTCTATCTTTAATTGATAAGGTACTTTTTAAAAAGAAGGGAATGAAATAAATATGAAATGGCTGTAATATGACTCGAGGCAAGGCATTGGGTTTGTTTTGCCAACTTTACAGACAAAATACTATCAAAAAAGTGGTCGTGACACTGTCCAGTAGGTCGAGGCAAGCACCAAAATATATATTTGCTGTCTTTACAGTATAAGGAATAAAATATGCTAAGTTCCAGGATGATCCATTCAGAATTGCAGCCTGTAGACGATAAATACAAAAAACGAGTGTGGCTCTGCCCCTGGAGTTGGATATTGAACAATATAAAAAGGATACATGTATGTACCACGCTGTTATTGAAATGACATCATTAGTTGCGGTCCTTTAGCATAAGGAATACGTATTCTAAGTTCTAAATGATCCATTCAGAATTGCAGCCTGTAGACGATAAATACAAAAAATTAGTATGGCTCTGCCCCTGGAATTGGATATGGAACAATATAAATAGGATAGGTACCACGCTGTTATTGAAATGACATCAATAGTTTCCGTCCTTTAGTATAAGGAATAAGTATTCTAAGTTCCAAAATAATCCATTATGAATTTGGCCTTCGAGCGCTAAAGGCAAAAATTGGGAGTGGCTCTGTCCCTGGGGGTCGGGGCTTCACCAAAATCAGTAGTTGACACCTTAGGCTATAAGGAATGCATATGCCATGACCAAGTTGATCCATTCAGAATTCAGGGCATGTAAATAGTAAACACAAAAATTTGGCCTGGCTCTGCCCCTGGGGATCGATGCATGTAATTGTCGCCCTTAGGCTATATAAATATATATCCTAAGTTCACAGACAATTTATTAGGAATCGTGGCCTGTAGGTACCTCACAGAGACACCAAGATAAATGGGTGTAGCTCTGCCTCTGGGGGTTGGACAATCACCAAAAAACAATAGGGACATCTTTAGGGTATAAGCAATATGTATGCAAAGATTCAAAATTATCTTTTAATAAAGTCTTTTATAACGTCGCACCACATGAAACTTGAAAGTTGGTTATTTAGAGTTAGTTGACTCTCCCAGGAACTGTTATATCTACGTCATTTCTATAATTAAATTTTCAAAAATATCAATTAAATGTTAAATAATTCAAGTCAAAAATTTCTAGGATATCATGCTCATATTTTTAGAAGTTATATTTTCCTTTTACCATAACAAATATATTAAATAAATAATTTAAAAAGAAAAACACCTGACGGGCGCCTTAACTGAGTTGTCTTTTCTTGGGAGAATTATTAATATTTCTTGTTTCAAGAAAGATCTGTCGTTTCCGTATGTTAATAAGTCACGTGGTATTTAATATTTGCATATTGACAAAGTGCTCTGCGCAAGATGCTATGTTTAAAACGAAAAGGACAAATGAGATGTGGCAGAGCGCAAATGTAAAGAGTAATGAGAGAAATGTTAATAACCCAGCATTTTGCAATAAAACATTTGTCATTTGACACATTTCATTTGCTGTTTTACATTTAACTTTGGCCTTAGAGGTATTTTGACTTTATCATTACCGGTATTAGGTCTTTGTACATTGTACTTTTCACACGTCATCAATGGAAAAGACATTTAAGCACAGCATTTAATATTGACATCGATACCCTTCAATAGTTAAACCCTGTGTTGTGTTGTGTTATGAATTGTTAGCCGTATTTCTTCTACATGTTATTTAAAGAATGTATCACTATGATGACAAAACCATGTCAACTTTGAAAAGCTCTTGCTAACTTATAGTCAACATAATTATGGCAACATATCACACACCATTATCATTCCATGTCAGCTCAATCACAAACAACACCATGACATATTTCATCACTTTGTAGGTAATAGCATGGTTATAAAACAGTAAAAAATAATGACAAGCATAGTGGTAACTTAATATTACCCAACGGACTCAATTAATGCACATAAAACCAGAAACAGTGTGCACGTGGTATCAACAATTAATTCCAAAGTAAATCCAGATATGTTATTGTTAGCTAAGTGATCTTTAAATCAGACTAAAACAGTCATAAAGGCATCATGGACATCAGTCATAAATATTTGAGAATCAAGTTATTAGGTTGATAGCATCATAGGCCTACTAATAAGGACAACCCACTAGAGTATTATATTTGTAATCAGTTGAAAATCGCCGTTTAACTATGCATGGGCAGCTTCGTATTCTTTATTTGGTTCTCGCACGCGTTCGATTGTTCAGGCGTTCACAGAGACTGGCACATGACTGTTAAGCAGTAAAAAGTTGCCCAGTAAAATTGACTGGGGCCGATTTTATTTTTGACAAGGATTCAATAGGTCGGTTCCTGAACGTACGTTCAGAACTGAACTAGTCCAAAGCAAACTGGAGCCGTTTTTTTTTTAGGCCAATCCGTTCAGATGGCCAAGATAAACCAGTTTAAAACAATAAGCCTTCGCGAAGACAGGTCACAAAGTTAAACTGGTTTAACGATCTCTGGGGTTTTTAATGAAATGAAATGGGGTTTAACGTCCTACTGTTTTGCTCCTCACTGGAGTTTATACACCAGTTCAACTTAAGCGTCTGGGCGGGCTATGTCTATTAACTAAAAAAACACCAAACAAGTTACTTAAGATCCATATTGATAACAGCATACCAAGAAAGACAACCCCAGTTCATCAATTAAAAATATAAACAAATTGCTTTAGATCCATATTGATAATATCAGACCAATAAAGACATGAATACAAATGTTATCAGAGTAAATCCCTGTACATTGAAATTAGATTAGATTACATATATTTATATACTCGTCAGGGAAGATTTGTTTTTTTTATATCACTCGAATGATATGATGTTTTTATTGTTTATAAACAGTAGGTGTTAAGCCACACTGATCAGCAGTGAATATTCGCTAGGCCGCTACAGTCACTGATAAGGATGACATCGATGCAACTTAATGAGTCCCCAATATTAAGTTTTTTCCCTCGACAAATTAAATTCTAAAATGAAATTTTAGGTTAAACATATTTCCTAGTTAGTGTAAATGCGTATTAAAATGAGTAAAATGCACCATTCTGCCCGAACCAGTTACGTCTTATGTAAACAATGCACGTGTCATTGAGCCAATGATTGACACCGCGTGATGTGATTGCACGTGTTGAAGACAGTCATCTTTAACCGAGATATTATTCTGTGGTAATTCTCCGTGAAACAGGTTGGTGTTAAGCATTGAATTAGGTACGCATACTTACTTTTAAAGTAAATGGGTCAACCATTCACCAGTATTATAGCAACGTGCAGTGATTTAGGCACAAGTATCTGCTAACCATCACTCTTTAATTAACTAACACCATATTAAGTAAAAAAAGGTTTATGGCACCACCAGGAAAATAAAGAAGGAAACGTGGACACCAGATGCTTGTCTGGCAAGTTATTTTAGTTACTTTATGTTTACGGGAGATCAATTTTTAGCACGTTTCCATTTTATCTTGTAATTTCATACGGCCACCTTTATTGTGACTTAATGTCTACCTCATAATTAATTCATATCATAAATCATAATGTAATCATTGTATGGGTTTACATGCCGGGACTCCGGGGAATACCAGCTACAGATCAATCACTACTCGCTATTAGTAATAAGATTTATTATAATAAAACCTGATAGAATCTTCTACACAACAGGCTCATATTTCAAACACCATATTGGACACGTTCTGCTAAAAATGATAAAATGCCCCAAGGACTTGATCTTAATGTTTGTTTAAGGCATCAGTGTATGCGATTAGGGTTACCTTTTTAATGAAGCAGGTGATGTTACAAATTTTAACTCGTAATCTACAATTTTATACACTTGATTTGACAATATATCAACACACGATTCTTTTTAGTTATTTTTTTTCGTCAGAGATGTCATAGCACATGTTTTTTTTAGCCTTTTTTTTTAGTGAATTCCCCATAAAAAGAAGTGGTGTCAGGTGTTCTAAAACAGTAAAAAGTTATATAAATTGGTTTCAATATTTTATCCAGAAATATCCATTTCTTCTCCTATAGACTGTCGATTCTTTGGGCAAAAACTTGGTTTTAATCCCCATGGGAGTATAACAGGAATCTGTGACTTCCAATAGAACTATTTCATTAATCATCACATGAATTCATACCAGCTCCTGCAACCAAGGTCTTCGATAAATACAGTTTGTTGTCATAAAAAAATCAAGCGAGAAATGCCGTATAATATTGCCATATTCTATCGGAATTGGCTACTCGACATTTCTTAAAATATAAATTATGCAGTTTCGCCTTTGGTATTGAAGTAATAAATTGGAAGGCGAGAGGATACACCGGGACAATTATTCTGATCAATCATATTCACAGAGTAATAGCTTTTCCTGTAAACGGTTGCTGATCTGAAGATAGCGTATCGGTAGGACGCTTCCTACTCATATTAATGATTGATAAGTCAGGATAACATTCCTATTCATATGGGTGTATTTATTAACCCCCCTTCCTACATTGACTGCACTTGTGTCTTCACCTTTACCAATTTCTCTCAAGTAGCAATTAAACTGAAGATATTCCATGCTTATCCAAGAAGTGGATCTGCTACTCTGCCAGCAATATGTTTTTTTGGACATTCTTTATTTCAGAATATTATTTTTCGAAATAATTTCCGAAGCCTCAAGAGTATATTGTGTAAACAGTTGTGGGTGGTATTTCCCAACGAACTTAGAAATATTGTTTCTATTTCCATAATGCAAACAATTATTGCATTTATCTTCCATTATTGTCAGTGTACATATTGATTTTATGTTTTGCAAACACAATTAGATATTTGATTAAGTTATGGAAATCGGAATATCAGGTCAATGGATACATGATATAAAGGTGAAAATAAACAACAGTGTAGTAACAACAGCCAAGCTTCATTGAACTTGAAATATTTCAACTTGATGCACTGAATTATGGAATGGTATCGCTGCCAATATATTAAATGCTCTGCGACAATGTCGTTTCCATTGATTATATGTAAAAAGTACAATACTTTTTACATATAATCAATGGAAAAGACATTGTAGGAGAGCTATCAATACCCTTCCATACTGAATTTATTGGACGTTGAAGAAGGCCATTGTTTTGATGCCAGAAGACTTTACAGATTACATGACCTATTACGACAATTCAATCACTAATTAATAAAACAAAGGGATAAGTTTTTTTTTTAAAAATAAAACATTCTATCAACACAATAATTTGAATTTAAAGGGACTGTATCGAATAGAACATAGCCTGAAAAATAAAAGTCCGAGTACGTATGGAATTTTAACGCCAAAATATAGAAGACTGGTGTATATAATCTGACTCAAAATTTCAGCTCAAAATATTGAGTCGTTTGGACGTGAGCGTTAAAACAGCTTATCAGGACACGTAACCCTTCTAAGATTTCGGGTCAATTCTTTCGTTGGGTGACCCGATAATCGATTCCCGTTCCTTTAGAGGTCTACATGGTGAATGGTCCATGTTCTGTACTTGATAACAAAAGGTAAATTTCACCGACACATTATTTTTATAAACTCTGGTTTTATCAAATCACCGCATAATACAGTTTGGGACACCGGACTCCGTTTCAAGATGAAGACTGTGGTTTTAATTTGTTTGAAAACATATCACATATATTAAGTTAGTTGCTCGGCCCTAAGGTAGGGATCTTAGTGGATTTTAACACAATATAGAGTTTTATTCTCAAAAACATTATCGGGATTGACCCTTTAAAACAATTGTTGAAACGTGCGCAATGCGGTAAACATAATGTTTCACATCTGGGCCGGGTTGGTGTTATTGCTGAAAAATGAAAAAGTCCCAGAAGTTCCTATTGGCCCACGTCGATATTCTAGATTTGAGTCGGAGTCTCATACGCGAATGGAGTGTATTGTGACGGCTGATTGTGTCGCGTAATAAAGTGATATTTTAGTCTTATCCCGCAGTAAAGGCAACATTAAGGCGCTGGTACACTAATCAGGATGTTTCGAGATACTCAGGATTTTCAAATGCGGTTCTTCTTGTCTGTGGTGTATAAGAGCAGGCTAGTCGTTTGGATGGGACGATAAACCGAGACCACGTGTACTCGTTGGCGTGCACGTATAATAAGTCCCAATAGTTGGAATTCAAAATAATATCGCCAAGGAATGGTGTAGGGGTAATGGAGGCATATATAGGTCTTTAATAGATACGGCTGCCCAGTAATATGCAACTCGTAAAATAGTTTCCCCCGTAGTGTCTTATATATTAGTAGTTGGTGAGTCAAAAGAATCTAACTTTAAAAAAACAGTGCTGGATGTTTACAATGATACACCCGAAACCAAAACTCATTTTTAATATAAAATGTTGATTTAAGTAAAGCACACAATGGTTAACATATCTAAATTTATTCCTGTTATGCAGGATCACATTTTATGGTCCTAAATGATTAGAGATGGGAACAATGGCGTATATTGCTTTTATATCCAATGTAAATGGTTGTGTCTCTTATCTTATTCCATCACTCTATCATAACGATTATCGATGTTTATTATTGAAGTTATTATTTGATAATTATATCTCCGATACAGTCTTTATCAGATTGTTGCATTACTTGCCTCTTATAATTACTAACATATTTTTTGTTACACGGGGTTAGGGTAATAATAGCTATAATACATGCAATAATTGCACCGACCTCGATAAAATCCAATTTATTATTATGATGATCGATTACTGTTATTGAACGATACGTCAATGGGTTATATAATTAAAAATAACCTTGACAACGTCACTGTTACAAATATATGGCAAACAAGATGTATATGGATGAAGGAAGGGTGCTGAATAGTGGTGGAAGACAAGGATATTAATCTTTCCGACCCGCAACTGTAGCAAGCCTTTATTGTACATTTAATTATTTAATTTTAAGATTATCCTTCCTTTCGTAGCCAATGATTCGTGTGACTTCGGGAATCCAGTCCACAACATTCTGCTAAAGACACCAACCATATAAGAAATAGAATTTTATAAGTGTGGAATGGACCGACTTGTGAATAAAACAACAAGGTTTTAAATATTCAGATCGCATTTTCTTAAGACTCTTTTTTTGCAGAACCGTTTTTTTCTGAAATATCAGTTAATTCGATCGCCTACATACTGAAGATTTATCACTGTTTATTAACACTGATTTTGTTAGACAAAATCAAACATTCTTCTTGTCAACATGTATCGAAAGCTATTTGTGGATGTCTTGATTGACTCCAACAATAACATATGTCTAGGAATTCCATATTAGTTATTGACGAAACACCGCTATGAAATCAGGGTTCAATAGCTGTTCCGTCTCCTGATGATCTAGACGAAACACTGCCTGAATAACAATTAACCACAAGGTCACCATATGTTCAAGACAGGCTTTATTTGAAGCTTTTGAAACTAGGAAAACAAGAGACGTAGAACTTCAATGCTTGTAGTTTGAATCGTCTAAAGGCTTGATAAAACACTCCATTGTCACAATTCCATCTTTACACACAATGGAAAAGAAGAAAGAAATGTAGTCCTCGCTGTATCATTTGGAATACGCACTGTAAAACAACATAAACGAACTAGAAAAAAAAGTAGACGATAAAGATGCTGCAGATTGTATAAACTATATTTTGTTTTTAACAATCGACAAATATTATACTGATCGTCACCTCACGATACTTTGTTAAACACAATCTTAAAAATCGGGCTTTATCTCAGTACATACTGAGCAGATTTACATCAATTACATACAGAATTTGCTAGAGGTCTGATACATCCAAATTAGGCAGGAATAGAAAAAGAAAATCGACTCAATAATTCATTCACGTTCGGCAACCCTTTGCGAAGTCAAACGATTAAACTCATTTGCAGTTTTTTTTACTAATTTGAATTCATTTGTAGGTTTTTTTTAGCTACGAACCCCATATTACTTACATTGTATACCAAGTTGGTTTTGTTTCTGAACTACATGTAGAATTATTGCTCCAGTTAGATTGTTGTGAAGTTATATGCCATGCAAATCTGATAAAATTATATTGAACGAATGTCACTTTAAAAGAATATAATGAATACGGTTTCCATTTGGAATATTTTAATACCGGAACCTTTTTTTAAGTGTGTAAATTATAGTCAATCACGATGTGCTCGAGTCATGCTGAAAGTCATTTTCAGTCAATATAGCTGGAATTATTTACTCTCTATTCTGTGTTTATATCTGCGATGAATGTCAAGCACGTAAAGCTGACCTTTAGAAATGATGGTTTATTGTACTTCAGAGATAGGAGATCGGTTTTAATTAAATTAACATAATGATATCAACTTTTATTCCCCACAATTTACCACGTGCTGATCCATACCCGTCACACAGATTGACATTTATATAGCCTAACAACAATCAAGTTAGCCACTGTTTCGTACGTATTTGGAAGAAGGCGTATTCTGTTGAAATCCTAATGTATCCTGATACCACTTACTGCAGCGATCACCTGAGAAGACATTCTCGGTATCCCCAGTGGTACCATTCCGTACTACCCTACTATACTTTGGGTCAATCCATAGGGTTTCCACGATTTCAAATTATTTGCGCCGGCCTTGGCTGTACTAAAGTCTACGAATCTATCAAAAACAGTTTACAAACTAGTATTACTAATGAAAAAGCTTGCGTTTCGGGTTCATTTTTTTAAGGGTAGATAACTATATTTATGCACATCTACTGAATGATTTATGTAAGTAATGTATATAGAGGAATGGTATATTTACCTTGTCAAAATTTCAGCTCAAAATATTGAGATTTTTAGACGTGAACGTGAAAACTGCTTATCCGGACACGTAACCTATTTAAGATTTCGGGTCATTTTTTTCATTTGGGGACCTGATAATCGATTCCGTTCCTTGAGAGGTCTATACAGTGAATGACCCTTTAAGGTTTAACTTGTTTGAAAGCGTATCAAAAAATATTGAGTTAGTTGCTCTGCATTTGAGTAAAGGATTTTAACACAAAACTAAGCAGTTTATTTTCCAAAATATTATCGGGATTAGCTATTTAATCAAATCATTCTAGAAAACGACTTACTAAATGGATTGAATCAGTTTTTTTGTGAACAGTATGTCGACACATTAGTGATTAATTCATCACAATTCCAAGATTTTACGAGAAGGTTTAGAGTCTGTAAATAATCTGTACACCAGTATCTGGTGTGTTCACCGAGTGTGTCAATAACAGCACCACAGCGTCTGTACGTGGACTGGGCTAGATGATTGGTGAACACAATTGACTCCTGGAACCACACTCCAAGAAAGTCTGTCGCAATCCATTGGCTGTGCTGGGTCTCGGCACGACGTTATATATAGTCTCCATTGAATTTCATCCCAAAGATATTCAATCGGGTTAAAGTCTGGACTGAGGGATGGTCACTGGCCTGTGCATAACGTTGACATTGTTCTGCCTTAGAAAGTCCCGAGCAGCTCTGGCAGTATGGGTATGGTCGTTGTCATGCTGGAAAACGTTGTTTCGATGACGTGCGAAATGTGGTATGACGTGGGGTCTGAGAGCTTGATCGATGTAGCGGACTGTTGTGATGCCGCCTCCTCTCCCTGGACCAAAGTTTTTGAACACCACAGGACCCACTCTCTGGTTCAGGCCGTTTCCATTCAAACCGTTATGTCTAGACCTCCTCATGAGTCTCGTTCCATGACACATTGATCAGAATAACGCTGGCCATGCCGACGTAAAGGTGGAGATGTGATCACAAATTT
The DNA here is from genome assembly GCA_917208275.1 of Patella pellucida. Taxonomy (NCBI): domain Eukaryota; kingdom Metazoa; phylum Mollusca; class Gastropoda; family Patellidae; genus Patella; species Patella pellucida. The sequence continues at coordinate 37,986,438 of OU795036.1, forward strand.
ACAATAAAACATTTGGCAATTTTTATGCAATGCGTCTATTCAAAATAACACACAAACCTGACGTGTTTTGTTTTTGCTGCTTAGTTCATTATAAAAAAATTGTAATTTTTTATTAATAAATATGCATAATTTGGACTTCTTTCATTTGGGCTACCTTCTGGACAATTCTTAACTTTGTCTTGATGAGTAGCCTTTGCGTTTTTCTAACTTTAGCCGATGACAGATGCTTCCCTTTGCAGTTAACGATTTGTGGGATTAGTCGACAAAATTAATAGCACAATCATAAAGGGCAGACAACTTGAAGACGTGCCCCCACCATAGATTAACCCAGGGGTTGGGTTAATGGAGTAGAACGGAATTGGACCATAGGGTTTTAAAACAAATCAATGCCTTTAATGATTGCAATCAGAATTGGGTATATGTGAACTAAGCGACGTTTTCAGGTTATTAAAATGAATATTATTAAAGCGTGTTAAAAGGAGCTGAATGGCAAATATTTGGGACCTATAAATTGACACAAATGTGTCTCAACGCATATAATAATGTAATGTATATCAACGGATTTACATTCCATCATTCAATCGAAAGTAAATCTAAAGCGTCTAGTTATTCGAGTCTACATGTTCTATGTCTCCAGATAAAATATGCGTCACCGTCTAGCCTCATTCTACAAGTCCCTCGTTAAAAATGGGCCTGAAACGCATTATGGTACCCGATTCGTGTGCCAATGGTAATTTCTTTTGTTTGTCTCAAATATTGGATATCAGAAGCCCATCTATTCCCAGTAAGATAACAACATCAATGTTTATTTTGAATTGACAAATAATTCGTGTTATCATTGTCGAAGATTTTGGATGATATTGAGTTACGGACTTAGCTCCTTTAATGCTATACAATGTTAACCTTTCAGAGAAAATAGCATATGGTACAAAATAAAGTGATTGGAGCATATCGGAAACAGGTTTTAGATTTCAGTTGGTCAGATAACTTAACCATGGTATTATGAGAATAAGAATCCGTGTGTATTATTGGGCTTCCAGTAAAATATTATCTGAATTATCATTCATAGATATGAACTAGATACAATTTGTATGTTTGTTCAGCTGTGGCAACAATTCATCATTTTTATATCAAAACGTTTATTCTCTGCTTTTCTGAATTACGGCACACGGTTATAGTTATATTGATTATATCAAGAGCATAAAGGTCTGCCACTGTTGCTGTAAGTACTATCTTACGTTTTCTCATGATCATAATGAAAGGTAAGTTTAGAATAAGTGAGAATAGAATTTACATTTTATTTCATCAATTACGTTAAATCGGGATGAAATGCTGACCTCAGCTTAATAATATAATCTCGGATCTTCCACGACGCTCGATCGCAAAGTTTTTTTTGGACAAAAGCTGTAGCACTAACCGTCTACTATATTCCTCGAAAATTTGTTTAGAGCCCATTGAATAACTTAGGTCAAAGTCGCCATGGCAAAAGTTGGAAATTATGTGATCTATGCATCAAAAAAAGTTTAGTCCAAATCGTTCACCCGTCTTCAATTAGCCCAGGTTAGGTGCTTAAGCGTAGGACGTTAAACCCCATTTCATTCATTCATTCCAAATCGTTCAACTCACCTAGGAGCTGTAGCGAAAAGTATAACAATGGTTTATGGACTGCCTGCTATTGAAGCCTATAACTATCATTCGTAATTTCTACTTTTCGCTGCGTAACATACTTACGACTGCATAACATTTTCCGTTACATAAGGCTATTACTATATATTCTTTGAATGGCATTTAGTAATTGGAACATAATCAAATAACAAACTTTTATGGAATAACAATTACTATGGTTTATTTCACTGCGACGTTTCAACAACATTATTTTTCGAAGAGCGCTTTCCTTGATTCCGTGAGACGATGAAACTATTCCCCGTAAGCTGTACAAATTGTGTCCAATACTCCAGCACAGAACATGAAGAAAAGATTCTCAGAAGTTTATCAGCCAGAGAGGGCGTAGCTATCGACGAGTCCCTTATGCGGTGGAAGGTGAGACTGGACTGGAAACAGTACATCCCTTCCAAACGTGCAAGTTTTAGGATAACGTCGTTCAATATATGTGAGTCCAGCTCGGCCTGCCTCTAGGACTTCTTTGTTTACACAAGGGGGGGGGGGGGTACGATGTGTGACCCAGGGCTTGATGAGGACCTACCAATGGGTTCCAAAGTAATCCTCTGACACTTGGTCGGCAGTTTTTCAACAAAGGTTACTGTATCAATATGAACTTTGTGCAAGAAGCACTGATGTTGTTGGAGCCACCGGGCCTAACCGCAAAGACTTGCTAAAGCAAAAACTTAGTATGGGAGAGGTCAAAGCAGTGTGTAGTGAGAAGCTAATGCTTCTGAAGTGGGGAGACAAGAAGGACGTTCACATGTTTAGCACCATCCTTGATGCCAGAACCAAGCAAGTAGCAAGAGCAGATCCAAATAAGCCATCATTAGTGAAACCACAAGTGTGCTGCGATTACAATGATACCATGGGTGGTGTTGACCTGAGTGTCGTCTTCTTGTCTGCCTACCCAAGTTTCTTTAAGGAAAATTGGTCCAGACAGTGGTTCAATTAATTGCCTTCTTATATTTCGAGTTCCAACTGTTTAGGGTTCTTTTAGGCGCACGTCAATGTGTACACATAAACCTGGTTTTAGAAGCCCCCGTGTTTCATCCTGGAAAATCCTGGGGAACTTTCTCCGAAAATATAGTGATCGAACGCCGGACGCTGTTCTTGGCGAGTCTTACTCACTGAACCACTGTTTAGAACCATTTCTGAATAAACAATAGATAAATTCGTAACAACTGGATACATATGCCCCGCTGTTTGGCTGGAATAATATTATTTAATCTTGTTTATGTGAGATCCAGTATAACAATTCCAGTTACTATCAAAATAACTACCACTCTTTGCTATTACAGACCAATCCAAGTGGAAAATTCACAATTGTCCCGATTTTTTTTAAAGCAATCATCTACCATCTTCAAGTTCATTGACTTTGAAAACCTAATAAAGGGCATTATTACAAGCCATATAAAACCAAAACAATGACGATTATCTGAAAAATCTTTAATTTTAGGGAAATTCGAGTCAACCATCTTGGATTTTGTCAACTATTTTTTGGAGGTTGTATTTAAGTTCAGTGACACAGAAAACCCTTAAAAATCACATATCACTAGCTATGGCAAACTTTAAAATGACGATTATCCGATAAAACCACCATTTTAGGGAAATTCGGGCCGCCATTTTGAATTTCCGCAATCTTGGATTTTGGAAACTCTAAATATTTAGAATTACATGTTTTAAACCATATCAAGGAGTGGAATGAGCTTGAAAAGGTATTTCCAATATTTTGTTATTTTTAAGTTTAAACAAAATATGCTTTTAATTCATTTTGAATGTGCTGTTTTATGAAATTGATTATATCTTATGTTTTTGTGTCCGTTGGCTTGGTTGACCTTAGAGTAATACATTTAGACACCTAGATCATGGTTTTATAATGCACATGCATTAATGACAGTCTTTGACTTTTCAAACACGACTTACTGGTCAATTTAAATCCACATTGATGTGATCTGGAAAGATGGGCTTCTGATATCCAATAGTTAAGACAAAATCCATAACATATTCGAAAGGAGAATTCTGCCGGTTTAGAATGGAGTAACCAGACGCCAAAGACTGCCATTGGATCTGGACTCTTCGCGTATTTCGCAGAGTAAAACAGAAACGATTGAATGCAAATAAGTTTATATTCATTCATATTCATTCATATTAATACCATTACCATTTCTAGGTGACGAAGAACAAAAACAGTTAATTTCAGTTTTGTATAGGAGCCATCATTGGACCTTTATTGTTAAATAATATTTCGATCTTTTACAATTCCATTATTTATAATTTAAAGTGATTTCTAATTATTTTTTGAATAATAACATAAAAGTCATTAAGCTATTCTTGCGCCATGTATACATATATGACGCAGTTTTATCTATCATAAATGTGATTGGGTAATCAAGCGTCCATATCACTTAAAAGCCATTTTTCCGAGAAAGGCATTACGTATAAATTGGTCTAATAACTCAATAAACTGCTTTTGTGTCTGCTCACAGGAACGACCCAATCCTTTATTAGAATGTACGTCCTATATCATATAAACCCATCCTTTGTTTAATGATCTCATTATGTGAATAGCATTATTTTATGGTAAACTGGAACCAGTAGGGACCACGATGATTATAACATTGATAAATGATCTATATAATTATCGATCGATGTAATCTCTATTATGACAAAGTCTGCTGTAAAATTATGATCTAATCTTTTTTTTTCTTCTTTCTTTTTAGCCAGACGTCGGGGACTAAAATAGTTTGTTTATGACGTCTCAACATGTAATAACGGCGTATAGGTCTTCTTCTCTTGGAAATTATATATGTTTCATGGCATGTCACAATCAAGTCAAGAATATAATAAATCCAGCTGCGTGAACATTTTTTCTCTATTTTCCGCCTTCATGATGGGTATTAAGTTAAAAACATGTCCGAATTCGAGTTCGTAGGGACAAAATATGAAATTCTTGTACCTCATCCGCCATTTTGGGCGGCCATTTTATTTATAGTGGTCTGATATTAAAAATATGCCCGGTTTAGTGTTCACCGACCCCGAAAACATATAAAACGATATATTACACGAACTAGGACGGTGAAAAGTGATTTTTTTTTGTATTTTTCCTCAATCGTTGGCCGTCATCTTGAATATTTAATTGTCCCAAAGGGTGACACGACCACACCCACCCTGGAAAAATCAGGGGGACCCTACCCAACAATAATCCACCGAGAAACATTATATATCAAACAAAAGTGGGTCCTCAGCCCTGGCGTCCTGACTATAGCAAAGCAAGATATTTCTAAGGATGCGATAGGCCTTCATATTGTCATTGGGAATATGGGAAATGTTTGGTTGAGTAAAATAAAGAATGAGAGATCTAAATCTTTGAACAGTAGGTGGTGTTGGTTGAGCTCATCTTGCTGTGCTATTTCAATAATTGAAATTGAGCTCATCTTGCTGTGCTATTTCAATAATTGAAATTGTCTAGTGTATTGATATAACTGTTATAATCACATGACCCTGTAATTTACACACCCACGTATGTCTGGATAGAGATGGCGGGCTAGTACAGAAAGGTAGGAAGCTAAACCCCATTTTATTTCCTTTCTGGATATAGAGATTTATTAAAATGGGTGTAGAAAGGCGTTGATCGTGTGGTACAACACACATACTGATGTTCAGTTCTGTTAGTTATGAAAGGTATATGGGTTCGTAAAGCGCGAAACAGAAGCCTCGGGGTCCTTGCTTTAATTTTGCGCTCCAGCTTGAGATATGTGCACACATAGAGAAGTAGTATCATGTGTTCCAGAAGTGTGCCCCTACGCCATTACGCCCGCAACGACTGGAAAATCACAGATGGAAGGATGTTGATGTACCAGAAAATAAATGTCAACAAAATAGACCACCATCTCAATAATCAATTTTTTCATTGATTTATTATGATAAAGAGTGGGTGTTATGTTAACATAGATTCCGGAAATGTTATTAGATAAATCTCTTTGACGACATCTCAGATCTTATTTTATCCACGACAACATCAGAACAACAGAGTATCAAACAATATTGGCAAACCAATATATTTGAGAATCGGGCATCGGGAATCAACATTAGCTGTTTTTTATAAGCGGTAAAGGTCTCCTAAATATCAGTGGAAGTTATTTTAAGACGTTATCATGACCGTAAATTTATTTATATATTGAAAGACGAGATTGTAGCCTTACATCTTATATATGGCATAAACAGTAAATTATTACTGGCGTTTGTACCTCTAAGATATAATTAGTTTGGATTTTATAAAGTTAAAATTGATCTATGATGCTTTCCTAGTCATTATGTCTCTTGGTTCACGCACTTGCATAATAAGTTGATTCCTGGTATAAAAACACCAAGGTCACACATATGGCCAATAATTCTTCTAAATAATATATTTCAAGATATCTCCCCTTTCAATCCGTCAATCTGATAAACTGGAAGATAGAGTATGATCTCAAATAAAATTTACGTTGATACATCACATTAAAAAAGAGTCACACAACATCTATAACAGCCATTTCATTGACGCCATTATTTGATTCATAAGAAGAAAAATGTTGCTAACAGATTTATTAATTTTAAAAGAAATATCCCAAGGGGCGTTTGTGGTTTAGACATGTATATGATTTATTATTATTACATCTTTCATCTTGTTAATCAGTTTGTTGTTATTGTTTTATCTGCCAAATGGCCTCCTAAGTGTTCATCTATATATTGCACCACGTTTGTGTTAATTAATCATTATTTGCTTGCTAACGATACCTGTATGTGTATTGAAACGTAGCATGTTAATAAAATTCAAAAGTAGTATATCCATACAAGTGTGTTTATTTCTAGTGGGACTAATTTTATGTCTTATAAGTATTATATATGATTTGTATCTAAAAATTTCAAATTCAACAGATGGAGCATGTACCCAGCAAACACAAAACGTTTTGGTAACATTCGTAATTGGTTCTTATATATGGTTGCGTTCAGAATGTTTGTTTACGCACGTTCTCCAAACGTTCAAAAAGGGTTCAGAAATAGACTGTACTTTTTAAAAAGGTTCCAGAAACATCGCCAGAACGTTGTCTTTTGACGTTTTAATTTTACCTTTATTCAACATTGACCGAACGTTAATTTGAATGTTTTTATAATGTTTAATCGGCAAACGTTACATTAAAACATTCAATTAATGTTTATACTTTGTTTTATATAACGTTATATCGTTGTTAGTATGAGACGTTACTAAACATTAATTAATATCGTTCTATTGACGTTTACTTTAGAAACATTCGGATTAGTTGTTCCAAGAACGTGAATTGAACAATCTGATTTAACGTTTTTTCCAAAGCCTGGTCAGACAATTAAACGTTACATTAAAACATTAAATAAATGTTTATACTCCGTTTTATATAACGTTATATCGTTGTTAGTATGAGACGTTACTCAACATTAATTAATATTGTTCTATTGACGTTTACTTTAGAAACATTCGTATTAGTTGTTCCAAGAACGTGAATTGAACAATCCGATTTAACGTTTTTTCCAAAGCCTGGTCAAACAACCTGTAAACGTCAGTAAGCAATGTTGTTTTAACGTAACTTTTGTAACGTTTTAATTTATGATTCTTTGAACGTTATGAATATATTTGTTTGTGACGTTATAATTGATTATATTAGAATTTAGTTTTTAAAACGTTCTGTTTTCCTGTTTTTAAAACGTTGAATTCAGATCAAAACCAAAAAACCTTCTAATAAAGTTCGCAAGACGTATTTCCATTTTAATTTTTTTTTGTACATTTTACATCATTAGCAAACGTTGAATTAAAACGTTAGATTGATGTTCCAACTCCGGTATTTTTGACGTTATATCGTTGAAACTGTGAGACGTTACTAAACTTTAATTAATTTCGTTCTAGTGACGTTTACTTTAGAAACGTTCGGATTCGTTGTTCCAAGACCGTCAAATGAACCGTCTGATTCAACGTTATTTCAAAAGCCTGGCCAGACCACCTGTAAACGTCAGTAAGCTATGTTCTTTTAACGTAACTTTTGTATCATTCCTGTTTTTAAAACGTTGAAATCAGATCAAAACCAAAAAACCTTCTAATAAAGTTCGCAAGACGTATTTCCATTTTAATTTTTTTTTGTACATTTTACATCATTAGCAAATGTTGAATTAAAACGTTAGATTGATGTTCCAACACCGGTATTTTTGACGTTATATCGTTGAAACTGTGAGACGTTACTAAACTTTAATTAATTTCGTTCTAGTGACGTTTACTTTAGAAACGTTCGGATTCGTTGTTCCAAGACCGTCAAATGAACCGTCTGATTCAACGTTATTTCAAAAGCCTGGCCAAACCACCTGTAAACGTCAGTAAGCTATGTTCTTTTAACGTAACTTTTGCATCATTCTAACTTATGATTGTTTGAACGTTGTTAAAACATTTGTTTGTGACGTTATAATTGATGATATTGGAATTTAGTTTTTTAAACGTTCTGTTTTCGTGTCGTTAAAACGTTGAAGTCAGATCAAAACCCAAAAACCTCCCAATAAAGTTCGCAAAACGTATTTAGATTTTACATTTTTTTTCTTAACATCATTAGCAAACGTTGAATTAAAACATTAGATTGATGTTCCAACTCCGTTTTTTTTTTGGACGTTATATCGCTGATACTATGAGACGTTACTTAACTTTAATTAATGTCGTTCTAGTGACGTTTATTTTTTGAAACGTTGGGAGACGTTGTTCCAACAACGTCAAATAAACCTTCTGATTCAACGTTATTTTAAAAGCCTGGCCAGACCACCTGTAAATGTCAGTAAGCTATGTTCTTTTAACGTAACTTTTCTAGCGTTTTAACTTATGATTCTTTGAACGTTATTAAAACATTTGTTTGTGACGTTATATTGCTTATATTGGAATTTAGTTTTTAAAACGTTCTGTTTTCCTTATGTAAAAACGTTGTAATTAGATCAAAAGAAACAGACAACATGTAAAGGTCAGTAAGCTTTGTTCTTTTAACGTAACTTTTGTAGCGTTTTAACTTATGATTCTTTGAACGTTATTAAAACATTTGTTTGTGACGTTATATTGATTATATTGGAATAAAGTTTTTAAAACGTTCTGTTTTCCTAATGTAAAAGACTTTGTAATCAGATCAAATCAAAACAAAACCTTCCGATAAAGTTCGCAAAACATATTTCCATTTTACTTCTTTTTTGTACATTTTACATCATTAGCAAACCCTGCATTAAAACATTAGACTAATGCTTTAACTCCGGGTTTTTTTGACGTTATATCGTTGATACTGTGAGACGTTACTAAACATTAATTATATCGTTCTAGTGACGTTTACTTTAGAAACGTTCGGATTCGTTGTTCCAAGAACGTAAAATAAACCATCTGATTTAACATTATTTCCTAAGCCTGGTCAGACAACCCGTAAACGTGAGTAAACAATGTTTTTTTTAACGTAACTTTTGTAGCGTTTTAACTTATGATTTTTTGAACATTATTAAAACATTTGTTTGTGACGTTATATTGCTTATATTGGAATTTAGTTTTGAAAACGTTCTGTTTTCCTTATGTAAAAACGTTGTAATCAGATCAAACAAAACAGACAACCTGTAAACGTCAGTAAGCTATGTTCTTTTAACGTAACTTTTTAAGCGTTTTAACTTATGATTCTTTGAATGTTATTAAAACATTAGTTTGTGACGTTATATTGCTTATATTGGAATTTAGTTTTTAAAACGTTCTGTTTTCCTAATGTAAAAAAATGTTGTAATCAGATGAAAACCAAACAAAACCTTCTAATAAAGTTCGCAAAACGTATTTCCATTTTACTTCTTTTTTTTACATTTTACATCATTAGCAAACCCTGCATTAAAACATTGGATTAATGCTTTAACTCAGGGTTTTTTTGGACGTTATATCGTTGATACTGTGAGACGTTACTAAACTGTAATTAATGTCGTTCTAGTGACGTTTACTTTAGAAACGTTCGGATTCGTTGTTCCAAGAACGTCAAATGAACCATCCGATTCAACGTTATTTCAAAAGCCCGGCCAGACCACCTGTAAACGTCATTAAGCTATGTTCTTTTAACGTAACTTTTGTAGCATTTTAACTAATGATTGTTTAAACGTTATTAAAACATTTGTTTGTGACGTTATAATTGATTATATTGGAATTTAGTTTTTAAAACGTTCTGTTTTCCTTATGTAAAAACGTTGAAATCAGATCAAAACCAAAGAACCGTCCAAAAAAGTTCGCAAAACGCATTTCCATTTTACTTCTTTTTTTACATTTTACATCATTATCAAACGTTGCATTAAAACATTAGATTTATGTTTCAACTCTGATTTTTTTTGACGTTATATCTTTGATACTGTTGGACGTTACTAAACCTTAATTGATATCGGTCAGACCACCTGTAAACGTCAGTAAGCTATATTCTTTTAACGTAACTTTTGTAGCGTTTTAACTTATGATTCTATGAACGTTATTAAAACATTTGTTTGTGACGTTATATTGCTTATAATATTGGAATTAAGTTTTTAAAACGTTTTATTCTCCTTATGTAAAAACGTTGTAATCAGATCAAAAGAAACATACAACATGTAAAGGTCAGTAAGCTTTGTTCTTTTAACGTAACTTTTGTAGCATTTTAACTTATGGTTCTTTGAACGTTATTAAAACATTTGTTTGTGACCTTATATTGATAATATAGGAATTGAGTTTTTAAAACGTTCTGTTTTCCTAATGTAAAAAACGTTGTAATCAGATCAAAACCAAACAAAACCTTCCGATAAAGTTCGCAAAACGTATTTCCATTTTACTTCTTTTTTGTACATTTTACATCATTAGCAAACCCTGCATTAAAACATTAGATTAATGCTTTAACTCCGGTTTTTTTGGACGTTATATCGTTGATACTGTGAGACGTTACTGAACATTAATTATATCGTTCTAGTGACGTTTACTTTAGAAACGTTCAGATTCGTTGTTCCAAGAACGTAAAATAAACCATCTGATTCAACATTATTTCTTAAGCCTGGTCAGACAACCTGTAAACGTCAGTAAACAATGCTCTTTCAACGTAACTTTTGTGGCGTTTAAAGTATGATTCTTTGAACGTTATTAAAGCATTTGTTTGTTACGTTATTTCCAAAGCCTGGTCAGACAACCTGTAAACGTGAGTAAGCTATGTTCCCTTTACGTAACTTTTGTAGCGTTTTAACTTCTGATTCTTTGAACGTTATTAATATATTTGTTTGTGACGTTATATTGATTGTATTGGAATTTAGTTTTTAAAGCGTTCTGTTTTCCTAATTTAAAAACGTTGTAATAAGATCAAAACCAAAGAAAACCTTCGGATAAAATTCGCAAAAGGTATTTACATTTTACGTCATTAGCAAACGCTGCAGTAAAACATAAGATTAATGCTTTAACTCCGTTTTTTGGACGTTATATCGTTGATACTGTAACGTTACTAAACCTGTATTAATGTCGTTCTAGTGACGTTTATTTTAGAAACGTTCGGATTCGTTGTTCCAAGAACGTGAAATGAACCTTCTGATTCAACGTTATTTCCAAAGCCTGGTCAGACAACCTGTAAACGTCAGTAAGCTATGGTCTCTTAACGTAACTTTTGTAACGTTTTGACTTATGATTCTTTTAACGTTATTAATATATTTGTTTGTAACGCTATAATTGATTATATTTGAATTTAGTTTTTAAAACGTTCTGTTTTCCTAATGTAAAAACGTTGAAATCACATCAAAACCAAAGAAACTTCCAGTAAAGTTCGCAAAGCGTATTTCCATTTTACTTCTTTTTCTAACATTTTACATCATTATCAAACGTTGCATTAAAACATTAGATTGATGTTTCAACTCTGATTTTTGGACGTTATATCTTTGATACTGTTGGACGTTACCAAATCTAATTAATGTCGTTCTAGTGACGTTTATTTTAGAAACGTTCGAATTTGTTGTTCCAAGAACGTGAAATGAACCATTTGATTCAACGTTATTTCCAAAGCCTGCTCAGACAACCTGTAAACGTCAGTAAGCTATGTTCTTTTAACGTAACTTTTGTAGCGTTTTAACTTATGATTCTTTGGACGTTATTAATATATTTGTCTATGACGTTATATTGATTATATTTTAATTTAGTTTTTAAAACGTTCTGTTTTCCTTATGTAAAAACGTTGAAATCAGATCAAAACCAAAGAACCGTCCAAAAAAGTTCGCAAAACGTATTTCCATTTTACTTCTTTTTTTACATTTTACATCATTATCAAACGTTGCATTGAAACATTAGATTTATGTTTCAACTCTGATTTTTTTTGACGTTATATCTTTGATACTGTTGGACGTTACTAAACCATAATTAATATCGTTCTAGTGACGCTTATTTTAGAAACGTTCGGATTCATTGTTCCAAGAACGTAAATTGAACCATCTGATTCGACGTTATTTTCAAAGCTTTATCAGACAACCTGTAAACGTCAGTAAGCTATGTTCTTTTAACGTAACTTTTGTAACGTTTTGACTTATGATTCTCTAAATGTTATTAATATGTTTGTTTGCAACGTTATATTTGATTATTTTGGAATTTAGTTCTTAAAACGTTCTGTTTTCCTAATGTAAAAACGTTGAAATCAGATCAAAACCAAAGAACCTTCCAAGAAAGTTCGCAAAACGTATTTCCATTTTACTTCTTTTTTTACATTTTACATCATTATCAAACGTTGCATTAAAACATTAAACTCTGGTTTTTTTTGACGTTATATCTTTGATACTGTTGGACGTTACTAAACATAAATTAATGTCGCTCTAGTGACGTTTACTTTAGAAACGTTCGAATTCGTTTTTCCAAAAACGTAAAAAAAACCATCTGATTCAACATTATTTCCAAAGCCTGGTCAGACAACCTGTGAACGTCAGTAGTTTGTGACATTATATTCATTGTATTGAAATTTAGTTTTTAAAACGTTCTGTTTTCCTTATGTAAAAACGTTGAAATCAGATCAAAACCAAAGAACCTTCCAAGAAAGTTCGCAAAACGTATTTCCATTTTACTTCTTTTTTTACATTTTACATCATTATCAAACGTTGCATTAAAACATTAGTTAACTCTGTTTTTTTTTGACGTTATATCTTTGATACTGTTGGACGTTACTAAACATAAATTAATGTCGCTCTAGTGACGTTTACTTTAGAAACGTTCGAATTCGTTTTTCCAAAAAACGTAAAAAAAACCATCTGATTCAACATTATTTCCAAAGCCTGGTCAGACAACCTGTGAACGTCAGTAGTTTGTGACATTATATTCATTGTATTGAAATTTAGTTTTTAAAACGTCCTGTTTTCCTAATGTAAAAACGTTGAAACGAAACCAAAGAAAGCAAACAAACGTTTCAGTAAAATTCGCAAAACGTATTTTAATTTGATATCTGCTTTTACATTTAACATCATTAGCAAACGTTGCATTAAAACATTAGATTACTGTTTATATTCAGTTTTATATAACATTATATTTGATCCTCGTTGTTTCCAAAGCATGGTTAGACAACCTGTAAACGTCAGTAAGAATGTTTTTTAATGTAACTTTTTTAGCGTTTTAGCTTATGATTCTTTAAACGTGTTTGTGAGGTTATATTGCATTTGATTGTATTGGAATTCAGTTGCATTAAAACATTAGATTAATGTTTAATCTCCGGTTTTTTATTTGACGTTATATCGTTTATACTGTGGGACTTAAAACATTAATTAATATCGTTCTTGTGACGTGTTCTCTAGCAACGTTCAGAGAACTTGTTCTAAGAACGTCAACTGAACCACCCGATTCAACGCTAGGAAACGTTGCATTAAAACATTAGATTAATGTTTCATCTCGGTTTTTTTAGACGTTATATCGTCTATACTGTGGGACGTAAAACATTAATTAATATCGTTCTAGTGACGTTTGCTTTATGGGGCTGTCACACATTGACGTATAGCATCAGCGTATGCCGACGTATGAGAAATTTAGCAAACACGCTGATGTACGTTGAATACGTTATGTGTACGCTTTTAACAAGTTACGAGACCGCTGAAATAAGTTGCTATAACGCCGAACGCGGCACAAAATTTTGTTCATCCAAAACATTTTCAGCGTATGCCGACGTATTGTTTACACGTTAGGCGTAAGATAGAAGAACGCGACAGGTTAGTTATGCATGCGTTAACGCACGTTACATGTAGGTTACTCATACGTTGACATACACGTCGGCTACAAGCAGGATACACTATAACTTATTCTGATGTATGAAATAATTATCCAACACGCTGGCATACGCTGAAGTAGAACGTGTTGGAGCGTACTTCGACGACCACGTGTCGTCGCAACCTCTCAGGGTCCGCCATGATTGTAGACTTCTGCGCATGCTCATCTCTACACACGCTTCAAACACGTTCAGTAAGTTTTAAGGACGTCAGAAGTACGTTGTCTATAGGTAAGAAATAGGTTACGCGTACGCTGCTCAATTACCCAACTGGTAGCCGACGTGTATGTCAACTTATGGGATACTTACATGTAACGTGCATAACGCGTGCATAACTTACCTGTCGCGTACTTCTAACTAAAGCCTAACGTGTTAGCAATACGCCCGCATACGCCGAAAATTTTATGCATGCACAAAATTATGGGCCGCGTTCGACGTACAACAACTTATACCACCGTATTTCAGTATGCTCGTAACTTGTTAAAAACGTACTCATAACGTATTCAGCGTACACCAGCGTATTCCCTAAATTTCTCATACGTCGGCATATACGCTGATGCTATACGTCAATGTGTGACAGCCCCATAATTACTTGTGGTCTAGGCGAGCCTCAGTTTTTATATCTGACCTCACGTGGTCGTCGAAGTACACTCCAACACGTTATGCATGAGTTAGGCATAAGTTTGACTAACGTTCTGCATGGGTTTTGCATAAGTCGAGAACGCTTAAAATTCGTTGGCACACGCTGTCATATATTTGTATAAGTTACGTTTACGTTGGGGATAAGTTATGAATAAGTTACTCATACGTTAAACATACGTTATATATCCGTTCAGCGCGTTATAAGTACGTTATATATGCGTCCAAAAAGAGCGCCGTCTTGATTTTTAAAGCCAACTTTAGCGTATGCCAGCGTGTTGGAACTGTTTTTTCTTACGTTGGAATAAGTTGTCTAAAACGTTATAGTGTGACAGGCCCATTAGAAACGTTCATATAACTTGTTCAAAGAACGTCAACGGAACCACCCGATTCAAAGTTATTTCCCAAGTTTGGTAAGAGAGAGAGGAAGAGAGAAAAAAATGGGGTTTAACGTCCACTCGACCGACACAAACTAGGTCATTTCGGGACTAACATATGTTTTTTTTTTAAATTTTAATTTCTTACATCATAAGCAAGCGTTGCATTAAAACATTAGATTCATGTTTCAACTCCGTTTATTTTGACGTTATATCGTTGATAATTTGAGACGTTACTAAACATTAATTATGTCGTTCTAGTGACGTTTACACCAGAAACGTTCAGATTAGTTGTTCCTAGAACGTCAACTGAACCACCTTATTCAACGTTATTTCCTACGCCTTGTCCGACAACCTGTAAATGTCAGTAAATTATGTTCTTTTAACGTAACGTTTGTAGCGTAACTATGTTCTTTTAACGTAACGTTTTTAGCGTTTTAGCTTATGATATTTTTAACGTTTTTAATATGTTTGTTTGTGACATTATATTGATTATATCGGAATTTAGTTTTTAAAACGTTCCATTTTTATAATCTGAAAACGTTGACATCGAATAAAAATAAAACATTCCAATAAAGTTCGCAAAACGTATTTCCATTTTACTTCTTTTTTTACATTTTACACCATTAGCAAGTGTTGCATTAAAACATTAAATTAATGTTTCAAAGTTATTTCCTTAGCTTTTGTCAGACAACCTGTAAATGTCCGTAAACTATGTTCTTTTAACGGAACTTTTGTAGCGTTTTAATTTATGATTCTTCGAACGTTATTAATATATTTGTTTGTGACGTTATATTGATTATATAGGAATTTAGTTTTTAAAACGTTCTGTTTTCCTAATGTAAAAACGTTGAAATCAGATCAAAACCAAAAGAAACTTCCGATAAAGTTCGCAAAACGTATTTCCATTTTACTTTTTTTCTACATTTTACATCATTAGCAAACGTTGCATTAAAACATTAGATTAATGTTCCAACTCCGATTTTTTGGACGTTATATCGTTGATACTGTGAGACGTTACTAAACTTTTATTAATGTCGTTCTAGTGACAATCACTTTAGAAACGTTCGGATTTGTTGTGCCAAGAACGTCAAATGAACCATCTGATTTTAACGTTACTTTTGTAGTGTTTGTAACTTATGATTCTTTGAATATTATTAATATATTAATTTGCGTGTGCCGTTAAAACGTGTTGTTTTTCAAATCTAAAAAAACCCCTGAAATTAAGCCTCCCCCCCCCATAAAGTTCCTACAACGGTTTCCATATTACATCTTTTTCCTATAATTTAACAATGACCTAATGTTACTTTGGATGTCATTTTAATGTTCTTTGGCAAACGTTTCATTAAAACATTAGATTAATGTTACAACCCCGTTTTTTACGTTTTATTTTTTGATACTGTGCTGCTTACCATTAAATATTGTCGTTCTAGTGACTTTTACTATGGAAACGTTCGGATTCGTTGTTCCAAAAACGTCAAATAAACCATCTGATTTAAATTTATTTTCTAAGCCTGGTCAGACAACCTGTGAACGTCAGTAAACTATGTTCTTCTAACGTAACTTTTACTTGTGATTCTTTGAATATTATTGATGTATTAATTTGCTTGTGACGTTATATTGGATTTTAGTATTTAAACGTTCTGTTTTTCTAATCTAAAAACGTTGAAACATTAGCAAAAAAATAAAGTTAGAAAAATAGCTTCCATTTTACATCTTTTGCCGGTAATTTAACAACAACCTAATGTTATTTTGGATGTTATTTTAATGTTTCAACCCCGTTATTTTTACATTACGTCCAAAATTTAACTTTGACTCAAGTTTGTGCAGACGCTATATCTTTGGATTCCTAATCAGTATCAATCTGAAATTCATTGTGTGTCGGAATGAGGCCCACGGGTAGTTTTTCTGCTAGGCGACAGAAAGACAAAATATGAAATTTGTTTTAAATCTTAGTTCAGAACCCTAGTCGACCCCACTCCGAAAATGCCTTTGCTGTACTAATATTTGTCAACTTCCTTAATTCGGGGAGGCGGGTGATTTGAGACCCCGGGAGATGTTTACGGTATAAGGTCGGACGGTGAGTCGGCTTCTCTGAACCTAATTTTCTGAATTTACCTGGCCAAATACGCCGTAGGTATCTTTAGCTCTCGTACCCCGGTGTTGCATCTGTGGCCATTATTTTTTGGCGTGTTGGAACACCGACAATAGTTGTCTCAAATCACCCGCCTCTCCGGTTAAAGGAAGTTGACAAATATTAGTACAGTAAAGGCGCTATCGGAGTGGGGTCGACTAGGGTTCTGAACTAAGATTTAAAACAAATTTCATTTTTTGTCACTTAACTAACACCATGGCTCTATCCTTGAAATTTGGGACATGTTTCTACAAGGGTCTTTGCGTTTTGAGATATAGGTGATTTATTGAAGGTTATTTTTACCGTAGCCTACTTCTGAATGCGCCGGACAGCGTCTTAGGTCAAGGCTAAATGGTGGACAATTGCCCTTGAAAAAGAAGTTTAATTTCGGAACCAGTTTTACATATTTGACCTTGGCCCAGGACCTTGAAGCATTTCAGATGGTTTGAAAGTCATTTACTGTTCACGACCCTGAACTTGACTAAACTTCCCATAACTGATCTATTTTTTTAATTTTTTTTTTAAAGCAAACATTTTTTAATTTTTTTAATTCTATTACCCAACTTCGTTTAAGAAAAAAAAATGTTCAGGCTCATCGATTTCATCGTAAAATTATACCGAAGTGGGCTATTTGTGGGTATACAGATTAAGATCAGTGGAATGTTATCTGCCAAAAAATGTGTGAAACTAAATGAAATGAGGTGTGCTATATATCAAATTCCAACGGCCAAGGGATCTATAACGTGCATGCCAATGTATACACCGGGACTCGGTTTTTTTCGTAACATCCGAAGGACTAGACAGCTGTCCTTTCTCGGCCAATACAGGGATCGAACACCCTACCCCCAGGCTAGCGAACCAGTGTCTTCACACCCACTTAGCCACCGTGATATTCTTATGAAAATCAGATGGTTCGATCCTAGTAGCCTACACTGCCAAGGACAGCTGTCTACTCGTTCGTGTGTGACGAAAAACCGAGGTCCCGTGTACACATTGGCGTGCAGGTAAAAGATCCCTTAGCATTTAGAATTCGATACAAGAGTAGTTCGTAGCGCCGCTTCCCGGGCAAAATTTTCCTCATAGCACACTGTATGGCATATGCCCACCTTCATGAGCCCAGTTTAGGAGCAGAGCAGTAGTACGTTAAACCCATTTCATTTCATTTTCAGCACTTCGCCTCATCGGAAACAGAAGGTTACCGATGAACATCTAGTTCTACCTGTGGTGTTATTTTAATAGGACTGTTATAATAGTTATGGACCTTTCTTTTTTTTAATAATTATATGTATTTTTACAATGTAGCTTGGCATCCACATTTCTATTTTAAGGTATTTGTGATTCAATAGTGTCCATCATTTAAATGTGAATTACTCGTGTGAAACGGAAGTCGTTCTGTATTATTTTCCCGCCATTAGCAGTGATTTTAAATTTTGAAAGACAGCGAATGTGCCTGAACAGTGTTTTACTTTTATCGCACCACAATGGTGATTAAACTAAAATGTCAGCAAAGATAGTTTTATTCTTTCGCCAGGGAAGCATGTAAGCTAGCTTGGGAGCCAGGTCTCTGCGAGTAAATCCCGTTTGATCAGGTTGAGACACTACACAACAACAAGTACAGTCTACAGACCGAATGCTCATTTTTATCAGTCACTGTAGTGTGTTAAGTGTGTAGCCTAGTCTGTAGTGGACAAATTTTATCAATACCACCTTAATTACATGTATATCCAAGACAAAGACAGGCTGATGTATTAGACGGTGAGTACAATTTATTTATTATTAAAATAATTAATTAATTGCGAGTAAAACTGTAGTGTAGTGACTAGTTTAATTTTAAAAGTTATTTTTATGTTGACTTTTGTCGTTTTGTAGTCGCTTGACACTACAGTTACATTATGGAAACCTATAATATATAAGTTTCTATAACTACCGGGGATCACGGTGGCTAAGTGGATAAGGCGCTGGTTCGCTAGCCTGGAGGTCGAGTAAGTTCATTTCGATTTTCCGGCGTGATTTCCCCTTGTCAGTGATGCAGAATGAGGGCCTGACAAGGACAGCTGCCTAGTCGTTCGGATGGGACATAAAACCGAGGTCCCGTGTACACATTGGAGTGCACGTAAAAGACACCTTGGCAGTTGGATTTCGATATAAGAGCAGGCCGTAGCGCCGCTGCCCGGGCAAAAAATTTCCCTCATAGCACACTGTATGTATGCCCGTCTTCAATAAGCCCAGGTTAGGTGCTTAAGCGTAGGATGTTAAACCCCATTTCATTCATTCTATAACTACCATTCATAATTTCTACTTTTTGCCCCTTCAAAACACAAAAGTCCACACGCTATACACGCCAAAAGCAACTAGAAAATATGAAATGAAGAAATCTAGCACACGACGACGATAATATCACCCCTTGTTTTTTCATAAGTTCTTATTTTCGACTAGTCCAGCTCTGAAGGTAAGACTTGATATTGATACACGTTTGTCTCTACATTACATCCAGGGAACGTCAAATTGAATCAATGTCGAAAGAAAACTACACCTAAGTCAATTTTACTGGGCAACTTTTTACCGCTGAACGGTCGCATGTCAGTCGCTAGATCCAGTATGAACGACACAACAGGCTGTTAAAGGGTCAATCCCGATAATGTTTTTGAGAATAAAACTGCTAAATTTTGTGTTAAAATCCCTTAAAATCCCCTACCTTAGGGCCGAGCAACTAACACTATTATGTGATACGTTTTCAAACATTTTAAACCCGCCAGTAATTAAGAGTCCTATGTCCCAAGCTGTATTATGCGGTGATTGGATAAAACCAGACTTTTTTTTATAAAAATAACGTACCGGTGAAATTTACTTTTTGTTATCAAGTAGTGAAGTACAGCACATGACCATTCACCGTGTAGACCTCTTAATGAATGGGAATTGATTATCGGGTCACCATTCTGCTATATTTTGGCGTTTAAATTTCATTCGTACTCGGACTTTAATTTTTGAGACTCTGTTCAATTCGGGACTGTCCCTTTATAAAATGCGTCTCCTCCGTTCTATCAAGTTCCCTTTTAGGCGCCATGACAATCTTAATATAGGTCAACGTCCATATTTAGAAGTGTTGGCCAGTTGGGCAAATTCACAGGGACTGACACACGACCGTTTAGTGGTAAAAAATTGACTGGGAGTGTCGTTTTCTTTCGACATTGCGTTCAGAGCTGGACTAATTTTGGCTTGTTTATCGTCTTTATATTGAAGAAGGGGACAAGACAGTATATAATACAAGCCAAAAGTAGAATTACGACTTGTATTTTGGCTTACGTATACCGTCTTGTTGACTTTCAACTTAAGTCATATTTTTGTATACTTATTGATGTTGGTAAGAAGGCCACAAAGACGGTATACAAACCAAAATGTAAGTCGAAAATAGGAAATTAAGAATTAACACAAAGCGATAATAGCGCCCCTCGTTTCTTCATAATTACTTATTTTCGACTTGTATTTTGGCTTGTAACCGTCTTTTCGACTTTGTCATTTGAATTTATTGATGTGAGTAAGAAGCAGGGCTGCTGACAACCAGTATCGCAGCGGGACGCAGCTTAATTTGCGATATAGTTTGTCAAAAATTAAAATCTAACGTAACTGAGAATCATAAATATGCCTTTTATTTTGGATATTGTCACAAAGATTTTTATCCACATTTCTCCACACTTTCAACCTTTATAAAATATCAAATAAATTTTATAAGGAAAACTGAATTCTCTGTATGACATTTTCTTCTCGAACTACCCAGACTCAATTCATTATACTATAATACAGGGACATGACTCTATGAATTGCAGGGCTTGCCACGACATGCGAGCATTTGCTCGCACTGTGCTCGCCCAAACCTATATTTGCGTGAGCAGTCATCTGCTCGCCATCGATTTATTCGTGGCCAGCCCTGATTATCTATTTTAACAGAAAAGAATGAAAGACAGCGTGAGCCCTAATTGCACGTATTCAAATGCGATCTGGTATATTGAGACTACAATCACTTCCGAGGCGAAATTTTGTTTTTTTAATTTGTTAACCTTCTGGCGTTCAAAAATTTTATTTGACTGTACAAAACATTCAAACGAAGAAGCATACCCGGTACTGATTTTCAACAAATTGTGGTAATTACTGCCAGAAATATATAGCGCTTGATTATTTGGAGACTAAAGTTGCCAGAAATATATAGCGCTTGATTATTTGGAGACTAAAGTCATAATCCGATTAAGTTTAGAATTATATGCACCGTTTAAGGTCACAATACGAAGAATTGTATTGAGTTTTAATGATTACCGGTAATTGTATGGAAGGATTAAACGATAGAATGTTGCCAATATTATTTTCATATGTTCATACTATACAAACTACAGATCACGGTGGCTAAGTGGATAAGGCGCTGGTTCGCTAGCCTGGAGGTCGAGTGTTTGATCCCTGCATTGGCCGAGAAATAGAGCCGGAGCCCAGGGGGTTAACCTAGCTGAAAAGTGTACCAATTTTCTCTGTTATAGTATCAAAGCATGTATATTTGGTATCATCAAAATGTAAGTCTGCCGAGTTTCTGGTGGTGGGTGTGGTATTCCACGCCCAAAATGCCATGCCCCCTTACTAGTCTAGATTAGCTCAAAAGTGTACCACATGAATTTTGCACAGCAGTGAACCGTACATCTTCAGGTATCCCAAAAACACCCTGACAGACATTTCTAGTGGTGGAGTACCCTGACAGAGCTATGTAATTACCAGACATTTGAAGTGGTTGAGTATCTATGACAAGAGTTACCGGCTAATCTATTCTAGTTGGGGTCCGTGACACTTTGGGCGTGTCTGTTAGGGGTAACCCACCACACAAACTGTCTGGCAGTGGTCATTCCTGATTCCCGTGGTGATACTGAACAATTTAAAAGCTGTTTTAGGTGGTACAGATTTCAGCTAATCTAGCCTAGCTGTTGACTGGAAATTAGGTAACTCTTGTAAGATATACTCAACCAGTACAATTTCTGGTAATTACATAGCTCTGTCAGGTGTTACCCACCACTGGAAATGTCTGTCAGAGTGTTTTTGTGATACCTGAAGATGTATTGTACACTGCTGCGCGAATTTCACGTGGTACACTTTTGGGCTAATCTAGACTAGTTGGGAGGCATGGCATTTTAAGTGTGGAATACCACACCCACCATCAGAAACTCGGCAGACTTACATTTTGATGATACCAAATATACATGCATTGATAACATAGGAGAAAATTTGTACACTTTTCAGCTGGGTTTACCCCCTGGGCTCCCGGTCTAAAAGTTCATCTCGATTTTCCGACGTGATTACCCCTTGTCAGTGATGCAGAAGGAGGGCCTGACAAGGACAGCTGCCTAGTCGTTCTGATGGGACGAAAAACCAAGGTCCTGTGTACACATTGGAGTGCCATAAACAATCCCTTGGCAGTTGGAATTCGATATAAGAGTAGGCCGTATGGCGTATACCCTTCATTCAATTAGCCCAGGTGAAGTGCATAACAGTAGGATCGGACGTTAAACCCCATTTCATTCATTCATTACATACAGTATGTCACTGTCAGACATAAGTAGTTCAAAATACGTATTTTAGATTTTCAATTTCCATTGCTTCACTATACCACACCATTGTAATTTGTAGTGTTTAAATACAGATACTTTTCAATAATACCAAATACAGTATGATAAAGCTTTTTGCAAATGCATAATATAACTTTTTATATACATGTAGGATCTACAGCAAAGCTCATTTGCATACGAAAAAAAGGCCGGACTAGGATTGAAATTAATAATTTATGTGATCACTCTACAAGGTCAATAGGCGGAGATCAAACTGGCATCAAATAATTCAGCTTTCTAAGCAATAATGGCAAATCAAGCTACACATGTACATGTAGCATGCAGTATGTAATCCGTTAGATGACAATGATTTCTGTGAAATCATGTTCTCGGTATGGGTAATCCACAACCATCCACTCCCAGCTTCACTTAAACTTTAATCTTTTTATCTTATGAAAGTAGGGAGCCACGATGACTAAGTGGGTAAAGTGCTGGCTCGCTAGCCAGGAGGTCGCGTGTTCATGCCCTGCACCTTACCTGGGCTAATGGAAGACGGGGGGGGATACGCCATGTGTGCTGTGAGGGAAATTTTGCCCTACTCTTATATTATATTCCAACTGCCAAGGGATCTTTTACGTGCACTCCAATACGGTTTTTCGTACCATCCGAACGACTAGGCAGCTGTCCTTGTCAGGCCCTCCTGCAGGAAAAATATTCGTATTTTGAAAGATGCTACATATAAATTTGGTACATTTTTCATGACATGGCAGTAAAAAAATATTTTTTGGAAAAAAAAATCCAAATTATGAGTGTGTTCTGTGTAGTTTATTTGCAACTTGTCTATTTTTTTCACAGAACTCAAATACTGCCTCCAATAAGATTTTTTTTTAAATTTTAGCACAAAAGGCCCACTGACCAGAGATGCACTACTGCACATAGAGCAGCATGTTGTATACTTAAAGGGCCATCATTTTTGCAGGTTTTTTTTTTATTTTGATTCCCTTTCACTGGCATGTTGCCAGAACACAATGTCATGGGAAGCAAATAAAAAGGCTTTTTGTTGATACCTGACGTCTCCCCCTATTTGGACACATGTCTCCAAATATTCCTGGGCTGTCACCCACGAATGTAGAGCGAAAGTTATTTTAAGTCTCTTTCCCTTTTTCCCCACTTTTGCATGGTGATTTTTGTTGACTTTTTGGTGTAAAATCGAAAAAAAGGGTTTGTATACATTTTCTGCCAGGTTTGGGTGAATATTCATGATTTTCAGGCGAAAGGATACAACAGTTGTGATGATGTTGGTTACGTTGAAATGTAGGGCTTGAAATTGCATGTTAACTTCGAGCTTGTGTATCTCAAGTTTTTCATGGTCAACCTCATACATGCTTTTGGGCGAAAAGCGTTCTACCCAACGAAAATTTGGGGAAATGGTTAGAGCTGGTCGAAGAGACGAAAATTAACATGACCTGTGGCCATATATAGTATAATGAATTGAGTCTGGGTAGTTCGAAAAAAGAAAGTCACACAGAGAATTTAGTTTTGCTTATAAAATTTATTTGATATATTATACACATGTCAAAGGTGTTGAAAAATGTGGATATAAATCTTTGTGTCAATATCCAAAATAACAGGCATATTAATGATTTGCAGTTACTGCGAATCAAAAATGTTTGATTTTATACTGAAAAAGGTCAAGACTAGGACAGAGATTAATGATCTACCTGATAAATCTACAAGGTCAATTTCAGTTTCGGAAAAAGAGATGAAATAGGGGGTTTAACACCCTACTGTTCTTCTTCAACTGGCTAATGAAAACGGGCATACACCATGCAGTGTGCTATGAGGTAAAATTTGCCCTACAGCAGAATCGCAGCGCAATTTGCTATACATATTTTGTCCTTTACTAATCAAAAATTAAAATCTTATGCAAATGAGCTTTGCTGTAGATCCCATGTACATGTAAGGTATATGTTCTAATAATTAGTAATATGCAAAGTTCTTTTATGCAAAATGAAGAAGTGTAATGTGCAAAATAACTATTATATATACTGTATTTTGTATTATTGAAAAATTTGTTCTGTATTTTATTTAACACTGTGGTATTGTGGAGCAATGGAAATTTCAAATTGTAAAACTAAAATACATACTTTGAAGTGCTGACATGCATTTTGCACCCTAACACATGTTTAACTTATCTTAAATTTGTTTTTAGAAGCCTGTCGAAAATTACATATGAGCAGTACTATTAAAGAGATCAATGATTCCATTGGGGATATCATTAAATATGCTGAGGTAAGCAACTTTTTTTTGTCCTTTGCCTTTTGAAGAAAGCAGGGGACTATTAAAATAGGTTTTTCTGTCTGTCACACATTCTGGGACACAATGACTCTTTATTGAGCTAGAATGTTCAAACTTGGTGCACATGTACATGTAGGTGTTCATTAGGTATTATTACCTTGATGGAGTTCGAAGATGAACATTTTCTGCTTAGGGTAAGCAGAGATAAGCGATTTGATTGGTTGATGCTTTGGGACACGATAACTTTAGTTCTTTTAAGTGAGAGTGATGAAAACTTGTTGTACAGTTTCATTACGTAACATCAATACCTTGACTTAAGTTCTATTATGAGCATTTTCTTATCTGGGAAAGCAGAGCGATAAGCAATTGGACAAGACTTTGGAACACAACAACTCTCTTCTAGTTGGGCTAGAATGTTCAAACTTGGTGTAGGTGTTTATTAGGTGAATTCCTTAATGAAGCTTGATGATGACATTGTCTGCTTACAGTAAGCAGAGATAAGCAACCTGATTGGTTGATGCTTTTGGGCATGATAACTTTGTTTATAATGAAGTGAGAGCGATGAAACACCGCATATAGATTTATTATATCATTCATTACCTTGACTAAGTTTGATGGTGCAAATTTTCTGCTCAGGGTAAGGAGCGATAAGAAATTTGATTGGTCGAGACTTTATGACTTTGTAACATAACAGCTCTGTTTTTGATTGAGGTAGAATGTGTAAACTTGATGTATCGGTACATGTTCCTTAAGTGAACATCTTGACTGAGCTAAATAAGTAACATTTCGAGCTAAATCTAGGCAGAGCTAATCAATTTCATTGGTCGATGCTTTTGGACAAGATAATCTTGATTCTATCTGATAGAGAGTAATAATGAACTTAGTGTATAGTTTGATTGCTCGATATGAATGTGCGATTACTTAATAGATGTGTCATTTATTTATTTGGGGATTTCACCTGGGGACATCAGCCTCACTGTTGGCTTGTTTATCATATTTTTAATTTGAAAGAATATTGTTGCCATGAAAGTCAGTCCATCAGCCTGTTGAATTCCAGTAATTGTGACACTTCATCGGGTCAGAGAAAATCATAAGTCCAAAACTTAAGGAAGACTCAAGTCCAAAGATTTATCTTATCTACATGAGATCTAAATAGATTTGCAAATATCTTAGCAAAGATGTATCTAAAGCGTGTATCTTTATTTAGGCAATTGATTATCCATTTCCGGTTTTGATGACAATTTTGGAATATTGTGATTATATAATGTCTACCTCTTGAATTTGCAATATAATGCAATCTTTATTTAGGAATAATTAACAAAAAATATTATTATAAATATAGATTTTAAAATTTGTCCACTGCTATCTATTCTTGCATGTTTTGCAAATACTTTCTTCAACGCAGTGCCAGTTGAGACACTGGTTGTAAACCTGTCAGAAAATATTTGATGTGTATTTTGGACAAACACAATCATGGCATGTGCTATACAGCTATCATCCACTCATTAGTTTACTGCATACATGTATTTGTATAGACATTTCATGCCAAAGCTAACTTGCCATATTTTGTTTTATAATTACAGAGAGTTACCTAAAAAGATCATATACAAATGATACTAGTGATGAGTTAAAATTTATACCGATTCTTTGATACTGCATGGATTATATACTGATTCTGTGATACTTTATGATTATTTACATGAATTTACATGTACTGATTCTGTGATTCCCATTTCTGTGATACTGTATGATTTTAATAATTCATATTTTGTAATATATGCTAATACTGTGGTCTGTGATACTGTATGATCATAATATACATGTACTGATTACTATAATACTATGATAATATACTGATTCTGATGCAGCAAGGAGCATTTTGGATGAAAAACCTGATTCACATTCAACACCTTTGTTTGAATCTCTAAATTGGCTTACAATCTACCAACTCATTCAATACAACCACGGAATGCTCACCTTCAAAATTCGAAGAGACAAATTACCATCATATTTATATAACACATTCTGTGAAAATTCTAAATTGACCGAAACTACCATAATACTGAGATCAGGAATTCAACTTGTATAAGCAATTCCGAAAAGTAAGAAAAAGGTAATGACAAAACATTCCGATTAGGTCTCTGTATTTTGGAATTCACTACCTTAAACTGTGAAACATGCTTCTTCAAGTTTTATCTTCAAAAAGGAGTTAGTAAAGCATGTTAAATCTTTGAACCCTTGTTAATTACTGTTGTCCTCTGAATGTATGTTTATTTGCCCTTTTTTTCTTGTTAGTTTGATATTTCTTTATTATAAGCTCATATAATATGATATATATGCACTTTGTAAATATTATTACTGTATACTTGCTAGTTTTATAGAGTAGGAGGGAATAAATATGCACCCTCAGAAAATAAAGTCATTATTATCATTATTATTATACGGATTCTGTAATACTTTATGATTATATACTGATTCTGTGATACTATATATGATTATAATAACGATACTATATGATTATATACTGGTTCTGTGATACTGTAGGATTATTTACTGTTTCTGTGATATTGATGTATGATTTCTGTGATATTGAATATACTTTTTAATTTATTGTTGTCATTACTTATTAAATTTAATTTTAAAAAAGGTTCTGGTTTATATTCATATGTTTTATGAATTTATTGGCATCATATTTCTAGAGGATTTTAAAGCATTCTTTCCTGGTTAAAGCTGATCTTTACAGGATTGAAAACCTACTATTGAGAACGTTATAGAGAACGTTTCGGAGGGAGAATTGAAAACCTGCTATAGACGTTATCAATAACGTAATAGGGTGGGCATTCAACACGTGATAGCGACGTTACAGATAACGTTTCAGGGGGAGAATTGAAAACATGCTATAGACGTTATCGGTAACGTTTTAGGGTGGGGAATCGGGCACCTGCTATTGACGTTACAGATCACGTTTCAGGGGGAGAATTGAAAACCTACTATAGACGTTATTGGTAACGTATTAGGGTGGTGTTTTAACACATGCTATTGACGTTACAGAGAACGTTTCGGGAGGGGAATCGGGCACCTGCTATAGACGTTATCGGAAACGTTTTAGGGTGGGGAATCGGGCACCTGCTATTGACGTTACAGAGAACGTTTCAGGGGAAGATTTGAAAACCTACTATAGACGTTATTAGTAACGTATTAGGGTGGTGTTTTAACACATGCTATTGACGTTACAGAGAACGTTCCGGGAGGGGAATCGGGCACCTGCTATAGACGTTATTGGTAACGTATTAGGGTGGGGATTTAACGCGTGCTGTTGACGTTACAGAGAACGTTTCAGGAGGAGAACTGGACACCTGCTATAGACGTTATCGGTAACGTTATATGACGGGGGAGTCACGTGCCACAAACATTCACAACTAACGTGAAATAACCATAATAACTAATGTTTTCAAAACGTTAACATTAACGTTTTGAAAACATTAGCATTACTGTTCAAATCACGACAAAAAAACTTGCCTGGGTCACGTGCCACAAACATTCACAACTAACGTGAAATAACCATAATAACTAATGTTTTCAAAACGTTAACATTAACGTTTTGAAAACATTAGCATTAATGTTCAAATCACGACAAAAAAACTTGCCTGGGTCACGTGCCACAAACATTCACAACTAACGTGAAATAACCATGATAACTAATGTTTGCAAAACGTTAACATTAACGTTTTGAAAACATTAGCATTAATGTTCAAATCACGACAAAAAAACTTGCCTGGGTCACGTGCCACAAACATTCAAAACTAACGTGAAATAACCATGATAACTAATGTTTGCAAAACGTTAACATTAACGTTTTGAAAACATTAGCATTAATGTTCAAATCACGACAATAAAACTTGCCTGGGTCACGTGCCACAAACATTCACAACTAACGTGAAATAACCACGATAACTAATGTTTTCAAAACGTTAACATTAACGTTTTGAAAACATTAGCATTAATGTTCAAATCACGACAAAAAAACTTGCCTGGGTCACGTGCCACAAACATTCACAACTAACGTGAAATAACCACGATAACTAATGTTTTCAAAACGTTAACATTAACGTTTTGAAAACATTAGCATTAATGTTCAAATCACGACAAAAAAACTTGCCTGGGTCACGTGCCACAAACATTCACAACTAACGTGAAATAACCACGATAACTAATGTTTTCAAAACGTTAAC
Source organism: Patella pellucida (assembly GCA_917208275.1). NCBI lineage: Eukaryota > Metazoa > Mollusca > Gastropoda > Patellidae > Patella > Patella pellucida. The sequence continues at coordinate 38,015,634 of OU795036.1, forward strand.
ATTAACGTTTTGAAAACATTAGCATTAATGTTCAAATCACGACAAAAAAACTTGCCTGGGTCACGTGCCACAAACATTCACAGCGAACGTTAACTAACGAAAAAATAATGTTTTGAAAACGTTCGGAAAACTAAATTTTGTTAGCTGGGTAACACTTACAGTTTTCTTCATTTTGTATAGTAATTTTTATTCCACACATACAATTAAATTTAGATTATTAAGGAACATGTCCCCAATATTTATGTTTTGAAGTACATTATTAGTTTCTAATGTACATTCTGGTTTATATGACAACCCCTGCAAAGTTATAATTCTGACCGAATACCTTTTTAGAAAGTCTTTTAATTCGAGCGTGACACAAACATGGAAATTATTCACTTGTTGCAAAGATGGTGTTATCCATGAATTCATTGTTATAAATTGATGACCTATGTCATCATAACAAAACAAATGGTGTACTTGAAATAAGCGATGTCTTGTACCAAGTTGTTCACTTGTCCCGGAAACCACTATTGTTTCTTAAATTGAAAGTAGATTTCCAGTTCATTAGGAAAGCCTACATTCAAATAAAGCATGCTTTAAGAGGGTAATAAATGGTATAATTATCGCTAAAGAAATACTATATATTTATGTCATTAAAGAGTGTCGTGGAAGTAATGGAAGACTCAAAACTCATTCCAATTCTCTTATCCCCAATAATGCCACTAGAGATCTTTAATATCCTGGTTCTATCTCTTTAATGAAGCGATGCTTTGCTCTTTTAATAGTCTGTCTACGTAATAACGTCTTCTTCCACATGTAAACAGAAATTTCTCTTATTACATAATAGAAATAGAGAGAATTGTCAAGTGGCAATATATTGATTGGCTTCCGACACTTAAGTAGTAGTACAGGAATCTGAATTTAATAATCCCTAACCATCATGCGGTTACCTTCTAAAAAATCATGTTCTATTTAATTCTACATGCTGTTCAAGGAGGTAACAACGAAGTGGGAGAATTTGTAAAAAAATAAAAAGCTCTTCATTATCACAATTGGTTATAAGTTTTGGGGTTTTGCTGTAGAGTACACTCTATCAACTTCAAATTGGATTTTCGTAAGTTCAATTGCATGCTGATCGAAAATCGGGATGGGAAAGAAAACACCTCCATATTCTTCTGCCAAGCCGGCATTACGAACATGAACAATCGAAATTGGACACATGAACAAAATTCGCAACTTCAAGTGTGTTCGTTTTGGCCAAATGCCAGAAATGTGTCTTTTGATCGCGATTTAAGGATTACTTCTAATAAACCTGAAATGTATATTATGATAGGATTGTTACAAAATACAATAAATAGAATCCACCATCAAATGTACCATGTGTATTGAGTGCATGTCGAAAATGTCATAATTTCGGAACTTCGTAGGCGTATCTCATGAAATAAATATCTGACTGACGTCAAAATCCGCCTTGTATGGGTTTGACCTGCACAATAAAATTGAAATGAGTTCACGAATGTTGCAGCGTGAGGTCAAGCAAATTTCGTTACATATGGTTCCCGTTTTTTGGTGAAAGAGTATAGGTTTTTCGCCAATATCGATTGGGGTCCTTACTACAGACTAATATAATAAATGAGCACAGACACGATCGTAATTTACGCATGCTATTGGAATCAAAGACAAAATTATGTGTATCATCCTCTTTTTTGGTATGTTCCCACAATCATTCCGTGAAAAATAAAGAACAGTGGCCCAGCAACATAGACACGAATCAGACTGAGCAGAATTCATTTTAATAAAAATAAAATGTATTTCGTTCCAGTATATCAGAAGGTACATTTCTGAATATTAACTAACCCCTGTTTTCCACTTCGCCGTTTTGGCAAAAGTGAAACAACCATGTGTTTGTACACTCATAATAAACAACCACCTTTGCGGGGAAAAAAATAAGATGCTGATCATGCACGGCAATTTATGACCTGTCAGTATGATGAATATTTCATTTAACAGATGGGGGCTATATCTAAATATCTGGACTGTCAGTGCCAGCAGCATGCTTGACAAATTTTATTTTATTGGAAAGGTATCGACGGGGTTTTGAATTGCATAAACTCTAGCCATATTACTGGATCGTATACATTTCCAGTGGTTTACCCTTCCCACTGGAATCACACAATTTACCATTGGTTTCACAGAAAAGGGGTTTAATCGATTATTCTGTACGATACAGTGGTAACACATGGGTATAAAAAGCTATCAGCTACAAGATATAATCTTAGTATTACGATGCATGCTGTATTTTATTGAAGGTTAACAGAAATTGACACTCAACATCATTTGTATTAAAACAGTTTGGTTTAAAATACTAGTAGCTAACTTTGATAAATTTCATTAATTTATCTTGAAAATGGCACTAATTTAAACTTCTGATGTCAATTGATTAGAGTTAGGACTACTTTTTTTATCACCGCAAATCAACCTTTACAAAGTACAGATCATGCTAATCTACGTGAAAAATGTAGATGTCATCGACATTACAGATGTGGGCGAGTGATACCATGATCAAAAAACATTGACAATACAATCTTGTTATTCTATAGTTAATCTCCTTTACATTTCTTAATAAACATCAATAAGCAACATCTGAATGGTAACCGACCATAGAAAGAAGAAATGTAAAAATCCAATTGCTTGTGTAATGATCAAACGATAGGATTTGAACCCTGGGGTATTGTAAACTACTACAGAAATAGGCAAATAACATTCATTACCGGCAATCTATTTGGATTCAACTCCTTACTCGTCATTTCCTCTTAATTTCAAAGCATTTTAGCTAAGATTCATTCCAAGCTTAACTGATTTTTTTTTCTTCAAAATTGAGAAATGCAGTATTCCCATTTGTATTTTGCAAGGCGTTCTATTTTGTTAAATGGATTGTATGAATTAGACGTCGAATGGGAACTGATCTCTTAGTGTTGTTGTCACTCAAGATCATTGTCAGAATACTAGGCACCTATCTATTAGGTGTGTGTATATGTTGGTCTCACTAGTTTAACGACATCTTCCATATTCCAGAAGCCCAGTTTCCCTTTGTCCCAAGCAGTCGGATAGTTAAAATCAGAATACATATCTCGTATATTATAAGTGGTCTTAAGAAATTAGCAAAATTAAACACACCTCATTAAAATAAACCAGCACGACCTAAACAATACACAAAGACACGTATGTGGACTTGGAATCTATATTGTTTAATATTTAATTAGATACAGATTAATCCGTCTATGTGTCTGATGTTGGACTTAAAATGGATTTACATCAAGCCATTAAAACCAATACTTTCTATCGTGTTTGCCGCAATTCCCCTGAGTCGTGGGTATTGACTGAACTGAGGCAAGGTGACAGTCGGTCAAATTATTCCATTTAAAAGCTAATTTACTACTGAAGGTTATTTTTGCTGTGTTTATGTGATGTATAGCAAATGAATGCTACACTGTCATTTACAGACTGAGTGGACTTTCCATGTCGATCGATAACTGATTATTTTTAGTATTTTACCATCATATTCAAGTTAGAATTATTCCTGCGTATTTATACGCCCACATTTTTATGTGAACGTATGTTGTCCGCCCAGACGTCGACGTCCGCCCACACTTTGTTTGTGGATACTCTACAAGTCACAACTTTTATCCGATTTTGAAAAAAAACCTTAAAATAAAGGGTTATCTCGTAAAGAACCCGACCGCTTTCAATATTGCCACGTATCGGACGTAATTTCATAGATTATGACCAAAGATTGTACGACAAACCACGTTTTTAGCTTGTAGACACTCTAGAGGTCACAATTTTTTATCTGATTTTGATGAAACTTGACATATATTACTATGTTTATAACCTAGAGACCTTGATACCTTTCAATATTTGCGGTTATCGGACCATTATTTCCTGGGTGACATCGCGCCTGGTACGTTCGTGCATTTTTTATGCGCGAACTCTTAGTTTTTCTATTACTGGCACGCGCACGGGTACTATTTTTTTTTGTTTTACATGTACCAAAATCTGGGATTTCGCGCGTAGGTACTTTTGAGGTATTAGCCTGTTAAGCATAATACTTGCCACTGTACCTGTGTATCGCTAATTATAAACCGAATGTTTGAAGACCGTTCATACTTATTACGCACAGAATGTTCAGTACAGTGTTGATTCAAGCTCAAATTGCTGCTAAGCAAACCAACGGGATTATTTTCTCAACAGTGTATGATCTTATTCATAGCGATAATATCCTTACACCGAGAGAAAGTATCTAGTCTCGGTGAATAGAACCATGGTTGTCTGGTAGAAAATTACTTTTGTTTTTTTTGGAACGGTAAACATTGTTTTTAGAAGCAAACTAATCTGCCGCACATGACGAAGTCATTATACTAATAATAAAAAGGTGAGAACTCTTTTTGCAGCGGAGGCTTATCACTGAGTACTAGGTCAAGGTTAAAACATACAGAACGCGCATCGCGGAGGTTTGATGAAACACGATATTACCGTGTTTTTTATCGTGGAATTCCGTGAATTACCGAGTGAATATAGAGTGACATGATACGACTGACAGAGCAGCCCGGAGTCGAACAATCGCCGCCCGAGCTGTCTTCGTCAGCTAGTTTCAAAATGGCGTACAACCAGTGCAAGTGGGAAAAGACGACAATAAAATCAGAAATATGTTATTTATTATTGTCGGACCTATTACATCACTCCTGTCTAACAAATCATAAAGCTGCGGTGTTACGGTGGCGGCATAATATTTCACCGTAACACCACAGCCACTCTAACCATTCATAATACATTTAACTATCAGCCCCTACACATTTCCCCTCGTCTACTTTCCCAAACGTCAACAACACATCTCATACATCCATTTCGCTGATCAACCCTTGTACCATGTCCCCTGGATTTAATAAAATATCGCGTCCTTAGCGTGTGTGTTAATGATAAGGGGTTTAGTTCATAAATTTCTGTATCCATGTCTGCTATCACAGAAATTCTATCGGACAGCAATTGAATTCCAAATGTTAAAGGTTCCTTTATGTGCACGCTAACGATATAGGCCCTCCGTCCTACACCAGTGACCAAGAGAAGTTCTCACAGATATTGTACTTTCGTATATTAAAAGATAAAAGTATTGATGTTGAAAACTATATCTTGAACTATAACGGTAGTTCCTCCCAACAGTTGACATTATAAGAACTCATCATTTCGTTCAATTTGGTATATTTTTGAATGGAAACTATCGCACGATTCATCTATTATAAATGTGGATAAAGTCAAGGGGTCGCCATACGGAAATCATGATTCTTTCTCTGCTGCCTTACACGAGAGGAGACAAATGTATATCACAGAAAGGCGCTTCCGGTGCCGGGACACGCCACACAGCACAGCACAATAACAATTAACGACCTGTTTTGGAGTAATTGTACGTTTATATTTTTATGCCCAAACATAAATAAGAACTTATTATTGTGTAATCTAGATGAAAAGACATGTATTTTAATTGTAATTAGTAGATATTGTACGATTTTAGATACTAAAGTAATGAATGTGGGTTCAACGTTTTATTCTTTTCTGCACTAACCGAACTAATGCTGGCGGGCACATGCCATGAAATGTGTTATTACGGGATATTTTAGAGGAGAGCGACGCTATACAGCCTATCTTGATATCGAACTGCCAGGGGAACTTCAATCTAGTATACCAGCTCTAAATTCACCCACCGAGCAAAGGTGGATCTCAGAAACTACAGACGTGAGCACCGTATATTTGACATAACTTAAAGGGGGCTTTTATGTTAACTTTGAAACTCAAAGCAACTAGTTCCAGTCAGTGGCAAGTGGGCTTATGTCGATCATATCAACAAAATCGGACCCTCGGAACTGATAGCGCGATCAACACAATGACGAATATCTTAGATGAAGCATCCCAAAGGCATGATCGGTCTTTGCATAATATTCTTTTAATACATTACTGTCATATCATTTGAAAAGTGGGGGCTTTCATTCGCTTCCATTTTGCCTATTTATATATTGACGCATGTCTCGTATCACGTGATGCTATTTCCACGGAAACGAGTTGCCGCAGGTTCTAAGACCGCTTATGTCGACGGGAACTAGTTGCTGTTAGTTGAAGGGAGCTGCAGAAAGCTATAATGGGCAACTGACTGAAACTAGTTGCTCTGAGTTGTAAGAGGCTCCGAGGTCGACCTTTTTCAGTTGCCGAAACGCCAGTTATATTCAGCTGTAAGGTCGACATAAGCCCCCCCCCCCCGCCAATTTTACGGCACAAAAGCTTTAGCTACTTTTCATCGATTAATATTGTCTTCTTGAATAATTATGATGTAGATATATTTAATGGTTATATACTTCTGAACTAAACAAAGGGCCATTCTTACAGTGGAACGACGTAATTATAAACAAATGATGATATTGGCCCGAGTCGTTTGTCTTTCCAGATAATTTGTTGTCAGTTTTTGATATATAAAATATATACACCCGATGCATGTGTTATTGGTAAACAAATAAAACAGACTCAGGTGAAAATCAATTTAGTACAAACTTTGTGTAAAATCACTGGTCTCGGAATTACAAATGGTCGACATTTTATAACAATAATGGCACACGCCTTAATACACGATAGCTTGTGCCATAATGTCTACTTATGACTAAAACCTTATATTGAACACAAAAACACATGGTAATGTCTTTTTAAATGATGATTTGGGCTCTACGCACTGCTAACGAAACTGAAATCTAACCTTTCAATAGCATGTTAATTCTAAATATTGGATAATATTATTCTTAATTCAAGATATGAAGATATGCAAGGTTTGTTAAATATTACCCTTTCCATGAATTGCCCCCCCCCCCCCGTCATATATAAAGAGGATTGTGTGCGACGCATAATTCTTGCTATGCCTACAGCTATGTACGCGTTTTCGCGTCCAAAATGTCGGTCAAATGCAATGGGACCGTTTCCCATGTAACCGGCGATAACTGGCTTGTTTGCTGGGTATCTGTCTATTTGTGTTCTCCTGCATCTATTAATTAAATATGTACAATATATAGAGAGAAATGGGGTTTAACGTCCACTCGACACGAACTAGGACATTTCAGGAGTAATACTTGGTTCAATTTTATTTCAATAATTCGTTTGCCGCGTAGGTGTATTTAAACTGGAAGACCTGGAGAAAACCCACAAAGCTGGGCATGCGACCCTTATACTACTTGTCACGTACAATCGGGGAATCGAAACCACGCCAGTTGACTCAATAACAGACCTTGATACACTGCGCACGTGCTAACCATTCGACCATCCAAACCCCCTTATTAAAAAGGCCGATATAACTAAATGGAACGTAACAATGCACATGCAGTTCAAACAAAAATGAAGATGAATTTCGTTGTAATATTTATGTTGAATAGACTGGTAATACCATTTCATTTCCATTGCCGTGGAAATATTTTGTGTCAGCGTTAAGGATTTAATACATGTATTATTGAAGCATCCTATTCAACAATATAATCGGAAGATTGAGCCTAATATAGTTTACAGTCTAGGTGATTAAATTATAGTTTAAATTTAATAAAAGGAAATTTAAAGAAATATATGATATAAATAATTCTAGGCAATATTCTACTATTTTCATGTATGACATTTGCATTGATTCGATTAAGACTCCTATCGAGATACATTCAAATTGATTAAAATGCTTTTTTTTACCAAGAAATGAATAGGAAAATTATATTTAAGAGGATGAATCAAATACGCTCTGTAATATAAGAATGTAGACCGTGTAAATAAGTCAATGCCTTATACGTAGATACTTTTATTATGGTTTAATGCTATTTTCTTTTTTCATCCTGTGTTTCTCGTGAAGCGATTGGTATTGCATTCGTCCATCTGGTTCAATAAATACTTCAATAAACTTTATTTTCTTATGGCATCAATTGTACGGGGGTCGGCTGAAAAGTTCTAAGGTTTCTGCGAAAAACCTGTACAGAGCGATGATTTCCAATTATTTTGCTACATTTCTCATTGGAGGTGTACACATTTTACCAACGATGTTGCAAGACCTGGATGCCTGTCACAGCTGATAAGGCGTCATCATTACTAGGAAAATGACGACCGGGGAGTCTGACGGGGCTAATTCGGGTCAAAAAAGATTGCAGTTGTTATGTATTATTCAATGATTGTACTTGTTGGTGGTAAATTGATCTTTCCTTTTCATACTGAGAACTTTTCAGCCAGCCCTCGTAGCTGCATGTCACCCACGGGCGTGCTTACACTTAACTACTATACTCAAGTGTAATTTCAGTAAACTCGATTGACAGCCAAGCTGTACATCAGGGGCCGGTTGCTCAAAGCTCCGTTATCTTTTAACTATCCGTTAACATGGAGTTAACGGATCGTTAACTTTAACGGAGAGAAAGATTGTTGCTGGAAGCATCGTGAACTTTAAAGCGGCGTTAGCTTGGTGTTATATTTAACGGAGGATTTGAGATTACCAATTCAATTTTCTATAGAACATTCTAGAGGGTTGGGCGATGCGGGCTATTCCATTTTCTATAGAACGAAATTTTATAGTATTCTACAGAATTTTGTCAACCGGCTCCAGGACGTTAAGGGACAATATTGGTGTCAGTCAATATCACATATAGAACTGGTTAAAGACTTTCCAAAAATAACACATATAGATCACTGCTACTATATTATATTCGTTATGGAATTTTAAGAAAGGGAAGTGACGAACGCAAAGGGAAAACATGAGTTATCCTTCTAAATAACTGACTGAAGTGGTGGACAGATACACAGGCGAATTTCTGATCACTTATAATTCCTTCGAAGACCAAAAGTAAGTTGTGAGGCTGTGAGAGGAAATATGATAATTGTCACTAGATAATGGAAAACGAGAAAAATAGAAATAGTCCGTGCATTCACTTGTTTTTATTACATTCTATTCTTAACAAAAACATGGTAATGCACAGCCTGTTTCTATTTCTCTTGGCGGAACACTTCTAATTTATTTTACTATTTCACGTCAATAATAATTTCTATTGTGCTTTGTGTGTGAGAGAAATAAATGGGCTTTAACGTCCACTCAACACAAACTATTATTATGGTTTAATTTTATTTTAATAATTCGCTTGCGCGTAGGGGTCTTTAGCTTTGGGAGGAAACCGGAGGACCAGGAAAAAACCCACGAGGTTGGACAGGCGACCATACTCCTTATCACGTACAACCGAGGATTCGAAACCACGAAAGTTGACTCAATGACAGTATTTCTGATACACCGCGCACATGCTAACGATTCGGCCATCCAACACCCCTATTGTGCTTTGTAATTAAGCAACCTGGGTGGTGGCCAGTATCTGAAGCCATCCTTGTATCACGTAGTTTTTTCGTCTCTAATTCAAGTTCTTGCTTACACACTTGAAACAGCCATAATTAGCGACTAGGACTAATGTCACTTCTACAGCCTGATAATTCACGCATAGATATCTAACATGTTTTGTTGTATTTCTGTATTTCAGGAGTTTATATGAATATTATGCATGCATACAGATTTCCACTGGTAATATTCTGGAGATTGTAATTATAAATAAGTGTGGGCCACGTAGGATAATTGATGTGCAAGAAGGAAATTATTAAATTAAATTCTCATTATATGGAAACCATAGGACAGGGAACACAAAAGTAACATTCATTAGTATCTCATTACAAGTGATAACTAACTATACGTGCACAATTAATACTAAAATGTGAATCAGAAGGAAATCATTATTAAGAATAGAATGAAGGGAGAAAAGTAAATTTAAAAACAGATTAAATATGATGTGTAGTGGTGAATTAAATGAGTTCTTTGAAAACCCATCAATCTAAGTAGTGTGACTATATTTAGCCTCTGCAAATCAAAGACGTGGTAAAGAAACATGAAACAAGCCAACACACTGTAATGATTGATTTTTTTCCTATATATGGGGCATTTCAGATTAAATAGGAAACTGTTGCTGTTTATAGCAGCGACTACGTCACGATCCCCCGCAATTCTAGTATAACTGCAAAACGTTTATTGACTCGGTGATGCGTGGAACCTCCTCTATCGTCCCTTCGCAGACTTACTGATAACGTTCATATACTTAGAATTATTCCATATTCAAATAAAAGTCCGGTTATGCATTGCAAAATAATTAGGTAAAAGCATCAGACAAACTTGATCCTATAGTGCCAATGATCCAAAGACATGATTGTCATCTTTATTCCTAATTGAACAATTAGATAGTCTAGGGTATGTCATAGAAAACAGGAAGAGATGTATTTACTATGATCTGATCAACTAATATAGATAGACTGATGACAGTAATGAGTGAATAGTTCGACAAATAATCCCACCCTTCCTGACTGAATACAGTATTTATTGGTGTCTGTCAGTAGAAGCTAAGGTCAGAACTTGGACGCCCAACCCGCCTCGATTGTCATTCAAAGTTGGGCTTATTGATTTCGTGTCATGATATACTGGTTCGGCCAAGTAAATGATTAGTTGTTGTCAGATTAGAATTTAGATATGACTTGACCAGTTTGGACAATAACTCAACATATAGCTTACTGCTTTCAATGGTTAATGAGATTTCGATACGGTTTTATTGTGTGGAATATTCGATGAATGCATCTTTATTTAGACATTATCCGATGTAAGCAATAAACAATGACGTATAGCGACAATGGGTTATCAATATCAGCATAATCTTATGATAAAAGCGTCTAGTCCTTCAGTTAGGACACACATCAAGACCAACTCCGTGTTATAATTAGCATGTATGTAAAAGAACCATTGACTGTTGGAATTCGGTGAAAAGTAGACAGAGACGCGATTGTTCGGGCAAGATTTCGTTTATAGAATATTGCAAGGTTGGGCAAAAAAACCCAGCAATGTTATTATTCTACACACCATATTTAAAATATCAATTATAGATAACTGCTTCAGTTATTATGAAATCTTTTAAGTTTTGGATAATGTGTGTAGAATATCAATATCTATTACATATCGTTTTTGTCTTGTTGGTCACCCTTTGTTCCATAGCCTTAAATTATTGCAAAGGGTGACCAACAAGACAAAAACAGTTATCTATAATTGATATTTTAAATATGGTGTGTAGAATAATAACATTGCTGTCTTTGCTTTTCGGTCATGTTTTTTTACATTACTTTGGACGCTATTTACAAAACAAAGAGGACCTTATCGGTCCTGTATATTAAAGTCGCAAGTTCCCTTTTTTTTTAATTAAACAATACTCGATTTTTCAAAATCTATATTTTGAGCTCGATGTTTATGGGTCGAAATGAGTTATCTTATAGTCAGACAAGAGTAATAACTAGAACTCCGAATGAGTACTGACGTGTTTCGGTATGAGTCAAGTCACGTCAGATCAGACATATTCACGTCAACAATCAAGTTACATCATGAATTATTGAGTATAGTAACATCCAAAACCAATTAAAGTGAAAAAATCTGTCCTTTTGAAATCTTAAAAAAAACATAAGTTATACTTCATGACCAAACTTTTTTTGTATTGATCGTCGGTAGATATCAGGGTCATCATACATTCCAAGGTCAAGGGCCATTATAGGTTGGTGCCATCAACCAAAAACATAATCGAAATTCAACAATCGGCTCCCTAAAAATTATTGACAAATTGGAGTAGGTTCGATACAAAAATAAGCTTCGGAAATTGGAATTGAAATGGCAGCCGAGTATCTATTTGAATGTTGTTTGTAAACTCCAATATGGCGGCCAAGCGGTTGAAAATGTTATCGAACAGCGTCCTTAAAATTGAAAGATAATATCTGCGGCTAACACAGCATGTCATTTCTTGTCTTGGGAGAACTGTTCATGCTCGGGACAAATCAGAGGCCTCGATAATTTGCAGAAGTTTCCGGAAGACGTCACAATTTTTTGATATGCCATTTTGAATGCAGTGGTGTGTTCCTTATTTCAATTTTTGATACATCGAAAAAGATGCTAATATTAAAGGACCTAAGTCCGTAACTCAAACTCCTCCAAAATCTTCGACATTTGACTGTATGGAATGGATAATCCTGTCAAGCGTCACAGGATGATAATTTACGGAAAGTGCATTAATTTGTGGTTCTACATTAACATGGCCAAGATGATGAAGACAGTATAAAACAGATTTTTATTTCAATGACACCTTAATCAATCCAATTCAACAAAGACTTCTTCATATGGGGGGGGGGGGTCGTTGCAGAAGTTAATCTTTTCTTTAAGGTAAATTTATTATCTGCAAAAATTCAAATGCAAATCAGCATTGTAATAACAGGTAAATCTTGCCCTAAACATCGGTTTAATTTATATCTTCAAACATTAATTTGAAAGAATACAGACTTCAGTGGTGATTGTCCTGGAAAAATGATTCTAAAACACAGATAATTAGAGAGGTATAACAGAGCACAGATATTTAAATCGGTAAACCCTTACATTAATTACCGCCATCTTGAAAACACGTTCTATTGATTTCATTCGGTCGAAACACGTATTGTTTTCGTAAGTGTTTTTGTTTATTTTTTCGCGAGGGGTAGCTACAGTTTGTATCCAAAACTGTGCATGCTGCACACATTCTGCCAACGTAGATGTGGTTGGCCTCCGTCGATCTATTTTCTAAATATAAATTGGGTCATTTTAAAGTGTTTTACGGATGGTACAAAAAAAATCTCAGATTGCACAAAAAATAATCTCACAGCACATATCTCGCTTATTTCTCAACGGACCTTTTTCGGGTTTTAATTTGTTGTAATTTTGGGATTCTTTGGACGAATCCTATATGAACTCTGACTGGCGATATTTCGAAATTCGGAAGTTCGCTCGATTAAAGAAGCTAAATCGTAAACATCTGGGACCAAGAAATTCATAAAAGTGGGTCGCAACGTATATAATACTGTATTATGTATATAAACTGATTTATATTCAATGGTTTCCATTTCAAATCAGTTATGTTCGACGACATAAGCCAGCAGTCACAATCAAGTGCACATTTATAGCGGCTAGTTATTCGAGTCTACATAACCCCGTTTGGTGTGGTGCAGTGTTTCTAGCCTCGTCCCTCGAGTCTCCCAATACAACTGGGGCTGAAGCATGTAATACATATACCTTAAAGAAAAGATTATCTTCTGCGACGCCCCCCACCCCCCCCCATATGAACAGTCTTTGTTGAATTAAATTGATTAAATGTGTCATTGAAATAAAAATCTGTTTTATACTGTCTTCATCATCTTGGCCATGTTAATGTAGAACCACAAATGCACTTCTTGAAATTATCATCCTGTGACGCTTTAAAGGATTATCGAAATCCATACAGTCAGTTGTCATTAATCTCCCCCGAAGTTCGAGTGGTGAAGAAATGTAGGGAAAAACAGGCCAGCTATAATGTTAATGTTACAGGTGTCTTATTTCCTTCCTGACAATAATAAACTCGATCAGAGATAATTTGACGCTTCCCTCGGGTTGAATAATGGTCAAAGAAGTGCTCTGTGACATCCCCTCATGAGATATCTTACCCATTAGTATGACAACACATACTCTGTCAGACCGACAAGACAGCCAAACTATCTTCACAACCACCTGCGCCCATCTATGCTCTGTTTTTCTGCTTCTCGACACCATCCTGAATTTCAGAGTAAATGTAATGGTACATGTACGCGTAATTCTAGCCGCTCATCGTGACATCTTGTTGGCGTCTTCTTTAGCAATGTCAATACTCGAAATCCTCACTACCTATAACCTTAGAGATGTTTATCTTACAGACAGTGTAGACGACATTATTTGAATTTGGTTTGATTTTCCAATCAAAACATTACCAATGTAATAGTTATGGCTGGAGGGTGTCTGAATGATTGTTGGATAGCACAATATATTACCTTAAAGAGCGCCATCTAATGATCAATGGTTGTATGTTGTAAATACTGAGAAAAAACCCCGATCCAACAGCTCATACAACCTGCCAACAGATGTAACTAACCTGCAGGATTATCAATTGTAATGTACAACAAAATTGGTTGTGCACTCTTCGAGCAGAAAATTACGGATATCGCGTGTTCTAGATAAAATACCCTACCATGTGCATGATTACCATCATGGCCTCGTCGTCAATTTCCCGGATGGATCCATAAAGTAGGCCGTTAAACCCAATTTCATTTCACTTTCCCATCATGGCATTTAAAGTTATAACTTTCATCTAGTAGACAAAAACAAGGTATATTTTCGACGTTTATATTTTATGGAAGCTATAGTAAGCTGATTAGATATTGTTTCCACTTAAGTGACATAACCATAACTTTTCTGTATTCCCTTAAGAGGACCACGATAGAAAGATAAATCTTTTGACAGGGCATCTTCCGTATTCGAGGATGAAACCTGTCAGAAATACTCGCCTTTCCTCCCACTTATTATTGATATCAATATCCGATATCACACCCAATTCGCAAAACCTACGGCTGGAGAAAATAATTCTCACTTCTATTTCTAATACCTGACAATATTTTGCAGTAGGCCTAGTTTCATGTCCTGCTTAGCATGGATTTACACTTTAAAAAAGTATTGCTACCCGTCCATTCGATAATTATACGGTTAATGATGTTACAGAACCAAACCATAATGGCTAGAAAATTAGTAATTCATTTCCACTGATTTCATTAGAATATGGTAGGCTACATTATTTATAAACGTGACATCTTATAACCTAGCTATTTGACATTTAGCTGAAGAGCTGTATTCGATTGATAGATGTGTTCAAAGTACCAATTCACTGAAATCTAACACCTGTAATTTCCACTAGCGTTGTTCTACTCGATCACACCCGGATGTAACTAGCTTATCTTGAAACAAGAAGTCAATCAGTTGAAAACATTTTCAATATTAAGTAATAAAAACAGCATGGGCACTGTTTACCGTTAACGCGTGCTAAAATAGATTTTGATGTAAAAAAAAAATTGATTTCCATAAAAGTTGACATATTCAAGGGAAATATTTCAAATGCAAACATTGTATCGATTTGTGATTGGAGTCCTTGAACACAGATTATGGACGCTTACTATTTTTACTTGATTCAAAAAAGTACAACGTGAACCACAATGGCTCACTAAGATAGGCGGGAGCTAGCTAATTGATTATGTCCGTGTTTATTATGTCCAAGTCATTCATTCAATCAAAAATACATCATGAATTGCTTGTCTTCTGCCCTGTTCATATTAATGAGAACTAGTGTCAGACGTCCTAGATGGATAAAAATAATAAACATATAATCTTAATGAAATTAAACTTGAAACAGTTTATGGATTCATCAATGTCTGAGGGGTATATCACTGATCTGACAACATGTCTACCAAGGCAGTCATAAATATAATTCTGTTTAATGCCAAAGGTTTGTTCTATCATTACAACAAGTTGGGATGCGCACACTGCATTGAATTTAAACATAGTTAATTCAATTTAAGCACGGATATAGACATTGTGATATATTACTAATTTAGTAGTCATGTTCAAAATAATTACGTATAATCGTGTCATTGTAAAATCTGTTATGCGTATATTTGCATTATAGAACCCTTTTGCGAACATTAAAAGACTATGGGATTCCGCCGCATGACAAGAAATACTTAAAGATGCATGCCTGGTCTTACTGTTCAACAGACACATTTGAATGAAATGAGGTTTTAAACAACATCCTACATGTACTTTAATGTCCATTTTTGAAATTCAAATTGTAAAGGGTTCTCTTACGTGTACACTAACATGTGCCTCGATCTTTTGTACAGCTTATCCATTTTTGAAATTCAAATTGTAAAGGGTTCTCTTACGTGTACACTAACATGTGCCTCGATCTTTTGTGCTATCCGAACAACTAGAAACTTCCTTTTCGGGCCCTTCTGTCGTACACCACAGATTTGCTCGAACAATAACGTGATCGAAACCCGGGATTTCCTTGTCAGTGAATTTGCGCCTTACTCACACCCACAGCGGCCCCTGTTTAGTCCAGTGGCTGAATGGGGGGGGGGGCGCCACTCGAGCTTTGAATTTATTAGACCAAGTTTTTCTCGACCAGTTTTTTTCCCGCCAATATCCCCCCCCCCCTTGAACACATGCACACCTGTAGCCACCCAACGCGCCTCCCAACAAATCACAAAAGTTGTCCAGGGGCATCATATACACTAAATTAGCGATGGACAGTCCTAGAAATTTATGTTTTATTAGTATAACGTGATCATCATTTATGTCAACACTATCACACTTTCTCCCAATTGTAGACATTGGGCCCCCACATGTCGAAAACGCCCCCTCAAACGCCTGATCACCACCCAGATTCGGAATCTACGCAAAAAAATTGGTCGAGAAAACCTTGGTCCCATAAATTCACAGGTAGGGTGGCGATCTCCCGCCCCCTTCAACCACCGAACTAGTTCAACAGACGAAAGTTCAAATGCCTATGCAATCACCAGGAATTTCGCTAATGTTGCAGTTGAATCTGTTCCATTAGGACACAAACGAAAAAGCTCGATTAAAAATTATATAGCTCGTTTCGATTTCAGCTTGGATCTGCAAATGAAATTGGTTTAACGTCCTCCGTTCTGCACAGATTACTAGGATAATGCAAAGTTTAAAAAAAAAACAATATTAGACTGTGCTAATTTAAAGAGTGTGGTGTAAATAGGTAAGTAACCTATTGCTCCAAGATATTGATACTATTACAGCTGGCTACACATATATAAATATATATTATTATATAAACACTATTTACATCAGTACTCTAGCTTGTCATATTTCATACATATAACAGCTGCTGTGTAACATATATTAAATAAATTATTGCTGAATAATCGATATATCAGATTTCCCCCTACCCCCCATTAGTTTTCAGGTAACAGATTTCATGATTGAAGCCTAGATTGCCTGTCAACTTATTCAGATTCATTTTGGCTGTCATTGTCCATGATACTGTATTGTCGTTGATTTGATAAGTTTAAATTCTTGATCAACGAGTTTCGAGGTACATTCTCAAACATGGCTACAATAAAGATATGGTTGATGGTTTTCAAAGATACCACTTTTCAGTTTGAGCAGATATGGTTAGCAGTTATTGTCAACTGATTTTAAATATAAAACTTTTAACATTACTGTGACAATCAAAATAACATATCGCATTAACCCTTTGGACACTGACGCCCTGAGCGTCATTACGTCTATATACTAGCTTCCTGAGTAAAAAATTAAAAAAAAATATTTTTGTTATATTTTTGTTTTCTGTCTTTGTATTTACTTACAAACAAGTATACAATCAATATCAATGAATAAAAAAGTCTGTGTATGACAATTTATTGATTTTTCAACAGTACGCCACCTCGTACTAAAGGTGGTTATAAAGAAAAAATGATTTTTTTTTTTTTTTGTAAAATATTTTTTGATGTCTTTTAATTTACAAACAAACAAGTATACAACCAATATTTAATAATATAAATGAATAAATATTTATGGACCTCGGGTATTCGTCTCACCCTGCGTCCTGTACCACCGTCAACGGAATCCGACCCGGGAAATTATTCATTAAAAAGAAACATGTGGTAATTTACAAAACAAAACATATTCTTCAAAGTCACATGCATGACCATAATCATCGCGCCGAATAGTTTATCAACTACCTGGTCAGTAGACATCTTTCGTTTGGCCATATTTAGCGTTTATTTGATGAAAATCAAGTAAATACGAGTCCAATAACCCCTAAAAATATGTAAACAAAAGATCGACTTCCGTTGATAGAAAAGACCAAACACCCGATGAAACAAGGTTGCTGATTGGCTGAAAAAAACACTACACGTCTGGTAAACACGGGGCCAACTTCAGGTTGAAGCATGACGAAGCCTGGTCAATTTTTACCGGGCATTTGGTTAGTAACGAGCAGGTACCCGTAGCGGCCGGAAAACCGGCCGCTCGTTAATCTAGGCATAGCTATCAGCTCGTATTCTAA
This sequence comes from Patella pellucida, assembly GCA_917208275.1. Lineage (NCBI taxonomy): Eukaryota > Metazoa > Mollusca > Gastropoda > Patellidae > Patella > Patella pellucida. Next base: position 38,033,684 of record OU795036.1, read on the forward strand.
GGGTTAAAGCTCCAATACCCCTCTTGTTGTAACTGAATAATATCTTCCAAACTTTATTCTGATCAACAAATTGTACTATTTTAAAATATTTCAATTAATTGATGATACAAATTTCATGTTAATACACCTGATTGAAATAATTGGAAAAATTCAACTGTATGATAATGAAAGGCCTTACGTAAACACTATCAAATGCAACTTGGATTTAAACATATTTTCGAACCCTCTGGACAAGTAAAATTACACGTAATTGATCATTTACACAACAGGTAGGACACTTAAACATCCCAAGTTAGAATAAGGCTATTTTTTTCTGGACCTGTCAAGCCAGCCAGAGTATTATTGTCCCTTTAACACTGTAACAAAAAAATTAGTTTTTTTGAATTAGCGAGTACCGAGTTATTCCATTCTTCTATGTAATTGTTTCATGAAACGTACATTCATTGTAAAGTAGTATACACAGAGGAATTCATCTGTCTTTTTCAGTAATGATCCTATATATTTTAATAATTGTTATTATTATAAATTGTGATCAGTGGAAGCTATTGTTTAAATCTATTTCGTTTCTCAGCATGACTGATTGACTGGTCATATTACTGTGTTTAAGATGCCACTTCAAATCGAATTCTCTTTTAACTTTTATACAAAGGGATAGTTATAAGAGACATTTTTGGTTTGTGGGGTTTCTTTCATCATTATTGGTAGTATTAAATCTAAATCCTACTTGAAATGTCAAAGAGAATTGTAGGCGGAACATTGATTAAATTCAACTGCGTCTTCGGAATTTCTTTTTCCGTTTTGGTCACATCCATGATCGATATCAAACGATTGTGTCGGTTACTGGGTACCTACTGATCTACTCAGAAACAAATCTTATCTCTACGTACTATTCTTTCACTCTCTGAAGAGTCTATTTGTAGTGTCGTGGGACCATCCGGCAAATACATACAATTTCTGCTAGTAAATAGTTTGACCTTTTGAACATGACATGACATCCCCCAAAGGAACCGGGAAATCGTCTGGTTTTGTCAGACTTTTCCCATTTTTCCCTTAATTGTTCATAATCCATGAATACCGTTAGTTATATATTTCAATAGATCTAATCAGTCATGGCGATAGACTGGCTCACACTGAAATTTAAAGGAAAACAAGGGCCTTCAAAATTGTTATCTCTTCTATTTCTTTGTGAATTTATGCATGCTGATAATATCGATTGCTACCCAATACTTCCTTAAATTAATGTATAGTATCCTTACTTTAGTTAGGAATAATGAAAATTCGTGTTTATTTTAGCTAAGATGGAAATGTGTATTTCGTCCGAAACAGTTTCCATTCAGTTTCAGTATGTCAACAGTTGTTTGGTGGACAGCTTAAGAACGAATGATATAACAATGATTTTCATACTAAGTAAAACAACAAACTAAACCACAACAAAAACCAGGGACATCGGTCAGTACAATCTATCTACCTGTCCTGTGGGGTTATGGTATCGACAAGGCATGCATAGCCATCACCATTATGGATAAATGGCATAATTTAGAAATTGATCCATTATGAGTAAAAAATGTATGCCCTTCACGATATCGTACAAACTGGTGGCTATTTTAAGGTACTTCGAACCTGATATCTCCTCTACATGGGATATGACGTTTGCAAGGGACCATTGTTCAATTCTATATCACATTTACATTTACCAGCAGAAGTTAAAAAAATGGCGTACCGTTTCATATAGTACTTTTTTGTGATCACCCCCAAGAGCTTAATACCATTGCTCGGATTTTCTTCAATATAAGATAAGCAAAAGAATAGCATTTCGGAGGGGTGGGCTGAGGCCAATATAGAGTCTCGAACCCGAAGTAATAAATACTATTATAATAATAATATTAGGATATATATATAGCGCACGATTACTAAACTTTTAGTTCATAATGCGTTTTCAAATATTTTCTTGTTGGTCACATATAATCATTTTGAAAAAAGATGGCGTATCAATTCCGACTTGAATGCTTTGATATATTTGGGTTGTCTAATTGCAATTAGTAATTGATTCCAGAGATATAGTACAGCAAACGCAAAGATCTTCTGTCGAGTTCAAGGTGCAATATTGGTGGTTCTTTTGAAGAAAAACGTAGTCGTCTGGTGGATATATGGCGTTTTAGCGTTTCCTTAATGTAGTTCGGCATTTTGTCATTTAGTCGTTTATAGGTGAGGAAGAACAGATGTTATATGCTAGAGTTTACAGGTTTTGGTTAAGAGTCTGGACGTCGTGTTCTGTATATTTCTGAATTTGTGGGATAAGTGACATTGCCTGGAACTATCTTTGAAGGTATGATTATTTATGATTTAGACCCAGACACTCGAAGCGTTCGAGTGAATATTATTATGGATTTGAATTCTTTCAATACCATGTATCGTGGCAATGGAGAGAAGGGGATGGTTTTAGGCTACAGTCAGTACGGCGCACAGAATACAAAAAGAGAATGGCAAATAGTAGATTTTTTAGTGTTACCGCAACCAGTCACAATTTTGCACGGTTTGGCACAATTTTACTCCTTCTACCTCAAACTGAATCCCGTTTCACTGTATATATAGATATATGGTCTTTGCGACCATATTGTATCTTTAACTAATTATTGGGTTCACATACTCATGAGTGACAAATCTACACATACAAGTTATAATTAGGTAAACATAGTTGGTTATTTGAAATTTACTAATTGCATCATACACAATAACCATCCAATCAAATTCATTATTTGCAGAATCTTAAGTCATCTTAAGCCTTGGTTCTTTAGGCGACCATATTATAATGTAGCGGTTTCCAGAGAGAAAAGTTTTTTTTTTAAGTATGCTAATGTAATCTATTATGCGGGTAATCTACGTGACTCAGTGCTTTATATAAAATGTAGAACTGGACTGTTGTGTTGTTATATCCTGGGAAGACAAACGTCTTAACTACTGAGATAGTGAGAAGAAAATACACAACGCGAAAAGGAAGCAAAGAAGACCATTACAAATACTAGACGCTTACAAGGATATTAAGAGGAGACTGCATGGGTCATACTTAGGATGTGACAGTCGGAGTTGCTCGGCCCACTTTCCACGTCTGACAAAACGTACTATATCACACGATTGCAATTATGTCAGACAAACAATCGAACTTAAAAAAGAAAATTATGGTGTTAAATTGCAGGGGGTGATTTCTCTCGCTCCTGTTGATTAACAAGAAATGATTGCAGCTACTCTTGAATCAACGTACCAATCAAATCCAGGGCTTCCCCAACATAACGTCGTTGACATCATTGCGTCTTACTTCCGGTCAGTCGAAGATACAAATAGCCAAGTGATAACGCTGTATAATGTCCGATTTAATTCCATTTGAAGGTGTATAATGATCAATAAAGTCTCGTTAGCAATAAAAACGACGGGAAGTGTTAGAACGGTTTAATCTCACTGTGCCCCCTAATCAACTGGTGTTATAGGCTAGTGGTGTGAAAACTTAAGTAGACAAAGGATTATAGACTGTATCCTTATTAGTACTGTTCGTCTATAGTTAAGATTAAATTATTATAATGATTAAAATATATAAGTTAAGTTCACGTGTCATCGGTTAACGAGTATCTTAAATATTATTCACCTACCTTCTATTCAGACAACTAACCACGAACGGAACAAGCGACCCAAATATTTTTAAATTTATAAACATTGTGTCGAATGAACAGGCTTTTAACGAAAATACAATACTTCAATTGGACAACAGGGGGCGATTGGCCCATAAAAGGCGGAAATATATAAGTGTAGAAAACTCTATTAATAATCTAAAAATCAAACTATTAAATGAATTAAAAGTGCGATTGAATACATCGACGCCCTATCACATTTAGTAGGGTTCTGAAATATGTTTGATACATGTATTTGTTCTTACATTATTTGTTGTTACTTTTATTGTGAATAAAGTTGTTAATTAGTTTAATGCTAGCAGTTTTTAAAAATAGACTATACCTTTAACACCATTGTATTCGATAATCCCCTTGCTTGATTAATCCCCATATGAGAACAATAGCAGGGGGCACAGTGAGATGTTCCCGTTAGAACTAGTGAGTATTGTGAGATGATAGCAGACGAATTGTTGTCAACAAGTCAAACAAGATGGCAGCTGATACCCCTTGTTAATATTGTAATATATAGTCAAACAGTAGTAAGGAGTTCTATTTTAATCTCTTTAAGTGCCCGTTTTTGGTCCTGTCTTAAATCCCAGGGTCTGCTACAACGTATATTGGTCTGACTTGATTTGCGTATATCACGCAATGGGTTAAGTTGAGGTTGCAGTACCTTGTCTGGTTGTGATTGTGAGTTCAGATTGTTATGTGAACTGGTAGATCGAGGTTGAATATCCCGCTAGACGTTGCGCGAACAGTATTCAGTGACGACACATCCTCGGTATCCCCAGTGGTCCCATTCCGTTCTAGTAAGTAAGTAAGTGAGTAATTTTTATTGCCGAAAGTTACATAACATATAGCAAATACAATGAATAAATAAATAAAATATGTAATGTGAGGTGTTAATGACACAAATAGTACAAACAAGTTACAATTTATGTACAATTCTAGGGAAGAATAGCTTCATGAACAGACTGACGTTTAATAAATGATAATGTATATATTTTGCTAATGAGTTTAAAATAACTGGTGACGTGGAAGACATAATATCTATGATTTTTTGGAGCGAAGGGTGATTTCTAAAAAAAAGCAGGAATAAGTTGTTCTCATAAATCTTTATATAATGGACAGCAGAATATAAAATGATATTCATCTTCAACGTTATTTAAAGCCCCAATACCACTCTTGTTGTAACTGAATAATATGTTCCAATCTTTATTCTGGTCAACAATTTGTACTATTTTACAATATTTCAATTAATAAATGATACAAATATCATCTTAACACACCTAATTATAAAAATTGGAAAAATTCAACTACATGCCGGAACATGGTTTGAAAAGCCTTACGTAAGCACTTTCAAATACAACTTGGATTTAAACATATTTTTGAACCCTCTGGACAAGAAAGATAGGTTGTAATGGATAATTTACACAACAGGTAGGAGGACACTTAAACATCTTGTAGTTAGAATAGGGCTAATTCTTTTCTGGACCTGTCAAGCCAGCAACAGTGTTATTGTCCCTTTAAATTGCATATATTACGCATTCTATCATTTCTGGTAATTTTGTCGTAGCTTCCCATTTTGTTGAGAAGGTTATGTGATACACATCTAAATTTCGATAAAGAAACACAGTAGTTATGATTTAATATAATTGATAAATATTCTTTTTGTGATAATTCAATGGTGAAAGGTTATAATAATTTAGTTTTGAGTATTTCGACCGATCTTCATTCCACTCCTGTAAATACTGATCGTTTATTCTAAGTTTAATTTCATCATATACAGGTAAAACAGTATATTGATCATCCAAAGCTGAGGCGAATCCAAGCGATTCCAATAAACATTTTATATTATACGCCCAATTAAAGCCTTTTTTTTATTCGCCATGGATACGTCGTGAAGAATAGCATTGTACACATGATATAACAGACTTTTTTTTAGATGAAATAATGTGTATCCAATATTTAATTATAATTTGAAGACGTTTAATTCGAAGTGGTACTATGCCAAGGTCACCATCGACTGCTGGTGTTTGGGTGGATCCTTTCATACATAGAGTATGTTTGCAAAATTTTAGATGTAATCGTTTAATATCTGGCGATTTATGGAAGCCCCATACAGGACATGCGTGAGATAAAATAGAACCCACATAGGTATCAAATAAAAAACATTGTTGTTTAACATTAAGGTGTACATTTTCAAAAACATTAGATGATTGATAAAGGGCTAACCACTGTGTTAATCTGGTGGGGGGGGGGGGAAATGAAGATCGGACAGAGTTTTAATTTTATTGAGAAATAAATTGTCAAATATAAGTTCAATAATGTTAAACATAACTAAATGAACCGTATACGGTGTCTTGTGGTCAGCATATTCGGTATCCCCGGTGGTCCCATTCCGTGCTACCCCACTATACCCTGGGTTAATCCATAATAAAATATAGTTGCCACGATTTCAAATTATCTTCCGTTGCTTTGATTGCACTAAAGTCTACGAACCAATAAAACTGTCTTCGTTTGGCATTCGTTTTTTTATAACGGTAGACAACCATTATTCATTTCCATTTACTGAATGATTTATGTACATAATTATGTATATATTCATTTATATTTAAATATCCATAAAATCTATATGTTTGACTTTTATTATTATTATTAATATGCTTGACTTGCGGTATTATTATTAAAATTCGTTCTTTTTCTAAAAAAAAAATAAAATATGATATTTTGTCGAAGGCACTATAAACTATCGAGAGAAGAGTTTTGTGGTTTGATTCTTTTTCACCAGCTGTACCCCATTCCGGTGTTTTATTCTATTAGCTATTGTTATTGAAACGAGAGGGAGGGGAGGCTTCTACTTAGACATCAATTGTTCGAATATGAAACAATTATTGAACCATGTATTGTTTATACTCAAGTGGGTCGATTCCAACTATATGTATTTGTCTTAAAAATGTAGTTGAAACACAAATGTAATAACGGAAATATCATACCTGTTCTCAAGTGTTTCGTTTCAAATTAAATTTGTGTTTAGAAAAAACGTTGAGGTTACCATTTCCCATTTGATCACGTTTGGTGAATGTAAATTGGAATGTGTTGTTTTTTTTAAGTTGTCCTATTGTATAGAGTTAGATGTAAATCCCCCAGCCAACATTTTGAAAATACCTTTCCATGCTTCAATTCCAATTATTGAAAAGCATTGGTCTCGGTGACAAAGATGGAATTTTAAGCTTTTCAAGTATTAAGATTTTTTAAGATGTTTATACCAAAATCATTTTGCAAAGACACCTGTTTAATTTCGAGATATGTAGAAGGTTTTTGATTTGCTTACCCCCTCCCCTCTCTCGCCTTTTTGAAATCATGTCTTCGTCACTGATTTAGAACAGTTGTATAATGTACAAGATCTAATTATGATTAGGTTATTTTAGTTCATTGTTTCGAGGTTTGAACAAGAATAACAACAAGGTCATAATCTTCAAACTACTCAAGTTTGACCAAGAACAGCATGGCGTCATCACAGCCATCTTCGAATTGTGACTTTCTTAATATCTACCAACAGATGCACAATTGTCCCAGGAACAAGTATGCCAATGTTCATGCCGTTCGTACTTTAATTTTTAATTGCGTTGTCCACAAAGAAGAACGGCGTGCAGTTTGCGTAGAGGATTTGTGGACAGATTATGTTATCCATAATTTGTGCCTTCTCTGCTGATAGGCCTTAAGGTCAGTAGTGTGTATGTTGTGTTATTAAATAGAATAATTATTCAAAGATAAATGTCACAATTTTGCCACCCACGCATTTCTTTTGTCCTTGCTCTTTAAGTAAGAAAACCAACAATGAATATAATATACCAGGAATTAAATCATTTTTGACCACCAGATATGAAACGCCGTAAAGCTGTTAAAGTGTTGATTGCTGTGATAGATGTACTTGTCCGAATCAATATGGTCAATTTATTGCCCTCTTCATTCAATCAACCAAATTCCTTGTCGTTTTTCTTTCCTACACTCTCGTTTCCATTAAGTGAACGCCTACTCTATGACTTTGTTTGTCACCGATTGCTACCGGAGGCTGGCGTCGTATGATTGATAGGCCGATTTATTAGTTTGTCACTTGTAAACTGCTTCCTTCAACTTTATTGACAAAAATCTGATTGCATTTACTTTTCAATAACAGAGTTCTATGCTTCTATAACCTATAGGTTCAAATATGGTTTTCCGGCTTTGGAATGAGGCAATTTTGTTTTGAATTAATAAGTAACACTGGCGCAATGGAACTGTTATTGTAAGATAGTAGTACCGCGTGGACTATAATATGACGTATGTTCAATTGTTTTTCAGTGCTCGATTAATAGACTGGAATGGTTTATTGTTGGATCGAAGATTGTTCTAATTAACTCCTACTGTACGTTGCCAGTATATGCATACATAACTATTAATAACTGTTGTATAATAATTGATAATACTTCATCCATAAATCAGATTTCGCCACTTATTCAGGGCATAGAAAGGGGTTACTAAGTTCACAACCATTAATTGAATATATGTTTATTATTAGAACGTCGAAATCTTCATCCATGCATATTGAGATGAAAAATGTTTAAGCATCCAGCGCCATGCAACATCAAAGACAAAGCTACGTGATGACTTTATCAGATTCCCAAGGGATGTGGTGCTTTTTAATCAAGCATTAGATTAACCTATTGCGTGGATTTATTTTGAAGTAGAATTACATGCTATAAACAATATCTTTGTTTGGAAGTAGATGTTTTCGGTATTGACTGCATCACTTTACTCTGACGAATCCATTCATTAATAAATAATTAAAGATACAATATTGCTTTGGTGAAGGCCACCGACCACGGAAGTATAGATACATTTAATAAACCGCTTTGGCGAATCACAAGGTGTTGTTGTTTATTTTCTGTGACTAGATTTACATTAGTGTATAAATCATCGCCTGTGTAGTACATCCTTAAAATTGAAATTATTACAGCCAGTTATCAATAAGAGTTTTTTTTGCGCCAATTTTATTCCATAATAATTAAATATGTATTACGTTGCAGCAAACTTTGCCTACTGAATTCAATTGCTATATAAATTATTATTTAAAAATTTATGAACAGGACATGACCATAGTCAACTCTCTTGAACATTGGGTGGCTCTGATTTTAAGTAGATTAGAACATCACGACCATTTATAAGAGTTTAACAGTTGTCAAGTATCATAACTTACCACAGGATAAAGTAATTTGACTGAAATTTTCAATATATTCATTTCTCATTATCTATTTCTTATCTATGGCAGTTGGAAATCTATACAAGATTAGACCACAGTGCCGCTGCCCGTGCAAGATTTTACTCATAGCACACTGTATGGTGTATGCCCGTCTTCATTAGCCCGGTTCGGAGCAGAACGGTAGGACGTAAAACTCCATTTCATTTTTCATTTCTATTGCCATCCGCAGATTAATTCTTTCAATAAAAGTCGGTATCACGTTCTAGTTGTTTTCGTATAACTTGTAAGGGGACACGGTAGTCGAGCGAGAAGGACATGGACACCTGGCTATTAAATCCCGATATGGACAGAGAAAAATATTTTTTATCCCAATTCCCAGTTGTCTGCTTGTTTTAGTGAGATGGATGTAAAACAGGGGTCAACCCGTGTAAATTCTGGGTGCTAGTGTAATAACTCGTAACAGTTGGACTTTGGGGAAATTTCTCCTTCTTAGCATTGTACACGTGATCAGAAAAAACCGGGTGTTAGTTACAATATGACCAAAGTATTGTGTATAAATCATAATATATGCCCTGACTCAAAATCATCGTAATGGAAAAGCTAACCCTAAAAAAGGAAAAACATGAATTAAGAACCTCTACTGAACTAGTAAAAACGTTCATCTACACATTTTCTTTAATTATTTATAGATGTAGAGTAACATTTGACAAGGTTTACTCTGTTATGGGAAAAATAATTTCCTTGGTAATGGTATGGGAAGTAAACTTAAATAAGCCAAGCGGGGGTAGTCGGGCCATTTATTCTACATTCTTATTACAGCGTAATTGTCAAATGTGTCAGATTTAATGGCAAATCTTACTTTTATTATTAGGACACTCCTCATTTGACCTTCATCTACCACAACATCGATTTAAATTTCTTATTTATAGTTTCTTTGATTAAACTTATTGTGGAATGTGACTGTCATTATAGGGATATCGCAAGAGATAGACCAATGAACGTTTTCCTTATTGAATTTGACAGCAATAAGGTTCCTAAATTCTTCTTCAGATAGTAGATTGTGAGATCAATTGAAAAAAACCTACGTCATGAAATCACTAGAAATAGTAGTAACTAACGGAGACTTGAGATGGCCATAAAAGACTTTAATTGAACTGAGAATCTGTTTTTGGCTGAAATATGAAGGGATGGGTGAGGCTTTCAATCCAAAAATATTTTTCCCTGTCTTTAAATACGTTATGCAAGAACTAAATCTGCCTATCGCAGGTCTTTCTTTAGACCTGAAATGTTATCTAAATTATTAATTAGACATTAATTTAAATTAACTTATCCAGACCATAATCAACTCTCGATGTCAACGCTAGCCTGCGATATTTACTGGATTATTACCCGATTTACGGCTCAACTTTCATTTATGATTTAATCATGAAATAGATAGTCAAGACTATGTTTTTTTTTATCGTACCTTATCTAGTAATGATGATCGAGGCTAGGCCAAAATTCTAATCGCTTAATTATTCATAGTAGATCAATTTGACTGAAATTTTCAGCAAGTAGCCTGTACATTATCTAGTTTTTAACTTTCATGCTGAGAACTACTAGCTCTGTATCTAATCTCCCACAATATATCTTTATTATATTAAGAATTGGTTTGAAAGTTTAAAATGATCATATTGTGTTCTGGTCTCTAGAGCGTTACATATGCTTCCGTGATACAGGAAGTGAATCACTGACAATTTGTTGCATGACTTTGAATTTCGATAGCTTTATTTTCTAGAATTAGTCAAATGACGCCAACAAGATTAATAGAAAACCGCGAATAATCGTTCAGCCACTTTAAATTGTTATAGGATTCGGACAGTTTATTATTAATCAAACACTCTGAACAGGTTCAAGAAAAGAAAAACCAAAAACTCAGACCCCTTGAGTGTTTATAGGGCTTTGGTGATAAGAGCGCTAACTGTGAAATAGCAACGCGCCACTTCAAATTAAGAACGGGTCCTACTTAGAACTAATTTGAAATGAAACTCAAAAACTCAGACATTTACAAAGATTGCGGACGGTCCGATGGACGACAATATAATCTCACAAGAAATTTGGTCGTATTGCTTGTCGAAATAAGTTCAATACACACATCGGATCTCGTTTTGGTCTGCTACAGCTCATACCCCAGGGCCACTGGATCAAGGTATTTCTTATAAACAAATCTAAATTACTTTAACGTGGTGGATGTTTATCGGTAATCAAATGTGAATATTGGTTATGTACAAGAAGATTGTTTGTAATTTTGCCAATTGTTTGCCCTTTGAAGTGCTCCTTCACTAGTTGCATATTCAATTTGGCCCAAATGCAATTAGCAGTTCTTATGGAGAAGTCATAATATAGATTGTTTGTGCCGAACGGACATAATGCGAAAACAAATGACACAATCAGCCCATGCCAATAATAAGGAAATCTTTCATTTCTGTCTGATTATCAGTTTCATACCATTCTTATGTTTACTTAATTTTCTATCTCTACACCTGTGTTACTATTAATTTTGTTTTTGTTGAGCGACGAGGCTACATACTCTTTTAGGTGGAGGTGTGTGTGGAATATTTCAGTATACAAGGTTCTGAAGTCCGAGAATATATTTATATTTTGAGATAAAGGTTATATAAATCAAATGCATTTACTTTGCCCATTAAAGATACATTATGTAAGATTAAGATAAAGAACTAGCCATTCGTGCTATAATAGTTCGAAAGTAGATGATGTAAAATGAATCTTTGAAAATTTCATCTAAATTACAATTTCATCTAAATTACTCTATTGCAAGCGAAGATAAGGTTGACAGACGTGTGCAGAAATTTCAACCAAGGTACTGGATGATCGAAGCTGTGTCTAGGTCCGCCATATGTGATTAAATCAAAGTAACGATGATCCATTCGAATCGATTTAATATCAGATAAATCTGATGCCATCGTGGGTTGATTAAGGCCTGGATCAGTTAATTAATGTCTAATTAATACTGTAGAAAACATTCCAGGCCGAAAGAAAGACCTGCAATAGGAAGATTTAGCTCTTGTATAATGCATGTTTAAGGAAAGTAAATGGTATCAAAATTAAAACCAAATGTTAACCCTTTCCAAAAAAACCCCAAACAAACAAGGCCCACATCCTTTAACGCAGATATTTAACGGAAGTATCACGGTTGCCAAGACAACCCATTCATCATTTCTTAGCGAAACTCGAGCTCGCCTTCAGGAAGTATACACAAGGAAGCAACAATGTTTCTTATCCATTTAACTGGATTTTGAATATGGTAAGTTCTGTAGCGAAGGGCGTCTATGCAAACATTAAACTTAATAGCAGACAGGTAGTAGTAGCAGTAACGTTGACTACCGGCACTACACTTTTCTTTCAACGATTTAAAGGTTCAATGTTCTAACGTTAGGCTGTGCAAAATCTGCCAGTGTGAAGGGAACTAAACGAAATAGTCTCGAACGTAAAACATCCAACAGCGTCAAAGGTTATTTAAACAAATTATGTGTCAAAATCTGACATGTTCATCCTCGGATTCAAGGATATCACAAAGTCTAACTCGCACTGTACAAGGGTACAAGTATTCCGGATTACAAAAGCTTGTACAATGGCAATATAGGTATCCATTTTGTGGCGTGACAAAATTTTCATTTATTTCAGGTCACGTAAAGGCTCAATTAAACAACTTCCCAAAACGGAACTATTGCTAATTAGATCGGGCTGATCCGAGAATAAAAATAGAAAAGAGACTCAATGAACTTGTTAATACATTTATACTTTAATCTGTAATGTAATATTTTTAAATAGAAAACTATATTTGACACTAACATGTTCTAGTTTAAATCATCAAAATAGCATGAAGCCTTATATGGCCAGGTAGATATATGGGGCTGCCATTCAAAATAAGCTGAAATTGTTTTAAAGAGATATTTTATACATTTAAGCCTGTTTGTTTTATATTTATACATCTGAAGACAAAATAATTGTCAGTGTAACATTAACAGTTTATAACAAAGTAACATTAATAATTTCTGTCATAAAGTCTGATATGAAAAACAACATATTATTTTGGCATGGCCTCACAGTTATCACAAGAAAGAAGGGAATGGTGACGTCAGCAGTGTTTGGCGAGGAGAGGTGGGGGTACATTCAATAACATAACAATATTACATGAATTTAACAACAAACGAGATTTTGTAGCCTCATGAATATTCTAATTGTGGTGATGACGGTTACAGAAACCCCTTTCCTTAAAAAATAAGAATATGAAACTATTCATATGCCTGTGCAATTATTTAATAATTGTTATAATGCAGGCAACAACTGTCCCGTTTCTTGTCAAATGAAGTAATTCAACTCAACGTAATCCATGCATGTAATTCAACATATTCACTGTGTGGGATAGCGGGATTTTAGCTAAGATTTGAGACTAAGTCCTTTAATACTGCCCTGTGGCCTATGTTATGACAATGAACTAAACGTGATCAAAGGGGGATTTTCTATGACAATTTCAGTCTGAGAAATCAGAAAAATCTAACAATACACTCTTAATTAATATAAAGTTGTTCAGACAGCTAACAAAGCTATTTAATAAAAATAAATATCTGCAAGCCTGTTACAAAGGCAGTCATGTTTAAGTTGAGAGAAAGGTCATTAGTTAGTCGGGAGCAATAATTTGTTTGTTATTTATATAATCATTACATATCATCTTAATTAATAATGAGCACCGAGTACTGAATGTGTAAATGACGTATAACATTAATTTGAACATTATGCGAAATGATTATTAATTATCATCATCAAAATGAATAGAGAATAAAAAATACAAGGGGTATTTCTAAATTTCTCTACTAAAGAGAAAACTGATAATAGATTTGTCAACTAAATAAACTCTATAATATACATGTATTGAACAAAAAAACTCGATACAATGAAAAGGCTTGAAGTTTACATTCGAGATTTGAATTTTTCTGTTCTATGATCTTGTGTCAATCCCGGGAATTTCAAGTGAACATAAATCGTCCATTTTGTCACTCAGCACATTTACAATATACATTTATTCATGACGAAAAAATAATTACATATACAGTCTAAACGGCGACATATACATTCAAAATATATTATCTTTATGACGAAATTTTATTGGATTTATCCACGACGACAAAATATATTTGTATATCTCTTTGTGTTCCAATAATTGATAATTAGCCGTCTCGAGAATAATACAGCCCCTGGGACAAAAACGTCCCGAGCAAGGCTACCTACGTAAACACGATACATCACACATCCTTATATATCAGAAAATGGCCAATCTATATACAGTTTAAATGAACTCCAATCTCCCCGTAGTTTTCATCTACAGATTTTATGTGTATTTAACCTTTTCATTGTACCGTCAGTGAAACAGAATATATTGCTAATTACTATTTACATGTATCATATGATGCCATTTTTCCATTACCAAAAATGAGATATTATTGACCCCATCCACGTCATGCAAGAAAAAAACATATAGATATATATGAATATAATATTATATATAATATATATATAGTAATAAGGAGCAATTGTCCAACAATGAATAATAATGAATCTCTCTAAATAAATAATATATGTGATTTGAAAATACAATAGAATTTTCCGTCCGTAGATTTGTTTTATGCAAATATTCTCGGCAAAAAAATAATTGGTTGAAGTGCATGGCAGTTCGACATAAATATATCTCTTTTACAAAAATAATTTGAATGATGTTGCCATGTTCCAGTGGATGAATCATATAGTCAAATGAAATAGGGGACAAATTAACAGGTGATATACGATGATAACCGATTTCCCACTCAAAGCACTTATATTCAATATACATAGTTACACAACAATTATTCTATTTGTTTAAAATCACTTCATATTGGAAGATAACATTATTTTTCGCAGTGCTGTCCATGTCTTCAGTTCAACCAAGGGCGGATAACTCACAGCGCTTACGATGTCACAGCTAAGCGTCCGTTTTATTTTGTTTATATAGCAACACAATATGGGTTTAAATAATCTTTATGAAGGTGTATTCAATTTTTCTATGCGTCGTTATCATCATAAGGTGAATTAAACGCGCACTTTCAATCTAGAAGATTTCGAGCTTCTTGGCATTCACACAGTCAATGTTGGAAGTAAAACTATTTTGATGAATTTTTGAGACAACACAATCCAATGAACTCTTTGTCAATTTGTTTTCCCTTGGGTCCCAAAAACCGGAATGATTATAGACATAATTGGGAAGTTTGATTCAGATAGTTTTCGGTATTAATTGTTCGAATCTTGTATAGATTCTTGAAATGTATATTATATTTATGTGTCAACATTTTTCACGAAGAGAAAAAAAATAGGGACCATCTGCATGTAATCTGTTGTTACAACTCATCGGTTTGTTATTATTTATTTCGGATCCAATTTAGTACAGACTTGTGTCATCTAAAAATTGAGATGCTTGCATGGGTTCTATTTGGTCGATTGATAATTCGTCGTCCCCGGCTAGTTCATTAAAATCATGGGGAAGGTTACCTATATGAGAGTCAATATTTGAGGCGTTTTTATTTCCATTGATATCCTTTTCTTCCTCTTCCTCTTCTTCTTCATCCTTGCAAGGAGAGTCAGGCGTCTCAAATTTATACGGACAAAATTCACCGCGCATTTCACACACCACATTTGTCAAAGCTTTGATGTAGTTCTTGGCAAGAGCCAAGGTTTCTATTTTTGAGAGTTTTCTATCCAGGTTTACGTGTGGTATAACCTCACGAAGGCCCTGGAAAGCGTCATTTAACGAATGCATTCTCATCCGTTCTCGCTCGTTACTCTCAAGACGCCGCATGTTACGTTCCCGAGCACTGCACTTTCTCCGCCTAACGGACTTTTTACTGTTTCTGGGCTTCTTTTCGCTGGGATCTTCAACTGTTTCGTTTGTCGAGCTGCCGGAATCAGAGGGTGAGCTGGGATTGTCTCGCTTAATGCCTCGCTTTCTAGCATTAAAATCTGGTGTCTCGAGGCCTGCTAAATTCCACATGGTAAGTTCTCCGTTTTCGCCACTGTTAAAACCTATACCTAAACCGCTTGTCATATTGTTAGATTCTGAACGCATCACCTGAAATAATAAAATTAAATATTCAATTTTAAAAAGTGATTAAATGTTGAATATGAAAGCAATACGAAAGAACAATAAATGGGGTACCAACACATTTTAGGGCAAGCTTATGGCTATACATTAATTCAGTATCTAAGCTTTCCCGTCAACCTACAATTGTAAATCGTATTTTACGCAACAAAACTCATAGGAAAACATATTAATAACAGTTGTAAGTGCTAATCCTATTGTGTGAACTTTGTTACATAAGATGTTATTTGTGACTTGATGACAAAGTAGTATAACCCCTTTTATTATACCAGACGTCTCTCACATGATTAGGCAATATTACATCAATAAACGACATAAAATGGAGTAATATCAAGCAATAACCAAACTTATTGTATGATCTTGTCCCTTTGACCCCGCACCTCTCTGATTTATTACCACCCCGTTATATTGGTATTTCATGATAAAATTTCATCCTGTATTTCATGACAAAAAATCGTCAAACTCTATAGGCCTATATATCGGTAGGCGGCAGGCAGAGCAGACACAAACGAAATCAATCAAAGATATATAAGTGGGTTATCTTAAGACTGGTAATGAATATAAATCTGTTCAAAAATTGGCTAGACGTATAAATGATTAATACAATAATTGAGTTATAGGACAAAGGCACAAAATCGACTCCGAAATCACAGCATTAAACACTAAAAGAAGCTACAGATGGCATTTCTTCCGATGAACATCAAATATTGAAATTGTTATCAGTTAATAACCACTCCGTTGGTATATAAAACCCCAATATTAATATCACTGTGGAATTAGTGCTCAAAATACTAAGCAATTGCTCCACGGGAATAGAACACGTTCGACTTATTTGACAGTTATGTCAGAGCATGAGATAAACAGAAGACGTTCCTTTACTCGATTCATTTCCGTTGCCGGTCAAAGATCAGCTTCGCTTTACAGACAGAACAACGGAAGATTCTGAAATTTGACAGAATAATCATTCCTACTAGTGCATGTATTACGTAATGTTGTGATGAATCAACTTGACATTCCTGACATTATATGAACTATTATCAGATTACTAAAGGAGTGGCAATGACTCCTATATCCAGATATTCAACTCAAATCAAGGAAGATGCCAAATTTAGTGGCTAGAGGGAGAGAAAGACAAAGAAAGACAGGGAGAGGGAGGGGGGGAGATAAACCCTACGACACTAATCGAGTCATTTCGGGACTAACACATGAACAATTTTTATTCTCTCTCTCTATAGAACACCCGCGTTCAATGCCTGAATAGAACCAATGATATGTTAAAATAATTGCCAACGTGGTAGTCGGGGTTGTTAAGTAGACGCATAATATGTCCCGATATATATTTCAAACGAGTACAATAATGTTATAATATAGATTAAATTATAAAAATAAGGGGAATATATTGATTGGAAAATCAATTCGGTGACAAGGTGTTCGAAACATTGCTTTAAAACATATTATATTTCATGTGGTTGTTGTAAACAAGTAAAAATATACCAATAAAAGGTATTGTTCAATACGTGCGTCACTGAGGTTTGAAAATGGATTACATGTGATTGTCAGATTCAGATATGATACACAACAGTAGGACGTTAAACCTCATTTCATTTCAGATATAATACAAGCCAATTACCCTTCATCTTCTTCGGTTAAGTTACAGTATGTCGGCGTATACGCAGTTAACTACTTTTTTTATAGAACAGAAAATGTGTCCCCCTAGTTGATATCATAGTCATGTCGGTGCTTCGTAGGTGTCTATTGTAATTGTTTTAACTGGTTTTATTATTGTTGTGTCTGAACAATCTTTTCACGAGAAAGAATAGACAATTATCTATTTGGTCCTACATACAGTATAAAGGTTATGTGTCTGTTCTTTGCCGATGAGTGCAGTGTTATATATCATAGATATATAACCTTGGTAGACTAGAAATTACAGACACAACTATATATAGAAAGGTGTTGATTACCCTTAATACTCTCTTGGTCATCATCAACTCTATAATATGATGCCATGACACAATGCTATATCAGACCGAGAAATAAATATCTTATATTTAATAATAGGTATTATCACTGGGTATTGTATCTGCATTTACAGGATCAAAAAAAGAAATTAATTGTGCGGAGATTTTTAGTAAATGGCCGCCAGTTAGGGTTTATGCATTCCGTATTTCGAGATTCATTTTACGTACACACATTAAACCCTGTATTGTTTGCAAAAAATCAGTCACCTGCGTTAAATTGATTTTTGGCTATGATACCGCCCATATTTTGTTGATACCCCTAGTTTGAACTTAATCTAACGTTAAACAACTGCTGCATGTTGTACATCTTGTAAACAAAGAAAATATCGTTCATAGACGTTTATAAAAATAACTACAAAAGTCATTTATATACGAACACAAAAAAAATAAACTGGTTTCCTGTTTCGTCTGGTGGCTTTAATTTGATTGTTTGATCAAAAGTAAAGACAGACGAATAGCGGAATATATACCAGATGTGTGTTGAAATCGACGGCTAAATGTACACAAAAATGTCTATATTCAACTGATGAAGATCTGAAAAACAGCCAATGACGAAGTCTCTTGCGGAGATCCGCGTGGTATTCATCACAAATTAACTCTTTTGGAGTATCTGAATATCGCAAATCAAGTAAGACCAGATTGAAAGATTTGTATTCCGCCAAGGTAACTTCATTAACAAGAGAATATTTCAGTGCTAAAATCGTTTCTAACCCAGTTATACCAACTACCAACATCGTTTTTCCAGATCATAAGAATGGAAAAGTATGTCGAAAATGATCAAATTAGTAGTGGTGTGTATGGTCAAATTATCTACTTGTTGTAGAAAAGCATTTAAATTAGTTTTTTACCAGTTGGTTAAAGAGGTGTAATGAGCATGCGCACACCATTGTAGTTCTTACCAATCAGGTTACATAGTAAATAACACAATTAGCAGCATAATGAGGTAAAGTAGCACGTTGCAAATGGGACTGGCTTAGGAATAATTTGTTACGCAATTCGATTAAGTGTTTCCTCTTCAGCCGTGTTGGCCACCCACTTGGTAATTAAGCACGTGAGAAACCCATCTATGTGGCTATTAATTCAATACAACTAGTATGTACTCATCACGTTAGGGAATTCAACTGATAGAGGGCGTTGTTTAAATATTCTGATGTAAAACTCATTAACACAAGCAGATAACTAACATAAAGCACATTTACAATGTAGTACGACAATATGATCAACATTGCATTAACTAAATTTAGATTGTGTTTTACCCTTTACGGTTAAACAAGATAATTGTGCCACAATGGACGAAAAGTACATCGATGTGTTTTAAAACACGACACAAAATATAGTTCCATCGATTATTATCCACTTTGTTTTAAATGTAATATTAGGCAGTTATGGTCAGCTGAAACCAATAACCAAAAAGAGCGTAAAATCAATTAGTAACGGATATATAGCAGTATAGAGTGTATAGAATTCAGTATTTTTCACCGTTGGCGTATATCAATGTATAGCACAATCCTGACACAACTGTCTACAATAACAATACTCGCCCACATCGTCAATTGATTATAGTACAGTACCAGTCAGATGGCAATTTATTGAGCACTAAGCTAATGTTATAGATCCCCGGTATTAAGGTGACTACAATCTGTCTCCGACCCATTAAACTATCTGGTTCCAGCGTTACTGATATCCCAAACAATATTATAGACATATTCGTCAGAACGATAGGTCCTATTTTGTTGTATTCAGCTGCACGATATCTCTACAATGACATATTTACCGTAGATCTCTCAATGTCAGCCAATATTGAACTAAACTTAATGGCTATCCAATTTGATTCTCTTTAAGATCCGCCAAAATAACTGAAAAGCCACTTGGGTGGTTGAGTAGAAAATGACAAAATAACGTTTGAGATCATTAGCGCTGTTACGTTAGTCTATCAGATCACCTAGACAATGACAGGTTGTCGACTAAATTGAAGAGCAAAGCTTTAATCCTTCTTTATACCAATATATGATTCCTGGAACACACCAGAGAAAAATACGGTAATTATGCATATAAATTGGCCCTGTCTTGTCAGTTCTTCACAGAGTATACGTTATTAGAATTAATAGCCGGGGAAAATCATAGCTGTAATGCACAGCGGAACTACTTCAGGAATTTGTCCAAATTATACTTATGCCAAAACCATTAGCAGACAGCGTGTATTCCATTATATTCTATTATGTAAATGTAAAAGTGGCTATAATTATTTACGTAGTAATAGCACGGCCACTGTATGTATACAATAATACGGTTCATTCCATTCCGCGTACACAATTTGGAAAAAAAATAAAATGCGAACAGAACAAAATGGTGCTTGCCTGATATATAACCGACTAAGAACATACATGTAAATACAAAGGGCATACAAAAATGGTTAAAACAAGTCAACAAAGATAAATATATAAATCAAAGAATTAAGCTCTTATGTGAGGGAACAAAAGTTTGGAGAGCGACTTTTCTGATTATACGGCATCAGTGACATACGTTTTCTATCAAGGCTATATAAATGTTTTAACAATATTCATGTTGTCTTAAAGGTACCCGTTTCACTCTTTTTTAAAATTAAGCCATAGTGCATGTCGAAATGAAATTAGATAAAATGGGGTTTACCGTCTTACTTTTCTGTACCAACTTGTGTGCTATGAGTGATTTTTTTTCCGGACAGTGGCGCTACGGCCTACTCTTATTTTGAATCGTCAAGGGTTCATTTACGTGTACTTAAATATGTACACAGGCAATACCTCTGTGTTAGTACCATCCGAACAACTAGACACTATCCTTGCCAGGCCCTCCGTCTTTTCGAAACTTTAGTCACACTACATAATAGGACAACATGCATTATACCACTTTAAACAATTAATTTAAAACCAATTATTCAACTATACATTGTATTAGCACATAAAGTGTAAATTTTTATTCGCTCAATAAACATCGAATCCTATCCGTTTTATCGATATATATATTACACTCAAAAACAATCACCAATCATAAGTGGCATCACTATCAGATGAAGATCACCAAGACTACCATTATCGAGTTATATTACAGCAATAGGAATATTAATTCATAAAACACCAGCCAGACATTTAAATGAACCGAGTAGCTTTATTTTCATTAATCTATTACAGTATAAATTGGTAGTTAATAAGAAATATGAGAACGACTAACTCTTATTATCTTATATTCTTATTACACAAGTTTTAAAACACCCCATACAACTTATTATGTATATCAGTTTTGTTTAGATAGATACTTAGTCAAGGTATTAATGTAATGTAATAAAACTACACACCAAGTGTCACCCCCTCTCTTACTCACTTAACTAGAAGCAAAGTAATCGTGCCCCAAAGCACTGACCAAACAAATGGTCGAAATCAGGCACGGCATTCACCTATAAACACCTACACCAAGTTTGGAAATTCTAGCTCAATTAGAAGCAGAGACGGGCCCATTTTAATAGTCCCCCGCGTATATCGTACATATAACATGGTATGCAAACCTCTTTAAAAACACATGGTAGCTGTTATTTAAATTGTGCCCACCCAGTTCATCCACTGCATTAAACGACTGTCATTAATTTATTTTATTTATAATGAATGATAGTAATGATAATTCATTACACCTAAATAATTTTTCTATTAAGTTCATCTTCACAACGTATCACAGCATGCATCTGTTACACTGACTGCTTTGGCCGATTTTGTCGTACTGTGGTGGTTATCGTAATGACACCTGTTAATGACGCGCGAAGCTTGTTAATCGCATTAAGAAAAGCGCTGCACCAAACCAGTCTATCTGTGCATCTTATTTTTTTATGGCAATGTACTAAAGAATAGCCTAACACAGTTAACATACAAGACGGATACTGCAATAATATTACTACTACAACCAGTTCTACTGGACAAGGTTCGATTTCATCCGAGGAAAACTTTCCAATTGAAGAAAAAAACACACCCCTCTGAAATCAAAACATGTTCTAATGAAAATGTACGGTACACTTACCTACGCTTAGAATGGAACTAAAACAATTAAATTAGAATCTGACTTCTACCTAGTTACTCATGGAAATAAAATCTTTGGCACACAGTGCAACGCTCTCACAGACTATGCACACTAGAACAACTTGTTAAGTCTATTACTTGAACAATGTCGAATCACTATAACAGCCTGGCACTCTTAATAGACAACCTCTGCTCATTTTTTCTCTCCTTATTTTCTGCTGTAGCGTGATAAAGCTGTTTTGAAATTGCAGCGACAACTGTAACAATTTACCCAGGCTAATAAAGACCAGGGTGTCTGTCACGAATACGGATAAATTTCCCATGGTCTCCTTGCCATGCCTACATGCATTCATATATGCAAATTCAACAACGAAATGTCTGCATGTAATTCTATGAACGAAAATTAAAATAAGCGAGTTGTTACTGGATACCCCAACAGCAAATGTCAGTTCCAATAAGTTGCTGAAATTATTGCATTAATGGAATTTTAAAAAAGCTGTTCGTGTTTTTATTTGTTCTAGTATTTTAAATGTTATTTCGACCTCAGCAATTCCTGGGTTTCTTCGACTTGCTGTGGTTTCAGTTATTCATGCGATTACACAATACAACCTAATTGCAGGTTTTATTAGGTATACTGTGATAACAAGTTGACTTCAATTTGACACATGCCGCTAGTTAATCGAAAACATATATCATATTTGTTGGTAAAAGAAAGGGGCCCAGGATACGAAAACTTTTCCTGCGGATCTCACTTTGATATGAATAGAAACCGTCCATTATCACCTGATACTGACTAGCGTCTCCTAACGGGTTTTTTAGGAGTCATTCCGTTTTCATTTAAAAGCTACCATAATACACAGAAGATTAAAATTTAAAAATTCTCAAAATCAAGCGAACGAATAATATAGTTAATTTGAGAAGAAAATGATGTGTGAACAATGTTATCATGAAAACATAAAACCATTATATTAACGCCCGGTGTTTTATGGGAGATTTTCGCGTCTGCGACGACGTCTTTTTGGCATTAACAAGTCTTTGTGGTTGACTATTTGTAGTTTTAAGCCAAATACATTAAACACAGAGAGTCTGTATTTACATACACATACAAGCTGCAGACGTCATTAAGAAGGCATTTCCGTAAAAAGAACTACATGTGGTTTTGAGTTTATTTAGCCCTGGTGTGGAAAATTAAAGGCATGGATGGGTGAAACGTCGTTGATCTTTATAACTATTTTATTAAGTAAAAGTCTGAGATTCCAATATTTCATCACACTGATAATGCCAAAAGAAAAAAAAGCTATTTGATAACCCAACTGGCAGGTTTATGCGATTGTGTAGGACCTACAGCATGTCAGTCATCCGCACGTAGAAATTATTTTGGCGATACGGTCATCCTGACATTGAAAATGTGTAGGTAGGTATGTAGGTCAGACGGTGGCTGATAGTTCCTTATAAACTCTTTCCAATATTTGCTACAGTTCATCTTACTTTCATTCAAAACGTATATCCAAATTCTCGAAATTAAGAAATGGGCTTGTCGTTTATCTTAAAAAAAATACTAAATAAAACTATACTCACGATAGTGTACGAGATTGCTGTCGAGCTATTGCTTCAGTTTAACTTTTGCAGTTGAACAATGCGGTGTATACTGATAATAAACTAAGCATAATCGCTTTATTTATTTTCTTTAACCATATCCGCAAAGTTGATAAATTGAAAAACGCACCAAAAATAATGGTTTGTTACATTGAACATAACCTATTTCTTTCTTGTTATTTACTGGCATTTCTATGAATGACGTTTTTGATATCCGGATACAAGAAACTGCGTTTGTTTACCAATCTTTGGAGCCATTTTTACATAATGTTTTCAACGTTCTCTAGTTCCGCTTTCTTGAATTATTCTAAAATGTTGGCCTTTTTATTACTAGGCGTTGTGTTATTGGATTTCTGTTTTCGTTCTACATTTGGAATAATTCCTGGTATTGAACCAGACCAAGTGTTATTTGTTGACACAGGAATGGCACCGTGTCCGGTATATAGGGCTTCTTTGTTTGGAATTATCATTAGAATGGTAAATATTTAGCGTTCACATACAGTTTATATATCACAGTGCCGAGTAAAATAAGAACTGCTAGAAAACTAGGGGGTGGTCATAGCTGTCTTTTACATTACGCATTTAATTCTCATAATTTACACGAATTTTCTGCGGTTTTGATGCGGTTTGTATATCGTGTTACCAGAAGATATTTTAAATATTATACTGATTTATTTCAAAGCATCACGACAACACACAAACTTCTATAAGTTTTACTCATAATTATCTTAAGAAACCGTGTGAATTTTAAAACTAACGATGTCACAAATTCAGCATAACGAAATCGTGAGCCAGTAATACAGAAACGCGTATAACACACATATACAAACGCACACACACGCATACACACACAAACATAAAATGCCCACTGCTCCCTGAACTAATATCGTGACGATTTCTACTGATGCAGAGAGAGTTTCTCAGAGGATCTCTGTGTTCTCCTTGGGGAAATTCTTTAAAGCCCCTTTAAATCTTTAAAAATTGCCCAGTGATACAGATCCACAGCATTAATAAAACAAGTAACTTATAATCTAAACACATCAAACTTGTCTTTTACATGAGCACAGAAATATATTTCTATGACATGAGTTGAGTAACGTCACTGCAGTCAATATTTTCCACGATATTGCTGGCCAACTACAAAGCCACAATATAACAAGACCCCTTCAATTCAATTGATGAAATTGGCATCTACAATTATTGATCATAAATTTATAAGTAAAAATATATATCCCACCTTTTAGTCCAATTAAAATCAGCTAAGTTGCCAGCTAGTCAAAATCGCTTATATTTGAACATATATAGAACGAAATGCAATGATCAACTTGAATCGATGTAAGTGTCTAATCTATAGGTCTGAATATGGCCGAGTTTCTAGTTATTATTATTAACCTTGCGTAGGATAGGTAGATTCGGTGATAAGAAATTCTAATGAGAAAATCGGGACCGAACCACCTGCTCTGTTCTCTCAAAAGGTTCAATACACACATAGATATATCTGAAACATATCCAATTTATATAATACAGGTTCTTATCGATCGTCATGTCAATTTATATATATACCTATAATATACTTATATAGTTATAACTTGATACAAATAAGTCAATCGAACGGAAACTGCATGTCGGTAAATGTTGTTACAGCTTCTGAAATTCAAAGCTTTGAGAATTTAGCTTAAATTTAGTGTATAAACGCATACTGGAGTAGAATGACCTTATAAATTGAAGTTTTTAAAAAGACGCAGTTGGGAAAAGAACACAGCCGCAGCTAATATGGTCCTCTCATTTCAATGGTGAACTGGGCAGGATACAACGAGTTAGATATCTGGAAAGTTGTAGTGGGGTACGAGTATCTGTCCCCTACTCATATTACCCGTCCAGTGAACAAGGGTTATAGTCCAGGTTTAGAAATAAATAGTATGCATGCGCTGAAATCGTCTCTGAACTTTCTACTTTATTACAGAAATTAAAGTTAGATTTTCTCTATTATATATAATAGCAATGAAGGGCGTGATAGTTTCGACGATAGCATTATTTCAACTCAGTTGTGAGATACGAGTGTAAAAATTAGCAGACAGCAATACGATGTCATATCGTATAAAATGTTAAGTGTAACTAGGTGTTCTTGAATCTCGAATCGTCAAACCCTGCAGCATAAAGAATATGATCTGAACAAAGTACATTATTTGAGATAATATTTCAAAGATAAATGCTAACGCCAAATATCATGCATGTCAGATGAAGTGTATTCTCAGATGGAACTCACATGCTCGCTATTTAATATGGTAATTAGAAATACAAACCAAGGGTTCAACTTCAAATAAACAAACCTAAAACAATAGTTCGATGTAACAATATTTAGAAACAAATTAAAATTTTGTCAAAACGATGTCGATGCCTTCAGAAAGGAACTTATATGGGGTTGTGAATTCTTCAGTATGACGACAGTGGCTCATAAATTAACTCCATATCTACACAATATACAGAATGGTTTGCATTCTTCAGTTACTTTAACTGCGCAAGTTAATATCAAAACCAGACTTACATTTTAAAAACTAGAAGTTAGTTCGCCACAACACGATAAAGAATGGCGAGAGCGTGACAATAACTATGTATAATGAAATTCATATGTAAACCTACGCACCATCAAAATAAACAGCCTTATTCTGAATCCATGAATTAACTTTAAAAAACATCAAAGGCCCTCAAAATAGCTTTTATTTTAGAAATAAATAACACCTGGCCACGGCAAATGTTCATTATAGATTCTGATATCAATATAATGACAAATAATGCATGTATATATGACAGGAAAATATAATCAAATATATATTGATGAAACATAGAACACATTTCTGTTTATTATATTAGATACGTTTATGGGTTCTAAACGGATGTTTCATTTGTTTTAATAACATCAATATCATAGATATTGCTTTACGCTTGTCCATTTTAGTATTATGTCATTAGGATGATATTAAACACTTTCAAGCCTTAATTAAATTAAAGAGTGGGTTTAAGTTATGAAATCCAAACTCTCATTCCAACTCAGTCAGTCTATCCAATTATATTTTTATTACTTGATGGTGTCTAACAAACATCAACAACGTCATTTAATTAATGGGGTCGCGGTTGTTCTATGAGTAAAACACAGGCTCGCTTAGCCTGAGGTTTCGGATTCGATCCCGTAATTAGCCGAAAAAGTTTCCCGGGAATTTCCAGCGTGATTTCCATTGTCAGTGGAATAGGACGGGGCCGTTAGGATTGGATGCAAAAGAACGGTACCGTGTACATTCAAAAGCAAAGTCAAAATTTCCCTCATATAGTACACCGCATAATCCTCAGAAAAGTAGGACGTAAACCCCGTTTTTACTCGGATAGTGTTCTTCTGTTCGAATCTAAAACCAGGGAACTGTAGAAGCATTTAAGAAGTTTATCACCGAAATTTAAAATATGTTCTATATCATGTCACATAAATACAAAGCAGGTTAATAACACGCATTAAAACAAAATGAGAAACAGAGAGACGCTACAAATACAGCTATGTGATAATTATGACTTCATAATGTTGAGCGTGTACACAAATTAACTTATATCTTCCATGAAACGAGAGGGCCATTGGAACTATAAATGGCAAACTAACCTTTCTAACCAAATCACCGTCGTCAATAGTACATTTTCACAATTAACATTCTGCACATTACACCCACGTGATTATATATATATATATATATATATATATTTCAATGGAAATGGTTAACATTACAGCACAGCAGTTATCGTTTAATAATACGTACAAATATATCAAAGTAAATGCTTATACATAACACCCACCCCCCCCCCCCCCCGCCCTTGCCCCAAATTTATTAAACTCTTATTACAACACGGTGGGTTGGATGGCCGAATGGTCAGCACGTGCGCGCTGTATCATAAGGTATGTCATTGAGTCAACTATGTAGTTTTGATTCCACGGTTGTACGGGACAAGGAGTAGGCTCGCCTGTCCGGCTTGGTGGGTTTCCCCGGGTCCTCCGGTTTTCTCCCACTGCTAATGACCCCCACATGCAGCGAACTATTGAAATATAATTAAACCATATTATGTTTGTCCCGAAATTATGTTTGTGTCGAGTGGACGTTAAACCACATCTCTAATTACAGCATAGCAACTGTATTCCCGGGCCGTCGAACGATTCGCTATATAGTAACAACTAGAGTCGGTACGAAAATAATCGTTAGCAATATGTGTTAAGATGCAGTTCAGACGTAACGGATTACTTATCGATTTCCAAATATCTAACTGGGTTTTTATTGTGTTAGAATTTTAACTTATCCAATTATACCAAGCGCAAAGGTCGTACAACAATAGAAAGCACATGGACCACATTAATCATTGTTATTAATAAAAACGGCCTTCATTTAACAAGCTCAATAATTGGACATAATAATACTATGTATCATGTATGTGTATATAAGAAAAACATCTTACAGTAGGGTGTCATTATCACAGGTTAAACTAAGAAATTACAGTGAAGTAATTTTTACTGTAGTCGAATCAGGTTCGTTTTAACATCTCTCACGGGATTATTTAAATAAAACAACAGCTGGTGGAAGCGATATCTCCTTCGGTGGAAGCGGACTTTAAGCCACACGAACGAATAGTGGAAGCGGGCGCTAATCCCTAGCTACATCTAAACCATTATGGTGTAAACATCGTTGAAATCTGTAAGTTAGTAAAAAGTAGTATGGCCATGTTTGTAGAATCCACATCAATTAAAACAAGATCATGTCTACCTTATGAAAAATGATTCACAAATAATATAATTCCCATGCAGCATGTTGTCTTCTGTTTAAAAGATAGCATTAAATTTCAAATCACTGTATATAGAGATACCATCTAATTGTGACATCAATTCTCCTCATATTATATATGGGAATGTTAAATACAGAAATAAGATTTAAAGCCTCATTTCACTTAGAACAACCTCTATTCCAGACACACAAAGTCTGAGATATTGTCAATAAACACGCAACATTTTGTTTAACTATCAGACAACAGCTTCGAGTTGATCTAGGAGAATGGATGTCCTAAAAAGGTTAGGTTCATGCATATATGAATAGGGCCTTTGGATACAAGAATACTGGGGGTCACTAACCGAACATGACTTCATCACCGCTATCTTGGAATCAATGCGCGAATAGGATGAATAGTGTTCGGGGCTCAGTACCTGGTCCATCCATGAGTTGTCAGTCACGGTTTCAAAATATGGATTCGACTTTTCCGAAGAAGGATGTTAAATAAGGATGCAAATTATGACGTGGTAAAACTGGCACTCATCTTATTTAATTTAAACTAGATGTTTTCGTTTCGTGTATCCGGTTGATCACCCGAATAGCATTTATGACCTGTTTATGGTATGTGTGTTCTGTGCCATTGAAGACAGCATAAAAAATACCCTTTATTTTGATTAAACAGCCAAGGAATTTTCTCGCTTATTAAAAATGTTTAGAGCATTTCTTAACAACTTTAACATCGAAGTAGATTGGTCTTAAGTCGACAATAATGAACGAACCCTATAAAGAAATTTCTTTTGACAGAAATAGAATAATGTAAACAACCGAAAATATAAAACGGAACGAAATGTTGGTATAATTTTAATTAGACTGAACAAACATGTCTGAAGGCAGCATTGTTCAGACAATAAAAAATATAAATCTAATCAATTTGTAGAGCAACGCCAATAAGCACTAACGATATCCTAATGAAATTTCAATATGGGCACAACATGATACTAGAAATAAATCTTTATACTGTATGATGATATCCAACTAGGGAAATCTATGTATCTGCTGTTATAAAATACCTATATTACTTATTGACTTATCAATTATATCAAGTAGAAATGTCATACAATTAGAGCACACGTAACTCAAAATCGAAACGAAGACAAACTTAATGCCCATAACAAGACCAACAGAATGACCGGCACCGTCAAGATGGCGAATTAGTGATCGACCTCATTGTTTTATTGAAAACCAATAGACTGGACAGTCTTGTCTAACGTACTGTGTGGAACTAGGTTAATCCGAACGGAAGTGCACTAAAGCGAATTGAAACAACCCTAACGATTTTATGGTGATCATTTAAAAGAAGTGTATGGTGTTCATAAACACGGTCGGGTCGAATTAATCCATTGTCACGAAACAGTTTCCTAATTTTGGATATTGCAGAATTCCATTGCTATCACAGTGCATAATAGGAGTAGCGGTGGTTGGAACACACAAAAATACCATTTCAAATGTTTTAACACCTCGTCCAAATTCCGTGCATGTGCACTGCTAAAAATTGAAAAAAATTAGATTTGAAAAGGCAGTTTTACTACATGAATAGAATTTCACGAAACACAGACTGGAAGTTTCAACAAGAGACGTGGGCACATTAAACTATACGTCAGTATGGAGGAATAATTTACCAATTTTAAGAATTAGTGTTAAGAGAAAACATAGACCAGATGAAACCCTGGGTCGTAATTCAATTCGGTTGTATTATAATAATATAGATAACTTCCATTGTTATTCTGACTATTTGTTGAATAACATCAGAACGATAAACCATAAAACAAACGGAACGCAATATATATTACACCAGAAAAACTTGCGAAATCAGAACCAATTGAAGAAAGAAATATCTTCATGTTAGTTCAAGTGAATGAACACGGTAGTAAATAAACTAAGATTGATTCCCAGGCAAGTTATAAATTATTGTGAGAAAGATCTCAAACTGACAAATTGATTTGTTTCCACGGTGTCGTGTTACGCGGTTTATGACAGTGACTTCTTGTAGTCAAATTACGGACGCCACGCATTTCTTTCCAAAAAAAATGATCGTTTCAAGTTTCATAAACAATTACCAAGAAAGTACTTGGTGGGTAATATTCTTTTCGACTATGTTTTGCGGTTTTGTGTGATTCCCTGTAAATTGTCTGGAATTGCTATATTTATACAATTATTTATAATAAATTGGAGAAACAAGCTGTATTCATAAAGGAAGTCCGGTTTTAAACTGCTAGAGAGGGAGAGAGAAATGGGTTTTAACGTCCACCCAACACAACAAGGTCATTCTGGGACTATAGACTGTTAGAAGCAATACAATTGTTTTATATAAAATATCATATACATGTGTATTGCCATCTAGGTTCCTTTCCGACATAAAAAAATGGGTCATTTAGAAATTTCACCCGAAGACAATACGGTATAATTTGTCCTAAAGATTGCGATTTCACTCTTACCAATCAGTGTTTCGATAACAAAAATGTCGACCCTCTCTCTGTGTCCAAGCTATTATACGTCGTAATACATAGGTTAAAACTCTTGACACCGCTTTAGCTCAGTGCTACAACGGGAATCTAGTTCAAGCAAATTGGTAAATCAGTGTGAATAAAGAAGTGATCGATCAATACCCCTCTACTTGCTGTTCGCTTTTATGATTTCATTCGTTCACGTTAGTTTTTTACTACTTTATTATTGCATAGGAAGGAAGAGTGTGCTGCTTAGGAACAAGAACAAGGAACAAGAGATACAATAGGTCTACTGATTTGTCTTCCACAAAACCAGTTGTTAATTGAGTAGGATTATTAAAATAACACAACTTGTCTTGCATGCAAAGAAAAAGGGAAGTAACATTCAAGTAAAATGTGCGAGCAAAGTTTCTATTTTTTTTACCCATTACAGCAAAGCAAAAGTTCATGATCTGGAATCTCTTCGGTGGGTCGTAAAAACGTGTGTTTTGATTAAAGGATTTAGTTAGCACGAACGCGTTGTAGCACGGAACGTTTTACACAATTACTTAACCTGAAGGATTATCTTAAAAGATCTGCCACGAAAGGGTCGATCGACTTGTTAAAGTAACATTAAGTGGAACAAAATGACATTTGAGTAAGGCTTCACAACTTTAATCTTATTCCACATTACAGTATCTCGACTTTTTAAGAAGATAATATGCAAATTATGTGATTAAAGATACAGAGGTGCTTCTTTAATTTGATATTTATACCAGAAGAGAAAACAGGTACTAACTTGGGCCGAATGAGTATTCAATTGATTGTAATAGTGTTAAAGGTGATTTAATCCGAAAAAATAACTAGGCAAACTATATAGAGACCATGTTAAACGACATGCACAGACAATTGTCCAAGTCATGTTTATTTGCGTTTTTTCTAATATCTTCACATACAAGTCAGTCTAACGCATGCGCTTTAAATCATAGGGTCTGAATCAAGTGGCGTGGTTTGGATACCAAACATATACATGACAAGAAGTAGGATCAGCTGCCCAACCTTGTGAGTTTTCTCCGGGTATTGTGATTCCTTACACCGTTAAATACCTACTAGCAAGCGGATTATAAAAATAAAATAACACCATATAATCTGTCCCGACATTATCTGGGTTTTGCTGAGTGGACGTTTAACCCCATTTACCCTCTTGTTTACTTACAATATTAAAGTAACAGTATAAATATAGTGGTGCAATTGAGATTTTTCAAATATCCATTGAGCATATTATGGTTATTAATTTTATATGAAACAAACTTTATTTTATGATATTTAAATTGAATAAACTATTATAGTGTTTTAATAGCCAATTTATTATCTACTTTAATGGCGTGCATAGATAACAGTATAAATAGTCAATAGTAATAATATTCACAACTGGCTTCACTGATGAGGATTTTTCCACAACTGACTTCACTGATGAGGATTTTTTCCACAACTGACAATAATAACAATTTGCTTTATCAGCACAGAATGGGATTATTGATTTTTTGGACTATTTTAACGCCGCGTATAACAAGGCCGCGATTTCCAGCTTGGTCAAGTTGAGATCATGAACAGTTGATTCCGGTGACAAATGAACTGTTCATACGAACATCGTGTTACCAGGACTATCTGAACAGTTCTAAGACTATCTGTGAAAGACCCGTAAGAACGATATTTACCATTTATTTTTCTA
Source organism: Patella pellucida (assembly GCA_917208275.1). Lineage (NCBI taxonomy): Eukaryota > Metazoa > Mollusca > Gastropoda > Patellidae > Patella > Patella pellucida. The sequence goes on from OU795036.1 coordinate 38,066,433, forward strand.
CATAGCCACCTTCAAGATGTACACACTATTGTCATCTATATTGCAAGGACTGGATGCCTTTCAGACAGAAGAGTTTCTTAAGCGACGCTAAAAACGTCGTTCACAGCTGACATGACGTTATCATGACTCTATAGAGGAGTCAACATAGGTTTAGCATGTTCCCCGATTCATTTTTAAATGAAATAAAATATTGTTTACAAAGAGAAAATAATAACAATGAAAATGGCGACCTGCTAATTCCTTTTTCATATTTGAAAACAGGTGTCATCAATGGTTACAGATATGACCAAAACATTATCAAGACTTGCTTCAGAACAGCGCAGGTTGTCCGGTTTCTGATCCGCAGTCAAGAGCTTTGGCACCCATCCTGCAGAAACTTTTGTCATTGCTCAACCATCTCATGAGTTAATCCCCACTACACTGGCAATATGCCGAATAGTCAATCGTCGACCATCAGCATGTTATGCCCTCGGATAATGTTTTTTTGAATGGTTGCTGCTGATGGCCATCCAGAACGCGGATCATAGGCAAGGCTCTCTCTCTGCAATGCTTAAAATACGCATCCCGCTTCTTTACTGTAGAGACCATATTATTGACATGGTATCTGTGTTATGGTTAGGCCTTTTAGTCAATGATTTAGTTGTTAGTGGCAAAAATTTGTTTCAACCCAATGATCTATCATTTTCGGGCTTAGAACTTTTCAGCCAGCCCTCGTACAGGTCAAAGTGAGTTAAGCAGTGGTTACATAGTTTTAGCTCAATACAAATTGTATTGTCTTTCTTCAGACAGGATTAAGTACTTTAATTTACTCGTACATGGCGCGATAATTCCGTTAACCTATAGGAAATCTGGGGATATGATCGATAAAGAACTCAATCCAAAATTCCCAGTAAAACACGCGATAGCTTTTCAGTTACATATTCCGGATTAGGCGGTACCAGTTCTCCATAACTTCAACAGCACAGTAACCTTGAACTGAATTTTGGATAGAAATAAATACCATTTGTGATGCAATCTGTTTTAAAGCTAAATTGGGGTAGACTGAGATCAATTCACAAGAAGAAACCACAAAAAACTACCAGATCCTGTAACTCGTGAACAAACTCAACATCCCTGTCGAGAAATCAGTTACAAGGTTACCGAATGCGGTTAATGTGCGAATTTTGTTGAAAACCGGAGTTTTCGAGAACAGGATTAATAAATATCAATACAGTATGTCTATTACGTAGGTTTATAAGCGTTAACACAGGGATAGTCACGTCCGTTGTCTATATACTTGAAAAGATAAATAGTATTTAGTTGCACTAATGAAAAAGATAACGTCACCTATAGCGGCCCATAAAGATTATAATTACACCAATACCACCAGATGCTGATTTGCCGAGAGAAGGATATTTTTCTAATTGATGCAAACTTATCGATTACCAGTAAAAGTGTATAAAGTGCCTAGTTTTTATCCTTTCTTCAACGTGAATACATAAATAATATTAAGTGTATTGCAGAGTGATACACAATTGATTTTCAATAAAATAATAATGTTTGACAAAAAACCCTGAATTTGTTTGTAGCCATTTTGAATATGTATGATCATTCTGAAAGAACACAGTCGACAGATTTTTAATCGGATTTGTTCGGTGGTCACAACTGTAACAATATTATCTGTACTCATGTATGTGAGTAATATCATGATAGATTTGTACTGCCCCGAACACTGCTGTTGTAAGAGCTTATAAAAACTTTAACCAATAAGAATTGAGACAACGTTGTTCATCACAAGTGTCGCAATGCCAATGGGTGGTACGGTGGTTGTCTGAGTGCCCCGGGTTTGAACCACGAGATAAACATCTAGTCAGGTTTTAACCTTGCCACTGAAAGAGTTTCTAGTCATTCGAAAAGGACAATAAAAGGAGTTGAGATGACCAAATTGTTAGTGCGCTTAAAGGGTATCTGGACAGTTGACAATTGAAACTATGCACTACATTGTAGCCATAGAAATAATCCAAGTAAAGTTTGGACGGGAGGTTTAATCCCCTCCATTTCTAGGGGAGTTTTATTTTACAAATGTGAATTTCTCTAAAGAATGGAAATTAATACTAATTTTTCTCATATCCCTTCTACATGTCATTCATGTCATTCATCAAAAAAAAAACTTATTATGCATGATTATTTTTAAAATTAACCTGACGCTCAACGCACGAGGGAATCACAAGAGTCATCAGGATGCTACATCAGGAGCTTGATTAACTGGTACAAAAAACGCGAACCGACAATTTGTAATGTAAATTCTAGAGACAGTAGAATAACAAGTAAATAGAGTTAATCACAGCGGAATAAAAACAAATTACACTACGCTAGCTGTAATAATTTCATGTCAAGCAAATAATGTGTTAACGACAATCCTGATATATAAGTCTGATATAGGTTTACTCCTCGTTAATTCCACTAAAAAACGGAAAACCGTGGACCTAATTTCCCAACGGACGAGCCACGTCATTAAACAGTCTGCAGATCAAATAGCAAAAATCCCTACTGTCAACATGCATTGTGCGATGGTCGACCACCATCACCAATATTCTATAAGCGAGCAACAGAAATAGGCAAGAAAAAACTCATTGAAAATCCTCCTCACGATATTGACTTTACATATAGTGAAAAGAAGATGACCTTTTTAATATAAACACCCACGATGATTAGCAAACTTCTGTACTTCTTAAAGAATCTTGAAAAGATGGCTCAGGGCTGCTAGATGACCGTAGTCTGGATTTACCTAAAGATTTATAGTGTTTAAAGAATTCATAGACATTTCAAGGTCGGTCTATAGATTCAACACAATACGTTTTGATCACGATTGCCACTAACCACACAGCCCATAATAATATTATCATAAAGCAACCAGGATAATTATGTCCAATGTTGACATTACGACTTAACTCTGGCCAGTGGTCGAACACAAATTAACCGTCATTAATCAAGCCATACGTCCAGCGGTCTGGTGGTTAGACACTGTGAAAATACTGATTCTAATCAATGCCTGACATCGGTGATATTAAAGAATGATATTAGTGGGGATTTTCATTTGCAATTAGTGGCTGTATCCTCCAAAATACAATACCGTGGTCTTGTGGCTAGGGATAGACAACAGTAATAGGCTATCATGTTCGTTTAATGGTTAGTGCTAATGATCTTTTTTTTTTCATTGGGGTGATCTGATGTTGCTACATTCAGATTTACAAGATTAAAACGTATTTCTCAACCAAATATACAATCATCCATTTAATGTTTGTAGAATATTGTTCTGATGTTGTGTTTGATCTAGTTATGTCGGATTCTAATAATAAGTCATCATATTCTAAATCGGACGTAAACATTTTCCTTGATTCAAAATGTCATTGATAAGTGCCCTCAATTAACGCCCACGCAACGTAACATAAGTATCCAATTTTGATCTATCAACCTAAACTATATCCAATAACATTATATAAGTTTTTATTATGTGACCTTTTATGCAAACAGCTTTTTTGCCTGAAAAAGTGCATAGCAGGTCACAGCGATAAGTTTCTTAACCTTTTGGTTCCTACGCATACATAGGAAGGTTGGCGATATTAATTCTACCTCCTTGGTTATTCTACACAATTAAGTATTACTTCTTCTATAAAACGTAACAATTTTCGAACATTGGAAACCTCAAACAATGCACAATATTGCAAGCAAGCCTAGTCTATGGAGAAGGTGGCGTGCGTGTGAGGCTGTCTCCGCCCATTTCATTCAGACATTACTGCGTCAAATTTATACTTACAGTGAAAGAATACCCATTTACTGATATTAATATATTCCATTAACAGTATCTTTTCTCCTAATAAAATATTGATCTCCTGATGTAAGAGCTGTCATTTCACAAGTTGTTCTTTTATTATCATTAACTCGACGAGTTCTTGGGTAAATACAGTCTGGTGCCAATTCTATCAACGAATGTTGGCTATTTACACGGTGACACGAGTTGAGATAACCTACATCTGTCCTGGGAGTAGTTCGGGTGGTTCTAGATTATGACCGGAGGCTAGCTAGTTGGCTCGCTAAAAACATATCTAGGAATTTTTCTTTATACCAACATACATACATACATCAACTAATTCTACTGGTCATATCAGTGGTACTACTTGATAAGAACTATTGAATTACTAAAAACAAACCATTGACCAACTTGTACATATATATCTTAACCTAGAAAAACATCCTTGCATACTTTGTCATTTTAACCCCAGACAATACCCTGTTTAAAAAATATGTCAATAATTAAAATATATGGACAAGTTACACATCCCTGCCTAATTTGTCATACCTAAACAATGTTCAGTTCCATGAATATGACACTAAATTAATTCCATATTTTGCAACAAAAAAAAACAACCAATACCATTATTATTACATAATAAAAAAGCGCTGAAAACCGGTTGTTATATAAATATATATATAAAGTACATAGATTCTATATGTCTTTAACAGATATTGTAACGAACTGTAGTTTGTTTTAACAGTGCTTTGTTTGTTTACATAGAAAACATAAAGGTTTCTTATTAAGATACTTGAGAGTGGTTCACAGCAACAAGTTGCTGGTTTAATTGGAATCAGTAGATTAGATCGCAACTTCTCACACGATACCATCAACTAAAAACAAACCCATTGATTGACGCGTCATCGTTAGATTAACATATAAAATATTATCTTGGTATGTTGGCACTGGAATGCCCAACTAACAAATACATTGGCATAGTAACATCCTTGGAAAAAAAGTATAACATTAGCAGGAAGAATTAGCAATCGTTGGGTACAGATGTGTGTGGTTTTATTGTTCTATATCCACGTCGAAGTGTTCTATATCCACTGCAATAGCAGTAAAATAACAAAGGATTTACTACCATCCAACCAACATATAATGGTTGAACGGAAAGCTATAGAATAAGCACATTGCATTGCCATGGTGAACTCACAACCGCTGTGTGTGTTTTTTTTTATAGTTCTTAATAGTTTTTTTCTTTCGCGGTTTGTTGGTTAGAAACGGAATGTTCAACACGATAAAAAAAATACGTGTTATCAGAAATCTACTGGTTTCTTATTTCGTGTACTTCTAACACTTGAGAATCAAAGCATGTCTGTATCAGCGATACAAAACTAACGCCTTCGGTGTGAATTATTAATTATCGATACATTTACTTCTTTGAAATGAAATGACATGCATAATGCTAGTTTTGGTTATACCCACAGTTCATAATAAGTTTGATGCAAATGAAATGCTGGGCGCCCGGTGGAGAGCCTTCAAATGGGTTAAACGAGCACAAATTATGCGAATCCAGATCCCCGTGACTCGAGGCAAATTTCTAGTAGTTAATCTAAAATTTTATCACTTTAATACTGAAATCAGAGGTTTGTCATTTTGAAATACCACAAATTAGGACAATCCGACAATATTAAAATCTAAAGTGACTTTCGTTGACTTTGCTAATATAATGTACTACCTTCTATACAACAAATACACGACCAGAAAAAATATAAGTCGCATTAATGTAAAAATGACTGGTGGCCATTATTGGCACTTAGAGTAGTAGAATCGTATCAGATCATCCCTTGTCGTGGAGATGTTAATGAAGCGTATTAGATGATGTAAAGAAGAGGGGATTAGATGTAGCGAGAGGTCTTAAAACTGATATCACCAATCAGCTTCACTTCAGCAGACCTACATCCGGGTGAACTGGTCTCCATGACACACTCGACAAAAACACATAAAACACCTAAACGGATTCATTTAGAGAAGAACAGGATGTACGTTTCAATCAATCGGGAATCCGTGACGTGATGCCATCACTCTATAACTGTGTCTATTATTATCTGAGCTCTAAAGAACTCAGTTGCGGAAAACTTTGGCAGGAATGACGCTTTTAGCAAAGTTTATTAATCTACCTATATTAGGAAAAGACAGCGTTCAATCAGGTAGTACATTTTACAGCATTCGAAACCCTGCGGCGATAACTTTTCCACGATGATCTATTAATGGTGTATCATAAAGTGAGGACGCGTGAAAGATACATTTTCTTGTAGTTTTCGTTCTAAACCACAAAAAATGCCAGAGAATAACAAGTGAAATAGAAGCGGAAAAAAGTCATCAAGCAACGTATCCACCATGAATTATTCACAGCGCCCCAGGCAGTGTTACCACATATACCGACATGATGTTACCTAATCAAAATTTATTTCATTGCAGCGAGTATAACCAAGAGATTGTCTACAAGTTAATGTGAAAACACAACTCGTACATTTATCGTTACTTGAATTGACAGCTCTATAATGGCACACGAGGTTAAAACCACAGTGGCCATAAAAACAGAAATTTGAAAATCTCTTGACACTACTGTGTTATCGTATCGATTTATTATTTACGGACTACAAAATATTAACTAGGATTAGTATAATACATACCTTTACGTCCACCTACGAAAACATATTCCTGTAACAATTACCAATACCATAATAAATAAAAGGCTTCAGGGCAAAAATCTATATATAACACGATGTCTGACATTTTCAAACTTTAATATATAAAGACATCCATCAAAAGAGAAAATATTTCAATCCACTACTACACCCACTGGTATATAATCTTTTACATTCGCGTGTGAATTAAATGTCCGACATTGGCCATTAAAATCATTTGGGTAGCCTATACATATATATTTTTGTAAAGCTAAAAAGTAATTATAAGCTAGGAGCTTGTGTAGCTATTTGTTACATGAGGTAGGTCCCAGTCTCATTCACAGACACGCGAATTCGCCATCTCGTACATTTCCTTATTCGCACTCGTCATTATATTCATATTCGCTCCCGTATCCCCTTTATCACTATACATAATACAATCTATCATACGTATCTAATCTATGTGTGCTCAAGCGAGAAGTAGTATCAAAGGGGCTATAACGGTTAAGCATACATTACATCGTGTACAACACTCGTCACTACTTATGTTAGTTTACTGGAGCGGGTACTTTGAGCATGTATAAATCTTCCATTTACTTTACAGGTTTGTTTATAGCAATAAACCAATTTACAATTGTTCGAAGGGCACGGGTGTCTTATTGTCAACAGTAACCATTGACATTGCCTTTAGCTAAACAAAACCTCTCAGGGTACGATTAACTTAATTATTCAATGATAAGCTACTTAAAATCGAATTAACAGCATTGTTTCCTCGAGCGGTTCAATCAAGGATAAAGCAACAGCATCGGGACCAACCAGCAATTATTGTGCAGTGAATGACATAATTTGATTTTTAGTAACGATACACTTTTCAACAATTTTAGCGTATGCCTGGCTATTCATGATAAACATTGTGGTGTTTCGAAACTTCCAACAAATGAAAGCCTTGTCAATAAAAATAAATATATTGGTGCAATTACAATAATAAACAGATCACTCGTCCCTCACACTTCAATCAACAATAATCTTAAAAGATTTGTGTTATTTTTTTATGATTTCGAAACTGATTACATATTTCGAAACTGTATTCAGGGCTGAGAGCAAGACAGAATTTCCCATAACTGGAAAAGGCATTAAACTCTTAAAGTTACCGAGTTAATATGAGTTAATTATCGAAGCCCTAAATCATGGTCATTTTTGTACCAAACTTATTCTTGGCCATTATTTTTATTCTGGGTTTGAAATGTAAGATCTAGGTGGCATTTTGACAGGAAAACATTTAAAATCAAATTTGGTGCCTTCAACGTTGGCTCTTGATTCCGAGTCGGAAATGGGAGACTAAGTCATATTTCGACCGGGGTCGTGCGATCCGACAGACCTAACTAAAGCGACAATGGCACTGTGGTGTCCCTGAATGGTGTTCTGCATGCTTCTATGATGATGTCCCAAAGTATTAACCTGTTAATTCGTATTTATCAACGCGTTAATCTTATTTATACGTTAACCAGTTAATATATAAGTTAACTGCTCTCAGCCCTGTATTGATTTAGATAATGTTTTGAAAACAAATTAATCATTTCATTTGGCATGGAATCGCTATAAATTCATTTACAGCAGGTTAACGTTATCTAGACATGTGTCATGGATAAATAAATTATTTATTTCTAAATATGTCAAATGAGAAAGTGGAATTCTATTAACTGATTTATCTTTTTCCATATCTTGACAAAGTTATCGGGTCCAAGTTGACCTATGATGAATTTGAACGCCTATTTTACTGCAGTTGTAAATTACACATGCTTTCTACCTGTCAAATACGCATGTTTTGTAAATGTAAATTACATAATTATGCGGTGTAACTGTTAATTACACGTGCTTTGTAACTGGGCGTTGTGTGTAACTGTAAAAGTACATGTCGTGTGTAACTAGATATTAAACGTAAGCTGTAACTGAGTTAAATGTGCACTGTAAATGAGATGTACTGTGTAATTGTAAATTACATGTGATCTGTAATTGTAAATTACATGTGATCTGTAACTGTAAATAACATGTGCTCTGTAACTGTAAAATAAAGATACTCTGTAGTAACTGTAAATTACACATGCTTTGTGGACTTGGGGATTATTGTCATCTGAACGAGTACAAGTAGCTGCTTATCGTTTATTTTCTTGATGAGATTAAATATACATACATGGTTTATTAGCAAACGATGAAAGGGTGGTTATTTTGATAGTATTTATTTGCTTTAATGAATCAATTTGAAATATGTATGAACAGTTCCGCCTGATTATAACGTATATGAAATAAATATATAATACATGTATATATTTTAATAACAAATAGAAGGATACGCGAGATAACGTGATTAAATGACTTTAATTTCATTAATGACTTCTAATGATGTAGAACTACAAAGACTGTATTACAATCCACAACGTGTTAGTTTCATCTAATGATAAATAGTTGTAACTAGCAAATTGCTTACTTTTAGTTAATAAGTTAATTGACGCTATGACAGGGTTTGGTTGGTGCCAAGCTATATCAGTTTTAATTCAGGCGATATTATAGATACGGAATACATAAAAATTACAGAGAACAATTGAATATACGCTTAGCTTATTTTATATTTTGATTCAGATATTTTTGAAAAAGTGAATTGACCCGCGAGCACGACATTCAAGGTTCTTTTTTCCTGTAGTTTTTTTTATTGTTATGTAATAGGTTAAACAGTCTCTTGGCAATTCGTTTGCTGATTTAAATGAATTAATAAGAGAAAATGTTTAGAAAGCTTTCATAAAAACGATAAATGACAGATTGTAATGAAATTGAAAAGAAAAGTATCGAAAACCCATGACATTTGAAAACTACGGATAGATTGTTATAGAGTAACATTAGCGATACGTAATATTGATCCCAACACGCCAGCTGAGCGGTTCATTCAATTTTCTGATTATGTGGGAAAATCCTTTGCGGATAATGTGATTTGATAGACTTGAGCCCAGTATTAAAGGTATATAGTATATACTATCTATCAATAGTACTTAGTACATGAAAAGTTGCCGATTCACTTACTTTTTTTTTAGAGATCCTACAGATTTATCATCAAGGTGGTCAAAGTTCAACCAAAATCCCTAACACCAATCACCACTGAGTAAATCCCAATGAAAAAATCACTTGATCACAAAGTAAGAAGTACAGATCAATCAAGTGAAATGTACATACCGTTAGTAATCCACGGCTGCTGCTAGAAAGACTGTAGGTTTCACTTTGGTTGCTGTGTTTAAAACCACGTGGAGTGTCTATTACTACACTACTGGTAGCCTGAATCGTTCAATAATGAATGAAGAACTATAGCTTTTAAATGCGGTATATTTCACTGTCACTCTAACGTCACGATCAGCTGTTCACAGTCTAACTACCTCGAGCTGACTTGAAATGAAAGTAGCGCCGATATGACAGTTCTCGTCTTTTTAATCCTGGAGTCGGTATGTGTGCGACAGGTTGCTACCTCCACTCTGTCATCAACCCTTGTCTCCGATCTGATAGTATATGTGACACAGCATACTGATAATAAGGCCACACACAATTGCCCGTTATTTCAATAATTAATCGATTCCATGCGTTGGTGAACCAATCAGCTACCGGCGTTGCTCTGACGTCATGATAACTAAAATCACTCACGAGCGGGAATCGGCAATCATATTTAGCCGTCCACCTATCTATTACCGGTCATTTCCACAGAAATAACATATCGAACAAAACGAGTTAGACAAGACCACCATAGTCTCAATTTTTTATATACTTAGCTCACTCTTCCAACAGCTAAATCAAAACTGTGACGTTATCTCGCGTAAGCTGGAATGTTTGACTTAGTTACCGATCCAGGCAAATTTGTCTGAATTGCCTCATCTGTTTGTCTTGGGAACGGAAATGGTGGGTGAGAGAGTCTTGGCTGCGGGGGAAAATTACACTAAGTGTCATAAACCAATCTACTATAATAACATATGATTTTATTCCCATATAACGAGTGTAGAGGGTGGCTATAATAGTCTACTGGTGTTATTACTCCCTGTCATTTATTACCTATTAATTCTCTACTGTCATAGATATTCACTAGTATAATGGCGGATAATGGGTGTTATAAATTTTAATACCGTTCACTTCACTCATATTCTTAACACGATTATTTCAGCCTACAAACATTCTAAACTTTACATTTTAGAAGCTAACCATGCATACATATTCATACGACTGGATCGATAGTTAATTTGCATAAATATTCCCTATATTACACTTCTTTTATGATAGTTACAAGACTTGCGATGAATTTAAAATTCAAACTTTTAAGCCGGTCTTTATGTGATATGATTTTCGTGGCTGTGATTCTGGTTTACATTAATATACCAGTCGATCAATAAAAAATAATTTGTATAAAAATGGCTCAAAATAACAATTGTCTTGGTCTAGAGCTTTACCGCCTTCGTCTATTATAAATGGTATAATAGCTAGCAATGGCTTATTTGTCAATATCCAGTGACATTTTGTTGCTGTGCGAACAAAATGGAATTAAGATGTCAGATGGGTAGCGGACAGTATTTTGTCTCGGGAAATTACAGTTTATTTCCTGTTCTACCACAATAACTGTCATTAATGTGATTATTTATTAAATATACTTAGTATCAATCGATTGATTATGATGAGGACATACATACATATATACACATAGGACATAAACAGTACTGGGCTCACGCAACCATGATATTTCATCACGTTTGGTGGGGGTGGTCGAACCAAAGTGTGATTATTCTCGTAGGGAAGGAGTGTTTCAACTTGGTACATTAAACAATGTCAATAATTGATCACGAGAAAGAATTATGCGTAACACTAGCACTACTATTGTATCAATGTGACATGTCTTCAGATTACTGTACAGCTGATCTTGGTGGGGTCAACCGTCGCATCAATAAAACATCCAAAACGACCTCATCACTTCGGACTATGTGTTCAGAATGAACTCCTTTTTTAAGATTCTATAACAAGGAATAAACCAACTTCTAAAGTTACATGTATTCAGTTTAAAATTCATGAGTTAATTATAACCAATGATATTTATTGGCATCACAAAAGAAAGTAGTCAACCACATATAACCTTCTTGACATTCCTTCTTTTGCTTTAATTAGTTACGCTTCAAAAATTGGCTATAGACAGCAACTTCTATTTTTGTTTCAGGATATTAAGTGGACTTCACCGGAATTAGTGCGATCTATTACTGACCTGCTCTACCGAAACGAATTGTTTAAATCATAATCTAGTAGGTCTATCATTGATGACTGGGCTTCTACTTGGTTCCAGATCACAGGTTCCTGAAGACATGTGTTGTTGTTCTTCAAGCTCACGACCTTGAAACCCTCAGTTTCCTTAATATTGATATCAATAGTAGTTATACATGTATTTGAAAGTGTACGTGTGCAAATATTAATTTGTTTATTGGAAAACGTTAATTCCGTTTTCCTAATAGGATTAAGTGAGCAAAACCTCACGGAGTCATGCCTATTCCGATGGCTATAATTCCCAGATGCAGCGCTAGCGGGACTGATAAGGAAAGGATTCGTTAAATACTCGTTTGACTTTGTAAATATTGTTCCAAAAACTAGGGTAGATCGACGTTCAGGTACCAACGTTAGATAGGTGTTAATAAGTGTCTTTATGATTTAACTGGTCAGGGTTAGTGAAAAACAACTCGGTGCCCCACCCCCTCACAAATAATTCAGTAGCGAAATCCTCTTCAAAGTAGGCCTGAGATACCAAACCTAAAATCTCTATAATAAAACGGATTAAATCTCAATTCAAAGGCATCAAATATGGGATAAACACTTATCCTACTGTGGGCAGATTAACCATAAAAGTATAATATTACATTGCCGATATCAACTCATGAAACCTTAGTACTGAAGGGTAACAATGCTCGTAGAAGTGATTTATGGAGGATACATGTACATCCAGACACTTAATCAGTAACACAGCAGCTATTCTATTAGTACTGAAAGGTAACAATGCTCGTAGAAGTGATTTATGGAGGATACATGTACATCCAGACACTTAATCAGTAACACAACAGCCATCTATTATAAACAATTCATTATTATTTATACCCACTTTAATATCAACTCATTAAGTAAATTGTTATCATGTGTAGAAATCAAAACACCTTTAGATATTGTCTATGTACATGTCATGAATGACGCACACCTTTCATTAATGGCTAAAATGTCAATGATATGATTTCCATCGCCAACCAAATGTGTGCTGTTTATCGTTTTAACCCATCGTTTTACAGGTTCAAGTCAATTAAGAGTTTTTGTATTAATTTGTGAAAACATAGGCTTTGGGTGTCTTTTAACGAAACGAGCCTTTTGCGATAGTCCAAACATTCCATGAAACCTGCGATTCCAAATTTATTATACATCTAAATTTGTTACCAATTTGAGTTCCGTAAACACAAATATGGTTTGTATTAAATTTAAATTGTTTGGGTGAGGCACATTAAAATACAAATAATTTCTTACTGAATAACCGTTGGAATTTTAACGGAAGGTATTTTTATTTTTATATTTTATTTTTAAGGGTTTTTTTGAATATCGATTGAAACATCACCACACGCTTGTCCGATCTCTGATTATTGGTTCAACATGTATTATTATTTTCATCATTATTGTTAAAGCTGAAGACAAAATCAAAATTGGTCTAAAATGAATCTAGTATTTGTCAAGTATGACAAAAATGTTTAAAACGTCAGTGATTGTTGTGTTAATGTCCTGCAGTCTATAATACGCGACATTTAAGCCAATTTTAATAGAGTTACAGAAGTCAATTTTACAATAGTTCGTGTGGTTGGCATTAACTGTAATGTAAATAGTTTGACAAGACAATAGATTTAAAAGTAGACACGTGATTGAAATTAAACAATATAACTCGCTTAAACTGGACGGGTCAGAAAGTGATTGACTATAAATGAAGTTTAGTTTATAATACACTGTTTAAGAGAGTCGCAATTATTAAACAAAACACCGCCATTTTAAATGTTGTTTAAAGAGAATCCATTTGGCTGGCTCAAAATAACAGTAACACGGTATAAAGAGGCACTAAATATTTCCACACCTATTTCAATTGTAAAGGGGATTGAGAGTGTCTGACGGGTTTATGGGGGACCCGCGGGTCTTTTGAACTATTAAGACGCGCTTTCAAATGTCAATCGTATATATTTTACTTAGTCTCGGGTAGCTGTTTAGCCCGTGGCATCTCCCTGGGTGTCAAATTAATGGGTTTTCATTGATTTATGGAGAAGTTTACTTCATATTAGCCGTTGTTATCAAACATTATAAAAATTTATTTCCAGAATCTCGAGGGGTTCAAATAAAGGAAAAAGAAGGAAGTTAGTTATTTAAATATCCGCAATACTTTTCTATTTCGAACCAAATAAATTATATTTTACAAGTTTCTAACTTTCAGATCTAATAATTAAATTGGAGTGTATATTAAAAACTACGATTAATCTGTTCACACGATTTAGAAGGATCTTTAATTGGGACTAGTTTATAAGGGAGTTATAATGAGAAGATTGATAAATTAATTGATTAATAATCATTTTTATCAATAAGGAACAAATCAGATAGTTATCTGCGATTTTTAAATGATTAACAGACATTGATGGATCTTTGAATTAATCGATTAATAACCAATAATGTAATTAATTTAACTACGAACTAAACACTGCCCCCCCCTCCACAATTTTCCCCAAAATGGCCGCTAAAACTAATCTACATCACCAACCGCAACAAGAAAGATTCTTAGTCGTGATAAACAAATACAAACAAACCAAACTGTTCATACACAAACATTATTTTTTTTAAAAGGCCGAGTATTAACACGAAGAATTGGCTGGTTTGTACATCAATACAAAATTATTTCTTGAAGTGAAATGAACCGAAATCAATGTAAACATTAAATGGCCATAACTTAAAATTATCACTGATCGATTTTGATAATATACATGTATAATCAAGGTACATTTGAGTGTGCAGACGGCAAGGTTTTAAACTCTACACACAGACTTTATTCTGTCATGTTGAAAACTACTTCGATTTATAATCCCACATACACGCCCCAATACCTTCATCCCAAAGCGTTTTATTATACAACTTCTTTAAGAATGTCAGTGATACAAGAAGAAGAAGATTGTTTTATTTACGTGTCACACACATAAAATGAAATGAAATGAAATGGGGTTTAACGTCCTACGCTTAAGCCACACACATAAAAATGTCCGGCCAAAATTGACTTATGAGACACTCAAATTGTTAAAATACAAGTCATGTTATAAGAACACCAGCAGTTGTTGGATCGTTAGATAATCGTTCCTGTCATTCACTTTCTCCTAATTGTGTAAATAGGACACCTACTACTACCAATTCCTGTTTTATCAATGAACGGTTCTTTCAATATTCTTCCATTCTTTCAGATACGAGTCTTCCTACTCGATTATATTTCACTGGCGTAATTAATCATTTTGGGGAGTCCTTTTTATGTAAACATGGTGTAAATCAAATTTAAAAAACATTAAAAGTCCAAAACTTTTAAAGCATTTTTTTTAACCTTTTAACTGTCTTTTTACCTTTCACCCCCACCACCACCACCACACATGAATAACATGTTGAAATGTTGATAATATGTTAATATGTTACGATAAAAGTTATTTTGGTAGATGTTGTAATCCGCATACAAAATTTGCTTGTAAAATAATCGAGTCCTGGTTGAATATCATTTTATATAGCTTGATATGTATCCGAGACATATTTGATTTATAGATGCCCGAATGTATTAAAATTGAACCCACGTACATTCAGTAATGCCTTTCCTGACGCAAAATGATGTGAGTAAGATATATTGAAAACTGAGTTAGAATTATAGATTTAATGTCTACGAACCTAATCAGATCAGATATAGAAATCTCTGGTTATATTCGCAATGTTTTGTAAATAGAATGAAATGGAACGGGGTTTAACATCCTACTTTTAGTTAAGTTCTGCACTGACCGGGCTAACGAAGATTGGCGTACACCATACAATGTGCTGCTATATATTAGATAAATTTTGTTTAATCTCAACTAGCAAGTGTTCTTTTGTGCACGCCAATGTGTACGCAGGACAGCAGATTTTGGTTCTATTCGAACGGCCTCACACTGTCCCTGTCAGACCATTCGCCATGCTCCACTGCCAAGGGGGAATCAGACATGAAAATCCCGAGGAACTTTCTCGGCCAACACCAGGAGCGAACAAAAGATCCCCTGGTTATGGAGTTTGTGCCTTATTCACCGAGTCACCGCGGCTCCTACAGTGTGATATATTTCGTAATATTAAATCTGGAGTCACATGTCATAACACATGCTATATCCATATACAAAAGCCAGTTTCATCATTCATAATACTGTGTCTATATTGGTTCTATTAATGATATAGTTTTTAATCACCTCGACCCATGTACAAGCTGTACTTCCGTGGGACGCCTACCTACGTGTCATCTATATATGGAACTGTCAGGCATTTGTCATTTGTGACTCTTTTTTTGTCTTCAGAAAAATGGTTCATTTTCCCCAGACAATCCGGATCTAGTTACAATGAATGTTACTTCTATATTTTATTTCTTATTGTTCCCAAGATGGAAATATAATTTAATCCTTTAAACATTGTCTCATTCGGTATGATAATTTGAAACTACGTGACTTCATATCGATTCTTGATGATTAGAAAGTTTTAAAATATTAGGCAGTATGATCGACAAGGGATGACCAAGAAATGCCTCTATGACGTACATGGTAACTTGAATTTCCATTTAGACTTTTTAAAAGAATGATATTTATGGCGATACTCTATGGAAATCTATATTCCTGTTTTTCTACCCAGGATTTCAAAAGATTGTCCTAATTAGATAGACAATTTAAAGTACAATACCAAGTTTAGATAGTGAATAAAAATCGAGGTTACTTTTGTCTTCTTACAAATAAAAATGGCGACATCATTAAAACATCATTATATTTAAGTGCGCAGAAGGAGCTGTCAATAATAAAGACAAGTCACTATACAGCAAATATAATTGGACCTTTGAAATTTATTTTTTCCGAGCATAATAGCTTATCAAAATACTTTCTCTTTTTTTCTAGCCACTGTCTTTAATTATAGATTACTATTGAAACGAAGTCGCAGTCGCCGTGTGGTTATGGTTGATTCGAATCCTAGCGTGGGTGGAAAGGTAATTTTTGTGATTTTTTCAAGCCCCGAGCCAAAGAACATATCTCAGCACTTATTTTTTAAAGCTAAACAAGGAAACGACCATTTGTCTTGTAATCCATTGATGCTATAAATCCACGACTAGTGTCTTGTGTTTATACGGTTATGGTATGATTAGCTGTACAATCATTGTATTCTACTTTATAACAAGTAGGCCCCTACAATATTTTAAACTGTATGGACCAGAAACCAAACATCTTGGAAATATGACGAAATGTTGGGAAATGTTGTCCGGACGGCGATGATACGACCGCTCTTATATCGAATTCAAACTGTCAATGATTTTTTTTATACATGCACGCCGATGTTTACATGGGACCTTGTTTTTCTTACTAGACACTGTCCTTATCAGCCCCCCCCCCCGTCTTGCACAACTGTCGAGGGGTGGGAGGGAGGGGGGGACTTACTTTCTCGACCCAAACCAGGAGCAAACCTGAAACTTTCTGGTAGGCCTAGTACCTAAGTTTTTTTTTAACATTTGCTTCCACAAAAGTGATATCGCATAACCGCGGCTTCCCCAATGGTCCAAGAAACAAAAATGCCAATCAAAAAGTCGATCGTACCTGAATTGGTAGAGCTAAAAGCGACGTTTACACGATCTAAAAGTACAAGGTCAGTAGCACATGGGACCCTGTTATGATACAAAAATTTAATCTTTAAATCCCCAATCGATAAACGAGATTAGATGAATCAAAATTAAACCCAAAAATAAAAAGCCTTTATGTACAAATTATTGATTGTTTTGGCAGTAAACTGGCTAATGATCTGATAACATTCATTCATTATTGAATTACTTCATATACATTACTGATTAAAAAACATATCAATAATCCATGCTTGGCTTATTCATCGCTTTTTACCCTACACGGGGGAAATTATTTTTCTAGATTTGTTTTTATGATTAATGCATTTCGCGGATATATTTACAAATGTATATTTCTATCAACAGTGGAAAAAACTCAATGTTGAACGAAGTGGTAAAATCTATTTTGGTTGAAAGATTAGTCACCTTAAATTATTTTGTATATTGTGACCTCCATTTCTCTCATCTATATAAAGACAATGGTTTTTCAGTTGTAAATAAACCTTTAAAGGGCCAATCCCGATAATTTTTTGGGGAATAAAACTGCTTAATTTTGTGATAAAATCTAAGGCCGATCAACTAACCCGATATTTGTGATACGCTTGTAAATAACTTAAACCTGACAGTCTGCATCTGGAAATGTAGATCTTTGTATCATACAGTATCTGTATAAAACCAGACTTTTTTCTATAAAAATAATATGTAGGTGAAATTTACCTTTTGTTATCAAGTACAGTACATGGGTAATTCACTGTATAGACCTCTCAAGAAACGTAAATCGATTATCAGGTCACCCAATGAAAAAAATGACCCGAAATCTTAAAAGGGTTACGTGTCCAGATAAGCAGTGTTGGCGTTCACGTCCAAACGACTCAATATTTTCAACTGAAATTTTCAGACAAAGTAAATACACCATGCTTTTACATTAATTTTGGTCCATAAATTTCACAAATACTCAGACTATGATTTTTGAGACTCTGTTCTTATTGGGATTGTCCCTTTAACGTGAACGTTTTGACTGTTTTTCCACGTGTACTTTTATTAATCTTGTGTTCACCTAAATTCCATGTGTTGACATAAACAAAGAATACAGTTAACTGAACCGCCCACGACAAATCGTTAAGTGACACGAATTCATGAATGACCCGGAACTTCTAGATTCAATGTGACAACGGCCTGGCCATTAATACAACACCTTCAAATAGCCAGAACGATCTATATACTTTTCGCTCCATGTCAGTTTAAAGTGTGATATAGAGGAAATTCCCAAAAGATTGAAATCGTATTATGGATCCTTTACTACATTTACAAAAAGTTCAAACATATGTGACAGCGTTACTTAGTTAAATTATAATCCCTCCATTTATGATTAATGGTCGCAAGTCCTCCGTTAAAGGGACACGCGATCGAACGTTAATACCGCCCCATTATTCTACAAAACATATTCGCTGGAAATTCTCATTAACACAATAGTCCGGTATTTTTCTAGCATCGTATGGGTTGTGAAAGGGTTTTAAGCTTGCCAGAGAATTATGATTGTCCGCCAAGAATCTTTCACCTTCTTTTTGTACCCACAAATGCACAAAAATTTAATCAGAACACGCTGACCCTATCACTAACGATTAATGCGCCTTCGGAGAGTATGGTGGGGTTTGGGTGGGATTGGGTGGTAATATTGGATATTCGATAGTGTATTCCTTAATAAGTGTTCAGATTAACATACTTTCCGATCGTTTGGGTGAACTGTAGGCCTATACGTAAACGCCAAGGTGTACACGGGCTTTCTATCTTGCACCACTTACAAGGAGAAAGCAACAGCAGAATCAAATTCCGGGACCTCCTGGTTAGCGTGCTTGCACCTTTTGGCATTTAGCCACTAAATACGTCAATATCTAATTATGCTATAAATGAATAGATCGTGTCTTGAAAGTCGAGATTGTCTCGAGATAATCTCAATATTTCATTCATTCATAGAAACGTTTATTATATGTGAAAACATTTTTATTTGACAACCACCATTTGTCTATACACCCACATGCACCCACTCTCTCTCACACTCTCTCGGCCTTAGGTTACTAAGTGTAGAGATTTATAAGGTTATTATAACCACAACACGGGACTATATAAAAGAAATCTCTGCGAATCTTGGATTCTATACACAATTTACATCTTCATTTTTTTTTATTGTTGATAATAAATGTTTCGGGGCTGATACATCTTTAATATTATATTAATGCACACGTTTATTTGAAAGCCCGGATACTTTTAATGCATTGACAAAATCAATAGTACTAAAAGTTGGATTGCGAAATAAGCTATAATCCCAATGGCATGACTGACACGGTACTTGAAACGAATTAAAGAACTACTTTTCAAAGTGACGTACTCGCTAAAGATAGAGCTTTAGATTTCGTATCTGAGTTATCAATTAGTCATTATAATAACGCAGCATACCACTGACTACCACTGACCCCGGATTAGAAAGCTTTGTTTTTGTCCAACTCAAATTACATTCATTTCCTGCTAGCTGCCAAAGTAAATTCGCAATTAAAGGTGACGTCCCATGTTCCCTAAGGTATTTAAATCGGATGCCAACATGTGAAGAATTAGCTTATTTACCTTGTCTGAAACTTTGGAAAGGATCGCCAAAACAGAATCCAGATTAAGTAAGTTTTTGGAGCTCTTAACTGACCTGATAAACACGACTATATATAAGATTGGGATCCACTGTTCTAAATATATTCCACACAAATTACATTAATTTTACTTGCTAAATTAATCGGGGACATAATATCAATAGTTTCCTTTCGACGGACTATGTTAACCCAGATGAAAATATTTGTTCAAGCCGTCCCATTTTAGGTTCATGGAGAAGTGTACATCCCAGTTGATGTATTTTAAGATAAAATTGATTATTTCTGGGTAAAACGCTCCCAGTCGTATACACCAGTCTAATGGGGACATACAGACGTTCATTTTTACTTTAATTGGTCGTAAGTTTCAAGTAGTAACAGGATGATCATGCCGTAGTGTGACTGTCTTAATTTTATCAGGCAACAGGGGGTCACGTGGCTAAGTGGGTAAAACGTTGGTTCAGTTAGATGTTTCAGCTTGGTTTCCCCTTGTCAGTGATGCAGGACGGAGGGTCTGACAAGGACAGCTGTCTAGTCGTTCAGATGGTATGGAAAACAGAGGTCATGTGTACACATTGTCGTGCAAGTAAACTATCCATTGGCAGAAATAAGAGTAGGCCGTAGCCCGCTGCCCGGGCAAAATTTCCCTCATAGAACACTGTACATGGCGTATCTGTCTTCATCAGCCCATTTTTGGACCGAAAACAGCAGGACGTTAAAACCCCATTTCATTCCATGTATCAGGTAACCTATTATACGTAAGAAATAAGAGAAGTTCTACATCTGAGTTAAAGCAATTCTGTTGATCATATTCTGAACGGCCATTTTGTTTTTCCACATATAAATTTTTATTCAGGCGATTGTTTAATCGACATCTAGTTTTTATTTTTAGCAGAAATTAACGTAAGTACCATTTTTGCAATTATTCGCTTATCATTCAAGGAATAATCTTGCAGGAAGTCGGTGAACTTAAATGCAATGTAGTTTTCATTCATATACTGATTGAGTTAATGTGTAATTGATAGTTATTTTTTAATAGACTACTTTAACACACACAGTTTACACTTCCACGTGGTTTTTTTCAATACAGCAAAGTAGCTTTTCAGTATCGTAAATCAAGCGTTCAAATCAGCAAGTTGATCTAAATTCAATTCATTCTATTGTACTTGTTAAAGGCATCGATCCTTAGACAAACTGTTAAATTTATTGGTATTATTTCACACAACAAGATCCTGGAAACCATGACATTTACCAACGGCATGTAAACGTCCCCACTTGAATGATAGGTGACCAAGAATACAACAACGGCATCGATCTAATTTGATCGAGCACTAATCAATCCGTTTGTATTCTGCAGGCGACTAGTTTTACATTTTCAATCAAAATTGTGTCGAATCATTGACAAATCGCTCGATATTTCGCTAGGCTGTTTAGAGTTTTAATTATAGAGAGGTCGTCGAGGTGTTAGAATGCTGCTACCAGCTGTGGAATTGGAAGTGATGAAATGTGATAAGAGGGCTAGCTACTGATATCAGATAACTTCAGGGGGCAAACGGACATGTACAGCAGAACCAACGATTGCGACAATTATTGGTGACAAATACTTTTGATATCTGTAAAATCCATCAGATACGCGGAAGTGCTGAGCAGCTTGATGGTCAAAAGGCCAACAGCCGTTTCTTTATTCTCCGCCCCCTATCCCTGGTTAATTGAATATACAGCCTTGTGAAACTAATTGCTAGTGTCAATAACGTTTGCGGGTGTCATGATTGCGTTTCACACATCTGATTAACAAATGTTGTGTTACCCAATCAATATATATTACGAGATATTTCGAGCGAGGCCAATTTTACAAATTATTCATTTAAACATAACCGTCATTGCGTAGTCCAGTTGTTATATGAAAATAAATAAATGAGCGGAACGTTGCCATGCAGGTGCACTATTAGGAATGACAGAAACACTGCTAAATGGGTATAAATCATTTCAAGGTGATGTGGGGTGTATCTATAGGATGGAATAAGACCTATTACACACTGAAGAAAGTAACAATTAATTTCCAGACGTCAGCCAATCTAAAACCAACCTTTGTCTGTGGTCTCACAAATCAAGTGGCATGGTTTCGATTCTAATGCGACAAGGTGTAGGGTCCCCTGTTCAACATTGTAGGTTTTCCCATGCACGCAAATGATTTAGTGAAAAACAACGGAACCATAGTCTCGAAATGACCTAGCATGTGTCAGGTTGAATTTCTGAATCGGAACTCACAACTGAGAGCTGGAAGGCGTAGTAACACGAACCCATTGATTTCAACACGCATAAAAACATATTTGACCGGTTTAAGCTCGAGGACGCTATATATGTAGCGCTTTAACGAGGGAACCTCAACTTTTCTAATCTTAGGTGTACTGCGACCAATGTATATCTGGTGATACAATAAACTAATGTAGCCCATTCTTATCATCTATATAAACTTGTATATGAAAATCAGATTAGCGATAAGCAGTAATAATCATGTTGTTTATATTACACCAAACCATACCTTCAGAAAAATCACGTAAAAAAAACTACCAAAAATATATTATGTGATCTTGGCTTTTGGCAACACACCCTTATAAATATAAAATATATAAGCTGAAAATAACGCAGTTTTAATGACACTAATATGTTATTAAAACGTGGATGTATTATCTTTTAATGTAACAATAGTTTATTGATCTAGGCTAATATCTAGATTACAATTTTAACCTATGGCGCTGTTTTGGTATTTTAATCAACCAAATAGACAAGTCTAAACATCAACGCCGACTGCAAAGGCGGGTGTTCATTTCCTTTTTCCGTAAATGGCCTTCAGCAGAGGATCGGTGCATTAATGATCACTCTACTTTTATCCCGATGTATCGACAGAGAGAGGAAGTCTCTTTGAGAAAATAGCCAACCAGGCGTCAATTTTTAAAACGGTAACGTATCATCATGCCAATGTCGTCTATTTTTATCACGTGGCCCATCCGCTCGCGCCGGGAACGTGCGTGACGATACTCATTTGCCAGTACCCCTAGTGGCGCAATTTCACAAACGAAGCAAATTTCAAAGCTACTCCCCGTTGTTTGATAATTACGCGTTATTTGTAAGAAGCCGTGATGATAAATGACTGAATTCGTTTTCAATATATTAGAAACACCGACGTAAGACTGACTATACCAGTGTCTAAAGTAATGCCGAACAACCGTTATTTTTGGTAAACAAATCGGGATTGCTAAATCGTAATGTTTTCTTTTAAAAGTCAATTTCTTTAATTGCTACAAAATTTTCTTTCTTGGTATTTGGAAATAATGGTATTTTCAGAAGCTACAGAGAGAGAGAAATGGGGTTTAACGTCCACTCAACACAACTAGGTCATTTCGGGACTAACATATGTTTTATTTTAATAATTCGCTTGCAAGTAGGGGTCTTTAACAGTGGGAGGAAACCGGAGTGCCCGGAGAAAACCCACGAAGTTGAGAAGGCGCCCCTTTCTCCATGCCACATACCGCTCACACCGGGGCTCGAAACCACAGCCGCAAGCCAGAGGTGGCCGGACAGCTAGAGGTCGAAGCGCGGCACTCTAGACCACTAGGCTATCCCCCCCCCCCTTTTCAGAAGCTGAAATAATGTTTCGCAATTCAAAATTTTATTGACGTCAGCGAGTTTTTGCAGTACAATTTGAAATGATATCAATCGAGAAATGAGAGAGATCACCTATATATGGGATAATCTATTTAGATAATCGTGCAATCTGTCCACCCTTCTGGTGTCACATCCAATCTATAACAACAATAAACTGGAAATTAAAAGTAATATATTTTGACAAGTAAACCGTTAAGCTCTTTGGGGCTCATGCGTTGTTAATTACGTGCGTCAAATCAATTGCTGGCTAACTTCCGTATAATATTCATGAGCGGAAGCCCCGCCATGGGCCCCTCTGACGTGCGAAGCCAACTAAAGTAATTTAGAGAAATTGAAATGATTATTGGTTTCTACACCGACATATACTTGTACTTAGATAGATTATGTATATTTTCATAATCATATGCATTATGTGTTATTAGATTTCATATCATTTATCTAATTACTTATTTGACATTTCGTGTAGACCTAATCCAATATATACATTAAACATGGCGTCAAGGCCAAATCTGTTAAAGTGCAGAATAATAGATATAATTAGTTGTTTATATCAGATTCAATCTATGGTAACAAAATACATGTTTGGTTAAGATTTTGAATTTTAAGTGATTATTGTAATTACCAAAGGTCCACAAATTTGCTTAACGGTAGAGAATTGGACAGTTTAAACAGAATAAGTTTGTTATTAATTCATAAAAGAAGTCGTGTGTAGTATCTGCAAAGAGATAAAACTTACAAGTAGCGCTATTGTCAGCTAATAGTACACACACCAACATTTCTCAAATGCACCGTTTAAAAATTTATTAATTCCATGTTTATATAAAGTCATATTACCGACAGACAAATAATGTGTATTATTGAACAGGAATGCATATAAGGGAAGTTGGCTATTTAGAGGGGGAAAACACCCCTCGCCGTTAATACGGTTACAAACCTTCAGACAAAACTACTCTAACACAACAATACTCCTCATGGAATGCTATCTTAAGAAGTTTCGATCAAATCCGCTGACCGAAGCCTTGGTACCTTTCGTTCATGGTCCTTTAAATTTCGAACATTTGAGAACATTAACTCAGATCAGATATTACAAAAACCCAGATAAGACGTTAGATTTCATTGAAATGAGAAAAGAGTCTTTAATTTGTCTGCAAAATCTGTCAAAAGACATGTCCGGTGTTTAGACGATGGACGGAAGCAAGTGACAATATAAAACTGACATATCAAAATTTATCCGAAGCAAATGTTGAATTTTTATGGGGTAAATATTAATATTAAAATGTCAAGGACTGGAACTGATAGATTAATATAATAACAACCGGTAGATTCATCGAATATTATTGGGTTATAATGACCCTATAGTTCTATACTACAGAGTTGACAGTACGACATTTTATATTATCTGAATATTATATATATTAATAGGTCTATGTCATTATCTGCGACATAAGCAATTCCAGTATAGGTCGACCAGATGTATTCTTTTTTGTATTGACTTAATATCATCGTTAAAATTATATTGGACCACATATGGTATCAATATGTCCGTGAATATATTTAAAATGTCATTACGTTGGTAATGTGTCTAGCTATTGTAATATTTATATTGAGTCTCATTTCCTGGTTTACGATCATTAAATTAAACAAATCTCTTGGACTAATATTTTACGTTTATAATTGATATCAGAGTCTCTAAACACCATTTTAGTGACTTTTAATCCCCTATCAACTAGTTACTACACTATTGTGGAAGTTCAATCATAAAATGAAATATTAGTCCAAAAATGGTGAATTTTCGTTCAGTGCGTGTATATACAAAGATACAATTACATGTAAATAAACACATCGTACATATTCGACATCCACTGTAAAGGGAATCTGGCCAAGAACAAGTCAGTGCTAACTATAATCTTACATAAAAACTTTTGATTGGCTCCTTTATAATCCGATCAAATTATATATTATTCGGAAAGAAAATGCAAATGACGGGAAGTGGCTTTGAACATTGACTAAAGCACCCGGCAAACTTCGGCAGATTCCGGTACCCTACTTAGCCTATGCATTTGCGATGAGGTGCTTAGAATATTCAGTGAAAACTTGTCCGTGTCTAAAATCGGATAATAAACTTGAAATAAAAATAGATCCGACTTTGAAATCTTGGCATGATAAAACATTCTTCAAATGCGTCGTCACGGGCAACGCCGTTGATAATCCGGGAACTTGAAAGTAGTTCTAATGGCGTACCTCGTCACGCAGCCGAGGCTAGATGTGGGGTACTGGAATCTGCTGGGGTTTGCCGAATGTGACTGAAGTAGGTGATTAACTAATTGGAAGAGGCATTATCTTTCTTACTAAAGAAAATAAGTGTAAGGTAATATCATAATTAAAATAAATTTCGACTGACTGTTACTACAGTAAATCTCAAACACTGGCCTAATTTCCAGTCTGTGGCATGAAACATAGGCTACTTTGCAAAAACTGAACACATATTTTCAGAATTAAAATTTTCACGAAATTCGGACTCAACCTTATTTACGTTGTAACCGTGATATAATCAACTTTTTAAAAATCGGATAATAATTGTCAACTCCAGAGGGACCACGCGCTAAAAAAAAAGGCAATTTTTTGTGTGACCTCTTTAGGGTCCAAAAGCTAAAATCGTGAATTTTCGTTCAATCAGGGGCCATAATCCATGAAGTTTCGATCCGATACGAAAGCAGCTGAGATCGTTTGGGGATAAACCTATATTTCAAGTTTCGTCAAAATCGGATAAGAATTGTGACCTGTAGAGAGTCGACAAACAAAATTGTTTACGGGCAGACAGTCAGACAGACGCACGTCCGGACATCTGGACGGAGAGGGGCGACGGCATAATACGTCCCCATGGAAATGTGGCCGTATAAAAATGATCGCAGGCCTACGATCAATATTTCTTTCGTGTCCTTTGCCAAATATGAGGGTTATCTCCCGGTCCTCCGGTTACCTCCAAAAGCTAAAGACCTCGACGCGCAAGCGAATTATTGAAATAAAATTGAACCATTTAGTCCTGAAATGACCTAGTTTGTGTCGAGTGGGCGTTACTCGTTTCATTTAAATCTGATAGTCACCTAAGTAAACTGTTGCAAAAAAACACGAAACGAACGAGCAATCCATAAAAATCGAGATTAGAGAGATATTTTTTTATTATATCAATTTGATAGTTGTTAAATATTGGGAAAGCTATTTTGAGTATATCACTGGCTGCACTATCTATCGATCGACATCATGTTACATATACATATACACAGCAATATATTTTATAATATGCATAGTATAAGCAATTTTACATATACAGAACATGTAGTCTACATTACTCGTACATGAATTAATAGTAAGCCTTTTTCAAAAATAAAACATGTAGTCTATAGGCCTACTCATCAATGTACATGAATTTATAGTATTTTATAAATACATGACATGTAGGGGTTTAATACAAGCAATGTTCCGCAATCCGTATTCAGATATAAATCTGAATTTATAATTAGTAATTCTACATATACATATACGTAAGTAATTCTACATACATATACATGTAGTGTGTACATGAATTTATAGTAAGTAATTTTAGCAGAGAGAGAATTGGGGTTTAACGTCCACTCGACGCAAACTAGATCATTTCGGGAGTAACATATGTTTTTTCTATTTTTATTTCAATAATTCGCTTGCCCATAGGAGTCTTCAGCAGTGGGAGGAAACCGGAGGACCCGAGAAAACCCACGAGGTTGGACAGGCTATGTAATCAAAGATATAAACACGTACTTTCAATAAACATTGGACTTTTTGAAAAGCTGTATTTGTAGACTGTTTTTTTAAAAGTAGAGCAACACGATAAATCAATTCTTGTTTGTTTTAACATCGGTTCAGTGGGATTCATACCATGATTGTGTGCCCTTGTGACTTAAATATAGGGTGTAGGAGACAGGAAGACATTTAAATATAACAGCACGTAAACATTTCAATCAAATTAAGTTGGGAAGTGTGTACACAAAAGTAACAGTGATAATTAAAAATTTAAATGAACTAATTTAGAAATGGATTCCCCTCTCTTCCCTTCACCTGGTCAAGGTTTCACATTTTCTAAGCTAATTTTATTTAAAAAATAACATACTGACAGAAATTGATGACCCCAAAAAGGAATGTTAAAATATTCAATTTACATGTACAGTGAACAATAATTGAGACAGACATAAGAAGTTTGTTTTAATTGTTAAAAAGTCGCATAACGAATGCAGCAAACAATCGAATCATTTGTACAATGTCAGATAATTTTATGGGATAAGGCATGCTTGTCCTTGAAAAGCTAACCTGCAATTTAACATATGTGACATAGTGGCATTATACAAGCATTTTTTAATAATTTATCAGTCTACAGCAATATATAATAACAAAAAAAAGCATATCCTGCAACACAATGCAGAAGTAATTATTAGTTAAGGCAGGTTCACAAACGACAAAATGATACTTTTAAAAACGTGTAGAATGCGATAAGCAGGCGTGAATGACTGTCGCTTAATTCGAGCTGTTCAACGCATTTCAACGAACATAATTGATTATAAATTTCAATATTATTTTTCAAAAAATTAATATAAATTACTTTACATACTACACACATGTATTAATATTGTGCTTTTAGAACCATTTTAGTATATTTTAAGATCGGATAAAAACTGTCTTCTAGAGGGTCCACAACTTTGGTATTACATAAGTAGCAGCCATTTTGTCAAGCATTTTTGGTCCGATTTTCACGAGATTTGAACTCGACAACGGTTACATAGTTTTTATAATCAGACAAAAATTGTGAGCTCTAGGGGTCCCACAAGCTACAGATCGTGAATTTTTGTACAATTCAGCGGTCATAAATCAAAAACGTTATGGTCCGATATGAGCGAATATCATAAGGGACCGAGATCTTTGGGTTATAAACATACTTTTCAAGCTTCATCGAAATCGGATAAAAATTGTGATCTCTAGAGTGTCCACAAGCCAACAACGTGATTTTTCGTACACTCAGGGGCCATAATCCATGAAGTTACGGTCTTTTACATGCCAATGTCGAAAAGAACCGAGATCACTGGTAGCTGTACATATATTTTAAAATCGGATTAAAATTGTGACCTGTAGAGTGCCCACAAATAAAATATGAACGGACGGACGGAGGGATTCACAGACAAACGGACGGAAAGGGGCGAAGACAATATACGTCCACATACAAATGTGGGCGTATAAAAAAGAGCCATACACCCTTTAATGTCAATTTAAACGATCATGGAGGGAAGTAACACTAACAAAGCTCGAGATGGTGACAAAATATAAAGTTGAACATGCTTCACTGGACAAAATCCATCTCCCCGCCCCCATGGAAAATGAAAAGGTATCAGATAGCTTAAGATAGTTATATACATGTATGACCTTGTTACCGGTTTTCAAAGTTCTCGTGTTAGATCGCGGTTTTGGCCGTTATGGTTCATCGGGATTTTCCGAGGTTTTTCCCCCCTGCGATTGTCAGGGGTGCAAGACGTAGGGCCTGGCATGGAACAGTGTATAGTCGTTCAGATGGGACGAAAACCCGAACTACGTATACACAGTGGCGTACACATAAAATAATCCTCGACAGTTGGATTTCGATGTAAGAGTAGTCGCTGCGCCGGTATTAGGGCAAATTTTCCTCATAGCATATTGTATACCCATCTTCATTAGCCCAGTCTAGGCAGAGCAGTATAAAGTTAACCCCCATTTCATTTCTCAAGAAAACAGTTTTATTTCAGTAAAAAATAACAATAACCTATACACATAAACAACATATATATATATATGAAAGTGGGTGAGTTTATGAAGCTGTTTAATAAAACAGGTGACAATATTGTTCAATAATCTATTTGTATAGCTGATTAAACATACCATAGATACATAACAACATTAAACAAAAATAAATATAAAGGTAACATGCCTGAAATATATATGCTGAAAAGCAATACTCAGTACGAACATGATTTCAATACGTGACAGTAAACCCAATTCAGTTGTCAAACGCACTCGCTGTAAAGATCCATGCCCGCGAGTTAAGCGGCGTTTACACGATACAATCAATCCATAAAACCGTCAGATGCAACATATTGAACGACTGTTCACACGATACAATAGTTCTATTCATTGTATGGCAACATAATTAAATTTTATTCCTTCTTAGTAACTGAATAAAATGGCAGCATTAGTCCTTAAGGATGCACTCCTCATTCCGGTCTCCCTGTACTTTTAAAGCCGCAGGTTCCACAAAGCCCCTGCTTCCTATACTGAGGTATTAGATATGCTTATTCAGTTCAGGATATGTTTAGATCCATTTTAGAGGACATCAAAGTACTCTTAGTGACAGAGGAAGAATATTTAATCAGGAATTCAGCTGTTGTCTAATATAATGCACTCTGATTGGATATTGCATGAGTTGGTCGGATGAGTATATAACTGATCCTATCCACGCAATAAGCCGTCCATCCGACCATTTGTCTGATCAGTTGGTCGGATGCGACGGTTGTATGGGTTGATTGTATCGTGTAAACGCCGCTTTATTATAAGCATACCATATGTTACTCCCAAGATTACGCCGAGTGGCAGTTAAACCCATTTCTCCCCATATGTAACGTTGTCTAACAAAATAATTTTAGATTACCATTACAAATCGTGGCTTTGTTTTTGATTCCCATACATGTGGGCGTGAACTACTGAAATACAGATATACCAGTCCCGAAACGTTCTTGTATGTGTAGCATCCAATTTATCTTGAAGTGCAATGACAATAATCCATTCGTGTTTGATGTTTTAAATCGCGAATAACATAGCATTGTTTCAGCAACAGGTGGTTTAGACATGACTCTTTGACACCTCCATGTTCCCTCGAGGGAATTCATCTGTGTAATTGTTATTCACGCCAGAAAATAATTGTCTCGTTTCATGTTTCCATTAAGCAGATATATTTAGACCTAAATGCAATAATATTGTCGTGTAATCTACATTTTTCGATATAAAACAAAGTTACTATTTTTAAACCACAGATATAACTGATGTTGTATATCGATACATTATTAGACATCATGTTCTTTAAAACGTATAGTGTTACGAAGATTGTCTAGTGCTGTTTAAAATACGATCTGAATCTATTGGTGTTCTGTGATATATTCAGTAATTGCCTGTGGTGTTCAGCGTTGCATTGTTTTTTCATTACCCATACCCATGCAGTCCCCGATTTTCAATTTATTCCAGAAAACTAGGGTCTTCTAAATTCAGATTAAGAGACTTTTTCATCCCATTAGGATTTATGGCAGGATTATATTCACGCGAATTCGAACAAATTGTTAAACAACGCAACTGACACAACTGAACTAACATAGACTTTGATACTACCACAACAAATAAGCTAAGCTGGCTATTCCATTTCCACGTTCCTTCAAACTCGTCGAATCATGTTTGAACATACATAAAAAAAACGACTGCTATTTAAAATGTTAATGTCATGTTAGATGTTCCAGTACCACGCAATTTGTCTCCTGATTATTAAATCAGAAAGGATTTGTCCGATTTTTGATTCCCAAAGGAGCTACCCAGTCTGGTCTTTATATAATATAAATGTGAAGAAATGGGGCATAAGGTCACATTTTTCAATCCCAACTGGGCTAATGAGGATTGACAACACACATAAGCCATGCAATGACTAATTGTCCGAGACCTCGCTGTTTCGTTCCATCCGAAGACTAGAAATTTTCTTGACCCTCCCCCCCCCCCGTCCTCCGCCCTGCAACACGATCGAAAATTTAGCGGAACACTCTCGACCAGCACCGGGATTGAACCCCTGACCCCCTGATAAAGATCCAGTGCCTCACCCACTGAACAACCCTGACTCCAGTGTACAAAGTAGACAATGCAGTCACGGTTATAATACTGAAACCCTTTACAACAATATACCAGTAAAAATGAAATGAAATGAAACAGGGTTTAACTTCCTGTTTTTCTGCGCTGACTGGGCTTATGAAGCCGGGCGTACAACACACAGTGTGCTATGAGGGAAATTTTGCCTAGTTACGGTGCCACGACCTACTCTTCTAATATCAAATACCAACTGTCAAGGGTTCTTTCCCGTGCACGCCAATGTGTACACGGAACGTCGGGTTTCCTCCCACCCAAACAACTAAATACTGTTCTTGCAAGGGCCTCCATCCGACGAAACTGACAAGGGGAAACCACACTGCAACTCCGGACCTGCTGATTAATGGGGTACCGCCCTCTGAACCACATACAATGAGGTTATCCAATGAACTTGCCAGCATTATATCCTGCCTCTCACATTATGCCCATCACAATGGCCTACATCTTATTCCCACCACCAGTCCCTCCTTAGTTAACGGTGGGCAGCAATCCTCGAAAATACAAAGTTACTTGTTAATCATAATCTGTTTTGATAGTTTTTAAGTTATTTTACCAGATAATAATGAGGTGTTAAATAAACAAATGTATTTACCATGTTACAACAACAACCTATTATTTACCATGTAATTTACAATATAATTCTTTATTTATTACTTGTTATTAGCAAGTGTTCATTTTCTCAACACTTTTCAAAGTTTGGTCAACAAATTTGACGAAAATCGATAATTAAAAACAAGGCCAATATTGATACATGTACAGTAAGCTGTAAATATAAAGATAAAGCTTCTGATTTCTGAAGTAGGGGACATAACTCCTAATAGAGAGTTCTCCCAATCTGCTGTCGAGACTAAGGCTTCTAATTATTTGTTGAATGACATCTATATTTTATTTAATACCAAATTGTGCCTATAGCATCATAATTATCCGATGAAAATCATGAAGTTGACCAGCTCCATTTATTTGAGAACGTGAATTTTAATTGAATGATTTTAAAATATGATAAGATTTCTCCACGGGGAAACCTCTTGGCCCGAGCGATAATATGCAGTAAAAGGTTTGCAGAAAATACCAATTCAAAGCATTTTTATTAGCTTTAGAATTGCTCTAGGCATACGTATTTAAAATATGCCCGGTGATACAATATTTAATAACTAAACACGAATCAAAGTAGACCAGACTAGAGACAGGCAGAAACCAACGAGTAACTTCACATAAACAACGGAGGACACCTACACGTCAAAGCATAGACTACAACCTCTACAATAATATGTACTATATGCCAAGACCTTAGTGTAATAATGATATACTCATTGTGGGTATCTTTATACTATGGTATTTTCATAATTAAATATGTATATAAACAAAATAAAAAATATAGTGTTACCTATTGGAAGAGTGTCAAGAAGGAAATGAGGTCAACAAGATCTTAAGTTTGTTTGGTTGTGTTTGTTGTTAGTTTATATTAACATACGTATACTAAATCTTATGTACACCATTACAAAGTCACTTCTTCACAAATCGTAATTTAAAGGGGCGTTCATTTGAACTTTAGAGACCTCTGTGTCACGGCGGTTTTCTCAACGAATCCTAGGCACAACCTCGCTGAACCCTAACGTAGCAAAAAGGAAACAAGTTCACTTGTCATACCCCCTAGAAAGGTTTTGGTCCGGTGGTACAAATTATCTGTGTGGTATTTCGCTGGCTAGAATTTATCCCGGTTTTCGACTTTTTACGGTTAGTTGGGTTCGGGTGCTACACTGTCCATATGAGATTGTAATTTGTATCAGCCAGAGATATCGTCGGGGTTTTCCGTTTGTTTTCAAACATTTAAAAGAATCTTTAACCGGATATAAAGGAGGCTTAAAGGGTTTGTTTAGGTCATCTTGTTTTGCAATGTTGCTCGTTTAATGAACCAAGTCATGAGCGGGAAATTCACAAAGTGCAAATTCAGTGGTAGACAGAAAATAATACTATTTATTTCTTAGCAATGTTCCGGTTACGATTCCTAGAACATGCTACTAGTCGAAAAGCCGTTTTGTATTTCATAGAACTGTCACCTGTTCATTTCCTATTCAATCATAAAAGCTATTGAATTTGTACGTAAAAGTTGATTCCCTAGAAAATTCTCAAGACCATTCTTACGTAAGCACAGGTCAAGTATAAGTCTAAGCACATTGTGACTGGTAATGCTTACCATACACTGGGACTACAATGATCTTTAACGTCATAAAAACAACTTTGGTATGCGAATTACATCATACATTTGTCGTCTGCTTCGTTTTGGTTGATTTAGATGCATATGAGATGTCCCCTATACACATAATTATAAAATGTGCCAAAAGAAAAAAAAGAAAACCCGCATACACATACAAACTAACTGAATAATTGTGAGAGCGCCTGATCTTAAAGTAGCCTGTGTGTTTGTAGCCTATTCTTTACTAATTGGCAAAAAAAAAAATTGTTTCAGGGTAGGCCTTAGGCCTATAGGCCTAGATGCGAAATTTTCTATAGCATTCTTAATTTCTTTTGGAGAAGGATTTTCTGTTTTGTAATTGTCTCTTTGGTATCAAAAAGTGTCGGAAATGCCGTCGAATAACTCTACGGTCAGCCATCTTTTTGAAGCAGAAACAGACTTAAGGTTGGTAAGCAAGCCCTAAACCTTGCTTGGGACTTGTGCTTAGATTGGCTATGTTTAAGAACGAAGTTGTGCTTAAGTTTTTTCTTGGAACGCATAATAACGTTCTTGTGCTTACAATGAAGTCTTCTTAAAATCTAAGCACAAGACCGTTCTTAAGAATATTCTGGGAACACAAATTAAGGTAAGTTTACTTAAATGCAAAGTCGACTAAAATCTAAGAACAAGAACGTGCTTAAGAATTTTCTAGGAATCGGGCCCTGATATGCATAGGTGTGGGATTTGGCAATAACGAGTGGGGTATGTATGACATCTGAATATCGTGGGCTTTTGCGATTGTCAAGTAAGAGATGAACAGAGAACAAGCTAAAAAAAATGGATATTTTTCGGACAATCAGGGATCATAATCCACGATGCGACATGCTTTAATATCGAAATTACTAAGATTCTTGGGTTATAAACATACATCTAAAGTTTCATTAAAATGGGATAAAACTTGTGACCACTAGAGTGTCAACAAGCTAAACACTGAATATTTCGTACACTCAAGGGGCCATAATCCATGAAGGATGGTCCGGTCTGATACATGTCAATATCGACTGGAACCGATATATTTGGGAGGTGAGTCTATATTTCAAGTTTGGTCAAAAGCGGATAAAAATTGTGACCTGAAACAAATTGTGGACGGACAGGGGTAACGACAATATACATCCACATATAAAAACACGGGTGTATAAAAACTAAAATAAAGCGTACCTGAAAAAAGTTCAGCTGATATCATCAAAAACTTTTACTAGCTTACATACGTCAAAATCCGCTATGTAACTGCCCTTAATGTGCTTATATCAATAAACCTTCTACAAATAAACTTTTAAATTGATTCTATTCATATCTTAGAATCGTGCAACACCAGGAGACCGCATACAGCGTCTAACTTTAAATATAGTAATTATTACCCTACATTTTGTAAACATACTATAAATTAACATTTTTTTAATTTTTACCAACGGGTTCTCCGATGACGTAGATGTACTTATTATACACTCTGTATCGTTTATGACTGCGTTCTCTTCACAAAATAGTATTTATTATATTTTCATGGCATGATTAAATATTTTACTTACGTCTTCCACAACTATATAACACGTGTTATGGTCTATTATAATATATGTACCTATTCAGATTGTTTAGAATTTATGTGCTCTCGAAAAATGTCACGTTATAGCTCTTTGAATTAACTTGTGTCTATATTTGTTTATTAGGAGCTCATATAACTATCACAATTTCAATGTAAACTACAGAGAGAGAGAGAGAGAGAGAGCGAGAGGCAGAGAGGGGGGGGGGTCTTTAGCTGTGGGAGGAATCGGAGTGCCTGAAGAAAACCAAGGCGGTCCATCTTTGTCACTTCAAGTTCAAAACGTGGGGTCGAAACAACACTCCTTGATTCAATGACAAACTTTATTATTTAAGCGCACATTTTAGCCGATTCAAACACCCAACCCCCTATACAAACTATAGAATAGTTTAGTAAATTTTAATTAAGACGGGAGTATGTATAATCCAGTATTCTATGGGATTATTTGTATATAAGGAGCGTTCCGGCAAGATGTAATTCCATAGGCTTCTAATACATAGGGGTATACGGTATACGATATACGATATACGTTTAGACCTAGTTTAGAGGTATTCGCGAATACTTGTGCTCGAACAACAGGAATTTGCTGAGGCTCAGTATCTGCCCCACAGGCCAATAATCCATTAATCAGTGTGAAATCATTGTAACAGCGTAGCAATGTCGGGGTTGGGGCGCCGTGTCAGCGTGGCAGCAACGTGGTTAAGAGCGGTGGGGATGTTGCTGTCAGGCGCAATGGGTGTGTGCCAAGACCGTAGCGGGGATGTACGTGTAGTGAGAACCTAAAAATGCCAAGAAGCTTTAATGAGGTGAAGGCGGCAAGGCGTTATTTTAGTGAAGTCATCGACGGCATATTATTGGTTAACCCAAAACAGCGCCCCTCTAATTATTTTGACCGCCAGCCTTAAATAAACCGAATTTAAATTTTTTTTTTTTTAAAAAACAAAAATTCATCTTCGAATCCACTAAAAATAAAATTATGGCCTCAATCTGAGGAGAAAAATAATCTATACAAGTGAGGTGAAGGAATTTTTAATCAAATTAGTTTTGTTTTCTCGTCGTAATATAACTTATTCTTCATCGCGATTGGGGGCGGAGGGACGAAACCAGTTGGTTGGAGGCCATAGAGCTACCCAGTCCGTCCCTGACAAATTTAATTCGGGGGTAAATTTGGAATTATGATGATACTAAATGGTTGCAAACTGCAAATCTGTCAAAATCGAAATCAGAGGAAATTAGATACCCGCCATATAGTAGGTCGTTAACTGGTTTCCTGCCCAGCTGAGGACTAAAGCCAACGATTAATCAATGGTGCATAAACGTACGTTGAGAGGGCGCTTTTTCGGAACAGAGGGCACATAGTCACTCGAATTCCAATGCCCTAGCCCTAGCTGGGAATCCCACCGGATTCGATTGTTATCAACAATTTCAAATTTATTGTGTTTTTGCCAGCACCACCTACGCTACACTGCCTCTAATAAAGCCGCAGATATAAGTTCTCTTACACAATATTCTAATAACACGGTAATTTAATGAATATATCAATCATTCATTCCATTTTATTAGATATGAAATATATTATGTGTGTTGAAAATTTTATAAATCTATACAATCTGTTGTATAATATAATATGATAGGTTACTCGGTTTGAGCCGACAATTTTAAATGCCAAAACCTTCTTCATTATAACTGCATATGTGTTGCCTTTCATTATGTAATCAAATTTAATTTTCATAGATCTATACAATCTGCTGTATATAAGATGATATGTTTAATACCATTTGGGACCTAGAAATTGACAGAAGTAGGTCGCAACGCATATAATACTGTAATGTGTTTCAGCCCCGGTTCTAGCAAAAAACTCGGGAAAAGAGGCTGATTAGACATATTGCACCAAATCAAACGGCGTATGTAGACTGGAATAACCAGACGCTAGTAATTTGAATTCGATTGAGACTGCATGGCTTATTTCGCTGAACATAACTGATTTGAAATTGGAGGAAAACGGAAACCATAGAATGTAAAAAAAAGTTTATATACATTCATATTACAGTATTATATGCGTTGCGAGCGACTTTTGTCAATTTCTAGGTCCCAAACGTTAGCGATTTTGATCGTTAAAGAGGGTTTTCCACATTTGATGGTGACAAATTAATTATAAAAAAAGATACTAGTGATAGCCTTAATTGAATCATAGACTTTGAATGAATTCGAGTTAGTGATGAATAATTAGGCTCTATACTTAAATCAGTTGTATCATTTTCAGGTAAAATTGCGCAAATTAAGTTTATTTTGGTTAGAAGTTAACAATTCATGCGTTGCCATGGTTACTATTCCATATTTTAACTATTATCTTAGTACATTTTAGTCCTATATTAAATTTTATGATGTTAAAGCAATAAAAGTTTTCTTTATTTGAATGACTTCTATTTTCTATTTTAGGTGTTTTCTCAAAACTCCAGATTTAGTGTTAAATCACATCTGCATAACACCGTCCATTCACGAAATTTGGCTTATAGCTAACTGAGGCTATAGTTCGGATCCGAATTTCAGACGGTTTGAAAACACCGATTCTTATTTTGGTGGCCATCAAAAATAATGGTAGGCGATGATTCATGGACATAATGCTTGAGTTATGTTAGAGTTTCTAAGTTCGAATGGGACTAAAAACCGAGGTCCCGTGTACACATTGGCGTGCGCGTAAAAGACTTCTTGGCAGTTGGAATTCGATATAAGAGTAGGCCGTAGCACCGCTGCCCGGGAAAAATTTTCTATTAGCATACTGTATTAGTAAGTGCAGAAGGCCCGTCCTACACACAAAACAAAAATACAAGATAAACCTGTGGACAAGACAGAAAATAGACATTGCGAAAAATAATCAATTATCAAATCAAGTGAATGAATCCTGGGGCATGCCCGTCTTCCATTAGCCCAGGTTAGGTACAGAATAGTAGGACGTCAAACCCAATTTCATTTCATTTTTAAATTAATATTCACGTTCAGCAATTGGTATAAATAATGGTTGATCAAGACGTCAAAACAGTCGGGCTTGTCTACACTCATTGCCGCTTAAAGTGACGTCTTTTGGGCGTAGGATTATATTATAACGAGCGGGAATTGTATCAATAATTGTGGCGGGTGGATGTAGAATTTTATCTGATTAAACAAACGTTACAAGTTATTACAAGTTTACTATTCATCAACTTCTGTGTCGTTACTCTTACTTTCCGTGTTGGCTAATGGCTTTGCTATTTGCTGAATTAACTGGAGTAGAAAGTGGGTGTAGTATACAGACATATCGCATGGCCCAATTCCCACGTGTTCTTTGTTTACTAACCTTTTGCTTGGTTCACGTATCAATGAGAAGTATTATGGAAGCCTATAACTACCATTCATAATTTCTACTTTTCGCCCCTTTAAAACACGAAAGTCGAAAATAAGAAATTAGGAAAAAATGAGAGGCGCCAAGACGGTATAGGCCCTACAAGCCAAAATCAACTCGAAGATAGGAAATTAAGATAAACACACAGCATTTTGGCTTGTATACCGTTACAGAAACGTTTATCTATTTTTATACAAAACTTGCCTGTGTGTGATAGAGACTAGTAATGATGGCGAGTATTTTATAATAATATTAATATCTAGATCAAGCTTAGATTGTAAGTTTTATATAATTATTACTGACGGCTGCATATTTTTAAATGATAATTGAATAGGGATTACATATAAGTATTGTTAAATATGTCTATCACACAGACATTTTCGTTAACGGGAATTGTGCGTATTCAAATGTTACATGGAAGGCAGAAACTACAAGAACTTCCGAGAAGAAAGTCGAAAAGTAGAAAAAAGGAAATTAAGAAATAACTCGTTTTTTCCTCATTTTTTTTTCGACTTTCGTGTTTAGAAGGGGCGAAAAGTAGAAATTATGAATGGTAGTTATAGGCTTCCATAAAGTATACATGGTATATTCAACATACTTCATTTACTTACATGTATACTTATATATTTAATTTACTGAAAACGAACACTTATATTGTGAATGAAGGAAATATTTGTAATATCCATTCCGATTTTTAGATCATTTGGGGGGTTGGGATGGCCTAGCGATCTAGAGTGCCGCACTTCGACCTCTAGGTAGCCGACCACCTCTGGCTTGCGGCTGTGGTTTCGAGCCCTGGTGTCAGCGTATGTGGTATGGAGTTAGGGGCGCCTTCTCAACCTCGTGGGTTTCCTCCGTGCACTCCGGTTTCCTCCCACTGCTAAGGTCCCCTACACGCGGAGAATTGTTGAAATAAAGTTAAACCATATGTTGGTCCCGAAATGAACTAGCTGTGTTGAGTGGACGTTAAACCCCATCTCTCTCTGTCTCTCTCTCTCTATCTCTCTTTAAATCATTTTGAAGTGCATTTCTTGGTTAAATGATGAGTACAAAAATAAATCTAGATTTCTATCGATGACGTAAATACTACAAACAGATCTTATCTGTAAAACTAAT
This sequence comes from Patella pellucida, assembly GCA_917208275.1. Lineage (NCBI taxonomy): Eukaryota > Metazoa > Mollusca > Gastropoda > Patellidae > Patella > Patella pellucida. The sequence continues at coordinate 38,106,339 of OU795036.1, forward strand.
ATTTTTTATGAATCAAACCTCTTTCAGTAGTTGTAAAAGGTATGACGTTTCAAGGTTTACATTAAACAGCCGTTTCATGTGGAACAATGAAACTGAATACACTATGAGGTCAATTATAATAGCTGTGTATAAATTTCGTCATCTTTTGTAACAACGCCAAAACGGGAGCCTTCACCTCTATAATCTCTTCTAAGTACGTCATGTAGAACATTATGTATATTTATAGTATTGTTGTAGGTTTTTTTTTAAGATACAATTAAAAATGGCGTAATTCACAGTAAACGATATCCCTGTGAATACGCGTCTAATGGGGCGGACCCTTAATATTTCGTAGGGCTGTCGACTGGGTATGGGGTCATCCCCCGAGAAAATTTGGAAAATTGGGATGTCAATCTATAGCGCATACGTGTACTCGAATATAACATTCGATTTCACCAGTTGCAGCAGTATAGTGAATACAAGTTAATAAAGATTGAGTTTTTTACGGTTTTAGAGGGGGCTAGGGCCCTAGACCCCCACCTAGATCTGTTATTGTGCTCGTCATCAAATAACAAACCATGACTTAACAGAAATTAAACGAACACAGGTCTATTGGTAGCAAGTGAGTACTTAGTACAAAAGGAGTAAAAGTATCCCGGGTGGTTTTTTAAGCGGGAGACACACCCGAATCCCTCGTCGAGACACACATACCTTCTTTTAACAATCTCGTTCGAGAAATATTGGCCGATTAAGACGTTGACGTTTATGAAGCCTATATGCGAATGTCTCCAGTTTAGTTCTAGTAATAACGATAGAGTTATCAACTCAGAATTCCACGTTTTTTGTTTTAGTCACCATTTTATCTTTAAAATATCATGTGACTTTATGGACATCGGTGTTTAGCAAAAGAAGTCTACAATCGACTGCTGTCTTCAGTGAACCGATCACACTAGACGAATATAAACGCGGCGAATGAAGAGATCGAACACGTTTGATTCGACATCGCAATTTTTGACACAACAGTTGAAATTCGGCGCGGATTAATTCGGAGGAGAGATTCGCCTAGTGTGTCTACCGCTTTATATTATTATAAAAGTAGGCCTATCATCAACGGTCAGTGATGAAAAAGCAAACACATCATCAACCATCCGTCATTACAAAATTAAGCCATTCATCATGACATCATTAAAGGAATCATCCACCATCCATCTTGGTAATATTGAACGAATCAACCATTAAACTTATTATTAACTTTTGGTTATTGTACAATAAAACATAGCAACTATTTGTCAAGACAAATGAAATGTATCATGGACAGAAGTGTACAGAGTTGTTCAAGAAGGTAATAATTATATTTTGGCTATATAATTAATGGTTTTCAGCGTATACAGCATTTAGAGTTCAGTGATATTAAAGGCGTTTAAAAAAATTTCTCTATGATAAAACCAGTAAAAATACCTAGGACCCGTAAATCGAAAGTTGGAAAGGTGTACATCTCAATGGAAATGTTTAGTTAAATAACGTTAAATCGAACATTAGGTTTCTAAACCGGCGAAGATCTCCAAAGAGATAATGTCTTTTTAAACGGAAGATTGTATTATAATAATCACTACACTTTGTTATTCCGCGAAGGAAATAATAACGCATGGGTATTAAAATGGCCATAAAGATATTTGACACAATACAAATAACCTCAACTACGACTACGGCCACTGAAATTCTCGTAAAAACCTTAACGGTAATGAAAAGATTATTTATTTTATGCAGAGGAACACTCATAAACATCTTTGAAATACTTTTCAAGACATCTCTAATAGTTCAATAACAATGTAAAACCCCAAATTCGTTTTACAGTGATAACAAACAACAGTAGACATTCTTCTATATCTTGTGCAAGTAAACTGTTCAGAAGCTTGGTGTAAAAATAAAACACGTGAGCGAATATTACAATACAAGTGTGAAGTGCATAACTGCACGTCAAAAACGTTCTGGGTTGTTTGCATTTAAAATGGTATTATCTCTTCCACCAAGAACAGAAACGTAATTAATCGTCAATGGAATATTCCTAATAATATTTGACTGTCCTTAAAGTTCGGTTCCCAGCAAAGTATTTATCGGGTGGTTATTTCCAATAAAAGTATGTCAAATTTGGTATATATGGAAAGTATAGACACCCACTCTTACTAGAAAAATACTGGATTACGCGAAAAACGCCCATGGGGCAAGCACTGGGCAATATTGTCAGGGAATCACTAACTAGCAACCCAACAGGTTTTGCTGGCTTATTCATTGTCTGCCAGCTTAGGTCGGGAGCAGTTGCTATTTCTAACTAAGAATTTAATTAAGGCCTCAGTAACTATGGTAAATGTACAGTAAGTATAAAGGATACATTCTGAAAAATGGACCCTCCCACAATGAAGTTAAGTTGGCAGACATTGCGTCTAACAACAGCTTACTTATAGCTATGGGTATCCACGACGAAAGCAAAGTTTTGAAAGGGAATTGAAGCAAATTTTTGATAGATTGGTTACTTTGAATATATTTTTAGTCCACATATATCGTCAATTCACAAAGTTTGTACCCGGGAAGGCATCTTTAAAACACAAAATTCAAGTACTGGCCAATTTAAAGATATAAATTTGTTATATTTGAATCCAATGCTGCCTGCCTTTGAATTTCAGCATTTTTGTCAACTAGCGTAAAGTCAAAATCGTGTATCGGGGCAGTAAAATATAAACGTACTTGATCTGCTACCCAAACATTTCTATTTGATAATGGTTACAATTATAGAAAACAATCCCACCTACATACGAGTGTAAGATATTTTGCAAAAGCGTTTGTCAAACTCCCTATATATAAAAGTTTTTTGGGACAGAGGACATTAATTATAACAGATCTTCGCTCTTATATGGTTTATTGCATAACAAATAGCTATAGCAACTTCTGACTTGAAGTTGGTGGCAATTTATTTTAATTAAAGTATATCAGACATGAATTTAAACTTTACATTAAAATGGCAATGGCCGGTCAATGGGATATGTAATATTAGATTGTATGATTAAGATGAGTCACTGGGAATCTGAAAATATACAGACATCTCGTAGACCACTTCAATAACCCTTTTCGTTAACCTAATAATCTGTGTCGAACCTGTTGAACTTGACTTAATTCTAATCATGTTAATTTTAGTTTATAACGAGTTTTAATGTAGTTAAAGTATATATGACAAGCTAACACCGAACCCTGCTGACGACCTATGTCAATTTCTGCCTCCGATTTAATAGTTACCTATTTATAATATGTCCGCCTGGTAAAACATGGTATTGTCAACAAGGCAACACCCTTTAAACCCAGGTGTGGACTGAATATGGTGCTAATATGCTATAAATCTGATATGGAGAGCGACATTTAAACTTTATCCACATACCTCCACCATTTAACGAGTCAGCTTCAATGTAAATACTTGAGGTTGTCTAGATTACAACTCAAACAATTCTTACTACGACACATGGCTATCATCTTCAATGTTTTATCCCAGTTGTACAAAACGAATCACCTACAACAAACAGACATGAAACGAATGTGTAAAACGATTTTCAAGTATCAATACAGATAAAATGAGCCACCCATAAGATGAACGTTTTGAATTAACGTTATGTCGAAGTTATAAATTCATCTCCACCACAAAGACAATTTAATTATACACAATTGATTAACTTTAATTTGATGACATTTATCTAAATGACTGTATTAACAAGGATAGGTCGCGTGATACGCTTTAATTATATTCTAATTATCTTGACGAGCACATAAAATAACCCCTGATAGTTGGAATGCAATTGCTGTCCGAGAAAAATTTCCCTCATATCACACTGCATTGCATAAACACATCTTCATTACCCCGGCTGGAGCACAGAAGGAGGACGTTAACTCCATTCCACTGATTCATCCTATTCAGTGTTTTTACTCTGTTCTAATCATCCCCACCCACCCACCAGAAAACAGAAACTTGAGAAAAAAAAACCCGAATATGTACCTGGATGGGTCAGAGACAATGTATTGTTTTGATACACAGTAATAAACCGAGATAAATTTGTACATGACGGCAACTCAACTGCATTTTTTTATATTTATCGCGATGTTCATTATAACCTGTTAAAATTTGCACCGATGTGCTGCTCTCTACGATTTTATGTCAATATTGAAAAAAATGAATCCGAACATTTACATTATGGTGAAATGACTATCCGATGTGAAGGGTTTCTAGCAGTTAGCATTGTAGTTGTAAAACCAAAGCAAACCAAACCACAAATTAATTGCAATTTCGGGCTAAAAAAATAAACAAATAAGGGCAAACATTTCAAAAAGTTGGTGACTGTCAACAAGTGAATCAAAACCATCTACCTGTAAACTTTGTACTATGCAATTTTTTACCGCCTTTCTTCAAACAACAAACAAGGTCAAAATACTTGGGTAATTGATTTATTTTTTTATCAAGTTGACTGGTGAATAGTTTCGCAGTTCCTTGAATACATTGGGTATAGATGTATTTATCGTCATTGATTATATATACGCTTCCCTATATAACCGTGCCTTTTTTAAAGGACCTAAGTCCGTAACTCACAATCTTCCAAAATCTTCGACATCGAAAACACGATTTATTGGTCAATTTTAATCAACATTGGTGATGCAAACTTACCGGTGAAAGATGAGCTTCTGGTATCCGATATTTAAGATAAAATATTTGTTTTACATTGGTACACGAATCGTATACCATAATGCGCTTCAGCCCCAGTTGTAATAAGAGACTCGAGGGACGAGGCTAGACACATTGCACCAAATCAAACGGCATATGTAGACTGGAATAACCAGGCGCTAGATTTTTGCACTCGATTTGCACGGCATGGCTTCTTTCGCCGAACATAACTGATTTGAAATTGGAGTAAAACGGAAACCATTAAGTGTAAATCAGTTTATATACTTTCATATTACAGTATTATATGCGTCGCGACCCACTTTTGTCAATTTCTAGGTCCGAAATGTTAGCGATTTTCCTCCTTTAAAGGACAGGTTCCGGATGTGATGCAAATTGAATAAAAGGGTATTGTTAGTGATTATAAGTGTGATGAAAGTCTACTTCAATCAGTAGAAATAAGTGGTCTCCTGAATTTGAGTCGCATCCGTAAATTACCTGAAGATGTTACGGGTCAACCATAACAAAAACTTTTACTTTAAAGTAGCTAAGTCTCTTACTCAATATCATCCCCAGTCTTCGAAATTGAAAACACGAATTATGTGTCAATTTAAATCTACATTGATGTTGTGATCTTACCGGGAAAAGAGGGGCTTCTGATATCCAATATTTAAGACAAACTAAACATTTTACCTTGCTACAAGAATGCGTTTCAGCACCATTTGTAATGAGGGATTCGCAGAACGAGGCAGACTAGACATATTCCACAGGTCATATGAAACAGTGACGTCATATTCTGATCGGAAGAGCATGCGCAATAATACTATATGTATCGATATTGAATGGAATAACAGACGCTCGATATTGCCATTCGGTTAAGACTTCTGGCTTATTTCGCCGAACATAACTGATTTGAAATTAGATTAAAAACGGAAATAATTGAATGTAAATCAGTTTATTTACATGCATTACATTATTATATGTGTTGCGATCCCTTTGTGTCAATTTCTAGCTTCTTTAAATTATATTTAGAACCTGTTTAACCTTTTGCATCACACATATGTAAAACTGAAGGACGGAAACATAGACAATCGGTATAGAAGTATTGGTATCCTGACTTTACAGATCAACCATAACAACTGTCCTGACTTTAAATTAAATTTCGAATCTGTAATGTAATATTCATGGACGGTACCACTGTCCTTTAATAAGGCTTTGTTCGGTATGGAAGCACACAATGATGTCCTTTTAGTTTACGAGAACCTCCTTATGAGATTTTATAACGAATTGTCTATCTAAAAAAGGCGTAGTCGAAAGCTGCACGGTATTCAACCTTGTTTTAAGACGTGAATTTTAGACCAAGGCGATACACGAAGAAAAACAAGTGACTTCATTTTATTTGAATTGTGCACCAATTGTCTGTTTAATTGTTTGAACGAACCATAGTCGATTTTAGGGGATTTTGAAATGGTGTAACGTCTGTTTCAAAACTGGCTTTCACCACGCTATGTTTAAAGAGTTTACCTGGGATATTTTAAAAAGCAATACCGGTTTGATGCATGAGTAGTGCAAAGCCCCTGTGGTCCAAAAGTTACGCGAGTAACATAACACTAATTGTTAGTTTTGAGAAGAGGCTGTACAGTATACACATACACAATAAAAATGAAATTTTAAAAAAAACTGATGGTTATATCATCCTTGCGAATTGTAGCTCTGTTGTTCTTCCAATTCGACACATATATGCTAACCATTAAAAGCTTATAAGTACATATATTATTATTTCGAGCTTGAAAGAAAGCACTGAAATATTGTTGCCTGGAGCTAACCACAGTATTAAAATAACCTTACATGGATAAGAGAAACTACCCATGTGTACTTATAAGGCTTTAACTGTCGACTTTTGAACGCCTTCCATTAGCCGAGGTTAGGTGCATAATAGTAGGACGTTAAACCCCATTTCATTCATTCATTTGTACACAAAACCAGTTAGTTATATCCCAACATTAGCTGTATAGGAGGACCTAATATTTGAAACGATGACAATATAATTATTTACATCGACAATTTTATTTTGAACCCTGAGATCTTTACTGTCGATACTTATATCTCCAACATCAACAGTAGATTTTTACTGACATTATTCTGAATAAAAAAGATTATGGCTGTTAACTGTACTCTTTTAGTGTCTGAATAAAAGTTAAGATCATTAGGATATTGTTATAAGTTCACACACTTGTACCCGTGCTTTGAAACTCTTCATCTCTTAAAATCAGATCTACATCGTGGTGACTAAATGGGATTGGAAAATAGGCTTATGCCTATGTAAAACTGCTACATAGACTGTTACTATAGTAGGCTCGAAGGGCCGGTAGGACAAAAAAAGAAAAACAATTTGTTGTCCTATTCGTCTAAATAAAACCTTTTTCCGCTGAACATAATATAGGGGGGGGGGGGGTATTGGACCGGCCATGGAGCGATGATGATCATGCTGTATGTGGCCCACAGGGCCGGTCGGACGATCGCTCAAAGAACCGGTGGAACAAAAAAAGAAAAAACATTTTTTTTGTCCTATTCGTCTAAATAAAACCTTTTTCTGCTGACATAATAGGGGGGGGGGGGAGAGTATTGGACCGGCCATGGAGCGACGATGATAATGTTGTATGTGGCCGATGGCTTTAACGGGCCTTCAAGTCATCACTGGAGTAGTCACCTGCACCCCGTGTGTGGAATACGCCAGAAACGTATGCCGATGCTTCGTAACTCCAAAAAATTTCAATTTTAAGGCCTCAGCAAAATTTGATCATAGCAGGTCTGCTGGCTGAATATGACTGCAAGACGCTTTCCTAAGTTTACTGGGGTGTTAAACATTCCTTGACATTTTTATTATCTCATTATTTTCAGAGATGAAATTACAGAATTGGGATGTCGGGAATTGTCTCAAAAATGAACTGTGTCTTGTACGCTTATGCATGTCCGCTCCCACTCCGTCAACATAGGCGTACGAGCCGGGGGGGGGGGGGGTAGAAGGGGAACCCTCGAAGAAAACCGGTGCCGCCGTCTGTAAACCTGAAATTGTTTTGAGCATTTCTAGTTTTGCTTCCCTAACTGTCATCGAGCGCTAATAAAACAGTAATTTCTCTTTTTAAAATCGAATACCACGAATTTTTACTTAACATCGATTATTATTTGTGAATTCAGCTGATTGGATAGTTGGAATTTAGAGTGGTGAACAGTCCGTTTGCTGATTACACTATTTTGCCTTTTAAAAGACTTCGAATTTTGTCTAATGGTTTGGATTGTCCGTACTTGGTTTAATTTATTTCGGTTACAAAACCATTGGATACTTTTGGAGTTGCTTACACGGGCCCTATACCCCGCGACGGTTGATTGGTTGTTTGGAATGCGGGTCAGCCAGGTAGGCTATATTGGACCAAATTGAAGTTGCTGTATTCACAGGCTTGAATAGTGTGAAAACGCGTTTGCGGCAGTTATATTTTCAAAATTTTCTCCCAACGGACCCATCTTTGTGGACTGTAAACGATTTATTGGAATTCGAGTCACCACTTAGATATCGCTTTGTTCACTGGCTGAAAGAGCAGGGAAACATGTTTGCAGACGTCAAATATTTCGAATTTTCTTGGGTGGGGAGGGGGTGTGTCTCTATACAAGGAAGACCGGCGCCGGACTCTGACACCCCTCCCACCCCCCTCAACTGTCATCGAGCCTGTACGTCTATGTCCGTCAAACCCACCTGTTATGCGGCCCCAATCCGCCCCTGCATGTCACTCTGATAATAATTTAAATTTGGATTTACCCTGGCAAAAATTTTAAATTAATCGATACTTTGGCCACTGGGGTTATTGTCCAACATTGACTGTACATGACCTTGAGATTCAGAAAACTAGGTACTGATCTCAGCTCTAATTTAAAATACTGGGAAATACTTGAAAGGATATTTACATCAATAATAAGTTAAGGCCTGCAGTAGATTTTGATCTGTCGCTTTAATACACTATAAAAAGTAAATCAAATGAGGCGTGAAATTTTTTCACTTATCATTATTGTTATTAATCAAACACATGTCAAAGCTTTATCATTTAAAGATATATTCCTTTAAAAATCAGGACAGTAATTATGTTGATACTATCTCACCAACTTGACTGCTCACGGGTAATAGTGATTAGAATATTGGGTAAACTCTTTTAAAAGATCCGATATTTATTTTGTTTTCGAAATAAAACTACTTCGTCAAACATAATGGCTCAAGTTGTATAGTTGATTTTTTAATATTTTTCGTAAAGACACGGACTATCTCTTATATCGCTACTCTAATCAAGGGGCTGTCATTGTTTAATTTATTACTGACTTAAAGAGGCATTAAGCAAGAGCTAAATCTTTCTATTGCATGCCTGTCTCTGGGTCTAAAATGTTATATAAACTATTAATTAGTCATTTATAAACGGTAAGCATTTGTTTCCATCCACCGAAGCCTGATGTGATGACGTCACATGTGGATTCTGGGTAAGAATAAGGGTTAGGGTAAGGGTTGTGGCCTGCAGATTTCGTTAGAGTCTCGAGATGTAGACATGGCTAACCCTAACCCTAACCCTGGGCTAAGCCTAACCCTTATTCTAACCCATAATCCACATATGACGTCATCATACCAGGCTCCGGTGGATGGAAACAAATGCTTACCTTTATAAACATGACAAGCCCATAATTAACTCTCTGGGCCAAGGGATCTTTTACGTGCACGCCAATGTGTACACGGGACCTCGGTGTTTCGTCCCATCTGAACGACTAGACGACTTCCTTGGCAGGGCCTCCGTCCTGCATCACTGGCAAGGTGAAACCACGCTAGAAAATATGTATGAACTTTCTCGGCCAATGCGGGGATCTAACACCCGACCTCCAGGCTAGCGTGCCAGCGTCTCACCCACTTAGCCACGTTAACCCCGACAAATGAAGACAAGCAAACGACTATTATTATTTCCATATATGACCTCGATTTTTCGTCCTATTAGAACGACTTTCCTTGTCAGAATGCTAGTCAAGCACGTGGCCCCCACCCCTCATACCCCGCCTCGACCCTAGCGAAGCTACTAGCAATTTAAAAAAAAATTAGCCCAATCTCACTTGGCCAGTTTTTTAAAGTAAGCACAAAGACATGCTTCACTTTTACTTACGTAAGAATCTTATAAAAATACTGTCCCTAGAAAATTCTAAAGACCATTCTTACGTAAGCACAGATCAAGTAGAAGTCTAAGCACATTGTGACTGGTAAAGCTTACCATACACTGAGACTACGATACTCTTTAATGTCATAAAAACAACTTTGGTATGCAAATTACGTCATAAATTTGTCGTCTGCTTTATTGTTGTTGATTAAGATGCATTTGACATGTCCCCTATACACACATAATTATAAAATGTGCCAAAAGATAGAAAAAAAACCGCAGACACATACAAACTAACTGAATTTATTGTAAGAGCGCCTGATCTTAAAGTAGCCTGCGTGTTTGGAGCCTATTGTTTACTAATAGGCAAATAATTGAAATACATAAATTGGTTTCAGGGTAGGCCCAAGATACGAAATTGTCTATAGCATTCTTAATTTCTTTTAGAGAAGGGTGTTCTCTGTCTTGTCTCTTTGGTATCAAAAGATGTCGGAAATGCCGTCGAATAACTCTACGGTCAGCCATCTTTTTGAAGCAGAAACAGACTTAAGGTTGGTAAGCAAGCCCTATACCTTGCTTGGGACTTGTGCTTAGATTGGCTATGTTTAAGAACGAAGTTGTGCTTAAGTTTTTTCTTGGAACGCATAATAACGTTCTTGTGCTTACAATGAAGTCTACTTAAAATCTGAGCACAAGACCGTTCTTAAGAATTTTCTGGGAACACAAAATAAGGTAAGTTTACTTAAATGCAAAGTCGACTACAATCTAAGCACAAGAACGTGCTTAAGAATTTTTGTAATAACGACCCATATTGTAATAAATGTAATAATTGTAATAAAATTTCAGTCAACCCATTTTGTAATATCAACCCCTATTGTAATAAATGTAATAATTGTAATAAAAGTGTACTTAACCCCTATTGTAACATCAACCCCTATTGTAATAATTGTTGTAATAAATGTATATTACGATACAATAAATTCGACATCTAATTCAAAAAGTATATGAAATTTGATAACCATCTGAATATCAATATTTAGAAGTAATGGTATGCGATTGCACTGCATAAAATATTATGAAACACCACAACCGAATACATGAGTAAAAGCCGCTTAGGAGTTTGGAGAAATGATTAAAATGGAAGGTCCAACCCCTAATTCAATCAATGATATTTAAAAAAACGTAAAGTATGATCTCTGAAAGATCGGTCGTCTGGGGATTTTTATCATATTTTCCGTATGCATATCGGATAAAATAATTCTCCTTATAGCATTTTTTAAATCCTTCTCTACACTTAGACACATTTATTACATAGGGGTTGATATTACAATATGGGTTACACGACGTACTCCTATTGTAATACAATTTATGTCAACCCCTATTGTAATAAATGTGTTTGTAATGCCAATACAATCGACACCTAACTAATAATGTCTATGTATTTTCATCACCATTAGCGTATCAATATAATATAAGGTAATATAGTGTGCCTTTATACTGTATAGAATATTATGAAATAAAACCACCGAAACATGTTTTGAAGCCGTTTGAAGCATTATTAAAATGGAATGTCAACCACTATGATATTTGAATAAACGTAAAGTATTTTCTCTGAAATTTATGTCGACACTTTTCTGTGCGCATATAAGACAACACAATCTTGCTGATAGCATTTTTAAAATCCTTCTCTACACCGAGACACATTTATTACAATAGGGGGAAATATTACAATAGGGGTTACACGGCATAACCCCTATTGTAATAAAATTTATGTCAACCCCTATTGCAATAATTGTAATAAATATGTTTTGCGATGTCAGTAAACTGACACCTAACTTTAAATGTCAATGGATTTTAATCACCATATCCGTATCAATATGTTAGAGTAATGGTATAACTTTATACTGTATAGAACATTATGATAAAAGAAAACCCACCGAAATCATGTCTCAAAGCCAGCCGTTTGGAGAAGTAATCAAATGGAGTGTCAACCCTTATAGTAATCAATGATAATTAATTTTAAAAAAACAAAGTAAAGTATATATCGTCTCAGAAAGGTCGGTCGTCTGAGGATTTTGAACATCTTTTCCGTGTGCATATCAGATAAAACAATCCCCCTCTAGCATTTTTAAAAAATCCTTCTCTACACTTAAACACATTGAGGTATTACAATAGGGGTTATTCGGTATAACCCCTATTGTAATAAAATTTCTGTTAACCCCTATTGTAATAATTGTAATAAATTTGTTTTGCCATGCCAATAAAATCGACACCTAACTTTATTAGTCTATGAATTTCCATCCCCATTTCCGTATTAATATATAAGATAATGGTATGCCTTTATGTATAGAATATTATGAAACAAAACCACCGAAACATATTTTGAAGCTGTTAGGAGCATTTTTAAAATAGAATATCAACCCCAATTCTACTGATATTTCAATAAACGTTCTCCGAAATGTCTGTCGTCTGAGGATTTTGAACATCTTTTCTGTGTGCATATCAGATACAAAAATCCTACTGATATCATTTTTAAAATCCTTCTCTACATTTAGACACATTTATTACAATAGGGGTTGAAATTTCAATAGGGGTTACACGGCATAACCCAATTGTAATAAAAACAATTGTCAACCCCTATTGTAATAATTGTAATAAATGTGTTTTTCCATGCCAATAAAATCGACACCTAACTCTAAAAGTCTATCTTTTTGATCACAATTTCCGTATCAATATATAATTTATACTGTATATGTCAACCCCTATTGTTATCCATGATATTTGAATAAACGTACAGTATGATCTCTGGAAATTCTGTCGTCTGAGGATTTTGAAAACTTTTTCCATGTTCACATCAGATAAAATAATCTTTCTGATAGTATTTTTTAAATCCTTCTCTACACTTAGACACATTTATTACAATAGGGGTTGATATTACAATATGGGTTACACGGCATAACCTCTATTGTAAGAAAATTTATATCAACCCCTATTGTAATAATTGTAATAAATATGTTTTGTCATGTCAATGAAATCGACACCTAACTTTAAATGTCAATGGATTTTGATCACCATATCCCTATCAATGTGTAAGAGTAATGGTATATCCTTATACTGTATAGAATATTATGATAAAATATTGATACTGAGATGGTTATCAAATTTCATAGACATTTTGATTTAGATGTCAAATATTTTGTATGGTAATATACATTTATTACAATAGGGGTTGATATTACAATAGGGGTTGATTGAAATTTTATTACATGTATTACATTTATTACAATAGGGGTTGTTATTACAATAGGGGTTGTAACACAGCTCTCTTTCATACACGATGAGAGTAACAGTCACGAATGACGCGGGGACACATCTTTAATACCATTATTGTTTTCAACTCCAATCAATATTAAGACTTCTTTGGGGGGGGGGGGGATTTATATTTTATAATAATAATAATGTAAGTAGGACTCAACAACCCTTTAATTTGAATATTAGTCCGATTACCACACACCTTCGTCATACATCATTCAATTTGCGTCAATTTTAATTTATATTTAGAAAAGTACTAAAATCGTGACCAAAATTAACCAATTACTTTCTTACGTGCAATAATATATTCACATATATTGACTACATCAACCAAAATAAAAACTAAGAAATGTAATTACGAGGATAGCTAATGTGTTATGTGGTAATAAATGTCTGCATACAGAACAATCCATCCTACCGTAGGTGACGACTTCATTACTAACAAATAAATTATTGGCATTATCGTCGCCTGCGGTCATTAAAAATGTTTGATTATATAAGTGCAATAAAGCATAAAGGACATTTACTATATGCGAGAGAGAGAGGGAGAGAGAGAGAGAGAGGGGGAGGGGAGGGATCCCCTGGACACAAACTAGGTCATTTCGGGACTGATAGCCCTAATTATCATTCGCCCAACCCGACCCCCATACTAACTTAGGCAAGTAACCGTCGGACATTTATAATGAATTTGTTACGATAAATTGCTAATTATCACACACATTATTTCAAATTGTTAACGAAAGTCAAAATTTTTTTAAACTCAACTATATTGCCGACTTTATACTATTAAACACGCACATTAATTTAACTTCAAATAGTAAGTATCAATCAAGTTTACATTTTTTTGGGACATTATGTATATTATATTATGAAATGGATTGAAATATCGATGTATAGTTTTTATTGACAAGACAGGTTAATGTCACTGTCCTCGCAAATGACGTGTGCCAATTGGTTTTATATTCCCCGCGAGGAAAAATCTGATTAAAACACAGATCCAATTTCGTTTCGTTTTTTATAGTATAAAAAACGAAACGAAATATAGATCTGTACTTTAATTAGATTGCGCGAGGAATAAAATAAATAACTAAATAAAATAAAATTGAATAAGTCAATCAATTTGATATAAGTGTGTATTTGAAAACTCCGTGATCATTTTTATAATCATGTTGTATGTCCTTTTCTGCTAAAATATACAACAGTTTTTGGTGTCATTATGTTCTAAATATAATAAAAAGCACCGAAAATGTGAACGTTTCCGTAAGTAAAAATGTCGCATCTCATAAATTTGATTCAAAAAGGGACGCTATTTAAATGACTGTGGTAATAACTAAATCTTTTTTTGAAAAACCTACAGGCGTATTACCAGATAAAAGTGCCGAAATTTATAAACATACTGATGTTTTCAAGGGTTAATCACGTCCTGTATGATAAAATACTCAAATTGAACGTAATTCACATTGATCAATTAATCCAAAATTAAGAAAAAAATATATTAAACAATAATTCGAAAGCATGATTCTCACCATGTTACATAGATTGGATATTCTGGCGTATTTTTACGAACCGGGCGAGGAATAGTCATTTGCTTTAAAGCAGCATTCTAATTACCATGTAATAGGTAATCTAGATTTCGCAGAGGTTAAACAAGTATCTTAGATAGTAGGTTTTGGAAACGCATCGACGATATAGTGTGATACATATATAATGTTATCTGTTCAGAGTTTCCCCGTTTAGTTGGGATGGGAGAGGGTGGGGGCGCTGACAAGGGGACGGTGTTTAGTTGTTCGGATAATGGGTGTTGGAATTCGAAATGGGCCGTAGCGCCCTCTCTGAACAAAATTTCCCTCAAATCACGATGTATGGCATGATATGATCGCTCATCTTCGTTATCCCGGTTTTTGCCGAAAAGTAGGACGTTAAGCCTCATACTATTTCATTTGTCTTCTCTTTAAGTGACTATTTATTCTTTTTCGAAAATCATGAAAATTGATCGCCATATCTACCATTAGACAAGATCACTGCCATAAACTAAGCAGCAAAAGAAACGTCAGATTGTACATGGTACATGTATGTTACTCTGAATAGACGCATTGCAAAAAACTTGCCAAATGCTTTTTATCGCATATATTTGTGACTACATGTACTTTACCTGAACAATAAGGCTTCTTCCCAAACACCGAATTGAACCCAGGAAATGTTCTCAAAAACGCAACCTGACTTCTGAGATGGTAATGTGTTCTCCTTGATTTTCATGTAACTCATGGTGAACGTGCTGTTCATCGGGACCAGCTCTGTAAAATGCACTCCATACCTGGTTGAATCAATCACACTACAACGTCAGCACATGCCACGACTCAGAACAGCTCAGAGGAACCATGCGCTTGGAAGACCCCCACACTGGCCACACTGCCCAAGTCGTTGCCAATCACTTCCAGGTCAATGTTCGGTCCATCTGCAGGCTTCAGCAGGGCTTTCTGGTGATCCCCCCCCCCCCCCGAAATGGTAGACATGACCGCCATGTCGTCCAACAACACGTGTAGAATTCCTTTACACAGGCAACCGAAAGCGCACGATATACAGTGGGAACACACGCCAGACCTATCAGTACCGATACTGATCCTCATCCCTCGCCATCGAAGTGAACGTCTTCAGTTTGCAAAATAACTGCCGACACAGGCAATGGAGAACTGTTCTGTTCGCAGATGAGAGTCTGTATTGCATATCAATTGAAGATAGCAGGACCAGAATATTGCGTCGACGTGGCCAGTGTTATTCGGATCAATGTGTTATGGAAGGAGACTCCTGGGGAGGCCTACTGAGCATAATTGTTTGTGGTGGAATCGGGCTGACCCAGAGAGTTGGTCATGTTGTGTTCAAAAATCTTAGTCCAGGGAAGGTTGGGGGGGGGGGGGGGGGGGGCGACATCACAGCAGTACGTTACATCGATCAAGCTCGCAGACCCCACGTCATGCCACATTTCGTTACTCTGGACTTTCTACAGCAGAACGGTGTCAACGTTATGTACTGGCCAGCCCTTAGTCTGGTAGGAGTTAAACCCTATTGAACGTCTTTGGGGTGAAATTCAGGGGAGACTTAAAAACGTCGTATCGAGATCAATCACAGCCGAGTGTGGTTCCAGGTGCCAATGGCGTTCATCAATAATTGTCTGGTCCACACCGTGTACAGACGCTGCGCTGCTGTTATTGACACTCGCGGTGAACACACCAGATACTGATGTATGGACTGTGTACAAACTCTAAACCTGCTAGTAATAATTGCTTTGAACACTTGAGTGAGTCGTTTTCTAGAATGATTTGATTAAAGTTTCTCTCTGATTTCGAAATCGCACTGACGGTTTTTTGCTGTTAAGTATACACATGTATATAACCGCAATATGATCAATAATTCACATTCAATTTTATACTGTCCTTATCTTTTTTAACTATCACGGTTGTGAACTCAATTTGGAAACGTAAATAAATCTGAGTATTATTACTGAAGGAATGAGGTTTACGGCCCAATAAAAACTTTACAAGGGCAATAACAGGTTTGCTCTGAAAGGCGTGTTTCCGCCAGCTTTCTCTGCTTCGAATTTGCAAATTGTTCTTTTGCCCGTATCTCTACTCCTTTGGACCCAATACAAACGACTAGACACATCATCCTTATTATCCGCAACTTGACCAACACAGACAAGTGAAGACTTATATCACTTTCACCAGGGCAGATACTTCCAAAATTGTTAAAATGGTACTTTTACATATTGTTTAATGCGTAAAAACACTTTTCTTGTAGTCATGGCAATCTATAACATTAAATCTATTTGATTTATTACAGCCAGTACACTAAGAATAATGGTGCGATCTATTTTCAGTTTTCTTTCACCTATCACGAAATGATAAAAGAATTATTTTCATTTTTGTTTAGTTTTCACAATTTAAATAACTTATGTAAACAGTTTGCTATCAAGCCAGTCTTGGTCATTATCATTTGCATACAGCATAGTTTGTTATAAAAATAAGGTAAATAAAAATATGACACGAAATGTCCTTTTGAAGTAGTTGTTTACAAGTAATTACATTCAGAATGTAGTATTACGTACATAGATATATAATTATACTTGTAGAAAATGTATCAATCCACTAAAGATGTCAAAAATAGTTGAGTTTACCCACGATGTTAACCTCAACCCCAACATACAGTTCATGTCGTATAGTACTTAAAGATGTGTTTCTTTTACTATCAAGCAGAATGTTTGAATAAAGCAAGGGGGTGTGAATACGAGAATATGGATAATCAGAAATACTTTAAAAGTATAGAAAACGTGACAATTAGTTACATGCCACATTGTACATTAATTATACCCACTTAATTTTTTGGGATAAACTTTTTAAAATCTTGATTACAAAGGTTTATCCTTGGAATTTTAAGCAGCACATCTATTATGTAATATGTATGTTCGTTTTCCTTTTCATTTTGATTTCCCCGAGCGTGTCCGTATAGTATATTTTAAACAATATGTATTCTTGTGAATTAAAACATGAAATATGTGTAAATATCACAGACAGGTGTAATAGATCCTGTTATATACAACACTGAACTTGACAACCTCATATTATTAACATAATATATCTAAATAAGGATTTTATAAGACAGCAAATCAAGTTTAATGTGTTATGAACGACTATCTTTTTCACAAACCATTACAACAACTAACGTGCACTCGACACAAATTAGGTCATTTCGAGACTAACATAGGGTTTTAATTTTATTTCAATAATTCGCTTGCCCGTAGGGGTCTTTAGCAGTGGGAGGAAACCGGTGTTTCCGGAGAAAACCCACGAGGTTGAACATGCGGCCCTACTCTAAACCACGCCCAATAAAATACACTAGTCAGAATTCTAAGGAATACACGGCTGTGTTTTCCCAGTTCAATGTCATTGAAACCATTTAAAATATATATATATAGTTGTCAGCGATAAGAATATTTACTTAGAACCGTATATCACTAAAATAATCTTATATATATGCCTGAGTTAGGAAGTGTAACTTATAATTTATCTCGTGATTTCCCCTTGTCAGTAATGCAGAAGGAGGGCCTGACAAGGACAGCTGCATAGTTGTTCGGATGGGACGAAAAACCGAGGTCCCATGTACACATTTGATCTTTTGGCAGTTGGAATTCGATATAAGAGGAGGCCGTAGCGCCGCTGCCCGGGCAAAATTTCCCTCATGCACACTTTATGGCGTATGCCCGTCTTCCATTAGCCCAGGTTAGGTGCATAATAGTAGGACGTTAAACCCCATTTCATTCATTCATTATAAAATACCTCAATTGGAAGTACAAACATATAATCTTATATACGTTTTCCTGTAACAAGGGTACTGGTTTGAAAGTGCAAGGTGAAATACAATTATAAATGGGTATGTATACCTGAAAAAAACTTAACATTCACTTACAAAATTCGCCCTTCATAGTCGTGAAATATTATCATTCAGTGATGAATAATTTCACGTATATCGTGTCATTTTGTAATAAAAGATTCCTTAATTAGAAAACAATAAAAAAAAATCTACATTATTAGTCTACGCCCTATTGTTAGACAAAATGTTTAAACTAGTTTATTGTTTTAGTCCTACATAAACGCATGATTTGTATTCATGATCTTATTAGGTTTTTGAATAGTAAGCAGATATACGAGCCCTTATCCAACAAAACAAAAACAATATATTTACGTCAACAAAAGTTATTTACAACTTATGTTTATTCATGGATCTTTTGATTTTGAGAATTTAATTTGTTTGTAATAGCGTTTTTAGACATGCGTTTTGAATAAAAGACCTCGTGGCGACTACAATATATATTACTGACTTTTAAATAAATACAATATACAAAAATTTGGTGCATTTTGAAACGTATTATAATATTCTACTTACCTATTTGTGGATTTTAATATATTCCATAAAAAATGTAGTAAAAATGATCTTTTTCTCTATTTCTAAGACATGAACTAAAGTTTTGACAGTTGTTCTGGTGTTACGAAGAAGAAAAGAGGGAAAATCAAGCATACTATGTTGAACTGTTGAATTGAAGATGAGTCAAACCCTGGTCAATGGGTAGAAAAAAGTAAAAATGTCCCAAAACAAGCACTCGCCGTTTCACACCTTTCTACCAAGTGGTAATTAAAAGAAGCGGCGTCAGATGTAAGCCGAATGTCATCAAGACGAAGATGTCAGTCAAAACGACCAAGACTACTCCACCAGTCAAACCGCGACTATGCTGCTCACTAAAAAGGCAGACGTCATATATTGCCGGAAGAGATAAAGGTATAATAGGTATATAAAAAAAGAGATAATTCATATATGTACATAGACAAGATGCTCAGTGACCCGAGAACAAAAACATACACCAACATGTCGCCAAACTGTTATAGTTTATACCTAGTTTATACAGTACATGAAATTTGCGTCATCACCGTCTATATGTAAAAAATCAACAATTTGAAATCATGATAGATGAATTTCATTAGCCTTATTATCTTATTACTTTGGCGAGGGCTCCATGTGAAATGATATGTCGAAATTACTAGTATTCTGGGACCAAACTGTAGGTTAAGGGAAGGGGGGGGGGGGTATGATGCACACAGAGATTCATCTACAGTGTACTTTGAGAATAAATCTCTGTCCTTAATGATCGCCATATCCAAAAAATAATATATAGTCCTGTAATGCGGTTGTACGCCGTTTCACATCTAACATACACGGCAAAGACTAAATAAACCTGTTCAATTTCATTAAATAGAATAAGAATAAATGCATCTCAAAATTCTCGAAGTATTTTAAGCGTTTTAGGCTAAAATCGTCAAATTATGACTTAAATGTCGGCCACCGGGAAAACTATAGCTGTTCTCAAGCGGAGCTAACTGTAAACAGACAGCTCAACTTTAGTATCGGGAGTGGGGGTATGCTTACGTTTCTCGAGCATCTTACAATACTTCACATTTGAGAAACACAGGGTTTCTGAAGGCCAAAAATGCTGATGGCCAAACATTCATGACTGGTCGATCGGTAAAACCTCTTTATGTGTGTGGGGTTGGGGTGACTGGTTAATAATGAAAAGAGCTAACAGGTGAAATAGACTAATCTTTAATAGCCTACACGTATCTCTGTGTTTTCAACATGTAATCACTAGAATTATTAAATAAAATCTGCCTTTGTTACATAGTTGTCGCTTTAGTAACCTTGGTTGTAAACCGAGAAATGTTCTGTGGTTATTTTCATAAAGTCACCATATTGCAATTCGTAGAAACAAAAAGTAGCCCAAATGTTCCGACTCTCACTTGGTTGTCAACCATCCTGGGGAAAAAGGGCGATCGTCTCTGGCTAGACGAAGACTGGTGTCTATATGGACTGAAAAAATTCTCTAAGTGTGGACTAAATATAAAGGATGCGTCTGACTTGACGAAGACTAATGTCTACGGGATTAAAACACCTTGGTATAAATAGGTATTGAATAATTTAATATATTTTAGAAACTATTGTTAGAAGATTTCCCATCCCGCATAAGTCCCAACCATCAGCTTATTGCACGTCCATGTGAGGATTTGTACACACGTCCAACCATTTTAGTTATACATGTAAAGTTATAACAATGGACATGGTTATACAGCAAAATAAGAAAAGCTTAATGCAAACCAATCTTTAAAGGAGACTGGGCTTTAGCTTGGACATTTCGGTATATATACACTATTATGGTTACGGTAAACTTTAAGGAGTGGCATCTTCTGTAAGTGGACAACCAGACACGGAAGATCTAAGGTAATCACAACAATGAACTACATGTAGGACAGCACGTTCCAGTTTTCTCAAGCTATCTTTGAGTTATGTCCTAACATGATTGACCTCAACAATACAACGTTAGTATAAATAAAGCAAACTTAAGAATAAATCTAATAGGTCCGATAATCGCCGGATCTTAATCTCTGCAGTCTCCAACAGGAGCATTATGACGAATATAAATAAGATAGATGTCGGATTGGGATAGTTGAAGTTGGTGGTGACTTCAAGAATTGAAAGAGATTAGCAAACTGTACATAAAAGGCATGCTGTATGCTGGCAGTATCTAGTCAATCACGGATCACTTAACCACTTGACTGGATTAAACTAAAACTTCCGACATTATCTTGTCTAGTATACTACAATAGGTACAACTTATAGTCAAGATAATGTAATAAATTAGTCTAAAAACCTTTTTTTAACGTCTCCCCAATTTGTACTAAGATATAACTTTTTCAGATGAATGTCAATGACAGGGGCGTCATGGACATCATGCCACTTAACCTAATAATACCTAACATTCCACAAGGTGTAATATATGTCACGATTATATACCATAGATAAAATACCCACCTAAAAACACAGATAAATAATATAACTTTATACAATGAGGAAAAGGAACTGGACATTGTTTTTTTCTGCCTGTTAATGAGTTTGATAAATTATACTGACGTTCCTACAAGCCTTCAGGTGACGGAAATAAAACCAAGAAGTCCTCGGCAACCGCAACGACCTTAAAACACCTTAAAGTGACATTAAGCAGTTCATTCCCCGCAACAATACGGAAATACGCGACTATCTACTCGATGCCTTCCATTAAAATTCGAAATAGCAAAACATGTATACGGAAGGGACTTCACTATCGCCTTTACAACGCCATTATATTTGGAGAATAAAGAATAGGCGAAATTAAGTCATTGTTTTCACTTACCGCATACGTCACTACCGCGCGGAAAAATATAGGCTCTGTAAAACCTAACGGTATGCATAATGTGTCCTCAGTTGTGGGTAATGGTAATCAATGGTGGTCTGTATCCAATGTACCCAGAATGAGCTTCGCCATTTTGTATTTTTAAATTATTGTCAATAGATAAGGTTAGTTACTTATATATTAGATTACTTTGATTTGAACAATTCTATATTATGCATACATAAAATTAAATTGAAAACGTAAATATATTAGTGTAATAAGTTTAATTAAGAAATCGCATCAAAATTTCATATACGGAATTAGGGTTTGGCTCGACTGCTTGCGCGTGGAATTACACCGGATTAATCAATATTTTCCAGTATACCCCCCCCCCCCCCCGTGTACGACACCCGTTACTCTTTATAAA
Source organism: Patella pellucida (assembly GCA_917208275.1). NCBI lineage: Eukaryota > Metazoa > Mollusca > Gastropoda > Patellidae > Patella > Patella pellucida. The sequence goes on from OU795036.1 coordinate 38,128,673, forward strand.
AATATCCAAAATAAAAAGATTCCCAGTGTTAACGATGTCACTTTAAAGCAACGTACGGTGTGTCCATTCATTAATTAATATAAGACCTGCAAAATACTCGTAAATATATGTAAATGGGAGTACTGATACTTGATTGATTAGTAAATTGATCGATTGACTGACTGGACAAACCAACCACAAACTATTTAGGTGAGGTGTGGGTAAATTTGTATATTGTTCATCCAGGCGGAACTGAAAAACATAAATCTCTTTAAGAAAAATACCCTCTTTTTGTTTTGTTTTTACAGTGGAAATCAATCATTTTATGAATTACATAACGAAACAATCCCCGCGATTGATCACGGGAACATTAAATATTTAAGCTTAAAGTAAAGTCCCGGTACTTCATTGGCATTTTCCCTAAAAGTTCAAAGTATCCACAGCCTAATCCACGCAAAATATACCTAAACTGATTATTTAACATTTAAATTAGAGGTTTAAATTATCAGCGGTAGATAATCTCCCGGTGTCGATTCAATTGAATTAAAAATATTTTAGCAAAAATCTTTGGTAAGACTGGCTTGTGTTGGTTGATTATGTGTTATCGTCGGCAATGGGTGCCGAATGTTTACAAATGTTAAATTCATCATACCTCTGCAAATACTGAACGGAACAGAGGCTGCTGGTGATATTCCTTTCAGAGATTCAACTGTCAAAATAATGTTGTTTGTCTGGAATTAACAATGCCTCAAATGACGACCAGATACTATAAAACTTGTTGGGTTTTTTACAGTAATGCCAAGGATTAGCATCACCTCTAAAACGCTTAAAGGTACATTATGGGAGATTAGATAACGAGTTGACAGTTCTCACTATCATAGATAGAAACTAGACAATGGCAAGGCAATTTGATGAAAATTTCAGTCAAATGGATTCCCTATGAACTGCGAATTAAGCGTGTAAAGCTCCTCCTAACCTCGACTATCATTACTAAAAGGTGGTACGAAAAAAAGCATAGTCTCGGTATTTAATCATTAAATAATGAAGGAAGGTTATGCAGCAAATTTGATCATAATCCAACAAATATCGCAGGCTAGCGTTGACATCGCGAGTCTATTATTGTCTGGTTAAGTTAATTAATATCTAATTATTAGTTTATATAATATTTCAGGCCTAAAGAAAGACCCACAATAGGCAGATTTAGCTATTGCATAATGTATTTTTTTAGTAAGGATTGAGACATTACTCGTAAAATAACGTTGCTTTCATACGACGTCATCGCCGCTAACGTCATGTCAAGTTTTATGTCGGTCGATCGTACTTTTTACCCCCCCCCCACCCCCTCCCAAGCCCAATCAGTGGCGATTGGGGCCGAGTTCCCCTTCCTACAAAGAACTTAAGGTGATTGCATTTACAAAAAGCATTATGTATGAGCTAAATCTGCCTTTTGCCGGTCTTACTTTGGTCTTAAATGTTATATAAATTTTTAATTAGACATATTAACATACCAAGACCATAATCAACCCTCGATGCCATTTGTTGGCTCCGATTTTAGGCAGATTAGAATGCTTCGGTCATTTAATGATTTAATTTAAAAATGGAGAATCGAGGCTAAGTTTCGGGTGACCAGTACGGTTGTTACGCTCAATGCACACTTCTTGTCAAAACTACAACTATTGATAACTTCGCTCAAAATCAAAAAAATTTAATGAAATTTTCAATAAAATCATTATGCATTATCTACTTTTGAAATATATTTTTTTATCTAAATTTTTTCATAAAGCCCCTTTAAGTACATAACAATGACGGAAGTCTAACTCTAAAGAAACAGCTAATTATTAATATGTCTATCTGTCTACAAACCTAGAAATGCTTCAACCCATTCATCATTTCTAAATTTATATTCCCAATTAACAATTCGTCCCTCGAACCGATCATAACTAATATATCCTTGAAAAAGACAATAGCGATAAGGAAGTCGTTCTGACTATTATTATGTCTACGAAAAAATGCTTTTAGTTAGAAATTTTCCTTCATGATATTATTGTGAACTGCAAACTATGTTAAACTGTTTTAAAAGACTATTATTAACTTTTTCATTTTTACAAACACCATTTTGATATTTAAAACATGATAACACGGATATAACCACATCCTGGCTAGTTTTACCATTAATTAAAAATACAAATGACGTAAATATCTTATATTTCTAGTGTTATAGTCCATCTATTTATCTTTTTTTTACTATCTAAGAAGGTTTATTCAAATACTTAACACGTCCCAAATACGCCTCTTCATGTAAATATATTAGAAAATATCCATATTCACTTCAAGATACTATATCAAATGGAAGAATAGTAATAGGAACCTTTTCATTCTCTCATTATAAACGTCCGGTTTAATACATGTATATAATAATAAAAGACGAACAAATCCGTATAATACCAGTGAAAAAAATAGAACACCCGGTCACCTTACATTCTTCTTTATCTACAAAATACCAGTTCATATTTAGATACCGGAACTATTATAACCAATAAAATTCAATAATAAAGAAGGTTTCTCCAATGATTAAACGTTAACTTAAACGATTAGGCTTTAATATGTTTGTTGTGATTATTGTTTTTGTTCTTGGAAAATACCGTTGAGTTCCGTTTAAAGAACTTACAGTCATGGTCGCTCATTGGTGTTTATTAATTCTATCGCCGTTGCTATTAGAAATGGGTCAGACTTGCACAGGAGTAGTATTTTTAAACTTTAGATGAGCATTCTGTAGAGTAAATGAGAAACAACAAAATCGACTCCTGATGCGAAAAGTATGAGGAATATTTTTACAAAATTGATATAAACTACTCTTAAAATGAGTGATCTCATAAACCTACGTGATCATTACGTTACCGTCCCACCCAGTACCTAACCAACCTCTTCCATAGAAAAACTTTCCGGGATCGTCTTTTGATTTATAGTTCTCTTGTAGCTTATCGTATCTGTGTTTTGTATGTTTATGTAAATGTCTTGTGGTTTTCTACACAAGTGCAATTATGTCATGTTACAGATATAATCGGTCATCAAATAGTTGTTAAAGTCAGTCTGAAGCAGTGTCAGTAATAGAGTTACCCGCCCTTAGCCCAAGAAAAAAAGAAACAAAACAAAATGATGCATTCTGTACACTTAAATTAGTGTGTTAAAGTTAAATGTCAATTTTTTGTGGGTAATTGTTGACAACTTTAGTTCATTTTAATTTGGATCAAGCTACAATGTTGATAAAACTTTACAATTGTTTCAAACATGTACAATAACCTTTTAATGTATTTGCTTTTTGTTTGACAGGTGACCTCGGTGTTGATTTTAACGCGGAGGAATTCCTATTATTCCAAGATTCCAAGTACGAATAATGGACGATGATGAGCTCAGTACATGTCCCTTGCAGTCATTTTGTTCAATATGCTGTGAATTGACGGATCGATTTTCATTAAATGAAAATAAAGAAAAATAACTTTAAAATTTTGATACCCGAAGGCATTTTGTAGGCCAGTAAAACGTTACAGGTATTTCGACATGTACATGTATTCTATACGGAAGTAACCGATGTTTGTTTTAATGAACACAATTCAATGAGCCCCCGTCTCATGTTGTTGAATATAATATACGAATATTAACACTGCAATGTGAAGAAAGGTTGGACTTTCCGGTAATATTTGAGTTTAGAAATGTATCTTAGAATCACATTCGAATCATGAAAACTTGGTGGGTTTGTTCCTTGTTTCGGAACAGAGCACTTCTTGAAATCCCCATTTTCCTATATCATATCCTACGTTACCACTGCTAGCTTTTCTACAAGATCGGTTGGGCTACTGATTTTGATGATTGTTGGGGTACAATCCGGCTATATATCGATAATTAATAATGTCGGGATCAAAGTTTGAACGCTCAGTAGCCCACATACATTATCCTGTAAAAGAGGTTGACGCCAAGAAGCCCGACCATAAATACCGTCTAAAAAGAGTTTTTGTATCGATAAAAAAAGAAATGATTTGTTTGGTTCGATTTGAATTATACTTTTAACATTCGTGTCAGAGCGACGTATATATTGAAGGTCCTTTCCGTGGTTTCTATTGTATTAATGTTTATGCAATAACATCATTAGCAAGTTGTTGAATCGTTGATAAATAACTGTAAATAGCCTTGAATCGTTGATAAATAACTGTAAATAGCCTTGAATCGTTGATAAATAACTGTAAATAGCCTTTAATAGTTGAAAAATAATGGTAAATACCCTTCATTGAAGAGGATCTACGCCTTTAACATTCTTAAACACCAACATTATAGTACGTGGTGAACTTAAAAACCACAAACCCGACGAACATTTATCATTCTAAATGAAACGAATCCATTTTTAGTTTATTTCTCTTACATTGTAACAATCTAGCTAGGTGTTATGAAATATAGCTTGAAATGATATTTAATTTTGAGAAACGATGAACATTACGTCACTGCTCATTCAATCAATGGTTAGCTATATTCATAAAAGTGTGTGGGATTAAGTATCCCGACCCTTGCGCAACATCCGTAGCAACTTGGTCCCTGCTCAACACCCATAGCAACTTGGCCCTTGCGCAACACCCCTAGCAACTTGGCCCTTGCGCGACACCCCTAGCAACTTATAGCTAAACGAATCAATAATTTGATGAATTGAGTATGACCATTCGTCTGATGTGATGACGCGATGGGTTATTTCGATTAGTGAATAGAATGGATAAACCCTCTCTTAAAGTCGCTATCGTCATTAACATTTTGCGGATATTACCTATGTTTTGACGGAGTAAGCACAGCGATTATGTAACAAAATCAAAACATCACAAAATATCAACAGTAGATTATCCCCCGACTTTGATTCAGTCGAATTAAAAACGAGAATTATAGTTTGGGCTTACTAATTTTGAACATTTTTGACATATCGTCTGTAGTGGATGCCGAAGGTTGACAAATGTTCAATTCATCATATCTTTGTAAATACTGATCAGAATTGAACAATTTCATGACTTGCTATTCGTTTGGTAATATTGTAGTTTTCGTGGGTTTTAAAGTCCGTTCATTATACAGATGTCAAAAGTAAACTGTGAAAGTTAAACATACTTACAAAGGATAGTCGCCAAATGTAATGATGTCTTTAACACAGCGTATAACAAAATGGCATAAAACTTGTGAACATGTATTTAAAAGATAACCACATTACTTAAATAACATTAAAGAAAGTGCTTATGGTGCAATCGCGTACGGGTTCCGGATGACTTACTGTAAAATTATGCACTTAATTATCGAAACTCAGGCATTATTTCATTTATGTGTTTCCTTGAATATTGGAATTATCTTCATTGATAAATAAAGCTGGTTATTTGATTGTGAAATTATGCTATTTATAGAAACCGAAACTGGGAAGTTAATAACGTCTGTTCAATCTTTTAATATGGCCAATTATATTAACCCCAGACAGTAATAAGTCTTTTTACCTTGTCTGTAAGAGAGGATGAGAAACAAATAGAATTGTAACTTTGCTATAAAAATAACTCCACATTCCTTCTTGGTGGGACGAAATCCCCAAATGCATTAACATATTTTGTCCGTTTTTGTTATGTGATTGGTCTAAATCCCCCGAAACTGTGCAAGTTTCTCGTCGCCTGGTGGCCCTCGTCTAAATGTTTACTGTTGGAGTATTAAAAAGACACTTCTAAGTTACTCTAGAAGGGTTGCAAATGCACGTAAAGCCTCGGGCAATCAAGTTTATTATTGTCCCCGAACTAGCTTAGTGCTTTAGACCTGCTCTTTCCCGTAGGTTATTTACCTGATCGAAGAAAAAGGAAATATCGCACCACAGTAAAAATGTATCCCTGGATATTATGATAGTAAAGCAGTTGACGATGTTGGTTATTTATGGGAGAAACGATAATTGATTAATATTAATTAGTATGTTGTGAACACTTGAAGCAAGAAATCAATCAATGAATATCGTGTTATGTCAATGAGTACTGTACATGTCGTATAGTATACATGAATAATATACAGCCATTACGATTTTAAACAAGATCATGAGCCATATAAAATACATAAGGGGCCTGTTTCACGAAATTTTAACTAAGATATTATCCAAATTTTAGTAATTTGATTGGATAATATTAGACTGATTTTACTGCTTAGCCAATTAAAATTGAAGTATCTACAAAAATTTAGATTTTATCTTTAGTTAAGATTTCGAGAAACAGGGCCCAGTTTGTGATATCTGTTTACTGTAACTTGAACACCTCTCGGTGTAAAATGCAACTCGAGTCTTTATTTGTTAAATCTACAACTGGCATCTATATTAAATTTAATTAGCTATACAGAATACATTATCAGACTCCATACTCTGTCAAGATGCACATCAAATGACTAGCAAGGTTTTGATTTGGTCATTCCAGTATGTTGTAAACAAATCTAGGAAAGCTACCAACCCCACCAAAAGATGATTTTACACGGGAATGACAGAGTTTTTTGTAGAATTTGGTAGTGGTTTTAAAAATACTTTATAATGTTATTACCTAAATAGTTTTCTTAGCTCTAGTTTTGTCGTATTTGATTAAAATTACGCAGACATAAACGTATGTGGTTAGGATATTAGATTACAATCGGGTTACCGAAGAAAAAGTCATATATCGTTTTTGTTCGTGAAAATGATTATTCATAATTTGTATGATTCTTTCACTTCAGCAACATGCAACTTTAAATAAAATTCCAGTATTAACTTCAGTTCTATTATTAGATTTTCCTTAAGTAATACAACGAAACTGCATATTTGTCAATATGTCATTAGCTGGCTTTTGTCATTTCTGTATGGCACTATCTATATGTTCCGGTATATTAAATAATTGACGAATCACCCATGAAGTCGTCTGTGTTGCATATCCGCTATGAGCTGGATACGACCCTTAATCATAGTTTCGGGCCTCGCTCAATTTCGCTTCCTCTAAGGGAAAAAAATAGATACAAGATAATAATGACATAATTTATACAAATTAAGGAAATACATTTATCAAATCCTTGGACTTACTTCTAGTGAACAAAAGATTTGCTACATGTTGTATACCTGGAGTATTGCACGACATGTAGAGATTGTTAAGTTGAATGTCAATAATGTTAAAATGTAAGTCAAACAATAGAAAATGTATCAGATTTCATGACATGTTTGTAAAATAAAATTACAATTTAAACTATAAGTACTTACTAGTGCAAACCCATACAGAAACAAACTTTGACACATACAAAAAATACATAAATTTATTAAATCCAAGGATAGGCGGAGTGGCAAAGCATAAAGGTGTCCCAAAACATTCTATAACGATGTTTAGATCGAAGTACTTAGTGGGTGAGTGGAGGTGGTGGTGCAAAATCAAACAGAATCTTAACCGATGACTCACCGAACTAAACCCCCCTCCCCTCTGCAGTAACCACCTGCCACTATTGAAGTGTTTGTTTCGCATGATCTAAAACATGTACGGTAACATGCTGACTGATTTTATAACGCTCTTGGCAAAAGCGGACATTCTAAGCATGAAATAACTTGTATCTGAATAGGAAATATGTGAAGGTTAATGACATTTCGAGTAGCTTTTTTTCCTTGTTACTGGCGTGAATTGAGGATGAACATATCTTGATAAATAGTGGCATTTTCAACAATGTCATATCTTTACATCACAATCATTAATATGGCAAGGACATGCCGCATTAGGAAAATATAAGTTAATATTACCGGCGGTGGTTGTGTCCGGGTTCGAATCCGGTTGGAAAGAGGTTGGAATGGCAACCCTCCTTGTTACGTACAAGATGGGAATCGAATCCATGCCACTTGACTTAATGACAGATCTCATATCTTACATTACACTCCGCTGAATTCCCAAAGCGCTAACGTGTGAAGTAAACGATTTTGCAAATAATACCGGACAAGGGAATCGGAAATAGTCATTGCAGATATCAAACCATGATTAGGGAGACAGCTCATTAGATCGGATCTCCTACACCTGAAAACTAAAGACGACATATCAAATATTGAACAGCAAACGAATTTTGTTGTAATATTTAAAATCATATTGGACACCTGTACCCCTTCTCGTTTGCTGAGTGCACATAGCAAACGAAGATGTGTTATACTTTTGCCTTGCAATATCATAACCAGGAGCTATCCGACACTTTCGATATATCGTGGTTTAAATTCCGCTATTCTTTCAGCATCATTAATAGTTGGGTCATGTCAGGCGAGGTGAACGAATTCTTGTTACAATTTTGTATAAAGGAAAGAAAAGAGATGTTTAAATTGACCCTTTATCTGTTATAACGAGCTTACAGCAAACTGGGTAAAACGACTTGTTGTCTTATCTTGAGAATACCTGAGTATTATTGGCGACATGAACCAGGTGGTACAACATTTCCTATGTACTTATAAGTTGTACATGAATCGAGACAACGTTACACTTGTATTACATGATGTAAACAGCTAACTGAGTAAGTGACTAGGCTAATCACCATCAAAACCATATACATTAACATGACAATAGAAACAAACGCCCTTTATTAACGCTTTATCAGTTCTCCGGGTATGTAAACTAATTATTCCCCAATGCAAATTCCAACGTAGGCCTATATAACAAATCTATGCCACTTCTTTCATTTCAGGAATAGGAAATGTCAGAAGCATGATGTACAACTACCGGAATCAAAATATAGCTGTTCTTTAGATTCTGATTTACGTGAAAAATAACTTTCGTATTTCACCAACAACTTATTTATGTTGATCGGACAACCACCGGAATGGAAATATAGCTGTTCTTTGCGATTCTTGGTTAAGAGCAAAATAACTTTCGTATTCACCAACAAGCTTACTGATGTTGATCGGACGCAAGAGTTCTGAAACATAGCAGCAACCTCCGTGAGCACTGCTGCGGTAGCTTCCAGGACGCCAACAGTTGACAATCACAATCTGACTGTTCTTTGCCCCAGCAGATTTCTAGAATACGGAGTAACCCTAATTTCTGAACACGCGCTGCGGTGTACTAAAGTGCTCATTGATCAAATTGTTCATAAGTATATAATTACCTTGCTGCGACTGGATAAAGTTTAATTTCAAAGTGTACTGATGCAATGTTATAATATTAGATACCGCTCGGTAATCTAGTTTATAAAGTACACTGACTGGTGAATGGTTCATCTGTTGAAATACACTGTCTCGGGTTCACATGCTAAAGTACACTGCTAAAGGGTTTAGCTCTTAAAGTACACTGCCTGCTAAACGGTTCACCAGTTAAAGTACAATGTTTCGGGTTCATATTTTAAAATACACTTTCTCGGGTTCAACTGTTACTACATACTGTCTCGGGTTCAACTGCTACAATACATTGACCCGGGTGCACTTGTCAAAGTACACAGAATGTTAAAGGGTTCACCAGTTAATGTACACTGTTTTGGGATCTGTTAAAGTATAGTATCTTGGTTTCACCTGCTACACATCACTGCCCCGGATTCACTTGTCAGAGTACACTGTCTCAGGTTCGCCTGTTACAATTCACTGTGTCGGGTTCACCTATCAAATTACACTGTCTCGGGTTCACCTGCCAAAGCACATTGTTTAAACTGTTACAATACACTGTCTCGGGGTGGGGTGGGGTATTATTTGCTCCGATAAAGGGTGGGGCAGTACCAGAACATCGAAATCTACCAAAAATAAATTAACTTATGGTGATGAAAGGATATCCATGTCACTATACGCTACGGAAAGTTTCCCATTAGCCCGGTTGCTGCATAGAGTATGACGAACCCCATATCATTCCTTTTTCCTTACCACGCGCGGCATTAAATTTGGTGAAGATGGGTACATATTCGCTTTAAATAAAAAAAACTGGTCAGTAGTTTGTGAACAGGTAGAGAGAGTTAGAGTAATGAATTACACTAACACCTAGGTGAGGTGAGGAGACCGACCCGTTTTTTCTATAACATCTGGCTTTCCAATCATTGATTTGTTTGGTTTTCCGATTAGCACGAAACTAGTGTAAACTTCTTTTTGGTGAATGAGTACATTGAATGTGGGTGGAAAAGATTTTCAAAGTTTAAAGTCAATGATGAAAAAAAAAACATAATCGCTTTTAAATGCAGTTTTACTGTGGCCAGGCTAAACAGAACCATTATGGCGCATGGTATTGATAGAGTACACCCTATCGCACATGTACCCACTGGTGCCCTTTGGTCGCACTCTTATCCAATCACGTAGCTGTTCTCTTTATAGACGAAACATCCAAATCGTAAGTTTCCATAAGAATTGCATAGGCTTTTTCATATGGATTTTCCAGTGTGATTTTCCATTGTCAGTGGTGGAAGGCAGCGTCTAGTCGTTCCGATGGGACTAAAACCCCAGATCCACGTAAAAGTACCCAGTCCAGGCAACAAGTTTCCATACCTTATAAGAATAGCATAGGAGTTTTTGTATCTATTTTCCAGTGTGGTTTCCCCTTCTCAGTGCTGGAGGTCAGCCGTCTAGTCGTTCGGATGAGACGAAAACCCTCAGTCAAGTAGTGTACACGTTGTTGTGTTCGTAAAAGAACCCTCTCGGACAATATGTTACAATACCTGATAACATGCTTTTTCGTATGCAATTTACGGTGTAGTTTCTGCTTGTCAGAGGTGGAGGCGGCGTCTAGTCGTTCGGATGGGACGAAAACCATAGGCCAAATTTACACCTTGGCGTGCATCTAAAAGAACCTTGTCCGGGCAATATTTTCGGTCATAGCATAATTGCACATTGTTTTAAACCTTTTTGTAAACTTGTCATTATTGTAAAAGATAACAAAGGTCAAAATAACCTCTCACCTTGTCCTCGGCTGAATCTCACAAAAGGGAGCAAATAATATTATAAGGTGGACATCATGTTTATTAACAACTGTCGCAATTTTTACTTTACAACATGTAGCTTCATTAGATATGCGAAATTAAAGCGAGATCAAACGTTCTATTGAAGATGGATGGACACATGACGCCACCTCTCATGTATTTGGAAGATTCGCAGAGCAATTTAAAAATCAATAACTGTTCTATATCGGTAATGATTACTATATTTATTACAAATTAAACATTTTATATGTTTTAACTTAGAGGTCATGGTCGTGTTGACCCTGCCGACAAAGCGTGTCACTCCACAATTTTTTTTTCAACCACTCCGAGAAATAATACAATAGTCCTCTCTACGATTAAATTTAAGGTGTTTAAATATTTGATTACCGGTGTCTATAAATGACGAACCCATGGGTATCTAATAAATGCTGATCATTAGGATCATTGGCCTATATTAACATAGTTATAGTATCACCCAGTGGGGTCTAACGTTTATGGGGTTTCCGTCATAATTGGACTGCCCAGTAGTCGCCATTAATGTCCGTCATAGTTTTGATGTGCACTGACCGATTTCTTATTTCTCTTATATCTGATTTTATTGTCGATTACAGATGATTTCCTTAGCGGGTATCTTTAAGCGGTCGGATATAATTTCAAAGAGAACAACATACACCTTTTTGAAACAAACAAATACCCACCCCTTCTTTAAGTAGCCCTTATGTAACTAGTCCCGTTAAATCAGTTACAAGTGGAATAATGTACTGATTATATTAAAGTATTTCTTTTAGACCTGCCTACACAAGTTTACATTATACAACTATATACAAAAACACACTTGAAAATTAACCTGCTTGAAAATCGGCTCTAAAATGACGTACCTGTGACGTAGATAGGTAAATACAGATTTAATGTCATGTTTTGACAATGGTTTATATAATTTAATTAAGATTAAAAATAGATTTTTTTCGGGTCATTGCTATGTTTTGAGAGTCCATAAAACTTAATTGACAAAGGATAGGTCTTCGCTAACCATTTGTGAAATGAGATGTTATATTCCTCGTTTATTAAAAGAACATCAACAATGGTTATAACCATTGATTCAATGTTAAACCAGTTCTCTGTGCTGAATTATGATAGGGTCATTGGGATCTGTTTTTGGCGTTGGACCTCTTGCCAAAGTTTACTTCAAATATATGATCTACATGCATGGTTAAATTGGTTATGGAAGGAAAAATGAATGCGATCGCTCTGGAACCACAGAACCATATAGATTCACAGTAAAGCAACATTTCATAATTCCTTACACATTGAAAAAGAAACAAAGTGGAAATTGAAATAAAGTTTTTATATGAAATAAGCTACTATCACATGAATGATATTTCTTCCAGGAAAGGGTGGTATTCGTTCGTCAATGTACGAGAGGAAGATCGCGGCCCCGGTTACGACAAGTGGAATAAAACAATGAAAAATCAAATCAAAGACATTACTTGATGAACTTATGAGAATAGTGGGACCTTAGGAACCATGTACACCACCCATATGATTTTATTAAGGGATCAAACGTTTTGTAAAACGGATAAAACAATTTAAATGAAATTATTCATCACTTGTCCACATATTAGACATTTAACTATGAGAATGTATATTTTTTTGTATATTTATTACTTTTTTCACAGTTTTGTAAGTATTTGTGTATTGTGTACTCAATTTAGTACGAAATAAATATATTATTATTATTATTGCTGCTCGGGGTTGGTTGATGTTTTAGAATCGTCAGCAACAAAACATTTTCGACGCTTTAAGGTAAATCGTCAGCGATGTGTTTATAAAAAAAACAACCTGCAAGGGGTGTAAACATCTTAGCTACCTGATTATAAAATGTCTTCCCTCACCTAGATCATTTGGACACCATTGTATGGTTATGTATAGATCAACAGGAGTGTTAATCAAGAAGCAGTTTGGATCCCACTCTCCCAACACATAATCATTTTTATCATCTACCTTATACAAATAATTATGATCATCTACCTTATACAAATAATTAGAGACACGAAACCTCGAATGTAAATATTATTTGACAAAAACGAGTAAAATGATTAATTGTCTTAGGTCGTTAAAACATCGCCTTAATAGAAATACCTTGAAAACTATATATACCTCTTTTATTCTCCCACATTTTGACTATTGTGACGTAATATGGGATGAGTGCACAGACGAACTAAAAAACAAATTAGAACACTTACAACTAGATGCACTCAGGACTATATGCGGGGCTGTGAAGAGTACCAGTCATAGGTTATTATATGAAGAAACAGGATTTATCACTCTGCAAGAGAGGCGAAGGCGTCACAAACTCATTTTAATGTACAAAATCATTAATCAGTTAACCCCTCCATACCTCCATAATTTAATTCAGTTCTCCAGTACTCCATATAATCTTCGTAACAGCAATAGTTTAATGGATTACTTTTGTCGAACAACTTTATTCTCTAAATCCTGTATACCTTCTACCATAAAAGAATGGAATAACCTTGATATAAGTATTAGAAATTCGACCTCTATAAATATATTTAAAACCAAAATAATTAATAAAAATAAAAAAAATACCCCCTTATTTCAACTTTGGCAAACGTAAAAATCAAATAATACATAGTCGTCTTCATCTCTCTTGCAGTGACCTAAAGGGTCATAAATGTTTAAGGCATATTTTGGACAGCCCCGAGTGTGGTTGCGGTCATTCATTCGAAGATACCGATCATTTTCTTTTACTTTGCTCCTTACATTCCGATGCGCGTAAAATATCAATAAATCTTTTACCACCGAATTTTATCAATACACATAGTCTTTTATACGGTGCAAACAACAGTCATATTTTGTCAGACATCTTTGAAAAGGTCCATATGTTTTTTGACATTAGCAGAAGGTTTTGAGATCAGTATAACATCTATATCGACCAAAATGCGAACATGAACAACTGTGTAGCCAATGTGTAAATATGTATTTATATATCAAATGTTGTAGATTAAGTATTCATTTTATTGTTTTATTGTTTACTCACTTATTTATTTTACATTTTCATATTAATTATTTTTTTTAGGAGAGAGGTCATATAGGCTGTGCCTGTTCCTCAATCCTTTTCAGTATCTGAATAAAATATTGTTTAAAAAAATAATAAATCGCGAATTAATCTTATCAGAAAAGTGGCTTTATATTTGTATTATATATCTATATATTATATACGTTTTAAAATATGATCCACACGACAAATACCTGCCGAACACAAGTAAATACAGTCAGTCAACACACAAAATCTTGATCTAATAGATTATAACCGAGGTCTTAAGCGAGAACGGGGCTGCTGTATGCGGGTTGTCTTGTTTGGCCTTGGATCGGTCAAGAAGTACCTTACAAATTGATGTATACATAAAACAAACGGTGTCCATTGAAGGTCGTGAAACATTTTAATTAACACTGTATACGTTAGTACGTACCCGACCAATTACTATCTTCAACACACGATTCAACACATTGAAACAGGTTAAACAACACACAACACACACCAAGCTACTCGATTATAATACCTTTAAGTGGCAATATAGAACTGACCATGGTGTGTACATACTATTTAAACTCGAACCTTTAAAAAATAACCAGACTTCAAATTGGGTTTAATTAAGCATAATTAACTATCGAATTAGACTTGTCCACCTATGTCTTGCAATGGAACCAGTATAATTCAAATTCACATCCATATTTGTTCCTATACGAGGGTACCCCGAACCAGAAACCGAACCTGACGTCATCGTTGCCATCTTGGAATTATGATGATACATCAAAAATCGAAATCCGTCAATTGATGTACAAGTGTCAAGAAACAAGCGTACCAAATTTCGTACTTGAATTGGCGGATCCATAATATACTTTTTGAACAACGTCGCCCAAAGAACAACAACTATGACGTCACCTATTGAAGCTGTTGCATACTGGTTAACGGCACCAGATAAACAATTTGGCAGTATGCCGTAATATACTAGCAAAACTATGGATTATGAAAAACTGTCGTGGTCACAGGCTTCAAATTATTCAATATGACAGCACAGTGACACTGGTGGACACTATCCGGTGTCACAGCGCCCAAGTCAACGTATGTGACACTATCGTGTGTCACTACAGTGGAACACATCCACTCTGGACTAACTAACCTGCACGCTGTGACTTCTTTTTATCGCAATGGTCAATTAAACTCTTGAACACTACTGTATTGTTCTAAATTCCTGGTTAATATAAAAGGTGATCTACAAGAAACTCCAAATACAGTTAAGATGTTATAAAATACATCGTACCTTAACACAACTTTATAATAAAAGCATAGTTATTCTATCTAAAAACTTGAAATATTGTATTTCTGCCGTCTCTCAATCCGTTCTCACAGGCTGGTAAGAGCTAGAGTTACCTCCTAAGTTCTACATGATTGTCTGTCTCAGCCTCTTCGGTCGAGGCAGGTTATAGTGTTTTTCCCTGGGGATAACCACAAGGTGATCTACTGGCTTGTTGAAGTTTCTCGTGGTATTTAACGTCCGCTTCCATCGATAATGATATTACAGACAAGTTTTGGATCACTAGACATTCTGGCTTCACTAACCGAGTTTAATCTGTAAGATAAGCCCCGGAAAAGAAGTGGAAGCAGCTTAAGTTACTGATTTTCATATATTAAAAAAAAGCTGATATCAATTTAGGAAGTATAGCTAACTTAGTTGATTATCATGCTATAGTTGTCCTTGTATTAGCATTCTTTATTTGAAACAAAAAATTTATATCGATAGAAAATCATAATATTGTATTTCGTTCTAAATGGTGACGTCAAAATCCGTCTGAGAAAAGGGCTCATGATTGGATAAACGATTATTTTTAAGGTCATCTTAATAGACTAGTGTACAATATATTAAAAGATTGATTATTTAACTGTTTATAGACTTCAAACACATGCATGGCCTACAGCTTCAAATTCTTTAGAATAACTCAAGGCATTAGAACTACATGTAGTAAAGGTGATATAATTTATGCCATCTATCAATAAATAACCTGTCAGTATGATGGTACATAAAATAAGAATAATATACCAGGTAGCCAATATACTCCCATAAAACAAAAGTTGTAAAGGAAATATATTTAGTTCTTCATGAAGTGAAAATGAGCCCAACATAAAATTGACATTTGAGTGAAGGAAAGGATACTCGTGGAAATGTCGACTTTTTAAATTTTCTATAAACTTAACATTTTCTCGGAATTCAATAATGTTTAAAAGTCACAACACGCCAGAATTAAAGTTAAATATAGAGTACGTCATAATCTTCATACTATATAAAAAAGAACTGGTTAACAACGTATTTAAATTTAATTGAATTGTTAGGTTCTCGTTCTCTGATTAATGTCTGAATATAAATTTTGATATTTTGAGAATAGGTTGTCTTGTCAGAGAAAGTCTGTCTCGTTAGCTACACGTCGCCCCCCCCCCCCCCCCCGCCAATCGTTGCATTTAGCTGTAAGTAGTGACGGCCATCATGCACTAAGGCACTAAGCAGGACATGTTCGCGTTGACTTTTTAGCTTAAAAGCTCCAATAACTAACAAATTTCCGATACACTTATGTGGTATCTTTTATCCGTTTATTACTTTGTATAGCTTCAAATGACCACTCACGGTCTTTAATGTGATACGGTTTTGCGGTCAGAAACATAAATCCCATTTCTCTATAAAAATAAAAAAAACGAAGTGTTTAATTTAACTTTTGATCTACCGATAACGTCTCAATGCATTGCAATGGAATGCCATGGGCTTTAATGCCTCATAAATCTTTGCTTGGAACATACTAGTATTTAGACTAATATGCGATATTTTATCACTGTGCAAGGTGGTTTTTGTCCAGACATCTTTGTTTCAATCTACTCTTTTTCGAATTCCAACTGCAAAGGGATCTTTTCTGTACGATCCGAATTTATGGACAGGACATTTTCCTTGTGATTCGTGGAAATTGGGTTTGGTACCAAAGAACAGATTGACTGTATTGAAATCCAAACATCAGTATCTCAAAATCCAACAACATTTAATAAAATACAAACTCTTAAAAGCGTGCTTTGCGAAAATTGTAAATATCATTCCAATGCCAATTCTTAAACGACCTGTCACTTTAATAGCGCGGGGTAATACTTTTGTAAATGTATGTCATCTTTGCATTGGAAGTTAAGTCAATTTAAAAGTTTATTTGTTTTTATTTGAAGACCGAGTAATTAAGGGAAGAATGATGCTAATTGCATTAGAACTTGAACACAATCTGCTAGATGTAAATGTTACTTGTTGAACATTACACCGAGTATTTCCTTTCCTTAACCAACAGATAAAGAACAGATTCTTTCTTTGTTCTTTACAGGCGATTAAAATTATTTACGTTTTGAACGAAGTCACGTAATATTATTCCCTATGTAAATTACAGGTTAACATGTATGAAAATGACATCTCTCAAAGCAATAAAGTGACAATAACTTGGTAAAACATATATAAAAACATTCGCTTGAACTTCTTGTTCATAGAAAACATTTGCGTTTCAAGGGCAATTAAAATCATCTATAAATATAAAGGTTTTTAAGTACCTTTTCCGTTTGTCAAGACATTCCCTAAACGAGGGTGTCCTTATCAATTAAGATAATGCTTTTCTGCATATAGGAAAACTTCAATCTCAAGTGTAATTATGCAGTGTGATGAATGGTGTTGAAAAATAAATCAAACGAAACTTACTTTATTATCAGCATGCCACTAAATCAAATAAAGTCTCCGTGCTAAATTTCCCGGTAAATGTCACGGTATCTTCTTTGACAGTAAAAAGTAGAACTGAACAAAAAGTGACTACAGCATATCAAATTATTCTTCTTTCCAGGGTATATTTGCTGAATGTGGATACGCATGCGCAATTGAGCACGTGTCGAGATAAAGTCTGTCGTCTGCTATCGTCGAAATAACAGGTGCGACAGTGCGAAGTATAAAGTGAAGTGTGTCAAGAAAGAAAGCAAATGTAGAGACTATCTTTTCACAAACAGAATTTCTCCTGTTGGTTTCCCGATGAAGAAGCATCTTTGAGGTTTATCCAGCCGAGTGAGTAGGCTACCTATCAATTGGGGCCAAACTCTGGGGTCCCGTATTGGAACAAGTAAAAGATACCTGGCTGTAGAAATTTTAAGACGAATAGGCTAAATATCATTCTCCGCGCAAATAAACAGGAAAGGCTATTTGTAATTACAGTAGGGTTAGGCTCAGCAGGCGCGGATCCAAGAGGGCACACCCGGCGCACGCCCCCCACCCCAAGGTGTAAAAGAAATGTACCGATCTGTTCCTGATAATTCGGCAGACAAAAAACACCGAAAATAGGGTGGGAGTTGAGTTGTGTTTAATATTTGAAGATCAGATGCCAGGAAATTTGCTTATATAGAGCCTTATCTTAAAAACAAATCTGAAGGAGGACCCCAAGACACCCCCCCCCCCTCGCAGCTGCTTCGCACCTGCGGCGCTCATAATTCGGGTTTCGCCCTAAAATAACGCCCCCCCCCCCAACCCTGGATCCGCCCCTGCTCAAGGTTAGAATTGGGTTATGGAAAGGGTTATGGTGATCGTAATAATATAGTAGCGACTCTTGGTTAGAGTACGTAATCCTATATCACAATATTCTTTGTTTGTAAACTCTATGTTTACTTATTTCATTGATTTCATTCGTTTATTAGTTGATTACGATCTAAGTGAAGAATTCTGGTTACGCTAACCTCGTATCCTTTAAACACCTCGATCACGATTTAACATGTAGGTAAAGATGTAGACGTAGGAATCTATCTCTATTTAATGTTAGAGGAAGAGATAAAGACATCCCTAGATTAACACAAGAACATCAATTTTATGTGCACTTAGAGTTGCTGAATCTGTTAAAAAGTCAAACACAACATTCTTCACATTACAGGTAGATTTAATGAAAGTGTTTCTATGCACACGCAGTGTCGGATTAAACTTGCTGGGGGCCCGGGACATACCAACTATGCGGGGGCCCCATTGTTGTTTGTTCAAATTGTTCGTACTGACCGCGGGTCGCACTAGTATGTACTCCGCCCCCTTGAGTGCTTGGGATGTTTTCCTCTAGGAATTGGGGATCACGGTGGCTAAGTGGATAAGGCGCTTGTTCGGCTAGCCTGGAGGTCGGGTGTTCGATCCCTGCATTGGCCGAGAACGTTCATCTCGATTTTCCGACGTGATTTCCGCTTATCAGTGATGCAGAAGAAGGGCCTGACAAGGAAAGCTGCCTAGTCGTTCGGATGGGACGAAAAACCGAGGTCCTGTGTACACATTGGAGTGCACGTAAAAGATCCCTTGGCTGTTGGAATTCGATATAAGAGTAGGCCGTAGCGCCGCAGCCCGGGCAAAATTTCCCTCATAGCACACTGTATGGCGTATGCCCGTCTTCAATTAGCTCAGGTTAAGTGTATAACAGTAGGACGTTAAACCCCATTCCATTCATTCATTCCTCTAGGATTTTTGTTTTTAAAATTATGATTAATTTGAGTGCTTTTGAGACAATTTAGGCAGCGATTTCATTGACATTTAGAGTTCGTTGATAATTTGAGTATTTTAAACAGACCCTTTCTCTTATGTTTTCATTTATTTTATATTAGTGAAAATATTTTAGGTGACATAAAACAATATAAACTCCGTTGTCTGAACTACTATACTATGATTACGTTAATTTCTCGGGACTGGTTAGGTCCCAGCAATCACATCGCGGGATGGGGTCCCCGGAACTGGTTTGGACCTATTGTCTGTAGAACCTCTTAAGTTATGTAATTTAGTTAATTTTAGGGCCAAACCGATCTCTGGGCCCCCGAAAATATGTTGGTACCTACCAGTCCCGGGGCCCCCAATATCCCTTACTGCCCAGGGCCCTAATCCTCGCCCCTCAGCCCAGGTACTAGTTGGCTCCATCCTCAGCCACAGCTAGATATCTATAAAACCCACTGCAGTAAAAAAAATTCTGCTTAGTTAACACTGACTTTTAAAATACCCCTACACCCATCCCAACCCCCTATTCATTTTAGTCTAAACAGTAGGAACCTAAGCTATCATTTATAATTTCAATAATTTCATATATACGTTAAAAATTACTCAATACCGCTTAAACAATAAATTCAATCATGTTTGTATTTTTCGGGAGGGGGCGCAGTGGATCAGTTCACAGTTGGTAAGACGTTGGCTGGTTAACCTGCTGGAGGTCTCCTCGTTTTCGATCCCTGTGTTGTCCGAAAGTTCATTGGAATTTTCCCGTGCCAGTAGCAATGAACAACATAAAATAGCCCGTAATTCGTTATCCGTGAAAAAGTTCCCTCTTACTGACTCCACTGTATGTATACCTGTATGTACGGGTGTATGCCCGTCTTCATTAGCCCTACAGTCAGTGCAAACTAGTGAAACGTTAAACCCACATTTCATTTCAATTCTGTATTTTGGGAGTTTCCTTTCAGTGGTTTATATTTTATATTTTTGATTACTCTCTATCATTTATCACCCAAAGCATCGTCACATCAACAATACTGTGCATTTTAAAAGGGTATTGCTCTGTCAATGCAAATGGTTATCGTCCTTCCAGTAAAGGAACTTTACAATTGAAGTACAAAAGTCCCCGAAAGATACATAAAAGAAATAGGTACAATACTATAACGTATGCTAAAACCACAAGTTTAAGAATATAATCATGGTAAAGGTCGCAACATTTCTTACATGATACAAATTGAAGAAACCATAATAAGCACGCAATACGTTTACTTTCGCTCATGTCACCTGAAACATTTTAAACATAACTAAAATATCTACGACCACGGAAAGTAGTAAAAGTCACACGAAGACAAAATATTCTTTGTACTTCTACTTGTTGTAATAATTTAAAACATGTATTTGTTTTAAAAGAAGAAAAAATATCAGAAACGTCTTCTTAGTTACTTAAGCAAACAATTTGTGTGTTACCATATATTTTCTACGCTAAGAGTAAAACCTTTCTTTGTTTTCTTGTCCTTTAATATTACCGATTTTTTTTTATGGAATGGCAATTTGATTCTCTTTGTCTGCATTTAGTTACAGTTGAATAAAAGTCAATTCAAAAAGTATATAAATGTCACTCACCAATTATACATAAAGTTTGAAATATGTAAATTATAAGAAAATTGGGTGCAGAAATACTGATATTAATTTAAGAAAAACGATTTGCGGGTAGTGCAAATGAAACATATTATAAGCCTGGCCTTCTTTTAAATATTGCAAGGTCTAGCCCCAAGTTCACAAAACATTCTCAGACTTAAGTTGAGAATTTACTCAACTTTAAATCACTCTTTATGAGAAATATTTTGATCCAGAAACACAAAACTTTGCACAGAGCCTATTATTAGTGTATTCAATAGATTAAAACAACAAACGTTTAATAAAGGACTATATTTTGAGTAAATTCTCAACTTAGGTCTGATAATGCCTTGTGAACTCGGGGCCAGGTTAAAGTGGGCTATCAAAGTAACGACAGCATTACAAGGTATTATCACAGTCAATAAAATTTAAATTCATAGATATCATCTACTAAAATACCCCACAGGAGTCAAGATCTATCGATTGCGGAAGATCAGGTACAATAAAACATGACTTAAAGTGTGATTATTATCTGTCTTATTAAACTATGAATAAATAAATATCCACAAATTAATGAGAATTTAATAACATTGAATACTTTACATTTTTTAAGTCAAAAGTTGGATTTCCCGACTGTTTTCGATAAGTTCGTCGGGTGATTTAAAACTGCGTGATTTAATAACTGGATCATTTAACAATCAATAGTTTATATAATTCTTTTTAACCTTTTCAATATTCCAATTCAGTAGAATTTTAACTTAGATAGGATTGTCGCATAGGGTTTGGCGCAAAATTTTGATATATGAAGATTCTACCAAGCACTACTAATTATTTAATGTCGTTTTCAGTAAAAACAAACCCATGCCAATTCACACTCATTCCACACCGCCACACAGACTTATATCTCATATTTTATAGTTATTGTGATTGGTGATACGTATTTACGCATCGTAAAAGTAAGGTCATGTGCTCGACTATAACTGATTTGTGAATATCAGCGATCTGATCACATGGTACAGTAAACAATCTATTTAATATCTTATAGCAACACTTTGTTTGCAATTTTTATTTACTGACATGTTTGGTTTATATTTTAGAATTCATCAAAGAAATATACATTAAATAAATATCAAACACAAATAATATATAGATAACCGAGAAATTAACTTGTAAATCCACCATTGTTCAATGAAAGCTACACGGTCATTTCTTCTAGTTTCGATGTTTTCTTGGTGTTAACAAGTACGATAATAAAATCACAAATCAAATTCGTTAAATTAAATCTATAGACAGCATTGAGCAAACAAAAAGTAAAAAGCTATTTTCATGCAAAGTGATGTTCTACAAGGGTTGGGTCTTGGCCCCATCTTGTCTTCACTTGATGCAGTGACTTAAAGTAGATGATGATGGCAGATTTATCCATGGTATTGGTGTTCCTCGTGGTCTAAAGTTTGGAAATTTAGTTCACATTTAATACAGTGAGTGTCCTACATTATTTTTTCGCTAAAAGCAAAGTCGTCAGTATACTTTTTATAATAAATGAAATGGGGCAGTGTCTTTTTAACCTCTATTAGTCACCCATCCACCGATTTACTTTGAATTTAAAACTTTACATTACAGTTCTTCAAATGGTAGTTTTTTTAACAAAATATGTAACTTTAATAAAATGAAAATAAACTCTGATACATGTATTTCAATAAATATTGGTTTAAATAATATGATTTGCGTCACGCTTTGTAAAAATGCTATAGAATTGAGAGTAAGGGGTTAAGGGTACCAATTTATTTACAGTTGAACCTTGCGGCTGTATGTCACCAGATAATCTATTGTCATTATGCTAATAAATTAATAGCTAGCTGTAAGGCGTTCAATTGACTTACTGCGGTTACTGCTGGGTGAAATATATCGTTCGCGGTAACACTGTTTACTTTATGGGGTTGATTGCGTGTATACAGGAAAGTGGCAGACCATTTTGAATCCGATAAGAATTTTAATCAATTTTTAAAAGTTTAAAAATAAATAAAGCGGTTTAAAGAAACCACAAATAAAACTATTAAAACTTTATATATTTTGAATCTTATATAGGGCATTGCAGATTTGTGAATTAGTATTGGGATCGTAAAAAATAGTCTTGGCAATAATTAAACAAACATCATAAAACTGAAAATTCCTATTGCAGATCTTTTCCCTTTGGCCTGAAATGTTATCTAAATTATTAATTAGACATTTATTAACTTATCCAGGCCATAATAAACCCTCGGTGCCATCGCTATATGATATTTGGCGAATTGGAGTACATTTTTTGGAAATATAATAAAAAGTAAAAATTGATAATAGCATATTCCTGAAGCAATGGCCCGAGACATTCCTCTCTGGCCATTGCTGGATTGGCTTCTGATACTTGAACTTTTGAGGAAATGTGTCTATTCTTCTCGTTCAATCAAATCTACCACTTACATACAGTAACATGACAGACCTTCGTTTAAGAAGTTTGGACACAGATTTAAGGTATTAAAAACGGTGATAGACTGTTCGTTTCCATACAGTAGTGTTTACTTGACGTCAATGCCGATAGTTTCGTTTGTCACGCAATAAGTTTTACTGCAATATCCTGCTATGCGCTGGTTAATTTAACATAAAAAAAGTGCAGTCATGACATAACGTTATGTAAACACAGTTGGCCCATAGACATACTAATAATATTATTAGTATGTCTATGAGTTGGCCTAATTAGACGCCCTGTTTTAAAGGTAATATCTTTGTAACGAAGTCAGTGATTGGTTGTTAATGAGACCACTAGCCAGTCATAATTGGCGACAATAATACCCACTCAGTCCAGCAGTGAGTAGTGGGATTAGTTCTAATCTAACCGAACACTGCATGGAGTGTGGGAAAATAGAGACTTTGTATTTTATCTTACTGACTTGTAAGTAATGCTGATCGAGGCTAGCCTAAAATTAAACATCTAATATCCCGGTTCAGACTGGAGCAATTTGTTTTTAAAATTTCAGCTTAATCTATTTACGTTATTTATTTGTTTAACTAACAAGGTTAACGAAGTCAGTGATTGGTTGTTAATGAGACCACTAGCCAGTCATAATTGGCGACAATAATACCCACTCAGTCCAGCAGTGAGTAGTGGGATTAGTTCTAATCTAACCGAACACTGCATGGAGTGTGGGAAAATAGAGACTTTGTATTTTATCTTACTGACTTGTAAGTAATGCTGATCGAGGCTAGCCTAAAATTAAACATCTAATATCCCGGTTCAGACTGGAGCAATTTGTTTTTAAAATTTCAGCTTAATCTATTTACGTTATTTATTTGTTTAACTAACAAGGTTAAATACGGGGGCTACGGTGGCTGATTAAGGACACGCAAAAAAAAAATAATTATCTCGAGCGCTCGAGATATTGAGTCGAGCGCTCGAGATGCTAAGTCGAGCGCTCGAGATAGTTAAGTCGAGCGCTCTGGATAATTAAGTCGAGCGCTCGAGATACTAAGTCGAGCGCTCGAGATAATACAATCGAACACATCTCAACCGATGTTTAGGCTGTATAATTTTGTGCATTATTCAATAATAAACTTGCAGAATAAAGATCCATTTGTTCGTTTTTACATTTTAACCCATCCAAAGCTCTAGTGACGGAGTCCCCCTCCCCCCGCGACACACACACCCACATCCACACACACTCCATCCCATGCGCATCACTACCCCTCAACATTTCCCGTTATATTTACCCCCTTCGCAATCAATAATTGTATATATCGAGGTTACAGAGTTTTGCTAGGAGAGATTGACATTTCCACTTAGTTAGAAGCTCCAGTCCGATCGAAGGTTATTTATTTCATAATAATATATGTAGGAACTGATCATTGCCTAATTTACCTTAGCGCAAGTGGGGTGATCGTGTCGGGCTTTACTAGTACCCCACTCCCACTCCCACTCCGCACCAGCCCCGCCCCGCCGTTCCCCACACCTTGTTCCACCATCCAGGAAACCTTTATCTTATTAAATTAGGGGTCCTTGCTGTGGCAGGAAAATAAGGTGAAAGAGTAAAACCATACGATTGATAAGGCATCTCATTAACTTGGAAGGGGATAGATATGTATTAGTGCTGATGTAGTTTGGATGGAATGGGGGTATCCCCTTCCAAGTTAAGGTGTATGTAATTAATCTGGGATAGTATTGAGGAGATGTCGCGCTTCAAGCTATATCTGGCCAGCTGCCTCGGGATTGTAGTTCTGGGTGTACCTGTTGTGAGCGTATGTGACTTGATGATACATATTCCTTCTCAATCTTATGGTTTTACCCCATGTCATTAGGTTTTCTCCCCCTGCAAGGACTCTGAATTTAATAAGCATACCCAGCTAGAACAAGGTGTGGAGAGAGGCGGGACGATGGTGGAGGGGTGGGTAGGTATAGAAGCCCGACACGATCGCACAACTTGCGCCAGGGTATATTAGGCAATTTAAGGCTCTATGTGATCGCAAAAAACATCTACCAGAGAACAGGAATAGTATAGTCCATAATCTACCTTTTAATACCAATAACAATGTTGGTTTGTGGAGATGTCTTAAAAACTTCCTTAACTCTGGCACTTCGAATTACTGTAGTGTATCATCAGAAGAGTGGTACATCTATTTTGACTCTTTATTTAACATAGTCACAACCACAGTAGATGAAAGTTTTCAAAATGGGGTTTTTCAGAAAATTAGAAGAATACAGATGAGGTTTCTGATGATATTTTGAACAAGGTCATTTCAAGCGGAGAAATTGAAGAAGCCATTAATAGTCCCAAGAATGGAAAGGCACCCGGACAAGACGGAATTCTAATTGAACACTTACGTCCCGCTTTATATAGCCTACTTCCGTATATAGTAATACTGTTTAACTACATTTTAGAAAAGGGAGACTACCCAGAGTCATGGTGTAAAGCTGTTATCTTCCCGATCCATAAACAGGGTGATAGGACAGATCCTTCCAACTACAGAGGTATCTCATTATTGTCAGTATTAGGAAAAGTCTTCACTAAAATTCTAAATAGCAGACTAACTAAATGGAGCGATACAAACCATCTACTCCAAGAAGAACAATGTGGTTATAGGAAGGGATATAGCACTTCAGATAACATTTTTAATTTATACTCTCTGATTCAGAAATATTTTACACGCAAAAAAGGTAGATGCTATTGTTTATTTGTTGATTTTTCCAAAGCCTACGACAATGTTCGACATGATATTTTGAAGTTTGTTTTATTAAAAAATAATGTAAATGTGAATTTCTTTCAAGTGATTAACTCCATGTACGCTCAGCTAAAATCCTGTGTCAAGTCAGATAATCTGACGCTGTCAGAGTACTTTGGTTGTAGTAACAGAACAAGGCAAGGGTGCATGATAAGCCCATTACTTTTTACATTATTCTTGAAAGAATTACTGGAAATGCTGCAAAAAGATGACTGTACTGGAATTTTTGTTAATAATGATATGCCAAATATTTCAGCCTTAATGTACGCTGATGACATAGCATCAGTCGCAGACACAGTCGGAAGACTACAAAAGCGAACTAACTGTATTTCTAAGTTTTGTAGTTATTATGGTATGAAAGTTAATTTAAATAAAACAAAAGTCTTTGTATTCAGAAGAGGGGGAGGGTGAAAAGGATATGAAAAATGGTATTATGAAGGGGAGACAATCGAGGCTGTATCAGCATATAAATACTTAGGTGTTCTTTTTACCCCTAAATTAGCTTGGTTTAGCACATGCTCTCATCTAGCTCATCAAGGAGCAAAAGCTATGAATATGCTTTATAAATTTACATGCAAGTTCAATTTAACAACGGATAAATCCTTATTTTTGTTTGATAGAATGGTAACACCCATTCTTACTCATGGCTCTGAAGTATGGGGCTACGTTGAGTATCCACATATTGAACAAGTACACCTAAAATTTTGTAAGAGGCTTCTACATGTAAACTCAAACACCCACAGCATAGCAGTTTATGGCGAACTAGGGAGGCACCCTGTTCATGTCACTCATAAGTTTAGAATGATTAAATATTGGGTCAAAATAACCCGGATGTCTGTTGATAGATACCCTAACGCATGCTACAAACTTCTGTACAATTTGCATTGTATTGGCCGCACAACATGGGCGACACACATCGAAATGTTTCTAGTTAAGTTGGGACTACAACACGCCTGGTAGCTTTTCCTGTTTTTTAAGTTTAGTTAAGAGTCGTTTATTCTGTATTAGTGAAGAAACATGGAAAGAAAATTTGGAGGCATCTTAAATACACTACTTGTATAAACATTATAAGACTAGCTTAGTATTTGAAAATTATCTTAGTTGTATTAATACCAGATTCCACAAATCTCTCATTAGTCGATTTAGGTGTGGTAATCACCACCTTGCAGTAGAAACTGGTAGATGGCGGGATATAGCAAGAGAAGATAGAATTTGTCTTTATTGTTTTGAATAAAATAACTTGTGTATATTGGAAGATGAAATCTATTTCATCTGTCAATGCCCATTGTATGAGACTTTTTTTTTTTTAAGAAAAACCGTTATTCCACAAGGATGTATCCTTAATGATTTAAGTGCGTTGTTTATTCAAATTATGTCTGAACCAAACCTTGCCTTAGCGGTATTATATATAAAGCTATGAAAATACGAGAAAACCAAGTTGCAAATGTAAAATGAATATGAATGTATTTATGTACCTTAGCATGGCATTGAATGTTGTTTATATTTTGAGATTGTTATAGAAAATATTTTCCTTTTTATGTTAATTGTCTGTAAATATCACATATTATGAAATAAATAATCTTGAAACAAACCTGTGGAAATTCCAATCTCTCCTAGCAAAACTCCGTAATCACCATATATACAATTATTGATTCGTATAATAAAAATACACGCCCAACTTGGTAAGGGGGGTTAATATAACGGAAAATAGTTAGTGGTGATGATGAGCATGGGGGGGGGGGGGCATATTATCCGCTCTGTCACGGCAGCCTTGGATGGGCAGTAAAAACCAACAATGAATCTTTATTCTGAAAGTTTATCATGGAATAATGCACAACATCATACAGGTTATTAAAACATCAGTTTAGAAGTGTTCGGTTGTATTATCTCGGGAATTCGTGGAAGTGGAGACGGTGAATCCTCAGCTAGAACAAGGTGTGGGGAACGGAAGGCCGGGGGAAGGGGAGTAGAAGCCCGACGATCGCACCACTTGCGCCATGGTAAATGCAGGCCCGACGAAGTAAGGGGAGGGGGGGGATTGCGACCCCTGAACCCTCACCTATAAGGTCCTAGAATGGACTCCCTCCCACAATCAAGAATTGCTTCCGCCGGCCCCGAAATTATGATCAGTCCTACATATCATGAAATAAATAATCTTGCTTCCAGATAAGAGGAGTTATTGATTGCGATATACTTGGAAGGGTGTAAATATAACGTGAAATGTTTCGAGGTGGTGATCAGCATTGAGTGGAGTGTGTGGGGGGGGGGGCTTAATACATCGATTGAGACGTTGTCGATTGTATTATCTCGAGCGCTCAACTTAGTATCTCGAGCACTCGACTTATTTATCTCGAGCGCTCGACTTAACTATCTCATGCGCTCGACTTAACTATCTCGAGCGCTAGACTTAGTATCTCGAGCGCTCGACTTAACTATCTCGAGCGCTAGACTTAACTATCTCGAGCGCTAGACTTAACTATCTCGAGCGCTAGACTTAGTATCTCGAGCGCTCGAGATATTTAATTTTTTTTGCGTGTCCTTAATCAGCCACCGTAAATAAATTTATGGGTGAAAACGTAACTGCAACGTCTGGTCGATCTAATACAACACAAAAGACGAACGCACGTGTCGACTTCATAAGATGGGAATATCATACAGCTAACCATTGTTGTGATAATGTGGTATGTATTTATTAGGTAACTATTTAAATGCAACTGCGCATTACTCGTATTACCCTATTCGTAAACAACACTGGAGAAATATGTGTGGTCGCTGTATGACCGTCAATACATTCAAAGATGTAAAATATGCCACTGTATAACAATTACGTGTGTGATGTCAATGAAAGAGTGGTAGCTTATGTAGAAGGTACGGGAATTAACGATACGCTATACTAACCTATATCAAACAACAATCTTACAATATCTAAAATTTAAAAATGCGAAACAGAATAACACCTTCTTGAAACAGAATAACATTTTCTTGAAACAGATTAATAACATTTTCTTGAAACAGATCAATAACATTTTTTAGAACATATATTTTGATTGTGATTCGTCATCATAGGCGTACGAGCGAGGAGGGGGGGGGGGGCAGGGGGTGGAATTAGGTAACTCTTATCAGAGATACTCAACCACTACAACTATCTGGTAATTGCATAGCTCTGGCACTAAAATGTATGTCAGGGAGTTTTTGTGATAACTGAAGATGTACGGTACACTGCTGTGCGAATTTCATGTGGTACACTTTTGAGCTAATCTAGACTAGTTTGGGGGCATGGCATTTTGGGCGTAGACTACCATACCCAACACCAGAAACTCGACAGACTTACATTTTGATGATACCAAATATACATGCTTTGATACTATAACGGAGAAAATTGGTACACTTTTCAGCTAGGTTACCCTCCTGGGCTCCCGCTCTACGAGACCTCATACCGCGCGACGATTGATTTGGTGTTTGGAATTCGGATCAGCCAGGTAGGCTATATTGGACCAAATCGAAGTTGCTGTATTCACAGGCTGGAAGGGCAAAAAAACGCGTTCGCGGCAGTTAAAATTTCGAAAAATGTTCCCAACGGTCCCATCTACGTGGACTGTAAACGATTAATTAGGCTATATTAGACCACTTTGAAGTTGCTTTGTTCACCGGCTGAAATAGCGGGAAAACGTGTTTGCAGCCATCAAATATTCAAAAAATTTCTTTGGAGGGGAGGCGGGGGGGGGGGGGGGGGGGGGGAATACAAGGTAAGACCGGCGCCGCTGTCTGTAAACCGAATTTTTTTTTCAGGCATTTCGGGTTCTGCCCCCTAACTGTTATCGAGCCCGTGCGTCTATTATGACAAAGTGAAGTTAAGTGATGTTGACGTACATCCCAAACTTAGGCTGCCTATCTACTGCAGTAGGTGGAACGCTGTGTGCAGTATGGTTGACGTATAAACTCTTGATAACTCCTATGAAGTGAAGTTAAGTGATGTTGACGTATAAACTCTTGAAAACTCAAATGAAAACACGATTTTGATAAACTTCTAATTATTCAATTATTATTAATAAGCTACATATGAACACTACATATATATGTATCTTCAAGAGAATGTGTTGTTGGATACCTTGACCCGGCAGTGCCATTCAGAGAAATATGCAGTGTAATTATAAACACCATAATTCAATAATAAACAATATCATATGATTATCATCTCAGCTAATTGTTGAAGGCTTTATAAGCAGGAGTTCACTGAGACTAAACCAGACTTGAAATAGGACTGCCTTCCAATGTATGTCTTACTTTTATGCACTCAATAAAGGTTTCATATACACTATGCCTCCCTTCTATTATTTGTAACATATAGTGTTACACTATGTTCGTGATCCAAGTAACGTTGGCGATTCTGGTTGACTATTAAAAACGTAAACATTCTAATCACACCAAAATAAGAAAATGGACAACATTTTTAAATAATCTTTTAAAGTTCAAACATAAAAATCTAATTCAGTAGCAATGTGCCCATCCGACTACTTATTTCATCCGCAAAAAGACACATTTTTAAATGTGTGTAGAGAAAAATAGCACTACATTATCTTCGTGGTTGAAGGGTGGTCCAAATTTCATCATAGACTTGTATCACTCAAATCTTGCTTAAAAATATGTTTAAACATATCTATTTCTTCTTCTTCGCGAGTTATCGCAGACACCGAGGAGGAAATGTTCCTTGCACCAATACTAGGATCTGATATTATACTTATCGATTCGAATGGTTCCGATAAGAACGACTGTGCTGGTCTCTCTGCAGAACAAGGTCGGACTGTTGATGTACCTGTGTCTACGTTTGTAGCTCCAACATTGTTTCTTGTTGACCATTCACTTGGTGCGGCATCTGAAGTAGTGTCCAGATTACTGCTTCCCTTCCCTCCATTTTTAGTGTTCACAGTCGCCCTTTCAGGACCTTCTCCTGTATTTAAATATGAAACACTGTGGAAATCTTGGTACTGTGTTGAGACATCAACTGATTGTGGTACTATGTTGCGTCTGGTATTAAACGGTGATCGCGATTTTATTGAAGACGTCAAACTTTGTCTTGTATTTACTGAATATGACGTTTGAGGATTCTGGAATTAAAAAAAATAAATAAAATACAAATGCATGTATCGATAAAGGTTATTCATTGTTTAATACTAATATGCATGGAAACAGCATCCCTGGAACATCGGAATCAGTACTTACAATGTACTTGTCCAATAAAATAACTAATTCATCAAGTTGACAAAATGAATAAATACACTTACAAACACGATCATTCTGGACGGAATCGATATTGGCATTCCATCAGGTCCACACATAAGATTGAGTGGTACAGGTAGCGATTCGGTCTGTAGGCTACCTGAATCCTGTGTATGTTTTCTGTGGTCTCCTAAAGATGTGCTCAATGTTTGGTCTGTTTGGTTTTGAAAATGAGTGTCCAAAAATTCTGGAACATTTGGGACAACTTCCCCTGTTGGCAAAAGGTAACCCCCCTTCCGCAAAATATCCAATTGAATCGTCTCGTCCGATAAATCGGGGCTGAGACCATTGCCAGAGTCAATGGTTTCTTGGTAAGAAATTAAGTCCAAAACTGTAACCGCCCGTGTAGTTCTCCTAGCCCACGGAATAAAGAATAAAACCAAAGCTCCACATATCACTGGAATACCTGCTATATGAAAAGCCATGTCATAATTCCCATAAAGATCGTACAATGCTCCTGAAACAAAAGTAGTAAAAATATATACAAAAACGAAAAACATTAAAGACACGTGCACAAAAGAATAGAGAAATTCTCTCTTTCTGTAGGGGGCTTTAGCAATGGAAGGAAACTGGTTGTCAAGTAGAAAACCCATGAGGTTGACAGGCGACCATACTCCTTGTCGCGTAAAATCTTTAGGTCGAAACATCGCCGCTTGGTTAAATGACAGACCTTATGATCTGAAGCCCACGTGTTAGATCACACTAACACCCAACGTCCTGTCTCCAAGGAAACACACAATTAATGATTAAATAAAAGGATTTCTAATAAGTAAAAGGCACAATACCATAATGATAGTTTAAAGATCTTCACCTTACTTCCTTCCGCGCGGGGAGGGGGCGGAATGGTAAAGCACGTGTATCATCAAGCCTGTCATTGAGTTGAGTCAACTGGCGTGGTTTCGAATCCCCGATTGTAGGGGACAAGGAGTGGCCTGTCCAACCGCGTGGATTTTCTCCGGTCTGGAAAAGTCCCCTACGCGCAAGCGAATTGTTGATATAATATTAAACGATGCGTTAGTCCCGAAATGACCTAGTTTGTGACGAGTGAACGTTACATCCCATTATCTCTCTCTATCTCTCTCCTTCGGCGCGGGATAAATCATACGATAAAAAAAAAAAAAATAGTTTCTAATTTCAGAGGTAATCGTTCACAAACGATATACTGGATCATTGCGGTATTTTTAATGTCATTTTTTTTTTTTTTTTTAAATTCAGAAATGAAATTGGAAACAATTTAGCCCCCCCCCCCCAAAATAAAAATTTAGTTTCTAATTTCAAAGGTAATCATTATTGGATACTTTCAATTTAACCTTTAGGGCTTTAGTCAAACGATATAATATTGGATTATTGCGGTGTTTTTAATGTTAAAAAGATGAAAATTAAATTTTGTCAATAGAATTTATTAAAATTATTGTCTACCAGTACACTTGAGTGAACATAAAAATGCATTTGCGCAAATCTAAAACATATAATCGGTCAAACGCTGTACTGTGGCTCTATCTGCAACGTGAGAATGGGTAACAAAATGACGCCCACGACGTCAGTTGGCCAGACTCTCTATATATAAGGCTCTGGGAAAGTCTACATGTAGCTCGTAGCCTCACGTGACATGTGGTTTAAAATTGTACTTTTCTGCACAAATTGAACTATATGGCCAAACGCCGTGATGGCGGTAATGTGGACTACCCTGGATAATATCAAACTTCAGTTAAGTCACATATCAACTATTTTTCGACAGTAGAACATAAAATAAGTTATTTCTCAACAATAGCTTTATGTGTATTAAAAGACCTAAAAATTGACTTAAGCAAAATATATCAACATATCCACATTATATTATTATATTCAAATGCAACTTTTAATTGTTCGGTACTAATATGGCATCTAATAGGTGTTTTTTTATGAATTTCAGCATATTTTTCCAGAGTTAACTACGTTTACCACCATTATGCTGAACAAGCAAAATTTCTATAATTGAGTTTTAACTTGCCCCAGGTTTAGATGAAGCGATCGTAACGTATCTTTTACCCACTGTTTATCACCATTATAACCCACACACCTCTCAGTGTCGACCTCCGAATACAAACGCCGTAAAGGTATAATGTCGAACGAATCGCATGATCTGCAGTCCAGTACAAATCCTTTCCGTAATAGATGCGCAACATGGAGGCAGTGGATATAATGATCACATAGACAGGTTTCGATCAGAAACTATAAAGACGGATAATTATGTCAATGCTTATAAATAACACATAACCTACCTGCGACAGGGGGGCCGATGGTAAATGTAACAGAACTCACACAAACTAACATTCCCCATGCTAAAATGGCATTTTTTACTCCAACTAGAGAACACGTGAGTATAGGTAGCAAAACCACATAACAACCATCTGAGAGTCCCAGGATTACAACAAATATCATTACGCCACCAAAAGATCGTATGAGTGGTAAAATCATGTATAGGGTTCCAGTTAATATCATACATAACTGATTTAGATGAAGACAGTTCAAATAACCAGTTTGTACAATTTTACCAGAAACCAGTCTTCCTATGGTCGTAGAAGCACCTAAGGTCATAATAAAGTAAGAGGCTTGAACTGCCGGAATACCAACATCGATACCATATGCTACCTGAAAAAAAATATTTGGTAATATTACAAGTTGATACAGGTATGTTTATAGTTTGTTTTAATGAACCGAAGAATGTGTAAACCCCTAAAGACTTGTTTCGTATTTTAACTATAATTTACGAACATGCGTGCGGGTCATGAGAAACAAACAATTAGTTAACCACGGCCTAATCTAAAGCTGCTTTATGAACAACATTCTAATTAAAATTAGAGCACACTCTCATTTTTATGCGATTAACAATACAAGGTCTAACTACATCTTTAAGAAGTTTGTATTCAAATGACCTGTCAGACCTAATATCTAGAGAGCCACGGTGGATAAGCGAGTAAAATGCTGGCTCGCTAGCCTGGAGGTTGAGGGTTCGCACCCGGTGTTGGCCGAAAAAGTTCATGGCGATTTTCCGGCGTAACTTCATCTTGTCAGCGGTGCAGGTGGGAGGACTGACAAGGACAGCTGTCTAGTCTTTCGGATAGGTCGAAAAAGCGAGGCTGGCAGATGGAATTCGATTTAAGAGTAGGCCGTAGCGCCGCTGTACGGGCAAAATGTCCCTCATAATACAGACTGCATGACATATGCCCGTCTTCATTATCCCAGTCGGCGAAGAACTAAGTGATATCAGGGTAATATTTCCCGGGCAGCAAAATAATTACAACTGTCAAAGGTTCTTTTACGTGCACACCAACGTGTTCACGGGGCCCCAGTTTTAATAGAGGGTGAAGCTTGGTAGTCATGATGGACGAAACAACAAAAATTCAATCCGGAACGAAAAAGAGTTGTGCTGATTATACTTATTAATATCCGTTATCATTGTTTCGGGAATATGTTCTCCGTTAATGCGTTATACTACAACGACTAACGAATAAAATAATCTTAAAGGGACAATAACACTCTTGCTGGCTTGACAGGTCCAGAAAAAAATTAGCCTTATTCTAACTACAAGATGTTTAAGTGTCCTACCTGTTGTGTAAATTATCCATTACAACCTATCTTACTTGTCCAGAGGGTTCGAAAATATGTTTAAATCCAAGTTGCATTGGAAAGTGTTTACGTAAAGATTTTCAAACCATGTTACGGCATGTAGTTGAATTTTTCCAATTATTAAAATTAGGTGTGTTAAGATGAAATTTGTATCATTTATTAATTTAAATATTGTAGAATAGTACAAATTGTTGACCAGAATAAAGATTGGGACATATTATTCAGTTACAACAAGAGACGAAGAGTGGTATTGAGGCTTTAAGATTTGCACATTTAAAATACTGTTCTTTAATCCCAGAAAGTGCTTTTCTTACCAAATGAACAAAAGGGATGTAATAACCAAACATTGCGAAGGATGTTGCTAAGGACCATAACACAAAAGATCTATTCCTCCATAAACTGCGAACACTGTCTTTTTTCTGTTCTTTGTTTTGTTGTGGTTGTTGGGTGTCGTTTTCTTTCTGGGGCACATCGTTGTCTGTGGGCATCGGTCGAATGAAAACGTTAAGAATGGCAACTACAATAAAAATTGCCATTATAACCCTAAAAGACATTCTCCAGCCAATGTGGTCGATCATCAACTGGGCACTCGGTGCCAGTATTAAAGTACCCATGCTACTTCCGGCGCAAATAAGTCCTGTCGCCCACCCGAGATGCTTATCAAAATATTCATTAGATAAAACCATTGCACAATTGATAACAAGGCTTGATCCTATTCCATATAAAAGTGAAAAGCTGACATACAACACGTTCATCGTTTCAACGTACGAGGATATTAAAAGCGAACTTGCGCACACCAAGCATCCAGTAAACATGGCTGCCCTGTTGCTGAATCGAACGACAAAGAAACCAGTGACTGGACCAAATAGCTTCATTATACCATACGTTAACGATCCTAACCATGCTGAAATAAAAAAGAACAGCACAGGTCTAGTTCTATATAACATTTGATTTCCCCGACATTAGGTTTTAAATCTGATAGTCTTTGTAATATAATTGCTATGAAGTAGATCTACACTGGTACCAGTATGGGAATATTATTTATTTTTACAAGGCTTCTTTCTAGGAGTATGAATGACTATGACTAAAACCCAAACTGTTTTTCAGAAAATGAAATAGGGTTTATCGTTATACTTTCCTGCAACTTTTTTTTCTTCAGAACCAGAGATAGGCTACATAAAATGTAGAAATTTGGGGGCCCTACACCAAATTACAAATAAAAACGTAATAACTGAATGAGAGCGGGTATTTTACAGCATATTATATTTATACACAAGTGTACATAAAGTCGTGCAATAGCACGTAGCCTAAGGTGAGCTGAAATTATAATAATCATTCAGGTTAGAATATATTTCCTAAAGGTATTGGGGGTAGGCTACTGGAAGAAGTTTTTAACTGTTCTTTGTAATGAAAAGAAAATTAAAATTGGCAGACGGTGTCCGTGTTTTATTTTGATTTCAAGAAAGAAAAATTAACACACCTGCTTGCGATTGGGAAGAATTAAAATCTTTAACAAATTCTACAAAATATATTCCGAAAATTTGTAGTAGTCCACAAATAAACACTTGATCTATGGCAGCACACATACAAGCTATCCATGCGTATTTGCTGTCTTTGATGTCCTCTCTGGTCAGTTTCGGCTTTCTCTGTTCTTCGGATGCCAGGAAATCATTTTTCACTAATATTTTCTGTAAGGAAGCCATGGTTATTAAATCATCTCCTTCAACGTGTGAACAGATCTGTTTCGCTTTATGTTGTCATGCTATTATGACGTAACAATGCAAGCTACCATGACGTAGGGTCATTATTGTCTAAAAAAACTAACAAATATTATAATTATTATTGTAAGCTAGTGACAATGATACGCAGACAAAGGGAGAAAACTACATGTATGTCAAATTAGAAATCTCTATTAGTTAAACAGCAGTTGGTGTATCCGACCTGTAGCTGCAGTTGGCAAATTTATGTAATTTAATTATATTGAAACTAGCCTAAAATCATTTTGTCGGGTCAAGATAGGGTCCAGCCAACGCATAAATTGTTGTGGTAAATCAATGTTCCCTAGATAGGCTAGATATATATTAATTACAATCGATACTCATTCAACCCATACATCGGTTTGTCATTACGATTTTTACGGCAGGTTCTATTCTATAGGTTTGTCACTCACTCTAAC
Organism: Patella pellucida; assembly: GCA_917208275.1. Classification (NCBI taxonomy): domain Eukaryota; kingdom Metazoa; phylum Mollusca; class Gastropoda; family Patellidae; genus Patella; species Patella pellucida. The sequence continues at coordinate 38,166,065 of OU795036.1, forward strand.
CCATATTGATATGCCCTACATCCACGGATTATATCTTGTCATTGATACCCCCCCCCCCTCCCCAAGTGCATCAGAAGATGTTTTATTTTCGTGCCCGTGTCTTTTGAAGCAAAAATAACACATTTCCGAGCGGTCACCACTGATATTTGGGGAAACATATTGTTTCTCATTTCGTGATTAAAAATGAAAAACTAACATATTTCCGAGCAGTAGGCCTAATGGGGGATTATTATCATTTTTGGTCAATATTCAGCAAGACTTTTACGGTGCTTCTTGGAGAAGACTACCAAAGTATCATAACGATGATTAACACATATTTACCACACCCTTCTCTTACTTTGACCCATCGCCTCTCCATACATTATTATATAATGTTTGTTTTGGGGGGTTCTGGGTGGATTTTTTTTTTTTTGGGGGGGGGGGGGGTATTTAGGCATTACCGGGTAACGTGAAAGAAATATAATAAGCGCAAATAAGACGTCATCGACAGAGTGGGTGGTTGACGCCGTTTGTATTATTATTAAATTAATTAGTGGTTCGAGTCTAGTCCATAATTTGATTCAATTGGCCATTGGACCTTTCAGATAAAAACAAGTTTTAAAACTTGAACCGACATTCTCGAGCTAAATTGGACAATAACTCAATAACTACGGTAGTCATTTGTCTGGGTAATCGAGAAAAAAAATTCTATTATCTCCCTTGCATAATTTTCTACCAACGAAGTCACTATTTACAGTCAGCGATTTCTCTCATGTTTTTTTTTTCTTGTCTTTTCATCAAAAAAGAACTCTATTCTATAAATTGAAATAATTTGAACAAAAGAAAAAGTAAATTTTAACTAGACACGATTTATTTAGTCATTTATAGTTGATTTAATTTATTTTTTGTGTAATATTTCAATCAAGTAGTTTATTTCCCGCGCAGACGAACTAACTACTGCTAGACCCATTTTTAGATTAGTTAGAGTTCACCATATTCGTTAGGGTTTGGTTAGGCTAATAATGCACTATTTGTATATCTCGTTACACAATGTCCGGCGCTAAAATATCCACATTGCTTCAGTATCGCTTTGTTAAGCGAACATCTGATCAGAATACAGATCCGCAGCTAGAAGAGGAAGGGGAGGAGGGTAAAGAAATACATATCAATGGTAACAGTTTAGTCAGTGAAAATAATACTAATGGTAATTCGTGTTACAATGAACAAGGTAATTCTTGTTGACTTATTGGATTCAAATGGTGATAAGATTTAGAGGGATCTAGCTAAAGTGCTTTAAATTGGGTAGACAATATATACTATAACTTGAAGATCACGGTGGCTAAGTGGATAAGGCGCTGGTTCGCTAGCCTGGAGGTCGAGTGTTCGATCCCTGCATTGGCCGAGAAAGTTCATCTCGATTTTCCGCCGTGATTTCCCCTTGTCAGTGATGCAGAAGGAGGGCCTGACAAGGACAACTGCCTAGTCATTCGAATGGGACGGAAAACCGAGGTCCAGTGTACACAATGGAGTGCACCTAAAAGATCCCTTGGCAGTTTGAATTCGATATAAGAGTAGGCTGTAGCGCCGCTGCCCGGGAAAAATTTCCCTCATAGCACACTGTATGGCGTCTGCCCGTCTTCAATTAGCTCAGGTTGAGTGCATAACAGTAGGACGTTAAACCCCATTTCATTCATTCATTATACTATATAACTTGATTTGTCTCACAATCATTGCCTGTCTTGTTTTTTAGTAAATTAGTGATCATATTATTACTCCTAGTTTTGTGTCACTGAATTTTCTTGGCAGAATAAATACACTATTATATATGACTTGCCGATGGATGAATATATGTCATGATAAACAAATTGTATTGTAATTCAGGTGACAGTCAGTTTTCCAGATTTTAAGACCGCTTTTTTTGTTATCTGCCGCTTCTGTAACAATCAAATTGCACATTAGCCAGGTATACAAATACTCTTAGAGTTCTGCTTATATATTGATCCTTATATTATTATTGTTATATAGATTTGTCTTAACAATTCCAATCCTGAACATTATTGCCTATTAATTCAGTGTTTCTGTATTTGTTTCAGTAAACAGTGAAAATAGTACTACAGTCATTCCGGATACACCACAATCAACCACATCATCTTTGCCTTTATCTCCAGTTTTCAACACAACAAAAGTTAAAATTATAAAAAAAAGTACCAGCATATCCAGTGATTCACAATCACAAGACAGCATGGCTGAAAGTCCATCCTCACAAAAATCCTGGCTTTCAAAGGAAAGGGGAATTCAAAATGGTCATGTTAAGAGTCAAAAAACTAAACCCAAAAAGTATGTATATATTATCAGATAAATTCAGATATGTGTTGAAGCTGGGCGATATCTCTGGAATTGGAAACCTATCCTGCTATATTTTGAAAATATCACGATATAATCACAATATATCAATATTTGATAAAATGGCAATAATTTCAGTTTATCATTGTCCAAATGTAAAATACCATTCATTAAAAGTCGAAAATACCCCAGAGTATTCACCTTTTATTCAAAGTTTTTAGCCTAAATACATGAACGTACCAAATTTACAAATAAAATTTAATAAGCTGGTTCAAAAACAGATCTATCTATAGCCAGAAGACTTGCTAAAATATTGGTCTATGTTGTTTATTACAATTTTAATTTACAGTATAATAATTATGATATTGATAATTTATTCAAATGGATGCCTTTTCTTTACCTTATCGGGGTTTTTTTCCATTCAAGCGGATACCATTTTAAAAATGCATTATGTAAATGCAAAAAATACTAAATAATGCTATAAAACATAAGTAATTTAATTTAGTCAAAAATTATTTTTTCGGATCACAGACCGCCATGACATGTCTGACGCTGATAACTCTCAATATAATTACCATTATTTATATTTCTGCTTTATTAAAATTTAATACAATCTTAAAATCAATGATTCCTTTGGAGAGTCAAAGCTTATCTGTATAAACAATTTGTCGAGAAATTGAACAGAAACCTAGATAATTTATTGGTCGGGTGGAAAAGTGAGCGAGAAATCAACAACAAAATACCGGTACCGTAAATAACATAAAAAGGAAGACATTTTTTCAATAATTATGTTAAATATCATCCACGAAAATCAAAACAGAGATATATCACGGCATGTTCGTTCTTTGCGATATTTTTCTGAAAACAGTATCTTTGACAGTTTTTTATTTCTGTGACAGTTTTATGCTGAAATATCGCCCAGATCTAATATGTGTTGCTCCTTTGTTTGGATTTTCATAGTTATAATAAGTTGTATCACTAAAAAAAAATTAAAACATTGAAAACGATGAATAAATTAGGAAATTTTACTTACTAATTACAATTAAAAGTTTGACAATGATAATATATTGATTGTGTATGTTTATGAAATTATTCATTCTGTTTTTAGACAAAGAAGAATTATTAGACCGATGTCTTCATCAGAGAGTGAGAGTGAAGATGAAAAACCAACACTGATAAAATGTGATGACTCCAGTTCAGCAACAGATACTCAACAATCAAGTGTACAATTTGAAGAGAGTTTAGCTAATTTAAAACAAATGTTTCCCACAATGGCTGAAGACAGATTAATCACAGTGTTAAAAAATAATCCTGATAATTTTGATAGTGCTGTTGATGAATTGATATATCCTCCTTTACCCGGTAACATGTTTTCTACCTCAAACTATATAATATACATATCACAATTTTTAAAAATTAATCTCTTATAATAATATACTAGTTATATTACTGAATGCCGGTAGTAATAGTATTGATGCATAGAACACAGATATCATTAGCTTGTAGTATTTGATTTTAAATAGGTTATAAATGGGAATTAATTAACAGGATCCATTAGGAATTGATTAACAGGATCCATAACGAGTTGATTTTGATACTAATTATGTCATTTTAAAATTATATTTTTAAGGCTTCACTAACAGTTATGATACACATTATTCCATACAATAAGTTTTTTCTTTTTTTTTGTATGATTTTAGGTACTTACACAAAACGTAAAGGTTCTGATATAGAAAATCAAGAACCTGCAAATAAACGAATACGGCAAGACAGTCCTACCTCAACTGACAACAATGGTACGACAATTAGTACAAAAGAAAAAAATTTACAGTTTTTATATGAAGCATTCCCAAATCATACAGAAGAGGTAGGTTATTGGTTAAATGAAAATATGAAATTATGCATTAGTTAGTGTATTGGTACAGCGCCATGGACCACACACAACACAAAAAAGATAGAAACTAGAACAAAAATGTTAATAAATTTTAAAAAAAACACCCTGTATTTGGGTTATATTGTATAATTAAAACTATGAATACTAAAATTATTATTTATGATATGTTACAGCTAGATTAATAACCAACACCTGAATATGTTTCCAATTTCTTTCAGATGATCAAAGCTACCTTTCAAGAAAATAAATATGCTGTAGATGCAACAATGGCAACTTTAGAAAAAAGAGTCTCCTTAAAAACAAATTCAGCCAAAATGAAGAAAACAGTAAAGAAAGTCAAAAGTAAGTGATAAAGTCAATATGTTTTTTTCTCCCCATACAGTGCTTCACTGAGTTTCAGGGGGGTTGGGATGGCCTAGTTGTCTAGAGTGTCGCGCTTCGACCTTGAGCTCGCCGGCCACCTCTAGCTTGCGGCTGTGGTTTCAAGCCCTGGTGTAAGCTTATGTGGCATTGAGATAGGGGCGGCTTCTCAACCTCGTGGGTTTCCTCCGGGCACTCCGGTTTCCTCCCACTGCTAAAGACCTGTAACTTTAGTCCTATCGACTGTCATACTATATAATGAGATAGTTAAGATGATTATTTTATATATTTCAGTGAAAGATGTAGATTTATCAGATGAAGATGCTGATTATAGTGGTGCTGATTATGATAGTGATGATAGTTACGTAAGTATATACATATATATTGCTTGAAATACATATGAATAAATGAATAACATACAGTATTATTATGAATAATACAGTATTATTATGAATAATACAGTATTATTATGAATAATACTTATACAGTATTATTATGAATAACCAACAAGTATTTGTCTATGATTACTTATCTTTAATTAATTTTTATAAATTAGGATTCTGATAATGCTGCTGTTCATGCTGATAAAATTCTCAAGTTTTTCCAAGAATCCAAACTTGAAGAGTTGACATCAATACAAGGTTGTTCTAGGAAGAAAGCTGAAAGTATAGTAGAACTACGTCCATTTACATCATTTGATGACCTAGTAAGTTTGTTGTTTTAAGTCAGTTCGTACCCATCATTTGACGATAGCGAATCATCTCGCGGAACCACCATACCTGGCAACCGCATAAGCGAACAAACGCGCCAGACCAATCAACAGATTTCTATTGTTTCTATATTGATTAATAGAAATAAAACAGGCAAGGAATAGGGTCGCCTGTCCATCCTCTTGGGGTTTCTCCGGGTACTCTGGTTTCCTCCCTCTGCTAAAAACCCCTACGCACAAGCAAATTATTGAAATAAAAATTAAACCATTTGTCCCCCGAAATGACCTAGTTTCTGTTGAGTCAACGTTAAACCCCATTTTTCTCTCTCTTTATAATGCTAACTGCAGAAAGACCGCACTACAATTAAACCTGCAGACAAGACACACTTATAAGCGTCCACTGCTATGTACAGTTCTCAGTTCTCGGTCTGTAATTATACATAACTATTTGTGTATTTTTTCAAGGTTGAAAAGGTTACCGCCGCTAAGTCTTTATCTTATGGATTGATACCAGGATGTTTAGAGGTTATACATCTACAAAGTATTGTTACTAACTTGATGCAGAAATGTGAACGTATTGGTCAAGAAATGGAGAATGTGGTATCTATGTTAACTAACAGTGAAACAATTGAAGACAGTCAAGATAATATCACTAATCAACCTAAATTATTAGTTGATACGTAAGTCAAAATCTTGGTTCTCACATATTGGTGGTCATGTTTGTGGCAAGGATGCACGTTTTGTATTTTGTCAGTGCATGTCAATATCAGGGTGGTAATTTGGTAATGAGATAAAAAAAACATAGATCTATAAATTCTCCAACACAAAATTTCATGAATAACCTAGATAATTATATTTATAAAAATGCAGGTTGATAATTAAATATATAAAACCAAATTCCATTATGTTTTGATAGATAATATTGATTGATTAAGTACTGAAGAAACAAAACTGTTTGAAGAACTTTTACAATAGTGCTGTAATTAAGAAAACTTTTTTTATATTTCAGTAAACAATTAAAAGGATATCAAATGATTGGTTTAAACTGGTTAAGAGTCATGCATGCTCAGCAGTTAAATGGTATTTTAGCTGATGAAATGGTAAATAGATTTTAACAGAGAAAATTAAAATCATATATTATTGAGTTCATTTTTATACGCCCACATTGAAATGTGGTCGTATATTGTCGTCGCCCCCGTCCGTCCGTCCGTCGGTCGGTCCGGCGTCCACAATTGCTTAAGGTCACAGTGTTTAAGGTCATGAGACGAAGAAGCCTATTGATTGTCAGCGATTTCCGATAATAACTGTCAGAGTTATGGCCCTTGATCACTTCAAAAAATCTTGTGGACGCTCTAGAGGCTAAAGTTAATAACCGATTGACTTTAAATTTATACACAGTGTTTAAGGTCATAAAATGAAGAAGCCTATTGATTTTCAGCGATTGCTGATAATTACTGTCAGAGTTATGGCCCTTTATCACTTAAAAAAATCTTGTGGACGTTCTAGAGGCTAAAGTTAATATCCGATTGACTTTAAATTTATACAAATTGTTGAAGGTCATGAGACGAACAAGTATATTGAGTTTCAATGAATTTAGATAACTTGAACAGCATGGAGGAGAACTTTATCAAAGCCTGATAATTACATAATGAGTTGTTTCTTTTAATCAGATTTTAGTGTATTATAAATGTTTCATTATCGAAAAAAAATAAATATGCGACAACTCTTGTTGACTGCCCGGACGATTTAGCTGCTGTGGGCGTATGTTTCGTTGCCTGGCAACCTATGTTTCTTTTATTTTGTGTTAGTATTTTATATTTTAACTGACTCCATTTTACTTAATGTCTAAAATATTTTATTATTGATTCCTCTAATGTGTCACATAGTAAGCAGCCAATCAGAACAGAAATATTTAGATCACGCCAAGTCTCTGACGCTCATTGATTTATCTATAAACTTACATATAATGCATTGTCGTGCATAACATGTAATGTTCGAAAGGCAACCATTTTGAATGTGTGTTAGAAAATAGTATAGAAAATCCGAATAGTGATAAATTAAACTTACTCTAACTTATTAAGGTATCATATGTAAAGACCAGGAGTGGTTACTCTGTAATAAGTATCTATAATATATATTGATTTATTACAGGGTTTAGGTAAAACGATACAAACTATAGCTTTCCTTGCACATCTAATAGAAGTTGGTGAAACTGGTCCACATGTAATTATAGTACCATCATCTACTATAGGTAGGTAATAATCAACATTGGGTCTAATATGAACCTTTCTCTTTTATTGTAATTAAATTTGTTGCTATTATGGCTTAGTGTTTATGAGATTTTAAACTTTACCTTTTTCATTATGTTTAAACCTAGCTATTAACACAGGTACGAGTTCAGAAGCCAAGCATGATGTAATTGCCGCCATCTTTGAATTGTGGCATGTCAAAGATCGAAGTCTGTCCATCGGTGTGCAATTACCCAATGAACAAGCATGGCGATTTTCATGTTGATTGTACTTGAATTGTCGGTTCCTTAGTCTTTTTACGAAGGACTTTGCTCCAAGAAGAACAACAAGAACATTTGTAGCACTTCGGGCCCAGTTCCCGTTCCAAAATTTGGTTTAATTTGAGATATGATCGAAACATTGGAGAGCATCACAGGAGAAATTTGACTTACCGGTATTAATTATTATTTGTTTTAGAAAATTGGTTGCGTGAAATGCAGGATTGGTGTCCTAGTCTTAATATAGTTATATATTATGGATCTCAGGAAGAGAGACGTGTTGTAAGACAACAAGTTTTATATGGTAACAGTGTAGAATATAATGTTGTTCTAACAACGTAAGTATACATTGTGATAAAAAGTTGTTCTAACATCAATCCTATAATAATTCCTATTTAATTGTAGTTTAATGTGTTCACAGTGTGTGTATAAGGTCTCAACAAATTCTGTTTGCCATTAAATTACTATAGACCATAACCCGAGGCAGTAATTTAATGCCAAATTGAATTTCTTCATTTAGTTTGGTCTTCTGAGCTGGCATGACCTTACATTCCATGGCATAGATACTGTTAGTGTCACACACTGCTATACAGAATTATTGTTGAAAGTTGATTGTGAACATTATGCAAAGTTAGGGGGGTTGGATGGCTGAATGGTTAGTGTGCTCACTGTATCATAAAGCCTGTCATTGAGTCAACTGGTTTGGATTTGAATCCTCGGTTGTATGTTGCAAGGAGTAGGGTAGCCTGTCCAACCTCGTGGGTTTTCTCCGGGTCCTCCAGTTTTCTCCCACTGCTAAAGACTCCTACGTACAAGCAAATTATATTTAATTACCTACTGCAGACATGGAGATTATTCTCAAATTCTTTCAATTAGTTATTAACCTACCATTACAATAGAATAAGACTGCATTTTCTTTAGTGTTACAATTGATATAAGCATACAAAACGCAAATTGCAGTTATTTACAAAAGTGACGAATATTAAACTAATTGTAACTTATACAGTAGTTTGTCTTATACTTACAGGTATAATATGGCTACCGGTAGTGTTGAAGATAGATCATTATTCAAAAAGTTAGAATTTCAATATGCCGTTTTTGATGAAGGTCACATGTTGAAAAACATGTCATCTCTTCGATTCCAGAATCTAATGAAAATCAGGGTAAGTAGTAACAATATTAAGTTTATATATCAAGTTAGCTAATCTAGACAAACTGAAGTTCAAGACAACTGCATCAATGATGACAACATCACCATTTTCGCTTGATCTTATACGGGGGATGTTTTTTTTAACTGACAATTAATTGGTCTTGATCTTAAATCTAAGGAAGAATCACATTTTACATTCAAAGCAATTCTGCATTTGGTTTAGATTACATTCTCCATAAAAACAAATTACCAGTATATTGAGTTGATGTGATTGGTTATGTCCTGGAATTAGGATTGTTTTTTACAATGGCATGCAGAATCTTTGCAGTTTCTGTATCGTAGTGCAATGTAATGAGTGAACTGCCATTTAATGCAATGTTTAAACCACACTCTATGTATCTAGTACCTTGAAGTTGTTATAACACTTGCCACATCTGGTGGATATTGGCCTTGGTAATTGTAACATGTGTATTTATAAGTTTAAAATTATCTTGTCATCCAATTATCATCATGAGTAAAAGTTTTTGGTATGAATTGTTGGATGTGTTTTTTTGTTTTGCATTTCTAAATTTTGTCTTGTTTATAATATATTACAGGCTGATAGAAGATTATTACTGACTGGTACACCATTACAGAATAACCTAGTTGAACTCATGTCATTATTATGTTTTGTCATGCCAGATATATTTAGTGGTAAAACAGAACCATTAAAGAAAATGTTTACTATGATGACTGTAAGATAATATTTTAATCTCTTATACATTTTAGAAGGTTGTTTGGCTGAATACTTTACATCATAAGACCTACCATTGAGTCAAGTGGTGTGGTTTCCATCCCACACTTGTACGTGACAAGGAGGAGCGTTGTCTGTCTAACCTTGTGTTTCCCTCCCACTGTTAAAGAACTCGACGTACTTACTATCAATTTATTGAAATCAAATTGAAGCACATGTTTGTCCCAAAATGATAGTTTGTGTCATGTGGATGTTAAACCCTATTTTTCTATCTCTCTCTTAATTTCCATTAAGAGATAATTATTTGTATATTTGCTGTTTATTAAATTATTATTATTATGATGCATTTTTGTTTTCTCTTAGAAATCTAATGATGATAGTGGGAGGTTTGAGAAAGAGAAAATAGCCCAAGCTAAGAGAATAATGAAACCCTTTCTTTTAAGACGATTGAAAAAGGATGTGAGTGGCTTTACTGCTTATTAAAGGAACAATAACACTCTTGCTGGCTTGATAGGTCCAGAAAAAAAAATTGACTTATTTTACTTGTCCAAAGGGTTCGAAAAATATTTTAAAATCTAAGTTACATTTGAAAAGGTTTACGTAAAGCTTTTCAAACCATGTAGTTGAATTTTTCCAATTTTTTAAATTTGGTGTGTTAAGATGAAATTTGTATCATTGATTAATTGGAATATTGTAAAATAGTACAATTTGTTGACCAGAATAATGATTGGGACATATTGTTCAGTTACAACAAGAGTGTTATTGGGCCTTTAACATGTAATGTTTAAATGTATTAAAGATTTGATTTATTAGTTCAATAATTGTTATATGCCAACATTTTCATGTGGATCAATATTTCTCCATGGAAACTTTTCATTCTGAAGCATTTCTCATAAATGAAAATTCTTTAATGAAAAAAATATTTTCTTAAATATGTATGTATTAATTCCTTCCGTCCAGGTATTAAGCCAGATGCCTAAGAAATGTGAAAGAACAGAGAACTGTGTCATGATACCAGATCAACAGGAATTGTATGATTCATTAATTCAAAAGTTTAATCAAGAAATAGAAGATAGAACTGATGCAGTGTTACTAAATGGAGGTGCCTCTATGTTCATGCAGTTACGTAAAGCTGCCAATCATCCACTGCTGATTAGAAAACATTATGATGATGACAAATTAACACGTATAGCTAAAGATCTAGTTAAGGTCAGTATACAAATTTCTGATATATTCCAAGGTATGAAAGAAATTTTAATTTCATTTAGTATTAAATAGATTACATAATAACACAGAAAGTCTAAATGGAGAATGTTATAAATATTACATTAAGAGTCATTCATGATAATCTTTACCTCATAACTATAATTACCATCTGTTTATTTCTATGATGTCATATGTCAAACTGGTTCACAGTGGATCTTACTTATTGCTAACATGACTGAAAGAAATGAAAGTAGAGATAAAATAAGAAGGTTATTCCTGTGTATGGCTTGGTAATGTGTACACATTGGCAGTGCTCTTAAAGGCAAAAGAATCTAGACATAAAGAAACTTGTGATCAAAATGTTTTGTATTAATTATGTGAAATATTAATTTCAGGAACCATCACATGAAGAACGGGGTGCTTTACCAGAATTAATAAAAGAAGATATGGCTATTATGAACGATTTTGATATCCATAATGTCTGTAAACATTATAAGGTATGTAAAGGCCTGTATTTTGACAAGCATGTATCTGATTAATATTGAATAATTATTTATTTTTTTAAATCCAATATATATTTGATAACCAATTCTGTACACACAAGGTTTAGGACATCACCTGTGGTCTTTCTCTGTGTGTGGATCACGATGGTTAAGTATTAGCTGAAAAAATTCATCACGATTTTCCGGCTTGGTTCCCCCTTGTCATTGATGCAGGACGGAGTGCTAAGGCATACAAATGTAGATATATAATTGAAAATCCACTGCCATACAAACCAAACATTGAATTATCTGAAAGATGCTGTATCTTTTCATTATATTTAACAAAATGATGTAAAAAACTATATTTTTCTGATTATCTGTGAATTATAGTCCTTGGGAGACCTAGCCTGCACCCTATAGTCTTGTGTAATTGTATACCTTCTATACTTTTTAGTCTGAGGAAAATATTTTATTTGTTTTATATTTTAGAGCCATATAGGTAAATATATGTTAGAACAATCTACTATAAATGAATCTGGTAAATTTAGGGTATTAGAGACATTGTTACCAGAAATGAAAGAAAGGGTAAGTTTATATTATCTTTTGGCAAATAGACATTATTTTTGAACCATTCTCAGAAAGACTGATCCGAAAATGATTTGATTAAATCCAGAACTAAAACTGTTTATAAATCAAATGGTTCAGAATTCAACTATTTCATTAATTTACAATAGATATCTATACTTATGAAGCTTAGCGAAATTTGATGGCTATCTGATGAACCAAGCTGCATCATTAGAAAGGCATCTTAGAGGAAAATAACCGAACTATTCTTATTTATATTCAATATACAGCTTATCTATCGGTTGGAGGATTTTATTCAATTTTCAGGACTTACTAAGTAAAGAGAGGAATAGATATCATCTTGGGGACTGGTAACTGTAGTTAAGATGTAAAGAAATGAACTTCTAGAAGTTTTTACACTGCGCAAAAAATGATAAAACATTGAATTTTTAAAAATTAAAACAATGTTAATTTCAGGAGGATCGTGTATTGTTATTTAGTCAGTTCACCATGATGTTAGATATCGTGGAAGTCTTTCTCAAAGATAAAGGTTATAAATTCTTCAGATTAGATGGCAGTACACCGGTACCTGAGAGGTAGGTTACTTCAAATGGAAGGAAGGCTTAATTTCTTTATTTTAGGTCCTTGTAAGTTTAAATTTATACATATACTTAAAGATGCATTAAGCAGCAGCTGGTTTCTTTTTTGGTTCCCAACATCGGATGACTGAGATATTGAATCGATTAGACCATCCATGCAATATAATCAAACTGTGAAATTTTGTTTTATCATGGCAGTGGTACTTGACTATTGCCTATTTTTTTGTCAAAACTTCAAACACTCAGAATAAAGTAATTTGACTGAAATTTTCAGTACATTCATATGTTATTATCTTTTTTTTAACTACAAGAACTACTTAATCTTACAAAATTCATCTTTAATAAACTATTAATATATATATTTTTTCTTTTCAGACAAAAGTTAATTGACGACTATAACAATGATCAAAATGTATTTATATTTTTATTATCTACGAAAGCTGGTGGTTTAGGTATTAATTTAACAGCAGCTAATACTGTTATATTACATGATATAGACTTTAATCCTTATAATGACAAACAAGCTGAAGACAGATGTCATAGAATGGGACAAAAACGGTAAATATTCATTTTTTTCTCTCAAAATCTGATGCAATCTGATTAAAACACAAATTCTATTCGTTTGTTTTTATAGTTCAAAATTTTGTTTTTCTTGTCTTCACAACACTAGGATATGGAAGAGTTTTTATATAACAGGTGTTCTAGTTGATGTGAGGAATTAGCCAATGAAACGGTCTGTTATGGCGAGTTCTGTACATTACTGTTGGTTAACCAGTATTTTAATCAGATTGAATCTGATGATTTGTTAGATAGTTTGAACATTTGAAATTTTCTTTTAAAATGGAGTCTAATATTGCTCTCTCAGTAAATTAGAAGCCATATTGTGATAATGTTAAATTCTTTATAAGTTTCTTTACAATAAAAATAAATTCTAGGAAAAGATGACCTGAGAAGACTTGAGTCATCATTTCTTTAAATACAATTCAATATTCATTATGATGAAAGTATGTATAATATTTGTTTTGTAGGGATGTAAATATAATTAGGTTAATAAGTAAAGGTACAGTAGAAGATGGTATGTTACGTGTTGCTAGAGATAAACTCAAACTAGAAAAAGATATCACAACATCAAGTATAGGTATGTACTGTAGTGCTATTCACTATCGTTAATATGATTTACACAGGGTTCCAGCGGTCCTTTTAAATCCTTGAATATCCTTAAATTTAAACTTTCATTTTCAAGGTCTTGAATATCCTTGATGAATTTCGCGGAAATAGGAAAATATCCTTGAATTTCAGTTTAGATCCTTAATTTTGTTTCAAATTGGTAAAAATAGTAAGTTGATATGAAAATCCTGTTTAGATTAGAAATTATGCTATTTGTCCAAGTTGAAAAGGGAAATAACTGTTTTGAAAATGGCGGGAGTTTTTCTGGTGTGCCGAATGTCGATCTGTAATAATAAAAAAACAGTTTATGTCTTCAATTACTTTAAAATATGAGATTATAAAGATAGTTGGTAATATTTAAGTTATTTTTAAGATGAAAAATTGTAACTTAAGGCTAAAAAATGTCCTTGAAAATCCTTGAATTTGACGTATATTTATCTTTGAATATCCTTGAAAAAATGTTTGACAAAGCCGCGGGAAGGAACCCTATTACATTATATTTAGTGTATGTACAATGTGTCAAACCCCAAAAATTTGTATATTTTGTGAAATTATTCATTTTAAAACAAAATATTTTTCATCTTGCAAGCTACTGTAAAATATGTCTTGTTCTTAATTTTAAATTTGTTTATTTTCTAGATGAAGAGGATGGCAGTAATGATGTACTAAGTTTACTACGAGAAGCTTTACAACGTAAATCAAAGTCTAAGTCTAAGAAATCTGATAAATCTTGATGATAGTTTTGTTGTAGGCATTGTACCAGTAACCTCATCATATTTATAATATTCTATATTTTATCATAGAAATTACAAACATTGTATTACACTATGGACCAAGTATGATGTCTTCAAAAAGGAGTTGCCTTTATTTAATCGGTGCAATTTTTAATAGGAATACCTTTTGCCAGGAATTATGGTAAAACGTAGAAAGAGGATTTTAGTGCTTCTTGTACAGATATAAAATGCATATAAATAGAGATTAGAATATGTTATGCTCTATTAGAGTTTGTAAATAGTTTGTTGCCAGCTGTTTGATGTAAGCTTATTCAGTTACATATTTTTTTGTGCTATTTACAGCACTATCAATATAAGTACAATATAAAAAAATGTATTTTGTTTTCTTCCTGGTGTGTGTATGTTTGTATATATATGAATGCCATTCACTGAAATGTGACCATAAAATATATATTTTGATCATGTTATTGCCCCTTTGAATGACTCCCCATATAGTATAATGTATGTCTTTAATGAATGGATGAATAAATTTGTACTTACAATAAGTTTTTATTTTTTGTATGAGAATGTTGAAAACAAGTTGGATGTCGACTAAATCAGGTTATATACTTAATGGATTATGATCATACAAAATGCTTACAAATTAAATTAGATAAAGTGCAATGAATTCGTGATGCACTACTAGAATTAACTGTCAACACTAAATACAACCACATGTAGGCCTATTCATAATTCTGTGCAAAATCGGTCTCGCGAAAATAAAATAACTCAAACTGCCTGTTTTTCGTGGAATTTGCATGTGTCAATCTGTCGAGGATTTGGTCATTGACTTGAGATTATTTGGGCTTTTAACTATTTAATTTCATGTTGGAGCCTAGCAATAAGCATTGTCTGTCACTTTGTGAGATATAGCCTATGTGGAATTTGAACAATAAATAAGAAAACGAATTCAGAAAGACTCTGGTGATAATGTATTTAATGCAAGTCTTGTTGTCCTGGACTAAAATTCAGAGTTATTTCCCTTGAATTCAGAAATTTATTTACTTTTGTTTTAATGACAAAAGACACCTGTGTCCTGCCAGCTGATTTATTATATAGGGCTACCGTAATTAATGTTTATGAATCTAACATCAGTGTGTATGGCCAAGCGATTGTAGGCTACTAACTTAACACGATGAGGATGAAAGGAAAAAGGATTTTGACCATCTGCAGTATGTTAATCGTATTATGGGTTGTTTATATTATTTTTATGGCTGTAAAAAACAAGATAGACCGTATAAATATCAATGATATCTATGATGTTGTCAAATACATTCCACCAAAAATATTAAGAACTGCAAGATGGGACCCATCTAAAACACCAGTTATAGTTGTAGAAGAACATCATGAAGGTACGGTAATAAATTATTAGAACTCCTGCTTATTTTTAAAATCTAACACAATTTCACAGGTTAGGCCAAAGGCAGAATGTAAGGAGGTGGCAATGAACAAAGATTAGTCATTTAAAAAGGGTGGAAATCGAGGTCCCATGCAACTAAAGGTTCAATTACATGTAGAATTCGAAATAGACAAGGCTATAGCACCACTGTCACCCAACTGTCGGGGCTATTTGTGCATTTACAGTAACATTCTTTTTTTCAATGAAAGCTACTTTGTAATGCCATATTATGGCCTTTGCTTTGGATCTTCATTCCATCTCAGACCTGTCAGACTTCATTGTCACGTGTAGGCCTACACAGTCATAGAAGAGACTGTGAACCTGACACTCAGTTGAGGGAAATCATACTCACTGTTGGCTTGTTAAGCAAATATTATAATTATATAATCAATTTGAGCTTATTTAAGGTCACACAATGTAGTGTTACGGTAGAGTAAATATGCATATTTGTTATATCTTGTGTTGTAGTTATTCCATACTGGTTTGCAGCAGCTGAAAGCAGTTTAATACCCAGACATGGTGTGACAATTGTATGTACATCTTTCTCTCTCATTAAATTTACTAAACAGGAAAGAAAAACATGTCAGTACGATTTCAAATCAGAGAGGCACTTTATTAATCAAATCATTTTAGAAAACGACTTACTAAATGCCTCAAAGCAAATTTTTGTGAACAGTATTAATTCATCACAATTTCAATACATTACAAGAAGATTTAGTTAAGAGTATGTACACAGTCTTTTAGTAAGTGCAGGAGGACCGCACCACACGCAAAACACAAATCTACAAGATAAACCTGCAGACAAGACAAAAGATAGACATTGCAAAATTAAACAGTTATCAAATCAAGTGAATGGATCCGTATTAGTACCTAGTGTGTTCACCGCAAGTGTAAATAACAGCAGAGCTTTGTCTCTACATGAATGGTGTTGACCACACTCTCAGAAAAACCTGGCGCTATCCTTGGCTGTGTTTGGTCTTGGTGCGACATTATTAGGTCTCCTCTGAATTTCATCCTAAAGAGGTTGTGTTTGGTCTCGGTACAACGTTATTAAGTCTCCTCTGAAGTTCATCCAAAAGATGTTCAATTGTGTTTAAGTCCGGACTAAGGGATGGCCAATGCATAATGTTGACAGCGCTCTGCTGTACAAAGTCTCAAGTAACTCTGGCGGTGTTGGCACAGGCATTTACATTCTGGAAAACGTTTTGGTGACTTGCGAAATGTGGTATGATGTGGTGTCTGAGAGCTTGATCGATGTAGTGCACTGCTGTGATGTCACTCCCCCCCCCCCCCCCGCGCCAAGATTATGGAACACCACAGGACCCACTCTCTGTTTCAGACTGATTCTACCCCAAACCATTATGCTTGGACCTTTCCATCAGTCTCATTCCATGACACATTCATGTAGACATTCACATTGATGGTGATGGGTGAAGACATCTGCATGCGTGGACTAGATGGGGATTTGATTCAGGTTAAAAGGATCAAGAGAAATTCATGTCTTCATCAGTAACTGCATTTATTTAGAAGTTCTATAAAACCCAATTGACGTCATAAAAATACTGTATTTCCAAATAATTTATTTTAGCTCCATGTGGATGGACATTCAGATACAGGAATACCAGAAGTGAGGGACAATTTTCCGCTTTTTCAATGGCCAAGGTCCTTGTCGCAGCTTTTTACACTAATGCAGAAAAATGATGTATTTGTGGTGGTAAGGCTGGACATTATTACTGCATGAAATAAAATGACACACCTTTCATTTGGTTTTTGCAAATGACTTTTCATTTTAATGTTATGATGCTGAATTTATGAATTCCTAAACTGAAACACAATTTTAACATCACATAATTCAATTGCGGCATTCCATGTCAAGTGTACACAAAATTCGGGCGATTTTGACATGACCATCACAGATTTTAATGATTTTTGGTGTGCAAGTTAACCATGATGAAAAAATGTGATGTGTAAAATTATAGCGCTGAGGGCCCCTTCAGGGACATCCCAAACATTGGACCTTTTCGGCTTACCTACCAACTTTGAAACTCCATAGCTTCGTCCCTAGTAATCCTACGTACATCAAATTGGCATCAAATTGTTCAGAAAACATAGATCTTTCTAATGACACGGAGCACGAACTCGACAGGACAAAATTCAGGCAGATATTGTTGACCTTGACCTTGGAACCCACGCCCCCAAAAAGGGGCAAACTCGATTTGCCAAATTTTTCGTGTGAACATTGCCCCACCTATAAATAGCGAACACACAAAAAATCAAAGTGGGATCTCCATGGGAACAGATTTGATTGACATGGAAGTCCATCTAGGTCGCAAAAACAGACATTGATTTTATTAGAATTAACTGTAGGTTTTTTGTGCAAGCTGACTTCTGTACACTAATTTCACTATGTTAACTTGTACATTCTGTTTTTGTCACTGGACGATCCATTTAGTTCTCATTTTTTCGTTCCCTAGGGCTTTGTTTGCAGCATTAATTTATTTTTTACTCAAAAGTAGAGGTCCTACCAGTAGCTGTTTTAGGGTCTACCGGAATCAGAATATCCCTGCAGTCTATGATGCACTGATCTTCCACATCGGGGAAGAAGAAACTGTTTGACAGGCCATTTTGATGAAGGAAATTGACCTTCACCTCTCGTTCAATGGGACACGATTCTAGGATGCACGCTAGCCACCATTTACTGTCGTACTGTACGGTGACGTAACCTGCTAGTTTCATTTCTACAGGTGAAGAATGTTCAGCTGTTACGGACTTAACAAGCGAAGAACTACTTGCACTAAACTCGCGTACCTCAAGCGTTGCCTTTGATAAAGGTTTGAGTGAATGGAGTTTCTGCGTGCCAGGAATTGTTTTTGCTAATATCGCCCTGTCTCTTAATAATTGCTCTTCCAAGTCGTGATCTTTCTGGGTGGCGTAACCAAATTTCATATTACCCAGACTCCTGGTTGCACTCACTCTCACTGTACCTCTCTCACACACCACTAGCAGACGACATACAAACAGATAAGGTTTTGTGCACTTGAATAACTGTGTAGCACCTGACTTGACCGGCTCCTAAAATATGTTCCCACAGAGATCCCATTTTGAATTTTTGTGTGTTCATTCATCATAGGTGGGGCAATGTTCCCACAAAAAATTGGCCAAATCGAGTTTGCACCTTTTTGGGGGCGTGGGTTCAAAGGTCAAGGTCAACAATATCTGCCTGGATTTTGTTCTGTCAAATTCATGCTTCATGTCATTAGAAAGATCTATGTTTTCTGAACAATTTGATACCAATTTTATGTACATAGGATTACTAGGGACGAAGTTATGGAGTTTCAAAGTTGGTAAGTAAGCCGAAAAGGTACAAAGTTTGGGATGCCCCCTGCACTATAATTTTGCACATCACATTTTTTCATCATGGTTAACTTGCACACCAAAAATCATCAAAATCTGTGATGGTCATGTCAGAACCTTGTGAACACTTGACGTGGAATCCCCCAATTGTTGATTAATGTTGGAACTTTTAGACCCCATTTCATTTATTCATTCATTTAGATATAACACTTAGGCCTGAAATGTTAACTAAATTATTAATTAGACATTAATTAACATGAAAGGACCATCATCAACTACTTGTCAATGTCTGTTGATGATTAAACACTAAAACTGAGACTAACATAACAGAGCTAACAAAGACCCTTAAAAAAAGGGTTTATCGACTTAGCTATTTGAATGAAATTTTGAGCATATTCCCTGAAAGTGAGTGAAAGCTCTTTATCTAATCTCCCATAATGTATATTTAATGAAATTCTGAGAATTGTTAAAGATGCATAATTCAAGTGCTAAATCTGTCTAATGCAGATTTTTCATTTGACCTCAAAAGTTTTATAAATCATTAATTACACATTTATTGCCAGGCCCATAATTAACTCCCCAGGACTTTGGATGGATTTGATTTTCAACAGATATAAATACTGTTAGCAGTTAATGATTAAATTAAAATTTGAAAATGAATAATTGAGACTTTGTTCATCGTAACAACGATATAATGACAATTGGGGCCACACTGTTCTGCAAACGGCTATAAACCGCCCGCTTTTTATCTAAATCTTACATAAAGAGAGATGTGTCATTATCCCTTTAAGTCATGCTTATATCTTTTATATTTGTACTTTTACATTTGCTTACTATATGAAACCCATGTTTTTATAAGGGTTAAATTAAATTTCAGAATTAATGGGTCAATAGTACTGTAATCACTTCTCAGAAATAGCTCAGTAGATAAGTTTGATAAATACAATTATGTATTGAAATGATTGATTTATTTATATTTTCAGGGTGCAAGTTTGACTGGATTAATAAAGAGATTTATATGGGTGTGGCCACCTTGGGATAAAGTAAATCATGATAATCCACATTTCACAGCATATCTAGAGATTGGTAGTACTGTTAAATCGTTGCCCATAACTGGTCAAAAAGTTATAGTTTTATGTGCTTGTGCTACTACACTCATTGATAAAAAAGGCTGCTATATGATGAACTACACTAGCATAAATAACGAAGATTACATACCAATTAAAAAGGATGAATGTTCATTTTCTCAAAATATTACTGGAATTTACGAAGAAATCAGCGAAGGGGAAGCAATTAAATTATTGAAATCTGGCAATTGGATCACTCCAGGTGAAGATGTTATTCTTGATGTGGATGAAGATTATTATGGCTGTGAAAGCGTTTTCACCAAGCTTTATAAATCGGGTGTGAAAGACTTTATTGCAGATAATATGGCAGCAATAATAAATAATATGTTTTGTTCATTTACAGTAGCAGGGGAAATAATAGCAGACAACTTTTATAATTCAGTCATCAAAATTGTTTTGGCTGCAAAAACAGAAATGCTCAACTGCAGACGTTCAACACATGACTTGGTTTTAATAAATAAGTGTACAACTTATGTACAATTGCAACAAAAAGTATTTAACATGATTCCAGACTTGACAGAGAATGTTAAGAGTTATAAAGAATCTGTCTTGTGCTCTGACAATGATCAAATTAATAATATATTTCTACAAGGACTATTAAGAAATATGGTCAAATTAACAATTCCACAGTTAAAAGTGTTAGCCAATGTTGGAATTTGTCTATCCATTTCACCCAGGACTCTTGAATATCAACCAGAAATGCGATTATGTACAAGTTACAATTTGCCAAATAGCACAAGTGTTTTTTTCCATTCCCCCAGCACCAAAGAAATTGAACACAGAACAAAGAGACTAGAACTTTTGTTTTCAGCAAAAAATCTTACCCCCAAATTTATTACAATTACTCGTTCTGTTAGAGACGGTTACACACCAAGAGAGCAGAGTTTTAAAATAGAATCAGATATCATGAAAGTAATACGATCATCATTCCGTGGATTTGAAAAAGACATGGTTCATTTTGATATTAATTTATTGGGTGGGTTAGAAGGTTGGTCAGGAAGACATTAATTTTTTTTTATAAGAATAATGCGATTCATGTTATGGTATTTCAAATTACAGATTTTCAAGGTGTGAATGTGGAGTTAGAAATGTACATTTTTATAGTTCGATTTAGTTAATTATACATTCACTGTTCTGCATTTTTATACATCCACATATTAAATGTAGGAATTTTACCTTGACTACGGGTATAGCAAGGGATTATTAAGCATTGGGCTGGGCCCTCGGCAAGATCTTTAAATATCCAAACTCAGAATTTCGGGAAGTGGTACACATGATTTTGAAGCAAAGTAGCATGAATCTCCATTTAGATTACCGAAATACCGAATGTTTTGACATTTGACTTTATGTAATTAAGTCCACATTTTATGCTCAGGATTGTTTCTGTCAAGTTTGCTGTGATTTTAGAACTAGTCATAAGGATGAAACCAAGCTATATGCATTCACTTCACAGTAGCACATAACTGACCATTCCATGATACATTACATTCTTAATGCCTTCTTGTTAAGATGTATATTTATTACAGTGTGGGGATATGAACAGATCATGTTAAATGTGTATCAAAGAAGAGCTTGGTGTATCTAAAAGTGTATTCCATTTTAATTATTAATCTACTTAACCTGTAATTGTCAATTTTTTTCATTGTTATGATTGCATTTTTACCCACAATTTAAATTTTGCCTAAATAATGATTTAATCTGAATGAATTTTTAATATATAAAAATGTTATAAAGTTTAATTAAAGTACTGTACTGGCATAGTTTTAACAATCGATTATTGCTTTAAACCAGTCAATTGTCTCTTGCAAATCAGTTAAATCAGTCTATTCGATAATCGATGTATCAATTAATTTCTCTAAGATATAGTTATCAACTTGCTTGTAAAGTTGTTTTCTTTGCATTGGTTTTTATAACTCAGGTTTCGCTATGATTGATGGCAATATTTCGACACCCCACCTCCCCTCCCAAACTATTGCTTCAAATGACAAATCCCCACAGTAAGATTTTAATAACTTGGGCAAGAGAGACAATGTTCTTCTGATTTTGCAGAACTTAGTTTTAAAGACCTTTGTGAATGACTCCTGAAAGAACAGACAACAAAAAGATTTTCTTTTTTTTAATATAAAAATATAAATAGGCTACAAGCCAATGGATCATGCTACTTATCATATGATTACGGATAGAGCTAGACAACAACAAAAAAATAAAGATAAGCTGCCAATCAACAGAATATGCCCCATGCCCCCCCCCCCCCATACCTAAATCCACGCCAATGTATGGTATGGCAGCGGGCGTTATGTGTAAGGATTTCATTCATGTGGTAAGAATCTTTTGAATCATTACAATATCCTTGATTAAAAGTTAGATAAATAGACATTTATAAAAAAAACTTGTTATATTCATAAACATGATACATACAAACACAAGATCAATGATAAAATATATATTCGCAAATTAAAAATACAACAAAATATAAAACAAGTAACCTATTATTACCAATAAAGTTGTAATCTACCAACTGAAGTAAGTTTTTTTTTTAAAACAATATTTTCATTCAGGTTGTCTGAATGGGATTAGGGAACAGGCTCAGTCAATGTAAAACCCCTCTCCCTAAATAATTTGTATACATATATTATTAATGCAAAACGGGTGTATATACATAGTTATAATGGCAAACACATACAGATTAAACAGTAAAATGGATGAAAATGTACAGTATATGATAATTATAAATATACAAGCATAGTAAGAATATTTAATCATAATAGGCAACATTAAAGAGGCTAGGCATAATCATACATAAGATAGACTAAAAGAAGTTGTAAATAGATATGTTGGTAATGTGTTTGTAAAGTCAAACAATAGTAATAGCCAATTGATAATGAAAAAGGCTTCAAATAAATAAAATATATTTGATAAAATTACATCACAACCAAAACAATACTGCTAAACCTTACATGGAGCAATGCAGGCTCATTAACTAGAAGATACAGGTGGTGGTCAAGAAAGTTCCTCAGGATATTCCAGTCTGATTTCTCCATGTAAGTGGTGCAGAGCAGAGGGCCTGGTCAGGAAAACGTCTAGTCATTTTGAATGATATATTTTTTTAAACAATATTTTTATTCAGGTTGTCTAAATTGGATTGGGAAACAAGCTTGGCCTATGTAAATCCCTGCATTTTATTTAAAATCTTAACCTGATTTGGACGACCAGGTTTAACCATCTCATCTTGTTACGTGTTTAACTAATTAGCTGTATTTATAATATGGTCTTTCAACAGATCTATAGAGTAGCTTTGGTAAACACAATCTACCAAATATATTAAATATCAACAAAAATATACCAATATAAATATACGCATATAATACATCATATCTTCTAGGTAACCACAATACTGTATATCTAACTGTTTTCTCTTTATCTGAAATAAAAACAAAGTTATGTTCATGATTTGACCCATCCAAACGACATATTTTTATCCAAAAGTATCTCATCAAATTGCATAAATAACCCCAAATCTAAAACCCTTTTTTCAGGCTTACAGCCAGTCAGCCACTCCTATTTCTGCCTTTGATATAAGATTGTTTGCATTACCTGTTGTACTCATTCATCATTTGGATTATATTGGATTTTAGGTTTAATATTAAATGAATTATTAAATGGAATACTAGAAGTGGATCTAAACATAAGCATTGGTTGCCAGGCACCAAAACTAATTATCACCAGCAAATTCATCATCAAGTGGCATAACTCAGTTTTTGTCTGAAATCGTCAAAATACAATAGGGATATACTGAGCCCTACAACACATCAAACTGTACAATGCTTATTGTAGTCTCTAGAAATTGGAGATGAATAGACAGGGTCAAAGGTGGTTCTACTTACTTATTATTGCTACACCATATCCAATATCTGTAACACCCATTCTATAACTGCATGTAGGTATCATTAATTCTTGTATACCTTGACTGTTTGTAAGATCCAGATACATATAATCATCAATATCACTTAACTCTCTACGATGTACAGGCCAATGACTAGTATCACTATTGTCTGATAAACAGCTATCACACACAAAATGCATTGACTGAAATATTTATAAAATGAACGATCAGTATTTTTATACGCCCACATTTTCATGTGGACGTATTATGTGTCGCCCCTGTCCGTCTGTCCGTCCGTCCGGACGTCCGTCCGTCCACAATTGTTTGTGGACTCTCTACAGGTCACAATTCTTGTCTGATTTTAACGAAACTTGAAATATAGGTTTATCCCAAAAAGATCTCGGCTGCTTTTGATATTGGCATGTATCGGATCAAAACTTCATGGATTATGGCCCCTGATTGTACGAAAAATCACGTTTTTAGCTTGTGGACCCTATAGAGGTCACAATTTTGAACCGATTTTTATGAAACTTGACATGCATGTTTATAACCCAAAGATCTTGGTTCCTTTCGATATTTGCGCCTATCGGAACGTAATTTCCTGAATTATGGCCCCTGATTGTCTGAAAAATCACCTATTTTAGCTCGTGGTACCACTGGAGGTGACAATTATTATCCGATTTGAAAAACCGTTCGATAATATTACCGTTACACCCTAGGGAGGGTTGAGTTCAAATCTCGGAACAATCGGACCAAAATTACGATACAAAATGGCCGCCGTTCGTACGCGAATACTGTTAAAAAATGGTATATCAAGGTTGTGGACCCTGTAGAGATCACAATTTTAATTCGATTTTGATGAAACTTGAAATGCATGGTTATAACCCAAAGATCTTGGTTCCTTTCGATATTTGCGCATATCGGATCGTAACTTCCTGAATTATGGCCCCTGATTATACGCAAAATCACCTTGGTTTAGCTTGTGGTCCCTCTGGAGGTTACAATAATTATCCGATTTAAAAAATCGTTTGTTTATATCACCGTTACACCCTAAGGGAGGTTGAGTTCGAATTTCGGAAAAATTGGACCAAAATTGCCATACAAAATGGCCGATATTCGTACGCGAATATGGTTAAAAAATGGTATATCAAGGTTGTGGACCCTGTAGAGGTCACAATTTTAATTTCGATTTTGATGAAACTTGAAATGCATGGTTATAACCCAAAGATCTTGGTTCCTTTCGATATTTGCGCATATTGGATCGTAACTTTCTGAATTATGGCCCCTGATTATACGCAAAATCGCCTTTGTTTAGCTTGTGGTCCCTCTGGAGGTCACAATTATTATCTGATTAAAAAAATCGTTTGATTATATCACTGTTACGCCCTAAGGAAGGTTGAGTTCCAATTTCGGTAAAATTGGACCAAAATTGCCATACAAAATGGCCGCCATTCGTACGCGAATACTGTTAAAAAATGGTATATCAAGGTTGTGGACCCTGTAGAGGTCACAATTTTAATTCGATTTTGATGAAACTTGAAATGCATGGTTATAACCCAAAGATCTCGGTTCCTTTCGATATTTGCGCATATCGGATCGTAACTTCCTGAATTATGGCCCCTGATTATACGCAAAATCGTCTTTGTTTGTCTTGTTGTCCCTCTGGAGGTTACAATAATTATCCGATTTAAAAAATCGTTTGTTTATATCACCGTTACACCCTAAGGGAGGTTGAGTTCGAATTTCGGAAAAATTGGACCAAAATTGCCATACAAAATGGCCGATATTCGTACGCGAATATGGTTAAAAAATGGTATATCAAGGTTGTGGACCCTGTAGAGGTCACAATTTTAATTTCGATTTTGATGAAACTTGAAATGCATGGTTATAACCCAAAGATCTTGGTTCCTTTCGATATTTGCGCATATTGGATCGTAACTTTCTGAATTATGGCCCCTGATTATACGCAAAATCGCCTTTGTTTAGCTTGTGGTCCCTCTGGAGGTCACAATTATTATCTGATTAAAAAAATCGTTTGATTATATCACTGTTACGCCCTAAGGAAGGTTGAGTTCCAATTTCGGTAAAATTGGACCAAAATTGCCATACAAAATGGCCGCCATTCGTACGCGAATACTGTTAAAAAATGGTATATCAAGGTTGTGGACCCTGTAGAGGTCACAATTTTAATTCGATTTTGATGAAACTTGAAATGCATGGTTATAACCCAAAGATCTCGGTTCCTTTCGATATTTGCGCATATCGGATCGTAACTTCCTGAATTATGGCCCCTGATTATACGCAAAATCGTCTTTGTTTGTCTTGTTGTCCCTCTGGAGGTCACAATTATTATCCGATTTAAAAAATCGTTTGATTATATCACCGTTACACCCTAAGGAAGGTTGAGTTCAAATTTCGGAACAAAATTGCCATACAAAATGGCCTCCGTGTGTACGCGAATACTGTTATAAAATGGTATATCAAGGTTGTGGACCCAGTATAGGTCACAATTTTAATTCAATTTTGTTGAAACTTGAAATGCATGTTTATAACCTAAAGATCTTGATTCTTTTCGATATTTGCGCATATCAAATTGTAATTTAATGAATTATAGCCTTTGATTGTAGGAAAAATCACTTTCGGTTTTCCTTGTTCTCTATCCATCTCTCGAAAATGTGGGCGTATCCTGCCTGGCAGTGCCAGCTTACTATCTTTATTTTTATTTTCCATCATGTCATAGTTAGTCAGTCTACTTGCGTAATGTCAATTTTCACCCCTAGATTTTTGTATCTAGCTTTTATTTATGTTGTAACATTTGGAGCAGGGGCGGATCCATAGGGAGGGGGGGTTCAACCCACCCCCTCCCTGCTCAGGTGCATATTTTTTTTTTTCCAACACTTTTTATGAGAACAAATTCACGGTCAGGTATCTCAGCATATATGATAAGAAGAAACTTCAGGGGTTTTCGAGCCTTCACTTAATGGCTGTGATACCTGTAGGACTGGATTCTTCCCCAACAAAGGTCATTCTGGGTATACATTGGTAAGGCTGTAAACAAACCCATGACAGCTGGAAATCGAAGAACCTTTATATTATTTAACCCTTTTAGGGGGATATTTTTTCGACTGCTCAACCACTGTTTGGGAATTAATTAATTGGCTGAAAGTTTGACGTCATATTCATTTTGACGTCATAAGACTTCATCGCTATCCCCGTAAAGCGCAAGCGCGTGTGTCGGAAAATGACATTAATGTCGTTATCCCCTTAAAAGGGTTAAATGAGATAAAATTATATTTGCTTTACCTTGTGCCAATGACCAGAAAAGAGGAGTTGGGGCTTAATTTCTTTTATTATCTGTAAAAAATGATTAAGCAAAAATAAAAACTAGAAAAGACTACAATAAAATATTTTATGGTGATGCATCTGTTGGTGTTGTACAGGAGTATCTTTGGTGTTAAAAACATCATTCTTATATGGGACAAACTGTATGCCATTCCTTATTGGAAGTCATTAATTTTACAAATTCTAGTTTCATATGTGTCTGAAAGTGTTGACATTGACTTACTTGCAGATCTACAATGTTAAATATAAAAAAACCAAATCAACCAATGAACTGTATTTTAATATACTAAATCAAAAAGTTTCTATTTTTAAAAATGATTACAAGAAAATCAACTTACAGGATAAATATAAACTTTTAACTTTGGTAGCATGGTTTCATGACTAATTATTACACGGAATGGTGAGTTCATTTTCGATCTGTACTCTTTTAATTTTTCTTGAGAACCTCTTGGAACATCTGTATGAAGGCTAACATCTAACTGCAATTATAGCCAAAATGTTATTTACATTTTACGTACTTAAAATCCACAACTACCCATTGCTCTAAAATGGCTAGCATTAGCTAAGCTAGCTTAACTTTGTCCCCTTAATGCAAAGTTGGAGATTATAAAAATGCCATCTCACTACCAGATTTTCAGAAGTTTTATTCCCTCAACTTGTTTAACTTGACCCATGATATTTACGTTTGGACTTAAAAATACACAAGTGCAATTAAGGCTAACCTCAGACCGACCACATCAGGATAGCTAGCTAACAGTGTGTGAACTATGAACTGTGAACACTACAGTACACTCTCTCTGTTGATTAAAATTAAAAAAATCGACTGAGTGATCAAGCTTATTACAGTATATTTTATTACACCTACCAGTATGTAAAACTAAAATATATACAATGACAATTTAGAAGATGAATCACATATAAAGAAAAGTTTAAAAGAATAATAAATAACCTTTAAAATATCTACAAATCGTGTACTGACAACCCCTGATATATTTCCAAAATGGTTTTCAAATCGGGAAGATTTTTTTAATGTCCTGAAATCCCTTCCTTCTCCTCCAATATCATTATCGCCAGGGATGTATATTACCTAAAATAAAAAAAAGAGAAACTAGAACTTAGAAGGAGTATACTGATGTATATTGTTATGTCATGTCATGTCACGCCTAAAATAATAATAATAATAATCGCGTCATTTTACAACGGTAGCAAATAAGGCCTGAGACCTTTTCCCAATTTGGCCCTTGGCACAGATCGTGCGAATGATTTCGATCATTATTGCAGGAAGAAACCAAAGAACTCGGGGGGAAACCTGCCTGATCGGACGGAAGACCAAATATCCCTCTCACTTACAACGATAAAGTTCTTGTCCCATAAACAATCAAGTCACCATGAATTATTGGTATAGTAAGATGCAATACCTATTAAAGTGGAAAAACCTGTTATTTCGAACTCGCAAACCAGACATTATACTTCAAAGCCTAACTTTTTTTATATTAATTGTTGACACCAGGATCGTCAAATATACAAAGTTCAAGGGTTATTGAAATGTTAGGTCACCAGATAGGTCAATAGACGAACAAAATTCAAAGTGAAATCGGAAGTAAACAAAATCAAAATACAAAAGTCAAAATCAGAATTAAAATAACAGCTGAATATCAATTTGTAGGTCTCTGAAAATGAAAGATAATTTCTTGGGCTAACACCACCATGTCATTTTTGGTCTATTTTCAAAATGGAGAAAACTATCTATGTTCAGGAAAAACCTGAAGACCTCAGTAATTTCCAGAAGTTTCAAGAAGCCATCACAAAATAATAACATGCCATTTTGAAGGTATTTATTGGTTCCCTATTCCTACCAAGTTTCAACTTGATACCTCAATTACTAATGGAGATACCCCATCTTAAATGTCAAAAAATGCTGAAGAAAACATTCACAAATCTTTAATGCTAAAACTTATTAAATGAATTCGAAAAACTGCCAATCAGAGTGCCTATGGGATTCGTTCAAGAAATAGAAAGAGGAAAACCCAATGAAGATCCGTTGAGCAATAACCAAGAAATAGGCAATCTGGGATTATTTTTTACCCATCTGTAAAACACTTTCTGTTTCTCAAAAATAAACCAACTTATATTTGATAAATAGATCCATGTAGGCCAACCGCATCTACATTGGCAGAATGTTGGCATCATGCACATTTTTTGCTGCAAACTCTGCCCCCCCCACCCATCAAAAAAATAAAGATAGGTTGCCTAGGAACAAAACATACGCCCACAGCAGCTAAATTAATTGGGCAGTCAACAAGATTTGTCGCATATTTTTAGTTTTTTCGGTAATAAAATATCTATAATACAGTAAAATCTTATTAAGAGTAACAACTCATTTAGTACTTATTAGAAACCCATTAGAATTTGTTTGGCTTTTATAAAGTTCTCCTCCATGCTAAAGTTTAATATACGAATCATTTAATATCATGGATTTAGATGATCAAGTTATCCAAATTCATTGAAAATCAATATTTTTTTTCTGTCTCAAGACCTTAAACTCTGTGTATCAATCTAAAGTCAATCGGATATTAACTTTTTTTAAAGCGATCAAGGGCCATTACTCTGGCAGTAATTATCAGAAATCGATGAAAATCAATAGGATTCTTCATCTCATGACAGTAAAAACACTGTGTATAAACACTGTGTATAAATTTAAAGTCAATCGGATATTAACTTTAGCCTATAGAGCATCCATAAGCAATTATTGCCGCCGGGCAGACGGTCGGGGGCGATGACAATATATACAATCATATTTCAATGTGTGTGTATAAAACAATATGTTTTGGTAATCAAAGTCTAGTCATTTAATACTAGTTAACTGTCAATGTAACTCCGTAATGGGGATTGGAAAAATCTGGGCCAATTGATGTGCACATACTTACTTTTGAATTTTTTGCAGAATGGAAGATACTATTAAATCTAGTAAAATAACTATGATATTCATCTGGGGTAGCCTTACTACCTTCATCCATTAAATCACCTAGAAACACTACTATATCAGGCTGACTATAACTGTAGGCTAGCTGAAATGTCTTGCTAAGATATCTGAAATGATAATTTAAGTTTATACTTTAAGGATCATTAACACATAGATGTCTCTGTGTTATGCATGTGAATACATTAAGGAGATGGTCCACCTATTTCTACATACTAACCATAAATAGATCAAGACCTTACTAGAATCAACTTTTTGGTATTCTATGGAGTCAACCATTCAAATGCCACACCAAACTAAAGATTACATTAATTAGGTCATTGATAGAACTAGCAATTGTTGATTGGAAAGGGTTGAATTGAGGATAAACTAAAAGTTTTTTTTGACAACATAATAATCAAATGCGAAAACGCATGTGATCCTAATTATGCACTAGTGTCTACTCGTTAGTTCAATGCAGTGTTTTACTTAGTTTGAGTCATTCTATGTGTCTATTACTAGTCTGTGTCTATGGTTGTATGCCATCTATGATTTGCAATGTATTTATCTTGCGTAATTCAAATATGTTTTATATATATTTAGCCAGGTGTGCCGTTATTTTTTCAGTTGAGAACCAATGCTATAGTTTGTTACATTGAAGTAAGTAAACAGTAACACCATTAAATGGAACATCCCTTTTAAGAATACTACTATAACAGAAAATGAACATGTACCAATTACGTATCTTGGCCACTTTCCTTCTTCATCTTTTCAGTTCTACTTATATGAGCTTACCTATCAACATCCCATCTTGCCACCATGCCAACAGGAAAACCTGGTTCATCTTGAATACCTTGTAACTGTGGATCTGACACTAGCAACACAACCAATTCTTTTTGGCTGAAACAAAAGTATTTCAAATAGTATTGAGTGCAACTAACAAAGTCTTCATGCATCAGTTTTTAAATCAAAAATTAATGGTTTAGGAATCAATTAGAATCTATAATATTGTGATAGGATGAATCTCTAATATCAGTTCAAAAAAATGGTTCCATTCGGTTAAGTATTTACCAAGCCCACCGCCATCTAGTCAGTTGGTATTTTTATTTTTGCAAACTTAATTAAATCTAAAAAAAATCTGAGTACATATTAGCATGGATTAAGCAGTGAGAAATTGATATTTCCGCGAAAAAATGCTATTTTAAAGGAGCTAAATCGCTAACATGTACTCAGATTTATTTTTGACAATTGACAAAAGTGGGTCGCAACGCATATAATACTGTAATATGAATGTATAAAAGCTGATTTACATTCAATGGTTTCCGTTTTTACTCAAATTCCAAATCCGTTATGTTCGGCGAAAAAAGCCATGCGGTCTCAATCGAGTGCAAATTTCTAGCTTCTGGTTATTCCAGTCTACATAATGCCGTTTGATTTGATGCAATGTGTCTAGCCTTGTCCCTTGAGTCTCTTATTACAACTGGGATTGAAGCGCAGTATTGTACACAATTCGTGTACCAATGTTTTTTATCTTAAATATCGAATATCAGAAGCTTATCTTTTCCTGGTAAATTTACATCATAAATGTTGAATTAAAATGACCAATAATTTGTGTTTTCAATGCCGAAGTTTTTGAAGGATTTAGGTCCTTTAACTATAGGTTTAGATATTTCTTAATGAGAAATCATTATATTTTTTAAAAATAAATAATTCTGTACTATATATATCAGAAGTGTAAATAGTAACCTGTCAACTTCTGGAAATACTGGCCATCTTGAACTTTGTACCCAGTAAACCAAATATTCATTCACAAATAAAGTTAAGACAAGGACTGTTACTGTTATTGACTTCACAGATGCATATCGAATCAACCAATTTCCAAGTGATTTTGCCATAATGTACATGTCACATGCGGCAGACTGTAGTTTTACTGCAAATAAAAAAAAAAGAATTCATCAATTTTTTCATTGATACAGCTACATTAAGACAGTCTGTAGTTTCACAGTAAAAAAAAAAAAAGGATTCATCAATGTCTTCATTAATCTGTGAGAGAAAGAGAGAAATGGGGTTAAACGTCCACTCGACACAAACTAGGTCATAACGGGACTTGCGCGTAGAGGTCTTTAGCAATGGGAGGAAACCGGGGTAGGACAGTCGACCCTACTTCTTTTCATGTACAACAGAGGATTCGAAATGATGTCAGTTGACTCAATGATACAGCATGTACTCATTGATCTGTAAAAAAGAGAATTATGAACCTACATCAAATTGTATGCAAAGTTACAATCCATCATAGTATTATCTTAATGCACCTCAAATACACAGAACTAAATTTATTACATTTTACTTCAGGCACCTACAAACTACCTGCGTGTCATTTGGTTAATGTCTTCAAATATATTGAGTTCGAGTAAAATCATTTCTTACTGTTTCTTACTCATTTTACTTCTTATATCATGTTACCTGTATATTCATATGGTTCAATTTCAAAATAAGGTTAAAATCAATTTAATAGTGTTTATGTACCTATGGATAATGTGTGACGTGGGTAATTAAGAGTGACAGGTTAGTTAATTGCTGATGAAGGCTGAAGTGGCGAGTATTGAACTTTGAAGTTAGAAGTGCCTATATCATTCATATGATATGTATAATGTTACGGTATCAGGCGTATTCAACACCAGGCTAATTCAACACCAGTAAAATTGGCGTATTCAAGACCAGTATATTATAAGACAAAAGCAGGATTAACAAGATATTTATTATATATCTCAAATAGTCATAATACAAACAACAGTTGAAATATTTTATATTCGAAGACAATATTTACATAATATCAAACATGTAATAAATAAAATGGAACCGGTCCCCGAGTGTTCAGTTGAGAGTTGATTCGGTTATGCCAACCTTGACGTCTTTATTCTGCAAACGGGGCGCATAAACACGGACCAACTCTTCGCACTAAACATTCGGTTTGATATCCATTGGTTCTTGACGTACTAAAGGACATCGGAATTGATTTGAAGTTTAAAATACAAAATAACAATATATACTTATACTGGTCTTGAATACGCCGATTTTTCTGGTGTTGAATTAGCCTGGTGTTGAATACGCCAGGATTCAATGTTACATATAATATTAATATACTATAAATATGGGCTACTGCTATTTTGCCATTTTGAAATTTAGTACACAAGATATGATTGGAGTCTGCCTATTATAATATGGTTTCTTATATTTTTTAAGTAACGGATTCTTGTTGGCTTTGATCTTTTAGATTAAAGTTATTAAAAGTAACTATTTATTTTGAAGTCAAAACTTTCAGAAAAGGTATTTTGACTTTTGTCTATTTCTTCTCGTAAAAGTGTTGTTTGAATCCACTATTATCGCACTTACCCTGTGAAATATGGACAGTCACTGTCAATGACAAGTGATTGGAAAAAAATTACATTTTTGTTCTAGGCTATAGGCCTAAAATATATTTTTCAATAACATCATTTCGAGTAAAAATTAAATTTCGACGCCATGACGGTAGGGGAGATAACTCTGAAGCTGATAGGCGGGCTCAGACTAGTAATATTCACTTGGGCATGCCGTCGTCAATTCCCACCCCTCTCCGTCGGTCGGTTGGGTACATTTTAAAGAAAAACAGGCCGAAGGTCGTTAGATAACTTTATATTTCGATTGACTTTGTTGTTATACTATAGGGTACGCCTTAGGCCTACATTTAAGTTTCGGAGTTATTGTCCTTGACCACTTTTTAAAAATCCTATGGAAGCTCAACCTTATAGTGTTTATAGTGGTTTCAGGCCTCTATTCGCGGAAATGATGTCATGGGAAGTGCCTGCTGATTGGTTCATTGGGAAAATGTTCGCGCGAACTTCTGAAAAATTCTCTCGGGAGTCAATCAAGACAGTCGTTCGCGCGAACCAATAATTGTTCCTGTTCGCGCTCTGTATGAACGGGGCCTTTAAAATGACTAAAGCATTCCAGGACGAAAAGCCGCGTTCGGGTTCGCGCTCTGTATAAACAGTTATAATACCCAAACTATTGCGCGAAATCTGTTTATCTCTTAAAAGCACGACATCAGACTTTTTGAGGTCTCTTTGATCATCTGTCCACTTTCGACGTTGTTGAAGTATGTGCAGGAATTCATTCCGCCATCGCCTCCAAAACATATCTGCGAGTAGTTTAACTCGCTTCCAATGCGCTCTGTATAAGTCCCGGACATCTGAAGGGATGACAACATTACAAACAGATCGAATCACTCTTTTCAGTGAGTATAAGTGAGGGAATGGGTGTTCTAGATCTGAGCTCACTGGTACCAAAGGTCTTGAGTTTATGGTCGCCGTTACCTCGGCCAGGAAGGAATTAAGCACTTTATGTGTGAGTACACGAGACTAATGGCTGTCGTCTTCATTGGGGTTACAGCATATTAACCCCAAATCATTTGACGTTGCCCCGTTTTGTGAGTAGCGATCCGCCTGGTGTATTCGTAGAAAGGGACTTGCACGTCAGGCACCAATGGGGGCAGGTTCAGTACCTCGCTAACGTATTTT
Source organism: Patella pellucida (assembly GCA_917208275.1). Lineage (NCBI taxonomy): Eukaryota > Metazoa > Mollusca > Gastropoda > Patellidae > Patella > Patella pellucida. The sequence continues at coordinate 38,201,150 of OU795036.1, forward strand.
GGTGTCGATATACACGTGAATATCTTCCTCTTCTACAGATACGGCTAAAGAGGAATGAGAAACAGAGGAACTTTGTCATCGGGGATGTCATTTTACTTATTGATAAGGAGAAGGCCGTGGCCTATGGGACCCATGGTTAAGTTTATCCGGTTAATCATTCCGTGTAGTAAAACTACTAAGGATTGTTAAGATAGTGTTATTTAGAATCAGTAATGTTACTTTTTATTAAACGTTCCACTAGTTAAGTTCCCCGTTTAACGGTGGCGGTATGTTGATTCTGAATGTTTTATGTGCATCACTTTGAGTTATCTTCGTTCAGTATATGGAAAAGGTATTATTATGACTGAAATTTGTTTTGATAGTATAAGTTCGAAACTTATCTGTAAGCATATATGTATGTTCTTTTTGTCTTCTTTCATGTAAACTATATGCAACAAGATCTGTTTTTGTAAAGGTAAATGTCGTAATACAAGTTATTTAACGATACCTCAAGTCAAGACCGCGTGGTGTATGTATATTCTGTATGTCATGTTAAATAATTATTTGTATTTTCATAAATCAGACAGCTCAAGAATTATTAAAGGCGATTGTTTATCGTCATCAAATACTGTACCCTGATTTATATGTCCAAGAACTAATAAATGTATTTTGTAGTAATGGTCAAGGCATATTGTAATTTGTATTTGTGACAATTCCCGATGAGTCAAGTTGTTTGTCGTGGGTGTGTTTGCATTTAGTCTCAAACCCTTGTCCTTGTATACATTCACGTGGTCATCTGGCTTTTACAATTATTATTCCGATGCCCCTTTTTTTTTTTAAATACTGCCTTTTTTGTCTATTGCGATCCGTTTAAAAGGCCACCTGTTCATTTTATTACGACCTCCCTTAAAATTCACCCCTGTTAAAGGATCACTACAACGTTTTGTGTCATAGTTGACATGAATAGTTTTAGAACATCCGCAAACTCTCAGAGACTTGACAGCCTGAATATAGATTTAGCGCTAAGAACAATATAGCATTTCGCACCAACTAGAATTGGAATCGAGTGATTGATCATTTTAATAGAATTTCATACCTGCAGGCAAAAATGATGCAAGCTGTTTCCTCTGCACATATCAGGTTGCCAGATTGTGGTATGTGGTAGTTTTATAATTAAAAAGAGAAATTATTTAGTAGAAATATAGAGAGTAGGAGCAGGGTCTACTTAATATGATCAACTTTATAATATAATATTTATATATTATCGTTGATATTTGTTTTTAAAATGTTCAGGATCCGTAGATCCACGATATTTCCATGCAAAACAAATGAGTTATTATTAGCCCTATTCATCCTCTGGTCTGTGGTTTTTATTTTCTTTTGGCAATGGAAGAATATACACGAGGACAATCATTCTTACCAGCGGTGTCAGTTTGGACAGCAACCATTTATTGTAAAAGGGAATATAAAGAAAAAAAACTTAGACGTAACACCAGTTTATATTGTAGAAGAACATCATGAAGGTAGGCAGTTAAATTAAATATTTCTACAAAACATTTTTGAATTGTTTTTAAAGGGACAATAACACTCTTGCTGGCTTGACAGCTCTAGAAAGTAAATAATAGCCCTTTTTAAGTGTATACTAGATATTTAAGTGTCCTATCTGTTGTGTAAATTATCCATTCCATCCTATTTTAGTTGTCCAGAGGGTTCGAAAATATTTTTAAATACAAGTTGCACTTAAAAAGATTTACGTAGAGCTTTTCAAACCATTTAGTTGAATTTTCCAATTTTTAGCATTAGGTGTGTCAAGTTAATAATAATTTTTATCTTCAATTAATTAAAATATTGTAAAATAGTACAATTTGTTGACCAGAATAAAGAGTGGGGCAAAATTTCCAGTTACAACAAGAGTGTTATTGGGCCTACAAAACAATTAACTATGTGGAATACAATTATTTTCGGTGTTTTAAAAGATTAAAAGCTAATTACGTTGAATTTGTGGTAAACGTTACATCTTCTTACTGACTTCCTTCTCCAAGCTTCTTATAATTTGATTAAAAAAAATTCATCATTTCAGTCTTACCGTACTGGTTTCGATCTTCAGAAAGAAATTTAATACCAAAACAAGGAAATGTTTTAGTAAGTATTATAAACTTATAATATCATGCCTAATTTTTCGGTCTGATTCCTCCTTAAGTGATGCAGGACAAAGGACCTGGTTCCGCGTACTCATTGACATCCACGTGAAAGAACCGCTGGCAGCTGGAAATCAGATCATGACACAATATAGCGTATGTCCGCTCCATTCGGGACAAAATAGTGGGGACAACCAGTCAAGCAGTACAGGAAAGGGATCATAAAGTCAATGAACAGGGGGGGGGGGTGAATCGGAGAAGGGTCCATTTTACTTTATGGCAATCACGCAACAACTTTTGGTCTTCGAAGGAATTATTAGTGAGTCGAAATTCGGCCGTGTATCGGTTTTAACTCGTCAATTCAGTCGGTTATATAAAGGGATAACTCGTGTTTGTCTTTGGCGTTCGTCACTTCCGATTCATAACACATGTATTACTCATTTATCGTAGCGATTATCTGTGTGTTTAAATTTATATTTGGGACATGTTTAACCAGTTCTATAACATATTATGTGGTAATGACTGAGACCAATATTGTCCTTTAAATATATGAATAAGTCCGTGTTTATGCTTTGATTGGATATTACAATTACACGTCAGTTTTTTTAAATTAGTTAAAACTGTTATGTGTTCAGTAATGAAACAGGAACTCCTCAATGAACTATTGACTCTTGCGTGTCAGTTTGGCCTGACGGACATGATTGACAAAATCGCCGAAAGGTGGTCAAACGTGACTAAGCGCGGACACTTGGTAAAAATATGAGGACATCATATCTTGGCAACTTTATTTATATTCACCACAACAAATATATCCATGTAGGCCTAATTATCACATTCATAAGTTGTCAAAGATTGATAAATAAGATGAATTCCCATGCGTAGTTCTCAATTTTACTCATATTATAAAGTGTTTCTGGCCATCAGAATTCTGCAAAATCCAAGAAACAGCATTTCTGGACTCTAAGAAACAGCATCATCTTGGGGGGGGGGGATGTCTTCGGACCCCCAAGAAAGCGTGCACCTGTTGTTGTATTAAAGGCCGATATATCTGCCCGTCTCATTTTTGGCTAAACATCCCCACAAACAAAGTTGGCTAACTTGCGTTCCACTAAGAAGCCGCGTTGCATCGATGGTTGAAATTCTATATAAGAGAAGTCGTAATGCCACTCTCTGGGTAAAATGTCTCTCATTGGACACATGTCGGTCTTCAATAGCCAAGTCAGAGCAGAACAGTTGGACGTTAAACCCCATGTCAGTCCGTTCTACTATCACACCTGCTTTTTAAAAGTCATTCTTTCAAACAATTTTTTCCAAATACTTTAAGCCAGCATTCACAATTGGGGTAACTTTTTACTTCCTAAAAATACTCCATCTTTATTGAAACTAACTTTTTTGTGCAATTATTGTTTATTAATTCGTTTCAGTAATGAGTTTAGGAACGCCGTGCCAAATAAATATACGGTTTGAATAAGCTCCCCCTACTTGGATAGGGGCCTCGGTTTTTCCTCCCACACGACAATTGCAATTTCCTAGCCGGAAAATTACAAAGAACTTTCAGTGCCAATACCGGCGACTCTCAGAGGAGTAGGCGGAAATGACGCTCTCCGGAAAAATTCCCCTCCAAAGCACATTACATAGGGTTAGCCCGTCTTCATTAATCCAGCTTTTGCAGAAGACCAGAACGCTAATCCCAATTTCATATGTGTTTGGCTAGATTTGTGGAAGGATATCATCGGTTCCAGTTTGTAATTTTCACATTTTCTTAGGGAGGAACCTCGAACCCCTGTCGCTAGGGCTCTTCGAAAAAGGCCCATCCCCTTATGCGACCCCGTAAAACACACGACCTCCTCCCGACCTATACGGTCATTTGGTTGGGCGCTCCCCCTGTCAGCTACTAAACCTCACTGGGGCGAGATCTCGGCACATCCCTTGCTACGATCATACCTTGATGCTTTCACCACAAAATGTACAATTCTTATGAATTTGGGCACAATACAATCGATTTGAACAGTTTTTTAATTGACCATGAAATTTCATAAAATTATTAACATTTATTTCTTGCTGAAAGTAATATTTCTCATTAAAAAAACATATTATTTCTATTTAGCTGCATATAGACGGACATTCTGATGGTGCGCCTCCACCGGTATTTGATATTATATCACTGTTTCAATATCCTAGAACAAGAAAGGACATTACAGTCATGATGCAACAGAACGACGTATTTATAGCTGTAAGTAGAACAAATGTTCCTCTGTCCATGTCTTGATATTAGGCAGACATTTCTATACTGCTACCCCGGAAAGTACAATCTTACTATTGTGGACAAGTTGTGCTTTCATCCATCTTTGATGCAATCTACTCATTGGAAGATTGCCCATTCTTTTTTTAAGTTCAATCTTCCTTCTAACTGTCCAAGCCTGATCGGAAACAAAAATAACGTTTACTCAGTGATGTGTATCCGTTTGCAAGGGCGATATGGAAATGCTATAGTTTAATAATATCCCCGTCAATGGTGTGATGAGCTAGAATGGAATGTCCATTTGTGTCTGTATAAGTAGCGACAATGGCTCACTGAGTAAGACGGAGTTGGCCGAGAAAGTTCCTCGAAATTTTCCGCTCTGGTTTCCCTTTGGTAGTGGTGCATGGCGGAGGGCCTGGTAAGGACAGCAGCCTGGTAGTTCGGATTGCCGTTCACGTAAACAAAAGCATTAACAGTTTAAATTCAATATAAGAGTAGACAGTAACGCCACTGTATATTCATTCTGACGGTACGAAAACAGAGATCTTGTGTACACTTGACAGTTGGAATTCGAAATAAGAGCAGGCCGTAGCACCGATATCCGGGCAAAATATCTCCCATCGCTAGTCCACTCTGTTCTGAAAAGTAGGACGTTAAACCACATTTCATTTCATTTTTGTTTCTGTATTATATATATTATGATTTCCCCAGTACTATCAATACTACTGTGGCACTGACTCCATCGTTGACTGTATATGGGGTAAGTCATTGAAAATAGAAGAAGTTATCGCTTTATAATTTACTATCGTTTCACTCATTGTACATCTGTTTTCACAACTGAATCGTTATTAATGAAATACATTTTCATTGTTAACAAAATGTTCCATCATTTATTCCAGCTAGCAGCTCAGGCGGGTTTAATATCTCGATACATATGGGTGTGGCCACCATGGGAATCTAGTATACTTGCGATGGAAAATGATCATGTTCAGTTCAACATTCGCATGGGTTTAGTGAAAGGTTTGCCGCCAGGTAATGAATATCCTGTATGTGTTTGTCTCGATTTTATTCAAAATTTTAGGAATATGACCAATTATTGTGTACACTTAAACAATTTAATGGAAACCGAGGAAAGCAGAGAGACAGAAATGGCAATGGATGCTTGTGAGATTAAAAGGACAGCTGTTGTAGAACTTGTTAGTGAAGATAAAGCTTTAGAACTCTCTAGATCAGATAACTGGTTATCCCCCCTTGACAATATAATATTGGATATCGATGAAGATTATTATGGATGTGAAGCCTCCATTATGCCTTTGTATGACGTAGGGATGACTTCACAAAAAGTTGATGCTCTATCGGAAATAATTAGACTTGTATTCTGTCCAAGTAACTCTGGTCAAGAAAGTCAATTCAACAGTTTATTTTACGATTTAATACAAAAAATCAAATTTGTTAAGCAGTTGAGTCCGCAAAAAGGAGGAAAAACACTTGATGGATTAGGTTTTAAAAAGAATGCTTCTAAACTTATACATCAAGATTTCTACGATACTTTGAAGAACCCCATTTTAGATAAGTCAGTGTGTAAAGAAGTTGAATACTCATTGAAGAAAACTACTCTTGTTCTTGTTAATTATCTGTTCAGACTTTCTATTTCTCAACTGACTGCTGTATCAAAAGTTGGCTTATGTCTACCAGTTTCACAGAGCACTTACGGATTTTCACCCGATCTGGGTATGAGATTGTGTGTTGGTTTTAATAGACCCAATCATACCATGGTAATATTTCATACACCAACTATGAGGGAAATAGAGATTAGAACAGCTAATATGAGGAGTCTATTAAAGAATGTACCTGCACCATCAGTAGTTACTGTCTGTCGTTCAATGCGCGATGGCTATACCCCAGTTAAATATTTTAGTAAAATAGAAGAGGATGTACTCAATACATTATTAAATACTTATAAGAAAATATCATTTGATTCAATACATTATGATACTGATTTATTAGGTGGTAAACCTGGTTTACCAGCACGCCATTTTGTTGTTGAATAATATAGTATTGCCTTTTGCTAGATTTTTGTTAGGTAATTTTCAATTATATCTTAAAGGACAGGGTTTAATTTTCGGAAATGGTCTCATCGACGTGTGTCGCGATAATGGGTATTCAAATGGCGGGCAGTGCTCAAGAAGAGGGATGATACGTGTGTACGGGTATCCGTCGGGGTATACTGGCATCTTAGAGAATGGTGTAAACAGTTAATTTGAATAAACTGCTGAAGCAGCCCAACCGACTGAGGTGTTTTCCTTTCACAATACTTCATTTACGAAATTTAATGGAGTATTGGAGTATTTTTCCCCCACGTTTGTTTGTTCGTCCCTCTACAATTCCTGGCAAACACTTTATAATTCAAAGTTGCTGCGAATTAAACCAACTTCAAACTTGCTGCGAATTAAACCAACTTCAAACTTGCCAGAAATTATGATCCCGATCTATCTGGCGAATCGCGTGTTCTATTTATTATTTGCAAAAATGTTGTCCAAGGGAAAGGGACATTTGAGAGCCGGAGTTTTTAAGACCATCTTTTTTAAAAACAATCATTTCATAATAATATTATTAAAAGTAATCAATCATGGCGTTATTTCCCTTGAAATCGATACATTTACGTTACGAATAGTGTGATAGCATTTTCGGTATGTGCTTCTCCAGTACAGACAAAAAGACTGCCTTCGTCTTATAAATCTTAGAACTGTCCTACTTATCCGTATACACAAGTCATCTCATTATTCAGATTACTACATTATATTGCTTTATTAATGAAAACATGCAAATAAATATAATTTCTGTGCTATTAAATGTGTTAATCATATTTTCCGTGTATCCCTTTCCCTGATTTTTCTACATCTCATCTGTCGAAAGTTATGCCTCATGTCCATAAAAAACCAGCGCATTATACAATGCATAATTGGTAGATGGGTGGTATAGACTTGTGGAATTCGCATGACAAGTTTAGATTGTAACTGAACCTTACCTGACTGTCAATCATAAAGATGTCATCAAAATGTCAGAAAAGAGTCAGTCAAGTCGGATTATATTTTACCCAATTGGTTTCTGAGGTCTGAATTCCACTCTGCAAATATAAAGACAAAAAAGAAGGGCGGAGTTTCTTACTATCAGATGATCATTTTTCACCGGAAGCAGCCGTTTGTGGTCGCAACTTGACGTATTACTTCCCGCGTGTTGGGTTCTGCACTTTTGGATGGCCTATTTCTACAAATTGCACAAATAAATGTATTGGTTAATATAATTTAGCATTAAATAAGAATAGGTTGTCTAATTTTTAGTATAGAACTGTGTTGTGTTATAATTTTTAGTAGTTAGAGTTTTTTTGATATCGACATATCATTTCTATGGACAAACGCAAGAGGACCTTATCTCCTCTAAAACATGTAATCATAAATGTCTCAGTAAAACAGCTAATACTCGATATTCAAAGAGCGATATATAGATGAATAATTTCCGGTGACTAGAATATTGTATAAAGACGATTACTTTTAAACGCCCCACCCCACCCAACTCACTAAATAGAACTCAGACGATCCAAATTGTATTTGCTTTAAACAAAGTACGTAAATATCGATATGTCAGAAAATATTACACAATTTTGAAAATGTATTTCGTGTTATGGCCCGTATTTTGACGTTAAATAAATTGAAAATGTGTACGGTATTAAACTCTGTTAAGTGATTGTTAGGGGGTGGGTTGGGTCTTAAATGTCAAATACGGGCCATACTATTACATTTCAGATATCACACAGAATACCACCGAAAGAATTTTCATTTACCTTTTCAGAAAATATGTAGATTATATTCTGTCACATTTAAATTTACGTAGTTTGAAAAGGGTACTTCAGTTGGATGATGCTAAATATTAAGTTAGTAGGGGTGGGGGGATTTAAAATTTAAAATATGGGTTATCGTGTAACGTATGACCGGAAAGTATTTTTATGCCTATTTCAATATATTACTTATTCCCTGGCATATTCATGAAACATGATTTAGAAGAGATAAAATTATACTCTTTCGTTTGAGCAATAAATGGGGGTTTGATAGCACGTGCGGGCTGTATCATAATGTCTGTCGCTGGAGTGGTTTCGATTCCCCGGTTGTACGTGAGAAGCAGTAGGGTCGCCTGTCCACCTCATGGGTTTTCTCCGAGTCCCCAGGTTACCTCCCACTGCTACGCGCAAGCGAATTGAACCCTGTGTTAGTTCCGAAATAACCTAGTTGTGTCGAGTTGGCGTTAAATTAATATTTTTCTCTACCTTTGAGCAAAGAAATATGTCGCTATCAGACATTATCTAATTTCTGAAAATAGACTATATACTTTCAATTTATGGGGGATTGGGATGGCCTAGTGGTCTAGAGTGCCGCGCTTCGACCTCTAGCTGGCCGGCCACCTCTGGCTTGCAGCTGTGGTTTCGAGCCCTAGTGTGAGCGTATGTGGCATGGAGAAAGGGGCGCCTTCTCAACCTCGTGGGTTTCCTCCGGGCACTCCGGTTTCCTCCCAATGCTAAAGACCCCTACGCGCAAGCGAATTATTGAAATAAAATTAAATTATATGTTAGTCCAGAAATGACCTACTTGTGCCTTTTCTCTCTCTTTCCAACTCTCTCTCTCTCTCTTCAATTGGTTTATTCCCATAACGCCGACTCACCGAGTTTAAGGGGGACGATTTTGGTCGGTGTCAAGGGGTCGACTGGCCAAGAACAATAGACCCAAGCTGGGGGATAAAACTAATTAAGCCGATAATTTTGGGAGCATTTATTTTTAAAAAATGTATAACAACCTTTAAGACATGTGATTATACATGTAAATAATTTTAACTTTTGGCACGCATAAAATGTCCAACATAGTCAAAAAATTCTAACAAATTCAATCCTCCTTCTCCATATCTATATTTTGCATCTTGGATCTTTCTGTTGATATCTGTCTATTTTTTTCCTTTTATGTTGGTTGTCGCTGGCCACTCGAATACTGCAACAACTGAATCTCGATCGTCTTTTGCTCTTTTTTCAAAAATGCCATCACTTCAAAAATATTCGGATGAGCTTTTCCAATTAATTTTTCCTAGACGCCCCTACCACCCCTCTACATAATTGTTGGTTCTTCGCGTGGATTGGTTGTGGTTCCATTGTACTTGAGTGAATTGACCGTCTAACCATTGGGTAACCATATAGTCGGCCAGTTGTTGAAATTTCTCATTATCTGGTACCTTGGCCATTATTTGGATCCATGCGTCATCAATCTGCAAATAAAAGAAAGATACATATAAATTATCTATATTTATTACCCAGCAACACATAGGTAACTGCCACCTCTTGCTGTAGGAAGAAGCTTAGATTGTTATTGTGCATTAGTCATCGTAGAAAGAAATGTATATGAAATGTCTTGGGAATATTAACGTATTTATACCTATTTTGAGAAATAATCACAAAGAGCCGAATTTGGATCATTTGTCAGCTTCTTGTTGAACTGTCGTAGCCTATATCATTTCATTAATTAATGAGTGGGTTGAGTTTAAGTGAACTATATTAATAATCTGAACAAAGTAAAGTAAACTATAGATTAAGAAAACTATAGTTAGTGAGTTGAATTTAAGTTAACTATATTAATAATGACTGGTCCCTACCTCATTAACGCCTTTAATCCGTTCTTAACCCATCAAAGAGTGCCGCGGTCGACTTTCCAAACTCTGGTGAGTCGGCGTTATGGGAAGACACCCTTCAATTTATGTACTTTGTCGAAGGCCCGGTCCGATTAGCCGTACTACGCACGTGGTTTCTTACTGTACATATGCTCATACTCGATTCCCCATTATTGTATGGTTGACTTATTGTATGCCAAGTCGATTTTCGCCCATGTCATCATCATGTTCCGGTTCGATGAAATGTTTTTAGAGAAATGTTTTTAGAGAAATGTTTTTAGAGAAATGTTTTTAGAGAAATGTTTTTAGAGAAATATTTTGCAAGATTTGTATTTGGAGATCTGTATTTGTAAATTTGTTTTTCGTTGTATGTCTCGGATGAAAATTAATTTAAATGCAGGCTAATTAAAATACGACTAATTACATATATTACAAATCTGATACGAATGTTAATTTTACTGTAAAAGTGTCGAAACACGACAACAAATAAAAAAAAATAAGAATTAAGGACTATGAATTAAGAACTAAGTATACCGTACTGAATAAAGAAAGAGTTGTACAAACACGTAACGTATTCACTTCATTTCATGGTAGAGAGAGAGAGAGAGAGAGAATGGGGTTTAACGTCCACTCGACAAAAACTAGGTCATTTTGGGACTAACGTAGGATTTTCAATTTTTATTTCAATAATTCGCTTGCGCGTAGGGGTCTTTAGCAGTGGGAGGAAACCGGAGTGCCCGGAGGAAACCCACGAGGTTGAGAAGGCGCCCCTATCTCCATGTCACATACGCTCACACTAGAGCTCGAAACCACAACCGCAAGCCAGAGGTGACCGGCCAGCTAGAGGTCGATGCGCGGCGCTCTTGACCACTAGGCCATCCCAACCCCCTCATTTCATAGTAGAAGTAGAACATTTTACAAATATAAGCAATAGAAATTAAAAGTTCACTTCATAGTAGAAGTAGAACTTTTATTTTTTTATTGCTTATATATGTGAAATGCTGATCCGCAAGTTTGCCATCTGATTTTCTGTTTGTTTGTTATTTGCAGAACGGAAGGTTGGCGTGGTGTGTGTGTGTTGGGGGAGGGGGTGACTGGACTGCAGCTAGTTGGTACCAATATTGAATGAGTCTCTAAATTAGCTACTGTATGCATTATGGTAAAGTTTAACAAAGCAAGGGGTACATAAACTCGCAGCTACGGTAAGACAACCCGGGGACATGCACCGGAATGCTTTTATACGATCTTCAAAGTTTTTTGGTATATGTTCAATTCAACGCGGCAAGAATACGCATTCACTTTGGGCCACTCACCCTGTGTAAACATTACTTTTTCTTTTTGGGGGGGGGGGGGGGGGTATAGTTTCAACGCGGCGAGAATTCATTCTCTTTTATTTATCACTTCTTTCATTCATTTGACACTTTCCTCTCCGGTCTGATAACCTAGTGGTTTGCGGACAGGCGGTATATTGTCAGCTCTATTTATCCCGACGATCAGTGCCTGAAATACTACCAGATTGCATTTCCAGCAGTCTATTTGTCAAAATTTGCAGTAACCTCCACTGGGACCACGTGTTCGCCAGTGATTAGGCGACGATCGGTGCCTGAAATACTGCCATACTGCATTGTTCAAAATTTTCTTGGGGAGACTGGGGCTTCGGCCCAGCATTGCCCCCCAATCCACCGGCGGCCGGCATCGCAATTACATGGACCCAGGGCATGGCAGTTTAGTTTGGCCCTGGTTCTGTGTGATGCGATTCTGTATAAATGAGATCACGGTATTGGTCACGTCCTGTACACACTGAAAGCGGAGATGTCTAGCAACTTTTCCATGCAAGCCCCCTTATTCAACCCCGATACTGTATAGGCAAATCACAGCAAATCGAAAATTAACACTGTACTTTCTCCATGTTACATCTCAAAAAATAATAATAAAAGACAGGTTTAAAATCAGAAAATATTACTGTGTTTTTCAATATCAAACGGACAGACACGCTTTATAATATGCGCTCGCGTCCTACATGTATGTGTGAAAGTGTGTAAGATAAAAACCGCAAATCAAGTATTAAGAAAACTAAAGATGCAATCGTTTAGAACACTGTTCCTTGAACTGTTTATTCAAGCAATTTATTCACAAGACACTTGGTGATTCCACACATTAGCAACCGATTTCTGTAAGACAACAATACCCTCAATTTGAACCCGTCTATGTGTCCTTTACCTAATACCATGTCCTTTGCGATAAATTTAATATCTACCAACAAAATATCTCATACATTTATTCATTTTGAATGTTTTACACAAGAGGCAATGGTATATTATTCAATAACAAAATGGCGTGCTGGTAAACCAGGTTTACCACCTAATAAATCAGAATCATAATGTATTGAATCAAATGATATTTTCTCATAAGTATTTAATAATGTATTGAGTACATCCTCTTCTATTTTACTAAAATATTTAACTGGGGTATAGCCATCGCGCATTGAACGACAGACAGTAACTACTGATGGTGCAGGTACATTCTTTAATAGACTCCTCATATTAGCTGTTCTAATCTCAATTTCCCTCATAGTTGGTGTATGAAATATTACCATGGTATGATTGGGTCTATTAAAACCAACACACAATCTCATGCCCATTTCGGGTGAAAACATGTATAATTGGGTGGAAGCAGGTAGACATAGTCCAACTTTTGAAATGGCAGTTAGTTGGGAAATAGATAACTTAGACAGGGATTTTACCAAGGTAAATATAATTGACTTCAAAGAATGCTTTTCATTTTTACACACAGAATTACCAAATATCGGATTTTTTAACGTAACATATAATTTTTCTGATAATCGTTTTGTTTCATTCATCCAAAATACAATTTTATCAGTTGACGTTCCCACTCGACATTCCTGAACGAACTTGACATTTTGTATTAAGTCATAAAATAAATTATTGAAATGTCTTTCTTGTATGCTACTACCTCCACAGAATGTGGCTTGAGTTAAAGTTGACAGGGTATCAACTTGCTGTGATGTCATGCCCACGTCGTACAATGCAATAATGGCGGCTTCACATCCATAATAATCTTCATCAATATCCAATATTATATGGTCATGGGGAGATAACCATGTATCTGATCTGGAGAGTTCTAAGGCTTTATCCTCACTAACAATTTCTACAAAAGTTGTCTTCTTAATGTCACATTTGTCTTTTGATATTCCAAGTTCATCTAAAGTAGGGCTTTCCCTCATTGACTTCTTTAAGTGAACACAGTTATCTGTCCAACCGATAACGTCTTTTAAAAATTCAAAACAAACACAAACTGGAAGTTTGCTATCTGGGGAAATACCCTTCATTTTGCCCATTAGAAGATTAAATTGAAGATGATTATTTCCCTTTGAACTCATTGCAGTTTCCCACGGTGGCCACACCCAGATATAGCGAGATATCAACCCCGTCTGTGCAGCTCCCTAAAAGTAATAAATGCAGATTATATTAGTTAAGTTGAGTTGAAACAATTGGATAAAGTTGGACGTTAAAAGACAGCTAGTTGTGAGGATTAACATTTTTCTAATCTATTTATAATTAGATGTCAGTTGCCTTTAGTTTTGTTATTTATGTAGCATTACACTGATGTCTGACAATGTTCTTTGGTGATACTGATCAGATCAATTGGACTTATTGGTCAATCAAACACATTGATTGGACAGTTGCATTAGTACGGGGCTAGTTTATGGCGCATTGTAGGAGGTTCTGATCTGTTACCTAATGAGTATCGCCATAGCAATACAATACAATACAGCAGTCCATCTCAGAACAGAATCAAGAATTGCTACCTTCACTAAAAGCAATGCAGTCTAAGAAAAATGGACCTTATTCAATAACGGGAATGCATGCCATAGATATCGACCAGACACTAAAATCGAGAAAACGTCAACACAGGGAAATAGCAGAGAAAAGGAACAAGACTATTGTCACCTAGATGGAAAAGGGTGTCATTATTATATAATAGTATATCCTTATTAACAACAACGTTAATTGATATTCGCGTCAGTGTTCAAGTTATCTAGTCACACAATAAAGAACGTAGTAACTATACTATTCGCCAAACAAAAAATAAAAAACGTAGCACATCTGATACTGTGAGACAAAACAAACTCGGGTCAACTTTCTGTATGCTTAGGGTTTGAGAAGGTTGGTCACGCCTGAAAATATCGACTGGACTATACGCCAAACTCCTTATTTACCCTGGTATTGCAACAAACTTCATGATGCAAAGGCCTACAGGCGATCGACGGAACGTAAGTGGAGAAAGTCGGGACATTTGGAAGTTTTTTGACAACTTATGTGAGTGAACGTAACAATGTGAATAAACATATTACAACAACGAGATATTATCCAAAGCTAATGATCTAAAGGTCTGTACACAACTTCATCTACTTTACTGTGAAACTCTTCAGATGTCGCAAAGGGCATTGACGATACTGGTTTGGCTAATAATAAGATTTTCAAAATTAGAAATAACATCGGTGCCACAACAACTTCGAAAGGAACTGGGTGGGACACATATTTATCAGGCAGAAAATTGTATTATTTCAAACCATTCTCAGCAGCCGAGATGCTAAAACTCTTGATAGAGTATAAACCAATCTGGTGCTTGCTGGACCCTTTTTCTACAAAGATTGTATTACAATGTGCTGATAGTCAGTGATACCATTCTTCCTGCAAAAACTAAAGTAATCCAAGTCTAGCGCCTCATATCTGTTTCTGACGCATTTAAAGTCGCAGTCATAAAATCATTGATAAATACAATCACATGGAACTAAAACTACTTTAAATTGAGTTTTAAACGATCTAAATCTGATGGTCGATCATGGCAATCTTGGACTGTTGGTTCTTCTTGACCTTTCTGCTGTGTTTGACACCATCGACCACCAAATTCTCCTAGACCGCCTCCAGATATCCTTTGGATTGGATGGTTGTGTGTTATTGTGGTTCGTCTCTACCTTATAGGTCGCAAACAGTTTATTTCAATTCGCGATTCCCCAGGGAAGCATACTTGGTCCAATTTTTGTTTACATTGTACAGAGTTAAGGAGTCTCACCAACACACATACTACATGTAGTATAAACCACCCCCTGTGCAGACGACACACAACTGATGAAAACGTTAGACCTGTCAGCTTGTATCCAAGACATGCATGACACAAAATATCCTGAAACTAAACGGTGACAAGACCGAAGCGATAGTCATTGGGCCACAGACTGGTGTGAAAAAACTTAATTTTATCCACATAATAGTCGAAGAATCCGAAATTACCTTTTCACCGTCGGTAAGAAAATTAGGTGTACTCTTAGGCTCCAACTTAAGTGTGGACAGCCATTACATCAATGATCTTACCAGGAAATGTTACTTTTACCTGAAAACGCCCTCTGTGGTGTGTCAAAAGAGTCCATCAAGAAGTTACAAAAGATACAAAGCACTGCCGCTCGGATAGTATCTCGTGCTCCACAAATATCTATTGTATCACCAATATTAAACTCTTTATATTGGCTGCGAATACAGGAAAGGATTGATTTCAAGATTCTATCGCTAACCTAGCGCTATCTTTTAAACTGCACTAATTCAAAGTTACGAGTCTACCCAAAGTGGAGAATGAAAATGGGACGATCTTTCAGTGGTCATCAAAAGTGCACCTACTTTTGAGTCATTCAAATCCAGACTTGAAACATACTTTTATATTTAATCTAAAATTATGTGTAGAAAGCGCATAGATCACACTTTCAGTTAAACGAATAAAAGCCAACGGTGTCAAACGAACTGTATGTTACAGAGGAAATATATTAGGACAATAAATCTCAGGAAAACAACAAGGAATGCTACAGAAAAGAAGATTACCGCCAAGATCCCCAACACCCTCACCAAATGGACGATACCATGTTACTCTAACGGAAATCAACAAAGGGGGGGGGGGGGACTTCTATTCACAACCTAGATGGGAAATCACCTGCGTGAAAGCGGACTACGCACGTTTGGGGAAGCGGTCGTAAAATCACATTAATATTAGTTTTGGGTTACAGTATGACTGATTGATAAGCATGTACATTAAAATGTTGCAAGCAGAAAGGGAAATACAAGATTTGCCAGATTGGTAGGGATATTAGATACACGTTTCTTTTAAAATCTTCTACAACAAACTATTCTCAAATATCACTTCTTTTGTGTTAATTTCTTTAAATATAGTATGGTGTAAAAAATAACAGCGAAGAATAAACTTACCGCTATAAATACGTCATTTGCTTGCATCAAGACTCGAATTTCATCCTGTATTTTAGGATATTTAAACAATGATATTATGTCAAATCTATCTGGTGGTGCGCCATCAGAATGACCATCTATATGTAACTGAAATGTTAATGATTCAGACATATTCAGATAAGTTATATTTCTAATCGGCGTTAAGATACAGAAGCAGACACAGAAGATAATATGTAAAAGGCTTACTAAGTGAAAGGCTTACCAAAACATTTCCTTTCTTCGGTATTAAACCCCTATCTGCAGATTTAAACCAATACGGCAAAACTGAAAATGGATAAAGTCACAGCATTACAAGCATACAGTTAACCATGTATTCTCCGTATACACCCAGTAATGTTTAAATGGACACTGGTCGTAGTTTGGCTGATCTTTTGTACAGGGCAAATAGAAAAAAACACATCAAGTGTATGCACCTGGTTCATGAAAATGTTCATTGGGAAATATATCATACACTGCTGGTGTATTTGCACATTTTCTCCTGGAACTATAGTCTATATACACCACGTGGGGTAATTATATAACACTGAGAACATTAATTAGATGTCCACAGGAAATATCTCAATTTAGATATACAGTTTACCCTTTAGAGAAATTTATTTTGGCGAAATGAAACTACTTGTGCATAATTTGTGCTAATGTCGAGGCATGTATTATAACATTAATTATAACCAATAGATATATAATCACCAAAGACTCGAATGTAAACAATTACATACCTTCATGATGTTCCTCTACGATATAGACTGGTGTTACATCTAAGGTTAGTTTTTGAGTTGGTGTGGGATTCAATGGTATATATTGCTGTATAGTCTGGCATCCGTGATGGATGTTTGTCCATTTCCACAAAATATTAAAAATCACAGGCAAGATAACAAAAAAAGTTAATATTAATGCAGTGATTTTACCACGAGGTCTACGAAAACTGATCATCTCCAACGATTACAAATATGCTACACAGATTTGGGTTTTTCATCCATTGGTTAATTTTAAGAACCGTTCTTCACAAAAATGAAACATGAGGTTGTTTGAACGTTATAGATAAGTGGGTAATGTCCTTTACTTTGTTCATGTGCTGATATACATGTGAAATAAATACCGGAGCTTTGGAAACAGCTTGTTCTATTTGTCGAAAGGTGTGCAGAAAATAATAACGGTAGTGGTCGACAGTAATGAGTTATCACTTTGTTCAAGCATTGTCCATGATATCCGCTTATGTGTCTTATCACCTCCGTATGATGCGATTTAAATGGACCAATTTTGTTTCAAATCGATACATTGCATGGCTCAATGTAAGGGCACTAAGATGTGCAAGTATATAAAAAAAAAATCTTGATAGGTTACTGTAGGCTATGATTTTAAATTATTACTGTCAGTGGTGTGAAATATAATATTGTTATTGTAAATTGTTTAAAAGTGTCAGTTTTCGTATGATATAAGTTTGCCACTTATTGAAACTCCGATCAGTTGCCACGGGGTAAATTCCAAATTTAATCAGTTTCTTTTGCTTAAAGTAAAGTTGTTAACTTTGTAGTCCTGTTATAGATGCATTATGCAAGATTTAGAGGAAGAGCTGGTCGTTCTCGTTATATCGTAGCCCCGCTCTCCATCTTAAAATTAAAATTAAATCATTAAACATGCATTGTACAAGCGCTGAATCAGCATATTGTAAGTCTTTATTTACTCTTCGGATGTAATAGAAATGATTTATTAGACCTTAATTTACATGACAAGCTCGAAATCAACTCTGTAGACCATCGGATGGCTTGGATACAGCTCGGATTTAAACAACCGTCAATTTAGAATTAAATCAGAAAATGGCCGACAAAAGCTAGCGTTTGCCATTACTCGGTGACGTCAGTGCCGGAAACTGGTGATGCAAGACCAGCCAAGCGAGAGTACTATTGCTATTGAGAACGTTGCTTGATAATTGAGAATATGTGGTTGGAGTTATCGTCTGTCAATTAAACGATCGGCATTTCTTATCCCTATTTCTTATCCAAACTTCCAACAGTGACAACCGTTCAGAATAAAGTAATTCGACTGAAATTTTCAATATTTTCTTTTTTTACCATTGAAGTATTGTAGCAAGAATGACCAACACTTTATTAAACTCTTAACTAATGTATCTTTAAATGTCGATCGTATTTTAATCCATTAACATCTGCGCCATGGTCCAAGGAGTTGATTATAAGTTTATCATGTGAATAGTGGTCTAAATAACAATTTATATAACATTTGAAGCCTAAAAGATTTAGCTCTTACATAATGCATCTTTAAACTAATTTTAACCAAAGTTGCAAAAACAGCTTTCAATAAAGACTACTGCATTTCTTCGATTTTTATTTAAAATGGTTAATACTTTGTGAAATAGCTGGTATGGTCATCTTGTGAGAACTAAGTTTAGATCAAGCTATATAGCCAAAACAGACAATGAGATCATATACTTCCACACAAAAAGAACATAAAGTGTAGCCTATAACATTAATCTGTTGAAAGAAACATTAGGATACGATGCGTACAACGAGTTGCTCTTTGCACATGTCTACTCAGACTGTGATTCAACTTCAAGGACTTTGGGCATCGAAATTTTTTTAGTAAAATCTGATCCTTTCATAAAGTCCTGCATGTGCTAGTGCATTTACCCTTCAAAACAAATCTTAAGGACATATCAGATCTTGGCAAAGACCTGATAATTGATCTATTTGGTGGCAAATCGAATGATACGCTATCATCACTGTGTCATATCATTTTCCCAAGAAAGTGGCAACTGCTGAAGCATCTGTCATTCTTAAGCGGCTCCCCCCAAAACCAACTGCAACAAGATGTTATAGTGGACAGCTGGAGGTCATGAATTCAATTTCGTAGTGATTGAACAGCTCAGTGACATCCAAAGTTGTCTTAATATGTACCTTGTCCCAAAAAACCTGGGGATAGCATCAAGATTATCAAATATGGGTCCATAGTTATGGACTTGCCGTCATTTGGGGGTCTTGGTGGCCATTTATGACACAGAAGCCAGACATCATTTTAAATGATCTTAATGAGTTCTTTGCCCCAAAATCGTAGGAATAGACCCCAAGATTTAAGTTGATAGATACATAATTATGACCATTAAGACATTGCGGTGGCCATCTTTGACGTCATCTTTAAAACCCACACTGTTCCGGGGAGTCCTACTTTGTTAAACTTTTAGTATGTTATAAAGCACACTAAACCCTGTCAGATCAGTTGAGAAACCTTTTGTTGCAATTTAGGGGAGGTAAGTTTTTTATTGTATTATTTCTGGCATCTGAATTTAAGGAGCAATTCAATAAAAAATGTTCAGTGTCTTCGAATTCTTGTCCACATTTACAGGATGGGTTGTCAGAAATATGACGTAAAGATTTATGTCCGTTAAGATTATTGCAAGAGAGACGCAGTTTAGAATGAATCATTTGGATTGTGCGAGATATCCAGACGAAAAGAGAGAGAGAGAGAGAGAGAGAGAGATGGGGTCTAACGTCCACTTGACACAAACTAGGTCATTTCGGGACTAAGATATGGTTTAATATTATTTCAATAATTCCCTTGCGCGTATGGGTCTTTAATGGGAGGAAACCGGAGGACCCGGAGAAAACCCACGAGGTTGGATAGGCGACCCTTCTCCTTGTCACGTACAACCGGGGATGAAGGCTTTATGATACGTGCACGCACGTGCTAACCATTCTGCCATTACCCTAGATAGCTTTACTACGTCATATAGTTACAGTGTATATCAAAGTCCAGCTGTCAATGGTTCTTTTACGTGCACATCAATGTGTACACGGGGCGTGGGTTTTGTACCATTCGAACGCTTAGACAGCTAACCTTGCGAGGTCCTCCGAAGAACTTTCTCGGCCAACACCGGTAGCAAACCCTTCATCACCAGGCTAGCAAGTCACCGTCGATGGTTTTTTCCACTGAACCACCGCCCCCCCCCCCCGCTCATTCAGTGTGAAATACGGCAAATAGAGACTCAAATACAAACTATAACGGGATTTATTTCTCTCTTAGTATGGAGGGGGATCCTCGCCAAAACACTCAATTTGTGAAAATACATTTGTCGATTTGTGAAAGTACATTTGTTAATTTGTCAAAATACAAAGTACATTTGTCGATTTGTGAAAGTACATTTGTCGATTTGTGAAAGTACATTTGTCGATTTGTGAAAGTACATTTGTCGATTTGTGAAAGTACATTTGTCGATTTGTGAAAGTACATTTTGTTAATTTGTCAAAATGCAAAATACATTTGTCGAACCTACAAAGTACAAATTTTGAAATAACACAGCTTAACTTTATAGTTTCAAGAGATGTAATTTTAACATTTGCAGTTTCAACATTTGTAGTTTCAACAGTTGTATTAACGACACTTGCATTAACGAGCCTTGCATTAGCAAGCCATGCATTGGCGAACTATGACCATATTTGGGTTATTGTATGGTATGGAAGCCTATTGCGGCCATTTCAGAATCTCGACATTTAAATAGTCCAAAATAATTTTAATCTCTTCTTGCAAAGATAGTATTTTATTCTGTAATCGATTTTAAGTCTTCAATCAAATCTTTCTTTGCTCTCCAACTTCAACAACGTTCATCGGATATTTTTATGCGTGGTCTTGTCAGTACTTTCGTTTGGGGAGTCTGACAAGAGACAACGTGTAGTCGTGCGGATGGGACAAAATAACGGGGCCCCGTGTAAACATTGGTTTCGATTCGCCGCTTAAACGAAACGTGACAATGATTAGGGTCGTCTGTCCAACCGAGGGGGTGAACCACTCACTCTCCCCCTCTCTCTCCCCCTCTCTCCCCCTCTCTCTCTTACTTTCTCTTACTTTCTCTTTTTCGCATACATTGACGTCCACACACAAGGTAGGTAGGTTCGCCCATCACGTTGATACGGAAGTGCTGAAATTCAATAGGAGGCTTTGTTTTACTAATTTAAATGATATACATTTCATACGAGAGAGAGAGAGAGAGAGAGAGAGAGAGATGGGGTTTAACGTCCACTCAACACAACTAGGTCATTTCGGGACTACCATATGGTTTATTTTTATTTCAATAATCCGCTTGCGCGTAGGGGTCTTTAGCAGTGGGAGGAAACCGGAGTGCCCGTAGGAAACCCACGTGAATGAGAAGGCTCCCCTATTTTCATGTCGCATACGCTCACACTATAGGGCTCGAGACCACAGCCGCAAGCCAGGGGTGACCGGCCAGCTAGAGGTCGAAGCGCGGCACTCTCTAGACCACTAGGTCATCCAAACCCCCCACATTTCATACGGAGCGTCCACAAGATGCAACAACGTGAAACAATGGCCATAACTCCAGAAGAAATTAACGGAAGTTATTGAAATTAAAAAGGCTTCTTCATCTCACTAATATAAGCATCATATTTCAATTTAAAAACAATCAAATGATAAATGTAGTCTGTAGAGTGTTCACAAGAAATTGCGGACGACGGATGGACTGATTGACAGACAGGCGGACGGACGGGGTCGAGGGCAATATACGACCACATTTCCATGTTGGCGTATACAAAACACGACCACGTAAATGTTTTAGACTGTCAAATCTGGGCCACAGGCGAATTTATGCCCGCGGCGAGAAGTCGAGATTCTGAAATGGCCGCAATAGGCTTCCATATCATACATCAACCCAAATATGGTCATAGTTCGCTAATGCATGGCTTGCTAATGCAAGGCTCGTTAATGCAAGTGTCGTTAATACAACTGTTGAAACTACAAATGTTGAAACTGCAAATGTTAAAATTACATCTCTTGAAACTATAAAGTTAAGCTGTGTTATTTCAAAATTTGTACTTTGTAGGTTCGACAAATGTATTTTGCATTTTGACAAATTAACAAATGTACTTTCACAAATCGACAATTGTACTTTGTATTTTGACAAATTAACAAATGTACTTTCACAAATCGACAAATGTATTTTCACAAATTGAGAGTTTTGGCGAGGATCCCCCTCCATATCTTGGCACATTGTCTCTTTTGGTCACCAGGTTTAAATTTTCGTACAGCCATTTAATTTTTTGATACAAATCATATAAGCCGGGGGTCGGGATAAAAGTAGTTGATTGGTTCTGCAATATTTGGAAATGTATGAAGCCAGGGATTTTCATATTCATAAGGCATTAAATACTTGGGAGAAATATTAACTTATTAACCACTGCTACAATTATGTTAAAGTTGTCTTTCTGATCCCCATACACCGGTTTCTAGGGATATGTTAAACACGGAAACGGACCTGCAGTGATAGGTGTAATGTATAGACTATTTTGATTAGTCTGCAGCAAATCTAGTAGACCAATGAAAACAAACGTCTGTAGTTACCATCTGGTGGCGATCGGTGATGATTTATGCTATTGCATAATAATATGTGGATCAATAAGTGATCAAGCGTATCCAAGCTGGAAATCTGCATGTGTTCCAGAAAAATATTCTGCATTCCAGAAATAGATTCTGCAGTCCACCGTTCTTGGCTTGCTACTCTGAATCAAAGCTGTGAAACCAAAGTTGTGCAAACCTGGCTTGTTCCAAAGCAAGCGATGGTTTCAATTCCCCCCCCCCCCCCCGCACCGCAATTTCGTTCGCTGCCTTTCCTCTCCTTACTAATTTTATCGAAAACCATACTTCTGTAAGAATTTAAAGGGGTGACCTTTCGGGATTCTATAATAACGTATTTAACATCTAGTTGTAATAGATAGATTTAGTACATAATGGCGTCTGGTGTTCATGTTGGCATATTTCTCTGAAATGAACAAGCCGGGTATTTACCTTGGTATTAGTACCTACAGAGGAAATTTACTTTCCATAAATGTCATTTCATTTTAAGATCCTATAATCCCCAACGCAGTATCCAATTTATCAGTTCTCGGGAATGTTTTTGTGGTCTAATTACTAGTTTGGAGTCAAATGTTTCTAATCAAGCAGAATAAATCTGTATGTATATTTTATAATATTATAATACACCTGCTTACGTCTATATGCGAGCGGTGTAATCTTGATGTTATCGCATACCTAGATTTTTATGCTATCCGATTAGAACATTAATCCTCGTGTTCGTATTGTTAAAATGTAGTGTATACTCACCGGATATAGACATAGCGTCCTTGGTTACTAAGCTACAAAAAGGAGAATTGTGTGTCTTGAAAGCTTGTCGTCTGCTTCTAAAGGACGGTCACCATTTCATCGTCTTTAGTGTTCGAGACAACTAAACTACTACAGGTAAGCCAAATTTATTTCTAATATTTAAATGTTAGTAACATATTTATTTGTGATTAATAGTTATGTTATTATCTGAATAGAAACCATTACAAAACAGAGTGGAAGATTAATATTACATTTATACCGTTTGAAAATCTTTGGCAATGGAAGGTATACGGTGTGGTATAATATACTATACTGGTTCTTACAAGATAAAAAGTGTATTTAACAGTTTGATTTAAGTTGCGTTTTATTAGAGTAGATAAATAAGTGTTATTTGAGAACAGAAAGGGTAACTAACCAATATCAGGGAAATAAATCAGAACTCATGACAATATCTTCAACAGGATATACAATCTATAAATCTAACTATTGATTTTTCTATTGCTTGTGACATAACTGCTACTCTAGTTAACCTGTATTAAACAAATATCCTTGGTGCATTAAACAAACATCCCTGGACTTCATGAAAATGATTAATATTCCATATAATGACAAAATGTATTAAACAAAATATGATATTTTGTATGATACAAAGCGGCAAACATTAAAACAATCTCTACCTATTATAGTTTCTCCATTTCAATTAATCGGTGATAAAAATTTAGAGTTTTAAAGACTATTGGATCGTTGAAGATTTTATTTAATAATAAAACTTTAACAGCGTAAGAAGAGTTCAACAAGTGCGAATCAGGTTTGGGGGAGTTGGTGATTACTTGTGGTACAAACACTTTACAGACTAAATTTTAAAAAATCTTATAGACTACATATTATGCAAATTCCCATCAATAATTTTATTTGAATTAAATCGATGATGTTGACGCGGCCATTTATATCAGGAATAGTAAAGAAGATATTATTATGTGACACCGTGTATCGAATCTGTATATCCAATAAACTTCACGTCATATCATATTATTAAAAAAACATGTATATTATACAAACCAGTAATTCACTAAATATGAAATTTATTTTGTAATAATAAGACATGTGAACAAATGTTCAAAATCCAGAATAAAAACGAGGAAGAGGTGTAAACTGCTTATAGACAGAATAATTAATGGTCTAATTTATATCATGATTAGCTTTAAAGCATTTGATATCATTAAAGTTGTATTGATTGAATCAAATTGAGAAATTGGTAGGCCTATGTGTATCGTTAAAGTTTGTTAACGTTTGGTATAATATATTGTTAGTGTTAAAAACTATTATTTTATAGGTGTATCAATAATTACGGTCTATTGTTATATTATTTGGTCACACTTGATCACGTTTATATATAGATTATAGTTGACGTGTATTTAATATAGAGAAACATGTTACCACGTGTTAAAGATATTACCAACTGGCTGTATACTAACTGATCACCTCCCGTAGATAATCGTATGGTTTCGAGGACAAATGTGAAGCAAAATGTAAATCAAATGTTGGCATACATGTCATACGTAATAATACAAGACTGTTTCATGCGAGGAGCGGTGGGGGGGGGCACTATGGTGTTGCCACCATCCCCATATTTTAGCTGCCCAATAAGTATAAGCCATTTTGAGTTGTTTTTTTGTTTTTTTTACGTCCTCACGAAGGAAGCCTAACCATCCTACAAATTTATTTTTATCTTATTACTTATTCAATTAACTCATTTCTTTCTATTATTATGAATATTCTAAATTTATTAAATTTGCATCTATTTACTTTACTTTATTTACTTTACTTTACTTTACTTTACTTTACTTTACTTTACTTTACTTTACTTTACTTTACTTTACTTTACTTTACTTTACTTTACTTTACTTTACTTTACTTTACTTTACTTTACTTTACTTTACTTTACTTTACTTTACTTTACTTTACTTTACTTTACCTATTTTATTTTATTTACTGTAGTTTATTTATTTTAAATTCATTTTATTCCTTTTATTTCATTTTATTTCCTTTAATTTATTTATTTTTAATTTATTTATACTAACAAAAATAACAATATAACATCTGCATAACTGGCGGGATAGTGGAGTAAGAGGGAGTCATGACCAGACGAGCTCGGCATCTAAACTGCCAAAAAAAAAAGATACCAAACCTATACAGTGGGATAGTAGAGTAAGGGGAGGTCACGAGAAGACAGGCCTGGCACCTAAAAACTAATTCCACAAAGATGACATCTACCAATCCAGAAGCAGAAGAGACCATTACCAAACGATATTTTTTTTTACTAAATAAAGGGAAGAACTTCCCACTAAACCAAATCCATGGCCTAAGGCCAAACATGTAAAGAATGCAAAATCATATTCTAAAAAACAGGAAGCAGCTTCGGCTCTCCTATGTCTTGTCTGCGATATCACTTAAGTGGAAGCAGACGGTAAACACCAAAAAGAAGAAGAAGAAGTATTATTTTTTAGGTATGTTTGAATACCGGCGGCGTGACAACAAGAAATTTTCAGTGCATTTCTAACTTTTCAATTATATCCGTGTTTGCTAGAAAAGAAAAGGCGTGGGGTTTATCGTTTCGATAAAACAACATGTGTATAATAAGATATTGAATGTACTTAGAAGATCTGTTGACAACTGGTATTCAAATTATAACTTAGGGTTGGGGTATATATTATAGAATCTAAATAAAGAGAAGAAGATCCCAACTGGCAAAGAGTTAATATCTTCTTAACAGTACCTATTACAAATTGAATATTATAAACGTGCCTTTGATAATTTACTCGCTAAAACATATAATTGATTGAGTTACATACTATTAGTGATTTATGGATCAATGCTAATTGATTCGGTATGACTATAATATTACATTCATGTTTTATTACACTTACATGATCATTTCATATATAAGTATTTAACAATATTATGTTAATCGCTTGATATTCAGAAAATAATTTACCTAAGCTATATTATGATGTGTATCAATAATAGACATAAGTATCGTATATACAACAGATCGTGATTGGAATAATATACATTACTTTTGACAAACTGAGTGGTGTAGGCCTATTCGTATTAGATTAAAAGGACTTATATATTTTTTTTAAGACACTGTTCTATTCAGGTTGTCTGAAGGGGGTTGGGGAACATGATTTATTTAATTGTAAACGATTTACGTTTTAAGCCAGGGTTCGGCTTTGCGTCCAATTCTACAAATCAGTTATTAGTTTATTTTACATTTTTGAGAAAACATGTATTAAAGTTTCTCCTTTGCGCATTAATTGATTATTTGTAATGATTTCATCAATCTAATTAAAATACAGATCTATATTTCGTTTCGTTTTTTGTACTTTCGATTGCCTACACTTCATAAGACAAGTAAACTTGAATTTTGAACTATTAAAACAAAACGAAATAAGATCTGTGTTTCATAATAAACCAAGGGACAGTCTTACAGACGATTTCGTAACCATGGTTTGCGTAATAAATCTACATGATTAAACAGTCTGTAACAACTAGTAGTTATAGACATGCAATTATTGCATCTTAATCTAAATGTATTTATAATGGAGTTCCCCATAAACCGAACTCCTTCAGTAGTTCAGTCTTAAACCCATTAAAGCGTGAATTTTATATTTTCTAAGAAAGTCAAACCATAACTATGTCTATGTCTTTTGCTCCAACACTTAAAATTCATTGACACCGGAAATAATAACACGATTACCTCCCTTGTTTTCTTATTCCCCCAGAGCCCAAATGGAACAGCTATCTTCAAACGTTTGAATTTGAAGTTGAAAATGATATTTTTGCCAATTTCTTAACTTGCAATAGTGAATTATAGGATTAATAGGATTATTCTTTAACACGGTGTATGTGGGACTGTTTATAGATATCTATTTTAAGGTTTTATTTTAATACATTTTAAAAATATAACTTAAAAATATGAAATTGCAACTTTAACGTGACAAACATTTCGCCTGTAGGTGTGAAATAAGGTCATTACTGACGAAGTGTAATTGAGTATTTTTTTTATATTAAGTATAACAATTTTTGTGTATGTAACACTTGCAGGGCTCTTTATGGTAAAGACACGATGGCAAGTGGTAGTTGTCATTGTTTTAAATGAAAGTTTCGTGTCTATTTTATTCAATAAAAATGATTGATGTATACTTAGTAGTAATTGTAAAAAGAAATATTGATCTAATACCTTCCAATAATGAAAAGGACTTGATAACTGTACTTTCTTCTCAAAATTTTCCTAATCTACCTGTTTCCTATTAAGTAGAGATCACGCGATATACAACGCCGGAGCTCGAAAAACAGAAATTGTAATATTATTATGACATTGTTATGGTGTTCATTTCATTAAACATATTGTATATAGATTTCTTATGGTATATGTAACAATGAAATATGATATATAATAGTGTACCATTTCTATCACTACTACATACTATATATTATAATGCTTATCAGATTCTATTGAAAACCTATGTATTGACATGTTTTCAATTCACCTAAATGTAAATAATAATAAATGTAATGGTACGACCCCGTGTTATTTATATGGAATATTAATCGACCGTAGTGCAGAAATACTCCTCTCCTTTGGCATACCGTTATCTATATACTACATATACATGTAGGCCGAATTAATGCTCCGTGGGAGAAGACAGTGTGTCTTCATTTATTTATTTCCTTTGTTTATTTACGATGCCATAGCGTTAATATTCAATTATGGTTAATAATAACAAATTATTACTGCTAGTATTTTCAGGGCTTATGGTTTCTAAGGCAACATTTATAGTATGCCTTGATAGAGCGTTTCATAATATAATGTGATAAATTGAGAATGATCATTCTGCATTGCACCGATCATATAGCCAATTTTACTTTCTCATATCAAAAGATATTCTCTTGATACATGCAACAAGTTTGACAGGCACAATATTATTTGAATTAATTTAATAAGACCACCTACCTCAAATTTATGCAATATTGTATTGTATAATAAATTGCAAGCAACGGTCTATTATTTCCAACTAACAAACGGCATATTATAGTATACATTTTATTTACATAGCATACCCCTTTAAATAAGTACATTTTTATATTATAAATATAATTTTAATCAAAATTCTACCAATTTATTCATTTCATTTTGATTCATTTCATTTCATTTACATATCATACCCCTTTAAATAAGTACATATTATAAATATAAATTTAAATTTAATCAAAATTCGACCAATTTATTTATTTCATTTTGATTCATTTCATTTCATTTACATATCATACCCCTTTAGATAAGTACATATTATATATATAAATTTAAATTTAATCAAAATTCGACCAATTTATTTATTTCATTTTGATTCCTGCATAATGTAGTGATTCAAAAGTGTAATCATTTTAATCGTGAATAAAATAATTATATCATGAAATGAAATGGGGTTTAATGTCCTACTTTTCTGCACTGACTGAGCTAACGAAGACGGTTTCATGTTATGATAATAACATTGAAAGGTCATTAATATAGAGATTTCCAGTGCAATAAGTGATTGATTGATTTTTTCTGACTTTATCGTTGTATATTTAATAATGAAGTGAATATAACCGGTAGTTGAACAACTGATAAGTGAATGATAAACAAAAGATAATATTAAATACTTTAACAAACAAAACACTCTAGCTTATCTAAACAGTATGTACAAAGTTCATATCGTTCTGACATCGAGTTAAAAAAAGAATATTTACACGTTAAATAAAAGGTTTAAACAGAAAAGGTAAATAAAAACCAATGAAAGTTTGCCCATGAAGTAAAATGAATGAATATCAATGAAGTTATACAATGATCATACTCCTCGCAGTGTTGGGTTTGATTAGCTATTTCTCGGGTCATTGCTTCAGGAATATGTACAAAGATAAGCTTTTGAATTATCTACGTAAATCTCTAAGCTTCCGCCGTTTCTATGGGGATTCAAAATAATATTAAGGTGTATAGTCTCTTACAACAGTTTCAATAATATTAATTACTTTGGTGTCTTACAGGATGAGTCTTTCAGAAGTGTTTCGTCCGAATACGGGACCCGGTGGCCTAGTTGTTCGAGATAACATATCCAACGGTGTGCCAGTAGCAAGTGATAGCTTTTTACGGCAGCGTCCAGCAACGCAAGGAGGAAATCGTTTTGGTCAACTTAGTCGTAGTCAGTTCTTCACCAGACACAACCCTCACCCTAGCAGAGTTAGACATTTTAAAGGTATGTAAATCCCTTGATATAAAGGTATACTGCCAATTTATTCAACAAAAAGGTTTCCAAACACACACAAAAAAAACCCCAACACACCCCAATTCCAGCTTTTATCGACTTGTTTAATAGGATTTTTAATCGTTTATAAGGTTTTAAATCGTTAACAAAATTTTAGATCTGTGTTATCTTTGTGGTATATTAACTGAACATAGACTGTACCTCAGGTTTTGCCCCCCCCCCCCCCCCCGAAAAAAAGTTGCCGACTATAGCTTTAAAATGCCTACTGTAGACTGCCCCCCCCCCCCCCCTTAAAAACTTCACTTGGACCTGGTTAAAATATTAATTCATATATTATGGTCATTACTTTGTTTTCACCCACAGGCTTATTAGATGTACCAATATGTTCAGTGAACGATGATGGAATTTTTGCGTCTCCAAAGTATAGTCTACCATTCCCGCCAAACAGTTATAACTTAACAAAAATAAACAAATGGAATGGACGTATACCAGTTAATTCACTTAACGTAGATTCTCAACGTCATTCAACAAATACTGTGGCTGGATTAAATTACTTCACTGGATTAAATAGTTATCCATTTAGAGAGAAAGCAGTGCCGAAAGTCGGACTAGGTAAATATTGAATAAAATAACCATAAGAAATCCGAATGAGGCTTCAGTAGAGTATGGTTCTTGCACTTTGTGTTTCATTTTTGTGAGGAAAATAACGCCGTTGTTCCCGACAACTAGCCGAAAAAGCCAGTATTGTATGCATTATAATAGTCGTTTATACATGTTAATATAATCTATGTATTTAGACCAATATAAAAGGGGTAGTTCATTAGCAAATAATCAGAATATATATGAAATGACCAATAGGTCCATGTGAATGTAAGAATTTCTACTTGTCCTCCAGACTTTGATGTATTTTTTATTCACGGTGTAAACAATAAATGAAGCAGAATATTATAATGTAGAATGATAGAATATAGAAACGTGGAGAGAAATGTAAACATATAGGGTCCACTTAACACTAACTAACTAACATGGGTAATTAATTCATGTTATTGAAAATAATCCTCTTCCGAGCATGGGTCTTAAAACTTGTGTGTGTGTGTGGGGTGGGGGGGGGGGGTTAGACTGACGACCCTACTGTGGGATAGGGCCCACAACTTGCGTAGATAATAGTCCTTCGTGTTCCTGCAGAAACGACCATGATGCAGGAGTTTTACAACATCTAGTTAAGGCGGGCCCGTCGTAGCCAGTTTATAAAATTGGGGGGGGGGGGGGGTACATATTTTTTTGGAGGGACCGAGGATGTGGCCAGCTAAGAACACTCCTAAGAAATGATCATTGTTGGCTACGGGCCCGAATTAAGGCTTTCATCGAAGATGACAAGCCTTAAGATTTAGAACTTGATCGTTAGGCCACTCGGCCAACTAACTCATACATACATACCTTCTGATAAAAAGAATGATAACATGCCAACAGTGAAGCGGATGCTGATGTCCCGAGCTGCAACCCCCTATGTTAATATACGGTATTGTCTATAGTGGTTATAAATATTATAGACGGATAGAAATTCAAACTCCTGCGGTAATACAGGTGTCAAATGGTGATGTTGAACCGTGTGGACGAAAATTCACAACCTTTAAACAAATATGCTGATGTTTTGGACAATGTATGATCGTCTGGACGAGACTTAACGTATGATTATTTTGATAATCTATGGTTAGATGTGCAGTTTGTACGAAAAGAGTAGTCATGACTTAAATTATAATTTGTCGATTTTTACAAAGAAAAAAATAATAATAATTTTTGATTGTGTACAGTTTCAACTTTATATTCAACGGTTATACGGGAGTTAAATAGTTTTAAAACCATATTCGCTTTAAATTTTTTATAATGTACAGGGGCCAGTTGCTCAAAGCTCCGTTATCTTTAACGATCCGTTAACTTTAACGGACATATCTTGGTAACGTGTTGTTTGTTAACTTTCCGTTAAATTTACTACAGAAAACACTATAGAATACTTTATTTTTTATATTAGCATAAATCTGTAGAAAAAAATTGCACCACAGAATGTTCAGGGCCTTTATTTCCAGCAACAATCTTTCTCTCCGTTAAAGTTAACGGATCGTTAAAGATAACGGAGCTTTGAGCAACCGGCCCCAGAACACTATGAATATTCGCCATTTAGATTGGCCTTCACGTGGTCTGGTGTGTTGAACTTACCGAACAACACATTATTCATAATATTACTTATCATTTCATAAATAGACCTTTTGTTGTGTGTCACGCTGACATGAAAGTCACATGGCAAGTGTTTGAAATGAAATTTGGTAAACAATAAACATGGAGGGGGTCGCGCTGAGGTTTAATTAAATTTATATAATATGATATGATATTTTCTACGCTACATACAAAAAAATGGGGTTTTTTTAAAGAAAAGAGTAGTTATTCTGAATTTAATGAACTGTTATTGAAACGCCATTAGACTACAGGTTCAAATAGTGCGACGTTTACCATACTAAATATGAAAAAGTAACACAATTTTGATACCCTACAATCGTCTAAGTCAGAATTCAATCTAAAATGTACACCAAGCTATAATACAGTACAGTAGTTAGTAACCCTTGGCCGACATTATAGTAGACCTAAGATTTTAAGCATTGTGGACTAAAGTCGCTTGTGGGGCACCTTCTGAGATTAGGGGGCCCTCATTAGTTTAAAAGTAGATTCGCCACTGCGTGGAAAAATATCCACCTCCAGTGGTATTCAATATATTGTTCTCTTTGAAGAACAATATGCATTTTGTCACCAACTCGGATTCCTCTTTAAAAAAAGGAACCAACCTAATAATTAAACGTTGCTATATTTTATTTTCATCAGTGCCTGTGACAGAATCTTGGAGAGATCAGTTAAAGATGTTTACTGATCAACTGAATGGTGATGATAATGTAGTAGGTGTTAAACGTGAAGAAGATAGACCAAGAACAACTATGTATTCTAGAGACACTGGTCGTCTTATCCCTCCTCCGTCTAGAGCAATGTCACGCCATGCCTCCAGAAGAGGCCCAAGAACACCCTTTGCTGGCGGCTTTCAACACATTTCTTCAGATCCGGATATCGAAAACATGGTAAGAACCACCGGATTTATTATACGATGTCGATATATGGCCAAATGGCACGACGGGCAAAAATTTAAAAAAAACATATGAAACATTTGAATGTAATTTTTGATTTGATTAGATTGGTGTTCTTTATAAGAATTATATTAGCTGCGGCCATGTTCTAAAAACTTAATGAAATTAATAATAATAATGTTGTTTTCTTCACTTTGTTCAGGTATTGACCATGTTATGTCAGATATTACAAACAGAAGATACTAATGCTGTACAAGCCTGGTTATGTTCTGCTGGTGAACGGGGTATGTCATCCGAATTTGGTCGACGTTATAAGCTCTTATGATTGATTGTTAACCCAAGACAATTATTTACAGTTAATTTGTACTTACTTCCTATTTAGCTTGGGCTCGGATGTTCCATCACTGCATTGGCCGAGTAAATTCATCCCGATTTTCCGGCAGGGTGCCCCTTGTCAGTGATGCAGTTCGGGGGGGGGGGCTGACAAAGACAGCTGTCTAGTCGTTCGGATGGAACGGAAAACCGAGGTCCCGTGTACACATTGGTGTGAACGTAAAAGATCCCTGGACAGTTGTAATTCGATATAAGAGTAGACCATAGTTCCGGAGCAGAACAGTAGCAAGTTAAACCCCATTTCATTTCATTTGATACTACAGTCGAGATCCGAGAAAGTTCATCTTGATTTTACGGCGTGATTTCCCTTGTCAGTGATGCCGAAGTGGGGCCTGACAAGGACAGCTGCATAGTCGTTCGGATGGGACAAAAAACGAGGTCCCGTTTATGCATTGCACGTAAAAGATCACTTGGCAGTTGTAATTCGATATAAAAGTAGGGCGTAGCGCCGCTGCCCGGGCAAAATTTCCCTCATTGCACACTGTATGGCGTATGCCCGTCTTCCATTAGCCCAGGTTAGGTGCATAATAGTAGTACGTTACACCCCATTTCATTCATCTCTGAATATTATTATATACCCGATTGAGTGTGCTCGGGTAGAAGCGGCCGAAACTGGTTGAAACAAAATGGGGTTTAATGTCCTATACTTTTCTACCGACTAAGCTAACGGAAATGGACATGCGCTATACAATGTGTTTTGGGGGAAATGTTGACCGAACAACTCCTATTTCGAATTTTAACTGTGCACGTCAATGTTAAGAGGTGTATGCAGGTCATTACAAATATTATAATTTCTAGGGACATCTTTGAATCCGCATACAAGTTATTTTTGTAAACGCTGACGTATTTCTGTAGATAATTAATTGCCATCATATTATTTCAGAAAAAGGTATTGTTATGGATTTAATAAAAGCAGCAATGGCGGGAAAAGAAGAATATTACGGTCAACAACAACCTGTACAGATATTTGAAGAAGATCCAGCTAAATCATTTTTACCGCCAATAAATGAGGGTAATGGTCTAATAAATGGTGATGCTAGACTAGCAGGAACACAGAGTAAAATAGATAGGTAATATCTTTATTAACAAACTTTTAGGCTTTTTTATGCGACAAGAATCCAATGGCCATTCACGAATTTCCACCATAACAGCCATCAGTGGCGTGAATTCTTTTCCTGGCTAGCCAATAATAAGAACTCTACTGTCAAAACCGATAATATAATTTTATGCCAAGATTTAGCACGGTTTGCACCGGGGTGAAAATCGAAGGAAACTTGCATTGATGAGGCCAAAGTAAGTACTAAGAACAATCAGTGAAGCTCTACGACACGGATTTTCCTCTTATATTATAGTTTTTGATCTCGGTTACACCAACTTATTGTTTATTGGATGTTATTTTTTCAGATTAATAGTAGAAAATGGTGACGAAAACCAGAAATGGTCTCCAAGTAAATTACAAAGAGTAGATCCTCTTTTAGAAATGCCTGCTGGAATACATCCGCCACTCGCTTCTAAACCAATTGTTACAGACACCGACGATAGTAAGTTTTCATTTCCGACCTATTAAAAGCTTTTTTTGGTTCCCTTATTTTTCCCAGAACAAAAAGACCCGTAGCCATCATTGAAATATTAAAACAAAATAAAATCGGGTCTACCCTACAATTTTTTTATTTTCTCTCTTTTATCAATAGACAATGGTGTACAACCACCGTCTACTGGAGTGTTTCGACCAGCTACACAGGGTCCACAATGTCAGTTCCAACCATTAGAAGCCCAGCTTCCAACTGGTGACATGATGAACACCAACAGTACATCACAACCTACAGGAACTTGGAATCCTTTTAATTCAGTCAGCCAGAACACATTTTAGAAATACAATTACTTCAGCTTTTCAACTAAATCTTAACCCATTGTCTTCGTCACAGAAATATTTCTCATGTACAAATGAGATGTGTTTTCATAGTGCAGTGGATTTAAAATTTTCAATAAAAGAAGTATAATTATCTTAACTACTTTCAATAATAGTAATTAGGCACATTTCCAACTTTGAAATGTTTTAGGTTTGATATATAATCTTTGACCATTGAGTAACACCTTAAACAGAACATAATTATTATGGGAGATTAATCACTGGTTTTAGTCTAAAAGAACCTTGTTTCGATAAGAGGATGAGGATACCTTATATAACAGAATATAGTGATTGATCTCCCATAAAAAGTGTGTTCTGTTTAGGGTTTGATATGATTAAAGGGGTTTAGATTGTGTGAATTTCTTGACATAACAAATTGTCTGTATAGTTTAATTGAAATGGGGTTTTAACGTCCTATTGTTCTGTTATGCTCCGACTGGGCTAATGAACACAGATCTCTATAGGTAAACAGGACTGGTAATTTGTGGGGAAAGCACGGTCTACTTTATGTGTATGATTCTAAATTATTTACGATTTTCTGACATAAACAGAACTGTCCTATAAGAAAAAGAACAAAGTAATGACAGAAAGTTGGTTAGACAATAAAAAAAACAAAACAAACGAAATTGTAACAATTTTAATTTTAAGGGCATTTGATAATTCAAAATAGGTTCCTTTCAGAATAATCAATCTACTTTGTTGTGTATTGTAAACATTGTTATTTGTGTATTTGTATATATTTGAAGTGTTTATATATAATATTATACTTTTATTTATTACCATTCAGTATTTGTTGTAAAAGAGTTTGTTGTTATGTATAGAAATCATTACTAAAAGTTTGTGATAATCTGAAAGTACACATCATTCATAGATTATTATATTTACTTGTATAATAACTACATAATGTTATTTCTAATATCATCCTATATATTAATATGTTTGCTGTTTACTAGTCTCCCACTAAACTAAATTCCTGAACATTAATAAATTTGCATTTTATTCTTTTGTGAAAATTGATATCCCTTTGCCTGTGTACTTGTATATAATGTATATATATATATTAAGCTGTTTTTTGCTAAATCATTGTTGTAAATAGATTTATGAATATACATATCATGCATAAAGCTTTTGTGAGAACCGACATGTTTTTTGTGTGTTTTTTTCATTTTTTAATTCATGGTATCATAATTCTATACTATCCCACTCCAAATATCCACAACCCGTCATGTCTTCTTTATGACAGGTACTTGTCAAATGAAAAATTCATTATTTTCTTATTCATATATAATCTAGAAATACTTGTCTGGTGTTCAATCTGAGGTCCTGTGTACACATTGGTGTGCACGTAAAAGAACACTCAAAAGATAATTTACTTAGGAGTGAACACCCTCCCTGCACTTTGACCAAATCTCAAAAGATGTACCTAAGAGTAAGGCCCCTGTTTGGGAAAAATTTCCCTAATAGCACACTGTATGTCATATGCCTGTCTTCATTAGACCAGTTAGTGCAAAACCATACCAAGTTAAACCCAATACCATTTTATTTCATGTCAGATTTTGCATACAACCTAATCTGGATATGCTTGCAGTAACTGTGTAGTCAATTCAGATCCGAACAAAAATTATATTCCTAACAATTCTTGAAGAACTCCAACGAGCTTATGCCTATTTAATGTTCAACAAATGTAAAGTTTCAAAAAAGAGGTAGGTGAAAGCATACCCTGACTTGATTTAAAACAAAGATCTATTCTATGAATTAATTAACCAATGTAAAATACCAAATCATAATATTTGTTTTATTATAAAGAATCATTATTATTATGTATCTTTGTCCTCTTTAAGATCTGGTTCACAATTGTTTTTCACATCAGGGTGTTGCAAAATGTCACCCATTGTTTCTTTAGCATTGTCATTAACACTTAAACTTTCATTTGTATCTTCATCCTTCTCACTTTCACTTTGTTCACAAATCTCACTGTTTTTTATCACTGCTCCTTTCCTCTGGGGTAAAACAGAAAAAAAGGCTTTCTCCCAACTCTGGCTTTCTGTATATCGCAGCAAAATCTCAAACACTGGAAAGATCAAA
The DNA here is from genome assembly GCA_917208275.1 of Patella pellucida. Lineage (NCBI taxonomy): Eukaryota > Metazoa > Mollusca > Gastropoda > Patellidae > Patella > Patella pellucida. The sequence goes on from OU795036.1 coordinate 38,238,459, forward strand.
AAAACAATTACTTTAAAAAATGATCAGTAAGTTTAAATTACAACAATTGCATTTCAAAACACAAAGCATCTTGGTTTCCCCATACCCCCTGCAGTGTTCGTTTGATTAGAGCTAATCCCACTCAACACTGCTTTAATGGAAGCAAATTTCTGTTCTAAATTATGACTGGTCAATAGTCCATTTAACAACCAATAGCTAATTGTGTAACTATGTCATTACACTTTATATCACCGTCCAAAGTTTTAGGAAAGACCCCAGATTAAATGAAGGGCTGTCAATGTTGCTATACTTGGGATAGATTTGATTTAATGGAAATAATAGACATTCTCCCTCCAAAGCTCAGGTATCAGAAGCCAATCCAGCAATGGCCAGAGAGGGATGTCTTGGGCTATTGCTTCAGGAATATGGGTTTTCCCCATATCTCTACATACAATAAACTAATAATTTCAATCATGTGATAGGTGTATATTTCAAGTAGAAGCACTCACTGGCAGGTGTTGTTTATGCATTTACAGAATAAAATTTAGTAAATGTCAAGAAAGAATATTTATGGCAAAAAATGTGGTTGATAAGATTATTATTTCATCAATATGTTATTCATGTCATCAATAGTAAAACATTATAGTGGAAAGTCAGTGTTTACATAATGGAGATGACTACAAATACAGGAATTTATAAAGTTGGAAGTCAAGATAAAACATGTGTTCGTACTGTTTGAAAAGTTATTCTCTTGCACAGATTGAACTGGTCATTATAGGACATACACAATTAGCTAGTTCATTTTGCTTGAAATATCTTCTATTTATTGGAATAAATGTTTTCCTTCTCAAATCTGACAGGTCTTTCATGCTTTCACTTTTCTAAGAATGTGTTTACATTTGTTTGATGAGAGCCTCAATTTTTACTTACCATGATTAATAGTAAGAACTTTTCTAGCTTTCATGTCAATATATTCCCCAATAGGTAGCTGAGCATGCTGTAACCCTTTCTCTTCTGCAAGATTATGGCAAAACCCCTGAAATAGAGTTGTAACAGAGTTAAATAGTTGAATGAACACATAATGGAGTTCAATCGTTGCGAGCTTGCCCATGATAAATGTTTAAAGTTGGGATTAGGCAACAAGATTTGCCACTCGGGCAAGTGAAAAAATCACAAAGATTGTGACCTCTAGTGGTCAACAACCTTGGTATTACATACTTCTACACCATTTGCGTTGAAGGAGTGGCAATTTTATGGCAGTTTAGGTCTTGATTTTTAAGAAATTCAACTTCAACCTACATTACAGAGTAACGATATATATATATAAAAAAAAATTTCAAATCAAATTATGGTGATCTCTAGGAACCACAAACTAAAACTGCAACTTTCCGTACAATCAGAAGCCATAATCCGTTAAGTTATGGTCCAATAAAAATTGAGTCCTGTAGACTGTCAACAAACAAATTTTGGGCAGATCGATATCCGGATCGACAGGGTAATGGCATAATACATCCACATGAACATGTGGGCCTATAAAACTGCCATGTGACAAGACATCCATATTGTTTTTGATACTTAACAACAATGATATCGGAACTTATAATTACCTTATGATGATTATGATCAACTAGTCCACCAATAATATAAACTTTATCATCTTCTATGGTTGATAATATATTAGGTGATTCACTAGATAGGTATATAATATTCTCTTTATCAAATAATGACATAAACCCTTCATCTTTCATAAAAATCTGTTCAAAAAAAATCAAATCAAATAAACTTGTGCACCGTCTTTACCATAAATTCTTAAATATTAATAAAATATCTGAATGATTCATTTATTTAAAATAAAATGAGTAATTTTAAAGATATAAACAATAAAATACTAAGGAAATAGAAGAATATGAATATCAATTAAAATATAGTGTAACATACACTATCAACAATAATCTGATATATATAGTACATGTATTAATATTTCCAAGACTGCAACACATTAACTCCTTACTCCTAGTAAATAAAGTTGGGGGAAGAATCCCTGAAGTTGTGCAGTATGTATAGCGTGGATCTCTGTGTTACTATTGGGGCGAGAAGTAAACAGTGTTCCAAAAATAATCAAATAAAATAATCCAGGGCCCTGTTTCAACTGTTTTGATAATTAATCTTCAAGTCAGGGTTTATATAAACTAGGTATATTAGAACATATGTTTTTGCTAACAGGATTAATAATCGCTATAACAGTGGTATCCAGGTATCAGGAGGTTGAGTTGGAGGTATGTATTTTCTGCAAATCTGATATAAATAAAAACGGAATAAAGGTATTTCCTACTTACATCCCAACCTTTGTAATCACCAATACCTTCTAATCTCTTTTGTAATTTACCATTTATTCCACTCACATAAAACTATAAAATAAAACAATTGATATAAAAAACAAAACTTTAGATTTAATAAATATTTTATAAAATATACTGTGTACATTTTGCATATCTGCGTCCTCTGACTTAATAAAGTAAATCGTCTACCTATTTCTACATTCTATCAAATGAACCAACTATTAGTATTAAAACCTGTTTAAAGGCCATACTAAAGACTGTGTTTATGGCTTAACTAGCTAAACCAGAACTAGCAAATTACAATTGGAACCAGCGGTTGCCAGGCAAGATACCCCCCTCATTTTGCAAGAGGTGTATAGAGAGCAAGCAAAAGAAAAGGGATTTTTCATACAATAAGGGGCCATAATCCAGGAAGTAATGGTCTGATTTGCGCATGTATCAAAAGGAACCAAGATCTCTCGGTTATGAACATACCTATCAAGTTTCATCAAAAAAAGATAAAAATTGAGACAAATGATCTAACAATGTGTCGTCACATGACCCGCCCATGTAAAACCCCACGATCAACAAATAAATGTCGATGTCATGTGTAAGACAAAGGACGGGTGGACTGGGGCGACAAATTTTAAGCTTGAGGATACCATGTCCACTAGTTTACATTAGTTAATTAAGGATAGCGGTTGAACACGGGCACCAAGAATTTTCTAAAAGTTGATTCATGAAGTATTAATGTATTATCTATGGTAAATCTGAATATATAACCATATCAACCAAGTCTTTAACAACAGAATTGCCATTGTATCAGTATTCAGTTTAATTGTGGCATCATGTCTGCTGGGATGGATTTCAAAAAAGAAGGGCAATGCGCTGGTTCCCAAATGCAAACCAAGACTTGGATATTATAGAAAAATAAATTTAAATTATCCCATACATTTAATTTAAATTTTATATTTTATAACAGTAAGCCACAATACATTTTGTGCGTCTCCCTTATTCTCCTGATTCACATTTTTTTTTGTATGACAATTTTGTCCATAGCCATATCAAAAAGTTTCAAAACCTATTTTACCTGAAGAGCATTTTGCGCTCTTCTGTTGGCTGCATAACTGTGTTGTATCTGCTGTGTCAAATGTATAATGTCCTGTAATTAAAAATACATATTTTATAAATTGAAAACGTACACAATACTCGTAATTTTCTTTTATTGTGTAATTTATATAACATCTTAAACATAATATTAACAATCTCAAATTCGTCTTATTATGAAAATATGGGATAAAATTAATGTGCCTAATAAACATGGTTTAGGCCTCATAGCTAGAAATTGTATCATACATGTACATAAGGCGGGTAAAGCTTATTCTGTCTGGAACACCTGATGCAACATTTCACTGAACAAAACTGCGAGAGAGATGTCCTAATTAAAATACAGATCTATATTTCGTTTTGTTTTTTTATACTTTTGATGGCCTACACTACATGTAGATCTAACAAATTATAGTGGGATTACATGTTCTATGACATCAGGTACCAAGCAAACAATATTTGACCCTACAATGTCAGTCGTTCGATTAACCAATCAAAATCGTTGTTGCAGGTGGCTATGCTTTGCTTTGTTTTGATTCCTATCATTGCTAATGTCTACCCACAGTTCCGCGCAAAAAAGGTCAAACACTCAATTTGACAGATCATTTGATTTGCTGACCTCTCATTTCAAGCAGAACACGAGTTAAATAACAACTCTTCCAGATCCAAGTGTAGTAAAGACAAGTAAAACGAAATTTTGAACTATAAAAACAAAACGAACTAGACCTGCAAGCAGCACTGAATCTGCTTTCAGGAATCAGACAGGAAGTAAGTCATAAAATAGCCCATTCATCGAGCTAGAAAACTATACTTTAATTGTTTTGATTCAGTGACACCTGTCTGAGAAATGTCGATTTTTGCATGAGTACCAATTTTTTACTGTATTTTCTTTTTTTAAACATTTTTTTGGTGTTTTTTTCCATAATATCTGATATTTTTACGAATACTTCTAGATTTTGCATCATTGTCAGGATAGTTTTAACAAGTTGTTTGAATAGATATCTTTCTGTACCAGAAGTGTCAGAAACATCCATTGAGTAGTTTTGGAAAAAAAAGATAAATTAAAGAGCGTTTCAAAAAATTTAATGATTTTTCAATTTTTTTCAATATTATATTATTTCAATGCTTTTCATTTTGGATTCCCTATATAGACAACCGATAGGACTTTGAGTAAGAAAAGTTTAAGAAAAATCGTAGGCGTCGTTTTCGAGAAAAGGGCGTCTCAGAATGTTAAAAAATTGGAAAATACTAGATTTTTTGGCATACAATAATTTATTTCCTTACCATCGAAATCGTATTATTTAGATACCATATGATGGTCCATTTATAGGGCTATCCAGCAACACTTTAGTTCTTTTGGTCCGCTATTACCTAAGAGAGAAATCAAGTTTTTCCCAAGTGCGACAATGTTTTTACTCTTTTTTTCATTTTTTGAATACTTCCGGTATGGTTATTATTGTCGAAATAGTTTTAATAGCCGGTTTGGGCACTAAAATAGCCACAGGGCTCTGTAATGATATATTACATTATCTGATCAGATATAATGCCCCTGAGAAATCCTATGTTCAAAAGTGCCAAAAATGCAAAAAATTTAAAATATCTAAAATTAAATTTTAATAATTACATACATATTATACATTGTTAGAATCGTAATTAGGTCAGCTATCTGAATATACAACCTTTTTTTAAAAATCTCTTAAAATAAAAAAAAAGTAGAGCATTTTCCAAAATTTCACGATTTTTCGACTTTTTTCGATTTTCAGTCCCTTTTTTATCCTATTCCAGACATTTCAAAGTCTTATTGGATGACTTCATGCAAAATACCTCCAAAAGGACTCTCCATAGAAAAAATTTAAAAAAATTTGCAGGTTAAGTTCTGAGATACAGGCGTCCAAAAACGCTCCAAATCAGAAAATACTTGATTTTCAGCTTGCCATATTTTGCTGTCTGATCATAGTATCCGTATGAATGGGGTATCATATGATAGTCCAGCAATCGTGCCATCAAACGATACCTTCATTCGTTTAATCCATTGATATCGGACGGAGAAATAGCGTTTTCCCCAAAAATATTCATTTTTTTCATTTTTTTCAAAATATTGCACATTATTTCGACCACTTCCTGTTTAAGGATTCGTGTCGAAATTGCTTTATCAGTTGGTATTGGACTATAACATCATGTTCCAGAAGTTTCAGAAACGTCAATTCTGCCATAAAACGAGACCCGAGCTCACAAAATGGGAAGGAAATTCGAAAAAAAATCGAAAAATAAAGGGCGATAACTCTGAATGAAACTTATATTACTGGAATCGGATGGACTTCAGGTATCAAAAAATGTAGGCCAAATTTGAAAATTTTGAAAAATAACAAAAATTGGTTGTAAACAACATGTTTTCAATTTTCGAACGATAAAAATCATAGACGAATGTTCGAAATTGAAAAATGTGAGATAGCCATTGTCTCAGAAAAGATTCAGGGATTCCAAAAATGTAATTTGTTCGAAAATGGATAAAGAATTGACGAAACTATGGCCGATTTTCAGAAATTTCAAAAATATTTTATCAAGTAGCCACCACATGGTTTCAAGATAGAAAAGCTAATTCCAGATCGATATCTGTTTTCGAACATGGAGATCTAGGCCCTCACGGTAAATAATAATAATAATAATAATTTTAGTAATCTCAATAGGCTTTCAGACGAAAGTCTGAAAGCCTAATTATGATTTGTGTTTTAATCAGATAGGTCCTGTGGCAGGTTGAACTATGGTGAAGATCATCAAAGGGGGAGTAGCTCTTAAAGTCTCTGAGCATGATTTCAGCAATATAGCAATGAATCGCCTGTAAACGAAAATATTGTAACTGTTGAATAATGAATCTGCTGAGTAAGCTACATGTACATATTAGTATGAATTAAGTCATGAGAAATTTGATATTTTCTAAAAAATTAAAAACTTGCAAATCATGCACAGTCATTGTATTACCTTGTATGTCATCATGTTATCAAACGAACAATCAATCACCACTCTAACTTTACACTGGGAATCTTTCATTCCTGTTCTTTTTAAAGATTTTCTAGTTGGACCTAAAATTACACCCTTCTCTCTTGCTTCTGCATACTTTCTCTTTCTTTTATTCTTTTCACCTGCCCTAAAGTGATTACAAAAGAACACATTACATGCAAATAAATAGATTTTTGTCAGAGGGAGAGAGAGAAATTAGTTATAAGTGATCTTTTACGTGCACGCCAATATGTACACAGGACCTCAGTTTTTCGTCCCATCCGAACAACTTGACAGTTGTCCTTGTCAGACCCTCCTTCCTGCTTCACCGACAATGGGAAACCATTCCAACCATGCAGGAAAATCTGAATGAACTTTATTTGCCAATGCAGGAATCGACCACCCGACCTACAGGCTAGTAGGGAGAGAGAAATGGGGTTTTAATGTCCACTTGACACAAACTACTGTCTGTTCCAGGTAATACTACGACTCGAAAATTACTTGTCATTTCTTCCAATTTTAATTAAAATGGCTAAAACTTCGCGAAATACCTGGAATGGTCACCCCGTTGCTTTTTGTCTTGTGAGAAATACGTTTAGGACAAGTTTTATTGCCTTTCTCCTTTGAACAATCGAAGTTTGTTTACATTTTATTACTCGAAACAGCCATGTTTGGTCTAGCAATCTGGGCGAACCTAAGTGAACAAGGGGTTCTGGGTTTGCTTAAAGTCGTTTCACCCTACTTCGATGTATTGGTGGGCGTATCGGTCCAGTAGAATATAACTCTTTTCATAAAATAATTATTTACTGAATTCCAGACAACGTTTGTTTGTCCCACATACGGAATGCAACAAATTGTGAAGTACCTGTCTACCCTAACGCGAAATGCAACTGCCTCATTTAACGCATGCGTAGTCGAATGTTTATGTTCTGAGAAAGTGACAATGTGGAAACATATGAAATTTACAGGAGAATACTATATTTTATCGGAATTCTAGTCATTTATTGTAAGGGAAGAAATTAAAGGGATGACAGTTCCAGGTATGTCACAAAGTTTTAGACATTTTAATTAAAAATTGAAGGCATGGCAAGCATTTTTCGAGTCGGAGTATCATTTGGAACAGACAGTAGGTCATTTCGGGACTAACATATGTTTTTTAATTTTATTTCAATAATTTGCTTGCGGGTAGGTTCTTTAGCATAGGGAGGAAACTAGTTACTACAGTTGAAATTTGCATAGCAGTTGGGTTTCCTCAAATCATATAATTGTGCGGTAAGGCTTCAACTTTTTTTCAATGGGAATTGATTTATTATATGTTAAGCTATGTGAAGTAGTATACTGTCTTGGGTCAGGTGTAAATTAAGGGAGCTATAGGCCAGTAACCTTTATGTAGTGATGTAACTAAAAAAAAATCTTGTGCAAGGGAACTCTGTAGTCTGTAAGATGAACCACTACTGCGGCTGGAGTAAGGCAGAAGATTTTTGTAGGCTACTTGTACTGGAACGATTTCTAGGAGGAAACTGGAGGGCCTGGAGAAAACCCACGAGGTTGGACAGGCAACCCTTGCCACGTACAACCGAGGATTCTAAACCACGCCAGTTGACTCAATGACAGGCTTTATCATACAGCGTGCGTACGCTAACGGCATAGGCTACCATTCAGCCATCCAACGAACCCTGCGCTCTCCAGAGCTAGCAAACCAGCATTTAGTCACCGTGCCCCCCCCTCCCCCGTGGGAAGACAACAGGCATCCACATAAAATTTAATGAAACCTTTTCACTGCTTTTATCTGCAACCACTTCTCTCTCTTTTTCAGTTTCTTCTGTTGATTTTTAGAAAGCGGCTTAGCTTCCGTTTCAATTTCTGTTTGATTTTGATTAGAACCTTCTTGATGTGATGCATCTGCATTCATTTGATCGCTAATTTGAGTAGGTGAAGCGTTCGTTTCGGTTTCAGGCGTGTTTTTGTCCAAACAAGCCATTTCAATTCACAATCTAATAACTCAATATGTTTGTTTATCAATAATTATAATCTGAAATCATGTGGCAATGGAGGCTGACATCTTCAATCTCGTGTGATTTTCAGCGGTCTCGCGATATTTCAAAGCATCGTCTGCACGCGCAAGAAGTTATCGTTATAAAATACTATGTAATAACAACTGACTACCTTGTTTATATGCACAAAAAGTTCCGCGGTGCTTATTTCAGATAACTCAGACATTCCGAAAACAAATAGCCTAATCATCCTAATACAAAAACTCTTCATAATTCCTACGTTCCTTTGTTCCCCCCAAATCCAATAATTATTTATTCATAATTCATTGGCACTGTTCAGTACTGACAGTAGTAATAAAAATAAAATTTTATTGCTTCACACATCCCATTCACAATGCTCACAGCAAATGAAAATTTCATACTTGAATGATTGTTATCAATTATCTAATTACTTATCAATAAGATAATTTAAATGCTGATAGTGTGATAACTTGTTGTATAGTGGTTGTACTAATGAACTTTGTCCGTTCGTTCAAAATCCTTTCAGCCTCGCACATCTGACGTGCAGGAAGCTCTGTTTTAACGGTTTCAGTTGTGTCGTCTAGTCCAGTAATAATGGCTCGTGGCGTGAAAGTTCTCGTATTACTAACAATAACCTATGTACTAAGTAAGTGATTATTGAACATTTTGCAAGATTTGAAACCACTTTTTATGGATCTAATTCTACACCAAATCAAATGAAATGTAGTATTTCTTTGACGGTGCCAAGTTCCATACATTGTAACATTGGTCCTACACTAACTATAGTATAATGGCATGGGATAACATGGCTGTTGACGTTTAGACTTAGAACTATACAATGTCTGGCTGTGATTATTGTCCCAGTTGCCGAAATCTTAAGGTACAGTGTAGAGGCTAAAATTAAAGATTACTTCTAGATTTTGTAATCACAAAAACTGTTACCGGTATTTTGTAAACGTTATTTCATATGTTTAAAGGAGCTAAGTCTCTAACTCAATCATCCAAAATCTTAGATATTGAAAACAAGAATTTTTTGTCAATTTAAATCAACATTGATGCTGTGATCTTACCGAGAAATATGGGCTTCTGATAGGCCTATCCAATATTTAAGACAAATTTTTTGTTACCATTGGTACACGAATTGTGTACCCGGGTCCGTAGCCAGCGCCCAGCTTATAAAGTGGGGGGGGGGGCGGCTACAGAATTTTTGGGAGGGGCTGAGGATGTGGCCAGCTAAGAACACTCCTAAGAAATAATTATTGTTGGCGAAATATTGGGGGGGGGGCTAATTCGATTTTTAGGGGGGCTTAGTTCCCCAATAGCCATCCCCCCTCCTCCGAGTGTACCATAATGCGTTTTAGCCCCAGTTCTAGCGAGAGACTCAAGGACATATTGCACCAAACCAAACAGTGTATGTTAACTGCCAGAATAACCAGACGCTCGAAATTTGCATTCGATTGAGACTGCTAGCTTATTTCGCGGGAACAAAACTGATTTGAATTTAGAGTAAAAACGGAACCATTGAGTGTAAATCAGTTTATATACATTCATATTACAGAATTATATGCGTTGCAACCCACTTTTGTGAATTTCTAGTCCCAAATGTTAGCGATATAGCTCCTTTAAATTTAGATACACTGTAGACTACAGCAGGGTACCAGTAATTAAAGGTTATAACAGAAGCGAGATACAGATTCTACACAGGGTAACTTTTTAGTAGGCCTACAACTCATTTTAATAACCATTTGAATCATATACAAATATTTATGACAATCTAGTTTTAGATATATAATTAGTTCTACTAAAAAAATATTTACTTGCAAGATAATTTGAACTGATATTTATAAATTGTTTGGAAGGAAAGAAATTTAATATTTTTTCAACTCTACCGGAGAGTATAATATAGCAATTTCATGACTTATAATATATATTCTCAGTTCGGGAGGGGAGCAAGGAGCAATTCACTTGTCCAAGTTTAAACTGTACTAGCCCTATCTATAATTTTGTAATAAAATGCTAAATAATATAGTAGGCCTATGCAACTTTTTGAAAACCATTAACAATAACTTTCAATTTTAACAGAAATGGAATGCTTATTCCCAAAGTAGAGCCTATTATGGAATTTAGAAAACTAAATTAATCAAGGGCAGGTAGGCCTAGGGGTGGGGATGGGTTTACATGATAGGTTCTGTTTTGTAGAGGATATAATATGTGAATGTTACTGTCAGTGGATCAACTACCTGATATGAATTAATAATTGTACCCGGTAATCATTCTAATGACACGTAACTATAACAATTATTATCTAAAACATACAATACTCAAAGGTCAATTAACTGATGAAATGTATTGTCATAATAATTTGAATGAATCATCTTTTAGGAGAATAATGAATTAGTTACATGTATCAGTGTTCAAGATAATTTTTTGTGTTGTTGTATAATTACAGCAAGATCTGATTAATCCTTTATACACACCAATTTAATGCTCTCTGTGTGTTTCAAGAATCATAAAAGTTTACACTGAATGGAAAATAGTGTTCGTTTATTCCCAATCTTTTGTTAACTAATTCTGACAACCATTAATGGTCCCATAGTTTAGTTGATTGGGTGTATGAAACTTTCTGAAAGGGTATTTGTACCAAACTGATTAAAATCAGATGTCATAACTGTTTCATTTTGTTATTGCTGTACTACCACATATTTTGTTCAGATTATGTGAATGCCATGACTAATCAAATGAAACGTTGTACTGTTATGCACCTAACCTGGGCTAATTGAAGACGGTCATACACCATACCGTGTGCTACGAGGCAAATTTTGCCCGTGCAGCGGTGCTATGGCCTACTCTTATATCAAATTCGAACTGCCAAGGGATCTTTTATGTGCACGCCAATGTGTACATGGGACCTCTGTTTTCCGTCCCATACGAATGACTACTAGATAGCTGTCATTGTCAGGCCCTCTGTTCTGCATCACTGACAAGGGGAAAACACGCTGGAAAATCAAGATAAACTTTCTAGGCCAATGCAGGGATCGAAAACTCAACCTCCAGGCTAGCGAGCCAGCGTCTTACCCACTTAGCCACCGTGATCCCCCTTGACTAATCAAATTGACTGTAATGATATACATACTGTTGGTGTGATGATGTATTATGGGGATATGATATGAAAGTGATTTTGAGTGTTTATGGGGTCATAAACATATGGAGTACAATTGTCTTTTTTCCTTACCGGTAAAAGATTGTGATGATAGAAAGTTGGTAAGATTACAATACACTGTAAAAATCAGAAAAAATGAACAAAATAAAATTGTCATCTGATTTCAAATAGGTGAATAATTTCTTACACTTCTTACCTCAAACATTATAATTTAATTAGTTTTGATGAAGCAGTATTGAGATCTTTTAAAACTATGAGCATCATTTTAAGGTACCGTATTACAGGTCTATATTACCGTATGTTCAAATAAAAATAGGAGTTGTAAGAGGATGTCAGATTGTAATGAATTTACACAAGACTAGAACAATTAATTATGTTTATTGTACAGTAAAGTATTTTTATAGTATACATGTATAGTTTTTGTTTTTTTCAAGAATTGATGTAAGCTTATATAATATTTTATGTACCGATCTTATTTTTTAAGCTGTTAATGCTCATCTTGAAAAGTTATTTAGCTTTTTTCCAATACTGTAGGTGATGCACTGTTATATGAAAATGGAAGATCTTACAGATATAATTATGAAACATCAGTGTTTTTCAACGATTTGGACAATAAAGGAGGGAAATATTCACAGAAAGGAACTGGATTCCATTTACAGATGGATGTTGATGTGTCTCCTGTTTTTCAGTTAGATGATTCACAGCTTTTCAGAGTGAAAGTAAGGAAATATCTTTAATATGTGTGGACTAATGGATGTTGATTGTTTGTTCACTTTGAAAATAGTTTAAAATAGGCAATTTTTACAGTGCAAAATGATTGCTGCTTGAAGTCAATTTCTGTCAACTTTTAAGACAATTTCTGTCTCTCTCTCTCTCTCTCTCTCTCTCTCTCTCTCTCTCTCTCTCTCTCTCTCTCTCTCTCTCTCTCATACTGACAAATATGGTGATTATCCATGTTTTCATTAATTTTTGATTTTTCATCAAATCTTGTTATGTGATTGATTACAAAATAAGATCTTATCAATCCTTAATTGACTAAAGCTTATACTTATAGTGGAAAAGAAAACTTTGTGGGAAGTTTTTTAAGACAAAGAAAATGCCAATCATTTATTTATTATAGTGTTTTTACCCTGGTGTTGAAATATTATTGATTTTTATAACATGGCTTTGCATATTTATTTCTCATTTGGAAGCCTATATAACTTGATTAAGATTATCAGTTCTTTCTTTAAAAGATAACCAGTGCAAAGGTCACAAGTGCTTCAAGAGTAAATCAAGAAAAGATATTAGGATCGCTGTTGAAGTATCCTTTATATTTTGAATTGAATAAAGATACAGTAAACAGTGTGTATCTAACAGAACCTGATTGCATATTCTGTACAAATATTAAAAAAGGTATAGCAGCACTTTTCCAGTTACAAGAAGAATCTGGAAAACGAACAGAGGTTTGCTTTCATTGTTACTTTACATTATTCTCTGATTATCATTACAATTTACAAATAAAAACATTTTACTAGTTTATGCTAAAATCTTTATACAACATTTAGTAATTGAATATATAATATTAAAACGTAGTGTGAAATAAACTCAGTGATTGTTTTCTATGTAAATTGTGTTTTAATATTAGATTAGTTCATGCTGTTGATTCAAAATAATATACACTATAAATTTGTATAAAACAGTTATATATGTAGGTTCTTACGTATTACTACATTTTCATTTAAAATGAACAATTGAATATTTAGATAATATACTGTATATAATCAAATATACTGTATATAATCAAATATACTGTATATAATCAAATATACTGTATATAATCAAATATACTGTATATAATCAAATATACTGTATATAATCAAATATACTGTATATAATCAAATATACTGTATATAATCAAATATACTGTATATAATCAAATATACTGTATATAATCAAATATACTGTATATAATCAAATATACTGTATATAATCAAATATACTGTATATAATCAAATATACTGTATATAATCAAATATACTGTATATAATCAAATATACTGTATATAATCAAATATACTGTATATAATCAAATATACTGTATAATTAAATATACTGTATAATCAAAATATTATAATGTTTTCCATCATTTAACACCTGGAAGATGTGCTCTATATATTGAAAATATGTAGTCAATACTCCCTGTCTGAGATTAAAGGAATGTTTTTATCTGTATATTTTACAGGTAGATGTATCTGGAGAATGTTCAGCAGCATACGAAAAATTGTCTTCCAATTCCATTCACAAAACAAAGGAAGATTGTAAAAACATAGAAATAGCTGGACAATTTTCTTCAAGCAATGAGGTTAGAATTTTCTGCACCATCTAGGCACCATACAGTGTGTTATGATAGAAATTTTGCCTGGGGTGTGGTATTACAGCCTACACTGTGCCTACACTTATTTGTAATTCCAACTGTCAAGGTTTCTTTCTTTACTGTCCTATCTGAATGACCATGAGATCTTCCTTGCCAGGACCTCTATCCTGCACCACTGACAAGAGGAAACCACACCTAGCGGATTTTTTCTGGGTCCACTTCTTTCCTCCGACTTTAAATTATTGAAATAAAATTGAACCATATCAGAGTCCTGAAATGACCAACTTTTTGTGGGTCCACTTCTTTCCTCCGACTTTAAATTATTGAAATAAAATTGAACCATATGATAGTCCTGAAATGACCAACTTTTTGTGGGTCCACTTCTTTCCTCCGACTTAAAATTATTGAAATAAAATTGAACCATATGATAGTCCTGAAATGACCAACTTTTTGTCAAGTGAATTTGAGACTCCAATTCTCACTCTCTCTCTCTCTTTGTGGTGCTTAACTTATGTTTCCGGTAATATCACAGAGAAATATTTGAAGAGAGATTAATACTAGTAGTATGCTTTCTAATAATAAACCTAAGACAAGTACCTGTAGTACACATTCTGATATGTATGACCTACATGGAAAAACTAGTAATACATGATCCTTATAAGACATAAAGAAATAGATTTCTCAAATTAAAAACACTTATATGGATATACTACTTCTGAATTTATTAACAAGCTACATTTCAATACACATACAGATATCGTTAGCAAGCAAATATTTGCTTGATAACGCTATCTGTATGTGTTTGCTTGATAACAATATCTGTCTGTATGTGTATCGAAACATAGCTTGTTAATAAATTCAGAAGTAGTATATCCATACAAGTGTTATTAATAGTAATACATGATTTAATCTACAGTATGCGTTCTAATGTACATGAAAAGATAGTACACATTCTAATATACACAAAGAGATTACTAATATGCACTCTAATAATATACAAGGATAGATAGTACACATTCTAATAAGCACAAAGAGATTAGTAATATGCACTAATATACATGGATAGATAGTACACATTCTTTTATACACAGAGATTAGTAGTAGTATACATTCCACTATACATGGATGCAGATATCCATATCACGGAATCGCTCCGGTACTCATGCCTTCTTTAATTAACGCAATGGGGTATTTGCTGTATTCAAGTCTCAAAGTTGACCATGCCTTTTGACAATTAACGGTGCATGAACACAGTGCATAAACATAATTCTTACAATTTAATATTCTGAAAGACACCACTACATTAGTATGATCAAAATTTAGAACCATGAACAATTTTATGACAAATTGTTTATTATTCTTAAATTTTCTTTTGAATATTTTAGGCACTTCAAGTATCTGTTAATAGTACAACAACATTTAATTATGATTTAAACAATGGTATTATACATAAAGTTTCCAGTTTGAATACTGCTGTAAGCATAGTAAATATAAGAAAATCCATCAATGGAGCTGCAACATCGAGGTAAGTTTATTAATTATTTTCTATAAATTTAAAGATTTGTTTAAGTTTTGTTTAAGAAATATATTTTTATGTGGTATATGGTAAGAAATATGAAATTGTATCTATTCTTATTAATATAATCCATAAATCCTAGAATAGCAAACCAAACATAAAGATCTTAAAAAGATTCAGTTCCAGATCTTTTCAGCATTACCGTACTTCATTTAAAGTGGGTATGGAATAGGGTTATCTGGAAATATAGATCTCTTTTTTAGACCCCACATCCGTTGGCAAGAGTAGAAACAGACTAACAGTTTCAACACACTCTATGAATACATTTGACCAATTTCTCCATTTAGTACAATATAATTTTGAATACAAGGCGGTGAATGGTATTTCATTGTAGGACTAAAAAAAAGTGACTGGAATAGGTTATTTAATTTACCTGTAGATAATTTATGAATGAATAGAAATAGAATTGCCAAATAATACCTACTGTGTATAAAATATATAAATTTACTATTTCAGTCAGATTTTTACATTAAAAGACAGTTCTTCTACATTTAATATCATACAAGCTAATTCCATACAAGAAGCTGTCGGTGTATCAGAAAAAGGTAAGTGGCTGTGTTTAATGATATACTAGGTCATATTTATATTTGATTGGCATGACTATATATTGTAAGATGCACTTGGTCCACAATACTAAGAACATTATAATTATATAGTTCATCTGTTATCTTTTTTTACATTTATTTTCTTCTTTAGATTTATACACAAATTATGCTATTGATTTTTATGCTCCCACATTTTCATGTGGACGTACTATGCCATCTCCCCTGTCTGTCTGGACGTGTGTCTGTCCACAATGTGTTTGAGGACACTCTACAATTTTTATGAGTTATTGATGAAACTTAAAATATAAGTCTATCTCCCAAAGATCTCGGTTCCTTTCGATATTGGTGTGTATTGGATCCTAACTTCATGGTTATGGCCCCCGATTGTAAGAAAAATCACATTTTAGCTTGTGGACACGCTAGAGGTCACAACTTTCAGCCGATTTTGATTATACTTGACATGCATGTTTATAACCCAAAGATCTTGGTTCCTTTTGATATTGAGCATATCTTCCTTAATTATGGCCTCTGTTTATCACATTATTAGCTTATGGTTCCCTCTAGAGGTCAGTATTATTATCTGATTTAAAATAACATTTGAATATATCACCGTTACACCGTAATGTTGATTGAGATTCAATTTTGTGAAAATCAGGCCAAAACTGCTGTACAATATGGCCGTCGCTCATATGGGATCTCACTTCCTGAATTTATGATCCTTGATTGTACAAAGAAATCACGTTTTTAGCTTGTGGCCCCTTTAGAGGTCACAATTTTTATCTAATTTTAAAAAAAAACGTGTGAATATATCACTGTTACACATTAAGATCTTTGTATCTTTGGATAAACGTGCATATCCGAATGTAACTTCCTGGATTACGCCCCCTGATTGTTCAAAAAATCACATATCCTGATTTTAAAAAAACGTTTAAAATTTATTATATTTTTACCATAATGAAGATGGAATTCGAATTTCGGGAAATTACTTAAAGATACATTATGTAAGATTTAGATAAAGAGCTAATAGTTCTCACTATAATAGTTAAAAACTAGATAATTTTTATGTAATTTGTTGAAAATTTCAGTCCAATTGATCCACTATGAACCAAGATATCAGCTTTGTACATTTCTGTCTAGCCTCGTTCATCATTACTAAAATTAGTACGTTAAAAAGAATAGTCTTGATTATCCACTATTTTGATTTAATTATCAATGAGCATTAACAGCATATAGGATCAAATCCAGTCAATATCGAAGACTAGTCTTGACATCGAGAGTTGATTATGGTCTGGATAAGTTAATTAATGTCTTATTGATAATTTAGATAAGATTTCAGGCCTAAAGAAAGACATGCAAAAGGCAGATTTAGCTCATTTTTTTATACATAAACAATATTTATTCAGATAACTGAAAGGATTGGGGAACAGGACAAAGCCTATATCACCCCTCTCCAAGAATTAGCTCTTGCATAATGTATGTGTAATGAGTTGTTACTCTTGATAAGTTTAGGCCCTCATTACCTACAAATAAATAAATGTTTCTTTGCCTGGCAGACTATCTTTTGAAAACAAAGAATGCAGTTTCACTGACAAAAAAAATGAAATTTGTTTTTTGATAGACCTTCCTTTCAAATTACAATAATATTTCTTATTCATTTGCAGAAATTGGGAAAAGTCTTATTTTGTCACTGTTACCAAGTGGATCAGAAATCAGGCAGTGTGGTCCAAAATGTCAACCGGTAAGCACATTTTTAAATTTTATTTTCAGTGAGCATGTGGGTTTCAGTGTCTGCCAATATTAATGCAAAGCAAGACTCGATTGCATCTACAGTGTAACTACATTATATTTAGCCATGGATTGACAATTAATCCACTAAACACAGACAGAAAATTATCCGTTCTTCCACTAAAAATTATAATTATAATCCAACTAGATATGTAATTTAAACATAACGGTATAATTGCTTTGTTTTTTGCCCTAGACGTGGTGGATCTTCTGCCTCTGTTGGACTCTTTATCGGACAATGATCAACTGAGGAGCTGTCGAAACTTTGCCGATTGTGAGGCATGTAGAAGAATATCGTCATACTGTATAAGCATTCTTTGGTACTAACTGCATTATCAATGCAATAGGAGTCACGGATGGAAAATAGTTTTAATGTCTAACACTAATTATTTATCAGTTATTTAAATAATGATTTTTTTTCGTTTTTCAGGCTACATCGTTAGCTGTTTCTTTAAAAGATCATTTAGTAAATGAGAAAATGTCAAGTCTTTCTTCAGCTAAAGCATTTTTAAAAATGGTTAAAAGTTTTAGAAACAGTGGGAAAAATGCAATTGCTGAAGTTTTTTCAAGCCCTGATAGTTATTATATTATGTGAGTCATGGTTGTTATTGAGCTTTTACATTGAATAGTAATCATTAGAAGATAATCTGTTATCTGAATAAAAATATTGTTTGTAAAAAATCCAAAAAAATCTGTGTGATCTTTACGTAACCCTGTTTTTATTGTCACAAATACTCAAATATTGAACTATTTTGATGCACTGTTATTCTTATTTCTAGACCTCAGCTAATAGATATAGCAGCAGCTACTCAAACAGTTCCAGCACATCAAGCTTTGATGGAGCTATTAAATTATGATGATGATTCTGGTTTAGCTTATGTTGAACGATATTTTCTAGCTGTTGCTTATGTTACTCATCCTGATGAATTTATACTCAAAGATATGCTGGTAAATCTTCTAATATTATTTATACCATCAACTTTACCGATCCAGATTACTTGATAATTACTTAATGGGGGATTGGATGGTTGAATGGTTAGCGTGCGCGCGCTGTAGCATAAAGCCTGTCATTGAGTCAACTGGCATGATTTCGAATCCCTGGTTGTACTAGGCAAGGAGTAGGATCACCTGTCCAACCTCATGGGTTTTCTCAGGGTCCTCAGGTTTTCTCCCCTACATGCAAGCGAATTATTGAAAAAAAACATGTTAGTTCCGAAATGACCTAGTTTGTGTCGAGTGGACGTTAAACCCCATTTCTCTTTCTCTCTCTCTCTCTTGATATTTAATGAGATTTTTATCTGGTAGTTATACATCAGTTTAGAATTAAAAAGGATATATCTAAACTTTAGATATATCCTTTTTAATGATTTGTAAAAAAAAATACACTATAAAAATTAACTGTCTGTAATAATTTACTTTTGAAATATTACCATGGAAATCAATGATTTGACAACAAACAGTCTCTATAGACAAACAGTGGAAAAACAAATAGGTATATTGAAGGGATTTAGAGAGGGTATCATTATCGATATTATGGATAAACAGTTTAACAATGTGCATATTGTTGATTTTATGGATTTACATTGCCCTCAACCAAATAAACCATAAGTAAATCAGAATTGCCAGAAACGGCAATATTGATGTATATGCTGTAAAAGTGCATTGGTGATTTGTTTTACACCAAAGAGCATGCCTGAAACTCAAGAAACATTGTCAGGTTTTTTTTTCATGGTCCTCACTGTTATCCAAGGTCTGTTCAAAATCTTTGAATTAAGAACATCAGGAATTTACATCTTAGTGTGACAGTTGTAACATTTATATTGCCAGTGCTATAATTACTGGTATGTTTGATATCTGGAGTGAGATGGGCAAGCAACTCTTTTTCTCATGAGATTGTGATTTTGGTATAAGGCTATAACATTGAGTGATGTTAATTTTGTAGTTGTATGGGTCATGAACTTTTATGTTCTTTAACATTGTGTTATGTTTTATGATACTTAATTCTGAATGTAAATGTAATTTCAATTCTGTTCTATTCTTTTTTGCATAGAAAATATCCACTGAGATAGCGAAAGACTCCCCTATCAAAGAACCATTATTATTGTCAATGGGTGCTGTTTTATATACATACTGTCAAAAACCTCAACAAAGAGAGCATCAGGTATATGTTTAGCTTCTTTCAATTTTACACAATTTATTGTGAACACTGTGCACAGGTCAGATTATTTTTTTAAAATGAAATTTGTTTTGATTGTGCAGTTTGCTTTAAAGAACAACATATTGAAATGTATATTGCCGGGACACCAATACCTTTTAAAATGTGTTTTCATATTAAGACATAACAGGAAACTGAAGAGTAGCCTTATTCATGTCATTCTTGATTTGGAACTTTTTAAGCCATTGATTGTTTTGGGTACTTTTTAAGATGGTTTTACGATGCTGCCTTAATAAACGTAAGTTTGCCTTATGATTACAGGTTGTTAAAGATATAAAATTCATGTTATTAAATAATATAACAAACTGTAAAGATGAAGGTTGTGAACTGATGTTTCTAAGAGCTCTAGGTAATGCTGCATTACCAGAATCTATGGTGCTGTTGTTGAAATATGCAGAAGAATCTAAAACTACTATGATGTCATTTACTGCTATTAATTCATTACGGAGAATATCACAATCATATTATACAGCTGAGGTATGAATTATAGTTATTACATACAGTAACTGTATATATGAGTTTAAACATTCAAAGACATATTAAGCGGAAAACATCAGCTACTGGTAAATCAGAATCATATCACTTTAAATTTTGTTTTTTTTAGCATAAATACAGTACCAAAGTTGTAAACAAAATTTAATCAGTTGATTCAAATATAGCTAAAAATGTTGGTCTATGTTGTCTATTACAAATTTAATTATGAAATTTTATTTAAATTAAGAATACATCTAAAGGAGGCACAAAAAAGTAAAAAAAACCCAACAACATAGAAAAACAATATTATGTTCTTTCAGCCGTGCATGTTTTTATAGCTACTTATTTACTCTTGCAAATCCCTTTTTTTATTTAAGCATATGCCTCGTTGAAAATGCGTTTTTTCAGAATACAAGAATATTAAATTAAACTTTAAATCATAGGTACTATGTCAAAAAATGTCCATTGATTTAGTCAAATAGCGATTTTTCAGACCACAGACCGCCATGACACGTCCTACACTGAATTGTGAAGGATAATCAGTCTACCAGTACTCGTAATAAAGTTAATTGGCATCACTTATATATCTGTTCTATTAAAATTTATTTCAATCAGAAAATCAACAATTCGGTTTAAACAATTTGTTATGTATCTATGCATTGAAATTGAACATAAGCAGGGATAATTCTAACATGACGTAAACAAAGCTCTTTAACAGCGTTTGCAAACTTCATGGAATGAACACTCAGGAGCTTTCAACGGTACTGATTGCTATTTATTCATCATCAAGCAATCGTCATCAAAAGTAACATAAAAAGAAGACATTTTTTTAAAAGTTATGTTAAATATCATCCCTAGAAAATCAAAACCGTGATATATTTGCTGCATGTTTGTTTTTATTTCTGTGACGGTTTTATATCGAAAAACCGAAATATCACCCAGCCCTACTACAGTACACTTTACAAGCTTCATAGGTCGATAAAGCCATGTAGGAATATTAGTAACTTACTGCGCTTACTACAGTAAATGAAATATGGAAAATAAATTTTGACTGTCTGCTCAAGTTTATTTTTTTTATATAGTACCCATAATGTTCTGTAATTGATAATTCCTTAAACATTTATTTTCAGCATCGAAGATCTCTGATAAGAATATTTTATCAGAATATAAGAGTCTATGATAGCAGTGTAAGGGTTGCAGCATTAAATGCTCTTTTAAGAGCTGGCATCTCCCTAGAAGAACTGAAAGAAATTTTACAAACTTGCAAAAATCAAGAAGAATTTGAAATATCAACTTACATATTAAAGAGAATATTTGATGAAGCTGAAATGAACATGAATCTCAAGTAAGAACAATATGTATATCTTGAATTTTATTTATTATTTAACTATAGAGTTCTCCTGTGATTGTTTATGTGTTTAGTTAGCGTTATGTTCCCATTAGAATCTTGGAATAATGAATGTATTAATTTTTACAGAAAAACATTAGAATTACTACTCAGAGAAGCTAATGTGAACAATTACAACATTTTAAGCCAAAAAGGAAAATCTGGTGCCTTGACTAGTTATTTAGCAAGTAAGTTTTTCTTTTCTTATAGAATTTCTTTTGGTATGGTACGCGACTGAGCATGTAATAATGGATGATTATCTAACAACATACACTATGTATGATATGCTACATGTAGTCCTAAAAGTGAATTGCGTTTGTAAATGATTCAAATCCTGATTGGCAAGCTACTGTAGCAAGCATCTGCCTCATCAATTTAACCAATTTTTTATTGCTGTTGTCAAAGTCCAAATTTGAGATTGGAGTTATTGATTCTTTTACTGATCAACATCCTCTTATGATATCATTGCTGCCTCCATTTCACAAAGCTGCTTGTGGTCATATTTTCTTTGCCGGGTACAACAATGTTCTTGTTTCTAGATACTCAGGAAACTAATGGTACATATACATTGTCATTTGAAACAACAAATGGTGGTATAATGAAAAGAAGTGGCATGGTTGTAAACTTGATTGGTGAAAATTGGAAACAGCCATTTATGCATGTAAGCCATTAGGATACTTATTCTCACAATAGTAATATCATTATATCTACTGATGTTAAATCATTAATCATAAAATGCATGCAATGAGATTGAGAAGGGCTACATTTCAATTTATAACAAATTTATAAATTTGGTGTTGAATGAAGAATTATCCAAAGTTTTTATTAAATAACTTCAGATTCATAAAGAAGAATCCATATTGTACATGTCAGATATTCTGCTTGTAATCCATTGATCATAATTTATAACACAAACTTTTTGTATAAATCAAATCTATTGAAATAATTTGAATATTTGTTCTTTGGGAACAAATTTTGCTTCCTATTGCTTAGGGAAAATTACGAAACAAAATGTTAACCTTCTTTTAAGGTTTTACTTCTATATTTTTAAATTTTAAACTAAATGTTTCATTGAGATTTGAGTGGCTATTTATTTTTTCAATATCCTGAATAACTAAAAATTAAATTGGTTTGGTATATAGAAAGACTTCTTTTGATTCAATCATCTGCAATCATTCAATCTTCTGCTATACTCAGAATATAAGACATATAGAATGTATCATTGGATAATTGTGTTGTTTTTATAATTTAGTTTGATATATATGCTGAGGGTTTGGAATCTCTGGTAGGTTCAGAAGCGGAAGTAGAGGAACCTGTGGATGAGGAGGTAGTAGAGGAACCTGTTGAAGAAATTGTAATTGAACCTACAGCAGGAATGTCATTAACATTGTTAGATGTATTATTAAAACAAATAGAATTTTTCAGAGGTACATCCGGTCTAATGTCTGCAGCATGGAATGCTCCATCAGAACTAACATCAGCTTTTCAGGTACTCCCACTATAGTTCAGCATTTATACAATTCTTCCCCTGTATTGTTTGAATGAACACTTCCAAATCTTAAAACGGTTAAATAGCGTGGCTCTTGAAGTATCAGTAGTTTCAGGAATTGATGGAACACCACTGCCCGTTTAATGATCTTTTTCTTTAAATATAGGTTAATTTATTACTACAAGATCACTCTGAAAGAGTTCACTTAACAAATGGTATGATAGTGGATATACAAGTTCAAGGTGTGGCCTCGTTAGATCTATCAGGACTTGTCAGCATAAGTTTATGGAGCAGAAATTCACATTCTGTTATTAAAAATAGGTGAGATTTTATTAAAATGACAGATACCAATTTTGTATTTTTGGAACTTTAAATAATGATTTAGAAGCACACAGACTCAATGAGTAAGACGTTGGCTCTCTACCTGGATGCCCTGTATTCGATCCTAGTGTTGACAAGAAATTCATCAGGATTTTCTGGCATGGTTCCACCTTGCCAGTAGTGCAAGATTTAGGGCCTGGTAAGGGACAACATATAGTCATTTGAATGGACAAAAATTAAATGTCCCATGCACATATATGTAAGAATAGGATGTATTCCAGCTGCCATGGCAAAACCTCCCTTATTGTGCGCTGTATGTCATTTGCCTGTCTTCATTATCCCAGTAATGATTGATTAGCTTTCACTCAGAGGATTACATACATATTACTTGAAAGGGTTCATCATACTTCATGTTATATTAATTTCATTAACGTTGCATTTACATGTATAATACCCAAATAGATTTGGATCAATGTTGGGATTCACACAGATATTATTAGAATTTATCTACCAGTAAGCTCATGAAAAGGGTGAGTCCATCAGGTGGTGCTACACAATGTCAGTTAATCTAACACAAGACTAATTAAGATATTCAAATATTGGTTCATTAGAAGTAGGGTTCCCTTTAACATGTGTGAACATTGAGCAGTTAACCAAATCTTTGATCAAAATCCTACTTTTTGCCTGAAGCAAACAAAAAGTCGATTTGGACGAAGTATGAATGAAATTCATTGGTAAAATTTGTCAGTACTGGATCTTTTTAATGAGCATTATTACATATGAATTATCTTTATTGTTTTGTTTTTTTTAAAGTGGTGGTTTATATCTAGAAGGTACAATGAAATTAGACTCATCTGTCATAAAAGCAGGTATAACATTTACAGCTGAAGGTGAATCAATAATAGACTTTGTCACCGATGCAGACTTTTATGAAATGCCTTTAAAGCTCTGTCTTCAAATGGAACGTCCAGAGTTTATTTTCAGGTATGGAAAATAGATTTACTTCACATTTTCACACTTTACCCGCATGAGTATACTGAATTGATGTTACTAAATATTCCAAATTACTTACATCTTGGTTGTAGAAATAGATACACTTAAATGACCCACGAATTGGCATTTCCCCAGGATATGAGTGTATAGGTGAATACAAAATAACATTGTATAAAATGTCAGAGGAGTAGATGTGCAAAATCTGATGCAGGATTCAATATATTTATTACTTGGATTAAACCGTAATATGCAGTGTATATCAGAATGATATAGAAACTCATTTTCCATGCTATGTAATAGAAGATATCATAGCAAACACAAATAGATATGTTTATTTTCAGGCAAAAAATAAAAAGATATGAAAAATTAAAGGGACTCAAAAAATACATTGTCAACTATCAGCAAAATGTTACAATTCCATCACAATCATTCCTTTTAAATAAAGCCAATTCACGCCAATGTATTAAAATGTTCCAGGATCAGGAATGATCAAAGGAATGTAAGTATTAAATATATTCTACTGTTATTATTACAAGACTATTAGGGCATGTGCTCTTCAGTTTCTTGTTGGTCAATCTACTTGAATCATTTGACTCTATAATTTAGAAGTTCATTGCATAGGGAAGGCAGCATGTCTGTGTAAAATGTGTTTAGATATGAATATCAATTTATTTACAAGTTGTTTGTTACATTACTCATAATACCAATAACTCAAATATTCTTCTGGTAATTTTAGTTTTAGTCCGAGTTGTAAATTCACCTTGTGTAGATTTTATTTTGAGTATCTATCTGTTCTGTTTAATATCATTCAAAGAAATTCCATACAGTCTATAAACAAGTTTACGGCCAGAAGCAAGGAAGTTAATAACAACCCAGGTCAATGGATATCTTATTTCTTACTCTACACACATTACACTTCTTTTCATTCATCTTGAATATACTCATGTGAAGACCTCCAGAGTTCAGGAGATAATGATGGAACAAGTCATCAATTACTCAACAGATAATGTGGGCTGGCTTTGGTACCAACTCGTCCAACATATTTTCCTTTACTCTGATTGGCTCCATCTGGGTCATACTAAGCTATCACCATTCTGTAGATAACAAGTTCTCTTGTTACTGCCTGATAGCTGTGTTGACTTCAGTGTAAGAGATTTGTCTTCTTGTTAGCAACACAAACCTACAAACTATTTCTGTATTTTATTAGTTCTTATTTAAATTAAATAAATGTCAAGCTTATTCCTGTTTTAAATTTTATAAATAAATGACTTAAATACAATGAAATTAAGAATTCATGTTTTAGGGAATTCAGAATAGCCCCTGAACAAGAGTACCTTGAAAAATTGAATTGTATGTTAGAAAATATATAATAGACAAAAAGGCAGTCACACTTCTGTTTCAATTTTATTTGAAAAAGGTTCTTTTCTCATAAAAATGCTTCTTTAAAGCAGGTGTTTACCATGGGATGTCCAGGCATAATGGACAGGGCAAAATGTCACAGTAAATGCCCACAGGATCACTTTAATTATTTCAAATTGTTTTCACTAACTTAATTATAACTGAATTACTTAAAGTCACTATTTAAGGGAATTAGAATCCTATGTAAACTACACTATTGTGAAAGATGTATCTCTAAAAATTATGAGATTAATATATAAATTATAGTTCAATTCCATTCAGTATATATTTTACACAGCTATGCCAAATTAAATATTTGTCGGCATCCTCTGCAAACGATGTAAACATGAAATGGTGAAATCACCAGCACCACCTATAATGCTTCGCTAAGATCTTTTGATGGGCCTCTTTTTAATCTGATTGATTCCAAGCTGGAAGATTATCTGCCATCGAATGTTAAATAATTAAAACCTGAAAAGATACAAATAACAGCTGTATAGTGCAAAATCAGGTTAAAATATTATTTCTAATTAATTCCATTTTTAATATAGTGACATTTTGTTCTGTGGCATTGCTGTGCTATTCTGTCTGTGGTCATGACACCTATGTAATATTAATTATACAAGGATATAAATACAACAAGAAAAAAATCAAAAATATTTTCTAAAATACCCCAAAATTTTATATACATGTATTATGATATTATTTAGTAGGCTATAGGATTTCGAAAGCATGCACAATATCTAAAACATTGGGATTTTGACTAGGTATATGGATTGAAATTTTCTCTGAAACTATATTAAGTTTCACGGAATCATACTATAAAGACAGTCAGTTTTATTATTTTAAGTTATCTGGCTAGTCATATCTTTACCATACCATTGTCAATGATGCATAAAGTAGTATTTATTTTGGCAGTGTTATTGCACCAGTCAGATAGATTAGATGGCCTTGAGTTAAACTCTCAGACTGAATTCCTTGTGGATATTAACTCCATATGTTTGCACGTTCCTACACATGTCTGATATGAATATACAACAAAAATCTCATGCCTTCTGGCAGACATTCAACTTATAAACCCTTATCCTGCAAACATTATATTATACAACCTTGATTCAAAATGAATAAAAACTAATGATAATTTAATATTAAAAAATAATCAGTTTCTTCAAGAAATACATTTTTTGTAGTTCTGGAGCTCGATTGTGAATATGAATATATTGGTAAACTAGTGAAGAAGTTAAATGTTCTAATGTACAGACTAATATGTAACTGTGAAAAGTATAAAATTCAATATGTATTTGAATAAAGAAGTAGCCTTCTGTTTTTATCATCACAGCTAGACATTTTGTTGAAATGTAGACATAGTTTTTGCCAATTTGAAAGTGTAAAATGATACATACATTACATCATAGTTTAGGCTTGTAAGACAGCTGCCACGTAACAGTTCATTTCACTTTATAATATTCCTTCCAGATGTTATCCACAATTGGCTTTGTGTGTTATTTTGGCCATTTTAATAGGTCTATCTGAAATAGGAGAAATTATCTATGTACCATTTATGATGGATATTAATTGACTCAAACTTACCTACCTGACCCTAATTGATCTCCGTTTTATAAATGATCCAAACCAATGTCAAATTAAATTCTGAAATCTGTGTATATTTATGTTTCGATTCACATGCTTTGGTGTATTAACATAAATACATTTACTTGTTGATATTTCACATTATGTAATATTGTATACCAACATATTGGTAACTTGACTTATTATGAGCTGCATCAGTTTACAGGGGAGGGGGTGATTAAAAGCACATAATGTTATATCTAGCAAATAGAATCAAAATATGATTGATTAGGTTTTTTTAAAAATCTCCACCAACAAAACATGCATGCAGTCTAGCATAGGTATTATGGATTGCAACTTTTTCATGGCTATTTTGAAAGCTTTGTGTCCCAGAGAAATTCAGAATGATAAAGATAAGATATTTTGCCAGGAAATGAAACATACACCAACAGCAGCTATTGTCGCATATTTTTTCTTTTGCCAGTAATAAGAACATTTACAATACATGAAAAACTGATTATGCGGATAACCTGTTAAAAATTATCAGAAATCATTAGAATGTGTTTTGATTGTTTACCTCATGACCTTAAACAAATTATATTAACTTTAGCCCAAGGTTTTTCAAAGTAATCAATTGTCGTAACTCTTGTCAGTAATTACTGGAAATCGCTGAAAATAAGTAGGCTTCTTCGTCTCATTACCTTAAACACTATATATAAATTTAAAGTCAAGCGTCCACACCGACTGGCGGCGTCAACAATATATGACCACGACTTAATGTGGGTGTATTTAAAGCCATGGTTTTGTCTTATTTTACAATGTCTACATTTCCCCAATGTTGCTATGATAAAAAAAAACATTTTCTTTGGACAACCAGTTATAGGATTGATAAAGTTAAGAATATTCTATTAGAGACTCTAGTATCATATTACTGTTACAAGATCCCTGTACAGACAATTGGCAAATTGAGATTCAGTTAAATACAGTCTAAATTTTCTTTTTTCAAAGATTTTCAAATATAATCTATGTAGATTACTCCAGTGCTGGATCTAGGGGAGGCAAAGTGGGACAAATGTCCCGGGCCCCCCCCACAATTCTGGCTCATGCTAACATTTTATCCCGGGCGGAGCTAACCAGTACCTGGGCTGAGGGGGCAAGATTGGGGCCCTGGGCAGTAAGGGATGTTGTGGGCTCGAGATCGGTTGGGCCCTAAAATTAACTAAATTACATAATTTAGAGGTTCTATCAATCTATAGCTCCTAACCAGTTCCGGGGACCACATCCCGCGATGTGATTGTTGGGGCCCAACCAGTCCCGGGAAATTGACGTAATCATAGTATAGTAGTTCAGACAACAGAGTTTAATGTTTTATGTCATCTTGAATAATTTCACTAAAATAAAGTGACTGAAAACATCATGAGAAAAAGGTTTAGAATACTCAAATTGTCAACGAGTTCCAAACATCACTGAAATCGCTGCCTAAATTGTCTCAGATGCACTGAAATTAATCTTGATTTTAAACAAATAAACTCTGGTGGAAAATACCCCAAGCACTCAAGGGGGTGGAGTAGGCCTACATACTAGTATGATCCGCGGTCAGTACGAACAATTTGAAATGGGGCCCTGCGCAGTTGGTATGTCCCGGGCCCCCCACAAGGTTAATCCGGCCCTGCATTACTCTTATTACAGTTCAGTATTTTCATAAACAATATTTTTTTTATCTTTCAGTGAATTTGCAGTATTATCAAATGCTTTTAATAATATATGTTTTAAATAAAACCATGTGCCAAATAATTTGTGGGTAAAAGATCAATTTTATTATGACAAGACTATTTTATGTTCTATATTATTATACATGATTGTATGTACTGTATTATGAACTTTTTTTATGTGAAACAATGTGATTGTATTGTCAAAATAAAGTTAAACTTTCCAGCTTTGTGTTTTGTCAAATGTAATAACAGGTTAACACCTAGATTTGTAGAGTACATTTAATGTACATGTCACCAACATGATATTGTTGTGGAAATCTCTACCTGTAAACTTGGCATAATCAATTTAACACTGTTTTCTGACTTTAGCTTAGTTGCCCATGTCAGTCAATATTCTGCTCCTATTATACCTTTATTATCTTAACAATTAGGATGCTAGCGCTCCAATTAATTAAAAATAATTTGAAGGGGTTGGTAACATAATGATCAAGTGGCTTGAGTGCATATCCTGGTTGCATATTCACTGCAAAGTTTATGATAATTCGATAAATAGCAATGATTACAAGAATCTTTGTCAGATTATGGACTGAAAGTAGATCAACACAGTTTAGAGAACAATTATTATATACATGAATACTTGTGTATAAAATATACTGCAGAAGAATGTATTACAGAATTCTTTAATTATCAGTTTGTTGAAGTTCATTTAGGCTTCTGGATACCTTTCAAATCAGTTATTAAAGAAGAAAAATAATTGACTGTATAAATATTTATTGGCGAGTATCATGCACACACACAAATCACAAATAATTGAGCATATCACACAAATAAAAATAAGGATGAAATACATATAATAGGATGAAAAGGTACATCATAATGCAAATCCATTAAAAGTCTTAATACTGAAAGCTTACCAAAATTATATACATATAAAGTGCCTAGTTGTAACAATTCAGAATATAATTTAATTTAAATAGGACTGAAAATCTACAAAACCTCTTTGAGCTAAAAAAAATCTTTAAATTTAATATAATACATGTTTGTTGACATTTGACCTCGGCCATTTTTGTGGTTTTTACTTGTCCACAGTCATATTGCATGTACATGTAAAGGTTAAATAAACATATACCTCTCTATTATATATTAATTAACTATATTAACTTTTATCAAAATATACCAAATTAATCTTTAAAAATAAATTACTGGACATCTAGCCCCCTTTTTGGCACATATTAAATTTTCTATTATGTTATCCATAATTTAATACAACAAATCAATTACATATATTCTCTAAAATGTACTAATTTAACATAATCCTCGACAATAAAAATCTATCTTAAATAAAACATAAAAATGTATGAGCTTTTCTAAACAGTGGATGGAAATGAGAAGACAACTGGAATCTTTTCTTTTCAGTGAAATATCAAAAAACAAATTTATACAAATATCTTCTTACTGTTATATCTGCTTTAGCAATAGAGCAATCCACACCAAATATATACAAAATAAAACAACCATCATCAATATAGATATAAAAGCTCCATTTTCTGTCTCTTAGTATTACTTGTTTTCAGAAATTTACAAATCATAACCATTATTCTTGGTCAAAGTTTTAAAAAGAATGTTATGAAAAATAATTTCTTGGTGAGAGAATGTGCATCTCTCACATGTGTGGAACATACCATCCCACACATAGATCATATAACATGTTTTACACTTCATTTATCTAGTTATGTCTTGGGACATACACATGTTATCCAGCACATGCTGTATTTTAAGAGAACATTATAAAATGTTATACCAGCTCTTGGATTATAAAAAAGCCAATCCAATTTAATCTTCATTCCAAATATGTCCTAAGTCACAACTAGAGAAAAGAAATATTATTAAATGGGATGTTGTTCTTTCTGGTCCATAGAAATCACCATGATGTAGTCTTACTAACATTAAGATCAACCATACACATTTGGTATATCCCCTACTTAATATTTATTTATAGTAAAAGGGGCATCTGTAGCCTAATATACCGGTAGTACAATGATCAGGGTACTAAAAAATTAATGTCCTGAATCAACTCCTGAATAAAATATTGTACTAAGTATTTAAACTAAGAGAAGAACAGTATATATCACTGCTAGTTAATTTCTTAAAATCATTCAATTCATACATTTAGGGGATATACCAGTAACAGACTTATCAACATAAATTAATACCTTACATAATTTTAAAACATCACAATTTTTAGATTTAATTTCCAGTCATACATTACAAAACTCTCATGAATCTACATCCTTATTGTCTCATTTTTACTGGATATAATTATTCTTTTACATAATTCTTCCTATGGCTTAATCTATCTATAATTTATTATAATATTATATTCCCACTATTGTTTATTGATTTAATAATAGATCAAAGAATTAGAAACATCTGCCTTTTAAAAGAAATAAATGCATTTTAAAAATGGTAATATAGATCTTATTTTGGCACACACTTGTATAAGTTATTAATTTAAGCACAAAAAAAAAGGTTTATGGCAAACTTCATTAAGTTTGAAAAGGAACTGAGTGTTCAGTTTACAGCATGTTCAGAAGATAGGTTAAACTGCAATAAATAAGACCACATAATATATACAAAGACACTCTTCTTAAAAAAAAAAGGCACCAATTATAGAAAGAACTTGTCTGCAAAGGCACCAAAGATTGTTTACTTCTGAGCATGCTATTTCTGTTCAACACTAGGGACAAACAATATGCACCAGCTGTCTTATTTAATTTCTTCTACAATAGAACCCCAGCATCTTACATTTCTCACATAGGTGCTGAGGATGGACTTTACTCTGGTCTGACACATCCAGACCATCAGGCTTTTCCAGTGGTCGCTGAAATTTTAGTATGATAAATTCTAGTTTTCATAATGAATAAATGTAATACATGTACCAAGAAAGCATTAGCTTGCAGTTAACATGTGATTAAACTTTATTTTATTATTCATTGGTATAAAGCGTCATGATATTCATAAAATGTCTGTAATCATGTATTGGAAAATTAGGTTAGGTTTACGAAAATATAATATCAATACAAATACATTGTAAATTGTAGCATTTTTCAAGTGGTCTAAAGCTTGCCTTTAGATCACAAGCTCAGTCATTCAGTCAAGTGGTTTGCTGTCATTACCAAGCTTGTAGGGGTTACCATGTGTGTTTTCTATGTGCCCTCTGGCTTCCTACCACTGTTAAAGACTCCTACTCACAAACAAATTATTAAAATGAAAATTGTTCCATGTTAGTTCCAAAATGACCTAGTTTGTGCCAAGTGTTAATTAAACCCCATTGTTCTCTTCACTCCCAAACTAAATACAATGAGAAATATGATTCCTTACATCAATTAATTCTACGGTCAACATGGAGTAAATAATTAAATCCTCAGGTCAACCTGTGGTAAAATTATTTTTTCAATATTCAAATATTGTCAGCTTACCTGTTTATTAGGATATACATTGATATGGCATTTAATACATTCTTGACCCATGTTGGCCCAGCTATTTCCTGACATCCACTTTCGTTTACACTTGGGACATTTGTATTCTCCGAAACATCTCTTTTTACCCTGGTATGGAGTGAGACCTTCTCCTTTTGGGCGTGCCTTAGAGAAAAAAAAGTTGTTTTAAATATATTTGCATGATAACCTTTGTTAAATATCATTGTAACTTTACATAATATTATACTTATGGGACACTTACTATTCAATTTGAAATTTGTATATATTTAAATAATTTACCATTGCCTTCAAACCAAATTTGTTTAAAGGCCAAAAATTTGAGATTGAGAAAAAAAAAGAAGGGCATGCAAAAGAAAAAGGTAAAAAAATATACTGTCGATACTCACTTCATCACATACCTGCGGGCAGTCTTTGATGTAATGACCCTTATTAAAACACAAATGACACAAGTATGTACTAGGTGGGCGTCGGACTGGTTTACGATCTATAGATAATGATAAATCACTAAAATGATCTGCTAAATCCTGAATGCTTCCATACGGGGATGTTGCCTAAACAAAATAAAACAAGAATACACAATAAAAATCTTTTTCATTTCAATTACTTTATTATTAGGTGTTGACTCATAATGCCAAATTTCTTAAATATCCAAAGTCATAGATGCATTATATAGAAATGTATTTTGGGCCAAAAGGAATTTCTGGTAACCTAATTAGATCATGTTACAACATTGACAAACCAGTTACTATTCTAGTAGGCTACCACTTACCAGGCCAATCTGACCTGAATCTGAATATTTGTGTAGGGAAACTAACCATATGTATAATAACCCAACTAAGATTTATCATATTACTTAAGACAAATTATTGAACTGTTTTCTGGAAATCGACATAAAATGGAAAATCATTGTAGACAAATTATTTGAGAGGCATTTAATAATTGCACTGGAAATATACTGAACACAATTCTGTGGAATACCTTTTTTACTATTTATTCCTGAGCAAGGTTGACAAGAATATTCTAATCTAACAAGCAAAACCACAACCACAAGA
This sequence comes from Patella pellucida, assembly GCA_917208275.1. Lineage (NCBI taxonomy): Eukaryota > Metazoa > Mollusca > Gastropoda > Patellidae > Patella > Patella pellucida. The sequence goes on from OU795036.1 coordinate 38,272,406, forward strand.
GAATTCTGGTCCAGACTTTGCTCAGTAACAGACAGTATAGCAACAGTGCATAATTTCAATATTGTGCATATCTTGAAATATACCGAGAAGCAATGAAAAGAAACAACTTTTATAGATGGATGATAGTAAATCTCGAGATACACTTTAATCTTGCATTATTTCTTACATAGTCGAGGACTTTACTCAATTTTGAATATAAGTAAAGTAACAACATGATGATAACATGAGACTAATGAGAGCTTTCGCGATTGCAGGTAGGCACATAACAATAACATATCAATTCTTTCAAGCACTCAGTTCGATCGCAAGTAACTTCATGTAGGCATATATTACTAAAACCATAATATTATTTGCATAAGATTAACAAATATTTCATTTATCTAATAACCTGGGAGAACATAATATTATATCGCTAGTATTTATAATTTATTATAGCGACGCTACCCCTGGCAAATTCACCAGTTACTATTTGGCATAAGTCAGTGAAAATGAGGGAACCAAACCAAAATGGATATTATTTAGAACTACTAAAAGGATTACAAATTTTAATAGATCTGGACTACTTTGGAAATCAAAGATCGTGTGTATGTTAACCAACGTGGTTTAAACCCTAATGTTTGTAGCAGATGTCTTAAGTCTGGCGTGAAGACGATAATACCAGAAAACCAAGAACCTCAACAAAGACTGTACTGTACAGTACTGGGTACAACGTTAACTGAACCGGTTAACTGGATTCTGTTCTATTTGGAAGCAAAAAGATGGTAATTCAATACCCTACAGACGGCATGATAATATCGTGACCTATATTTTCTCTGATAAATCATAACTTGGTTGCTATGTATACTTTTGGTTTCTAAATGATATCTTGACAAGTATTTTTATGTAACGGTACACGATACAGGAAGAGTGTCAAATTGCAACATGTACTAACAAAACAAACTTGCTACGAAATTAGGCCAGTTAATTACACGTAAGCGTATTTAATACAGTTGTTATTGGTTTCTATTTAACAATTATGAATAAAGTTAAGTGTATATTTTTAAAATATCAAACTATAAAAAATGTTGGAATATCTTAATGTTAAGGGTAGTTATTTTTTAATAAACACGAGGAATAAAGCAATGAGTTGTGGAAGAGGGCAGGAAGAGGAAACAATTGATCAAGGAAGTTTTAAAGTGGCTTCTTCATGTGTGTGATGAGTGATTTTAAAAACACGATAGCTTTTTTTTACAGTTTGGATTTTGTCACTGTTTTCAATGTTTGTTAGTCCAATAGAATAACCTACTTTCAAAGATTATAATAGATTATTATTATAACATGAATGCCTTGTAATCGATGCCATAATATCAGACCGTCTTAAGTAACCCCGTGGCTGCAGAAAAGTAGGGCGTTTCTATTTACAAGGAATATTAAGTTTAAAACACACATACTCTAAAAGCATCGAGAGTGCAATAAAACAGTATTTTCATAATTAGACATAATATATGTATGTTCTAGACCTTTAATTCATAGATTTCTCGTATATTATATGAAAACCATAAATGATTATAGTTGATTTTTACTTATCTAATTTATAAACAATTTGTTTAATTATTTTGTGAATGTGATTAAAAAATAATTGGGATATTCTATAGCCATCACCGGCATCTAATTGTGTAAATGATTACTTTTTAACTTAAATTCGGATGACGTGGATGGCCAATGTACCGTATGTCTGCTGGTATCAGTATAATAAGAATGTCCCAGAAAACTACAGACCAAAGTTTACTTCTAGGTTTTACAAATTGATAATACCCTTTCTTTAACAACTGAATGAAATCTTACCGTATTTATTCCACCAGGAACGGGACTGGACCATGGATCGTGAGTAAAGATACTTTGGCTATGAGTTTTAAGTAGATTATTAACGGTAGTTACTGATGTAATGGGTGGATTGCTGGGGTTACTCCAAGGATCTGTATATAAACTTTGTCCGTTCGGTACAGCATTCTGTTGATCTGCTAAAGTCAAAAACACCCAATTTAAAAGTTGAGCTGGTTGCATCACAGAAGCACTCGTATCTATAGTAGAAAGGGAAGCCATAATTCGAAAGAAGTTCTTGCACCACTGGAAAAGTTGTTGGTCTGACCTCGAAACGTCAAGTTGGCCTTTTTGTGCTAAGAGGCATCGGTAGGTGCCAATCAAATTTTGGCAAGAAAGTAGCTCCGCCTCCAACACTCTTCTTGATTGATGAAAAAGCATTCCATGGTGTACACAACGGCGGAATCATGTTACTCATTATCAATGATAACCCACTACGACTAACAATGTGTATAAAAGGCAGCTAATTAATGAATAAACATCCGTTTATATACATACATTGTAATACAATTGGTTACATAATACACGTGTAATGTCCAATATCTTTTGGTACCTCTTTTGATGACAATAACCGTATCCAGTTTCAGTTTCAGGTAAAAGTTGAATGGATATAATGTGCTGTTGGCTTTATTTTCTAACAATATTTACATATTATAAAGATACAGTGTTCAATTATAGGAACTGTGAAAATTTAAGTTTCAGGTAAAAAAAAGTTGAATGGATACAATGTGCTGTTGGGTTTATTATACGCTAGCCATTTTAAAAAGGAAGTTGTCCAATATTTTTGTTAACTAACGGATACAAGTTTACAAATTAGGTCTGCATAATAATATATTGTGTGCATAATCTATATCATGTTCACAAAGGCGAGCGTTGCGTTCTTATTCTATCACTCACGTGATAATTCTAATAGATAAAGCGCGGGAAATGAGAATAAAATTGAATTACTAAATCGTTGGCTTTAATAATCGTTGCTTCGATATTTTGGATTGTATAGGCTACATAGCACTGCAATGGGGCTGGATACTGAAGGGATATTCGAATTAACTAAGACACCAATTCTGCATGTTCGATCGCAACGCTGTTTGGTATGCTTGAATAAAACAACTTATCTCTGTATCGGGTTCATGTCAGGGGCGCAATGTCGAGTTTTGCGTCATGGTTTGAGTATTTGCGCCCCCTTGGGTTTTTGCGCTCCTCGCAAATGGAAAAAATCAACGGGACTTCATTGCGGGTTTTCAACATTATAATTATAATCATAATGCCCAATCGGTGCCAAACATACATGTATACTGTGGATCAGATGTGCTACACGCCGACTCCAGCATATTCGACACTGCCACCCCACCCTCCCCTCCCCAGTACACACATATAATTATTGTTTTTTGAGGCGCATGATCTTATCCCTCGTGTAAAATCATGGATCTAGCCATTTGCTTAAAACGGTATTTATTCATTAGAGTTTTGCTCTAAAATGTATTATATGATATTTTATGAATGAAATATTGTTTACACCAAACTGAACCTGTTTTGCTTTTTTTTTTTTACAATCCCCTAGAAGCATCCTTCCATAGTCTATACGGAGAAAATCTGCCACGAAACTATGCAGTTTGAGAGTGTATTTTGCTCTGAAAATCGCTCAGTGTCTATTTCTATTGACAACTTATATTTCCCAAGGAACAAATAATACTGAATACCTTATAATGTATATTGTAGTATTAACCAATGTACATTTATTATAATTTTAACCAATGTACATATTATAATTTTAACCAATGTACATATTATAATTTTAACCAATGTACATATTATAATTTTAACCAATGTACATATTATAATTTTAATTTTAACCAATGTACATATTATAATTTTAACCAATGTACATTTATTATAATGTACATTTATTATAATGTACATTTATTATAATGTACATTTATTATAATGTACATTTATTATAATGTACATTTATTATAATGTACATTTATTATAATGTACATTTATTATAATGTACATTTATTATAATGTACATTTATTATAATGTACATTTATTATAATTTTAACCAATGTACATTTATTTTTGTACAATAATTTCTTAGGGGAGATGAATTTATATAATATCCGGCGTGATTTCAGATCCCATAATTGGTTTAAACAATATTTTATTCAAATAAGATACATATTATACATACACTGACAAAAGTTAAGGATTCGAAAACAAGCCAAAGGCTTATATTAATTCGTCTCCTTATTTAATAAAAAGATCCCATAATTCAATGTTGCATCTTCATAAATTTAAATATTAAGAATAAATAGTGTTACAAAAACACTATATTTATCATTCTACGGTCAATAAAATTGAAAAAATAAAACCAGTAACCCCCGGCCAAACGGCATAAATTTTATACGAAACAGAAACTTCGACGGTATAAAGGAAATAAAAAGCTATGGTTTCTGAAGTCATAATGGGTGTAAACTTTTCTTTAAACACGTGCACAGCATAATCAAATACCGCTAATTGACTTTTATTTTGTTTTAAAATGTTTGTTCTTTGTAGTATTGATATTACTATAATTAAGGAGGTGTTATTGATTGCTATGATTGTAATATCTATCTACCACGAAGATTAAGTATATGATTACAAAGTAATGAAGAAACTAAAGCCCACCTGTTACAACCTGATTCTACTTTTGTTTTATTACCTATTAACATAAGTGAAGTAATAAACAAATTACGACTTTGTTGTGAACTGTTTAGATGGGGAAAAACGTGCTTAGAATCAGGAACGGATTGGGTCGTCGTCCAATTCGTCTAAAAAGCCTTTATTTGCTGAACATTATAATGGGTACAGAGAGGGGGATATTGGACCGACCATGGAGCGATGATGGTCATGTTGGATGTATGTGGTCGGTGGCTTTAAACAGGCCGCCACGCCATCAATGGAGTCTGGAATGGGCTGGTATAATAGACTTTCTAGGCCGGGTGTTGGCCGGAATTCGGAATCCTGTTATGGGGATTCCGAATTTTATCCGAGAATTTCATCGGATTCACCCGACGCTATCGACCGCAAATTTTCTAATTCTTATGTCACCTGCACCCCGTTTGTGGGGATACGCCAGAAACGTCTGTCGACGGTTCGTAACTTAAAAAAAAGGCAGATTGATGGTGTTAAATGACTTGCAGGTCGGGGTTTTGGCCTAAATTAATCGATTTATGAGATATATTATTTTACAGAGATTATAATCAGATATGCCACGAAATCGCATATTTGGGGATTTTTCAAATTGTTGCTCTGTTTGGAATTTCATTTTCGACAAGATATTTTAAGAAAATTTTATTTATTGCGTGTCTCAAACGTAGAGTCGGTTTTTCTGCAGATGTCGGCTAATGCCATTGATTTACCCAACATTATAAGATCCATAGCTGTTATGTAAATGTAAATAACATATTTTGTATATTGCCGATTGCAGGTATCATAATATTGATTTATATATTATGGATAGTTGTATATTTATGGAATTTGTAAATAAAGCGGACGTAAATCACTACATTGTCTATCAGAGGTAGTTCACAAGTATTTTAAACTAACTAAACGCTTTGAATAAATAAGAATTAGCTGGCGATGGTGATTAATGCTAAATGAATATGATGATAATGATGATGATGATGATGACGACTTACTTATGTAAATATGTATAATATACTTGTACATTTTAGTAATTGTATTGTTATGTGTATTTAATATATTTATTAAATAAGGAGACGAATTAATATAAGCCCTTGGCTTGTTTTCGAATCCTTAACTTTTGTCAGTGTATGTATAATATATATCTTATTTGAATAAAATATTGTTTAAACCAGAGGTAGTAGTCCAATATCCATAATGTCCGGTGCAGAAAAGTAGGACGTTAAACTCCATTTCCTTTCCATATGTCCGATTGAATCGGAGCCGAGCTTCTTATGCCTGGATGTCGGTCTATCACACATACCCGCGTACGTAACTAACGTGGCGAAAACTAAATGCTACCTGGCTTCTCCGCAGGTAGCGTGTCTCAGATGTTCAGAATGACATACCTGTGCACAATGACTTCTCTGAGTACTTTCCATTGTTGGAGTTTCCAGCTACTATTTATATAATTTGCATGCTATTGCTGAATTTTTATTTACTCCCTTGGGGGTTGTTTCACGAAATTTTAACTAAGATAAAATCCAAATTTTAGTAATTTGATTGGATAATATTAGATTGATTTTAGTCCTTAGCCAATCAAAATTGGAGTATCTACCAAAGTTTGGATTTTATCTTAAGTTAAGATTTCGAGGAACAGAGCCCTGGAAAAGTTATTTTATTGACAAGAAATTATTAACAGATACACATGTAAAAAAAATACTCACAAGAAATTTTATGAAACCAAACTATACACCACAAATAATCATTTACACTTCGATTTTTCAAAATTCTGAGGACAAAAAACAAATATTCTGCTTCCCCTCACTGCTTGTGATCTAGCTATTTTATGGTGGAATCTATTCTCCCCAAATAATCTCTACCAAAGCTCAAAGCTGCACCAAGTAATTTTTTCAACACAAAAAATCATAACAATCAGATTTGCAGTTAATAAAAATTTATATATCCAAAGAGGTAGAATGGGGCAGTACTGGTGCAGCAGTTTTGACTGCATAACATTTTTGCATGTAAATTCTAGAGATACATAATATACAATAAAGTAATCAATAGTAATACATCAGATATAATGTAACATTGAGAGTATACATTTTTCTCTGTAATTTAAACTGTTATAAAAATTATGATTATATTGTTGAAAATAGGGAGATGAATTTATAAAAGCCCCGGGTTGATTTCAAATCCCAGATTTATATATATTATTACATTTATATTATGTAAATATTTACTGAAAAAATAGTGTTAGGAAAAAAAAACGATAGGCTGCCAGGCTACGGAACATACACCTATAAATTTAAACTATCTGGTCAGTCCACAGATATCCTATATTATATTTATTCTTTTGTAAAACTAGGATATTAACCGACAGGAGAGGTTTTTTTTTTGGTCAACACTGCCACAGTTCTTGTCAGTGATTAGAAAGACCATGTTTGTTAATATATTTTAATCCATAATTTTATCAGTTTCTTATGGAATCATTTGAATATTGGATATGCATATCTATATCATATCTTTCCTAGTTGGTCATTTTTGCACTACCTATCAGTTGATATTGACGAAAGAAATGCTTCTTGTTAGTGATTAGTAAAGCTGTGTACCGGCTATCAGATGATAAATTCAGCTGTACAAGATATCATAAATCATTGAAAATCAATAAGATTCTTTACTAAAATCAACACTGTGTATTTCAAATCAATCAGACAATAACTTTTTCCTCTTGAGCATTTATAAGATTTCTCAAATTGAGCGTGGGCAATAATTATGACAGTATATTCTGAAATTGTTAGAAATCTATAAACGATGCATTGTGTATAAATTTTAAGAGCGCACACAATATTTTAAAAATGGATCAAGGATGATGACAGCTAGGGGGCAAGACAAAACAACTTTATTTCATTGTGGGTGTACATAAATAAATGATATGTAAATAAATGAGGGTAGTTGTCGACCTCCATCACAGTGTGTTTCATATCAACCAATTCACAGATGTTATAAAATAGATTCCAAATGTAAAGAGGGAACATACAGAATTGATGCCTTTTCCCTCAAGTCCTATGGCCAAGGAACCGAGTCAAACAAGGTACAGACATTAGTAAAAAATAAATGAACACTAAGGTTATTATATAATACAAGGATTTGTTGCCAAACAAAACATATGGACACAACAGCTTATAAGTTCTCTGTGAAGCTTAACAATCAGTTGCCATGCAAGATATGCCCAAATTATGCAAGATATGCCCACATTATGCAAGAGATGGACAAAGAACAAGCCTAAGAAAAAGCGCGTCGTTTCGAACAATCAGGGGCCATATTCCCTTGGAGTTAGAATTTGATATAAGAGTAGGCCTTAGTGATGTTGTCTGGGGAAAATTTCCCTCATAACACACTGTATGTTCATCTTATGATCCTAAATACTATGTGTAAATTTAAAGTCAAACGGAGTAATTATCATTGATAATCAATAGGTGTTTTATTGTCTGATGACCTAATATGCTGTATATAAATTGAAAGTCAATTGGATATTAACTTAAGCCTTGAGACCTACTCACTGTGCACGACAGACAGGGGTGGCGACAATATTATATAAAACCACATTTTCGAGTAGGCATATAAAAAGAGATTTAACATCAAACCGTATGTAATAACGAATTGAGATAGAATATAACACTTCTTAGTCCGTGGAGGTAATTTTCATCTTGACTGTTAGAAGGAAATACGTGGGCGAAATCAATCATACGCACATCAGCAATAACAGGGAAATCTTGTGGTCTTCTCTTTATTTTGTGTTCACTTTCACATGACATTGGAGTGTCAGTGGAATTAACTGAAGATTCATAGACTAATAACAATGAGGTTGAATAGAAAGAAAATGTTCGCTGTGACACAAACCACTGTTCTATGTCTTTTAACTTTGAAAGTATTACTTGTATGGCATTTTTCTTAATATCTTTGCCTTGTCGGAAAAAGTGTCCAAAACCTGAAATGAGCACAAATTATAATAAACTGATGGTATTCATAAATATAAAGGATCAGTTGACTTTAATCTATATATTTTGAGGTATTTCAATTTCTTCTGCATAATGTGACTCAAATATTTCTGATATATCAATGTCAATTTTGTCGAATAAATGACCCAGTCAGTCATATACTAACAAAAACACTCCTGCCCACTGACATTTATATGGCTATATTATATGTAACATTGCCAGGAATATGTATTTGACACTTTAGGAGATTGTTATGTCTATATGTCCCATTAACAAAAACAGATTAAATAATGAATATATACATAAATTGCGACAAATTCTTTTTACCTATGTGAACTTCTCATATAGACAGTGGCTTGTTGCAAAGTCAACCGTTACTATTCTAAAATCATTGTCAACAAATCCTACCGAGCAAGATTTAAAAAGCCCAACAAATGCGACCCAAATAATAATTATACAAAACACTTTAAACTTTATCATCTTAAGATTTTGACATTCAATAGGATTCTTCCTTATGCCCCAATAAACAATCCCACGAAGATTTAAAAATTCCATTAGGAACCAGTTTTCCTATATCACAATTACAATATTTCATAAATTTGAAAATATTACGTGTGAATAACTCCGAAATACACAATCAAATCACTTCAAATTTCAATAGGGTTCTTCCTCCAAAGTTAAAAACTTGGTCTATTTGTTCATAGGAGTATGGAGCATTGGAGCCCACACCCCTATTAATAAATATAACAAGTTTTTAAACATTCCATTGCTTAACCATACTTCTCTCCCTCTATGGACCAATAGTCAACTTTTTAGACTATATGCATTACTGTTAAGTTATAAAATATTTATATATACATGTACATATGGTACTGACCATGGCTTAAAATGGTTTCTTCTGTTAAAGTATAACAATAGTGGTTATCTAATACTTCAAATGACGCACTTTCTTGGTTATAGACCTACAAAATAAACCATGAAGTTAAAACACAATTCAACCGTATAGCCCAGTGTTGTTATCACCCACTGCAGAGGATTTGTGATGGCAGGGTCTAACACATTGATTGTATGCACCTAAGACTCAGGTATAGGGACTAGTAAGAAATAAAGACGTTTTAAATAGTTCTTATTAATTAAATTCAGTAGGGCAGTGTTTGTACAACAAAGTTTTCAATGATAACTTCAAGAAATATAATTAAATTCCACTCTTTGAATGGATGCCCCTCTGAAATGGATGCCTACAGCTGGCACGCCCTCGCCACGTCTAACCCAGCGGTTCAAAACCTTTGAACAATCCACTGAGTTCGATAATTCTACCAAGAACTTTCTCCTCCAAGATTTTATAAGTCTGAACATGAATCGGGAGATAATCTGAATTTTATTATTAAAGATTGTTGAATTTGATTGGTTTCTTTCTTATGGCAAAATATCCAATCTTTCTAATATTGAAAATATTTCAACAAATACTGTGTAGTGTGGAGTAGAGCATTAACATGAAAATATAAAGAATCTGAGAATTGCAAATCATCGTTGACTGGAGGTGGTAGCGAACAAATGCAACATTTACACATCTCTGTTTAAAAAGCATAATCTGTCATAATATTATCAGTAAACACAAGAGGGGAAGAATAAAATGAATAATATCAGACATACTCTCATTCCAGCAAATCTAAAGCCAACTTTTTGTGCTGGAGGAAATTTACTTTTCTCTTGATTAATTTTAGCTTCTGTGGCTTCCGGATCCCAGGACATGGCACCAATCTTTACATCCATCACAGATGGTTTTCGAAAACTGGAAGTAATATTCTCTAATTTTAAATAAGTAACTGAAATATATAATAGCAAACTTTATGATGGCTCCCTCACACAGAGCGAAAACAGCCAAGTTAGTAATTTACTCCATAGTTCATTGAACTTATTTTAATCAGTTAAAATTTAAGAAGCATTTTCCTTGGTAACTGATGTTCCAATTAGGTGAGTAATGTATTTTAAAATCTACAAGGCAATCCGCATCATGTAACGCAATTGGATTGTGAATATTTAAGTTGGCATAGTGTGGTTTTATTGTCAGTTTATAAGATAGTAATTATATGTGACTGACAGACAGTGCTAAGGGGACATATGCCCAGAGCGGCACTGCTTGTGGGGACTGAAATTATCCAAGTGCATACCAGAAATATTCATTTTATAAGAATATTCTTATTAAAAAATTGAATTTTAAAATTTCTTCAATCATAAGAAATCAACTGAACTCCAGCATTGAACAAGGCAGTTACAGTATGCAAGGGGTGGGGGGCATCACTGAAACTTTTCCCCTTGGGCTCCCCATAGGTTTGTCAGAGCCTTGAGGACTGATGTCAGCAAAATCAGTCCCTTGAGCCAATTCTTGAGGCATTTAGAGTTCGAATAACTAAAAATAATTTGGAATTCTAAAAAATATAAATAAATCGAACTATTGTTTGGTGATGGCAAGTGAAAATTAATAATTTCACCACTGACTCTTGACATTCAAAATTTAGTTTTACTCACAACTATTATAAACATGGCTACCATAAAATTGAGGTAAGTGCAGTCGTAATGCTAGAACGTCTTTTTCTTTAGTTTTTTCATCAAATACTTTTTCATAGAATCCAATTTCTCGAGGTCCCCTTGGTGGGGCTTGTGTCAGCTTCAAAACATATCCATTTCCAATATCCAACATTTCTAGAAGAACAAATAAAGGGTTAGTATGATCAGAAATTTATGCTTTAGTTGTATTCTAAAAACATTACTGGGCCATGTCTGAATCCGCCGCTGGCTGCCAGGCAGGATATACGCCCAAATTTTTCAGAGATAGATATGGCGGCTAACCATTTGGTCATCCAAACCCCTGCGGTCTTTCCTTCAGAAACATGTGTCAACATTTTACTCATTGTCTCGCTCTCAACCATTGAATCACTCCAGACACTTTAAAGGATTTAATATTGTTTTTGTGTCAATATTTTTCGTTGCTGTGTTATATAAAATTTGAGTCAAAAGGTATGGAACATCATTCCCACAGCAATATAATATAAGCTATTAAGGGCACTTAGCTCAAAATAGTGACATCTTAAAAAAGAATTAAACAAGCCAACAGTGAGGCTGATAATAAGATGACGCATATTAATTAATCGAACATTTATTTTTTTCAAAATATTAGCTTTAAACTTAGTCAAAACATTCGCCTAATGATCCTCTACATTAAGTTCAAAATTCTACCTCAATTAAAAGCAGAGTTATGTTCCAAAGTCTTGACCAATAAAATTTCTAATCGCTCCTTAGCCTAAGCAGAAAATTTGCACCATCGAACTTAGTCAACAAGGTAATGATAAAATGAATCTATATTCATCACTTACATCACTTCATTACAACTAAAGTTATTGTGCCCCAAAGCATCAACCGATCAGATTGCTTATCTTTCTGCTTACCCTCAGCAGAAAATGTTGATTATCGAACGTGTAATAAAGCTAAAGCTATACACCAAGTGTCCTCACTCTCACTTAATCAGAGCTTAATAAGCATCAACCAATCAAATTGCTTATCTCTGCTTACCCTAAGCAGAAAATGCTCACCTTCGAACTCCATCAAGGTACTGATATAATAAACACCTACACCAAGTGTAAACATTCTAACTCAATTAGAATGAGAGTTATTGTGTTCCAAAGTCTTGCCCAATCAAATTGCTTATTGATATTGCCCTGCTTACCATGAGCAGAACATGCTCATTATCAAACTCAGTCAAGGTATTTATGTAATGAAACTACACACCAAGTTTCATCACTGTCACTTAATTAGAATTTAAGTTATCGTGCCCCAAAGCATCAACCAATCAAATTGCTTGCCTCTGCTTACCCTAAGCAGAAAATGCTCATCTTCGAACTCCATTTAGGCATTGACCTAATAAACACCTACACCAAGTTTGAACATTCTAGCTCAATTAGAAGGAGAGTTATTGTGTCCCAAAAAGTGTGACAGACGGACAGACAGACGGACGAACCCATTTTAATAGTCACCTGCTTTCTTCGAAAGGCGGGGGACAATTAATGAATTGTGTATGAATACATTCTCCCCACCTGTTTTATTTGATGGTCCGGCATTTCCAGTATGACAACCAGCTACCTGAGTTGACAATGGTTCAGCTACTATGCCTGCCTTTTTAAAATCATTTTCAAGCCCATCTTCGGCCATGATTGTCTAAAAAAAAAACAATACATAATTATAAACACGAAATGCATAGGTCACTGCAAAATCCAGTGACATAATTGCAATTTTGGAAGATACAGACTATAAGGCTATATAGGTTTCTTTGTTTTATTTATATCTAAAAAAAAGCAAAGTTTACGGAATATTAATCACCTGTGACCTAGTAATATATATAAAAAGAAAGAAAAGTAGGGTAGGCTACCATTAAAATATGTTGTTTTATTCAAACATACAGGTTGCGTTTGGTAATTAATATAGGTAATTAAATGAATAACAATTATCAATCATTGTTTGAAAGTCAAATCTTAGATTGATTCAGGTTAGGTATTGTCAGGTATTACATACAAAGACCCGACTCCCTTAATCAACCCATCGGTTAGTGGGTTAGTTACACAGCCATTTTTTACAGGATAAATTATTATTTCTAAACTAACAGTCTTTTTACTTATTTACATTCCTCTTATAATCTAAAAGTTACCGTACACAACACTCAACAGTTACAGAACATTAGAAATTAACTGATGTTTTGATTAATAGTTTGACTGAGTAATGAAAAGAAGCACTTCTATCGGTGCAATACAAGTAAGAAAGCAAGCAAGCAAAACACTACGCCATTTTTACAGTCATGTGATTATCACGTGATTATATTAGTTCCCTAATGGTAGTCTTGATAACCTAGGCGTATATCAAAATGTTGTAAAGGAAAATAAGGGAGGGGGGTTACGTCCACTCGACACAAACGGGGTCATTTCGGGACTAATATTTGGTTCAATTTATTTCAATAATTCCCTTGCGGATAGGGGTTTTTAGCGACAGGCGACCCTACTCTACTCCTTATCTTGTCCTTGTCACGCACAACTAGGCCAACATGTAGCTATAGTCAGGCCCGGATTAACCCTTTCGTAGGCCCTAGGCACAAAAGAAATTGTAGGCCCTATTAATACATTTTAAAACCTATGTTTGAGCGCCGCAGGCGCTAATAAACGAGCGCCATAGGCGCGAAAAATTGAGCGCCGCAGTCGCGAATAATTGAGCGCCGCAGGCGCGAATATGCTAGGGGGGTTTGGGGGCATGCCCCCCCCCCCCAAAAAAGTTTATTTCTAGAAGCTGGGAGATGCATTTTAAAGCCATTTTGTGACACTAAAAATATATGTTAATGCCGTGCGTCATATCGATATTTCACGTTGGCGGACGAATTACATGTATAACGTTAAAAGGGCTCTTTCAAATACTAGTAATCGTCGGTAACTAAAAATCAGTCGGTGGTCGCCGCATAAACAAACTATTGCAAGGACTTTAGAGGGACCCTAAAAATTTGCTAACATACAGAACCTAGCCTCAAACCTGTTCGTAGGCCCCCATTTTCGTCGTAGGCCCTAGGCACAGTGCCTCGCGTGCCTTATGGATAATCCGGGCCTGGCTATAGTACTGAGTAGCCTAACCATGGAATCGAATTTAAACCACGCCAGTTGACTCAATGACAGACCTTATGATACAAACGTGTTTTCTTTTTTAATATTAAGTAACAATGTATTGTTGTTATTAATCCATTCACATTTTTTAACATTATACTCGGTAGAGCCTATACCCCCGGGTCCCATTGACAGGTGTCCCAACTGCCCCCCCCCCCTTCTCACGGACGCTGCGGCATTCTCAACCGACCTTGTATCCCCCCCCCCCCTAAATAGAATTTTCGAATTGCAGCCGGTGAACAAAGCAACTTCAAGTGGTCTAAAATAGCCTAATTAAGGTGGCTGACTCAAATTGCAATCAATCGTTAACATTCCGTTAGGAGAAAATTTTGAAAATTTAACTGCCGCAAACGCGTTTTTCTGCTATTTCAGCAGGTGAACAAAGTGGTCTAATATATAGCCTAATATAAAGCCTAATTAAGTTGGCCGACTCGAATTCTAATCAATCGTTTACAATCCTCGAAGGCGGGAACGTTAGGAGAAAATTTAACTGCCGAAATTACGCGTTTTCCTGCTATTTCAGCCGGTGAATAGGAAACAACTTCAAAATCAAAGTGGTCGAATATAGCCTTATTTAGGTGGCTGACTCGAATTCCAATCGATCGTTTACAGTCCACGAAGACGGGACCGTTGGGAGAAAATTTTGAAAATGTAAATACTGCAAACGCGTTTTCCTGCTATCCCAGTCCTCATCCTCCCGGGGAAAAATTTGAAAATTTAATCACCACAAATGCGTTTTCTGCTATTCTAGAGATAGCCCGTGTAAGCAACTTAAAAAGTATCCAATGGTTTTATAACCGAAATCCCACTCTGAATTCCAACCACCCAATCAGACTGTTGCATCTGCATTCACAAATAATAATCGATGCCCGAGAAATGTCGCACAAAGTAGAGGAGCTCCAGACAAATTTTAATCCATAGTCAACTCAGCAAAATTTCCCCCATTGCACACTGTATGCCCGTCTTCATTAGCCCAGTTCGGAGCAGAACAGTAGGACGATAATTTCCATTCAAGTTCATTTCATTTTACTCCCTCTCAAATTTGTCATACACACAAAGACTAAAAATAATCTTTCAATTCTATTAAATCGAAGCAGAATAAATACTCAACAAACTTCGCGAATCATACTAGAGTTTTCGACTAAATTCGTCGATTTAGGACTAAAAAATTAATGTCGCTCAACTGGCCTAGTGTCTGTACTCAAGCGGAGCTCACTGTAGACAGACAGCTAAAGTTTCGTATGACTGCTGGTCACTCTGGGTTTTTTCTAGACTGGTGGCCAGTCTCCTCAACACACCAAAAATTGGCCAGTCCTCTTCAAAAAAAAAAAGCGAAAAAAAAAGCGTAATCTCTAGAGACTGGGCAAATAGAGCTTCATTCTCATCTAGTAGGTCAATTGCATTAAGTAGGTCGTGTGACGTCGTTCACGTGATCACGACATATCTAACAACAACGTGACGTTAACCCTCAGACGGTCTAAGCATGACTGCTTTGCACTCCAGCCGAGACGCATGATTCATTTCACGTGACTCGGGACTTGCTTGATAACTGTCAATCATTCCAAATAAGGAACAACGTAAAACATGACAGGAACGCCCATTTTATTGTGAAGCTCGCAAATTGTCCAGTCTCTGGTGCTGGTTACAGGTTGTTTTTTTTATACAAATGGAAACGAAAGTGTTGGTTTACTAAAAATTAATACTTTTATATAAATCGAAATGTAAAATAAATAGAAGGACTGGGCCAGTCTAGGTTTTTTCCTGCATTATCAAATTTTCGGAAAGTATTGATTGGTAGATTGGAATTCGGTTTGGACCACTTCGAAATTGCTGACTATATAGAATAGCAGGAAAACACGTGAGCGGTCGAGTAATTATCGAAACTTTCTTGGGGAGCCTCCCATACCCACCTCGTATAGTACTTCGCGCCTTTGGTCGGCTTCGCAGTCCCGTGGACTGTAATAATTATTGTAACTGGGAGTGTTTTGGGCATTATCATTATTTGACAATTTGATTGATTGGAAATCAGGTCAACCACCTAAAAAAAGATTAATTGGGTCACTTTTAAGTTGTCCACAACGGCTGGAATAGCAGGAAAATACGTTTGCAGCCGTCTAATTTTCAAAACTTTCGCGGTACAGTATGTTCCAAATACGGGGCCCATATACCCCCGACGTAGAATGAATGAATTGGGGTTTAACGTCCTACGCTTCTGCACCTAACCTGGGCTAATTGAAGACGGCATACAACATACAGTGTGCTATGAGGGAAATTTTTGCCCAGTTTGCAACTGCCAAATGATCTTTTACGTGCACACAGGACCTCGGTTTTTCGTACCATTCGAACGAATAGGCAGCTGTCCTTGTCAGACCCTCCATCTGCATCACTGACAAGGGGAAACCACGCGGGAAAATCAAGATGAACTTTCTCGGCTTATGCAGGGATCGAACACCCGACCTCCAGTCTAGCACCTTACAGACTTAGCGACATGATCCCCCGCCCTGACGTAGGGCTTTGGAGCTTCTGCGGCTCGCTCAGCATATTGCAACTCTGTTGACTAGAAATCCAATTTTTTCCGGCTTTTCATATATGCCTCCCCCCTCCTACATTTGGAATTCAGTTGGGCATAAGGTTGGATATCGATCCCCAGAACACACAAACAAGGCAAAACTGGACCACTTTCAAGCTGCTGTATTTATGTGTAGAAATAGTGTGTAAACACATTTAGTTTGGAGCCGTCTAATTTTAATAACCATCTCACATGGTGTCAAAAAGCAGTGAACGTATTAACGAATACTCACCACCAGTCAAGGCATTCATCTGATAAACAGAAATTTAAAATGCAAACTACATGTTTTAAATGTTTAATTCTATCAATGTCTTTAACATCCAGTACAAAAATATTGTAAATAGTAAAAGTAAAATATTACCCTAATAATAACAACTAATAAAATTCTAAACTTTCAATATAAAACGAAAACATATTTCTGATAGAATTCTTCTTCTAAATTTTATGTTGATAGGACCGATGGTTCGTGAATTATGACTAGATTTTTCAAAATTTCACGACATGGGTATTGCCGGATTCCAAATCCTCCCTTGACCATGTGACCAGCTTGAGAGAGAGAAATAGGGTTTAACGTCCACTCGACACAAACTAGGTCCTTTTGGGACTAACGTGTGGTTTTCAATTTTATTTCAAAAATTTGCTTGCGCGCAGGGGTCTTTAGTAGTGGGAGGAAACCAGAGTGCCCGGAGGAAACCCATTAGGTTGAGAAGGCGCCCCTATCTCCATGTCACATACGCTCACACTAGGGCTCGAAACAAAAGTAGCAAACCAGACGTGACTGGCCAGCAAGAAGTTGAAGCGTGGTACTCTAGACCACGAGGCCATCCCAGCTGGTCCGATAGCCGTGGCGACAGAGAGGCGGCTTCTCACCAATGCAACGAGGGTTCAATCCCAGCTCAGGGCAAGAACTTTAATGTTGTAAGTGAGAGGGATATTCGAACTCCCGTCCGATCAGGCAGGTTCCCCCCCCCCCCCTGAGTTCTTCGGTTTCTTCCTGCAGTAATCATCGAAATCATTCGCACGATCTGTGCCAAGGGCCAAATTGGAAAAAGGCCTCAGGCCTAATTTGCTACCCTTGTAAAATAAATGACGCGATTATTATTATTATTACCCCCCCCCCTACCAGATTCAGAGATTATCCTTTATTAAAGAATGAATGAATGAAATGGGGTTTAACGTCCTACTGTTATGCACTTAACCTGAGCTAATTGAAGACGGGCATACGCCATACAGTGTGCTATGAGGGAAATTTTGCCTGGGCAGCGGCGCTACGGCCTACTCTTATATCGAATTCCAACTGCCAAGGGATCTTTTACGTGCACTCCAATGTGTACACGGGACCTTGGTTTTTCGTCCCATCCGAACGACTAGGCAGCTGTCCTTGTCAGGCCCTCCTTCTGCCCTTTATTAAAGAATTATCTATACAATTATCTGTAAAATCAAGTTTAACATGGCTTCTGGAAGCCCCAAATCAGCATACTTTCCATGAGATAGCTACCATGATTCAACCATCCAGTCATTCTTTGTCATCCATTAGGTCAAATTTTTAGTCTTAATCAAAGTTTTCACACTGGCAACAAGGTTAATTTTAAAGTAAACGTAAAGATCATAAGGAAATCACTGTTTAAAACATGGAATTGGAATTACCTTTCCATTAATATTTATTAATAGGTAAACGAGCTAATATCATTTGTATCTACACAACTGAATGAGTCATATCTCATGAACCTACAGTCCAATCCAGCTTTACTATAGTAAAGATTACAATACAAATGTACATATTAAGGGTGTAACCCACCCACTACCCAGCATATCAATAGAGATATGTATCAGATTTACAACAAAATTAGTTTGTGTTTTAGGCCTATCTAAAAACCAGTAGGCCATATTAGGTTTAATATGAATAATATTTTGTATTGCCGTTTTCCGTTCATTTTGACACAAGTGTGTCAGTTCCAAGGCGCAAAAGCTTTTCATTATCTGATAGCCGTTTCTTAACCCTTAATTACAACCCTAGATTGCCAGCATTTTAATGATTTTAATGTCTTGTATCCCCTGCCAGCTCCAACAAATTATTTCCAATACACATGAATAACCATACTAAGTAGGTTTTTATTATGAGATATTTAACTTTTAGGCTTAGTGATCTATTTCCAGTACATTCTACATTTCTTTTAAAACCAGGGGCTGCCAGACAGAAAACACCCACATTTTGCAAGAGATGGATAGAGAACAAAGGCTATTTTTGAAAAGTCTCCTTTGTTCTCTATCCATCTCTTGCAAAATGTGGGCGTATCCTGTCTGCCAGCTTTGGTACAATCAGGGGAATTAACCTAGAAAAATATTGTTTGAAATGAGCATATATCAAAAGGAACAAATATTTTTGGGATATAAAGATATGTTTTAATTTTCATCAAAATCGGATTAAAAATTGTGACCTCTAGAGGCTCTACAACCTTCGTATTACTTATTTTTACACAATTTGCATAAAAAGTGCGGACATTTTGTTCGACAGTTTCATTTTAATTTTCCCTGAGATTCGAAATCAACCTTCATTATGGTAGAATGATGATATATTTAAACAGTTTTTAAAATCAGAAAAAAAATTATGTGACCTCCAGACCATTAGACAAAATTCGAAGTCCTAAAAACAATGTACAGGCAAAATAGAGTTAAGTGTAATCAAAGAATCTGAAAGCTAAAATTGCGATTTATAGAACAATCAGGGGACATAATCAAGGAAGTTATGTTCGGATACACACGATTATCAAATTTTTTTTTCAAATCGGATAATAATTCTGACCTTTTAGTTAGAGGAACCACAAACTAAAAACGTGATTTTAAATACCATCAAGGGCTATAATTCAGGAAGGTACGATCCGATATGTTCGAATATCAAAAGGAATCAAGATCGTTGATTATAAATGTGTTTCAAGTTAGATCAAAATCAGGTCAAAATTGTGACCTTTAGAGGGTCTACAACCTTATGCCATATCTTTACACTATTAGCGTACAAGAGGCGGCCATTTTGTCTGGCAGTTATGGTCCGATTTTTACGAAATTCATCTCGCCCACCATTACGGTATACGGTGATATATTTGAATGTTTTTTTTTTTAATCGGATAACAATTTTTGTGAACTCTAAGAGGGGCCACAAGTTTAAAATGCGCATTTTCGTACAATCCGGGGCCATAAATCAGGAAGTTAGAATCCGATATGCACGAATATCGAAAGGAACCAAGATCTTTCAATGGGTTATAAACATGCATTTCAATTTTCATCAAAATCGGTTCAAAATTGTGACTTCTAGAGAGGATCTACAAGCTAAAAACAATATTTTTGTACAATCAGAGACCACAATCAGACAAAGAAAAATGCCCACAGCAAATAAATCGTCTGTAGGTAATGGGGGCATAATTATACATGATTCTAACTAGAGCAAACTACAAGCAATCATTAGAAATTCGCTTCTATCTAATGACTAGTGTTAACATTTATTACACAAAATATCTATCGTTATCAGATGATAACTTTAGCAGTTCGAACTTTTGGAAATCATTGAAAAATGGCTTCTTTGTCTCATCAATAAACACTGAGTATAAATTTATAAACTCAATCAGATTGTAAGTAAGACTTTGTAATTGCATTAAATTTCATCAACTATATACTGGGGGAGCTATATATATGTATACCTATCAATACTCACAATATAAATGTAGTATTTACAAAAAAATAATGAATAGTAATGTCTTGATTTCATGAACAAATGTATAATAATAGAAGCATACAGCTTTAAAATGTCATATCAACACTACAGTTTAATACTCAGTAAATATTAGATGAAAATGGTATATATAATACAGCTGCCCTTTAAAATAATGTCTATCTTATAAAAACAATAATATATCCCATTATTTGGTATTTTTTAAATTGTGCTGAAAACTGAGAGCACTTGGCGAAAGTGTGGCTTTAAGTCGTCTTTTTTTACTGGTACCTGAAGTTGATGGCATCTCTCCATCTTGAACGTATGGTTTAACTGCAACTGCTGGTTCTGAAATAATACACAAATTAGGATATAGCAATCAAACTGATATTACTAATATAATCAAATCAATTGTTTCTGTAAAATCAGTGTAGAGTGTAGAATAGTGTATGTTTATGAGAGAAATGGGGTTTGACACAAACCAGGTCATTTCGGGACTAACATATCATCGTTAAATATTTTTTCAATAATTCGCTTGTGTGTAGAGGTCTTTAGCAGTGGGAGGAAACCGGAGGACCCGGATAAAAACCATGAGGTTGGACAGGCGACCCTACTCCTTGTGTAGTACAAACTGTATTCCAACGGTAATTTGAAACCACGCCAGTTGACTCAATGACAGGCTTTATGATACAGCACGCACATGCTAACCATTCGGCCATCCCCCCCCCCCCACCTAACCAGCTTTACTCTAAATTGGTAAAGAATGAAATTATGTGGATCGAGTAAGAGAATGGTAAAATTAATCTGCATCCTTTTTCCAATACTAACACCTGAACATTTAACGAAAATTAAAATGTGTAGATTAGGTTTAAATACAGTAAAATCTGCACCACAATTACCTCAAAACTGACTTTAGATTGTACCAAAAGCTTACCAAGATCCAGTTTCATGTCACTTTAAATGTTTGCAAAGATCTTATGAAAAATGTGGTCTCTGAAGAGAATTTACAGCATAACAACATGAACAATAATGACCATATCAAAATATGGGCACAAAATCATGTGGTGTTACTTTTCAATAATAAAATCTATTCTAAATAATGTAAAAACTTACTACTTTTTGCACTATTAGATATACCGGGAAGAATCTTCATTTCCACAAACACACATGATATTCTATTAGCCATTGGGTCATAAGCACTCATAACTTGTACACCCACTTTACTCTGCACACAGTTTTGAATATCTCTTTGAAAGCTTTGTGTCTGAGCCAATCCAATGACTGGTAAAAGTACAATAAAATTAGAATATTGTGACTTCTTCTCTGTGATGTAATGATTTAACATTTTATGCACATAGTTTTCAACATTGACTAATTTAGTGTCTAGTTCTGTTAATAAAATTAAACAGATTTGATCACCAAGTTGATCTCCCTTTTTTGCAACATTTTTATATTTGACTATAAGATGGCTGACAACAGTTTGTGATTTAGGTGATTTTAATAAGAGATTATCAGTAGGTTGAATTACCACATCACTGATTCGTTCTTTTTGATCATCAAGATATGAAGATAAAATATCAACTTCAGTTTGACTATACATGTAACTGTCATCTGTAAAAGTTTTTAAGGATGTATTTTCGCCCCAGGTATAAACTGTAGGTGTTTCTTCCACATCAGGAAATTTTGATCTTATGGCTTTGTCTTTATCAACAACATCCCCAATAAACAGAACCAGTGTTTTACTGCTTGCATTAGGTACCAGTTCTCCTACTAATATTCCCTTAGATGTTGATGCTGTTTTCAAATTGTTTGATATTGTTTTCCAAGTACTTTGTAAAACATTTCTGTCAACAACTGGGTCTTTTAAGTCCTTGATGAATGTTGACTGGTATAGGTAATCTGTATCCCTTTTCTTTTTCAAATAGCTCTCAGAAAAGAGGAGGCTTCTAAGGGTTTTAGTAGAATTTGACCTAAATGAAAATAAATATATAGTTTTGTAATATGAGAGAAAAGCTTTGTGATAAGGCATTTCAAAGACATGATCAAGCACAAATTCAGACATAGTCACAGATTTTTCTATTACTGTGTTTTCATTGTCATTATTAAGACAACTACAGTACAAAATTCAAAATGTTAGGTACTTATTCCTTATTATCTGATTATTAGTCTCATTATTTCCTGGCCTTAAAACAGTACTTACATCATTTCTTTAGATATTGAATGCATGAAATATGGAGTGAGATCTTTGTTTAAGATGTTAGATGAAATATCCTGCCATATTACTATTATATCAACAGTATAACATGAAGTAATGATATCCCGCAGTTCTCTTCTTTGTTCTTCAATGTTGTCGGTTGATGATAAAATACAAACTGCATATTCTACAGCACAGAAAAGCATATAACAAATAAACAGAAATAATATTTCATCAAATTATGGTGAATTATGCACATAATTGTAAAATGGTTATAAAAGATATATTAGAAAGGAAGCTTTGGACAGAAGCAAAAAACAACAATCCTGTACCTAAAGATTTTTTATCGTTTTCTGTCGATGCTTTACTTTTTGCTGGAGTTTTTGATTTAACAGGACTTGGCGGCTTTCTTGTACTTGACTCAATCTTCTCATCAGTAGTTGTATTATCAAGATGGTTTGATGAAGTTTTAGTTTTTTCCTTTACACAATTCCCATTTTGATCTGTCGACAGTATACTATAGTCAAGTTCTTCTTCATCTGTAGTTGGTGCTTCAGCAGATTCCTCTTCAGATGATTTATCATCTGGTAATTTAAGTTTTTTCTTTTCAGGACAGTCTCTTTCAAAGTATGTTTGATTTAACATACGTTTTAAATTTGTCATCTCATTAGGGTTTTCAAGCTTCACAGTTTTCTTTGTTTTATTACTAGATGGAATATCAGGGCTTGATATACAAATGTTTGTTGTGTCATGGACATTATTTCCAAAATGATCAACTGAGTCATTCATATCTTCATCATCATCATCATCTTCTTCTTCATCACTGTCATCACTCTGATCATTTTTATTCATATCTTTACTGTCTGTAATAGATTTTGAAAACCTGTATGACAATCTTAGATCAATTTCTAAAGTTCTTTAAATTAATGCAAAACGTGTATAGGCCAACACTTAGAAAGAAACTGATACAGGCTGGTGACGTCAATATACATCCACAATAAATTTGGGTATATGAAAAGATCAGTTGCAAGGCAACGAAACATACACCAACAGGGGACATAGCAGCTAAATCGTCCTAGCAGTCGAGAAGGGTTATCACACATTTATTTTTCAGTAGGTAATGATTTTGTGTTTTACTAATCTAAATAATGCATATAAATTTCATATAGATCGGATAATAACTTTTGTTGTTAGAGCATTCACAAGGTTCAACAAAGTGAAACAAGAGCCATAACTCAAGAAGAAATAAATGAAAATTATTGAAATTAAATAGGCTTTATTATCTCACTAATGCAAACAACAATTAAGCAATTTGAATAACAGTGCATGTGTTGATGCGAAATTTGACGATATAATTAAACTCGTCATCCATTTTTCATCTTGGCTGCAAAATTCCAACTCGTGGCTCTTGATATTGCCGGAGTTATTCAATTTTAATAGTCCATGTCTGTTTTTTTTTAAAAGGTGGGGACAAAAATATATGGCAATAACTTTATAACATTAAAAAGGCCTCTTTGTTTGGATGATGGTCACCACGAGTGTTGTCAATGATAGACAGGCAAGGGTGAAAGCAATAACATATGGTTAAATAGGTCACTATTTTCCCCAAAGATAAGCTTATAGGTACTTACAATCTTTTAGGTTTTCACGGTATAATTTTTCATGTTCCTTAGAACAAAACACTCTAAAATTCAAAAGAAGCAAATCAGCAGGTGATTAAAAGAAGCAAGCTAGAAATGATGTCATTAATAATGAAGGCCATTATTTTGGTAGTAGATGTTTCTATGTTTCTCAATACTTGGTAAAATGGCTGTAAAATTTATTTGCAATATATTTATTATACAATACCAGTTTGACAAAGCAGGCCAAAAAAGTCTTGTCTACAGCTCAATATGACATACTACTTGTATGATATAGAATTATAAAATTTACCAAACTAAAAGTAAGTAATCAATCCTGGTATTAAGAGGGATTCACAGCTGAATAAAACATTGTCAATCATAACATGTTCCTAAAACATATTACCATTAAATGGGGTTTAACATCCACTCAACACCAACTAGGTCATTTCGGGACTAATGTATGGTTTAATTTTATTTTAATAATTCGCTTGTGTGTTGGGGTCTTTAACAGTGGGAGGAAACCTGAGGACCTGGAGAAAACCCAGGAGGCTTGACAGGCAACCCTACTACTTGTCTCATACAACTGGGATTTCGAAACATTGGCAGTTAACTCAATGACAGGCTTTATAATAAAGCACGCCCGTGCTAACCATTAGGCCATCCACCCCACCCACCCCATTAAAGTTAATTAATTAGATCAAATAATTAATCATATTAATATCATACCTGTATAAAACTGTGATTTTTCCACTACTTTTAAAACTAACAACCAATCTTTTAGTAATACATTCATTACTTGTCCTAGCACAATAAAAATGGAAAGTTTTTCTACATGATTGTACTGCACATCCAGATGTAGCTCCAGTAACCATTCCTTTTGTTTTTCCTTTCTTACTTTTGTTGCAAATTGTACATTTCTGAAAAACACCACTTAATTTTGAAACTATACAATCAAAGAGTCATGAATGTTTTATCTTTGTAATTAATGTTGTCTGTGAATTAGCCTTAAATTCTGATAGAATTTTTACACTTTGTCAATGATAAATGTCAACAACACTATAGAATAATGTCTGTCTTTTGTAACGGCATTACAATGTCTATCAGGTATTATTGCGCATACCATAATTAAACACAACAGTATCAACAGATACTCTGTGAAATCAGGGATTTCTCCTTTAATTTAAATACTTACCGAAAATCTCCCTCTTTTTAGTTCTTCTAGCACCTTGTCAATTTTAAAACCTCCAAAATGACTGTCTTTATACTGGATTAACATTGCTGAATATTGCTGTAAAATAAATTAAATCATCTGCATACCATATGTGAATCCAGAACAGCATCTATTGCTGTGGCAATTCAAGAGCTTAAAGTGAAGTCAAGGATCCTATTAAAGATTATCATTTTTTACCTAACTTTTTTTTATCTTATATTTCACAATTCTTGTCATAGATTGAGATAATATTATATGATGAAATAAATATAGTTATTATTTGAAATTAGGCCTCTTTAAAAGATGAGTGTGTCTGCGCACACACTTAAAAATTTGGGGGGAGGGGGCGTGGTCTTTTATGAAAATTCAACCCTTATTGGTGTATTTTCAGAGCATTTGCTGTCTTTTATTTGATTCAGTGCAAATTAATTTCCATATATATATTTTAATTTATATAAGGCCTATTCTTAAAACAGTGTTTGTATTTTGTTTGAGTACAACGAATTATGACAATAGGTAGATATTGGTAATTAAAACACGTTGTTTTATTTGACTTGTGTCTCACGAATTATATTATTACCGGTACAGTGGAGTTGAAAATCAGGTCAGACAGAAGTTGAGAAAGTTTAGCTCTCATCGTCCTCTGTCCTACTCCGGGGTCGTAGAAAATCCACAGTCAACACAGGCAAAAAATAAAATAAGAAACATTGACATTGCGGATAGGCTAGGACTTAGTATAGATTCGGTAGAATTAGCTGTAGAATGAGTACATTAATAATTGTTCGTAAAACCGGACGTACGACACCATTTACGACATTCAAACCTTTAACATTGCAGGGCCGAAAATTGGTCTGGATGTACAAATTTAGAGACTGTGAAATGAATAGACCTACACAACTTCTAAATATGAATAAACAAAATACCAATACTAATTTGGGATGATAGGGTCTACTGCCGTATAAAAATAAATAGTGCCGTGACAGACATGCTTTGCGTGGGATTTTACCATGGCTCTGCCGTTTTGTTTGCCGTGGGTTGTAAATTTCCAGAGCTGAGTTTGTGTACAGAGTGAGAGAAGGACGATGTTGTTTAAATGCGACTGGGCGGCTTTCTTCGATTTTTTCTTTTTGCTGGGCGGCAAAAAATAGTGACAGGCGCAAGCGCCCGGCGTGGCTACATCCCTGTTATTGAACATGCCAACATTCTAGTTAACATTCTTGCAACACTAACAGTATATCAACAGTTAGAAATTTTTAATTTTATCCTACAGTTGATTAAAGCGAAATTTGACAAAGATGGAATATTCCAGGATTTTGTAATCAAGACTAATATAAGGCTTTTTAAGGCAGGTATGTGCTAACTCTGTTTAAATCAACAGGTCAGATAATAAGGTATTATTTATTGTCCTATCTGAATTAAGACGTTCAGAGATATTCAACAAGTCTATTACTATAGTTCAGATTTATTCTACATGTGGTCTATTCTACATACCATACATTTATGATGAGCCGTTGTACAAGGTTTCCCTAGTGCTGGGATCTTTACATTATGTAATTCTCCACAAACATTTTCAACTTCTGTACCCCTTCTACAAAACCCACACTTCATTACTGCTTGTGACTGAAGAAAAAAAGTGAAGAATAAACACTATTATAACCAAATTATGATCAAATTTATGAGCAGTGTAAAGGGAGAACAGAGAAGTCTCGGTTAATTAATAATAATCAGGGCTCACACTGTCGGTTGCCAAAGTCGCAATTTGCGATAAAAGTATGGGAGTGGCGATTACATTTTCTATTTGGCGATAACTTTCGCGATAAAGTTCGGGGGTACTGGCGATTCTTTTTAAGACTTGGCAAAAAAAGACCTTAAATTCTAATAGTATTTATTCTTGATTGACCATAGCAGCACACTATAAATCAATCAACTTGCTGATAATCCTGAACGTGTCATAAGACAAGTGATACTAAACAATTGTCTGGGAATAATGGTTTCAACTGATTGATAATTGCCGACAATAAAGCCTATATCTAAGCAGTATTCATCATATTCATTAACCTTAACAAATAGATTAGCAGTGACTATTGATGTTGTGTGATTAAAACAAAGGGAAGTAATCGAAGTGACCGATTGTTGCCCGACAACTCTTTTCAAAGAGAGTTAAATGTTTTGAGAGTTGAATTTCGTTTACTGTGGGTTTCATGACATGTATGTATGGCTAATTGGAAATTAGTGGAACTCAACACATACAGATTCAGGAGTAATGAGTCCTTAAACGCCAAGTTAATCGTAAACCATCCCCACAGGAAAATCTGCCGGTTGATAACAAAGCTGAAGGTGAAAGACGCTGGTTCAACCTGGATCAAACCTCACAAAGGACACACGGCTGGCCAGGCGCGTCCTCTAGTTTCCTGCAGTCGGCAAAGCTTTATCCCCACCCATTCAAACAAAAATTCAAAGAAAACTGGAAATTTGGTGATCCTTGGCTGAGAATTGACGTAGGCCTTTACACGCAGAAAATGTTTTGTTCAATATGTGAAAATTCGAAATTCAGCAATAGTCATTAAAAAATTGATCTTGATGTTAATTAATGTGTATCGCAGATCGTTTCTTTCAGGGGTTAAAGATGCATTCCCGGGTACAAACTTTGTGATTTGATAATATATTTGGGCTTAAAACATATTTAAAGTAACCAATCTATCAATTCCCCTTTAATTCCCTTTCAAAACATTGTTTTCGCCGTAAATACCTATAGCTACAAGTAAGCTGTTGTTAGGCGAAATGTCTGCCAACTTAGCTTCATTGTGGGAGGGTCCATTTTACAGAATGTATCTATCTTTACCTACTGTACATTTACAATATTCATTGAGGCCTGGGTAAATTCTTAATTATTTTTATCAACTTCTTTTCCAACGTTTAATTGCAGAGTCATTTGTACGTTGACAACCCTCAATGTTCTCCAAACCACCTAGCCATTTGAGCAAAAAATAACAACTGCTCCCTAACCTAATCTAGCAGACAATAAGCCAGCAAAACCTGTTCGGTTGACAGTTAGTGATTCCCTGACAATATTGTCCAGTGCTTGCCCCATGGGCATTTTTCGCAAAATCCGGTATTTTTCTAGTAAGATTGGGTGTCCATACTTTCCATATATATATACCAAATTTGCCATACTTTTATTGAAAATAACCATCCGATAAATACTTTGTTGGGAACCCATCTTTAAGTAAAATATGATGATTGTACAATGGATAGTATTGATGATGTATTGAAACTTGCCATTAAAGGAAAATCAAATTTTGGTAATGTAGATCTATATAAAAATGTTTGCCAATTATTGTCTGTACCGGTTGCAACCGTTGATTTTGAACGAGGGTTTAGCAGACAAAATTTAATAAAGATAGTAAGCTGGCACTGCCAGGCAGGATACGCCCACATTTTCGATAGATGGATAGAGCACAAGCAATACCGAAAGTGATTTTTCCTACAATCAAAGGCCATAATTCATTAATTTACAATTTGATGTGCGCAAATATCGAAAAGAGTCAAGATCTTTAGGTTATAAACATGCATTTTAAGTTTCATCAAAATCAAATTAAAATTGTGACCTCTACAGGGCCCACAAATTTAATATGCCATATTTTTACACTATTCGCGTACAAACAGCGGCCATTTTGTCTGGCAATTATGGTCTGATTTTCTAGAAATTCAAACTCAACCTTCAGTAGGGTGTAATGGTGACAGAGCCAAACGTTTTTTTAAATTGAATATTAATCGTGACCTCCAGAGGGACCATAGGGGATTTTGCGTATAATCAGAGGCCATAATTCAGGAAGTTACAATGCGATATTCGCAAATAGCGATGGGAACCAAGATCTTTGGGTTATAACCATGCATTTCAAGTTTCATCAAAATCGAATTAAAATTGTGACCTCTACAGGGTCCACAACCTTGATATACCATTTTTAAACAGTCTTCGCGTACAAACGGCGGCCATTTTGTATGGCAATTTTGGTCCGATTTTCCCGAAATTCTAACTCAACCTTCCTTAGGGTGTAACGGTGACATAATCGAACGGTTTTTCAAATCCGATAATAATTGTCACCTCCAGAGGGACCACAAGCTAAAATAGGTGATTTTTCGGACAATCAGGGGCCATAATTCAGGAAATTACGTTCCAATAGGCGCAAATATCGAAAGGAACCCAGATCTTTGGGTTATAAACATGCACGTCTAGTTTCATTAAAATCGGATCAAAATTGTGACCTCTATAGGGTCCACAAGCTAAAAACGTGATTTTTCGTACAATCAGGGGCCATAATCCATGAAGTTTCGATCCGATACATGCCAATATCGAAAGCAGCCGAGATCTTTTGGGGATAAAGCTATATTTCAAGTTTCGTCAAAATCGGACAAGAATTGTGACCTGTAGAGGGTCCACAAACAATTGTGGACGTCCATAGGGGCGACGACATAATATGTCCACATGAAAATGTGGGTGTATAAAAACAGCGAGTAGAAACACTGTCAAATTTGATGTCCATCACTCTAACTAAAAATAAACCCGATCTCCATAGATCCTTTTCCAATTGGGCTTATTTGAAGCAAAGAAGGATTTTGTAAATTGTAATATATTGTTGTTTAAGAATGTACAAGAAATAAAATGTGTTGTTTTTATAATATATTTTTGGCAGATAAAACATTTAAGTTGGCAGGAAAAAAATATCATCATTGTTTTACATAAAAATTAAAATCATTTTGGCGGAAAAAAATTGAAAGCCAGTGTGAGCCCTGATAATAATAATAAATTCAACACAAGTATGAGTATATGATTAAAACAAAAAAGAAAGGTTACCAGGCAACAAAACCCACGCCCACAGCAGCAAAGTCATCTGAGCAATCACTTTTTTTCTTTTATCGATAATGAGAACATTTAACACAATAAGTAATTATCAGAAACCATTAGAATTTGTTTGGCTTCTAGTTCTGTCCAATGCATAAGTTTAGTATTCAAAACATATGTAATATCATAAATTTGAAATCAAAATGATAAAGGGACATAACACAGTTATCTTTTTAAAAAGTATCAATCGATCCAACTGATAATCTATGCTTAGTCGAAGCATAAAATGTTGACAATCAAACTCAGTCAGGTTTTGAAGTACCTGGTAGTGAAACTATATACACTAAGTTTCATCACGCTCCATCAGTTAGAATCAAAGTTATCTTGGCCCAAAGTGCCAAAGCACTGACCAATAAAATTACTTAGCTCTGCTTAACTTTAGTGGAAAATATTAATCATGGAACTCAGTCAAGACAGTCCTCTAATGAACATCTATCTATACCTCCAATAAAAGCAGAGTTGTTATGTTCAAAAGTCTTGACCACTCAAATTGTTTGTCACTACTTAGCCCAAGATTAAGAAGCAGAAAATACTCATCATTGAACTTAGTCAAGGTATTGATATTATGAATCTATACTCATGAGTTTCATCACTCTCACCCAATTAGAACAAAGTTATTGTGTTCAATAGTCTCGACCAATCAAATTGCTTATCATTGCTTATCTCTGCTTAGCCCTAGCCAAATATGTGCATGATCGAACTCGGCCATGGCATTCATCTTATAGACATCTACACCAATTTTGAAAATTCCACCTCAATCAGTGATTGTGTTCCCAGTCTCGATCAATCAGTTTGAAGTCTCTACTTAGCAGTTGGAGGAAATCGGCCATCCACCAACCCTTATGAGGGAAGCTATGGATATTTTAATTTTACTTGGCTGGTGTCATGGTGGCTTAGAAATATCGCTTTGAAAATGTAGAATGCATTACCACAAAGACAAACTATTCAGGGGAGGATCCAGGGTGGGCAAAGGGAAATGGTCCAAACCCCACCCTGCTCAGCTAAAATCAAACCACAATGTGAACCTACATATTATAAGAATGAATTCCCTCTATATAAAAGCTTGTTTTGTATGTTTGCCTATGTAATTTAGACAATGATGACAGATTCTGTTAACAGGAACCTGGCAAACCCCCTCCTGCAAAAAAACCTGGATCAACCCCTGCTATTCGGTAACTATTTTAGTGACCCAGGTGATAGAATTATTTATTTCAATAGAGAGAGAAATTGGGTTTAACATCCATTCGACACAAACTAGGTCATATCGAATAGATATGGTTTAATTTTATTTCATATAATTCGCTTGCGCGTAGGAGTCTTTAGCAGTGGGAGGAAACCGGAGGACCAAGAAAAAACCCACAAGGTTTGACAGGCCACCCTACTCCTTGTCACATGTAGTCTGGGATTCGAAACCCTGCCAGTTGACTCAATGACAGGCTTAATGATACAGCACGCACGATATGTCACTATGCGTTTGAACCTATTTGATTTCAATTTTGCATTAGGACTAAGAGTCTTTGTCTTTGCAATTGCAGTCAATTGTAGGCCTAGTTTTAAAAAAACTGTGTTTAGATTTTGAGCAAGAAGGCTAAGACTTGTAGTTGTAAGAAGAGAAATGATGTTTTACGTCCACTCAACACAAACTAGGCCATTTCGAGACTAACATGATTTAATTTTATTTCAATAATTTGCTTAATTTAGGGGTTTTTAGGAGTGGGAGGAAACCATTTAAAAACGAAAGTGATACTACAACAGTTGTGTACTAGTAGTAGTAGTACTACAGACAGTACAGACAGACAGTCGAACATACAATAACATGCAAAACAGCTTTCACTTCAGTTTTAAATAGTAAAATACTAATACTACTACTAGCATTAGGACGTTTTCGAAGCCAAGACATTCGTAATATGATAAAGACAGACGTATCTGGGACAAAGAAGGAATGGGACATAATGGGTCGAGACAAATATAATAGCTTTTTTATACCATCGCAATAATTTTTGCAAGTTTAAAGTGTTCCCGAAGTACAGTTAACCATCTTCTCCCGCTTAAAAATTTACTTCCGGTTAACGGGAAAGATTTGTGTTGACTCGAATATCTAGTCGAGTTAACCTTAAATTGTAAATTTGAGACAGTCGACTATATTATTATCAGGGGCGTTTTAAGGTTTATCATGGCGGAGGCTATACTATTTGGAGGGCCCTCTTTCGCGGGGGGGGGGGGGCGTGTCTGCCCCCAGGCACCGGAGGTCGAGGAACATTTTGGTGCATTCTTACATAACTTCGAGGCCTGTTTATTCTGAGGTCCGGTGCCTCCTAATCTGATACTTGTCTGAAGACTGAATGCGAAACAAATCCCTTGTTCGTACCGTACCGGAAGCTCAATCAAATAATAATTAATGGAATATGGTGGATTTCAAATAATATTTGACCAAAGTTCAAGGACGCTACATCTTCCAGTTACACGACATCCTCCTTTCTAGCCTTGCGGCTCGCGAAAGTTTTAACGATCTCATCCAAGTTATTCGAATCCAGAAGATTAGCTTCAATGCACAATAAAGCTAGTGCACTGTGCACCCATATGCCTCATAGTTGAACGCAAGTGATTTTTTATCCGCGCTAAGGCGGAAAAAGAATGCTCACTCGAGCAATTGGTGACCATGATCGGCAAATAAATACGCAATGTCTTATATATGTTCGGAAATGTCGATATTAACGCTGTTCCAGCATTTGTCTCTGAATCGAACATTTCTAGAATCTGGAGCTCGTAAATTCTATCCTTAATGAAAATTTTGTCCTTGATGACGTTTACGAATTGATGCAGTTCGTTCTCGAAATGTTCGTCTAGATCGTCTGTGTAGATGGCGAACAATTTAGATGCTGGTTCCGTCAGTTCATCACGGTTTAGATTCCCGAGTTTACAGAGAAATCCAAACCTTTGGTTTAGAACTGAATAAGCATTTTGCCGTTTTGTCAGATAACTGTAGTAGATATAATTCAGATAAAATATAAATTTTTCAGATGAAAGCACCTCGCGTTGTTACAGGAAATACAATTTACACCTCCAGACAATCTTTATATTTTGAAACTGCATGGTCAAAACTACGTGAAAGAAGAAAGATTAGACGTTTTAATCAGTCACATAAAATAATCCATGGAATCTATCCCGTGTATTTTCCTAATACTATACATTTTGTAAACGAATCCCAAGCACCTTACAATTTACGAAACTCCAATATTCGGGAATCC
Organism: Patella pellucida; assembly: GCA_917208275.1. Taxonomy (NCBI): domain Eukaryota; kingdom Metazoa; phylum Mollusca; class Gastropoda; family Patellidae; genus Patella; species Patella pellucida. The sequence goes on from OU795036.1 coordinate 38,306,074, forward strand.
CGTTGTCGTGTTAGTATCAGACGAAACACATTATTTCCGAAAACTATTTGAAAGGCATTGCACACGTTAAAGAATTTAAACAATCTCTAAAACCCAAAATAAAGCCACCAAAATTCAGAAGTATTGGTTCTAGGCCATTCTCTATATACAACACAATCGTATTCGACATAGATGTAGTAGTTTACATTTTGATCTATTTCGTTCAAATATAGTTGAAAATCGATACTGTAGTTGTAATGATATATCTGTCGAAAATTCGTATCACTATTTTTTTGAATGCCCTTTTTTAGAAAATGGACATGCCTGGGAAATATTCCTTTCGCTGAATGAATGAATGAATGAAATGGGGTTTAACGTCCTACTGTTATGCACTTAACCTGAGCTAATTGAAGACGGGCATACGCCATACAGTGTGCTAGGAGGGAAATTTTGCCCGGGCAGCGGCGCTACGGCCTACTCTTATATCGAATTCCAACTGCCAAGGGATCTTTTACGTGCACTCCAATGAGTACACGGGACCTCGGTTTTTCGTCCAATCCGAACGATTAAGCAGCTGTCCTTGTCAGGCCCTCCTTCTGTATCACTGACAAGGGGAAATCACGTCGGAAAATCGAGATGAACTTCCTTTCGCTGAAATATACGAAATATTTCTACATGGTTCGTCGCTACTACCAAAAACATTAAATACAATGTTAGTTTTACTTATTCAAAGGTATATCAAAGACCCGAAACGTTTTACATATAATTATAAACAAATACTATAATAATGTAACAATAAATAAACGTATTGGTATTCATTAGCTAATATAATTTACAAGGAAGTTTTGTAAATAGATGAGCGTATGTTTATGTTTGTTGAATAAAAAATAAGTACGCCATACTATTTTTGTATAAATATTTAATTGATATGTTCGGAGAAGATTCATAATCTGTTATTGTCCCTTTGTAAAGAATATTTTTGAATTAAAATATGTTTTAGTTAAAAGGCCAGGCTACAATGGGCGACCTAACCATCTCTTTCCTGAATAGCTTATTAGTAGGTTTTCAGAAAAGGTGATTTCTTGATTGATGATTTGCATGCCAATGCAATGACTGCATTCTCATTCAGTAGTGGATTCAACAGTAACAGTGTATAAAACTCGGACTCAGGGCCGTTTCCCATGGTCAGGGGGCCCTTTTGTCAGACGTGGGGCCCTTTTTTCCGCCTTTGGGGCCCTTTTGTCTGCCTTTAGGGCCCTCCCTAACAAGGGTACATTTCATTTTTCTCATCGGTTTTAGCATTTTTCTCCCGGTTTCTTTTTTTCAACTTCTTTGATTTTTTTCGCGAGGAGGCTGGCGCCTCCAGCGCCTCAATGATAAAACGCTACTGATTATTATCTACGTATTGTCATTGGTAAATCGCTTTTTTGCATCGCACTGGTATAAAGATCAAATGAACAATAATATCCGCGTGAAAAGATTTATTTAACGGATTTATTTAACGTCAATTTTTACAGTGGTGATGAAGTATCAAGGGAAAACACTCTGTAAGAATGTGGAGTGCTAACATGGATGGAGACCACCACACACATATTAGCCTACCATTGCATCCGTTTTGGCCCGGTGACTGTGATTCTCCTAAAACGGCGAATCCCATAAAATAAAGATAATGCGACTTGGTGACCAGGCTTCCTTTACATCCCGCGTATTTTTTTTATTATTCAGCTGTAAAAATTATGAAAGCACAGGGCCTATAGACATGAGTAGACAATCAGAATATTGATTTTCAAATTCCGATTGAAGCATTTGAATTGAAGAACACGAACCTTGTTCATTTTCAGCAATCTATGACTTTCTGTTCCAGGGATATATGTGCACGATGGCCATCTCTTGACGGATCCCATATTAGCAATTGCTGGGTTGGCCCAACACGAGACCGTCTAGCTCGTACTGACTCGTCGTCCGCCAGTAGACCGTCTAGCTCGTACTGTCGTAGGCCTACTGACTCGTAGACGTAGTCTGCCAGAGTTTCGTCGGTCCCACCGACGAACCTACAGAGCAGCAAGAAGGGAAACTGGCAGCGTCCTATGGTGTAGACGTTGCCGGATAATTTACCGGGGGTGTCACACATTGGTCGATTTATAGTGGACCCTGCTGGAAACGATCGCCGAGTCTCGAGATTGCAGTGTGGTGGCATTTTGTGAAACTGCTCTGGTACTCATGTCACCTTGAATTCCCAGTGTTCTTTTGTTAACCGTGGCATATCCATGTGTCTTCCACAGGAGTTGTAGGCCTACTGATATAGCTTTTTGAAACCAGAATTTGATACCCCAGCAAATGATGTGTGGTGCGACTCCCAAGTCCGCGAAAACGGTATTCCAACATTACATTCGTCGTGATCCAATGTCGCTACATTCAGTTAATAACAAGAATTGGCGACATGTAACTCACATGAACGAGATTTACAATTATTCACTTATGGTAGTACATATTCATTGGGTCTCAGACTCGGTGTGTTTCTGCTTCTGGAAAATAAATTTGTAATTCAGTCATATCAAGATTGGCTCTGCGCATTCAAACTGGACGTAAAAGCGGAACTTTCAGATCTAGCAAGGGTTAGGAGATTAGGAAATGTTGATCATTTTGTTTTTCAATCATACAATTCATACTAAATAAACTGAGTCATATCAAGATGGACTGTCACGTCCAATAGTTACTTAACGTTGCGCAATTGAACTGTCCATTCTAGCCTCGAACTGGATAAAGGGCCACCATTCTTTAATCTAAAATAATACAAACATTTATAACTTTTTATTTAATAGAACAAAAAAATAACATAACACCATCGAAAGAACTGTGGAAATTATTTCTATCTCTGCATGATTCAAAGAAACTTATTGTGAACAATGTTAGGTCCAAATTCTTCATATTCTGCTTTTGAAACACATCGCTCCATAAATGATAATGATGATGACAGGATTGACCCTCCTTGCCAAGACGAATGTTTTCCTTGAGGATCTGATGTTACATTTACATTAACTGACTGTGGTAAAAGTTTTATAAGTTCTCTTTTCATTCGTCCGCATACACCTGAAATTTTTAAATAATAGATGAAGTATATTTTTCAGCATTAGTAGAATGTTGACAAGTAGTTTTAAATTATGGGATGTGAGATCGCCAATGTTAGCAACATATTATATAATAATAATCAAGAGAAGAATCTTACCAGAAAACATAGATGTACCACCAATCATCAAAATATTTTTATACAGATCCCTTCTAACGTCTAACTCACAATTTTGAATTGATTCGTGAACCATTGTATGTATACCCTTTTCTGACCTTCCTGAAATAGCGTTATAATACATGTATGTGAATACAAATTTAATACTCATTGAAAGATAGTAAGCTGGCACTGCCAGGCAGGATACCCCCACATTTTCGAGACATGGATAGAGAACAAGCAAAACCGAAAGTGATATTTCCTACAATCAAAGGCTATAATTCATTAAATTACAATTTGATATGCGCAAATATCGAAAAGAATCAAGATCTTTTGGTTATAAACATGCATTTCAACTTTCAACAAAATCGAATTAAAATTGTGACCTGTACTGGGTCCACAACCTTGATATACCATATTTTAACACTATTAGCGTACAAACATCGGCCATTTTGTCTTGCAATTATGGTCCGATTTCCTTGAAATTCAAACTCAACCTTCCGTATGGTGTAACGGTGATAGAGTCAAGCGTTTTTTTTAAATCGGATAATAATCGTGACCTCCAGAGGGACCATAGGCGATTTTTCGGACAATCAGGGCTATAATTCAGGAAGTTATGATCTGATATGTGCAAATAACGAAAGGAACCAAGATCTTTGGGTTATAACCATGCATTTCAAGTTTCATCAAAATTGAATCAAAATTGTGACCTGTACTGGGTCCACAACCTTGATATACCATTTTAATACAGTATTCGCGTACACGCGGCGGCCATTTTGTATGGCAATTTTGTTCCGAATTTTACCGAAATTCGAACTCAACCTTCCTTAGGGTGTAACGGTGATATAATCAAACGATTTTTTAAATCGGATAATAATTGTGACCTCCAGAGGGACCACAAGCTAAACCAAGCCGATTTTGCGTATAGTCAGGGACCATAATTCAGGAAGTTACAATCCGATATGCGCAAATATCGGAAGGAACCAAGATCTTTGGGTTATAACCATGCATTTCAAGTTTCATCAAAATCGAAAATTAAAATTGTGACCTCTACTGGGTCCACAACCTTGATATACCATTTTTTAAACAGTATTCGCGTACGAATGGCGGCCATTTTGTATGGCAATTTTGGTCCAATTTTTCCGAAATTCGAACTCAACCTTCCTTAGGGCGTAACGGTGATATAATCAAACGATTTTTTAAATCAGATAATAATTGTGACCTCCAGAGGTACCACGAGCTAAAATAGGTGATTTTTCGGACAATCAGGGGCCATAATTCAGGAAATTACGTTCCGATAGGCGCAAATATCGAAAGGAACCAAGATCTTTGGGTTATAAACATGCATGTCAAGTTTCATCAAAATCGGTTCAAAATTGTGACCTGTATAGGGTCCACAAGCTAAAAACGTGATTTTTCGTACAATCAGGGGCCATAATCCATGAAGTTTTGATCCGATACATGCCAATATCGAAAGCAGCCGAGATCTTTTGAGGATAAACCTATATTTCAAGTTTCGTCAAAATCCGACAAGAATTGTGACCTGTAGAGAGTCCACAAACAATTGTGGACGGACGTCCGGACAGACGGACAGGGGCGACGACATAATACGTCCACATGAAAATGTGGGCGTATAAAAACCATATAGCTTCCACGAGAAAAAGGTTCGCAATGAAACGTTGTGAAACGTTGTCCTCAGTCTTTGGTTAAAACTGTTGGAGATATAACTGTTTTGTGCTCCACAGTTAACCAAATATGAACATATTAACAAGACGACTCCCGCGTAACCCTCAGAACAGAAATTTATATTCTTTATCACTGATGGAACTAAGACATCAGTTCAATAACTCATTTGGACTAAAATCATATATTTCGCTCCTTTAAGGCGGGGAACCAGATAGAAATCACAGTCACTTGAAGGGATTAAAATAAAATTTCTTACTATTGCTTGACTATATACTATTATTCTCTATAGCCAAGCAGTGGTAAGGCATTTTATATTAATCCCTTCAAGAGCTCGTGATAGAAATCTCTATAATCAAACATAATATTATAATTACCTATACAAGAAGGTTGAAATAATAGTTCTGGGCATCTAATTCTTTCATTACCAATATAGATATTGGATCCGTCTGGTAGTTCGTAACTTCTATTTTGTGTGAATGTAATCATTTCTTTTTCATACATAAGAGCCACACAACACACCCTTTCTTTCAAATCCCTAACAATTTCTCTGTCGTCTGAAAAAGTTAAGTTTTTGTATATTATACTTAATAAAACTCGTCAGCAAATGACACATTTCAGAGCACTGCAGCGTATCAATTCAATATAAGTTTTCTTTTCGGGTACACAATGCCGAGTAAGATTGGTTTGGTGCCCATGAATGAATTGGTCGCCCAAGACGGCGTGATAATCTTCAAAATTCAAACAAGTCGCACTCTAACTCGATTGCGAACTGTTCGTTTATCTCGTAAATTATTATACATGTACGTTAAAGTCGTTCCCTCCTTAAATAATGTTCATATCAAATTGATATTGAAATTATCCGTCATTTTCAGGTGCAAACCCTATTTTCCTAAATTTTCGGTGGAGGCACCCTACCAAAGGGAGGCGTGTTCACAGTACCGTTCGCCGTGGACCGTCAACCGAGGTGCATCGGCGCCCCTAGCGCCCCATCGACGCCCCCGGAAGCCTTTGCCCCCCCCTGACAATTTTGAGCGAGCTCTGGCTAGCTACGGGCCTGCTAATACGAGAGAATATTAGCAGAGCATATAAATATTGACATGGATCATGTCAACGCTCAATACCTTACGTCTTTAGCCTGTGATATTTAGTGGATTTGAATATATTTTGTTATGAATAATTTAACGTAAAAATATAAGATCGAGAATGATGACCGAGGCTAGCTTAAACTTGGCGCTTTGACTGAAAGTTCATCATGGGCTAGTCATGTTAATAAATGTGGAAATAAATTTATGTCGGGCCCGTAGCCAGCTCATAAAATATGGTGGGGCTACGGGATTTTTTGGAGGGTCTGAGGACGTCTTTAGGTTATTAGGAACATTATTATTTATTATTATTATTATTATTATTATTATTATTAAAACATTTATATAGCGCTAATTCCACCAACGGTGTTCAGAAGCGCTTTACAATCATATACCAGTAAAACAGAAAATATATAAAACAACTAAAAGACTACAAAAAGATGCAATATAATAAAATAATATATATCTAATTAAAAGCCTTTTTAAATAAGTAAGTTTTAAGAGCACATTTAAAAGATTGTACTGAAGGGCTAGAACGAATATCAGTATCAGAACCAGATGGTTTTAAATCATTCCACAGGTCTGGGGCTAGAAATGAAAACGATCTTTCACCATATGTAACCATTCTAGCTGATCTTGGTTTGAGACGATAAACGTCATTTGAACTACGGAGACTGCGAGCATTTGTTTGTTTTTCAATTAGATGACATAAATAAGATGGGGCTAAGCCATGAAAACATTTATAAGCAGTTAAAAGGATCTTAAATTGAATACGATATGGAATGGGAAGCCAGTGAAGTTGTTTAAGTATGGGAGTAATATGATCATGTCTCTTCGTAAGGGTAATAAGTCGTGCAGCGGTGTTTTGAACTTTTTGCAATTTGTATATTAATTTATAGGGTAAGCCGGATAAAAGTGAGTTAAAAGTATCAAGTCTTGAAGTAATAAAAGCATGAACAAGCGTTTTAGTTGAATCCGGGGTAAGAAATTTACGAATTTTGCCAATATTACGGATATGAAAGTGGCAGGATTTACAAATATTGTTCACGTGATTAGACATGGTCATTTTACTATCAAAATAAGCTCCAATATTGCGAACAGAGTTACTAGGAGTAATTTCATTTCCATCAATCTTAATCGAATTGGAATCAGTTATGGTGTTGAGGTTATGATTAGATCCAAGCAAAATAAATTCAGTTTTATCACCATTTAAGCATAGAAAATTTACAGACATCCATAATTTAATTTCATTGATACACTGCTCAATATTAGATTTGCTCAAAGCATGCTCATTCGCATTTAAAGGATTAAAACTTAAATACAGCTGGGTATCATCAGCATAAATATGATAGTCAAGACCATGTCTTTTAACAATTTTACCAACTGGAGCAGTATAAAGAGTAAATAAAATGGGTCCAAGGACCGATCCTTGTGGTACTCCATATAAATTCTTATGATAGTCTGACGTCACATTACCGATAACAACCCTCTGCATTCTATCAGTAAGATAACTTTCAAGTAGCTGAAGTGCAGAGCCTTTGACACCAAAGTCTGTCTGAAGTCTTAGTAGCAGGACAGTAGAATCTATGGTGTCAAAGGCTGCGGACAAATCTAAAAGTACTAAAAGAACACAGTTTCTATTGTCTATTGACCTTAATATATCATCTTGCACTTTAATAAGCGCCGTCTCAACACTGTGAAACTTACGATATGCACTCTGTAGACTATCATGAAGGTTGTGTGTGTCAATATGTTCAATCAGTTGTTTGGCTATACATTTTTCAAAAATTTTGGAGATAAAACTTAAGTTTGATACAGGACGGTAATTTTTTTAGCACATTTCTATCTAAAGTTGATTTTTTAATAACTGGAACGACATTAGCAACTTTAAAACAATCGGGTACCTTTCGTTCTTGGATACAAGAATGTATGATATCAGTAATTACAGGTAAGAATAAATTAAGGTTTTCTTTTAGTAAAGATGTGGGAAGGGGGTCAAGAGGGCAGGTCTTAGGACCTGACGATTTAATAATATCTGACACAACAGATTCGCTAATAATATCTGACACAACAGATTCGCTAACTAAATCGAAATTGTCAATGCACACTTCCGTTGGCGTCTCATATTTGGGTACAGAATCACAGGAATTGTTACATTTATCAAGTTCTGTTCGTATACGTGTTATTTTATCGGAGAAGAAGTTTGCAAACTCTTCTGCTAGCAGACATTTATCAGTGCAATCAGGTAAGACAACAGTCGAGGAGGAATGATCAATCAGTTTATTAACAACACAGAATAGTTCTTTCTGTTTGTTGGCACTATTTTGAATTTTTTCATTGTAGAAGGAAACTTTTGATTGTTCAATGATATATTTGACTTTGTTTTTCTCTTCTCTATAAAGATCTTTATGAATATGAAGGGAGGTCTCACGCCACTTTTTCTCAGCTTTTCTGCGTATTTGTTTTGCTTCGGCTATTTGATGGTTACTCCACTCATTTCCTGGTCTAACAGTAAATGTTTTAGTGGTTAGCGGAACTAGATCATCAATGATCTTTCTCAGTGTTGTATCATACAAATCAGCTTTTACATTCACATCACATAATTCACGGATATCGGAAATGTTTGATGTACCAATTGTTTCACAAAAGGTATCGTTGCTAAGAGATTTGAATTTACGAAACGATATTGTTTTCTTGTCTAAAGGCGGCTTCTTCGTTATAATTTTAAAGGTGATAGGAAAATGGTCTGATAGTAAGGTATCTTCCACCAGTACATCATCTATATGTATCTCATCTTGGCGTGTAATGACAAAATCAAGAAGATGACCTTTATTATGTGTCTTTTTGTTAACATGCTGTCGAAGATTGTAGGTAAGCAATATTTCCCGAAAGCGATTACTCAGTGGGTCAGAACTGTTTTCAAAGTGAATATTAAAATCGCCAAGTATCAACAAGTCGCCTTTTGACATTAACTTTGTTTCAAGAAGTGATGTAAATTCCTCAAAAAAGTCATTATTATTTGAATTTGGGGGCCTATAAACAATTAACAGTTGCAGAGATTTGTTCAGGTTCGATATCAAACAATCAAGGCACTCAAACGATTTGAATACCTCATTTGACTGCAAAGATATTTTTAAAGTTGACTTGTAGACAAGTCCAACGCCACCACCCCTAGACGCACTTGGGATGTGTAGAAAGCTGTAGCCTTCTGGAAGTATAGCCGAAATTGTCACTGAATCTGAGTTCTGGCTAAGCCATGTTTCAGTAATCGAGCACAGATCTAATTCTTCATCTACAATAAAATCATTTATGTCACTGGTTTTATTCCTAATAGATCTAGCATTAATTAATCCTGCTTTTAAATATGTGCTAGACTGATATGAAACTGAAGATCTGGATATTGGAACTCTAATTAAGTTGTTCAGTACAAGTTGACCTCTTGGCTGACTGCTCTGTCTGTTAGAGATGAGTGCAGGAATACCATAGATATTCTTTCGTCTGTTAGGTTTCTGTCTTAAAATTTGGGAAACAGATTGTTTAATATTACTATTATCTTCTAAAGTTGTATTCCTGAGATTAGTATACAATGAGTGGTTATCATCACCTTTCACTACCCCAAACTGCTGATCGTGTACTGTGATATTTGTCAGAATATTATGATTAACACCTCTATTGTATTTATGGAGTGAATCCTGTCTAGTAGATGTTGTTAAAGTTCTAATTGTTCTTTGTTTATTGCGTCCCGCTCTAACACCCCTCTTTGTCTTAGGTTTCACTAGTTGATTGTCTTCAAACAAAGAGTTAACACAAGGGATTTTAACCATGGTACAATGGAAAAACCAGATTCAGTTGAAAAAGTCAAATATATAAATATAAATATAAAACCTGGAAAAAACTGCATAATTTCACGAAAAATTGCAAAATTTCCACACACATATAATCCAAAAATGTCTGCATACAGGTTGATGCTGAATCTCTCATACATATAGTGTCACTTATTATATACACATCTAATAAGGAAAACGATAGAGCATATCACAGTGTGTAGCCAGTCAGAGGCGCCAGAGTCCACACAAAAGTTTTCAACCATGACACAGACAAATCCAAAATTCAGTTCACAACTGCATAAATTCACAATTATTTCGAATATTTTCGTACAGCTTTGTCTGAAATTCCACACAGCTATTATTCCATTAACACATATAAAATAAGGAAAAACTAGGAGAGATTCTGAGAGAGAGCAGCCTCACTCGGCGCAATATACATTCAGATAAGTCATAATCAAATACTTACTTTCAGAAGTTAAAATATTTCCACCAATGCGTAAAATACTCTGCAAGTAATTTGTCAGATCTCTACCAGCTAAATCTACTCGTTTTATTGCGTGTTTCATTGCGTATCCTGAAATAAAATTACAGGCTTGTTCCCAATTAATTAATGATAAACTATATATTTTATTCATTAAGCAGAACACAATTTTTATAGGATATCAATCAATGTTTTTTTTTGTTTTTTTTTTAAAAGCCCGACGTTTCGACACGTATCTTCTTGTCGTTACCAAGCACAATGATATATTTAGGAAACTTGCGGTAAATATATTATGCTATTCGTGGTGAAGAAATTATTACACACTCGTATATATATAATTTCAATTGTGTTCTGCTTAATGTCACTTACTTAAAGGGACAGTCCCGTATTATACAGAGGCTCAAAAATAAAAGTCTGAGAATGTATGAAAATAAAACGCCAAAATATTGAGTCGTTTGGACGTGAACGCCAAAACTGTTTATCCGGACACGTAACCCTTTTAAGATTTCGGGTCATTTTTTTCATTTGGTGACCTGATAATCGATTTACGTTTCTTGAGAGGTCCATGCAGTGAATGGCCCATGTACTGTACTTGATAACAAAAGATAAATTTTACCTACATATTATTTTTATAGAAAAAAGTCTGGTTTTATCTAGATACTGTATGATACAAAGATCTCCATTTCCAGATGCAGACTGTCAGGTTTAAGTTATTTACAAGCATATCACAAAAATCGTGTTAGTTGATCGGCCTTAGATAATGGGTTTTACATGATTTTAACACAAAATTAACCAGTTTTATTCCCCAAAAAGTTATCGGGATTGGCCCTTTAATGCCAATTAAAGATTATATTTTATTCATGTTGAGAGTCTGTCTGACCTAGTATACTTTTATAGCGGAAAGGGGTAACGAGGTAACAACCAGCTCGACTAATCTGATACTATGCTTGCATCTTACTGCCCTCACGATCTGGATTTTTTTTTTTTTAAAAAACCCAACTCATTTACCAATTTGTGTCCCGTGTATACCACTGGAAACCCCATCCCCAGATTATTGGAAATTGAAATCGAAAGTAGCGGTGTTTGTACTGACTGACAATTCATTCATAATTACAACAGTCAGTGACAGATAGCATGAGACTTCGTCAACTGTTGCTGATGCCAAAATTAATGATCACTAGATCAGGTATTGTACCTCAGAGCATACTTCTTTTCACCAAAGAAGACACCAGGTTAAAGATGACACCTCACCTTCATAAATAGGCACAACATAGGAAACTCCATCTCCGGAATCAAACATCATCCCTGTTGATCGACCGGAAGTATAAAATGACAGAACAGCCGGTAAACCAATATAAAGAGCTGGAGATTGTAAATTTTCGAACATTATCTGTAAAATATTTGGATTTAATGTTCCAATTATTATGAAAACAATAAATCGTCAATAACTCTCATTTGCAGACCTAATAATATGCATCCATGCTAATATGCATCAAAATATATTACCTAAATTGTAAAAAATACCCCACTCAAATATTTTACTACCGTGTTTTCATTTGTTTAATCAAAGGGTAATATTACAACCTACGATCTCATAAAATCAAAAGTCCGATACATTTAAGTTTTTGAAAAAGTGCAACGTTAGCTAGTTTTCGTACAATCGGGGGCCATAATCCATGGAGTTTCGATCCGATACATGCCAATATTGAAAGCAACCGAGATCTGTTGAAGAAAAACCTATATTTCAAGTTTCGTCAAAATCGGGTAAAAATTGTGACCTGTTGAGTGTCCACAAACAATTGTCGGCGGATGTCCGGACGTCCATACAGGGGCGACGACAATATACGTCCACATGAAAATGTGGGCGTATAAAAAGGTGACAGGTATGTTTAAGGCTATGATTGACCGGTGTAATTACAACTGTCGGTGGCAGAACGTGGCGACAAAAAAAATAAAAACATGTTTGGTTACCTGTGTCATTAATTCTCTGTTGATTTTAGGATTTAGTGGTGCTTCAGTTAATAAAACAGGATGTTCCTCTGGCAATACTCTTAATTCATTATAAAATATGTAATCCCAGATTTTCTCCATATCATCCCAATTTTTAACTATTCCACGTTCTACTGGGTACTTTAAAGATAATATTCCCCTTTTACTCTGGGCTTCATCCCCTATGAAGCTACCTTTGTGGCCCATACCAACCTGCAGAATCGCCTGAAATATGAAGTTGAATATTAGCCTATGGGGAAAGGACGCAGTTAGCACCTATATAGTTATAGGAAATGATGGATGTCGTGTGTACGAGACAGGGTATACATACTTTTTCTAGAATACGATGCATCACCGTTTTTGAATTTAAAAAAAATGATTTGGTGACTGCTGGTTATCCTAAATACAATCTCATCACTTGGCTAGAACACTCGACAGTGACTACGTAGCAACCCCCCCCCCCCTCCGTCACACCCACCCGCATACACACAAAAATAATACAAAAAATAGAACAATATAGTCATGTATTGTATGCCACACAAGACTTTAAGGTATTCCATATGATTAATTGATTTAAACGAAATAGAAAGATAATCTGTGTTACACAACATTCAGCAGAATACCAAGAATAAGACGAAAAGTATTTCGCACCTTAAAGGGACAATTACACCCTTACTGGCTTGACAGGTCCAGAAAAAAATAGCCTTATTCTAACTTCTAGATGTTTAAGTTGTGTAAATTATCCATTACATCCTATTTTACTTGTCCAGCTCGAAAATATTTTAAAATCTAAGCTACATTTGAAAAGGTTTACGTAAGGCTTTTCAAACCATCATCTAGTTGAATTTTTCAATTTTTTTTAAAGGCACTGTCCCGAATAGAACAGAGTCTCAAAAATAAAAGTCCGAGTCTGTATGAAATTTAAACGCCAAAATATAGAAGAATGGTGTATATACCCTAACTCAAAATTTCAGCTCAAATTATTGAGTCGTTGGGACGTGAGCGTTAAAACAGCTTTTCCGGACACGTAACCCTATTAAGATTTCAGGTCACATTAATTTTATAAAATAAAAGTCTGGTTTTATCAAATGACCACATAATACAGTTTGGGACACCGGACTCCATTTCAAGATGAAGACTGTGGGTTTAAGTTGTTTGAAAATGTATCACATTTGAGTTAGTTGCTCAGCCCTAAGGTAGGGGATCTTAATGGATTTTAACACAAAATTAAAGAGTTTTATTCTCAAAAACATTATCTGGATTGACCCTTTAAATTCGGTGTGTTAAGATTAAATTTACATCATTAATTAATTGAAATATTGTAAATAGTACAATTTGTTGACCAGAATAATGATTGGGACATATTATTCAGTTACAACAAGAGTATTATTGGGCCTTTAAAGATATTAAATATCAAAATTAGACAGTATACAATTTACCTTTGATGACGTGTTACCGATACAGGTAGGTATAACAGCTTTAGGACTGGTTTCGCCCGCAAATCCTGTTTTACATTCATGGGAACCATTGTCGATTACTACTGCTCTGCTACAGTTATAATTATTCATTTTGGTTGATTTATTTAATTACCATGTCATTTTTTTATAATCTTATTCGTGCATTTTTTAAAAAAATACATATATAGCTGAAAGAAATAAAAGCATCATCGTAAGTCATCTCACTGTATGTCCTAGATTTTCTTAAACACGAGAAACAGATTTCAAATAATTGTAGATTAATCTGTCTTTTCTTGAACTAATAAATAATGATTTAAGGATCTTGAGCATAAGGAAATAATAGACGAAGAAAATTCGAAATATCACTCATTGAAGAGAAAAAAAGGTTGCCAGACAACAAAACATACGTCCACGGCTGCCAAGTCGTCTTCGTGCACATAAACACTGTGTCGATTATAGATGGTAATCTTTTAGTCCGTGGAGGCACCACCAGCAGTAATTATAGGAAATCTTTGAAAATCAAGATGCGTTCTTTGTCGATCGGATGGTAACTTTAGCCTCTATGGCGGACGAACGATCCGAGGGTGGCGACAATATGGGCGTATAAAAATAATTGGAAAATAATTGGAGTGTTGCTATCAGTTAAAACTTATTAGAAAAGAATCGGTTAATCGTTGTGTTAATCATTCTCTACATAATGGAAATACCCCTTAAGTATACATTTATAAGCAATTTCAAAGACTCACCTGTTGTAGATAAGTAGTATATCACTATCTTGACTTTCCTGTCTTACCGGTAAATGAAGGTAAGTTATCAAATATATATTTATTATGCACTAAAATATGTCATTCATGATATCCAGCTATAAGACAGGTCCCATTACAGGGGGAAAATAGATACTACCTGAGCCGAGACTAACAGTCATTCATACATTTATGAAATAAACACAAACCTTCTTAGTACCGTATTTATATGAAACTATGTATGAATTGTCTCGAAGGCTTGGTAGGCCTACGTATAGAAAGTAACAACATGCTAGTTCACGAAAACTGTTTAATCATTTCATGCATTTTATTAATAGACACAAATCTATTATTAATCTTATCAATCCATTGTTATGTGGTTTAAACACATTAAAGTATTATCTGTCTATAAATACACCCTACTTATGAATAACGTCTCGATACACCTATCGACATTCACTTACTGTAAATATATTGAGCGAAGCCTGCATATACAGTTTTATACCTATCGTAACATAATAGTAATTTGTTTCAAATAATTCATAAATGAATGAATGAAATCGAGTTTAGGTCTATAATTTTCTTCTTCGACTAGACTATAGCGAAGATGAGCACACGCCACGCAGTGTGCTATGAAGGAAATCTGCCCAGAGAACAACTGAATTCCAACTGCACAGAGTTGTTTTACATGGCGCCAGTGTGTACACCGTACCTCGGTTTCTCGCCCCACCGAACGTCTAGACGATTGTCCATGCCAGGCCTTCGCCCTTCCGCCGTACACTACTGACATGAAGAAATCAGACTGTTAAATCCCGGAGAACTATTCGGCGATTTACAAGGTTCGAAACCCGGACCTCCTCATGGTTAGTGAACTACGACCTCAACACATTGAGCCACCACGGCTCTCTAAAATTATGCAGTTCAAACTAAAATATTTTCCGTTTGTATTTAATACATATTTGCAATTTTTTAATGACGTGTACTATTTTCTAAGTTCAAGAAATAACAAAGCAACACGAGATTGTATACTGACTGCCTTTGTAATGGTTTGATAGTACATTATTTAGTCAACCTGCGTCAACTGATAAAATGTTATCTCAACTATCTATGACGTGATCAATTTTTCCGAATTTTTTTGGTACGATATATCCTCACAAAATATAATATCAAATCATTAATCTTCAGCCATGTGCACTGTCGTTCCCAGTGACCCGGTACTTTCCCGAATCATTTATTATGTTTATATGAGTTATTTAAAGACGCTTGAATATAAAATAGGTTTTATTAATCCCAATAATCTACATGTGGCATTAATCCTGCACATGTGATCATACGACATGATGGTAGTACATTATCTAAAGCTAGTACAAGAAATAAAAAAATAATAAACTTTTTATTTTAGATACAAATATAAATATCCATAAAATAGTACAACGAAAGAAGTATAATATTTACAATTTACAAAAACCATATCACAGAAAATTTGATAACCAACTCCATTCTTGATTCCTTGTTGGTGACATGTTTATCCGAAACGATTGCTGATACTGATACATCTTTTGCAGATTATCAATTCCATTACTGGAAACTTTATGAGAATGAATATATAAACGTGGCCTGATTTAACAAGGTAATACAACAGGACTGTTCCCTTTAATCCTGTTATTATTCATGACATAGTCTTGGTCTTTATCCCCCTCATACAAAATCCAGCATTCTGTTCAACTGAATTCATGCTGTCTCATAGCGAAATACCACAAAACCCGTATAACAGAAAATGCAAGTTTCCTTAAATTGAATTACTGAGTATTTAAAGTTATACTAAAGACACTTTCTATGAACAATATTTGGTCCATATTCATTGTATTCCTGTTTTGTGACCCACGTCGAGGCAAATGTTGATAAAGATGCCAGAATAGATCCACCAATCCACACGAAGTATTTTCTCTCTGGTGGAAAAATGACTTTAAGGCTCATAGTGTTCGGTATAAGCGCCTTCATTTCCTTAAGTAACCGCTCTCCCATACCTACATTTAAAACAAAGGAAGTTAAAGATGCATTTCCGGGTACAAACTTTGTGATTTGAGGATATATTTGGACTAAACACATATTTAAAGTAACCAATTTATCAAAAATTTGCTTCTTTCAAAACTCTGTTTTCGCCGGGGAAACCTATAGCTGTAAGTAAGCTGTTGTTAAACGCAATGTCTGCCAACTTAACTTCATTGTGGGAGGGTCCATATTTCAAAATGTATCTATCATTACTTACTTTACATTTACCATATTATTGAGGCCTAAATAAATTCCTAATTATTTCTGTCAACTTCTTTTTAAACCTTTAAATTGCAGAGTATTTTGTACCTTGACAACCCTCAATGTTCCAAAAACCACCTAACTATTTGATAACACTGATCCCTGACCTAAGCTAGCAGACAATAAGCCAGCAAATCCTGTCGGGTTGACAGATAGTGATTCCCTGACAATATTGCCCAGTCCTTGCCCCATGGGCGATTTTCGCGTAATCTAGTATTTTTCTAGTAAGATTGGGTGTCTATACTTTTCATAAATAGCAAATGTACCATACGATAAACATTTTAACTGCAGATTTTCAAAATACAAGTGGGGACAACGTCAAGTTTGGTGTGAGGTCTGAGGGATTATCTGAGAATTTTATAAATGAAATAACACGGGGTATTATTTGTCCTACTTTTTTGCACCGAGCGGACTAATGAAGACGTGGATACGCCATACAGCACGCTATAAGGGAAATTGTGTCCGGACAGTGGCGCTGCGGCGCTACGACCTACTATAATCCAACTTCCAATATGTACACGGGACTTCGGTTTACGTCCCATCCGAACGACTAAATTCTTTTAAAATTTGAAGTTCTATATGACAATATTTTTACTTTTATTAACCGACCAGACTAAAACTAGATTCCCATATGAAAATAAAAACCCAGTCAATAAAGTGTTTTAACCAAATAGATTTAACTGATAAGAGGAAATAATGAATTATGTTGATATGTGGGCGGTGTAGACTTACCAGGAAACATTGTATTTCCACCAGATATAATTATATTAGGATATAAATCTTTTCTTTGATCAATATCACACTTCATGATACTATCATATATCATCTTATGTATACCTTCAGCTTCTATACCTGTAAAACAAAACAAGGAAATCAGAATTAACGTCCGACTTGGCTACACGAACCGGGCTACTGAAGTGTTTTAATAATGCAATACGTTTTAACACCACTTGGACATTTTACTTGGGCCATCTTATTTAAGATTAACACGCTTTCCTTGACAACACCAAAGTTCTTATCTTGGCCAATATGAAACGTGTTAGAATATAGAAGGAGAGATATTCCCTTATTTAAATTCTAAAAAAGAAATATTTTCTATTTCTATTTTAATAACATATTGTCCAACAAACATGAAGACATAATCATAATTATAGTTGTTACAGGTATGCAAATACTACCGAATAATATGTTTGCGCCTTACCAGCCAGTGAAGGTTGAAATAAAACTTCTGGACATCTGAAACTTTCATCCCCAACTGTGGCAACTTTACCATCGGGTAGCTCGTAACCGTTTACGGGCATACAGGACGATTTTTTCACCTCTTCTGAAAAGTTCTCAGCGATATAACAATGTTTCTCTTTAATATCTCGAACTATATCTTCGTCAGCTGAAATTATAATTGAAGTAACATCTTAAATTTCGGAAAAAAGTTCACACATCGGAATGAATCAAGGACAATATTGGTGTCAGTATATCACATATGTGATAGAACTGGTGACCGCTGAAATTACATCAGATCCAGTGGGGGGACAAAAAATATTTATATCTTGGGGGAGGGGCGATCTTGTAAAATAACTGGGCCCCAATGGTTGAACAATATGATCAAAATCTGAACCTAAAGAATCTTGTATTGACATTATATGATTTGTTTTCCATTGGAGAGCGAGCACAAAAAGTTAGCCTATAGCTCCTAATGCAAACCAACGGGAATTATTAATATATACCTGTCGTTGTAAAAGAATGTCCTCGTTCATTTAATTTACTCTGTAAATAAGCAGTTATATCTGTTCCTGCCAAATCTTGCCGTTTAATTGCACGTAGTGCCGTATAACCTACAACAGAAATAACACAAGGATAGTTTAAAGTGAGTGTTCTACGTGTAACTAAAACGTCCAATAGTAAAATCGAACATTTATGAGAAAGATAATATTATAAAACCACATTAACATGTTGGCTACAGAAATGTGTGGATGTTTTAGTTAAAATGAATTAATCCAACATTTAATATATTAGACTAGAGAAAAATACTGTATTAAAGATGCCTTCCCGGGTACAAACTTTGTGAATTGACGATATATATGGACTAAAAACATATTCAAAGTAACCAATCTATCAAAAATTTGCTTCAATTCCCTTTCAAAACTTTGCTTTCGTCGTGGATACCCATAACTATAAGTAAGCTGTTGTTAGACGCAATGTCTGCCAACTTAACTGAATGTGGGAGGGTCCATTTTTCAGAATGTATCCTTTATACTTACTGTACATCTACCATACCTACTGAGGCCTAAGTAAATTCTTTGTTTTTTCTGTCTTCTTCTTTTTAGACCTTTTAGTCGCAGAGTTTTTTGTACGTTGACAACACTCAATGTCCCCCAAACCGCCTAACCATTTGAGCAAGAAATAACAACTGCTCCCCGACCTAAGCTGGCAGACAATAAGCCAGCAAAACCTGTTGGGTTGCTAGTTAGTGATTCACTGACAATATTGCCTAGTGCTTGCCCCATGGGCGTTTTTCGAGTAATCCAGTATTTTTCTAGTAAGATTGGGTGTCTATACTTTCCATATATACCAAATTTGACGTACTTTTATTGGAAATAACCACCCGATAAATAGTTTGCTGGGAACCCAACTTTAAATGATGTGAATAAAACAGGAGTTATAACTGAATATTCTACTTATTCGATCTAACAAATTATACTAATTGAATAGTATTTGCGTAATTGCGCAAATTCCCGTCGACTGTTTGAAATAAGAAATGCAATCATTAGTGGTTTCAGACAGAATAAATATCAGGAGATCATGATACATAACAATAACTACCTTCATATTTTGGTAAAACGTGAGAAACCCCACCACCAGACTCAAACACTATTCCGCTAACCCTACCAGAAGAATATAAACTTAGGAGAGCTTGTAGCGCCACGTAAAATGCCGGAGAAGCAAATGTCTCAAACATGATCTACAACAGATTTATTATAAAGTAATGTAAATAAATTGTATATATTTATGAAAATTAAAGTGAAGGGGGCATTCATACTTTTGAGCATACAAGGTTATCGTTTATACAGAAATGAATTTGTGTTTTCTAAAACGAAATTTAAATAAGTAAACATAATACCTGTGTCATTAATTCTCTGTTAGCTTTGGGATTCAATGGTGATTCGGTTAATAAAACAGGATGTTCCTCTGGTGATACTCTTAATTCGTTATGGAAAGTGTGGTGCCAAATTTTCTCCATATCATCCCAATTTTTAATTACTCCTCGTTCTACTGGATATTTTAAAGATAGCAGTTCTCTTTTGCTTTGAGCTTCATCTCCAACATAACAATCCTTTAATTCCATGTCAACCATGCCATTCTGTTAACACAGTCAACATAAATTTCAGTAAAAATCCTACAACCAATTAAGGTCAACGGCTTGCCCTTTTGGAATTTCCACAATGACTATGTTGTTGAAATCAAATGGAGAAAAAAAATAATAAAACCATTTCAGGCTGTATGTTCAGAAGTGCTAATCAAAATTATATAGATTTTTACAAAGACTGGAGTGAAATTTTATAATTTATTGTTAATTGGATGAAGACTTTATTTTCACTCAAATCGATATTTTGTCGCATAATTCAAAAATACTTCGGTATACTTAAATACTAAACACTGTGACCACCTACCTTGTACTTATTTATAGGTCTGCCAATGGTAGAAGCGAAAACACTTCTAGGTACATCATCTCCTGCAAACCCTGCTTTACACAATCTTGATCCATTGTCTATTACCAGAGCTTGGAGGTCAAGCAAATTCATTCTACAACAAATAAATTTTAGCTTCTGAAATCGGCATCACGATAATAGGTATGTTTGAAACTTGGACAATCCCAATTTACAGTTAAATGCACGAATATTTTACAAATTCGAAATAACACTGATCTCGAAGACATAAGGCGATATCAAGGCTAGGTTGACAGGCAACGAAACAGCCAAGTCGTCCGATCAACCAACAAGGGTCGTCTCATATTTATACAAGGCACTTAAATTGAGTAAAAATAACAACCCACCCAGATATCATTATAATTAAGCTGTTGAAATTATCGGAAATCGTTAAAAAAAAAGTAATAGGAACCCATGTCTTAAAGGCTGTAAAAATTTAGCTGTATAAAAAGAATCAACGCAATTCTCTGTCTCAAGACATTAAACAGTGCATTTTATGAAATCGGATGGTAACTTTAGCCCCTAGAGTCACCGTAAGATTTTCAAAGTGATCAAGGACAATAACCCTGGCGGTACTTTCTATAGGTCTATGTATAAATTTCAGTTCCATCGGATAATACCCGTGGTCTCTAAGGCGTCTTTAAAATATTCAAGTGTTCAAGGGCCATAACTCTCGCAGTAATCGTTGAAAATCAATAGGATTCTTCACCTCGTGTTCATCATTCCATTTTAGAAAGTTCTTTGACATCTATTTTCTAATTTTACTAGTACAGTTCTCAAGTTGCAGTTTTGATAAATTGAATGAAGATGGACAATTAGATCAAAATGAAATATTTAATTGAAAATATCGGCTAACAAACGTAAGCTGAGACCTTATTTTCTGACAATAGCACCTAATGGTGACGTATTCTTGAGGAACCTTAGATGACAAAACAGATCCAGACGACGATTTACAATTAATGAAAATATACTGTTTTCTACCCACAAGATAGCTTTCTGAATGATTTAATGCAGAGCCACAAATACTCCATGTAAATTGAAGTCTACGTACAAGATTGGAAGGGTCCACCGTTTAGAAAGCAGCAGATAAATCTAATAAAATTAAAAATGTACATTTTCTATCATCAATTTCCATTAAAATATCATTTAAAACTCGGGTAAAAGTTCTTTCGGTACTGTGAATTTTTTTTATAAGCACTTTTAAATGGTTCATACAAACAGTTATCATCTAGATAGGTCTATATCTGAGAAGCAATACATTTCTCCAATATTTTAGAAATAAAACTTAAGTTAGCGAGTAGACTTTTTAATTAAAGGGGTCACATAAGCTTGTTTGAAAACGTTGGGAATAGTAGAGGATGGTATGCAAGACTTTATAATATTGGTATAAACTGGACTAACTTCGTCCAGATAGTCCTTAAGAACAGGAGTCGGAACATGATCTAATGAACACGATTTAGGAGCAGGCGTTTTAATTAGCTTTAAAACAAAAGATTCACCAACCAAGTTAAAATTTTCTAAATAAACAGAATGTTAATGCCAATAGATTTTTTTAAATCACCAATCTTTATTTGAAAGAAATCAGAGAATAAATTCGCAAGTTCAGTGTCATTATCATTGTCTAGAAGAATAGGCCGTTCAGCATTATGATCCAAAGGGAATACACAACTTTATACAGGTCTTTCTGTCTGTTTTCGCCATTTTCTATTTTATCAGAGTTTAGCGTCTTCAATTATTTTATTTACATTGGTTTTTTTTATTAAAGATTTATGACCCTGTTCATGCACACGTAGATTTGTTTTCAACCACATATGTTCAGCCTCATTACGGTCCCTTTTGGCTTTTAAAATAGAATCATCCAATAACCTTAGAGTGATATTGGGTTGCCTCCTTGAGTATGTTGAAATCCTGGTTAACTATTTCCGCTTTAAATTTATTCGTGTCAAGTGATTCAAACCTTCGATAGTTTACAGTCTTTCTTGTTGATTGTGGTTTCGGGATCTTAAAATTAAAACTTGCCGAGAAATGACCAGAAATTAATTTGTCCGAGACATAGAGGTTATCCAGTTTAATATCACATGGATTAGTTATCACCAGATCGAGAATCTGTCCACCGAAAAAGAAACATGTTGTGTTAGAGATTTATTATTCAACATTTCACAAAAATCGACCGCGGTAATTCGTTGGAATTATCAACATGAAAATTAAAATCCCCCCAAATAAAAGTGCAATAATAATCAACTGGTACAAAAATAAACTTTTGACACAATTTGCTATTAGGCGGGTGGTAAATAGTAATTATCCTAGTTTCCTTGAAAACAAGCCAACAGTGAGGCTGTTGTCCCCCGCAAAAATCCCAAAAAGCATTGAGCAATCAAACTATACACAAAGTTTCATCACTCTCTATAAATTTGAACATCCTACCTCAATTAGAAGGAGAGTTATTGTGCTTTTCGCCTTGCTTACCCTGAGTAGAACATGCTCATTATCGAACTTAGTCAAGGTATTGATATAATGAAACTATATACCAAGTTTAAACACTCTCACTTAATTAGAACTAAAGTTACCGTGTCCCAAAGCATCAATAAATCCAATTGCTTATCTTGGCTTACCCTAAGCAGAAAATGCTCATCTTCGAACTCCATCAAGACATTCACCTAATAAACACCTACACTAAGTTTGAAAATTCTAGCTCAATTAGAAGGGGAGTTCTTGTGTTCCAAAGTCTCGGCCAATCAAATTGCTTATCGCCTTGCTTACCCAAAGCAGAAAATGCTCATTATCGAACTTAATCAAGGTATTGATGGAATGAAACTATACACCAAGTTTCATCACTCTCTCTTAACTAGAACTAAAGTTATCGTGTCCCAAAGCATCAATAAATCAAATTGCTTATCTTGGCTTACCCTGAGCAGAAAATGCTCATCTTCGAACTCCATCAAGACATTCACATAATAAACACCTACACTAAGTTTGAACATTCTAGCCCAATTAGAAGGGGAGTTATTGTGTCTGAAAGAGTGTGACAGACGGACAGACAGAGAGCAATCCAAAATTTCAAAAGAGTCAAAACCTTCATGACGGATTTTCTTACACTTATTATTAGATGACTTAAATATAAGGGCTACACCCCCTCCGTGTGAACCTGTAGGGTAATGTTGTATAGAATATCCATTAGGTACTAAAGCTGCGATTGTCGATGAAACCGAACAGTCATTGTTCAGCCACGTTTCAATTATATATCAGTGAAATTTCTAACAATATTATCAGATAAAGTTGTGGTTTTATTCCTTACGGATCTGGCATTATTCAATCCAAACGAAGTTGTTAAACTGACGCCTCATTTCGACCGCCTTTCTAATGTGTATAAGATTGTTGTTTATCTTCTGTTTTGTTCTCTGAAGTTTTTGATCTGTTTGTGATTTTTGGTAGAGTTTGAGGTGAGCTGGAGGAGATTGCTTAAAATGTCTTTGAGTTGAAATTCGAAATGATAGTAGATGTCCGGAAAAATGTTTCCCCATAGCACACTGTTTGACGTAGGATATGCAGTGTAGACAAATAGGACATTCATATCCTTTTAATTTCATTTCTGTTTAATATTTATATCAAACCACAGAAGGCTGACCTTCTATTCGTATATTTGCATATATACCGATAGAAAGTCAGACTCCTGTAATAAAACCCCAGTGATCAAACCTAGCTGTAAGGGTTTAAAAAAAAACAGTGTTCTCAATCCCCGAAGATACATTTTGCCATAATTTTAATATTTACGTCAAACATGCTGGTAGAACTGGCAAGTAATATGGATCGAACCAATTAAATCAAATAAGTGTATTTTACATTTTTGTTATAGGCATAATATTATTAAGACGGATAGCCCGTTCACTCGGCATGCCTTTTCACGAACAGAACCTGGTATATGTGTCATACAACATCTTCATTATGTATGTATAAGTATAACAACTGCTACATCGGAATGTCGGCTAACTACATGTAGTATACCATATACATATAGCTGACCTTTAGTTGGAGTACATTGAATCAGTGTTATCGGTCTACGCGTACTGTAATTGTTTAAATTGATAGTAATGAAGAGCTGCTGAATCTAACAAGAATAAAAAAAGTTACCTAATAATTACCTTACAGTACTTAGCAAAATCCAAATATGGCGCCTGCACTCGGATAGGCCTAAACACCGGCTGATCGATAATATTTACTTTATTCTTACTCTGTGAGGATAACCCACAGCGTTCTATTTTTAGATAGTGATATCACTATACTATTAATAGAAAGAATGTTGACGGCCAAGGCTAGTGATGTGGGTTTAGCCCACAATTAATTAGTTCTGCTAGATTCTAACTATTCGCAAAATTGTTTTCGGGCCCTCTTCAAAAGAAAAGACAGTTTTGAATATGTTTTGCTCTAAAACAGTTAACATTTTAAGATAAAAAATCTGTTAAGATGCATACCTAAACAAATTACGCGACACCACTGACGGTTTAAGGGATTTAGTATTTTTGAAATCCGGTCTATGCTATATCTGATATTAAAGACAAAAGATGATTTTGCCAGCAAACATGTCTGTTTCCTATAAGATAACAATTATGCAGTGCAGCGTACAATTAAATTATCAGATGACAGATCAGACTGGAAAGGCGAGTCCGACCACTTCGAAGCTGGCAGAGAAGCTCATTTGAATAAGAAATTTACTAGGGTTTTAATTTTCTGTGTTAGTGAAATAATACGGAACCCTAAAGTTTAGTATGCTCCGGGGCGCACACAGCAGATTACATAATACTATACTTACTAACTACTTATCGACCAAACGGGGGGGGGGGGGTGTACTAATTGATTTTCTAACGCTGAGTGTGTCGATTGTTTGATTGCGCATCCCCCCATCCCGACACACACAGGGAAAATATGTTTGTGCGTCCCTGGCTCTACATAGGTTACAAGAAATATGTTAATAATATAAAAGTCAAAATGATTGACAAATGACAAAGTATATATTTCATTGCACATGTATATATAAATAACCGAGTACACAAAACATCTTTATGAAAAATATATCTTTATGTCATATAAAAATAAAAAGAATCAACACAGCATTTCCATAGTCAACAATATCATTATAGAAACTTACGTTCTTGTTGTAAGACGCTTCATGTTATTGTATGGAAACATAATCATAACTCTTATATACCATATTAATAAGGTAAAATTTCACATTCGTTGCCTTAGCTATTTGACATTAACTCAATATCACAAATATCACATCTTTAATTCATGTAGTTTTTATTGTTCTGATTTTCTCCATGATTCGCGAATAGTACAGTACATAAATTAAACAGTATGAACTGAAAACATAGAGTACATGCATATTAACGTCCACTCGCTCCTTTTCATTGTTGAAAACCATGCAGGTAGACAGATGACCATGCTTCTGGTCAGGTATACACACACGAAGGATAGCACCACTGATCCATAGCACACTTATCGGAGAACTTCCCAAACCACGTGTTTATGCCAATATCCACAATAAATTTAGTTATTGAAGCTATTTTTACATATTATATGATGGAGGTACCATCAAAGACATTTTCTATGAACAATACTTGGTCCACATTCATTGTATTCATGTTTTGTTATCCAGTGGTGTGTAAATGTTGATAAAGATGCCACAATAGATCCACCAATCCACACGGAATATTTTCTTTCTGGCGGAGAAACAATCTTGGCTACCCTTTTATTGGGAAACAAGTTCGACATTTCTTTAGTCAATCGTTCTTCTATACCTACATTAAAATGAATAGAGATAGGTTGGTAGGTTACAATACATTCTTGGAAATATCAAGGGGCACAACTGTTCATACAATAGCATAATAAAGTACATTCATTATTTTCTTCCTTTCATTTTTATGGGGGTTCGATGGCTGAATGGTTAATACGTGCGTGCTGTATCATAAAGCCATTGAGTCAAATGGCGTGGTTTCGAATCCCCGGTTGTACGTGGCAAGGAGTATGGTCGCCTTCCAACCCTGTCGGTTTTCTCCGGGTCCTCCGGTGTACTCCCACTGCTAAAGATCCCTACGCGCAAGCGAATTATTGAAATAAAATGAAGCCATATGTTAGTCCCGAAATGACCTAGTTTGTGTCGAGTGGACATTAAACCCCATCTCTCCCCCCTCTCTCTCTCTCTCTCTCCCCCTTACATTTTTTAAAGATGAAATAGTAATTTCAGCATCAATAGCATTGGCAAGACGCAAGCGTGCATAAATTTCAACATGGTCGAATGTGCGTCCTAGACATTCAGCAAAGTTAATTAGAAAGATAACATTACTAATAGAACATGTTTCACCTATTAATCTAGTAAGG
This sequence comes from Patella pellucida, assembly GCA_917208275.1. Classification (NCBI taxonomy): domain Eukaryota; kingdom Metazoa; phylum Mollusca; class Gastropoda; family Patellidae; genus Patella; species Patella pellucida. The sequence goes on from OU795036.1 coordinate 38,332,933, forward strand.
AGTGGTTTTCCTAAATAACATGTAGATGATACTTACCAGGAAACATTGTATTTCCCCCAGATATAATCATATTAGTATAATAATCTCCTCTAAAATCAATATCACACTGCATGATACTATCATATATCATCTTATGTATACCTTCAGCTTCTCTACCTGTAAATAGTTAAACCACTTTTAGTCCTAGTTACGAAGCGCAGTTTATGGAGATAATAAACTACTTACGAATTAGCGAGAAACATATGACCACACTGTGCATTTATATACTTTTTTATTATTAATTCAACATCTCTTACCAGCAAGTGAGGGTTGAAATAAAACTTCTGGACATCGAAATCTTTCATTACCGATCGTAATAACTTGACCATCTGGTAGTTCATAATTACTTTCTAAAATAGATGAACACGCTGCTTTCTTCATTTCTGATGAAAAGTCTTCAGCAATGTAACACAGCTTTTCCTTTATATCTCGAACTATCTCTAATTCAGCTGAAATTCCACAACAAAATCATTACATGTAGCTTAGATTCTTGGTAAATACTACTTGAGTAATTGAGGGAATATCTTTTCAGTTTCTTTCTTTACATTTTTTCCATCTGACAATAATCAGAAACATTATTGCCAAACCAGTTTTTTTATGTTGTTTTATTTTTTTTTTTTTGGGGGGGGGGGAGGCAGAAATTACCAAATAATTTACTCGTTAAGAAGACTACTGGGTTCTCCCTATATCTAACTAGACTCGTATCTCGATCAGTCATCCAGCATCCGAAGATTGGGGCGTGTTGAGTTATTGGTCAACTCCAAACCATCCTACCAATCAAAACCAATGAAAGAATGATTTTGTTAATTTCAACGAAATTATCCTGCATTTTGTAAATACCTAGGGACTTCTAATTATTCGATTTTTAAAAGCGTATTGATGAACATAAACATTTATAACATACTTACCCTTTGTTGTAAAACTATATCCGCGTTCATTTAGTATACGTTGTAAATATTCAGTTAAATCACTTCCTGCTATATCCAGTCTTTTAATGGCGTATGGCACTGTATAACCTATAAAAGACGACATTGTATGATCTATAAAAAAGTGATAATATTAATCTTTACATGTTTTAAACCTATAGTATATTTAATTAATTTCTAAGAAGTTGATAATTCACGATAAATAGTTCACAAATATTTCTATGTTCTTGTTTCCTATTTGAATTCGACTTGACATCCAAACTTGTCTTGTCTAGGAGACGAGGCATAATATACATAAACTACAATGGATTTTAAAACTTTGCATTAGTAAATGTATATTTTTTTAGCGAAATAACCCAAGAGTACCCCTTTTCGCAACTATAATCGGCGGCAATACGTGATATATGAGTACATTAAAAATATAATATTATAGTACCTTGATATACTGGTATAACATGAGTTACACCATCTCCAGAATCAATCACTATTCCATTACCTCGCCCAGAAGCATAGATGGCCAGAATTGCCTGCAGTGCAACCGCAAATCCAGGCGTGTTAAATGTTTCAAACATAATCTGTAACATAGTTTGTCAAAAATATTGGCTTTGTTTTAAATTTAAGTTCGGCGAGGACTATAAAACAGATTCAGTGACAGACTACAGCTCAACATGATTGGGAGACGTTCCTTCCACAAGCAGATATTAATGCTATTTCAAAAAGGCGGAGAGTGAGCGATAACATATTGATCTCCTCGCTGTAAGGAGAAATCATCACATATTACGCAATTTACGTTGGATTTTCAAAACTTTTCAGCGGTTTTTGGAAATGTTATATGACAAGGAAATACTCAAAATTGTGCACAGAAGCGAGGAAAAAGCGTACATGTGAAGCGGGCACAATTGATTTCGCGCCTACATTGGTGGAGAGGTGTATTGTTTCCGAAAGAAGGCAAATAACAGTATTTTAATACAATACCTATCAGTAATTAATGTCTATGCAAAAACCTTCAAAATTTTAGAAATTAAGTGATACCTGTGTCATTAATTCTCTGTTGATTTTAGGATTAAGTGGTGCTTCAGTTAATAAAACGGGATGTTCATCTGCTGATACTCTTAATTCGTTATGGAATATATGGTGCCAGATTGTTTCCATATCATCCCAATTCCTCACTATTCCATGTTTTATTGGATATTCTAAGGATAATATCCCCCTTTTTCTTTGGGCTTCATCACCTATATAACCGTCCTTCAGAATTCCTCCATGCATAACAGTCTGTTGATAAATGAGTGAAACAACAAATCAGTGAAACAGAACCCTTGAATCATCATCAGTATGATTATTTACAATTATCATTCGTATCACTATTAGTAATTTTAATAATCGACCCTAACCCCAAAAATTAAAATAAATGTATATTAATAATACTGTTTAATAAGACAATAATAATCTGTAATATAAAAACATAGGAAATGAATTCAACATAATGGAAGCCAATGAACCATACCGAGTATTTAGGTCTGCCAATAATGGATGGAAACACGACTCTAGGGGCATCATCTCCTGCAAACCCTGCTTTACACAGTCCTGATCCGTTGTCTATTACCAGGGCTTGCAGGTCATCCAAATCCATCCTAAAAAGAAAATTAAATTTTCTAAAACAAACAAATTGTATAATAATACTCTAGAAAGTTGTTGGCTCTAAGATAATAAGCGAGTTCACAATTACTGTTATCCATAACTACATTGTCTGTCATTTCTTGACGACTATAGAGCTTGGGAACTGTGTAGTTCTTCTGTTTTCGTTTTTATTATTTTATTTACGACCTGGGAGACTAATACATCAACTAAATTAAGGGCAATTTTCGTTAATTGTAGTTACTTCCCTTGAAAAAATACCCCGATGTTCAGATAGCACACACCCCACCCCAACAGCTGTGATGATATTATATTGTAGGAACCGGATCACCCAGATTCTTCCAATTAATTTCTGATCATGAATTTCTATTATTTTTTAGTCTCCCCCCTTCCTTTTTCACCTTACGCGTGTCCATTTTGTGTAAAACTGAAGAAAATTTACATTTTTAGTCAGTTTTGAGGTTGTAGGGTAAATAATTAAAAGGCGGGTTTCGTTAACATGTAGAGTAGAAATTTACCTCTTATTATGTTATTTTCAATTTGTGTATCTCAAGATTTCCATTGTATCAAAACCTTCAACCTATGAATGTCATTTATTTTAAAAGTTAGAACTGGGCCAAGAGATGAGAATTAAGACAATGGTACTCACCCTAATTTTGACTACTAAAATAGCACAACCTTGCTTTGGATTGGTCCAATATTTTTCATATACGTAACCTAAAATATACAGTGCCGTAACTAGGGATAAATTTCTGGGGGGGTATCCAAATGCCGATTTTACCGACGGGTCGATCAATAGAAAAAATGTGCTATTTTACATAGCTTTTAAAAAGCGGTTAGATATAATGACTACACTTTCCATGGGCGGATCCAGGAAATTACGAAAGGGGGCGTACTTTGAGGGCGAAGCTCGAATTGTGAGCGCCGCAGGTGCGAAGCAGCTGCGGGGGGTCTGGGGGTCCTCCCCCAGAATTTTTTTTAAAGATAAGACTCCATATATGCGATTTCCTGGCATCTGATCTTCAAATATTAAACACAACTCCCACCCTATTTTCAGTGTTTTTTGTCTGCAAAATCATCAGGAACAGATCGGTAGCTTACTGCCTGAAGAATTTCTGAAAAAAAGTCCGAATGAAGGAAAGGCACTTGGTTTGAAGGAGGTAGTGATTTATGAAACAAGGTTGAAAAGATGAGCGTGTTTTTTTTTTAGAATCTGGTCATGGTGATTCAGAAATCATGCTGCTCACAGAACTTTACCTGTCCCTTAAGTGAGCCCTTAGAATGCATATATATTCTAAGGGCTCGCTTACCTTACCAAGGGACAGCTAGATGACAGGTAAAATTCTGTGAGGTAATGTATATCCATGATCAGTCAAATTTGGTTAGGTACCATTTAGCCTACGTATATAAGTAACTGCGGAGTGTCTGGGGGTCCTCCCCAAGATTTTTTTAAAAGATAAGACTCCATATATGCGATTTCCTGGCATCTGATCTTCAAATATTAAACACAACTCCCACCCTATTTTCAGTGTTTTTTGTCGATACAATTTTTTTTTACAGCTTGTTGCCCCCCCCCCCCCCCCCCAGTGGATCCGCGCCTGCTTTCAAGGATTCTAGTTCATAAACGATTTATTTAGAATTCAGAGCAGTTCCATACAGGGGTGTTTTGGTGAATTTAGACATTCGAAAGTTCGGTAATGAAAGAAACAGTGTGATACCGAAGAATCTGGTCGGTAAATCATGATTCAAATATTTGCTATATAACTCTTGAAATTTACCGACTGCTGACGGTTTCGAAATTCCTGTAACGAAACAGTGTAATACCGAAGAATCTGGTCGGTAAATCATGATACAAATATTTGCTATATAACTCTTGAAATTTACCGACTGACGGTTTCGAAATTTCTGTAACGAAACAGTGTAATACCGAAGAATCTGGTCGGTAAATCATGATAAAAACATTTGCTATATTATAACTTTTTAAATTTACCGACTGACAGTTTCAATTTACCCACAAAAACGAGAATTTACCGACTGAATGCAAAATAGTGGTTTCGAAATTCCTGTAACGAAACAGTGTAATGCCGAAGAATATGGTCGGTAAATCACGATACAAATATTTGCTATATAATTCTTGAAATTTACCGACTGACGGTTTCGAAATTTCTGAAACGAAACAGTGTAATACCGAAGAATCTGGTCGGTAAATCATTATAAAAACATTTGCTATATAACTTTTTAAATTTACCGACTGACAGTTTCAATTTACCGACAAAAACGAGAATTTACCGACTGAATGCAAAATAGTGGGGGGGTACCCCCCCATACCCCCCCCCCCCCCCGGTAGTTACGCCTCTGAAAATATACACATGCTTGTGTCAAACTTGACTGCAGTCAAATCTCGCTAAAACAAAAAAAATAACCTGTGTACACATCGATGAACAATAAGTACATTACTTTGTGATGTAAATACAAACACTTGAGCTTGATCAATTTTTCGGGAAGATTCTTAGTTTGGTGAAAATCATTAATAAAACAAACTTGTAAAAATGAAACATGACATCTGGATGGACGTGATGTTTGTACTCATATATTTGACTATAAATATTGCATTAAGTTCAAGTATGCGATATTGTTGTATGGTATATAAAATGTAGGTCATAATAATAATATATTTACCTGTCGTTAGACGAGCATGAAATATACACAGTTATCTTTCACTGTAAAATTTCACTTGTAAACTATACCACTGACCACTGACCACTGTAGATTTTCCATTTTTATAATTTCGTGATCTATAATATTTAGTCTTAACCATTGAAACTATCCAAATATGGTTCGAGAACTACATAATCGGATCAATTGATTTTCTCTATGGGGATAGCCGGTTTATTGCTATTTTTAGATCTTATTGATACTAAGTCATACCGTAAACATACTAATATGTATATACACGATAATACAGAGAGAGAGAGAGAGAGAGTGAGAGAAAGAGAGAAAATGGGGTTTAAAGTCCACTCAACACAACTAGGTCACTTCGGGGCTAACATATGTTTTTTTTAAATTTTATTTCAATAATTCGCTTGCGCGTAGGGGTCTTTAGCAGTGGGAGGAAACCGGAGTGCCCGGAGAAAACCCACGAGGTTAAGAAGGCGCCCCTATCTCCATGTCATATACGCTCATACCAGGGTTCAAAACCACAGCCGCAAGCCAGACGTGGCCGACCTGCTAGAGGTCGAAGCGCGGCACTTTAGACCACTAGAACACCCCAACACCCGCATGATAATACGATATATATAGCAATAATTACACTATATACAAGGTGTAAAATCAGCTACCAACAAAGTTCTGTGGTTTTTCGGCGCGGTTCCTCTTGTCTAAGGTGCAAGGCGGGTAGCCTGGTAAGGAAACCCAAGGCCCTATGTACACATTGGCGTGCACGAATAAACCCTTGGAAGTTGCAATTCGAAATAAATATTTCAAGTCATCTCTTTTCATTTATAATAATTTAGGATAGTAATTTAAAAATGCATCGTTTTATTTAGAAGGCACTCTTATCCCCCTTTGTATCTTCTGTGGCACTTCTATGGAAATAACATCACCACGTGATAGAATCGCCTTCCAACATCATTGGTTTTATCTGGGTTATCCGCCGCCCCCACAGTGTTAAACCCCTATGTGCAAGCGGATTATTGAAATAACCATCAATCATGTTAGTCCCGAAATGACCTAGTTTGTGTTGAGTAAATCTCTCTATCTCTATCTCTATGTCTGTCTCTCTCTCTCTCCCTACCCCTCTCTCTCTCCCAGGGAGGCAATTTTTAAACATATTGTTAAATATGGGCTTATAAAAACTAAGGGAAGGATGTCGAAATACTAAATATTTATTGCACATAGCATTATCAATATGAATATCATTTCTGTATTAAAATATAATTATGATTATCTTCATCAATATCACAGTTCCTGCTGTTTACGACAGCCTTGATTAAGTCCCCGTTTTGGTGCAACATATGCTCGAAATAATAATTAAAGGTTGAAATAAGACTGTTGAAAAAAAATTCGATGGAGGTCATTATACTTTGGAAGTTCTAATGAGAGTTTTTAAGGATCGCGAAATCAGAGGTATGTTGCTAAAAGTGGTAGCCTATTGATTGGAATGGGTGAACACGAATGATGAACAAATTATTTACTGGAAAAAAAATCAATCACAATCTATCATTATTATCATAAAATAAACGAGCTGTAAAAGGATTTCTAGATACAGTGATACACAGTTCTATAGATACAGTGAGTAGGTAGAGATAGTCAACGAAATATGTTGCGTACTCACTTAAACCAAAAAGATTGCCTGGGAACGAAACCTGTGCCCAAAGCAGCTATGTCGTCCGTACAGTCAACGCGGATTGCATATTTATTATTTTGCACTTGTGTCAAGTAGAAGTTTTACGTCCGCTTCCACCTAAGTGATATCGCAGATAGTGGGAGCATTTATAAGCCACTAAAATCGGATCAAGAGTATAAATCATTAAGCAATTTTCAGAAATAATTAAAATTTGATTGGTTTTTAGCCCTTTCTGGTGCTAACATTTATTATACAAAATGTAAAATGGTAATCGGATAACTTTTCGAGTTATTGGCAAACGTCTGATGGAAAAATAATAACAGTAAAACGTGTGATAACTTTAGAGTGGGGACAACATTTTTCAACGTTTTCAAAGTGTTTACAGTTAACCGACGGACTCGATTTGATGGTGCCAAAATCGCCGACCCTAAAGATTTTTTACCTATTCCCCAAATCTTTGAAATCGGTTTGGCATGGGTATCTGCAGATAAATTTTAGCACTTAAAATTTTCGTATTTGCAATAGCTCGCAATTAGCTAGAAGTGTTTCGAAAAAAATGAACATGTTATGTATTTAAAATGACAGGACAACGTAAAGATGCATTACGTAAGAGCTAAATTGCCTATTGCTAGTTTTTATCCAGCCTTCAAATGTTATATAAACTATTATTTAGACAATAATCCACTCTGTAGACTATCGGATGGCGGAGATTCAAACAGAATGAAATACGATCGCCACTTAATCTTTTTGTCATGGATCGCGGAGCCCTGGGCCCTCGGGTAAACGCCTAAGCTGGGCCTTGGTTATCTTTCTATTTATATTTTAACTTCTACAGCTTGAGATATAGTTTAGAATGATCTTTGAATTAGGCATAATGTATGTTCGATGTAGTAGGCCTACGGGCAGCTATGCACGACTATGGCGTATATGGAGGCATTAGAAGTCATCCACACAAACCCCGCCTATGTTCAGTTATGTGAGTGTTAATATTATTGAGGTACCATCAAAAACATTTTCTATGCACAATACTTGGTCCACATTCATTGTATTCCTGTTTTGTAATCCATTGGTGTGTAAATAATGATAACGATGCTAAAATAGATCCACCAATCCACACGGAATATTTTCTCTCTGGCGGAGAAACAATTTTAACTGCCTTAGTCTGGGGCAGAAGAGACACCATTTCGTTAGTCAACCGTTTTTCTATTCCTATAATGGAAAGGATAAAAATTGGTTACAAAACTTACAGCCACAACTAGTTTTGTCTTTCGATCATTAATGAAAAAATTTTCATATTCAGTTTTTATTAAACGATTTAATTAACAGTCCCTTAATATCAAATTTAATTGCATTGGTGGGATGATAATCTTCAATCGCCATTGATTGAAGGTGGGATGATAATCTGTAGTCACCATTGATTGGAAGTGGGATGCTAATCTGTAAACACAGTCCTTTCTTCAAAGATATAATACACAGAACATTTGAGCTATCATCTAGAACTAAGAGGGGGGGGGGTGTTAAATCAAAAAAATTGGACCTGCTACGCGAGGACATATTCAAATAATGTGGTATGATGTACTCGTTATGTGCAAAAAAAATTTTGGGGGGCTCTTACCCCCCTGTACATGCCCCTTTAAAGTTTCCTCATGGCGGCCATGTTTAAATCCGCCATCTTGAATTTCGGCCATATTCGGTGGTCGAAACTATTTTTCAAGATCTGATTCAGAATTTGCAGCAACGAAAACCTATAAAATGCCATATTGCAAGTCATATATTCGAAAAAAACAAAGTGCTCGAGCAAATTTGAAGCTATTTTGGCCGCCATTTTGAATTTCCGCCATTTTGGAATATCGAAAATAATTATGAAGTCAATAATCAGACTTGGCATCATTTAAAACACGTAAAAATACACCATACACGACACCTTTGACAAATTTCTGAGGAGTTTTACGCCAAAAAACAGCATTCTGGGAGCGAAAATAGGGGTAGGAACTTTCAGGGGGCAAGTACAGGGGGGTTAGAGGGGTCCGATCCCCAATTTTTTCTTGCTAAATAATCGGTATGGTTGGCCTCATGTTTCTAAGGGGTCCTCGATCGAAAGTAAAATTATCACCCCCCCCCCTACAGTAGAACGTATGTCTAATCTAATAATTACGAAGGAAGGTAGACATGTTTACTAATAATATATCTTACCAGGAAACATTGTATTACCACCCGAGAGAATTATATTAGGATAAAAATCTTTTCTTGTATCAATATCACACTTCATAATGCTATCATATATCATCTTATGTATACCTCTATCCTCTCTACCTGAAAAAAAATTATTTGTGAAGTACCGACATTAGACCGAAAGTAGTAAAGGTGGTAGTTTAAAGGAGCTAAGTCCGTAACTCAATATCATCCAAAATTTTGGACAATGAAAACATGAATTATTTGTCAATTCAAAATAACACCGATGTTGTTATCTTACCGGGAATATATGGGCTTCTGATATCCAATATTTTAGACAAAATAAAAAAAAAATACCATTGGTACACGAGTCGTGTACCATACGTGTACCACCATAATGCGTTTCAGGGCCATTTTTAGCGAAGAATGAGTCTAGACGGTGACACATTATTCTTATCTGGAGACATAGAACGTGTAGACTGGAATAACCAGACGCTTTAGATTTAATTTCGATTGAGACATCAGGCGTATTTCGCCGAACATAACTGGTTTGAAATGGGATTAAAGACAGAAATGATTGATGTAAATCAGTTTATATACATTCATATTACATTATTATATGCGTCGTGAACCATTTGTGTCAATTTCTAGGTCCCAAATATTAGCGATTCGGCTCCTTTAATATAATTATAAAAACAGAGCATCGGAAGTCTTGACATTGAAAACACGAATTATATGTCAATTCAAAATAACATTGATGTTGTTATCTTGCCGGGAAAAGATTTGCTTCTGATATCCAATATTTAAGACAAAATTTTAAAAAAATACCATTGGTACACGAGTCGTGTACCATCATGCGTTCCAGGCCCATTTTTAACGAGGGACTTAAAGAACGAGGCTAGGCGGTGACGCATATTATTATCTGGAGACATAGAACATGTTGACTGGAGTAACCAGACGCTTGAGATTTATTTTAGATTGAGAAATCAGGCGTATTGCGCCGAACATAACTGGTTGAAATAAGATTAAAGACGGAAATGATTGAATGTAGATCAGTGTATATATATTCATATTACATTATTTTATGCGTTGTGACCCATTTGTGTCAATTTCTAGGCCCCAAAAATTAGCGACTTAGCTCCTTTAAAGTTACATTATTCAAGATATAGAAAAAGAACTAGCCATTCTTGCTATAATAGTTCGAAATTAGATGATGTAATATGAATAATTTGAAAATTTCATTCAAATTTCTCTATTACAAGCGAAGATATTGGCATTTGAAAGTTTGGCAGACGTGTGCAATAATTTCAAACACGGCCCTGGTTGATCGAAGCTAAGTCTGGGGCCGCCATATTTGATTAAATCAGAGTATCGCTGAAACGTTTCAATCTGTTTAATATCGGAGAAATCTGATGCCATCCAGAGTTGATTACGGCCTGGATCAGTTAATTAATGTATAATCAATACTTTAGAAAACATGTCAGGCCCAAAGAAAGACCTGTTATAGGCATATTTAGCTCTTGAATAATGTAACTTTAAGCAACGTTATTGAGTGATATTGCACGTACCGAGGATGATTCAACAATTGATATCAAATAAAGCTGATTAATGACAATAAATTAATTCGTTATACATAAACTTGTTACTTCTTTAAAGAAACAACATGGTGAAAGGGCATTTGCAATTTTTAAGATGTAAATCAGAGAGACATGCAAGAGCTAAATATGTCTCTCTGGATTCAAATGTTACATTTATCCATATGACAATCCCATAGTCAACTTTCTAGAACATCGGGTGGTTTAGATATAGAGTGAATTATACATTGACGCCATATATGCGTTAAACGATAACATGACGGCACTCAACGTGACGGCCGATTGAAGGATTGAAAATTGAGACTTTATTGTCGTGGCTATTATATGACAATCGAGAATATCGTAAAATCTTCAAATATTAACATCTTCACTCAGAATAAAGTAATTTGACATAAATGTTCAATATATTATATTTTTGAACTATTAGAGCGATAAGCCCTTATCGAAATCTTGAACATAAATCAGGACTGTAGTAATACTTATTTGGCTAGTAAGCTAAAATATTAAAATTGTAGATAAGATGGACTGGCATTACACAATATTTTCTTCTGGTTTTATTTCTGATCATTTTCAATTTTGAGTAAAGTGTGGGACTGTACAGCGCAGTTGGACGCTTACGACGATCCCCGCGGATCCATTCACTCTTTTTGAATTGTTTGTTTGTTTGTTTGTTTCTAAGTATGCTGTCTTTCAATATATTTTTCTTTGTGTAAATCAAGTGTGGTGTAGTCATCCTGCACTTACTATCTGATGTCATAGGATATATGACTTACGTTAGAATTGATCAATATAAGTGAAATCAGATATCATTTGATTATTGTCATGAATAACTTACCAGCAAGTGAGGGTTGAAATAAAACTTCTGGACATCGAAATCTTTCATTACCGATCGTAATAACTTGACCATCTGGTAGTTCATAATTACTTTCTAACATAGATGTACACGCTGCTTTCTTCATTTCTGATGAAAAGTCTTCGGCAATGTAACACAGCTTTTCCTTTATATCTCGAACTATCTCTAATTCAGCTGAAATTCCACATTAAAATCATTGCCATGCATAGCCGCCATTTTTAAAAACTTGATCTTCTATTTTATAACAAGGTTTGAAAAAGTTTTGAATCTTTCATACACATCAAAACTAAATAAACATTTTCCATTATATTTGATGGAACAGAATAAAAACATAATTACGGAATCAAAATGGTCGGTCAATTTGTTTCGTGTCTGTTTTCAATTTATAAAGACTTTATATTTTATATTTTAGACTAATGAACATAATATTTATAGTTTACTTACCTTTTGTTGTAAAACTATATCCACGTTCATTTAGTATACGTTGTAAATACTCAGTTAACTCACTTCCTGCTAAATCCAGTCTTTGAATGGCGCATGGCATACTGTAACCTACAAAACAAATTTTGTTTCACAAAATGGAAATTAAACAAATTTATTCCCGACAGATTTAACCTAGAAATTAGCACTAGTGATTTCATCAATGTACTTTGAAGAATATACCTGGGTGGAATTTGTATAGGCCTAAGTAGTTTACTTTCTACGAGGAGAAACAGATTAAAAAGATAATCAGAAACATCAATCACGAGATTGTTATATATAACAAACGGTACACAAACATATCCCATAAAGTTCACACTTAAAATTTAATAATTATTTCGTCACCGTTTATTTTGGGTTGGTCTCCACACTTCACGAAGATCTGAGTAAATTTGTATCCACTAGTATTGGTGATAGTCATTTTTGTCAAACTCATTCATGTTTTTTTATTAGCTGCATGTCAGGTCAGGGGAGGTCAATTGAAAAAAAAATCTTTAAGATTTTGTTAGACCGTATACTGTTTTATTAATATGAATAACATAAAAACGAAACTGAATGTAGGGTCTAATTTTAATTAAACTGCAAAATCCACATTGTCAAGGTGAAGGGTATTTTTTTTTAGACTAAAAAAAAGCAATATTAATACACACAGAGAGTGCCAATATGAATCCGAATGTCAACAGGAATATTAAACTATTAGCTACACAAATCAAACATTTAACAAAATCCCACCCACAGACGAACCAATTGATATCTGGTAGGGGTTCCAGGGACAATAAGCTACCTTGTTTCATGCGCGACGGGGGATCACGGTGGCTAAGTGGATAAGGCGCTGGTTCGCTAGCCTGGAGGTTGAGTGTTCGATCCCTGCATTGGCCGAGAAAGCTCGATTTTCCGGCGTGATTTCCCCTTGTCAGTGATGCAGAAGGAGGGCCTGACAAGGACAGCTGCCTAGTCGTTCGGATGGGACGAAAAACCGAGGTCCCGTGTACAAATTAGGGTGCACGTAAAAGATCCCTTGGCAGTTGGAATTCGATATAAGAGTAGGCCGTAGCGCCGCTGCCCGGGCAAAATTTCCCTCATAGCACACTGTTGGCGTATGCCCGTCTTCAATTGGCCCAGGTTAGGTGCTTAAGCGTAGGACGTTAAACCCCAATTTCATTCATTCTTTCATGCGCGACAATTTGTTTGTGGCTATGAGGCCCCTAATAACCCGGAGGTTCCAGGGACAGTAAGCTACCTTGTTTCGTGCGCGACAATTTGTTTGTGGCTATGAGGCCCCTAATAACCCGGGGGTTCCAGGGACAGTAAGCTACCTTGTTTCGTGCGCGACAATTTGTTTGTGGCTATGAGGCCACTAATAACCCGGGGGTTCCAGGGACAGTAAGCTACCTTGTTTCATGCACGACAATTTGATTGTGGCTATGAGGCCAAATTTAGAATACCTGGACACAGGTCTCCAAATATTCCTGGGTGTCAGGCGAGAGTTATTTTTCGTCTCTCTCTCCCCATTCTCTTTTTCCCCCTTTTGCATGGCGATTTATGTCGACTTTTTGCTGTAGAATCGAAAAAAAGTGTTTGAAAATACTTTTTCTGTCAGGTTTTGGTGAATATTCATGAATTTGAGGCGGAAGGATACAAGAGTTGTGAGGTTGGTTACGTTGAAATGTAGGGCCTGAAATTGCACGTCTTCTTGTCTCTACTTCAAGCTTGTGTATCTTAAATTGTTCATGGTCAACCTCATGCATGCTTTTGGGCAAGATTTTGCCACATGTTGCTCCATTTGTGGCAAAAAACGTTTTACCCAACGAAAATTTGGGAAAAGGTTAGAGCCGGTCTACGAGACGAAAATTAAAATTGGAGGCAATAGGGAAAGAATTAGTGACCTGGGGCCACATGTCTCACACCTGTTTAAAGGGAAAGTAAAACATAAATTAAAACACACGATACCTTCATATATTTGTATAACATGAGATACACCATCTCCAGAATCAACCACTATTCCACTACATCTTCCAGAGGAATAAACTCCGAGTATAGCTTGTAGAGCCACATAAAATCCGGGGGTATTAAATGTTTCAAACATAATCTGTAGTTAAAATGAGCGTATATATACCTTTTATAAATTATTATCTCAGAGTAAAATCTTTTCATCTCTGGATTCGTTTTTGACAGGGTTGGGAGGGTAAGTGAAAACTTACCTTTTTGTTCCCCTTTTAGAGACTACATCGAATCAGACGTTTGTTTTTTCACACAGATTAATGGTTCCTGTGCGTTATATAAATATAATGAAATAGGGTTTAAACGTCCTATACTGTTATGCACCGACTGGGCTAATAAAGACACATGGAAGGATGCTTTGACACCCTTCAGACCCATGAATAAATATATCGATGAATTTGTCACATTATTTACATTGAAGTGATACAGGTGTGATTAATTCTCTGTTGAGTCATTTATTCTCTGTTTTGAAAGGGTGGCTCACGGTGTATTGTTCCAGCAAAACGACATGGATGTTATTTTAATAACACCCGCGTCGTCTTTCTATACCTTTCATTTTTATAACACGCAATATTTTATGGCTAAACAAATCTTTCGAAAAATTTAAAATAAAGAGATACCTGTGTCATTAATTCTCTGTTGATTTTAGGATTAAGTGGTGCCTCGGTTAATAAAACAGGATGTTCATCTGGTGATACTCTTAATTCGTTATAAAAAGTATGGTGCCAGATTGCTTCCATATCATCCCAATTTTTAACTACTCCATGTTTTATTGGATATTCTAAGGATAATATCCCCCTTTTTCTTTGGGCTTCATCACCTATATAACTGTCCTTTAGATCTGCATCAAGCATAATAGCCTATTGGTACATAAATATAAAAATTGATGAAATTGACATTATTAGCCATCATCTTCATGATTTTTAATAGTCATTATCATTACTAGTACTTCTTTAAAATGTACCACAAAGGAATGAGCTAAATCGAAAATTAACTTTTTACTTTATTTATCCATAAATAATAAGATTACAATAATTATCAATAAAAATTCAACCAAATGACAAGTCTATAATAAGGCTTACCGAGTATTTAGGTCTGCCAATAATGGACGGAAACACAACTCTAGGGGCATCATCTCCTGCAAACCCTGCTTTACACAGTCCTGATCCGTTGTCTATTACCAGGGCATCGAGATCACTCAAATCTATCCTAAAACAAAAATTTTATAAAACTAAGTTACCTTCATTTATTTACACCTTTAGATAAATTGAATTGGGTTTAACGTCTTACATTTCTGCACGAACCGCGAAAATGAAGACGGGGTATTTACAAGACAAAAAATTGGTGATAATTTAGAAAATTATATTATGATGTTTTAAAATGGTTATTTTGTTTTGTTTATATATATCTCTCTCAATGAAAAGTTAAGATTTTCCACATCATGATTTGGCAAATGGACTTTATTTTTGGCTGGTCACTTTTGGAACGATTGTCTTTATTGTTCAATTATTGATTTTCCTTAACTAAAGCAATACAAAATAATACACGAACACTAACTTTGGGTACAAGTACAGATGAAACAATAGAGGTGTTATGCTTTAAAATGCATTATGTAAGAGCTAAATTTGCCTATTGCCAGTTTTTCTTCTTGTCAAACATTTATTCACATGACAAACCAATAATCAATTCTCTAATCTATCGGATGGCCGTGATTTTGAATGGATTAAAACCCAATTTAATAATTCAATTTTATCTTAGATAATCGAGACTTTGGTTATTACCCTAGCAAGGGTACTTGAAAATCGAGGCTATATCCACAAAGACTCATAACTGTGCCCAAAATAAAGTAATTTTACCGAAATTGTCAACATAGTCATTTTTCATTATCTAATTTTGAGATATCACAACAAGAACGGTCACCCTTCTATCTAAATCTTTCATAGGGCATCTTTAAGTGTAAACATATATAATTGACCAACAGGGACAAATAAAAATCATTATTTTTAAATCCCCAAATACCATTCTTGTTGTAAATGAATAATATGTCCCAATCTTTATTCTGGTCAACAATTTATAGTACTCTACAATATTTCAATAAAAAAATGATACAAATTTCATCTTAACACACCTAATTTTAAAAATTGGAAAAATTCAACTACATGCCGTAACATGGTTTGAAAACACTTTCAAATGCAACTTGGATTTGAACATATTTTCGAACCCTCTGGACAAGTAAGATAGGTTGTAATGGAGAATTTACACAACAGGTAGGACACTTAAACAACTTGTAGTTAGAATAAAGCTATTTTTTTCTGGACCTGTCAAGCCAGCAAGCCTGGTTGTAATGTACGCTGTTGGTTATAATGTAGGCTATAAATAGAAATCATTTGTGAAGTGGAGCGTTGAATTTATACTTACATTTTACTTGTTTACTTCTCAACACAAACACAGCTACAGTCTACAACATGATCTCTATATACGTATAACCTTATACCTGATCACTGAAGTATATAACATACAGTCTTAGTCTCAGACACCATTAAAGTATGTCGTAAGAAGAACGAACTACTATAAGAACCGCCTGGTCAATAATAATTTTTCAAATCAAGGGGATATCCCAGACGAATTTCGTTGCTATTTTTAGATCTTAATAATCTATTACGTCGTACCGTAAACATCTAGCATTTAGATCAGATAATTATTATAAGTAAAAGGGCGTCATATTACTAACACTTTAAAATTAAGACCGGATAAAACAAACAAATTATTGTAACAATAATGTACTCCCATTAATCCTGTAGGTTATGCTTGGTTTAAACGTATTACTTAACTAATATACTTGTGCCATGTATTTATGGTATGTTGTTCCTTTAACAAATATTTGCGCCTTGGATGTCTTCGCTGTTTTTGATATTTTTTTCCAAGTTGACGTTCAAATTTTTATTATTACTCAATGTATGTATCATAATTTCGTGGGCAGTCTTGATATTGAGGTTTTCTCCCACTTCTAAAGATTCCTATGCGGCAACGAAAAGTTGAAATGTAAAGTATATGTTAGTCTCGAAATTATCTAGTTTATATTGAGTTAAAACCATTTCTTTCGTTCTTCTCCTCTGGGCGAAATTAGGGCTATAAAATTGGAATTTACGCCCCACTCTTTAAATCAACTCGATATAAATGTTGATGTATATTGTAATCTATCCTTCCAATGTGACAACCTAATTCACTGATAAGACATTAGTTAGTTTGTTATATTTACCAATTTGATGGAGGAGAGTGGCACGGCCTCTTTAATTCACATTTCTAATGAACCATAGTAGCAGGTCTTGTAATGATGTCATGGAGGTAAATAAAATTACGATACGAATTACCTAACCATTAATATGTTCATTGCCATTTGCGGTGCATGTTGGTGATCTTGGGAAACTACACACGGGCCGATGATTTAAAACGTTAGTCAATATTCAACTTTGTGAATCCACCTTGTGCTGGTAACAGGGAATAGTCTCCCTATCTTCTGGTTAACTAGGGCTGACACTAGCTACTTGATGTGTTAATTACAAAGCCCCTATTTGTTCTGTTTTTATACACCCCCAGTTTCATGTAAACGTATTATATTGTCGTCGCCCCTGTCCGTTCATCCAGATTTTGTTAGTGGACACTATAGTTCACAATTATTATCCGATTTTGACAAAACTTGAAATATAGGTTAATATCCCAAAAATCGCGGTTTCTGTCGATGTTGGCAGGTATTGGACTGTAATTTCGTGGATTATGTGGACACTGATCTAGAGTTCATAATTTTTATTCAGTTTTGATGAAACTTACAATGTATGTTTATTACCCAAAGTTCCCGTTACCTGTCGATATTGGCGCATATAGGACTGGAAATGCCTAGGTGTACGAAAAATTGCGTTTTTCACTTGTCAACCGCCCAGAGGTCACAATTTAAACCCGATTTTAAAAACCGTTCGAACATATCACCGTTTTACCATAATGAGGGTAAGGTGCGCAGTGGCGGAGCCACGGGGGGTTTCACAAACTACTCTCACATCATTTTGCAGTCAAAGGGGGTTAGCGCACGTGCGCGTTGTATCATAAACACTGTCATTGAATCAACTGGTGTGGTTTAAAATTCCCTGTTTTACGTGACAAGGTGTAGGCTCGCCTGTCCAACCTCGTGGGGTTTCTCTGAGTCCTCCGGTCCCCCACTGCTTAAGACCTCCACAAGCGAATTATTTAAATAAAATTGAGCCATATGTCAGCCCCGAAATAACCTAGTTTGTGCCAAGTGGACGTTAAACCCACGCCTCTCCCTCTATTTCTCTCTTCCTCTGTCTCTCATATGAAGGTGAAATTGTCAGATAAAGATATGGAAGGATTATACATTTTTATGCACATTGTTTTACAAGCACATTAATTTAATATTCAAGAAGATTGCCAATACTCACAAATTAAAATAAGACTGATTTTACAATTGTACCTATTTGGGCTATATAGAATTAACAAAGGTATCTGCAAATTTACAAATTATATACAAAATATACAAATTACATGTACACATGACATAAACACAATTTACAAATTATATACAAAGTTTACAACTAATATACAAAATTTACAAATAATATACAAAATTTACAAATAATATACAAAATTTACAAATTATATACAAAAACTTTACAATGAGCCTACAGATTCTTAAACCGGATCTGGTATATATATATATATACACATAATGTGTAATAAATATTGTTACACCATCCACTGACAGCGGTACATTAGCCTAACTAGAGTCACAGATACCAGATATTTATCAGACCCTAAGAAACATTTTTTTATGAACAATAGCAGGTTAAAAACTTTTTTATGAACAATAGCAGGTTAAAAACATTTTTTTATGAACAATAGCAGGTTAAAAACATTTTTTATGAACAATAGCAGGTCCGCATTCGTCGTATTCACTTTTAGAAATCCACATCTGGTTAAATGTTGATAACGATGCGAGAATGGAACCGCCAATCCATACTGAGTATTTTCTCTCCGGTGGGGCAATAACTTTAACTTTCATAGAACTGGGAGCTAGATTAGTAAGTTCTTTCACCATTCTATTAGTTATACCTGCAAAATATGTGAAGAATCAATACATATATTTTTATACCATAGAGAATTCTGGTTCTATTCTTACACACTAGCCGATTGCGTTTGAATTATAACATCTCCCTTTAAATAAATAATTTTGAAATAATTAGGACATCTTTAATTGGTCATCGATTTATACGTCAGACTAATTAAAAAGGTGTAATTTCTTTCGTTTATTTTTTTCAATTTCTGGGGGGGGGGGGGGCATTATGAATTCTATATTCTAACGTATTTCTATCCCAAAAAAGTTCTGTTTACACCATAAATCATATTTTCAATCTATACCCATTAGAAACATGCTTACATGTTTGGGTTGAAACCTCTCAATGCAGGTTGTAACTCCATGAGGGATCGTTATAATTGTTGCACTTATGTCAGTGAATATTGCTATAGAGCCAGTTTCAGGAATATGGTTTGTTACATACTAATATGTCTTACCTGGATACATGGTAGAACCTCCTGACATAACAACATTATTATACAAATCTTTTCTTATATCAATATCACAAGATTGTATAGATTGATATACCATTTCATGTACACCACCATCTTCTCTTCCTGCAAATTGAAAAACAAATGGGATCATAATAACCATGTTCACCGAAAAACACATAATGTATAGAGATAACTTTTAGAATCGACCTCTGTCCTGAATGACCGCCATAATAGGTAGGATACAGTATAAATACTTCTAATAATTCCCATTGTATACATAATGTTTTCGATAACAATCTTAACTAATTGTATGTAGACAAAAACAGATTCAACAGAATATAAAACAAGTGTTACGTAAAACTTCATAAAATATGAATAAGAAGTAATTTATACCTATGTTCGAGGCACCGTTAGGGGCCATACCCTATGTTATGCCAACAAGTAAATAATTATCATATATCTGAACGAGAGTTCACTTGAAGGTATTGGAAATAGCCGCCATACAGGGACTACAGATGCGTTAAAAGTTTCAATATAGTAAAACAGAGGTTGATGCTGGATATTATTCAGAGCAGAGAAATGAGGATGGAACTGCGGACCTCATTACATTCTAGAAATTCAGGAGGAGACCACCCATTTTGTAACCCGAAAGACCCGCAATTTCAATGCGTAGGAAACGTCTTTTCACATCAATATATGTTCCCCATGTTGTTGTGTTCAAAAAGCCCGTCAAATTAGCATGCTTGTCAAATGCTTCTTTCAAGTCAAAGCCCGATTTCCATTGAAGCGATTTCTGCTGTGATAATCTCACGAAATTCCTGATATAATGGATATTCTAAAGAAAAATGGTGCTGTTCGAACCAATCCTCTGAATAATCTAATCATCACAATTCCAATTGCTGGGATCATTGTATAGAAAACTCTGCTGCGAGAGAGAGAGAGAGAGAGAGAGAGAGAGAGAGAGAGAGAGAGAGAGAGAGAGAGAGAGAGAGAGAGAGACGAGGGTCAACGTCCGCTCGACACGAACTAGGTCATTTCGGGACTAACAAACTAGGTCATTTCGGGACTAACAAACTAGGTAATTTCGGGACTAACAAACTAAGTCATTTCGGGACTAACATAATTCGCTTGTGCGTAGGGGTCTTTAGTAGTGGGAGGTAACCGAAAGACTCGGAGAAAACCCACGAGGCTAGACAGGCTACCCTTCTCCTTGACACGTACAACCGGGGAATCGAAACCACGCCAGTTGACTCAATGACAGACTTTATGATACAGCGCGCAGGTGCTAACCATTCAGCCATCCAACCACCCCCTATCGCATAATAGCTATTATGACAAAAAAATTAGTCTGGTGTAGTGGTTGTTCTGCCGAATACTTCTATTGTGATTGATAATCTCACGAAATTCCCGATATAATGGATATTCTATTGAAAAATGGTGCTGTTGGAACCAATCTATAGAAAATCCTACTAAGAGAACAAAGCTGAAAAGCCGTTCCGGCGTAATGGTTATTGTGAAATAAATTCTGGTGTAATAGTTATTGTGAAAAAAATTCTGGTATAATGGCTATTGTGATGATTTTTATTACTGTGGTGGATAATCTAACGACAATTCCTGCCCTACTGAATAATCTAATCAAAATTCCAATTGCTCGGACCAGTCTATAGAAAATTCTGCCGCGATAGCTATTCTGACAAAAAAAAAAATAGTCTGGTGTAGTGGTTATTCTGCTTAATACTTATACTGTGATTGATAATCTCGCGAAATTCCTGATGTAATGAATATTCTAATGAAAAATGGTGCTGTTGGAACCAATCTATAGAAAATCCTACTGAGAGAACAAAGCTGAAAAGCCGTTCTGGTGTAATGGTTGCTGTGAAAAAAATGCTGGTGTAATGGTTATTGTGAAAAAAAAATCTGGTATAATGGCTTTTGTGACGTTTTTTTTTTACTGTGGTAGATCATCTAACGACAATTCCTGCTCTGCTGAATAATCTAATAAAAATTCCAATTGCTGGGACCATTCTATAGAAAATTCTGCCGCGATAGCTATTCTGGCCAAAAAATAGTCTGGTGTAGTGTTTATTCTGCTGACTATTTATACTGTGATTGATAATCTCACGAAATTCCTGATAAAATGGATATTCTAATGAAAAATAGTGCTGTTAGAACCAATCTATAGAAAATTCTACTGAGAGAACCACGCTGAAAAGCCATTTTGGTGTAATGGCTATCGTTAAAAAATTTCTGGTGTAATGGTTGTTGTGAACAAAATTCTGTCAAATGGCTTTTGTGATGTTTTTTTTACTGTGGTGGATAATCTAACGACAATTCCTGCTCTGCTGAATAATCTAATCAAAATTCCAATTGCTCGGACCATTGTATAGAAAATTCTGCCGCGATACCTTAGCTATTCTGGCCCCAAAAATAGTCTGGTGTAGTGGTTATTATGCTTAATACTTCTACTGTGATTGATAATCTCACTAAATTCCTGATGTAATGAATATTCTAATGAAAAATGGTGATGTGGGAACCAATCTATAGAAAATCCTACTGAGAGAACAAAGCTGAAAAGCCGTTCTGGTGTAATGGTTGTTGTGAAAAAAATTCTGGTGTAATGGTTGTTGTGAACAAAATTCTGGTATAATGGCTTTTGTGATGTTTTTTTTTACTGTGGTGGATCATCTAACGACAATTCCTGCTCTGCTGAATAATCTAATCAAAATTCCAATTGCTGGGACAATTCTATAGCAAATTCTGGCAGCGATAGCTATTATGGCCCCAAAAACAGTCTGGTGTAGTGGTTATTCTGCTTAATACTTCTACTGTTATTGATAATCTCACGAAATTCCTGATGTAATGAATATTCTAATGAAAAATGGTGCTCTTGGAACCAATCTATAGAAAATCCTACTGAGAGAACAAAGCTGAAAAGCCGTTCTGGTGTAATGGTTGTTGTGCAAAAAATTCTGGTGTAATGGTCATAGTGAAAAAAAATTCTGGTATAATGGCTTTTGTGACGTTTTTTTTTTACTGTGGTGGATAATCTAACGACAATTCCTGCTCTGCTGAATAATCTAATCAAAATTCCAATTGCTCGGACCAGTCTATAGAAAATTCTGCCGCGATAGCTATTCTGACAAAAAAAAAATAGTCTGGTGTAGTGGTTATTCTGCTTAATACTTATATATACTGTGATTGATAATCTCGCGAAATTCCTGATGTAATGAATACTTTAATGAAAAATGGTTCTGTTGAAACCAATATATAGAAAATCCTACTGAGAGAACAAAGCTGAAAAGCCGTTCTGGTGTAATGGTTGTTGTGAAAAAAATTCTGGTGTAATGGTCATTGTGAAAAAAAATTCTGGTATAATGGCTTTTGTGACGTTTTTTTTTACTGTGGTAGATCATTTAACGACAATTCCTGCTCTGCTGAATAATCTAATCAAAATTCCAATTGCTGGGACCATTCTATAGAAAATTCTGCCGCGATACCTTAGCTATTCTGGCCCCAAAAACAGTCTGGTGTAGTGGTTATTCTGCTTAATACTTCTACTGTTATTGATAATCTCACGAAATTCCTGATGTAATTAATATTCTAATGAAAAATGGTGCTCTTGGAACCAATCTATAGAAAATCCTACTGAGGGAACAAAGCTGAAGAGCCGTTCTGGTGTAATGGTTGTTTTGAAAAAAAATTCTGGTGTAATGGTCTTTGTGAAAAAAAATTCTGGTATAATGGATTTTGTGACGTTTTTTTTTACTGTGGTAGATCATCTAACGACAATTCCTGCTCTGCTGAATAATCTAATCAAAATTCCAATTGCTCGGACCATTCTATAGAAAATTCGGCCGCGATAGCTACTCGGACGAAAAAAATAGTCTGGTGTAGTGGTTATTCTGCTGACTATTTATACTGGGAGTGATACTCTCTCGAAATTCCTGATAAAATGATATTCTAATGAAAAATAGTGCTGTTGGAACCAATCTATAGAAAATTCTACTGGGAGAACAAAGCTGAAAAGCCGTTCTGGTGTAATGGTTGTTGTGAAAAAAAATTCTGGTGTAATGGTCATTGTGAAAAGAAATTCTGGTATAATGGCTTTTGTGATGTTTTTTTTTACTGTGGTGGATAATCTAACGACAATTCCTGCTCTGCTGAAAAATCTAATCAAAATTCCAATTGCTCGGACCAAAAAAATAGTCTGGTGTAGTGGTTATAGAAACAAGCTGAAATGCCATTCTGGTGTAATGGCTATTGTGACGAAAATTTCTGATGCGCCGAACATTCATAGCCTACATTTTTGGATAAACTACGTTTCATTTGTGTCTTATCGCCGAAACTCTTTTAGTTTTTAACTACCTGTTTTATAAAATAATCTTCCATTTAGTAAAAAATAGTGTTCATCTTTATATTCTTTGAAAAAAAACTTAACACGTTTATTTAAACAGGCTTTAACTGACACAGTAAACGACTGATAATATGTCCATACTTTTGCTTGTTGGTTTGTTTTGTTTTGGTTTTTTTTATATATGGTTACATTGCCAGTTTGTAAAGTGCCTCTGAACACGGTATATGAAAGGGTGCACTATAAATATGCTGTAATAGTAATAAACATGCTGTAAAAGTAATAAATAATAGTAATAAATATGCTGTTATATTAATAAATATGCTGTTGTAGTAATAATTATGTTGTGGTAGTAATCTATAGAAAATATTAAGAGTTGGGACCAAGCTATAGAACATGCTGCTGTGAGGGCCAATATGAACTAAAATAAATCAGTAGCGAAAAATCCCGCTGGAGATGAATCTGAGCAAAATTCCCTGCCGTGAGTGATAACCTAAACAAATGTTGTTGTTGGGACCACTGAAGAAAATCCTGCTTCGACACGATTCGAAATATAAAATCGTGTCTTGGGGCCAACGTAAATTTTTAAAAAAAAACTGCTACGATATAAATCCAGTGTTTGTGGGTGGTGGGTGGGGGTGTATAAAATATTTATTTATTTCATAATGTTTTGTGTATATGAGGGGGGGGGGTGTTAATGGCATTATGGGTGACAGAGTTTAAAAGTTAGTGATATAAATAAGGCTATATTAGTATATTTTTCTACTTTAAACTCCTGGTCTTGAGTAGCCGGTAAAGGGATTTTAACCTTTATGCAGTAGTCAATGTGGTCTGCCCCCAGTTGTTCAAATTATTTCCCTTGATATTTCGAAGGTGAAGGCTGACAGCTGTCAATCATTTCTGGACTAGTGGTTGTGACGCCTGTCACTTTGCTTTGGTTGCTCAATAGCGTTAACCTAAAAGAGACGTCTTTTGATATATTTTGTCTAAGGGCAATAACTCTTCGAATCTAGTTAAAAATATAAATCTTCCGTTTTCTCGTAGATATCACTGAATCCGGATGAAAACTGTAGACTCGAATGTATTTACGATCTTTTATCTATTATTTACATATTTCGCTACGTTAAAGGAGCTAAGTCCGTAACTCAATATCATTCAAAATTTTGGACAATGAAAACATGAATTATTTGTCAATTCAAAATAACACCGATGTTGTTATCTTACCGGGAATATATGAGCTTCTGATATCCAATATTTTAGACAAAATAAAAAAAAAATACCATTGGTACACGAGTCGTGTACCATACGTGTACCACCATAATGCGTTTCAGGGCCATTTTAGCGAGGGACTTGAAGAATGAGTCTAGTAGGATATCTATGCATTATTCTTATCTGGAGACATAGAACGTGTAGACTGGAATAACCAGACGCTTTAGATTTAATTTCGATTGAGACATCAGGCGTATTTCGCCGAACAAACTGGTTTGAAATGGGATTAAAGACAGAAATGATTGATGTAAATCAGTTTATATACATTCATATTACATTATCATATGCGTCGTGAACCATTTGTGTCAATTTCTAG
This sequence comes from Patella pellucida, assembly GCA_917208275.1. Taxonomy (NCBI): domain Eukaryota; kingdom Metazoa; phylum Mollusca; class Gastropoda; family Patellidae; genus Patella; species Patella pellucida. Next base: position 38,358,492 of record OU795036.1, read on the forward strand.
GTCCCAAATATTAGCGATTCGGCTCCTTTAAGTGAATCACTTCGAAGATAGAGTGGCTAACTAAACTTTGTAAAAAATCTTACCGGCAAATGATGGTTGAAATAAAAGTTCTGGACATCTAAATCGTTCGTTGCCTATCGTGACAACCTGGCCATCTGGCAGTTCGTAACTTTTTTCGATTGCCGACGAGCTGACAGAACTATCCAATTCTTCCTCGAAATTTGATGCCACGTAACACAGCTTCTCTTTCATATCTCGAACAATTTCTGTTTCAGCTAAAAAGAAAAATTTTGGGACATGTGTTTTAAAAAAAAAAATGACCATTTTGAGTTTGCGTACAATTACAATTGGTACAAAACACTGGATAAGGGGCCATTTAAATGTCAAAGGACAGGAAGTCAAAATTATTCGACAAACTCTGGGATCATTTCTGAATTTCTTGCATATCCAGTTGGAAATAATGTGATAAATCAATTCTACATAATGACGTCTTGTAATAGACAGATGTTAAAGACAGACACCAAAGAAACACACACTTCCAATAATAATACAATTTTTAATTATTAATCTAAATACGAATCTTTATTATATTATAAGATATGATCCGATGTATTGTTTACTCACATCCACTTGTAAAACTATAACCTCGTTCAGTTAGCAGTCTTCTTAAATACAATGTTAAATCTCTTCCTGCTAAATCCATTCTTTTAATGGCATGTGGTAAAGCATACCCTACAATACAAGTAGTACATGGATATAAATAGAAGAAACGGTAGTTTAAGATATTATAGCAATTTTATTATTGGTTTAACTATTAGAAAAGGGCATGCAAATTTCAAGCAATAGTTACCTTCATAGATTGGTACAACGTGAGATACACCGTCCCCTGAATCATATACTATTCCTGTAGTTCGCCCAGATGAATAAAGTGAAAGAACGGCTTGTATTCCGACATAAAAGGCGGGAGTGTTGAATGTTTCAAACATAATCTGGAAATATAAGGAAATATAATTTAAGGAGACATCGCGTGGATTTAAGACAAGGCTACCCTTTATTAGATGTTGCTTTCGTTATTTCTATCAATGAATATTTATTGCTCTGCAATAACGTGTTAGAAATTACTTTACCTGTGTCATTTTCTCTCTGTTAGCTTTAGGGTTAAGTGGCGCTTCAGTCAATAAAACAGGATGTGCCTCTGGTGCCACTCTTAATTCATTATAAAATGTATGGTGCCAAATTTTCTCCATATCATCCCAATTACTAACTATTCCATGTTCAACTGGATATTTCAGAGCTAGCATCCCTCTTTTACTTTGTGCTTCGTCTCCGACATAAGAATCTTTTATTCCCATACCAATCATGATTCCCTGATATTAACATAAATTGGATTTGAAAATTTCTTGATGTTAAAGGAGCTATATCGCTAACATTTGGGACCTAGAATTTCATAAAAATGGGTCGCAACGCATATAATACTGTAATATGAATGTATATAAACTGATTTACATTCAATGGTTTCCGTTTTTACTCCAATTTCAAATCAGTTATGTTCGGCGAAATAAACCAGCAATCCCAGAGTGCAAATTTCTAGCGTCTGGTTATTCCAGTCTACAACGTGCCGTTTGATTTGGTACAATGTGTCTAGCCTCGTCCCTCGAGTCTCTTATTACAACTGGAGCTGAAGCGCATTATGGTACACGATTCGTGTACCAATGTTAAAAAAAAATTATCTCAAATATCGGATATCAGAAGCTCATCTTTACCCAGTAAGTTTACATCATCAATGTTGATTTAAATTGACCAATAATTCGTGTTTTCGATGACGACGATTTTGGTGGATTTTGAGATCCATTTAACACAAAAATGATAAACCAGGTTTTTTTTTATTCAATGCATAGCCCTCTATATGCATTTATAATGCATATTCAATGGAAATTTAAATCGGCTTACCTGGTATTTTGGTCTTCCAACTAAAGCAGGAAAAACGGCCCGTGGGGCATCATCTCCTGCAAATCCAGCCTTGCACATTCCGGTTCCATTATCAATGACCAAGGCAGCGACATCAAAATCAAGGTAACTCATCCTGACAGTTATTTTATTTAGGCGCTGCAATATACATTCAATACATTCAAACCTAAACGCGTTTTCATATTGAGATGTTTCATAATCAGGGTGCTTGTCATTCACTGTATTTTTTTTTTAAAAATGTAGCTTTAGTTTGGATAATTTTGAACCTTTCCTTGCAATTTGATAAAAAAAAAAAGCAACTACGCAATTCCATAAACATTTTTTGCAAAAATTACCTTTCAATACTTTCCAAAGTTTATTTCAGCATTCGAACCAATAAACTGATTTTTAAAGACAAGTAATATTATATTTATACTAGGGAGCTAGGGTCATGATTAATAGCGAATAAAGATGGTCTAAATATAAATAGGAGTTGAGTGTTCCAGGAAAAAGGGATGTCCGATAATACCATGTATGGGCATAGATTAATAAAGTCATTCATCGATTACTATATATTCGCGATAGATGTATATATCTGCAGACTATAAGATAAGTGTATGTGAATGTATTGATATAAAGGTATAAAGGTATATCCTATGATACTATAAATAGATGTTGATTAACAGGTCATGAGCACTTTATAAACCATAAACCATCTTCCTATACTGAGTAAGTAAAAACAGTTTGGATGTCACCATTGAAAGGTATGCCAGGAAGGGGGGGGGGAAATTTATACTATATTACATATAGAGAATAATGTTATTGCCTATGACCTACAATCAGCGAACCGTATACATTCAGTCGTTTCAGTCTGTTGTGTTAAAAGTTGTTTTGTAAAGGCGTTTAATCAGTGTGGCTTATGACTGTATGTCTATATCTAGCTTATAAATAAACAGCTGAAAGCACAATAAGAAATGAGTGTGTTAATTTGAAGCGACTCATCATTTCCACCACCTTGTCTGTAAATATAGAAATGATAAGCACCCCCTGGCCCCTACTTTATTATTGTATGTTATGGGGTTGGATCTAATGATTAGGCCTAGTTTAAAATAGTTCGTGTTGACATCAACAATAACGGGAGGTAACCGATATTAGTCAGATATTTTTTTAATTTGTGGACTGTCCTTGTTGTATAAGACTTGAGAGATAGTTGACATCATACAGATATGACATTAATACAAGTTATCATTATGACTAACAGATTTCTGTCACTGATAACGCAGACGTAACAAGCAAACATGGAGAAAATCACCTAAATACATGTAGATATTTATATATATAAAACAATACACCATAACACCATGGCTTTGTATTCCCATAGATACATTAATGTTGATGGAAATTTCTATAGGCCCTCAGTTGATATTACAGTTTGCAATTTTTTTGTGCCTCGATCGGTTTGAATGCTGATATTCTACTATATCGACCGTTTAGCTATAACGTAATGATTACTATTTCTTTTTTATGATCGTTGCATGGGCCATCGGACATATTATAACCTATTTACATAGTTATATAATGAAACCGTTTGCTCTGACCGTATATGGTCGTATAATAAGGTGAATTAAAAGCTAAATTTAAACATTTTAGTAATATTCTCCCGTGATGCCATTTGGGGTCAAGGTGATTGATTGTATATTGAGATTTCCCTCGGTTTACTGCCTTATAAGGACAAAACTCTGGTGTCGCTCCATGTCAATAGCAACCCAGGCCTATATAAATAAGACGTTCAGAGTGAACTAGACACAGTCATTGACTTAATATAGAGCATTTTTTTTATCATTACTGTAATTCAAGTTGTAAAGGTGAGCTATAAATGATATGCATATAATATTCCATATTTGAATATTTTTACATATTACGTTGACATACAATCTTTTGTGTTGCAGGTAACAATATTTATCTTAAGCACGGGGCCGCCGTGGCTCAGTAAGTAAGGCGCTGACTTGCTAGCCTGGAGGTTCCGGATTCCATCCCTGGAATTTCCCGGCATGGTTTCCCCTTTTCCGTAATGCGGGACGGACAGCGCCCGGTCGTTATAATGAGACCAAATAATCCAAAGTCTCATGTCCATGTGATGCACTCGTTGGCGTGCACATAACATAACCCTTGACTGATAGAATTAAAGTTCCCTCATAGCACACTGAATGCCGCATACCCGTCTTCATCAACCCAGTAGGTGCAGAAATGCCCAATTAGCTAATACATTAATAAGAATTGGCTGTCTTCGATGGAGAGATTGCATGTTATGTTTTGTCAGCCCCAATTATCAAATATATGCCAGTAAGTTTTATTATTTTAATTACTATATTATTATTCTTACTATATTAAACTTGATTTCAGTTCTAGCTACATAATACACAATGAGTGTAAACACCAATAAAGCCGTGATTATTGATTGTGGATCGTCTGATGTTAAAGCTGGACATGCTGGTGATAAAACACCTGAAGTTGTCTTCTCTAATGTAGTCGGCTATGATCAAAATCAAGTAAGTATATTATTTACTTTCGTATTAGAATGGTGGACGAGTGATTAATTGACACACGATGGTTCTTTTTTTACTTTTCGTTACTATTACCAAGACGAGAAGTTCATGGTATTTTTAATTAATTTTGCCACAAAGTGTGTTTAATCCGGTGATTTTTCGAAGGAAACAATTTTTGGTGGTTTTTTTTATAAACAATATTTTATTCAGGATGTTTTAATGTTAGATTTAACAATAATTATGTTTATTATCTCATGTCTTTCTTCACTCAATTTTTTTCTAAACTTTTACAAATCCTTGAATATTAGTATTATGCTTTTTTTTTTTTAGTTAAGATTATAAAATCAATATTTTTTTTATGCAAGATAATATGACGTTTTTAGATATACATTAATTTCTTGTCCATTTCGCCTATTTTATTATCATCATAGTATTTCACGACAACACGGCCACCTTTAATTAACGTTTTGAAATAGTTTCTTTCAATTTCTAACATTTGTAGACTTATCTTTCGCATTCGGAATTAATCATTTCAAATTACAAACATCAAGGACGTTTAAAAAAGGGAATGGAAACTTCAGATATTTCTATCGCGTTCTATTTAATCCACATTTTTGGGGTTGTAAAACCAATTTAAGAAAAATGTTTTATCATCCATAAAATATCTGGTATTTTTGAGAACGATAATAATACGTAAATAAACGCGATATAATATTAATTGATTATCTAATTTGTTTTACATGTAAGTAACAGTTTGTGCTCTTTTGTCCAAAAAAACAGCAATGAAGGACGTGTACTTACTCATCGAAAAGTGTTACTATATATGTATTTGAATTGATATAGAAAAGTATCACAATTATTTTACCACCAACAAACGCCGAAAACAAGTAGACATCTTTAATGCTAAAGAAATTGTATCACCTTGGAAATAAAATAAAGTACCATCGATTTTTAAAAAGCATTCAATAGTGCGAAATGACTTAGGTGTTCATGACAATTTAATATAAGTTCTTTGAAAGATTATTCGTCCTTTCCTGCCAATTACATTATTGTTATTATTATATTGTGTGACAAAAAGGGTAGCTTACGTTTTAATATTGATATTTTCTAATATTTTAGTCCGCTTTCTGTGTCGGTGATGAGGCTAAAAGAAGACGGGGACAATCTCAATTTATTTGCAACAGCCCAGTAGACCAAGGCATCATTACAAGATGGGATGATATGGAGAGAGTATTGGACGAAATCTTCTCCAATCAACTAAAAGTAGATTCCAAAGAACACTCGGTTATAATGTCACGAATCGCCTCTTTACCACAGTTTAACAGAGAAAAAATTACTGAGGTATGTCAAAAGAACAAATATATATGTATACAAGTTTCTAAATTCAACTCTCAGGTTTATATACCCAAAATACTAGAGAGAGAGAGAGATAGAAATGGGGTTTAACGTCCACTCGTCACAATCTAGGTCATTTCGGGACTAGCATATTATTATGGTTTAATTTTATTTCAATAATTCGCTTGCGCGTAAGGGTCTTTAGCTATTGGAGGACCCGGCGAAAACCCACGAGGTTGAACAGGCGACCCTACTCCTTGCCACGTACAACCAGGGATTTCGAAACCATGCGAGTTGACCTAATGACAAGCTTTGTGAAACAGCATGCACGTGCTAACCATTCGGCCATGGATCCCCCCATAGTATTTATTGCACATGCTCTCCATATAACTTGTCTATAATATCACCCTTTGTGGATGTGGACGCCAAAATCCAGAAAAACTAACCAGATACGAATATGCCGTCAATGTTTGCCATGATGACATACGTCTAGCCTCGTTCTTCGAAACGCACTATGGTTCAAAATTAGTGTACCAATGGCAAACTGTTTATTTTATCTTAAATATTGGAAATCGGAAGCCCATCTTTTCCCAGTTAAATGCCAATATCAGTGTTGATTTAAATTTATAAATAATTTGTGTTTCCAATGTCGAAGACTTTGGATGATAATGGGTTAGAGATATACCTACATAGCTACTTTAAAGACGAAATTGTATTTTATAAATCCGACTTTGTATTATTGAAACCATTTTAATTCTAGATAAATGAAGTATAAACAAATACCAACGACCGGTCTTCTCCTTTAACGTTGTAATGTTTCTAATATCAACATTTTAGTTGTAGGAAACGAATAAAACATTTTTCAATGGCTGAACCTCTTTAATGTTTTCCAGATTATGTTTGAGAAATTTGAAGTACCCGGTTTCTATTTGGCTATACAATCTGTTCTATCTTTGTATTCGGTCGGTCTGAAAAACGGTATCGTCTATGATTCTGGTGAAGGTGTAACGCACATTGTTCCGGTTAAAGACGGTAAGCTTCATTGATTGGAATTTAATTAAGAGATTTAAATGCATCGGACAGTGAATTCAATGATTTTAGTTAGATTTTACCGCCAGTTTATCATACACGACTACCACCATACGACGTTGAAAGGTGTATCACAGATGATAATAATATGTTTATATTTCAGGCTTCGCAATTCAAGGCGCCATCGAACGTTTAAATCTAGGTGGCAGTGATCTGACGTCATACCTTCAAGGCCTTCTCCTTGGTAAAGGTACTCGATTGTTCTCGGCAGGTATGTAATTGTTGAATCTAATTTACCTACACATGTAGTACTTGAGACTAGCTGGTCACTGTTTTAAAAAGCTTTTATTAACAAGATAAACACAGTAGCGGATTATCAATGAGGCTGCAGCCTCAGGCCCAAAGATTTTGTAAAAAAAATTTTTTTTAGACTTGTCTGATACGATAAAAAACGCATAGACAATGAATGTTAGGGGGTGGGGTTTAGGCCCAACGGGAATCAACATAGGCCCTGACCCGAAATTAATTAGGCCCACGCCATGTTACATGTATATAGGCCGCCTGAGGCCTTGGTGGAGCTTATTCCGCCACTGGATAAACATAATATATTGAAGCAAAGTATTTGACCTAAAAGTCGTACAAAATCTCGAAATTGATGTTCCCGAATAATTAGTTTAGTTTAAAAATCTTTTATTCGTTTGAAATAGATTAAACAACAGGCAAAGCCTATAATATAAGTTCTTTTCCATGGATACAAAAGAAAATCACCGATCAATATAAACAAGAACATATAAATAAGATTAAATATAATAAATTATTGTAAAACTGAAGATAATATACAGTTTCATGCGAAATAATTGCAAATGAACTGATAAGCTCATAATTTGTATTTATTAAATCTTGTGACTGATGCCATTTTTCTACAAGGTTGCAATCATTAAAATGATTTATTCTCAATTTCAGGTGATCGAGATATTGTAAAGGACATTAAGGAAAAGTTGTGTTATGTTGCTAGTGATTATGACCAGGAACTGAAATCCGGCAAAAAAGAAACATACCAGATGCCAGACGGTACCAAATTAAATCTTGGTGAAGAGTTATTCCAGTGCCCTGAAGTACTATTTACACCATCCCTAAAAGGTACCATTCATAATAACCATATGAAACAAAATGTAGTAATTTCGTAGGATACCTAATATCTTTATTTTTAGATTTCCACTGTGTTGAACCACTTTACAGTCCCGGAATGACACCGTACATAGTAAAAAGTATAAAGCATGCAAGAAAATTTTAAAATTTCTGAGGGTACTCGGCGTCTAAGTTTCCACTTTTCTTAATCATTTTTTCTCTGTTTTCAGAACCAAACACTGATGGAATTCATTCAAGAATTAACGGGGTCATTCAAAGATGTGACAGTGACCTTAGATCTGGGCTTTATGATAATATAGTTTTAGCTGGTGGATCAACAATGTTTAAAGGTACGTCGTTTTATGTGTGTCGCCATACTTTAGATATACGATGATGAACAACTTACTGTGAAATGTTAGATATTTTTTTAGAATATGCACGTCATTTTTTTCTGTCGGACATTAGAGTTAAGGTTATAAATCGGTATTCCTGGGCTTAATCAGATTAACCTTTTTCGAGAGGATATCTTCGGCGCCACTAACATAATCTTTTATTTAATTTTTCATGTTTTAAATTTAGAATATCTTCTTTTGAATTAATAACTGGGTAACGAACATTTAAGATACTCTTTCGGTGATAGCACAATTAGTTTGTGTGATTCCAATTTGAAATGGAACCCTAAGGCTAACTCAACATAATAATTGATCATTTAATTTACGATCATCCTCATCAGTGATATTTATTAAGATATTCAGTCAACGTTTTCTTTGTATCATAAGGTTTTGGAAGTCGACTAAATAAAGAAATGTCTGTATTAGCTGGGAAGAAGATAAAAGTCACAGACCAAGCGAATCGACAATATGCCTCCTGGTTAGGTGGTTCCCTTCTTGGAAGCTTGCCAGAATTTTCTTCTTATTACATCACGCGAGCTGATTATGAAGAAACAGGAGCTAAAATTGTCCACACAAAATGTGCCTAAAAATACTTTTAAAAGTGACATTCCGCAGTTGAATTCTATTGATATTCTCTTTTACTCTCGTTACTCAGTGTAAAATACAAATTTAAATGAAGTTATTATTTCTCAATTTTAAAAATAGGCAACTTTAATTTATTTTGGGCGGTCTGCAATAAATATATGAAACGAATGTATTAAGGGAGAAGTTCCAGATTCCAAGTGGTCGATTAGGACTAAAATAGAGAACTTGAAAAGCTTCCCTGCAATGGGGGAGAAATTCCTTCTATCTGACTTGTGCTTCAATATTTGGAATGATTTTATTTGGTGCATTTCTATTTTGCAGCTTTGATGGTCTAATGAAAACCATTATTAATTTACATTTCAATAAATAAATTGGTTTATAACACATGATGGTGTTATTAATTTTTAATGCGAAACACATAATTATGTTAATTGAATAATTCTTTTATTGTGATAATATTGTTATTGTAAGGTAGCTGAAAATAACTCCCGGTAATCTAAATTTGTTGTATTGTACATATTATTATAGTTTGTTTATAGTTGAATTTCTCTTTGTATGTAAAATATATTTTTACAGTATGTTTTAATATTGTAAACAGCCATATTGTAGGTATTTGTAATTATAGTTTTGTTCAATTTTTCAATAAAGTACATGAAACAAAATGTCTGTTCTGTCTGTATCACAGAACTCTTAATTATATATGATGTCCAGGCGTTTATGTTGTACCTCAACCTTTAAAGGTATTCATATTACAACAAACCACATTTACAGCTGTACTGCTCCCTCCCAAAGTTAGCTGAGAAAGTTCATCGAGATATTTTCCGGGGTGGTTTCCCCTTGTCAGGATTGCAGAAGGCAGGGTCTGGCAACGAACAGCGTCTTATCGTTTGGATGAAACGAAAAACCAACTTGACGTGTACATATCAACATGCAAGAACCTTTGACAATTGGAATTCGAAGTAGCACATTGCATGGCAAATGTGCATATTCCTTTTCCCTGATGAGGCATAAAAGTAGGTTGTTTAACCCAAATTAATTTTGTTCGACTTATATGAACTATTATAAGTATACTACATTCTTCGAGCCAATATTAATTGCACGTTGTTATAGAACTTGCACTACTTTTACAAACATGAAAAATATTATTTTTGTTAATTTTACCCTGCCTATATAGTTTGTACCCTCTTGAATCCCAATCTCATTTTATCGATAAAACCACCAGTATTACATGCATCTATTATCAATAACATTTTTTATGTACAATCGATGGTCCATATTCGTCATATTCATCTTTACTAATACATCTAGATAAAAAAGTTGATAGTCTAGCTAACATAGAACCACCTATCCATGCCGAGTGTTTCCTTCCTGGAGTTATGTTGATATTGACTGAAGTAGGAGCAAGATCTTTAACATCCTTTAACATTCTATCAGTAAAACCTGTACAAAAACAAACCAACATTTGTTTTTCAAAATTCTCTTATTACTTATGGTAAAATATATAATTTTCACAAATAATTTACTACGGTCCTGATTTATTTCTAAAATGTTATTATTAACATCATCGTTATCATTCTGAAAAAAAGTTAATTATTAATCACTGTAATAATTTACCTGGAAACAGTGTGGATCCACCTGAGAGAACAATGTTGTTGTACATTTCACTCCTGTAATCTGAATCAAGACTGCCGATAGCAGAACACAGTTGTTCATGCCAGCCCACCATTTCTCTTTCTTTAAAATATACAATTAGCACAGTTATAACAAAACATGATAATTCTTATTTGTTTTAATTCTTTAAAGCAAAAGGGATTGAATAATTAGTATTTATGTTCTTCATTGACCAACATACCTAGTCCATAGCATAACAGAAAACGTGTAAATCTAAAAGTACAACAAAAATGTGTAATAAAAAACCTCAGCTGGACCAGTACATCGGTTTAGATACATATCCTTCGTTCTGCTCGACATACGTTACATCTGATAATGTTACTGTCTATATTCAATGTGTTGTATACACTACTTACTGTCTATATACAATGTGTTGTATACAATACTTACTGTCTATATACAATGTGTTGTTTACAATACTCACTGTCTATAGAAGGTTGAAATAAAACTTCTGGGCACATAAATCTTTCTTTACCAACGGTGACAACTTCACCACCTGGAAGTTCGTAAAACTCTTCAAAACTTGAAATATTAGAAGCAGACTCATCCATAGCTTTCTGATAATCCGCAGCCACGTAACATAACTTTCCTTTAATACCCCGAACAATGTCTGTTTCAGGAATAGCTTTTTAAAGAAAGTTCAGAACATTTTTAATCTGATGTTAAAGATGCATTAAGTAAGAACTATATTACGGGCTTTTTTTTTTAACTTAAAATGTTACATGTATTTACATTTTTATCTAGACATGTATTCACATGACGCGCAGATGTAAAATGATTCAAATACGATCGTCATAAATGATTTAATTTAAAAATGAAGAAGCGCTGTTAAATCTCGATTAACAATTTTATTTTCGTTGCCACTATAATAAACAATCTACGAGTATTTCAAAACTCAAACGGCGATGAGACGTCGCATAGACTAAAGTAATTTGAATGACATTTCATAAAATTAATTTCGAATTATCAATTTTGGAACTATTATAGCAAGAACGGTCAGCTCTTTGTCACAAGCTTACATAATCTGTCTAAATTTTCCATAATCCTTTTTATCATTTTAAGCTTAATTTATATGTGGCAATTAAAATATGGCTAACTACCTCCGCAAAATACATCTTTGAAAAGTGTGTGGTTTTGTGTAATCGAGATAATATTTATATATTTAATTATATTTTTGTGCCACAGAAACATTGATTGCTTGTTTATGACAAACTTTGCAATTTCACAAACTTTGCAATGACTCTTTCTTTTACCGTATAAGGAATATTACTCCAGTATTAATTATATTACTTACATCTACCTGTAAAGTTATATCCCCGTTCATTCAAAACCCTCCTCAGGTAGTCTATGAGTTCACCACCAGCTATATCAAACTTTCTATTCTTATATACCAGACCATGGCCTTTAACAGACGAGGCGATACATTTTAATCCAAGCAAATACAATTGTTCGTGAATCAATTATTTAGGTATACAGCTTTAACGGAGTGGGTTATCTGAACAGGTGTCTGTAGACCAGAGAAATGGCACCAACATGTGCCGGACTACACCTGTATACTGCAGTGGACCTGATTACCCATTACTTTAACCTATCTATACCCAGGAGCAACGCCGTTTGTGATAATTTCCTAGATGGTCCCTAACAGCATCATTGGACACTATACTGTATCTTAATTGCCTCTTATCACGACTGCCTCTTCTTGTAAGTTTTATCACCACGAACGAACCAAGGTTATCTGCATAGCTGTAAGCTTTAAAAGAAAGTAAGGCGGTCCTAAAAACAGAATTGTTTTCATAACAAACTAAATATCTATCATCATTTTCGACACCCATCCTTAGGGACACCAATAATACCGCATAACATTTAATTGTCACGTTATCCAAAATAGATCCAGGGTATCTATAAGTTTGGATCTCCAGGTGATAAAGGGGTGCTAGATAGAGCTGGCGTCTGACACGATTAGCATACGCACTATAGATGATAGACTGTATCTCTACCCTGAATCACAGAACCATCAAGTAGACCTACCGTCGTAAACGGGCAAGATATTGGATATCCCATGACCAGAGTCACATACTAATCCAGATGTACACCCAGAGGCATACAGTGATAGAACTGACTGAATACTAACACATACGGCAGGAGTATTAAATGTTTCAAACATGACCTGAAAATAGTAAATACTACACTTTTCCAGTAACCAAACGAAATATCCCAGTAATTAAATAATTAAACAAAATAGTCCAGTAACAAAACAAAATACTCCAGTATTCCAGTAACCAAAAAAATTCCAGTAATCAAAGATAATTGGGGTTAGTATTTTCGCATCTGAGAGAAAAATACAATTTTTTTATCAACAGGTTAAGAGGTAACACAGGGTTCCATTTTAATCCTTTATTTTTATACTGGCATATCAATATTATCATTGTTGTGAACCCACCTGTGTCATTTTTTCTCTGTTAAGTTTAGGGTTATTAGGGGGCTCAGTGAGCAAAACGGGTCGTTCTTCTGGATCTATACATAAAACATTTTGAAATATATGACGCCAGACCTTCTCCATTTCATCCCATCGAGTTATTATTCCATGTTCTATTGGGTATCGTATATATACCATGTCTCGTGTTCCAGGAACGTCATCTCCTACATAGCACCCCTTTTGATTCAACGAATCCTGATGTAAAGTATAAAATGATTTCTAAAAGAATATTTAAGTATTATAAAAGATTTCAGAACAAAATGTGTTATTTTGGGAGGATATGTGAAAGGAAATACGTTAACATGTTTTATGTTGATACTGAATGTAGCATTGACAACTGTCCTACAAAAATGTGAAAAAATCATTTACACTTCAAAATATAAAGGTCAATACCAAAGCACTTTACGACATTAAAACGTTATATAAAAAAATGAAAATGAAATGGGGTTTAACGTCCTACTTTTCTGCGCTGACTTGGCCAATGAAGACAGACATGCGCCATACAGCGTACTATGAGGGAAATATTGCCTTGGCAGCGGTACCGCGACCTACTCTTATAATATCGAATTCCAACTGTCAAGAGTTATTTTAGGTGCAAGCCAATGTGTACACGGGACCTGAGGTTTTCTTGCCATCCGAACGACAAGATGTAAAACATCCCAGGAAAAAAAGTTATCGAATGCACTAGGTGAAGCTTATTCTGACAATTTCACACATACCTTGCCTAGCTTGCGCTTATTAAAGTTTGCTTATTAAAATTTGCTTATTAATATAATCCTCAAATGCAATTGACCAACCTTAAAGTGAAGTGGCGGGGCTCCTAAGGGATAGCGCTTGGATAATGCTCGCCTAGTTTTGTTCAAAGGGAGAGAAAGAGTGAAATAGGGTTTAACGTCCACTCGACACAAACTAGGTCATTTCGGGACTAACATATGGTTTAATTTTAATTCAATAATTCGCTTGCGCGTAGGGGTCTTTAGCAGTGGGAGGAAACCGGAGAAAACCCACGAGGTTGGATAGGCTACCCTACTCCTTGTCACGTACAATCTTGGGGTTTTATACCATGCCAGGTGACTCAATGATTTGTTCAAAGAATGTTGGCTGGTCGAATAGGAGCCATAGAGAGTCAATCATTTAGATATTTACAAACATTTTCGACTTGTTGCAAACCATTTGAAAATCTCAAAAAAGCGTGGTAAGTATGTTGCTTTGATACTAGAAAATGGACAAATGTATACATTTTCTCATACAGAGAAGGGTGCGATAAGCGTACTTGTGCTCTCGTTTTAAAACAAAATTAATTGAAAATACTGAACAATACATACGACACATTACCTGAGATTTAGGGGAAGCAGTAACGGTGGGAAACACCGCTCTCGGTTCATCATCTCCTGCAAACCCAACCTTTGATGTTCCAGACCCATGATCAATGACCAAGGCGGCTTCAGACAAATCGTTGTAGGTCATACTAAACCCTGAAACAAAAAAGACCAAATATGGACATGCGTATTAGTTTAGCCTACAAGCAATAAAAAAATACGTCCACATGCAAATTGTTCTGTTCGCATGGCGAAACTGATAAAAAAAAAAGACACGAACAGTATCGTTGACTTTGCAGAATGTTTTAAGTGTGCAATGGAACGGGTAACTATTTGGATTACGTTCCTGTTCATAAGTAGTTAAATAATTTCGGAAAATTTTGTTTAAAACGTACTGACCTGTAGGCCTACCCCTTTTACAATATGTCAGTGGCTTTGTGAAATCTGCATTTTGTCATGGCTCCATCGATGAATATAGCACAAAAAATGCAAATAACACCAAATTGTAGGGGACAATTAAATGCGTGATCCAGACTATCTAGTTTTAAACTGCTAATGTGACAGAACACTATTCTCTGTATACAAATCTTACATAATGCATCTTTACGTTTGTTAGACAAGAACTAAAATACTCTGTGGAATGTTTCTACAAAGTTACGAGTTAATAGATCCAATAATAATGCTAAGTAAGGAGGGACGCTTGAATTTGTATTTTCCATCACCTATGCTACTTAAAATGTGTTTATTCCATTGTTAACTTTCCTACCAGGCTTTACAAAATGCAGTTATATTCCAATTCTAACGTTCGTTAAGGCCAACAGGGGACAAGCGTATCAATATTTAATAAATTAGAGTCATTTGTGGTCTGCATCCTATCTATGATCTATTAATAGAAACATAACAAAACAGTTACCTCCCCGAATATTTGTTTTATACATGCACAGAGCGTGAATATTTACAAAATTATATTACCTTGCAACTCCTTCCATATAGATAGGTTTATGGGTGATATTAGATGGGAAGCTGACAAGAGATTTAATCTCTAAGTGCTTTTACATCGTAGAAACGCTCATGCACAGAAAGCATTGGGGGCGTGTACAACATGGAAAAGTATGTCAGCAGATTGGAGTTACTTTATTTTCAAGCTAACGCTCAGCCATTATTCGAAATTTGGGAATGGAATTTTACCGTAAACGAAAATTTGTGCTGTACATGGTCATTATAGTTTTTTTAAATTTAAATAAGCTATGTGTCATTTTCATGTATACAGCGAGAATTTTTGTTTTGGATTTTTATAAATTTGTGACGGA
Organism: Patella pellucida; assembly: GCA_917208275.1. Classification (NCBI taxonomy): domain Eukaryota; kingdom Metazoa; phylum Mollusca; class Gastropoda; family Patellidae; genus Patella; species Patella pellucida. Next base: position 38,374,230 of record OU795036.1, read on the forward strand.
TGTTGCAAGAAATGATTCCTTTTGGCAACCAAAGAAGAATCACGGTGAAAAATAGACAGTAAGGATTCCAAGATAGCCTTAGAACCGAGATGGGGAAAAGCCTTACTTTTATATTAGTTGTATAGAGCGACCGGCAGTAAACATAGTAGAGAGCAGAGCCGATACAATTTACTTTACTAAAGTAAATACTTTTCTTGAAGTCGCGATCATAAACCGATAAATTAAGAACGGGCCAAGTTTATGAAATATTATTAATATTATGCATACACGAAACAAGATTAGGAATAATTAACTCAAACTAGCCAGGTTCACACTTTTGCAGAAAAATCATCCCCCAGTTTTATACTGTAGGCTTTAGTGGCAAATTGGCAAGTCATAAATAATACATTCGATAGTGATTATCTATAATCTTAACTATGATGTAAACTCAAACGTAAACAAAAAGCCAGACATTTGCAAACAAAGGTTAAAACCTGGACGAGAGCAGATTAGGTTTTTATTTCTTTTACTATTGTGATGTATCGACGCAAGAGTAGTTAGACACGATGCTATAAATATACTTACTGAGAATAATTCGCGTGCGATCTATAGTGTAGCAGAAGCTACAATCCACAAAACAAGAGCTGGGTAAACCAAAGGTGCCTCAAAGCCATGGTGGTCCCCAGAGCACACATCCCTCCTTACTTCAAAACTGTTACTGTTCCTAGGATTTCTTATACTTATACTAAACCCATTGCATCCAAAATATTTAATTACAGAAATACATTATCTGACATCAATGCAAAAGACTTATACAATCTCTATCATGTTCTTGTTCTACGTCGTCCTTCCTTTACCCGCCAGCTGGACATGTGGTCACTGGTGATTTGAACATAGTCCAGAATAATAAGCTACGTGAAATTTTGTCCAAAGGACCCAAATACCGGGAACCGCAACCATTTTCATGGGATCAAAATTTCAAACTTATTATGGATGCCGTGGAGGACTACGCTAGTTCATGGACTAAGAGGGAAGATGTTATCTCGGATACTCTTGCTGATTGGACTAAGTCTATCAGTCGTTTACTTAAACGAAGAATATACATGCAACGTTTTTCAGTTGACACTAGGCCTAAGTCTATTTTCAATGATGTTAGCATTGTTGAAAATCTGAATGCCTTGCATGACATTTATGTCATTGTGCCAGCTGACAAAGCGTCCAATAACATAGTGTTTATTTGTAAATGACATTATTTTGACTGTCTGTTCAAAGAACTTATTTTCCGGAAACCAATCGACAGCGCTTCATATAAACGATCTACTTTTAGAAAGGATGAAATTATATCCAATCACAAATCGGTACTCACTTCATTTGGTACTCCATGTGGAAATACCTATACAGATTTGCCCTTGTTGTATTGGATACCTAATTTACATAAAATCCTTACAAGCAACGTTTTATAGCAGGTTCATCCCATTGTTCCACAAAACCACTTTCAAAGGTATTGACACCTATACTAACAGCTGTTAAAGAGGGTATTCAAAAATACTGTGACAAAGTATACTCTCGAAGTGCTATAAATCAAATGTGGATATTAAAAAATTCCAAAGAATTACTTGATGGTTTGCAATCTAGATCCCTTGCTTCAGTTTCATCTATTCAAACGTTTGACTTTTCTACTTTGTACACTAAAATTCCCCATAGTAAATTAAAAGCCCGATTGAAAGACATTATTCACAGTGTCTTTTCGTCTAAATCGGGTACTGCTCGATATCAAAATTTAGTTGTAAATTATAATTCTACACATTTCGTTAAGTATCACAGTGATTCAAAGACACGGCCATCAAGATAATTCAAATGTTAGATTTTTTAATTGATAACATCTTTGTTAAATTTGGAGGGGAAATATATCAGCAAGTGGTTGGCATCCCTTTGCTTGCTGATCTGTTTCTCTATTCGTATAAAGCCGAGTACATACAGATGCTCGTAAAAACAAACAAACGATCAGTCAGACTTTTCAATTTCACTTATCGATATATTGATGATGTTTTAGCCCTTAATAATCCTAAATTTAGTGATTATGTATCCTGATGAGCTCGAAATTAAAAATACCAATGACAGTGACAATTGGATCTGCGTCTCGATTATGACAATTGCCATAAACTGAGTGTTAAATTGTACGATAAAGGGACGACTTTGATTTTCCGATTGTTAACTTTCCATTTATTAGTAGTAACATTCCAATTTCACCAGCTTATGGAGTGTTTGTGTCTCAACTAATTCGTTACACGAGAGCTTGTTCCTTTTATTCTGCTGATTTTTTAAGTAGATCGACGCATTTGTCATCTAAGCTTCAGCTACAAGGATACTTGCGCATTAAACTTATTAAAACCTTTAAAAAGTTTTATGGCCATCATAGTCATTTGATTGGTAAATATAACGTGTCTCTCTCGGCTATTATTCTAGATATTTTTAATTGACACGTATACCGTTACTATCACCCTGATAATGTCTACTACATCGTTAAGACAGTTCATCGCGTGCTTTTTGCATACTATAGTTCATTGGCCAATCACGCTATTTGACCGACATTTCGCCTTATAGATTGGATGCAGCTATGGCGGGTGTGGCGCCAGGCAGGGTAAGCTTACTCTTCCGGACACCTGTTACCACTGCTTGTCGTGTATTTTGTACACGAGGAGCAGTCCATTTGCTGATTACACTATTTTGCTTGAATACACTATTTTGCCTATAACGTTTTTAGGACTTCGAATTCTGTCTTATGGTTTGGATTGTTCGTACTTTGTTTTTATTTTATTCCATGTAAGGAAAGGGTCACTTTAAAATTGTATTGCGCATGGTCTGCAGAGAATAAATCTTTGTATAAGCAGGGCCAAAAGAAAATCTTTGTATAAGCAGAGCTAAAGGAAAATCTTTGTATAAGCAGAGCTAAAGGAAAATCTTTGTATAAGCAGAGCCAACGGAAAATCTGTGAGTGACATTCTGTGATAGTACTGATGATAAAATCAAAATTTCAAATGTATAAGAAAAAATACATGCAATACCTGTAATGCAACTCTAGAAACATTCAAACGTTTAATTATCAACCCCGATCAACCATGATTAATAATGAAAGGGCAGCGCTGTTAGCGAAAACGTTTGCTGATGGCATCAACGATAAAAATCACCTTGAATATTTCGTAAAACGAAAGGCGGAATTTCATTGAGATTAGCAATTACGTACAGTAGCAGATGGACACAAAACAATTAATTAACATAAAGTTTTAGGTGACAAAGTTCACTGGCGAAAACGAAATAAAATAGTACTTTCAGGGTCAGTAAGTAAGGAATAGTTCCTTAAGCTGGAAAACATCAACGTTACCTCCATCCGATTTATTAAACCATTAAAAGATAAAAATAAAAACGGTTCTAACAGGCAATACCTTGAGATTATGATAAATAATCAGCTAAGATATTATTATCAAGGTGGATATAAACAGCAGCGTTACCCTATTGATCATATCGTGAAGTTTCTAAAAAAAGGATAACAATGTGCAGTATTCGTCGACTTGACGAAGGCATTTGACTTTTATAAAGGTACATGGATTAGGAGTAACATGAGTAATGTTTCACCGGTTCGAGGATTTTGTTAAAAATATGCAAATTAGTTTAGGACTCTCGACAAGCGCCAAATATTGATTTGAAACTGGCACACCCCAAGGTAATGTTCTAAGCCCGACACTTTTCAATTAAAATGATTCAATTAAACTACATTAAGAAACTATATAAACTATATAGGTTATAATATGCATTATATAACAACTGAAGACACATATTAATGTTCATTACGTTAGTGGTGATTTTCTGGAAAATACTAGAGAAGTTGAAGAATTCAAAGATTTATTACTTTCTGCACAAAGATAACTGTTATTTGCATAACGTGTTTGTACTGACCACACGGAGGTAATATTCTACAGCTCATGGACTTAATGTGTCGGTCCAGGAAAAGTGTAATTTTTATAAAATATTATATTTTTTATACAATAAGGCGATAGTTTATAATAATATATGACGTCATCTTTATTTAATAATAAAACACTAATAATTTATTGAACTTGTCTAGCGCCAAAATCCAGTTTGTTAAACTGCTCAGTGGCGCTTGTGCAGAAATAAATAGACGATGAGTACACAATGGAAAACAATATTATACATAAAAAATAATATACAATAAAAAAAAACTGTTAAGTAAAACAAGATAATAGGATTTAAAAAACGGGCAGGGTATAGGTTCAGATAAAATATAGATAGAAAATCATAACAAATTAAAATTAAACTATTCGGTAAAACAAATAAATAGCAGTTTACAGATAGATTATAAAACATTTAAGTAATTGGTAAAATAGATAAATTAAGTGAAGGCTTAACATAACATTCGGAGATTGAATTAACAGTTAATAAATTCACAACAAAAAAAATTCTCATCTAAAGCGAGAGATGTGTATACAAGTCAAATTTAACATTTAATATGGCCAATCAGTCTGAAATGTACAAAAATCATTTTGCATATTAATAAAATTGCGTTTAAATAATTATATTTTACATAGGTTGAGCTACCCTTTGTTCTATTTGAAAGTTTGTTCTATGCGAAAGTTTGTTGCCTATGTTCGTGGCAGTGAGTAACGTGGCAGCATCCAAATCGACGAAAGACGTAATTTTGACAATTTTAAATAAATAATTATAAGCTTGAAATATTGTGGTTATTTGTGCCTTCATTGAATTTTACGTAACACCTTAATTCTTTGCAGAATCTGAAAATACAATATTTACAAACATGATTTGCCATTCGACACTGGCTATAAAAAGGTATTAGCCTGTCGTGACCATTATGCACATAGCCTTCCATTTCCTCTGATAGTAGAAATTTGGGACTAATGTCCCCGCCGAAATTCCTAAATAAATAGATGACACATTTTGATTAATTGCACAGTTATCCTTTTCGAAAGTATTGAGCAATCAAACTGATTATCCCATACAAATTGTGTTCTGTGATTATCTATACTGAGTCTAAGCATAAAATATTCTCTCAGTCAAGGTTTTAAACTACCTGGTAGTGAAACTACACGCTTAGTTCCATCACGCTCCATCAGGTAGAATCAAAACTACCTTGTCCCAAAGCATCGGCCAATGAAGCTGCTTAGCTCTGCTTAGCTTTAGTGGGAAATGTTAATCACTGAACCCAGTTAAGACATTCACCTAATGAACATCTACACCAAGTTTAAACTTTCTACCTCAGTTTAAAGCAGAGTTGTTATGTACCAAAGTCTTGACCAATCCAATTGCTACCTCAATTGGAAAGAGATTTAATGTGTTCAAAAGTTTCGACCAATCAAATTGCTTATCGCTCTGCTTACCCTGAGCACAAAATGCTCATTATCGAAAGTAGCCAAGGTATTGATGTAATGAAACTACACCAAGTTTCACCACTTAAACTTAATTATAATTAAAAAGTTATCGTGTCCCAAAGTATCAACCTATCAACTTGTTTATCTCTGCTTATCCTGAGCAGAAAACGCTCACCTTCGAACTTCGTCAAGGTATTCATCTGATAAACACCTACGCCAAGATTGAAAATTGTAGCTCAATTAGAAGCAGAATTATTGTGTCCCAAAAGTGTGACAAGCAGACAGGCAGACAGACAGGCCCATGTTAATACCCCCCTCCCCCTGCTTTCTTCGAAAGGCAGGAACAATAAAGAAAATAAACTGCATTTCATCGATATATTTAATTGTCAACGTTTTCCAAGTAAGCTAGCTTTATTACGAGAGGATTTTTCAGACCCCGACCTTGTGGTATGTTTAATGTCTGACGTTTTTTTGTATTGAAACAAGCCAAGCGTGTTGTTGTCTTTCTATGGGAACAAGTCGATGGTGTTATTGTATTTTTATTGGAACAAGATGATGGCGTTGTTTTCTTTTTATTGGAACAAGATGATGGTGTTGCTGTCTTTTTATTGGAACAAGATGATGGTGTTGCTGTCTTTTTATTTGAACAAGATGATGGTGTTGCTGTCTTTTTATTGGAACAAGATGATAGTGTTGCTGTCTTTTTATAGGAACATGATGATGGTGTTGTTGTCTTTTTATTGGAACAAGATGATGGCGTTGTTTTCTTTTTATTGGAACAAGATGATGGTGTTGCTGTCTTTTTATTGGAACAAGATGATGGTGTTGCTGTCTTTTTATTTGAACAAGATGATAGTGTTGCTGTCTTTTTATTGGAACATGATGATAGCGTTGTTGTCTTTTTATAGGAACATGATGATGGTGTTGTTGTCTTTTTATAGGAACATGATGGTGGTGTTGTTTTCTTTTTATTGCAACAAGCTGGTGGTGGGGTTGTCTGGAAATAAACAGACAATATCAAATTTTACAAATGAAACTATTTATAGTTGGTTTATGTGTTTGTTTAAATGTGTAATGAGATGACTATGGTATTATATCCCCTGTTCTCTTAAGGCAAATACGCCCAGATTGCATCTATTTCTCGACAGCAGCTTATACGAAATTTGATAAGATTCTTTATGCCTTCAATGAATCTCAACTATCGTGTTCACAAAATTTGTTGATGGACCGACGGATATAATTCGCCCACATTATGTTCTCAATCAATGCGGAAAAAGTGTAGAAATACATGTAAAATAACATACCTATTTCAGTATCTTTGTTACGTATAGCTGAATTTTGAAAAGTCACTTTAATTAACACACACGATAATCGATTTTCTTCCGGATTGAAAGCGCTCATGATGTTTACATCTAATTTTGTTTGAAGCACACTCTGAACATCGTCCTGAATTTGGCAGGATTCCGGAAATCCTATATTGACTGGCACAAGAGCTATAAAATTAGAACATTGTGACTTTTTTGAAGTGATGACATCTTTTAACATTTTAAATACATACTTTTTGAAGTTTATTACTCCAGTGTCCAGTTCAGATAACAAAATTAAACAGATTGGATCACATATAATATGTTGATCTCCATTTTTTGCAACATTTTTATATCTGTCCACAAGATGGCTGACAACAGTTTGTGAATTAGGTGATTTTAATAAGAGATTATCAGTAGGTTGAATCACCACATCACTGATTCGTTCTTTTTGATCATCAAGATATGAAGATAAAATATCAATTTCAGTTTGATTGTAGCTGCCGTTAACAATTGTGCTGTTATCTGTATTATGTCCCCATGTATACACCATGGCCGAGTCTGAAATAAATTTTTGATATTAGGGATTTGGGTGTTTTTTTATCAGAAGGTCATCAATAAATAGAACCGATACTTTGATACTGAGTATGGGTATTATAGAATAGCTATTGCTTTATAGGTTGATCACCATAAGATCTAGGTTCATTTCCATATTGGCATATATCGGACCATAACTTCATGGATTATGGACCCTGACTGTACGAAATATCACATTTTAAGCTTGTGAACACGGTAGAGGTCACAATTTTGAACAAATTTTGATTAAACTTGAAATGCATGTTTATACCCCAAAGATCTTGGTTCCTTTTGATATTTGCGCATATCGCATCATAACTTCCTGAATTATGGCCCCTGATTATACGAAAAATCGTCATTTTTAGCTTGTAGTCTCTCTGAAGGTCACAATTATTATCCGATTTAAAAAAGAACGCTTGATTATATTACCTTTACACCGTAATGGAGGTTGAGTTCGAATTTCGTGAAAATCTGACCAAAACTGACAGCCAGAATGGCTGCCACTTGTACGCGAATAGTGTAAAAATATGGTATATCAAGGTTGTGGACCCTGTAGAGGTCAAAATTTGAATCTGATTTTGATGAAAGTTTAAATGCATGTTTACACTCACTACAAGGACAACCTGGGGATAATTTTCGATGCAATGTCTATTGTCGGTAATCTAAGTTTGGATGTTCTGAAATTTACATGGCCCTATGTGGCGAATGTGGTTAAAAATTCATATTATGTTCCGTTGTGCATAATACCCAAAAACAAATTTGATTTCTTACCCGAAAAGTTCTGTCCTGATGATTGTTGAGAATTGAATACATAATTTTGACTGTTAACTAAAATCGAAACGCTTCTATCACTTTCACCACCAGAATCGTTTTGTTTTTTTAGGTTGAGCATTTTGTCATCACTAGAAGAGAACATGGCTGATCCTGAACCACTTAGGTGAGTACCAGTTAGTTCAATATTCTCCATACCATCATTTGATGATTCGGACGACTGCTGTGTGAATAACGCTATATGGTCAGGTAGTGGTTTATATAGTTGAACAGGTGCTTCTTCATCAGTTGCGTCTGCATCTCCATCAGTTGTCATACACCTTTCGGGCTCAGCTGTTGCAGACGAGTTAGTGATAGACAGTTTCCGCTTTAGTCTGTTGGTAGCTACATGAGTTGTACTATCTGGTAATTGTATATATGCTGTGACGTGGTCATTATCGGGTATTTCACTATTCATTTGGGTGTTGATGTAACAATTACTATAGGTGACGATGTCTTCGTCATTACCATCGCCATCATCGTCATCATCTACATCACTATCTTCCCGTGTTATCATTTCTTTCACGTCTATATGAGAAAGAAACAACTTAAGTTATCAAAGATACGAACTTTAAACATACCTGGGGCCTGTTTCACGAAATTTTAACTAAAATAAAATTCGATTTTAGTAATTCGATTGGATAGTATTAGATTGATTTTAGCGCTTAGCCAATCAGATTTAAGTATGTACTAAAATTTGGATTGTATCTTAAGTTAAAATTTCGTGAAACAGGCCCCAGTAATTTAACGGGTGTGAATGGGATCGTCAATCCCGAGAGATATGGTCATTTTTGCTACAAACTTTCATGAAAATTCCAAAAAATCTTATATGAAATGAACAACAGGCAAAAACCATATAATATAAGTTATCTTCAAAAATATAAAGATAGGCTGCCAGGCAACAAAACATACGCCCACAACAGCTTAATCATCCGGTCAGTCAACAAGAGTTGTCGAATATTTAACTATTTTCGGTAATGAAACATTTATAATACACTAAAATCTGATTAAAAGTAACTTTGACAAAGTTGTCCATTCTAATGTTTAGTATATGAAACATTTAATATCATGGATTTAGCTGTTCAAGTTATCAAAATTCATTGAAAATCAATATACTAGCACATTAAACCCTATTTCATTTAATTTCTTTGTTTTAAAAAATCTACAAGATAAACCTGCGGACAAGACAGAAAATAGACATTGCGAACACTAAATGATTATCAAATAAAGTGAATGGATCCGGGGGCCAGCCGTAAGCGTCCACTGCGCTGTACAGTCCCGGGCCTGTTGTGGTACAGGCTTCACTAAAATGATTTACAAAAAAGACGTAACAAAAAAATGCGACCGATCTTGTCAATGGTCGTCTCTTCAATGGCGATAGTCAGCCAGTTGACGTCAGGTGTTAGAACGTCATATAATATTTAACAATAAGGGCGATACTTCGGATTCCAACTGCCAAGGGATTCTTTACGTGCACGCTAAGGTGTACACGGGACCTCGGGGTTTCGTCCCATCCGAACGACTAGACAGCTCCCCTTGGCAGACCCTCCGTCCTACATTACTGACAACGGGAAACCATGCCGGAAAATCTGGTTGAACTTTCTCGACCAATGCAGGGATCAAACCCCCGACCTTAAGGCTAGCGAGCCAGCATATTTTCTTTTCTTTTTCTTCCTTGTAGATATATTCATTCACACAATATATAATATACATTATTCTATTTTCATTCTACAAGAATAATTTCACAGGATATTTACAGTTTAAAAGTTGTATATATAAATACACCCCCCCCCCCACCAAATCATACACACTATGATACACACAATCACACACTTAAACATACATCTATAAATAAAAACATATTTTTCAGTCGATAAATTAGTACAAATATATCAATTTGTAGTTTCATTAAAAACTACCTTGGATAAGTAATAATATAGATAATATATGTCTTTATATAGTCAATAGTAAATGCAGGAGGACTGCACTACACGCAAAACAAACAAAAACAATTTTAAAAAATCTACAAGATAAACCTGCGGACAAGACAGAGAATAGACATTGCGAACACTAAATGATTATCAAATCAAGTGAATGGATCCGGGGGCCAGCCGTAAGCGACCAATGCGCTGTACAGTCCCGGGCCTGTTGTGGTACAGGCTTCACTAAAATGATTTACAAAAAAGACGTAACAAAAAAATGCGACCGATCTTGTCAATGGTCGTCTCTTCAATGGCAATAGTCAGCCAGTTGACGTCAGGTGTTAGAACGTCATATAATTTTAACAATAAGGGCGACACTTCGGACAGAATCTCGGAAAACGCTTAAATAATAAATGCAGTGAGCAAACAGGAGCAAAGCCCGACAATGAGAACATTCTGCAGTACGTGATCTGCACTGGAAAGCATAAATCTACATTGTAAAAGGTTTCGCCCTAAACCAAAATAAAAATTCTATTTCAAATACGTTCGAACCACGTGGGTCCCAAGAGAGAAAAACTTTGCGAAAATTCGAGAGGCAAGTTAGGGATTTTTAAATGAATAATATTAACATGTCATATTTATCTGCACATCTATACATGTACATAACCTTTTACAATGGAAAACATGGTAATATATATTATACATAAGTTATAATGGACCATTCGATTCCTTTTATTTTTAGGGATTAGGGCGTAATTTAACTTCATTATTCTCAATACGTAATGCATTAGATGTCTCGAACAGTTGTCTAAAGTGGTTTTCTTTGTAATGAAACAAAAGATATTGAAAATGAGATTCGATACATTTAATAAATAATTTGATTACATCTATTACTTTCCAGTTTTAACAAACATGTTTCGGCGTTTTATTATGGCTGAGCGCGCAAATGAAAGTAGGAGATTAAGTATATTATTCTTTTTACTCCCCTTAATGTGTTTTGTACCAAACATAATGTGATGATGAAACTCAGACAGGCTGAATCCTTCGGGATAAAGATCTATGAGACTAGATCTTAGAGGGACTATCCTAATTTGAGCAGAGTCTCAAAAATAAAAGTCCTAAAACATATGAAATTTCAACGCCCAAATATAAAGTGTATTTACCGTGTCTCAAAATGTGCTGTACTTGATAGCGAAAGGTAAATTTCACCTACATGTTATTTTAATAAAATAAAGGTCGGGGGCCTGTTTCACGAAATTTTAACTTAAGATAAAACCCAAATTTTAGTACATACTTAAATCTGATTGGCTAAGCGCTAAAATCAATCTAATACTATCCAATCGAATTACTAAAATCGGATTTTATCTTAGTTAAAATTTCGTGAAACAGGCCCCTGGTTTTATGCAGACACTGTATAATACAGCGTGGGACATCGGTCTCGATTTCCAAATGAAGACGTACGGGTTTAAGTTGCTCGGTTCTAAGAAACGAGATTTTAACACAAAATTAAGCAGGTTTATTCTCAAAAATATTATCGGGATTGGCCCTTTATATATTCACGAAATGTTATAATACTATAATAGGACATGTCAAGAACAGGTGTTTCCCTCCATTCACAGATTATGTAATTTTACCTTGGATGTAAAGATACATTACAGACTGTGAAATAACACACAGTGTTAAAATACAGTTATAACGATGACAATATTTCTGCCAGTTAAAAAGGGTAAAAATACATAACAATGTATAATAATTTTAACAGTGTATTTAAAAACTGAACCTTTCGGTCAAAAATCAAATGATCTATTAAAAGACCCTAAGATTAAATCACAATCACATTACTGACAAGGTATTTTCTTATCAAGCCCCATGAACTTCATTAAACCCACACTTTAACATAAGCCCAGTGAATGTTAACGCTCAAGTGATATCGAATGAATTCTTGAACGAAAGATAGTAAGCTGGCACTGCCAGGCAGGATACGCCCACATTTTCGAGAGATGGATAAAAGACAAACAATACCGAAAGTGATTTTTCCTACAATCAAAGGCCATAATTCATTAAGTTACAATTTGATATGCGCAAATATCGAAAAGAATCAAGATATTTAGGTAATGAACATGCATTTCAAATTTCATTAAAATCGAATTACAATTGTGACCTCTACAGGGCCCACAACTTTAATATGACATATTTTTACATTGATCGCGTACAAACGGCGGCCATTTTGTCTGGCAATTATAGTCGATTTTCTAGAAATTCGAACTTAACCTTCCGTAGGGTGTAATGGTGATAGAGTCAAACGTTTTTTTTAAATTGGATATTAATAGTGACCTCCAGAGGGACCATAGGGGATTTTTCGGACAATCGGGGGCTATAATTCAGGAAGTTAAGGTCCAATATGGGCAAATATCGACAGGAACCAAGATCTTTGGGTTATAACCATGCATTTCAAGTTTCATCAAAATCGAATTAAAATTGTGACCTCTACAGGATCCACAACCTTGATATACCATTTTTTAACAGTATTCGCGTACAAACGGCGGCCATTTTGTATGACAATGTTGGTCCGATTTGCCCGAAATTCGAACTTAACCTTCCTTAGGGTGTAACGGTGATATAATCGAACGGTTTTTGAAATCGGATAATAATTGTCACCTCCAGAGGAACCACAAGCTAAAATAGGTGATTTTTCGGACAATCAGGGGCCATAATTCAGGAAATTACGTTCCACAAGCTAAAAACGTGATTTTTCGTACAATCAGGGGCCATAATCCATGAAGTTTCGATCCGATACATGCCAATATCGAAAGCAGCCGAGATCTTTTGGTGATAAAGCTATATTTCAAGTTTTGTCAAAATCGGACAAGAATTTTGACATGTAGAGGGTCCACAAACAATTGTGGACGGGCGGACGGACAGGGGCGACGACATAATACGTCCACATAAAAATGTTGGCGTATAAAAATGGTCATCTCTTGTGAAATTATATAGACGGACGGATCTCGCGATAAAAACTGCATTAGGTGTAGTCATTCCTGAATATAATATAATGTTGATATATCATAAAGGCTACCAGATGGATGCTTCATCCATACCGTAGAATTAAAGGCAATATTCACAGCTCTTGGGTGGATTGTGTCATCTATCGTTTAAAGAGCAATCACTGCGTCGCACTCCCTTAGCAGCATAAAGTCAATGATACATAATAAAACCATCTATGGCAAGGCTTCGGGGCATTTGTGTGGAACTTTTCAAGACAGATATTGGATTTCTGAAAATAAATACATTCCACAAGATTTTCGATATAGTGTTTTGGGGGGTATGTGGTGTTTTTCACTAATATTTTCAAGACCTGTGGTGTGTTTCCTAAATGTCTCCTCGAGCCCCCGGTATGCCTGTGTGGTACCACAGTCCACAAGATTCCCGACTTAGAATAATTCTTATAGAGTGTTTTGGCCTGTGGTGTTTTTACCACAAGTGTAACAATATTGTCGTTGCGATATTGTTTTCAAATTCATAGATAATGAATGGAGAAATATGATGGCTGAAACAATATTGTTATCTCTACAAATTATTGATTCTAATTTTATAACCGAAAATATTATGGCCTTTTTAAATTATGTTTACAGATTTGTAGACACTTGAAACAGCACGGGAGGTCTGTGATGATATGATACATAAATCGAATTATAGGTTAATAAACACATTACATTTTGTCATATGCAATATTTATCGCCAGGAATGAGTCCCCATTGGCATGCAAGAGGCATTCCCAACCACATGCTTAAAATTACGTCAAATGAGTAGCAAAAATCCATATTGTAGTAAAATTTAACTATAAAAGTAATCACATCAGTGAAATTTATAACAGGTTGTCTAAAACTAAATGCTTTAAATCAATTAAGAAACTTTTTAGTATTCAATATATCGAGGCATATTGATTACAGTTAGGGAACATGTTCCTGCACCCATCACAAAAAACAGAGAAAAAAAACAAACAATACTGAATACACAGAACGGGTTAGAGAGAATGACTTTATCTTAATATGTGCTTATTATATCCTACACGAAACAGTGCTTAATATGAAATGTTGAAGCGAAATTGTTGTTCTTGTGTGTAACAAAAAACTAAACAGGTGGTAGAATGAATACACAATAATATTATTGAAAGTGGAGTCCTAAGAAGAGAATAAAAAAAAATATAACCAGAGACAATAGACGATCAGAGGTTGTTCCAAAAAATATAGTAAGAAACGATGCATGGGTTATACGCCGGATGTGGCGACCGGTTTAAGGTGTCGTCCGCTCTCCGCGTCTGACAGACGACCCATGGTGCCACACTTGTTCCACAACACGACAAACTGTTGTGTGATACAAAATTCCACAAGATTTTCGACACCCTTGTTGTAACTGAATCTTTATTCTGGTCAACAAATTGTACTATTTTACAATATTCCAATTAATCTAAGGGATTTTAACACAAAAGTAAGCAGTTTTATTCTCCAAAACATTGTCGGGATTGGCCCTTTAATAATGGTATTGCATGAACTTTTCCTTTTTTTCTCGATTTCTCTACAGGCAATTATTTTTTTGAATTGTCAGAGGCCCACTACAGTCTTCTATTATTCTTATATTAGTCTTCGACACTCTTCGAATGAATTATTAGTGAGCAGAAATTAGCCCGCGTATTTGTTCACACGTATAACTTCAGTCAGTTATATAGAAGTATAACTCTGGTTTCCCTGTTGCGTTCTTCACTTCCCTTTCTTGAAATCACAATAACGCATCTATCATAGCAATGATCTCTGTGTTTAACCTAGAGCGCCAACACGATTATTCAAAGTGATCAAGGACAGGACAGACGGACGGATGGAAGCGACGGCAATATACGACAACATTTCAATGTGGGCGTATACCAATTAATTTTAAATATATTATCGCATAAAGAAGAGTGTCTCTAAAATTGATAAGTATGGCGATTCCATATTAATAAAGACATATTAAAGTCCACTTACAATCTTTGATGGTTCGTCGATATATTTTTTCGTGCGCTTCAGAACAAAACACCCTGAAATGTATAAGTTTCTAGATAAACCATAAACCCAAAGCTTTAAATTTGTTAATTTATAAAGGTATGCTTTACGATTACCAAATAAAACAAACACTGTAGGTCTTAATTGCCATTGCTTAAGTCTCGATTATCCACTTTTTAATTTAACTATTAACTGCCAATTGTGTTAAAATCCGTTGAAAATCAAAAGCATCCGACGAGCCAGTGGATTGATTTTGGGCTTGACATGTGAATAATTGTCTAATTAATGATTTATTATGTAGATTTAGCTCTTAAGTACGAATTAAACATTATTCCACTCAACCATTGCTAACGTATGGTCATCTGAAATATACATCAGTTTCTCTTTAGTTTGTGTGACAGTCTTTATATGTCAAGAGCCACGGTGGCATAGTGAGTAAGTGCTGGTACACTAACCAGGAGCAAGACTTTTCATCCTGACTTTCGTCAAGGCGTTCGACAGGTTTGTGTGCACGTTAAAGAACCGTGGACAGTTGGAATTCGATGAAGATTAGATGGCATGCCCGTCTTCATTAGTTTGAATGGAGCTGAAATTAGGAAGCTAAACCTCTGCGCATTTCTATATTTGTCACATAAATCTGAAATCTAAACTTTGCCAACCAATCAATCCTTTATGTTCAGTTAGACTTTATTGAATTGGATCTATAATATCATTGCTTTAGCAAAAGGGGGATTTGTTGGCTGAGTGGTCTAAGTCGTGCCTTTTAGACCATAAGGTCTTTCATTGAGTCTAGTGGCGTGGTTTAGATTGCTAGCATGTACGTGACAAGGAGAAGGGTCGTCTGTCGATCTCTCTCCCTCTCTCTCTCTCCCTCTCTCTCTCTCTAAGTTTATATTTTACTTACCGATAAAGAATAAATTTTAATAATTTATTACTTTGTCCTAAGCCAAAGTCGAATCGTTTTGTAATACATTTTTCACTTTTACTGGCACAGTAAAAATGGAAATTTTTATTGCAACTGCCAACAGCACACCCGGCAGTAGCAGATAAATGTCGTCTTTTCCAGCTTGCGTTTCTTTTATTGAATATACACTGATTGCATTTCTAAAAAGAACAAAATTAAAAGCTATCAAAATCGTTTATTGATACACTATTGTTAAGGGTATACCGGCGATCGAAGCCTATATGGAAAATAATAAGACTTAATGAAATTAAATGGACATAACATGGCCTTTGTTAGATTATTTTAATGACTAGTTTATCTATTGAAGGACCAATAGCAACGATGCTAATGATCACAACAATAAAAACATTAGCAACTTTGTCGTCCGAACCGAAATGGAAAACTGTGAAAATAATAAGTCATTATTATTACAATGTACATAAAACAAATCACTAAAAACTGAGAATAGTTTTCCGCATCTCATAAACAGCTCTCATACCACTCTTGGATTGGGGAGCTAATAATGCTGTGATTTAAAATTTTATGACCCGATATAAGGCTTTCTACAATTTCTTTCCATCCGTAAATAAAACAAATCTTCTGAATTCTTGGTCTAAGCTATCGCTCTAGTTATATAAATGTAACTAAGTCATTCTACTTTTGTAATTCTAGATTGCTTATATAATACCAACAATAATTTACTCTTAATGGAACCCAAAAGGTCAAATAGTCAATCAACATTTTCCTATTATCTCATAATACCCAGCTTATTTCTGTTTATCTATTCTGCTTCCTACATCATGTAATGGGTACAAATGTTGTGCTTACAAAAAATGTTGTGACTTGTAAAAAATATGGACTAAATCACGCTACATCAACGATCTGGGGATAATATCGTTAGTCTATTTTGTGTAATGATCAAGCTAATACTGTCGTAATATCAGCCACCATGATAATTTGGTCATAATTATCACTCTATAATCTTTCATGTTAAAAATTGATGATCAAATAGGCGTTCTCGGTTACAAGTAACGTATTTCAAAAGATAATAATTATACTCTTAAGAGGCTTAACAGCTGTTTGAAACACTTAATGTCATAAATCGCTGAATAGCAATTGAATGCATGTTAGTACATTGATTTGAATAACTGGTAATTCGATGAAGATTGGACAGAAACGCAACTGTAGTGTGACACATTAGCCTACTAATTTGTCACACTACAGTGTCGCTTCTGCCCAATCTTCATCGAATTACCAGTTATTTTTTACGTACATGCAAACGCCCCATCCGAACAAGATCTAGGTGGCTAGGACATGTTTTCGAAAAAATGCTTGACAAAATCACTTTCTCACCAACAATCGTTTACCCCTCTCAAGTTCTTTCAAAACTTTGTCGATTTTAAAACCTCCAAAATGATCACATCTATATTGTGTTAAAGCTGCAGAATATTGCTAGAAAAAAAATTAAAAAAATAGAAGTAGTACTGGAATTGTATTTTATAATTTTAGTATATTTGCAGGCTGTTACTTTAAATTTATATGGAAAACAATCACTGAGTTTATTTCACACTACGTTTCAACAAGTTACTCTTGTCGTTCTCAAGCAAGTAATAGGATTTCGTGTTTTTTTCACATATTCTTAGTGTGCCTTTCAAAATTTCGCGGCACACTTAATACGATCTGGCGGCATATCTGTGTGTCGGGGCACACTGGTTGGGAATCACTGATCTACAGTGTATGACAAAATTGTCTACACTGCCCCTGTCTGGCTGCCGTCATGTATTGCATCTGAAAAGTTAATAGTCGGATGAGCAATTGTTTTGATTGAACCAGCCATTTATTAGACAATTTCATATACTCTACAGTTGACCACAGGTCCATAAAAGTGATGTTTGTATTTCTGGAATAGCCATTTAAATGAGTGATCATGCCTCTCTCCCTGAAGTATGGATAGTGCCAAATAGCGATTTTACAGAAGAAAGGTTTCAAGACGAGCAATAGCGAGTCGTATAAAGACGCCTGTACACAATACACTCGTGAATTTAAAAAATATGGAATATATTTAGATAAGAAACCATGCCTTGTTTTCGAACTAAACTGGTTCATGTTTGGGGTTTTCTATATTTTTCTTTGGGTATAGGGGGGTAAGGGGCTTTTGTAACAAACCATGCACTTTAGATGAGCTGTACACGGTTGTATAGATGGGGTCTTCTCTGAATGAAGTAAACGTCCACAGACATCAACTGCCTCTTCACCAAAATTACAAAATCCACACTTTAAAACCTCCATTGACGATAGTTGTCTGAAGTAGATACAGATAATAATATACATATGGTGTTATCCCCCAATAAAGTACTGCAAAAAAGTGTATAGCAATCAGCTCTCTGGATTTGATATAGATAACATGTCAGCCTTGGACTATATCTTTATCAATATTACATTCCATGGGTATATTTTACACCAATAACCGTATACAGGCAGACTGTGTATGGACGATAATATAAGAAACGCAATGCCCCAGTTTAAATAGCCGTGTTATATCCTAACTAAAACAAAATACACGAGTTACCTTCCTTCCATACACAACTATTGGGTGAGCGAGCGTAAAACAACGATTTTGTTACAGCAGGAATTATTCCTTTTGTGACATAAACAATATGTTATATTGACATACATGATTGTGTCTTTAACCGACAGTGACATATCTCGCCACGGAGCTTACAAACGACACACTCATGTTTGTAATTAATGTGATATGGGTTGAGATATTGCAACCGAGCACGACATTTTGTTCCGGTCGAGTATCATATACTATAATCTATACAGATTTAGGTGTTTATCGTAAGTTTGCGCATACACAAGCTACATGTATATCTACACTATAATAATGTAGATAATATGTTTATATAATATAGCTTACTTGTTGATTGTTAAATGTTAACAATACTCTCCCAGGTTAGGCTTCGTCGATTTCAATATATGTCCTGTCACATTCCTCGAACCCTGATTTCTACTTTCTGTTTTGTTTAGTCCATATGCACCCTAATAGGCTATATACCTGAACACTATGTGATCTAGTCTATTACGTAAGTAAGTAAATTTATTGCATAAAAACGCACAAGGGGAGCATGGCCATGATTCATATAAATCTGAAAATGAAATGAACTGGGGTTTACCATCATACTCTTTTGCCACCAATAATAATGTCAGTGTGCAGTGGTGTCATGTGATAAATACTATCACAAAGGGTGATTTTGTGCATCGATGAAACACACGGGTTATACGTATTTGATAGTATAAAGCAGTAGAAAGTTTTATTTTAAGCCCTTCAAGTGCCTGTGTATAAAGCAACTGTGAAGATAATCGCCTAGATCGACATAACCTACACCTATAACATCTATTACCAAACATTTACTTTTCTAAACCGTATAGCCAGACCAGTCAGTCAAACAAGGCGTATATGACACCCCAAAAGCAGAGCGGTGGTAGACTTAATGATCACTACGGCTGCAATTCACCATAATTATGTTAAACGGCAAAAATGCATACACGTGGTGTACTAAACACTGTGACATTGCTAACAATTGTTTTTGATGTAATAATACCATAAAATATATTCAGTTAACACTGCAAGCTGTGGAAGACCAAATTTTATTCAGTGTTCTTAATCTTAGTTCTTAACATTTGTATCTTAAAATCAATATTTGTTTTATAAATAAGACATTTTGTCATATGAGATTTCTAAATTGTATCGTTGTGTAATTTAATTGTTTTTCACCGGGCCATTAGGGAAGATTTACAATTTAGATAATATTTCAGGTCCAAAAAAAGACCTGCATTACGGAAATTTAGCTCTTGCATAATGCATGTTTAATATAAAGATAAAATTTATTTTAGAAAATCAGATAATAATTGGGAATGACTCTAGCATACAGCGGTACAACAGGTAAACATATCAAGTTTTTTCCAATGTACATCTAGTTTTCCATCTAAAATTAATGGTAGCCAATGTTTTTGATATTTCAGACGTAGCTGTTCAAATAGTAAAATAGTACTCATCGCTCCAAGACATATTTTGACAGTTAAATACGTTTGAACTGATGTTTTCTAAAACACCTTGCCCTATATCATTTTCATGGGCCAGGGTCAGTTGTTGAGCGGTCAACGGACAGAGTAACGACAATATACGACCCCTTTAGAATATGGGGGTATATTGGTTTAGAGACTGGGGCTAAACTTTTCTGCTGGTGGCTGTTTTTCATGCAGAAAGCCTTGAATATGACACTTCGATGTCCAATCTAAACGACAGACACACCCTACATGCAGAGAAGTGACTCCAACACAGTGAATGGCCATGATATCTACATGACGTTATCTAAACGTCACAGGTCGCGAGGTTAACGCACAGAAGTTAGTTTGTAAACAAACAAAAGTAAAATGGCTTCGACAAACAGAAAAACCGCGTCGTATCAGGGTTGTCTGTGCAATAAAACGGACACAACTCGAGATTGAACAATAAATTCCCGTAAGAAAATGCGATTTTAACAGAATTAGCAAGTTTAAACGGGCATTGAACACACGTGGGGGCCGCACTATTGGCACTATTTTGTGCTTCGGTAGGGTCTATTTCACATAATACACAATGAATTCTGCTAATGTTTTTAACGCGGGATTGACTAATAGTTAATTTGTTTCAGTTCTAAACAAAGATTTAAAACTTAAACGCAATTTTAAAAAATAACAAAATTCTGGCTGGGATTACTGCACAAAATGGCCATTCACTGTGTACGTGCGAAAAAAAAGCCAGCTACCATTTAATTTTCGTCACGTTAGTTACGTACGTTCTATGTCTTGTCAATAAAGCCACTGATCTTCATTTGAATTTTTCGGACAATATCAAAATCGTGGATTTGACCCAGTAGGATTGAAAAGTGACCCTTCGAAAGATTTAACCGAAAGTTAAGGCGGTGTTGGTTTATTTTGACCAACTCTCATGTAGAGGATGCCGAATATTTGACGAATATTTGGACAGATTTTTCTTTCAGAGATTCATTTTTCACAATATTGTACTTTAAAAATACCCTCGAATAACGATATTGTACTCTTATTTTTTTATGATATGTCGTGCCAGTTTCAATTATAACCTGAGGTTGCTTCTACTAAGTCGATAAAGATGGCAGTATGACGTGTACTCTTGTGGCGTGTTGTTGTCAATGTTGGAGGAAGGTAACGCTGATAAATTATATTAATCCACTCTAGCTTCCCGACACCAACCGCCAGGATCATTATTTGTAGAAACTCACCATTTGTACGAGTTCTGTTTATGCTATCAGATTCTTTTATAGGGATGTTTTTGTGTACCTGGTTTAAATTGTGTGATTTTAATGAATTACTTGGTTCCAGGACTTTAAATTAAATATACGCGTGTTTTGAACTGAGTTTGGACAGATTCGATTATAACTTAATTTGTTTGGGAAATTAAACTGTTAACTGGGTATTGGATAACTTTTTGGCAATCTATAACAAATGTGAATAATCAGATAATTAAACAGATTGACTTCTATATTTGTGTTCTTTAATCATTGTGCACGAAAACCAAGTATCATTAAACAACACGTTCAGGAAACAAGCACAGCAACACCATTTGTTTAGCCTTGTTGAGTATTTATCAAAGACCGTGAGATTAATGATGACAACAACATTCGTTTATGATGAATATAACTCGTCTTTTAATTCTACGGATGGTAAATTATCCGATGGTGCCTATCTAGCAACTGGAATCTATTTATGTATTGTTGGTAAGTATAATACTGGTATCTCTTTTTGGTTGTTCTGCTATTCTTTATCGTGGCATAAAAATTAGTTGTAGCATGAAAATAAATTGTTCTACTAGTTGTTTTTCGTCGCATTAAACTAAGCTGTTTTACTTAGTTGTTTTTTCAGCAATTCTCACAATCAAACTACACGTCGCAGACCTCGCAATTGTTGGTAAAGGAAAATAACTTTGATGCGATTGTATGACAGCTTATATAGAATAACCTTATTACTACCAAGGTGCCTGTCCGCTTCCATCTAAACCTTGTACATGTAACACGCGGTACAATTTTATGTACGAGGATACTCTCGAACGCAATTTATGGGTTTTGGGGGTGTCACGGTGTACATATTGCTCAGATTTTATGACTAGCCATCTAGAACTTTCTGTGATCGAATATCTAATCATATTGTAGAAATTTCCATGATCGTGTGACTAGCCATATAGAATTGTATGTGATCGCCTTAATTGGTCATTGTATAATAAACTGTGTTAACCATTAATCGACATGACTGATTCACCCACCTGTAGTCTCTCATTAGGTTTGTTCGATAAGTCAAGTTTTTCACTGCTAATCAACTAACTTTGATTATAGGTCTTCCATTTGACATTCCAGCCCAATAAACAACTCATAGTTTCTCTTTTCTGGTATCTTTTGGAGTAAGACCGAATGAAAAAACACTACTGAGGGGGGTAATAGGAATGATAGTTAGCTGGGATGTAGCTATACCCGATTTAAGACCCAAAAACAGATTTGAACATGGTATTAGCTAGTGAAGGCCCAGACATTTATGTTATTCCGTATAATTACTATTTGTACGCCCACATTTCAGTGTCGGCGTATTATGCCCGCCGTTCCATCAATAATTGGCTTTTTAAAGCAATAAAGTTTACAGTTATTTCATTTTTAAGGAAAAATTATTTTTTTGAGTTGTCAACGCGACAGAGGCTACAGTTTTAAGGGATTTGTTTCGCCAATCCGATGTGCAGATTTGGGGGTCATGACTGTACGAATCTCAACCAATAGATTTTCGGCGAACAGACGCGGAGTCGTGCTTCAACCTGAACATTGTGAACGTGATACAAAATCCGATGTCAGCAGTATGGCTAATGACAATACGAACCTGTTTTTTTTTTGCCAATACGATATGCAAAATTAAATTTAGGGTCATAATTATGGGACCCGCCCCCGACCCCCATCAATTTTCAGCGTTCCGCAACTTTAAAGTTCAATTCCCGAATTCTCGACCCCCTCCCACCCCCACCCCCACCCCCGCACACTTGTACCATGGGCTAAGCCCGTAATGAGCCAGTTGCTCTCTATTTCTTTGTGCAATGCAGAACCTGTTCTGCCAAATTTAACTAATAATTGAAACCGGAACCCATAGGGGGATTTTAACATGTATTTAGGAATATATATATTTTTTTTTAACTTAATTCGTTTTAAAACTGCCTTTTTTACCTTTTCAGCCACCTGTGCAACATTTGGAAACATACTAGTATTAGCAGTTATATTACGAGAAAGAAAACTGCGGACAAAGCCTCATAATATGTTGATTGTAAACCTGGCTATTGCTGACTTGGGTATTTCATTCTTTGGGTATCCTCTCACCACCATCTCCGGTTTTTATGGTCGCTGGATGTTCTCACAGTTAGCTTGTTCTGTAACTGGTTTCTTTAGTTTCTTCCTGTCCATGGGAAGCATGAATACCCTGATGTGTGTCAGTGTCTATAGATACATTATGGTGTGTGATACCGCTAAAAGTAAGTATACCAATGTATAATGTAAGCCGTTAAAAGTTTAGCCAAGGGCAGACTTTCTGTTTGGAGAACTTAATCGTCAAGACGTTATAGCCAAAGTCAGCTCATTAATATATGTTTTGAAATGGTATAATGCATCCTTTTAAAAACACATATAGGTGATATTTATTTTTAGTCTTCGAATCGTTATAAGATGAAAAACCTTATCGCGGAACATTGAAAGCACTCTCCGGATCAGAGTTTTTGAGATTTATGTTGTGAATTTCTTTGGATTGATTACTTGTTATAATGGGGGACCCTCTCTTATCTACATCCATAGTCGCACACTTCGCATATTACTGAGTTTTGACAGATTTGTATACGCTAACAACTGATTTCTTTTTACACCTACGCCATCATTCGTCCAAGAGTCCTTGGCGGATATGTTTTCAAATTTGTAGGGATTGTTTTATTTGAAACTGAAAATACCCCACCCTCCCAACACCCCGTTTACATTCAGATGTATTAAAACCGTGATACAGAAACAGAAAACTTTGAAACTCGATTAGGTTTTCCTTTTAATCGCTAAAAGAAAAATGTGTTTACTAAATGTTTTATTATAGCTACAAATTTTCTCGAAATGACGTCGCATTTCATCACATGTTTTAAGTGCACATCTTCCATCAGAAATTTTAGTTTTTGATATCTTGTTACAACATTTTTGTCATACACAGTTATCACTTTAGTTTGAGTCCAATATACATATTTTCTCATTAACATTTACAATTAGGACCTGATTTGCTACTCAAATTTCATTCATGATTAAATCATTAAATGGAAGATTGAGACTATTTTTTTATTGCATCGACTTTAGTGATGATGATCTCTAAATTCAATCTCTAAATTCTACCCTCTCGATTCAATTTGATTCAAATGTTCAGCATATCCCTTTACATTATCTAGTTTTTAACTTTTATAGCGAAAACTTCCAGCTCTTATCTAATATCCCATAATGTATGTTTCAACATTTGAGATCCGAAGCCACTCTTTTCCCGGTAAGATCACAACATCCATTTTAATTTAAATTGACAAAAAATTCGCGTTTTTGGTGATATTTTTGAGTTAAAGATTTAGCTACTTTAACATTTAAGACGGAAATCAAATTGAAAATATCAACGCAAGATAATCTCCGGTCTTGAATTCAGTCGGATTAAACACATGTCCATTAAATAGATTTTGCGAAACATAAATACGGCCGTGAGCCATGTAATAATTATATTTGTTCAAATTACGGCTCTACGATGACGCAACTGTTTCATAATCAGTGAAAATTGGACAGTCCCGTCAAAATGACCGCTCCCATTTACGCAAATAGTTGAAATATTAAGGCGTATACCAAGGTTGGGGTCCCTGTAGAGGCCAGAAAAATTCTGTCCAAAAAATGTGTTAGATGAGATTGATTTTGGTGGTGCATCAGACTTTTCGTATCGGAGCCCCCTCTCCACACGATTCAGATGAAACTTAACAGACATTCTGCGATTTACCACTTCCATCTGGAGTTATCACCGCTTTGCCGAAAACATTGTGCATGCTATAGAGACTACGGGATATTTCTACGGATTCTTTTGCTGCCTCCATTGATATTCGCCGTTCCGTATACTTCCGTACTAGGGTTATGTAGGACTCAATAGTAAGTTTTAATGTTTATCGCGTCGTGCTAATCTACACAGTATTAATTAATTCCGTAAATTATAGATTAGGGGATCTTAATCTACCCGACATTTCCGCCATTTGTACAAGTGCAATTCTTGCGTATTTTTAGGAATCTTCGTTGTTAATAAAATAAAGACAAGACTGTTAATGGCTGTTAATATTTCTCTATATTCTTTTGGTAAACAGTAATCAACATAAATCACAGCAATTATTGGTTCATTGTCTAATAGTAAATAAGCTCCAATGTGAACATGGGAATTGACATAAACTTATCTCTCCAAATATCCAAATACAGGTAAATAAGGTCTGTCCTTAGATATGTGATCTCCCAAGACACATACATGTATGTCGCAAGCTTCGCCAAATTCTTTCATTTCAGTCCAAATATCCCTATGCATCGCCTAGGGCATTACTCTTATAAATCAATACCCTGGTAACTAAACGCTATAGCCCGTAGACGTTAATTAGGAGATAAACACTTCATGTTTTGCATTTAGAGGGGTGTTATTGTCCAATAGACATGTCCTGAGATCATTAGGACCCAATGCAAAACATGAAGTGTTTATCGACATTGTAACATGCTATTTACGATTTTAAAAGAAAATACTAAAACAGAGGGGTGTTATTGTCCAATAGATGGTGTCTAATTGACCAATCAAAATGCGAGGCTCACTCTTAGCATGTTACAATTATAATTTATAAGCTCAATTTAAAGTTTAAAACAAAGAATACTGGAGACAATAGATATAAATGGTGGGTAATTAAAGCTGAACTCCGATTATAAAACTGCAGAAATAGCTAAATAAAAAAAAAATTACGCCCAAAACAACCGCCATACTTGTTTAAATTTCTTTAACAAACATGGCCGTCGATTTGGGCGACAAACACACAGGCAGGCCCCGCCCACTTCCAGTGTAAACCGTATCAAACGAAGTATCCACATCCGGTAAGATAATAGTCAGCTCTCTGACTGATTGAAGTTTTTCCACTATCAGCTCACAGAAAATATCATTGCTACACAATTATTAAGTCTGGTCAGGTATATGTTATTTTATATTATTTTTACTAATTAGACGAAATAAGTCAACCATGGTGTACTTTTGTTCTAAAATAACAGAGAAACTTCCTTACCTCAAACAATAACAAATCTGCTTAAGGTAGATTAAGATCCATTAAAATATCCTTTACTGGATAAGCTGGTTTCGATACATTTCTGCCGTGTGGGCGTCTGCAATGAAATAGAATTAGATAATTATGTAATATGTATACAATTTATTGTTCATTTGCATTTGACCTTTAGCTCACATGATTTCTCGAGACGGTTAGAAAATGCCCGTAATAATCAGTCATATCTTCTTGTTTCAGGAAAATATCTCAGTTTAGCTAACACCAAATACGTCATTGTCGGAATATGGGCGCATGCCTTATTTTGGACTGGATTACCATTGCTCGGATGGGGTGGATACGATTTGGAACCTTTCGGTACATCGTGTAGTTTAGATTGGGCCAACAGAGCATACAGTAATATAACATATCTACTATGCACTATCATAGTTTGTTATTTAATCCATGTCATTATAATTGGAAAGTGTTATTATAAAATAGTTAAAACAACTAGAAAATTAACAGTGTGGGAAAACAACAGTAACAGAAATCTACAAACTATGAGTGAAGTGTTATGGATTCACAGAGTGACAACAGATAAACAAGTCACAATTGTAAGTATTGATTGATGGGAGATCATTGTAAGTAGTAATGTTAATTGCATAGATTATTTAAAGAGTCATGTAGTTTATAATAAAATTTATCGTTAATTATCATGAGATGAACGATAAACATTATACTAGTAATATTATTATGAAGTATATAGCACAAAAAAACGTGGGTTAAGCGTCTTAATTTTTTGTAGGGACTGTGCTAATACAGACTTATCAAAATGCAAGATGCACTGTATACTACAAGTAATATTATTATCAAGTATAATATGGCACAAAAAAAGAAATTGGGTCAAGCGTTTTAATTTTTTGTAGCGACTGTGCTAATACAGACTTATCAAAATACAAGACGCACCTTATACTAGTAATATTATTATGAAGTATATGGCACAAAAAAGAAATTGGGTTAAGCGTCTTCATTTTTTGTAGCGAATTGATTATTATAGAGGTGTCCTGATTGCATACAAATATATAATTTTATGGAAACAATTTATACTTAGTATTATGAATTTTATAGAAACAATTTGTGTAACATAAATCTTATAGAAACAATTTGTGTAACATAAATCTTATAGAAACAAAGTGTACAAAAACTTGCCTCATGTCGTCCATGTGCGTTACCTGAACGATATAATTATACGTCATTATTTAAAAGCCTAGCTTATGTCGCCCTACGACGCGATAAAACTTACGGCGACTGGTCTACGATCAAGTTGTCTCAAGTTTCTCCGAGTCGCACATATTCTACTCCTACGACTGGATACAACTAGTTGTCTTTAGTCGCAATGGAACATAAGCGCACCTACGACTGGCTTGAGTCGGCGGTACGCGCCGACGTAGCCCACATGATTCGGTCATTTGGCCACGTGGTACCAAGTGGGCGATAACAACCATCGTTTGAAGGTCATCACGTGTCAGTCATGTGGTCAGTTGTGGCTCCGATTCTCTAACTGACGCCGGGCGACATAAGCGCGCTTACGACTGTGATCAACTGGTTGCTCGTGATTGCGTCCAGTCCTGGATAAATTCAGTCGCAGCGACATAAGCTGTCAGCTGCCGTTAGTCGCCGTCAGTTTTATCGCGTCGTATTGTTAAGCACGGCCCATACCCCTACGTCTTTACTTCACTTGCCTACGACGGTACCAGTCCACACCGAAGTTGATTGCTCGTAAAAAGAAATGTGCTGCAGTATCAGCGCCCTCTTGAATTTTCACAGGAAAACAAGGACCACATGACCTATACAGTCACATGATTAAATGTTACTCTCTGATTGGCCAAACAACAGTAAGACAATTGATCGTGTCGTGTGAGTGTCCACACAAACACGATGGGTTAAGACTGCATCCAACTGCATCCGACTACGACTGAACAAGCTCCCACGGGCCACGACGCGACGGAAATCGACTGAATCGTGGTCGTGGGACTGTCCACACTGCACTGATTATCTGAGACAAGACGTTACGTTGGGTAGAGTCTGGGCCCGACTTTAGTATTCGGTCATTATGAAACTAAAATGTGCAATGTTAAGCGGATAAATTGTGCCGAGACAATGACGTTTTCTCCTACTCCTCCGTGATTTTCAGCCGTAAAGTGTTTAAGTATACCCCAATATTTAAATGGCTTGTCGCATGTGTGAATCGAGCTTAAAAAGTCCTGCAGTTCTTTGCCCACATCTGGATTCGACTCTAAGAAGTTCAGTGGTCGAAAATTAATCATATCTTTTTTTTACAGATGTGTTTTGCATTAGTAACGACATTTTTAATTATATGGACACCATATACCATAGTCTGCTTGCTTTACGTCATTTTTCCTGACATTCCTGTCGCCTTGACAACCATACCTACGATGTTTTGTAAAGCTGGGTGTCTAATGAACCCAATTATTTACTTTGCTACCAATGGTAAATTTCGGGACGTATGTCGTCACCTGTACTGTTGTTGTTTGTACAGAAAGGTGGAGAACGGAATTGTGCCGTAAGTTGAGAAATAAATAATTTTTATGGCTTAGAATTATTTATGTATTGTATTTCCCTTTATAAAACTATACCTTACAAACCACACAACATCTGTTTGTGGCGATTTTGAAATCAAGCGATACATGGATCTTACTGCACCACTGGTATTCTTCTCGATTGTAAAATGTCTTTATGTTGTGTTTTCTTTTAACCTGTATTGTTCGAAATAGGTTTTTACAAATGTCAATAACCATCATTGCGTCAATATATTGAAGGATCAAAACCATTTTGATTTTCATTGATGGTTCACCAATATATTGACGTGCGGTCAATTTATTTAATGACAATATTTGTCGTGTGTGGAGAATATGTCAATAATTTTCTTCAATATTTTTATTCTGCCATGAGTAGCGCAATTTATTATGGAATTATCATACAGAATGTATATAGAATATTCTTTTAGTTATAATAAATGCCTGAAGAGCAACTTCGGTTGTGAAAACGTTAGCACCAATTATGTATAGTTCCACTCACCAAGAAACCTTTTGAATTTCCACGTATAACTTCTAGAGTAATGGCCCTTCCTTCACTTTGCTGAACCTTGTGAACGCTCTAACGACGACTTCAGTTATGATGCTATCTGTAATAAATTTACATGCATTATTTAAATTAGTAAAACGAAGAAAACTATTGAAGTTCACCAATTTCCGTTAATAACTTCAAGAGTTATGTCCCTTGTTTCACTTTGTTAAACCTTGTAAACGCTACATGTATATCGACAAAAGTTATCATAATTTGATCTGTATGAAATTTATATGTATGCTTTAGATCACTAATGAATTTCCCTTAACTACTTCTAGAGTTATGACCCACGTTTCACTTGCTTGAACCAAGTGAACGCTTAATTGACAAAAGTTAACTTGGCTGTTGAAAGAAAGTAAAATTCTTGAATCGCTCCTTCCATTATTCACTAAAATTGTGAACAGCTCAATTTCCTCCAGTACTGTCCCTGATGTTCTTAAGTGTGCACTAGTATCCCCACTCCTGAAAAAGCCTAACTTAAATCCGGAGTTATTTAAAAACTATAGGCCGGTTTCTAACCCCCCGTTTATTGGTAAAGTTATTGAGAAAGTAATTGGCCATCAAATTAGCTCCCATTTAATACATTATGGTCTTCATGATCCATTACAATCAGCTTACAAGGCCGCACACAGTACCGACTACCGAGACGGCATTGGTAAAGATTAAAAATGATATCGATTTGGACCTGAGCGCGGCCTTTGACACCTTAGATCACGAGATCCTGTTCAAGCGCTTGGAAACAGTTACTGGGGTAGGTGGTTCAGCATTGCAATGGATCAGATCTTACCTTCATAACCGATCACAGAAAATTCAATGTAACAGATCAGTTTCAAAACGTAAATCAATAACGATTGGTGTCCCTCGGGGGTCCGTACTAGGTCCCTTGCTCTTTCTCATCTATATCTTGCCACTCGGCCAACTAGTAAGAACACACTGTGTGTATAATCATGGATTTGCTGATGATACTCAGCTGTACGACTTTATGCTCTTGGGGACCACGATGCTATGACATTATCACTATATAAGGAAGCTGGAAAATTGTCTTGTGGACATCGAACATGGATGTTAAAAAATAAACTAAAATTAAACGATGATAAATCTGAATTTCTGGTAATATCCACTAAGGCGCAAGCACGTCATCTGATAAAAGCTGATGCCATCCGGATTGGAAACTGCGATATCCCCCAAAAATCTAAAAAATCTTGGATATCTGACCAATGAACATCTGTACCGAAAATAAACAACATTATAAGCCGCATGCAGTTTCCAATGAGGTCTATCTCCAAAATTAGGAACTACCTGAATCCAGGTGCCCTCAAAACTGTTGTCAACTCCTTGGTCATTTCGCACTTAGACTATGCCAATTCCCTTTTATCTGGAGCACCAGAAGCAGCCCTTGATAGACTGCAAAACAACGCCGCAAGACTTTTTACGGGGAACTCAAAATACCATCGCATATGATTGTATATGAAGGAGCTACACTGGTGAGAGCCAGAATTAAATTTAAAATTCCCTTCAACAACTATAACTCAGTAGTAACCAAAACAGCTCCTAATTATATGGTGGACATGTTCAATGTTTACGCCGATCTAATCTTCGTTCAGGACGTGACAAACCCCTTCTAGCTGTTCCACGTTCTCAGCGCCAGGTGGGCGAGTTTTCGTTTTCCATAAGAGGTGCAAAACTTTGGAATGAACTACCCCAAAACGTCAGAGAGTGTAACACACTATCTCAGTTTAAATCTAAACTGAAGACTTACTTGTTTATTAACTCATATACATGTACATGTAAATAGAATCATGCACGTTTCACTGTGTAAATATGACTGTACAGCGCTTAGAAATAACTATTGTTATAATGTAGCGCTTTAAAAATGAAATTATAATAATAATAATAATAATCATTCGATTTTCGTTAATTACCTCTAGGCTTATGTCCCTTGTAGCACTTTTTTTAACCCCTAGTGAACGATCTAATGACAAACTTTATCATCCAATCTGTATTAAATTTAAATGCAATATTGAGATAGTAAAACTTGTGAACATTCGATCTTGATGTAATTGATATCGAGGTCTTGTAAATGCTCGTATTACCTTACAAAAGCACACATTATGTGACAGCATCTATCAAATGCTCAGACGATTTGCCTGCCTGGTAACCTATCTTTCCAAGAAATAGCTCAACATGGGATGCCAAGAACTGCGACCATAACATCAAATACCTTGCCCTAATTTCGAAAGACCACACATGTTTATGCAAACTGTCCGATACAATTACAATATCGATATATGTAGACATACTACGAGGCTGAAATACGTAATTGTGACATTTTGAAAATTCCATATTAAATGTTTTCTTAATAAAGGTCTTTTCCTAATTTATTCATTCTATTTATAGCACGAAGGTAAAGACGTATGACGAAGTAACTAAGGATGGTGTATATGTTGGAAGAGGTATTGTAAGCGTTATTGATGACCCCTCTATGTTTTAATAATAGCGTTACTCAACAACATTTAAGAAGAGTGTTTCGTCAACTAAACCTGTAAAAAAAACTCTGCGGAAATCCTAAGACATTTGCTATGGTTGCGTTTGTTGAACGATTGCATGGACTACATAGTGTTTGTGGTTTAAAGTGATGGACTAAGAAAGTGGTGCCTTGGATACTGAACAGATGGTTGGGTTAGTTGCGAAATGAAAATGTCACTTCTCATTTGAAATGACAACGTTGGTTACCTTTAAATTACAAATGTAACCATCTGTCGATTTATATGTAAATTACAAGCTTATACGAATCTACTGTGGAAATGTAATTTCTGTTTCAGTAATGATCCTTCAGCCGTTGAATTTCTATAGCCCTACACCATAGTTGCTTCCTTTACTAATCTGTTTTTGATGTGGTATTGAAAATGTCATAATTACCGGGGTATTTTATGCAAAGTCTGCCCTTAAAAGCCATAATGGATGTTTATCTTTTCATAATTTAAATATAATTATTGTGTTATTGTGCTATTGCTTCCCTAACTCAATTATATACATAGCTTGGGACCTACTTTCACAATATTTGTCCATAAAATGTCAATTATATAAAGAAAATGATTAGTTCTGATATCATTGTTGGTGTATATAATGCAAGTAAAGTGGTTTATTCTAAATCTATTCTTGGTCAGATAGCATTGTTGGTGTAGTAAAGTGTTTTACATGTATTATAAATCTATTCTTTGTTGTTTTTGTAGAGAAATGCCCATATCTATATCAGCCAGGCAAGTTCTGCTGGGTTGTAATCAAACACATCGTTTCGTAATCAATCATTTCGACCGCCCACCTAAATGTTTAGTTGATATTTAATGGCGTTAATTTATGTTGTTTCAACTAACACTTTTCAAGAATGGGTGGGCCAATCTCATTGAAACATAGGTCCTATTTCGTTTCGTTTTTTATAGTTCAAATTTCGTTTTACGTTTCTTTGCAATGTAATTTGTTGTTTATTTTTGCATTGTAATTTGTATTGTATGTTGTATTGTATGTTGTAGGGTACAACACACAATACAAATTACAATACAAAAATGTATGTATCATGCAGTTGTGTCATAAAGCATTATTAAGTCCGACAGAACTATCTATGGCTGAACCTGGCAACTGTATACAATTTTTTTATGAGTGATTTTAGTAGTCTATGCATGTGTCCTCTTTCACAATCTGTCTGGTGAACCTCGGTCACTCCATATAAGGCTCTGGATCACCCTTGGGCGTTTTGAGAAATTCAAAATGGCTTCCAAGACGGACACCATTTCAAATAATCCCCCATAACTCTCATAGTATTCAGTCTAGGATGATAATTTTGGAGTCTTAACGTATGTTCCTGGGGTCAAGAAATACACTGGCCCTGCTTGATTTGTCAATACCGGTGCATACTGGCTGACCACAGTTCGGCAGTTTTTGCGGCGAGGTCACTTGATTTACCCGGAAGACGACACAAGTTCGGCAGCGGCGAACACCGGCGCAAGATGGTGAACATGTCAACGAGACGAAATTCACGTTATTTAGGAACGCCATAAAACACTAATTTTAAAACGCTAAAAGTAGACCAAATGTTTCGAGGAAAAATCAATTTCCCACCTCAATGACACTTAAACCTTTGATTTAAATCAAAATAGGGGATGTTATTCGGTTGATCTTATGTGTTAATTTAAAACAATTAAAATTTTGTTTCGAAAGGTTGCCGTGTCGACAGGGGAACACACAATCAGTATTTTAATAATCTACAACCGCTGTCTGTAGGCTTAAGCGTTCCATCCCACAACACAGTATACGAACTCCATTGGAATCGATATTTTTGTCTTTGGACCAAAAGAGAATAAGAAAGTATGTTGAATTGGGCTCTTGTCCTTCCGTTCTATGTATTATTATACAATGCACAGCAGTTTCTTATCTTCATTTAATGAGGGGGTTGGGGGCTATAATTGGGCATAATCGGTTTAATATACCTGTAATTACTTCCTTGATCAGTCAGGATGATATTACAAAATCTCATTTCAATAATTAGTGTGTTTTTTGATTATATTCCAATTACTAAATGTCATTGAAAGAATATAAAACGACATCAATATGGAGATGGGGCGGTCAACCTTATTAATCCAATATGTAATTGTGAGGATAAGTATATTATACATGTACGTACATGTAACAGTGCGACCTTCTTAATAGTCCATTTAAAAGTATTTTGTAAAGGATTGTTCTTCTTTGTGATGCTAATTGCTATATTTTTCGCATTGCGATGTCATCTTATCCACTGATTGTAAAAATATATATTCACTACCGTATCAAATTTATCTTTTCACTGAACGATTTATCGATCAGCAGATCTCTTTATTTTCACTGTAAGATAACATTAAACTAAGTTTGAAATAAAACGGAGTTTAACGACCTGAAACCGATTGGACAAATGAATGCAGCCCTACACCACGTATTTCGCTATTAAGAAAATTTTACCTAGACAGCCGCACCACGGCCTACGTTAATATCGAATTACAACTATCAAGGTTTCTTCTACGTGCACATCAATGCTTATCTCTGCATTTTGTCCCGTGCGAACGACTAGATACCGTTCCTTGCCAGACCTACCGTCTTTCACAACTGATAAGGAGAAACTAAATTATTGTTAGCAATTTTACTGGTATCATTTACCTGTAGAATTGTGCAAGGTTGTTGAGATTTGGTACAATATTAGTCGCATGCTGCTAAGAAATAAGATATACATTCAATATAAAATATATTTATATTGTAAGCTTAAACATAGCCTATCGTGATAGATAAATTGTTTTCTATTTTTACATGCTAATACCCATCGTCATTAAAAAAAAATAAAAGCATGTCTATCGGATATCATTATTTCAAATTATATTAACAACACTGGTCGAAAACGTTAGAACGAGTAGAATAGTCGGGATTCTTGAGCGATAAAACAGTTTGCCATAATTTGTATCATATTACCGTCGCTCTAAAAGTTAACGATGGGTATATTGTAAGCATATAGCTAAACAAATATAATTGAAATTTATACCATTCTATGAGGGATTCAGATTCTGATACATTTGTGTTACCTGAAAATAACAATAGGCCCAGTGTGTATGCAACACATACATTTATAGAAAATGGCAACCCTTGGGTGAGATTTGACGTGTAAATACTGAAAATATATTGCGCAGTATACGGTGTTCAAATAGAATAACATCTGATCTTATTTGGAGTTATGAAACTGTGCTTAAGGGATGCGGGAACCACTCCTATTTAAAGTGATTCACTAAATGATGATAAAGTGTATCGCCACCACATTTTAAATGTTCGTATGTAATTCTGTCAATATCTAATGCTTTATTATTCTTTAACGTGTCACGGGTTGCGCCTATTTCATATGTGGTAGTAAGCAAATACTCTGGACAACCAACATTCTTTAGTTTTTCTCTAAAATTATTGACTTGAGGTGTGATATCACAGAATTGCTGGCTACGGGTAGCTGGCAGACTCGAAGTGATCTGCACGTGTATCCTTTTGGATTTAAATAAAAAGATTCCAGGAAATGAGCTATTCCTTTCGATGCCGGGGGTAAATATGATAAAAATATAAAAAGGGGGTATCGTGTTGGGGTTGCTATCTGAAGTCCAAGAATATTGTCATTTTCACCAAAAAAAAAGGACGAACATGGGTTTTGACTAAGATGGCTACCCCACCCGTATAGGCGGACCTAAAGTGGTTCCCATTATTCAATGATTGGAATTTGAAAATTAAAATTGCAAAGTAATAGGCATGGGTATTTGAAAGAAGAAATGCGGAATTTAATGTTAGTCAGTGCTTATTCAAACACAGCACACAATAAGAGGCACGCTCTTGAACAAACCACGACATTTCAATACCATAATTCTTAAGAACTAAACTGTTTCTGTCTCCATGGCAGCAAAGGTTTTATCACTATGCCAGCAGGCCACATATTCGCATTGTTCATAATTTCACATGACTCGTTTTAAAGCCCCAATACCACTCTTGCTGTAACTGAATAATATGTTCCAATCTTTATTCTGGTCAACAATTTGTACTATTTTACAATATTTCAATTAAAAAATGATACAAATGTCATCTTAACACACCTAATTTAAAAATTGGAAAAATTCAACTACATGCCGTAACATGGTTTAATAAGCCTTACGTAAGCACTTTCAAATGCAACTTGGATTTAAACATATTTTCGAACCCTCTGGACAAGTAAGATACACAACAGGTAGGACACTTAAACATCTTGTAGTTAGAATAAGGCTAATTTTTTTTCTGGACCTGTCAAGCCAGCAAGAGTGTTATTGTCCCTTTAAACGTTAGCTTGAGCTGAAGCGAAATGTAGTGAATGACGATTGAAGATACGAACAAATATTTAACATTTAACTGAGATAATTAATCTTTTACACCACTTTCATTGAAACCTTTTGTAATTCGACCGATACAGAATCTAGAAATGTTTAACCTGCCTCAAAAGACTAAGCTTGAAACTGGAGTGGACGACCGATTCGACCAAATTATTGTCTCAATCGGGTAGATCTTAGCGACATCGGAGTACATTTTATTTTTTTGTCGTGTATTCTATGAGCGGGATGAATTGTTGTATCGGCATCTTCCTGGACCAATGAAGTACTAACAACACAGTCTCTAACAGTAACATCGAGGGTTGACGTAGTATTATAGATGTTTGTGCAGTGTTATTATTTGAAGTGAAAGTTGATTTTTTTTCCAATCTGAGAAATAGGGTATTAAGTTTTTCCAGGTGATTAGAAACTTCAATCTGGTAGTATTGATCAGTAATATATTCGCTGATCACATTACGAAATAAAATGAAATGGGTTTTATCGTCCTACTGTTCTGCTCCTAACCTGGACTATCGAAGACGGACATTCAGCATACAGTGTGCTATGAGGGAAATTTTGCCCGGGCAGTTGATAGTTAAATCTGGTTAGATGAGAGCATCTGTATTTCTGTAGTGCTATCAACTACACTATTTGTACATTGTTCATATCCACACTTGTTCATATCCACATTAAAAAGTTCTATACAACTTTTCTCTTCTCTTAACTCCTTGCATTCAGGGGGTCGGGTGGCTAAATGGTTAGTACGTGCGCGCTGTATGATAGAGTCTGTCATTGAGTTAACTTGTGTAGTTCGATTCCCCTGTTGTAGTGGAGTGGGGTTGCCTGTCTAACCTCGTGGTTTTTCCCTAAGTCCTCCGGTTTCCTCCCACTGCTATTGCTAAAGACCTCTACGCGCAAGTCGATTATGGAAATAAAGTTGAACCATTTGTTCGTGTCGAGTGGACGTTAAACCCTATCTTTACTTTCGTCATCCGCCATCATGGGATGGAAACTGTGATATCGGCCTAAAATTGATAGACCTAGCACACAACGTCGATGATCAACGAAATTTCGTTTATCAATCGCCATCACCATTATGGCGGGGGAAAGCGGCAAAAACCTAATGTTATGTAGAAATGTCTAATTCAAAACACATATGTAACACAATGCCATACCAAATACCTGAAACGTCTAATGCAAAAAAAAATACAAGAAACCTCTAATACAAAATACCTCATACCTCTAATACAAAAGACAAAATACAAGAAACTTCTAATACAAAATACATAAACCTCTTATGCACAATTAATTTTACAATCTGAAACATCTACCATAAGCATTAGATGACATATCTCGCTGTCATTACTTCATTGAATTATCTTTATTTAGGTCAATGTAAAGGTCACCGAACACAATTTGGCGAGCTATTCGGCACAACCATACACAACCTTCAAATCGTATGACATTGTCTTAAAGCCCAATTTAATTTACATTCCAACAAAAATTTTCGTGAGTTTATTTACAATGCCGCAAATATAATACATTTTAAGGTTGTAGAGCTCACTGTCGTTTTACTGCCATTTCTTCAGAGAATGTGTTTCCTATAGAACCAGAAAATAAGTAATGTACCTAATTAGTGATTATTACCTATCTTCGCACAAGACTTCTCATTAAACCGCGCAAAGACAAAAAGTAAGGAATATGACCACAATAGAATATACCAATTATATTGTCTTTGTTATCATGAGAGTTAATCCGATTTATTTCTCTTTGTTGCGTGTTCAAAACGATGATAATTATATAGCGGTATTAAATAGTATTAAATACTGGCATCAAAGACCCTGATGACAAATTAGTCAGCTAGTTTCTCTCTCTAGTTTACATGTACAAGATATCACAGTACAGTAGTGTAGTAGCTAGTATTTTGATTTCGGGATGAAAGGAAGGGGGGAGGGTGTGCACGGTGAAACATTAATGTTCAGAGAAATCCCGTTTAGGAAATAAGTAATATTCCCGAGGTCAACTAGTCCTAAGCCACTTTCTGTTTATAAGCGAAATCTTATGTTGTGTTGAACTGTGATCTACTGTGGGTATTTGGGTTGGATGGTTAGCGCACACGCGTTATATATAAGGTCTGTCATTGAGTCGACGGGCGTGGTTTTCTCCAGGTCCTCAGGTTTCCTCCAACTGTTAAAGAACTTCAAGAACCCTACATCTGCCTGTCTGGGTCTCATGTGAATATTTTCTGTTGGTTTGTTGTTATTTTGGAGAGGCTTAAAGATAAAAACGTAGCTTGTCCAGAAACGAAACTTACGCCTAAACGATTCTTCCTTATCAAATATTTAATTTTTTCTTCAGTCGAACGTAGAACCGTATAGTGTTTTATGGTTTGGTGGTGGAGCCGTTTGACAGTCCACCACTAACGTCCTCTGTCGTCATAATATATAGGTTAGATTAATTTGGAGAAATGTTTTTTCGACATTATTTGTTCTGGAAGATTGGTATTTGGAGATTGTATTAGTAAATGTGTTCGAGATTTTTATTCGTTATATGTTTCTGAAGAAATGTAAATGTGGTTTTTTAAAATACAATTAAATTAAACAAAGATGCAATTTACAAATTTGGCATGACAAATGACTGATTTGTAAAACAAATATTGATTGTTTATAATACAATGCTAATTTTAGTATACAAATGTCGAAATACGAAGAATTGAGGACTATGAGTTAAGAACTAAGAATTAAGAACACCGAAAAAAAAAGCTCTTACATAATGCATCTTTAACGTAACTGTATCGATAGTTGAAGACAGCCATTTATATACGAAAGTATCCTTCAATAGCCTAGCCTACAATGAAATGTCTGATTCTACATGTACTTGTTTAGCCAATGTCACTGACAGTTGTATCTCTGTATTTAATGTAACAGTCACATCAATTTGTAAGTCAGGGTTAATTTGTACTAGTCATTCAATTCAAAAAGGTTTCAATGATGGTTTCGGTGTCGCTAATTGTCAGGGCATTATAACCCTGTCTGCAAATAATTAACTATGCGAATCTAATAAGTAAATCTAACAAACTCAGACATGAAGAATCAATCAACAGAGAATTGATACAATAGTCAGGTCAATATATAGAAAGTACCCCCTCAACCCCCACAACTTTGCTACAAAAGGTTTCTCAACTTTGGTTAACTTTTAGTATGTTATATAAAGTACACTAAACCCTGCCATAATCGGTTGAGAAACCTTTTGTGGACATTTTTTTTAGGGTTAATATGTATTAAAAGTAACTCTTACTCAGACAATATCATCCAAAATCTTCGACATTGAAAACACGAATTATTTGTTAATTTAATTCAACATTGATGTTGTGATCTTACCGGGAAAATATGGGTTTCTGATATCCAATAATTAAGACAAAATAAATATTTTACTATTGGTACACGATAATGTGCTTTAGCGTCATTTGGCGTTTCTGTCTTGCCAGATGTTTGTTCTATCAGATGACATTTGACTTTCAGAGTAGTTAAGCGTCATTGCGGACCTAACATCTTTTTATTTGCTCATCGGCATTGTGAAAATATCAGGGTGTGCTTAACTTTTTTCTTTGTGTATAATGTTATTCAGTTTGTAGGCTACTTCAGCTATTATTACTGATAAATCACGCAAATTAAGTTTCAATATCTGGAAAGGACAATTTCCGTATTTGAAACATAAAAAGAAAGTAACTGATTAAATGATCTGTTCCACCGACATCAAAGTAATTCCATTTTAATTATAGTCTTGAACCGATTGTCACCCACACATCTCGTTTTGCATCGATATATAGGCTAATTATTTTTGCAGCTGAACAATAACATTTAATCGAATAAATGACGGAATATCCACTACACGAGATTCTCAAGGATGTTTCCATTCATCTGGAGTTATGGAAGACAAACAACAACCTCTTAAAGTCGTCTTTTTTTAACCGAGAAGTTCTCCAGTAGATCTATTGAAAAAACAATAATTCTGACAACTTAATAATTACCTTTAAATTACAATAATTTAGCTGGTACTTAATAATTGGTGGCCAAGTTTAAACTTTACAAGTACAGGTACACTGATTGACAGGGTCGAATTCATAATAGGCCCTTTATAATAATAATATTATACACCTATACACAACAGAGATTTAGCTTTTAAATATCTTTATCAAAAACGCTGCTGTCTGTGTTGGGGGTCGGGGGTCAAGACATAGCTATACCGTGTCAGCGCATTTCAACTGATAATCAGGTCATAGACCAGTTATTCTCTCCTCATTGATTCCAATGTTATATCCATGACATTTAACATTCCGATGAGTGTAATCTTTATAACCACAGAGTCCAATATGTCATAATCATCTGATAAAAATATTGAAGGGGGTTGACCGTTTAAATGTTTTGCTAGAATTCATACCGGCAGTGTTAATATTTTATTAGCTATACCCTTATTTGTGTCGGTTTATTTCCCGGTCAAAATCAGGAATGTTTGCCCAAACCTGGCAGCAAATGGAAATTAAAACACACCTTTTCATTTCTGTCTAAAGGGGAGAGAGAGAGAGAAATGGGGTTTAAAGTCCACTCAGCCCAACTAGGTCATTTCGGGACTAACATATGGTTTAATTTTATTTCAATAATTCGTTTGCGCGTAGGGGTCTTTAGCAGTGGGAGGAAACCAGAGTCTCCGGAGGGAACCCACGCGGTTGAGAAGGCGCCCCTATCTCCATGCCACATACGCTAACACAAGGGCTCGTAACCACAACCGCAAGCCAGAGGTGGCCGGCCAGCTAGAGGTCGAAGCGGCACTCTAGACAACTAGGTCATCTATAAACATAAGTACTACAGTATTTTCGACCTGGGCTTTTACGTTATCTCTATTTTGAGTATTACTCATTAAACATTGGGTTTTATCAAACTCATTAACCTTCAAATAGTCTTATATATTTGTAATAAGATTAATGTAGTTTTAATTAACCACCCGCAAATTAAACTGTGAATTATTATTACAAATATTGATTAAAAGGAAATTTCTAAATGAAAAATAATTGGAGATCTTGGATTATTTCTATCAGAATGAACTAGACCTTGGTATTTAATCTCAAATCTATAAAAATAACAAGCACATATTATTTTGAAAGTAGCATTCAAATACATGTAGAAAACGCGAAAACGTCCGGCTTCCAAGGCTGAATTAATTGTCTGTCAGAGAAAACATATTGTCATTTGCAATCATGGAGTCTGACAGTGACACAGATGA
Organism: Patella pellucida; assembly: GCA_917208275.1. Classification (NCBI taxonomy): domain Eukaryota; kingdom Metazoa; phylum Mollusca; class Gastropoda; family Patellidae; genus Patella; species Patella pellucida. The sequence goes on from OU795036.1 coordinate 38,415,888, forward strand.
ATTCTTTCTTTTGTATTTGTGGACCCAACGACGAAAGAGAAAAAAGAGAGTAGGGGTCCATGAACTGACAAAGAAAGAAGAAATATGGAGAATACCACCGCCTGATGCAAGAATTGTATTTTCATCCGGACAAATTCAGACAATATTTCAGAATGACAGAACAACAGTTTGACTACATCTTGGACCTGAATTGTCATATTATAGTATGGTATTTCTCTCCACAAAGAAGAGTAATTTCTTCTTTCTTGTCCATGTCGGATCTTATCACGACTACACAAATCCATAGCAAACAAGTCCAGGATTTTCTTGGAATGGATTGAGTTTCTACTTGGGAAGATGATGTAATAAGGGGAAAGTCCTCGCTGATTGGCTAGCCGAAATGCAATCAATCCGACTTAACGTCCCAGATTCTATTTCAACCCGTTCTCTAAAATTAATGTCTAAAGCTACGTTCACACTGCATGCGCATTCGATGCGTCCGGAATTCGGATTGGTTTTCCCGCATTAAAAGTGGTGCGTCACATTACAGTTTATTCGGATTGAGTTCAGAATGAAAGGCACCACACTGAATGCGCAGTGAAGGTCATTCATATCCAAGATGGATGCGCCAAACAATCGTATAGGTGATCTCATGTAGCTTGTGTTTAAAGTTACATTATGGGATACTTTCTAACGAGTTGGCCATTCTTGCTATGACAGTTCAAAAATGGATGATGAAAGACGAATATATTAAAAATTTCAGTCAAATTACTTTTTTCTGAACCAAGTTATCAGCGTTATAATATTTGACTAGAAATGGGAGCCAAATCCATCTTCACCCTCTCCGATAATGTCAGATCGTTTGAGTGACAGGCATTAACTCCACCTAAATAATCTCGATTATCAAGCGCTGTCTGCCATGTTAAAACGGTATCTAATGACGCGGAAATAGCCTCGATCAGCACTGCCTGTTATGGACAGTTTCCGGATAATGACGTCAACATAACGGTGAACTTACGGAGCTTGGGGCGCCATATTTGATTAAATTTAGTCAGTGAAATCCTATTAAAATCCAAGCTGTAGCCTAGCCATCCGTGGGCCTACAGAGTTGATTTTGGGCTTGTTGTCTGAAGGAAGATCTAATTTATAATTTCTGTAACATCTGAAGCCTAAACTAAGACCTGCATTTGATATATTGATTCCGCCAAGAGGTACCAGAATTGTTTAGATTCTTTCTTTTATTAGCCCAATCCTGCTTTATGTTTTAAAACTTATTACGACAATGATCAGTCGTTCTCTGGTATCCCTGGTCTGATAAAAGTTCAGCTAACCATCTATATACAGGCTAGTTGCGGTCGTACCTCAACATCAGCTCTCCAAAATTGTAGAAGGAGATAAGGCGGAAGTAGAAGTGAACATGCGCTCAAAGTTATCGTTCCTGGTAAAACTGTTGATCGGAATCAAGCGTGTCACACTCAAATCTTGACTGCGAATAACCCGTTCGAAATAATTGTTCCGGGTTGAATTCGGGAAAATATACGGATTCATTAATTCAGATTCAGTTCGGTTTTTATCGAATAGAGCAATGTTATCGCTTAAAACTCACAGGTTTCCACGCATAGCACAAAAAGCCCTGCAATGCCAAACCATGATTAAATGAGATTCTCAACTATATGTAATTTGTTCCCTAGACTCTGCTAACCTGTCGAAAGAGCTGACGTCTTATGACTAATGGGTCGTGATCGCTGTTTCCAGTCACATGTGCAATCTTAGGCAGCATCAGCTGGTGGTTAATGTTGCTTCACCCAATCGAATACGGAACGTTAGAGTTGATAGTCATCTGTAAAGTAAAGTAAATTTAGTGCCTAAAAGGGCCTACGAGAAGCAGCTTTACAAAATCACATTAATACAATACACCAAACATACATGTAACAAATAACAAAACATATTATAATATAATTGGCATGTGTTTTGTTTCAGAGTTAATTATGTCATTATAAATTATTGTAAATAAGACAAAGAATTAATTATGTTATTTATAAATTATTGTAAGTAAGACAAAGTGTAGCAGATAATGCATCACTCCCTGTTTTTAGAAGCATGACAAACAAATGAGCAAACAAATTTTGCAACTGGTGAGGGTGGGTCAAACATGACATCGAATGATAATGGTAGACTGTTGGCGTATAAGACAGGGTACAAAATATTATTTCGAATGGTCTCATGTTTTGTACATTCCATTAGAAAAAAAACTCATCCTCAATATTGTTAGTGCAGTTCACAACCCATTGTCTCAACAGATATGGAATGGATGCAAAGCCTTGTTGCATGACTAAACATCGTATTATCTTTTCTTGCATTATTTGATAATCAAATATTTATACGTCTTAAAATTTATTTTGTAAAATCATTATTTTAGATCCGCAGATAAACGTAATATATAGATATATAACATTAATGGGAATTTCTTATCACTGTAATATTTAATACACATGTTAATATCTTTTGGGAACATATTGCATATATAATTCCATAGAGCTTACCATGTTTATCTCAATGCATGATAGATTTTTAATATAATTGAATATTACACATCGACTATTTTTTAATGTTATTGTTGATAAGAAAAACTGACAGATAATCAATGGGTTAATCCATAACATTGCCTCTTTTGTGTAATGTGGCGTTTATCAGTTGTCAATTAAAGATAATTTGCTCTTAGCGACCTTTTTTATAAGACATAAATGATACCATCTTAATCAGTACAATTATTGAAGCTTCATGCTGAGCTAATTCCACCGTTTATCAATATTATAATAAACCACTCAATATTATAATAACCTGGATTATTTTCATCCTGCGCGAAAGATAAAGTTTCCATTTAAAAGGAATATAAAAGGGGGATAAAATGAAATGAGGGGAACGTTCTGCACCAAATAGGATTATAAAGACGGTAGAACAACATATTATGCCCTGCACCATATTATAAGGGCCACACAAAAATCTTGAGATACACAAAGTGGAAGTAGCACAAAAGGTAAACATTCAACTGCACGCACTACATTTCAACGTATCTAACCTCTTAACTTTGTTATCCTTCCGCCTTCAGAATCCTGCATATTCACCAAATCCTTGACTATATTGTATATTCAAACCCTTTTCTACCATTTAAAAACGAGAACATTACACTCATCGTAGTGGAGGTGACGTTTTGATAAGGGGGGGGGGGGGAATTTGTGACCAGCAGAGAAAGTGGCTCCTTATCATCCGTGCGAAACCTGACTTGCCAAAGACACGGAGATGAAGTTGTTCAACCTTTGGCAGTGCCCGACCACATACCGACAGACTCAAGATTAAAACACAGATCCAAATTCGTTTCGTTTTTTATAGTTCAAAATTTGGTGTTTACTTGTCTTTACTACTTTTGGTAGTGTAGGCCATCGAAAGTATAAAAAAAAAACCGAAATATAGATCTATATTTTAATTAGATTGCGCCAGACTGGTTCGTGTTTATTTGAACATTGTTAATATTCGCACAATGGACACCGCAAACCGACATCAGCTTAGCCCTTGTGCGTATACAAGGGGCATTTCGGGACCCCACGACCATATCGTTAACGTTTGTGAGGAACTGCTCATTAATTGTCTAACGAGAATTTTATACATTGTCACTGTCAGCTACTTAATGTCGAGTATAATGCTGCAAACATAATTGACGCGGGACAGTGGCAACATTAATCATTTGACAAGAAACTAAGAATATTACATTATCGTACACAAAGGGTCTTCTGGACCCCCTAGAAATGGTCCCACTACTGACGTCTTCCGCAGTAGAGGTTCATCCTACAGAGTTCATTTGCACAAGTTTTTTCGTCAAATGACTACAAAAAGATTACTGGCCTATAGCTCCCTTAATTTACACATAAACTGACCCAAAACAGTACCGAACATATAGTAAATCGATTCCCATCGAAATAAAGGTGAAGCCTTACCACATAAGTATAGGATTTGATGAAACCCAACTGCTACGCGGAATTTAAACTGGTGTCATCGCGGCTTATTTGCGTAATACGTCATAATAAGAACGCATTTCCACAAATAAAAACTGTTCGGTAACTATTTTAGAGGTCCAGTCTTCACTATTTGTCATACAATTACCAAACTGTAATGGTATGTGTTGACAATTGTTCATTTGAGCCCTTTTGAACTTGCGTAAGGAGTCTTAGACTGTATTTTAACTAGACCCCCCCCCCCCCTCCTTTCAACATTTTGCTGGTTACAAGTATCTAATCTGTTCTGTGCTCGGTGCTAGATTTGTATTTGGAATCGTTCTTACTAATGATATTGTTTTGGTCATTCTAGTAATCACAGCTAGGTATTCTATCAACCCCATCAAAAGACGATTCTACAATACCCGATATAGCAGAATTGAGTCATCCACCACAGCGGTTCTGCATGAAATCATCTCCCGATTCAGCCATATTGTAACACTTATATTTTCTGCGTGCACGTGAATTACAGGTAGACAATTATGACAAGCCACATAGCGCCCAGGCAGCAGAGTTTTGGTGACTGATAAACTATAAAATACGACAGGACAATCATTTCTCTTAAAGATGGTTTCCCAGATAAACATTTATTGTATTGGGTGGTTATTTCCAATAAAAGTATGTCAATTTTGGTATATATGGAAAGTAGAAACATCCAACTTCCGAGAAAGATACTGGATCCCCTGAAAAACACCCATGGGGCAAGCACTTGGCAGAAATGTCAGGGTATCCCAAATTGACAACCCGACGATTAGTGAAACACCCGTGCGTTACGTCAAGGGATGCACGCGCAGGTTGTATGAGGTCATTGTAAGAATGGGCGCTCAATGTAACAGTCCAGGTATGTATGCAGCGATATATCGTCCTAATATATTCAACTAATTCTCCCTCGGCTTGCTTCCTTCCGTGACGTGCAATCACGTCACAAATATGGACTCTTAAAATAGATTTTTTACAGCTTCTGGTGTTACCTGTGGACAGCAGTGTTTTGAGAGCGATTTAGAGCAAAGTTGTGATTGATTAATTAGTTTGAGTATGTTTTTAGTCCGATTATATCACCAAATCACCTGTTTCGTACAAGTTCACCTTGTAATATTGTATCTGAAGGAAACACAGAGAGAGAGAGAGAGAGAGAGAGAGAGAGAGAGAGAGAGAGAGAGAGAGAGAGAGATTTAACGTCAACTCAACACAAACTAGATCGTTTCGGGACTAACATGGTTTAATTTCATTTCAATAATTCGCTTGAGCTTAGAGGTCTTTAGCAGTGGGAGGAAAGCGGAGGACCCGGAGAAAACCTTAAAGGTTGGACAGGCGACCCTACTCCTTGTCACGTACATCCGGGGATTCGAAACCACGCCAGTTGACTCAATGACAGGCTTTATGATACAGCACGTACGTGCTAACCAATCGGCCATTCAACCCCCCACACTGATCCCGCAGTGAATATTCACTTGGCCGCTAGTATCACTGATAAAGATGACATCGACGAGACTTAATGACCCCGAAATATTAACCATTTTCCTCCGACAATTTAAATTCTAAAACATTTTTTCTAAGTAGAAGAAAAATAAATAAAAGTGTTTGAATTATATCTGGATAAAATATATTCCATATTTAGCGTAAATAGGTACAGAATTAATCTTTTTGGCGTAATCGACGCCATCTCAATTTGTTGGTAAACATTAAGATGTGACGTCACCCATTGAATAGCGGTCTGACCTTTCAAAGGTCATTCATCTTGGACGGAGATAAAAGACAGCTGTCTTGACTTTGTAAAACAGATTGCCAACCCCCTCCAAAGGAAACAACATCACTGTTTGTTATAATTTATTTTATTTGAACATTGGTGAGAAAGTCTGTCATGTTTTACGAAGATTGGTTAAGTTATACACCTATGAGTAAGTAAAAATGATTATTAAGTGTTAAAAATAACCATAATCCAATGAAATAGTTAAATTCTCAAAAATCCAACAAGGACAATGGTTTTTTATCATCGAGCAAAAGCCGAAGTCTATACACAATAATTCAAGAGAATTAATAAACAAAAATATACAAATAATGTTATTCAATAAATTATACAATCTAGATATTTAACAACTAGTCTTTGCATCAAAGAAATTAAGCACCACCTAATTATTATCCGAATGGCATCACATTTAGCTTATTGCACGGCCTGCTTTGTTGCCTTCCAATGCCATCTTATAAAAGGGAGGCAAATCTTGTTATTCTAGTCTTTTTGCTGACGGTAATTCTACTAAATGGTTAAACCGTCGTTGTATTTAAGCGGGTGGCACTTGAGAATTGCATAGAACTGGTTACAACAACAATGGTCACGATTTCTTTAACCCAAAAACTCTATCCAAGAAAGTTCTAGAACGCCTTTTGAATTCCACAACCTCTTTACACAATACGTGGAAAGCTTCCGTGACTTTAAGAACATCTTCTGATGCCGATACCTCGAGGAAAGAACAGCCAAATTCAGCTGCTTGTTTCACTCCTGAAATAAAAAGAACATTCTTTGAGGTGCACCAAAAAATAATTGATTTTGTAAATATTTTTTTTTTCTGTTAGTTTTTTATTTATTTTTGACAATTTTTAGACACAATTAAAGAACAATGACACTACACGTTTTACAACCCTACATGAGTGTTAAATAATAGCTCACTCAATTTACTTGGAGGGAGCGCTTTGCAAAGACAGACCGACTGAATAGCTTGAAATCCGGTCTATGCTAACGTCATTAGGCAAAATTATTATTACCAAAGTCAAGTCATTTGAAAAAAAAATCTTCGTTAAAATATTTAGAACATACTACTGTAATGTAAATATATATGGTATATAAATGGAAATATGCCCTTTCTGCTCCTGCATGCTTCTGCACCCGCCGCCCCAGTAATTCATCATTTAAAGGAGCTAAATCACTAACATTTGGGACCTAGAAATTGACGCAACTCATATAATACTGTTATATGAATGTATATAAACTGATTTAAATTCAACGGTTTCCGTTTTTACTCTCATTTCAAATGAGTTATGTTCGGCGAAATAAGGCAGCAGTCTCAACCAAATGCAATTTCTAGCGTCTTGTTATTCCAGTCTACATACGCCGTTTGGTTTTGTTCAATATTTCTAGCCTCGTTCCTCGAGTGTCTTGTTAGAACTGGGATTGAAACGCATTATGGTACACGATTCGTGTACCAATATTAAAATGTTTATTCTGTCTCAAATATTGGATATTAGAAGCCGATTTATTTCCGGTAAGATCACAACATCAATGTTGATTTAAATTGACAAATACATCGTGTTTTCAATGTTGAAGATTTTGAATGATATTGAGTTAGAGACTTGGCTACTTTAAGCAAAGCGCTAGATCTAATCTGTGGCAAATAGTTAGGTATTTACCTTCATCTTGTGTAACTTGTCGTATATGAGCTAAATCAGATTTATTTCCTACAACACTGATTGGTACATGGACACCTTTCTTCGTTTCTTCTATCTTTTTCTGTATTTCTATCAACGAATCAAATGAGTCCCTGCTTGTTACTGAATAGACTAACATAAAGCCGTCTGCCCATCGTAAAATATCGTCACGCGTCCCATTATCATCATTCTGAAACGAGGAAAAATATGAGATATGAATACATCCTGTAGATTAGCGGATTACATGGGTGTATAGTAGGAGTAGGGCAGCCAAGGGGGGGGGGCTAAATGGTTTGCGTTCACGCACTGTATCACAAAACCTGTCATTGAGTCAACTGGTGTGGTTTCGAATCCCCGGTTGTACGTGACAAGGAGTAGGATCGCCTTCCAACCTTGTGTCTTTTCTCTGGTTTCCTCCAACAGCTATAGACCCCGACGCTCAAGCGAATTTTTGAAATAGAATTAAACCATAATAATATGTTAGTCCCGAAATGACCTAGTTTGTGTCGAGTGGACGTTAAACCCCATTTCCCTCTCCCCACAGGACAGCAAAAGAGTTTTGGAGTTTTCAACTTACGACTGAGAATGCTTTGTGAGATTTGGGCCAGGACATGTCTACGCACTTTGGTTACTACAGTGTATCTGCCTATGCGATTAAAAACAAGATTGAACCGTGCGGGTAATCAACTTATTTTTATAGACTTATTCTAAACTTACGTCATCAGGTAAATGTTTTTAATATAAAACACCTGACGCTGATGTTTCTTTAGACAGTTTCTAATCCTTTACATGGTCTAGCTGTTGGTGGATAACTAATATTATTTCTTACGATGTATACGGATCTTATTACTACGTCTTGTTGATTTTTAATGCAAGATTTTTCCGTCGAATTGATCAAGTTGTTGGTGGTATATACCGTTTCAATGATAACCCATCATCATTTAATTAGTTGTTTATTTATATTAATGTTTGTGGTATCTATGCCAAGAAATATAGAAGTAACTGTTATAATAAAAACAGTTGTATGATGTAATCAACCTCTTTGATGTATGTATTACATACCACTAATGATAAGACTGTTATTCCGCCTACAAGTTTTAAAGTAAACCGACTGGGCCAATTTGAAGCCGGGCGTACGCTATACAGTATACTTTGGGGACATTTTGCCTAGACAGTGGCGCTACGGCCTATTCTTATCTAAAATTTAAACTGTCAAAGATTCCTTTGCGTACACTGGACCTCGATTATTCGTTCAATCTGAAGAGAGTTAAACGTCCTCTAGGGCTTTTCGAGACGAACAATTTCATTTCAATAATTCGCTTGTGCTTACGGGCTTTTTAGCAGTAACATGAAACTAGAAGAACCGGAGAAAGCCAAAAAGGTATGCGGCCCTACTCCTTATTGTAACGCACAAGCTTAGAATCGAAACAACATTTATCTTGACCCAATTACAAACCTTATGATCTAAGCCTCATTCCCGCTCGCGACATAGTTTGTTACAACCCACCTTTAAGCGTTCATAGTTACGCGCCACTTTTTGTTTTATCACAAGGGGGGTCACGTGGCTAAGTGGGTAAGACGCTGGCTCACTAGCCCGGAGGTCGGGTGTTCGACCCCTGCATTGACCAAGAAAGTGCATACTGATTTTCCGGCCTGGTTTCCCCCTTGTCAGTGATGCAGGATGGAGGGTCTGACAAGGACAGCTGTCTAGTCGTTCGGATGGGACGAAAAACCGATGAACCGTGTACACATTGGTGTGCACGTTAAAAAAGATCCCTTGGCAGTTGGAATTCGATATAAGAGTAGGCCGTAGCGCGGCTGCTCGTCTTCATTAGCCCAGTTTAGGAGCAAAAACAGTGTGACGTTCAACCCCATTTCATTTCGTTTTATCACAACGTACAACGTAAAACTTAATCGCGACTAGAGATTGAAAGACGTAAGCTTTATATTAACTCTAATCGACGATCTGTGGAAGTATTTTTATGTAAAATAAAGTATGGATAAACTCATTTGTTTGAGAATCTCTCTTAATAACCTCATCGAAAAACCGATGACCCGTGTACACATTGGTGTGCACGTTAAAAAAGATCCCTTGGCAGTTGGAATTCGATATAAGAGTAGGCCGTAGCGCGGCTGCTCGTCTTCATTAGCCCAGTTTAGGAGCAAAAACAGTGTGACGTTAAACCCCATTTCATTTCGTTTTATCACAACGTACAACGTAAAACTTAATCGCGACTAGAGATTGAAAGACGTAAGATCCCTTAAAAAAGATCCCTTGGCAGTTGGAATTCGATATAAGAGTAGGCCGTAGCGCGGCTGCTCGTCTTCATTAGCCCAGTTTAGGAGCAAAAACAGTGTGACGTTAAACCCCATTTCATTTCGTTTTATCACAACGTACAACGTAAAACTTAATCGCGACTAGAGATTGAAAGACGTAAGCTTTATATTAACTCTAATCGACGATCTGTGGAAGTATTTTTATGTAAAATAAAGTATGGATAAACTCATTTGTTTGAGAATCTCTCTTAATAACCTCCATGTCCATTTTTTTATCGCTCCTAACATATATAACGCCTACTTGACTTTTACTATGTATTTATGTTCAGCTAATAGATTTAACCTTGGTGAACAACTGACACTTATATCTTAACATTGTTGGCATAGTACGCCTTGTGTATTTCACTTTTCTATAAGGCCCTGTTTAAACTACACGTATTCTCACATAATTCGACTTTTGTGTTGAACAGAGAGTGTGAAAATTGGGGTTTACCTTCCACACAAACTAGGTATGACCCCCCCACTTTTGAAAATCATGGCCATCCCAATTTTGCTAAAAATGACATAAAATTTAGGGGGGGGGGGGGGGGGGGGATCCTTTTTTTGAGCATTATATTATATTAAAGTGCAACATCACATGTTAGAAAGGGCTTTTCTCGACCTAAAACGGGTGTGTCCAATAGCTGGAGAAGGGCGTTTCCCTAAGCAAAAAGGGCGTGGCTAATAAAAAAAATTGGGGGCCAAAGCCCCCAGACCCCCATAGCTTTTACCCCCCCCCCCCCCCACTCGGCACCGGCTGGCGCCGCCGCTGGGACCTACGTATTGTAAAATTGTATTTCAATGATTCGCTTGCGCGTAGGTGTCTTTGGAAGAGGGGGAAAACACACGGGGTTAGAGAAGTGACACTACTTTTATTTCACGTACAAGTGAAACCTCGCTTCTCGATTTAATGAATGAATGAATGAATGAAATGGGGTTAAACGTCCTACTGCTATGCACTTAACCTGAGCTAATTGAAGACGGGCATATGCCATACAGTGTGCTATGAGGGAAATTTTGCCCGGGCAGCGGCGCTACGGGTTACTCTTATATCGAATTCCAACTGCCAGGGGATCTTTATCGTGCACTCCAATGTGTACACGGGACCGAGGTTTTTCGTTCCGTCCGAACGACTAGGCAGCTGTCCTTGTCAGACCCTCCTTCTGCATCACTGACAAGGGGAAATGACGTCGGCCAATGCAGGGATCGAACACCCGACCTCCAGGCTAGCGAACCAGCGCCTTATCCACTTAGCCACCGTGATTCCTCTTGATTTAATGATAAACTGTGTGATATAAAGCGCAAGCATTACACCAATCGGTCAACCAAGCCCCCCCCCCCCACCCCCACCCTCCGTCTGTATTGAGCAACAACAGGCACAAAGTGGCGATAGAGAGGCGGCTTCTCAGTTCTCACCAATGCAACAAGGGTTCAATCCCAGCTCAGGGCAAGAACTTTATCGTTGTAAGTGAGAGGGATATTCGGTCTCCCGTCCGATCAGGCAGGTTTCCCCCGAGTTCTTCGGTTTCTTCCTGCAGTAATGATCGAAATCATTCGCACGATCTGTGCCAAGTGCCAAATTGGAAAAAGGCCCCAGGCCCAATTTGCTACCCTTGTAAAATGACGCGATTATTATTATTATTATTAAAAGCAAAAAAGTAGAGTTATCTCGATTATCCAGTTGACAAAACAAACTTGTGCACTTTTACACATTCGTACGTCAATATCTGGGAAGCCGATTTATATAAGCCTTTGGCTTGTTTCGGTATCCCGTTAATAAAATATTGTTTAAAAAAAATATCTGGCACTACCCCTTTAATCGACGTAACGTGTATACGAAGAAATACTTACATTTGATCGAGTGTCAAGCAGCTCAAAGGCCACGGTTTCACCTTCAATGCTTGTGGTACACTTATATTTAGCATCTGAAAGTACAAGATATTTATTGTTACCAATTTTATTGCCAACATTTACACCTTTAAATCTACTTATGCAATTAGCATTGAAGATAGGGGCATGGTAAATAGTGTAAAAGAACGGTAGGTTTCTCGTTAATCATTCATTATTTATATCAGTTACAATACCAAGGGTGATAAATAATGGTTAACACATGATGTGGATGTCTACTGAATTTCAATAACAGAATATTTTCACTCACCAACGCGAAATATTTTTTAAATGATAAATGTGATCAAATGGTTACATAAGTAAAAACATTTTGGAAATGCTACGCAAACGGCTTTTTATCGGCCACATGAGAATGCAGTTATATTTTTAAAATATACAAGCATGCCGAAGTGAAACCTCGACAGCTTCATATTAAGATACATGTAATAATCTGGGGGTTTTTTTCGGAACAAGCTAAAGCAAGCCTTTCGATGTTTTATTCATATTTTAAAATTCACAAACGTAATGCAGCTGGCGTGAGATGGTGTTTACGAATACGAACATAAAAATTCAGAGAAATAAAGAACAGCCGGAAAATCGGGGGATTATTTAAAGACTGCACTTTCTATTATCTATCATCTAAAACAAAATTATCCAATTGCTTATTTGGGCGTTTAAAACACCAATACCGCAGCAACGTAGTATTTTTTTTCTCTATGTCGCATTTAACAATTAATATACGTAATAAACACAAAATTACATAATATGGAAAACACTATTTTAATTAATCTCTTGCACCCAGAACCGAGGGTCTAGATAAGATTTCCACTTTTGACGAACGTTTACTCGATAAGCAACCACATAAAACCCCAAACTGCTAATGTCAAGAAGGAGTTGTGCCCCTTCCCGACAAAAATCCCATATTTCATGCATTATTAAAAATAAACATGTATCGTGACGACAAATTAGGATTAACAACAACCATAGATGGCATCCTTGCAGGGGGGAATTTTACAGAAAAATGTTGCATAATGAACAGGCAATTTTCTGAAATTATTCATTTCATTTGATAAAAAATAAAACGTGTACAGTACATGATAACGTAAAAGACCGGATAATCTAGCCAGTACAGTAGCCTATATAGTTTTTCTCCGACGTTGACAAAGCATCCAGGGGCCTGTTTCACGAAATTTTAACTAAGATAAAATCCAAATTTTAGTAATTTGATTGGATAATACTGGATCGAATGAAAGAGACTATATTTCTAATTTGATAAAGCTGGGAGAACCCACGACCACGACGAAACGTCGCTATAAATTAAACTAGGGATTATGTTCCATATTATAATCATTATGTTGAATACCGTATTTCAGTTGTCTACATGCATAGCTACTTACCATTCGATTGGTCGTATTCACCTATAAATCTTTTTGTAAGAAATCGCACGGCTAACGCTGGAAAAAAGGGAAAAATAAAACTATTATACTTATGTTATGTAAATACTACTATCAGCGTAAGGCTGTATATACAGTGTATCATGGGGTTCGTTTCCATCTGGCTAGATTTTTGGAAGTGCTTTCGTAAATACTGTAAATCATAAATGCCGGAGAAATCTGGTCCAGTTTCTAATCAATGGAAGCATACGTTAGAGTCAGTGTGGTAAGTGTTACGCATATTAGTAGGATAGTTCTTTGATACAGGGATTTAGAGAAAAAACGAGATAGGGGGAGGGGTAACGTCCACTCGACACAAACTAGATAATTGTCGGAGATCCCAGAGAAAATCCACGAGGTTGGACAGGCGAACCTTATCCCTGTCACTTACAAACGGGGAATCAGAACCTCGCCACTTGACTCTCTCTCTCTCTCTCGCTCTCTCTCTCTCTCTCTCTATGTGTCGGGGATCACGGTGGCTAAGTGGATAAGGCGCTGGTTCGCTAGCCTGGAGGTCGAGTGTTCGATCCCTGCATAGGCCGAGAAAGTTCATCTCGATTTTCCGGCGTGATTTCCCCTTGTCAGTGATGCAGAAGGAGGGCCTGACAAGGACAGCTGCCTAGTCGTTCGGATGGGACGAAAAACCGAGGTCCCGTGTACACATTGGAGTGCACGTAAAAGACACCTTGGCAGTTGGAATGAGTAGGCCGTAGCGCCGCTGCCCGGGCAAAATTTCCCTCATAGCGCACTGTATGGCGTATGCCCGTCTTCAATTAGCCCAGGTTAGGTGCTTAAGCGTAGGACGTTAAACCCCATTTCATTCATTCATTCTCTATGTGTCTCTCTCCTCTCTCCTCTCTCGGGCCAAGACTTCTTCAAACAACGTACTTTTACAGCCTTGATAAAATATTAGGTATAGATACACTATATTTTGAGTGTAAATGTTTTATCTGATGAGGTGTAAAAAGTTGCCAGTGAATGTTGAGGAATGTTGTAGATATGTAAGTACTGAATCTCAATCTGTAACTTGACGATCGTTTATACCGTTTTACCTTTAAATCACGTCTATAACCTGGGATAAAGAGTTTCACTGTATTTGGAGCAGCCAGCATTTGGCATTGATATCTAGGCAATGGCCATTCGGCCGGGCAGTATCAATATATAAAATTTAAAAGCTCCAGCTACGCTATCACACTCTCGATCAGGGCCGTATCTAGCGGGGCTGCTTGGGGTACATTGCACCCCCAGAAAAGAAAGGCGCCTCTTGAAATGACGCCACCCCCACCCCCAAAAGACAAACGTTTTTTTGACAACCTTTCAATTATAAAATAATATGATTAATATCAGTAACTTAGGCATTATATTGGCGCCCTACCACTCTGCTGCACCCCCCCCCCTTTTAAAATCCTACATACGACCCTGCTCCCGATCTATGTTTTACGAATAATTTAAAATAATCTACTAAAATACTTTCCCAATTCGTTTAAATTTGGTTGAGGACAACATTAGCATAACATTCGGCTGAACTCCCGTTGCGTTGTTTGTCCTTTAGTACTGAGCGTCAATAATATGGTTAATGACAATGTGTGTTACATTTGTTTTGAGAAAATATAATGGCATTAAATACGTCAGAATTGGTCGATTTTAATCATTTTTGGACGAACATGCTTTCTGGTATTACAACGTTTTACTGTTATGAAGGTCTATATCTATCCTTTGTTCTGAGATATCATGTCTTTGTAGTATACTTATCCATGTTGTAAGGAAGATTTTATAGTCTTCCTTATTGGTTTATTCCTAGAAAATCAATCTAATGGTACACGTTTCTTATAAACATGGCATTTACAGTGTATATAGATATACTGTATATATATAGCTAGGTTATAGATGTAAACCCAGTCTATCGTTATACAAGACTGTATTTTTATCTGGTTATAAGTAAAATGTTGTTTATGTATACTTTGATTCACCTGTAGTAGTATACAGAACAGAAAGCCAGACTACTTCCTTCTAATTATACTACATAGCTGCAACTTAAACACCCCAGGCTTAATAAATTCTGGTTTTATGCTGGAGAAATATACCAAACAATTGAAAGGAAACTAGTTAGTTCCTATATAACTTGGTTTCTACAAAAGATTGCCATTCACATTAGTTTCTGCAGTGAACGTCAAAACACGAAATGGGATTAAACGTCATACTTTCTGGTTAATGAAAACG
Source organism: Patella pellucida (assembly GCA_917208275.1). NCBI lineage: Eukaryota > Metazoa > Mollusca > Gastropoda > Patellidae > Patella > Patella pellucida. Next base: position 38,431,192 of record OU795036.1, read on the forward strand.
GGCACACACCATACGGCATACAATAGGCTGTGGGTGAAATTTTGCCCAAACCTTGGCGCCACGGTCTTCACTTTTTTACAATTCCAACTGTCAAGTATGAACGCAAAATGAACATCGGTTTTTTTCATAAAATCTCAACATTTGGAGGCTTTCCTTGCCAGGTTTTCCGTCCTGCGTTTGTAAAAGTTAATTTTAGTATGACTGGTGATTAAAATAAATATGTATGTTAAAGTAATTGTGAGTATACCTATTTATCTGTGTGTAGGTTTAAATATGAACCATGAGTTCTATAAATAGTGGAAGATTGGCAGTGATAGACATTCCTGTTATGCTAAATAATTTTAGTTTATCACATCTGTCATTAACACGGATTTAAAAATTTATTTTGGATTCACTCGAAGTTATTGAACTTTTTTGACCCAATAAATGCCCGCTCAGTTGAAATTTTCAAAATTATGACTTTGAAAAGAGACAGCCTCTAATCTAGATAAAACTACATTTTGCAAAAATTAATATTAGAAGGTATATTTGACCCCCCCCTCCTTTTTTAGTTATAAGCCCCTTTTCCATTCCGTTCCCATGTAGGTTTCCAGATAAATAATGTTGTTTCTGTACACTGGATGTAATATCGTTAATGTAATCTATGTGCGAGCTTTAAGAGTCCTTTATAACACTCAGTTTTATCCCCCACTTCGTTTTCAATGATTCCAGTGAAGTTGATGGTTCACACATTTAGTATTAATATACATGTTTAATATACATATTATATGAAAAGTTTAAGATAACTACTCTTAGGTATTAAATACACAAAATATTTTTAAAAAATGAAAAAAAACTACATTATTTGTCGATTACACATGTACTACCACCTTCGCTCATTTATGAAGCTCTTAAGGTAAACAACATTTAGATAATAATTGTTAATAACAAGCTCATGTGAAACATGTAGACAATTAATTATAAACAATAGTATTTATTTTAAGACATTTTAGAGAGGGTGGTTGTGTATCCCCCCGTAGAGATCCAACTGGAAAATGTATACGGGTTTCTAGATACGTGAACCACTTCCTTGAAAACAGGTTATTTCGTGACTAATCTGTGCATATCTTTATTTTAATAATTCGCTTATGCTTAGAAATCTTCAGCAGTGTAAATGGACAGAGTCAGACGCCGCGACCCCTTTCGATCAAAATAAAAAGCGAACCATTCAGCCGCCCAACCCTTCGTTCTGGTAAACAGTTTATTATTTATTTCAGACGGAACCCACCTTATTCCTCAAATGCTGGTCACAAAACATGATCTATAATTAGTGTTAAAGCACTGAATAGCGTCAATATTATTAGCTCTTTTGCACCATGTAGGTAAATAGCCAACAAAAATTTCCATTTTCCATTCGGTTTTGTTTTCATTGTAAACATGACAGGTTTCTACTTAGCCACCTAGCATGAAACCAGTTGGTCGCTTTAACCATTTTATATACACTGATTTGTTTATGAGGAGTTGATATATTAATAACGGGTTTGAGCGTTCATTAAAACAAAAACAAAAATCAGTAGCATAGCAAGAGAGTTTGCTTTTCTTGATTTTATTTAACTAGTTTTTCTTTTCGAATTTATGGGCTATTGTCAAAATTGTAGATATTGCACAATTTACCAAAAATAAAATGATATTCGGTCATTTGAACTTAAAATATGTTGGGATTATTGACAGGACTGGGTGAGTTACCTTGAAGTTCAGAATGATCCTTCTTAAACCTGTCTAAAGACGAGGTTCAGTATGTCATTCTTAATAGCCCCTAGACGACGTACAGTATGCCATCCCAAATAGCCCCAAAACGAGGTACAGTATGCCATCCTAATTAGCCCCAAGGCGAGGTATGCCATCCCAAATAGCCCAAAGGCGAGGTACAATATGCCATCCTAAATAGCCCCAAGGCGAGGTATGCCATCCTTATAGCCCCAACCCGCAGTATGCCATACCAAATAGCCCCAAGACGATGAAGTATGCCATCTTAAATAGCACTACGGCGAGGTATGCCTTCCTAAATAGCCCAACGACGAGGTACAGTATGCCATCCTAAATAGCCCCAAGGCGAGGTATGCCATCCCAAATAGCCCAAAGACAAGGTACAATATGCCATCCTAAATAGCCCCAATGCGAGGTATGCCATCCTAATAGCCCCAAGACGCAGTATGCCATATCAAATAGCCCCAAGACGAGGTACAGTATGCCATCTTAAATAGCACTACGGCGAGGTATGCCTTCCTAAATAGCCCAACGACGAGGTACAGTATGCCAGCCCAAATAGCCCCAAGGCTAGATACAGTATGCCATCCTAAATATGCCCCAATGCTAGATACAGTATGCCATCCTAAATAGCCCAAGACGAGATACAGTTTGTCATTTTTCGTTATTTTATTGGCAGTTTATAACGCCAGCTTCCGTCTACATTACTACAGATAAAAATCCACGATGTTTATTATTCACAGTGGCCTGTTGAGAATTTCGGTGTGATGCTTGGGGTCAACACTTTTATTGTGTGCACCCTCAAGACTCGGTCCAGTACAGGGCATACTATTTTAGATATGTAAAACAGACGATATAAATGATAATTAAATAAAGTAGGGCAGCTGGTACAACGACGATAACAGCGATAATTTCAAATTTTGATTTGATGCAATGGCACGGATCCTGAGACCATCGCCTCGTCCCCCAACCTCCTTCACTGGTTAGGTAATATTACTTAAATTAAGAACGATATTATCACATCGACCCCAATAGTATCATCTAATTGGTTCATGTAATAATGCACGTGGCCACCCAGTGACATATCATTCAATGACTGATATCAACACGTTCATAGACAAAATATCAATAGGTTTATCGTTATTTTGACACGTGTCAGATTGTCGTGGAACTGAAAATGAGGGAAATCTAGTTAACCTTGTTTTATTAAATAAACACCCTTCGGCCGTTCTGGAGATGGATATATATTTAGATGTATCTACCAGACAAAGTAGGCTACACTTTCTTTGAAGTTTTTGGATGAACCAAGGCGTAGATTATCATTTATCTATACATCTTGCTTCTCTTGTGGGTTTGTAGGCCAATTAAATGAGCACCCTGTCTAACCTAGTTCTTAGAATCAATTAATGTTAATCTCTTCAAATCTTTTTTTCGCCGGCGGTAACCATATGCTTAAAAGCAGGTGAAAGTAATTTGTAGAATAACTAATGGAATTAGACTACTAAGTTCACGGTAGACTTATATAGTAGATACATTTAGTAGGTAATATTGGCTAATACATCACACCTATTTAAGATAGGTTTACACCTCTGTGTAGATAACGCTTTGCGGAGATAAGTAATTGAAAGAGGAAATGCACAGATGTAATTATGATTCAGATATATGAGTTGGTTTAACCTACATATTTACGTCTAATCTGTAGAAATCTACCCCATATACTTGTACCTGAAAACTCTACTGACATATTTATATTTGTAATAAATTGTTCTAGAATTGGTAGAAAGGGGTTAGGATGTCGGTTCATTTCGACTGTATGAAAGGTAATTCGTTTCAAGTTTAAAATGACGAAATAAAAGTCATTTCAATATTATTTCCGGTGAGGTTAAGTTTAATCATTTCATATTTATCTAAAGGCCAAAAAAAATTGTTTTTCCAAATGTGGAGTGGATTTGAAGAAACCAAAGAACTATCACAATTACAGAAGTGACGGTTGTACATTACAGGCCATGTGTATAAACAATTTATATTCTGGTGTTATTTGACATGGTTTGACTCATATGACCAGTGTAATAACTCATTGAATAATATTTACCAATCAACATTAAATTTTAACTGATCAGAAAACGTAACGATCATTGCAGAATAATATATCATTGCTTAATCTAAAAAGGCTTATTGAGCAAAATGTTAACTGAATTTCACTCATTGACGGATGCCGTAGAAATCTGAGTGTTACATGTGACAAATCCATACTATAGGAGGTTGTACCACTTTGATTCAACCGGCACACTGATCCAATTAATCACATCCGCTTTTGTAGGGATATACAGTCATTGTACGCCCCCTTTCTTCTATGAAGAACCAATTCGAATATATTATTGCAATCAACAAAGGAAACAGAATGTTGAAGTTTTCAGTGTATTTGTAATACCAAGTGAGATTAATCAGTGTTGAAACACACTAAAAGCATTCGGAATGTTTCTCGATTTACCTGGGTCTTACAGTTTCTCAATTTACAGGAAGCTGGCACGCCAGTGTTATGGGTTATTCCTGGCACAAGCTGATATATAGAAGATGACAGATGTAAGAAGTATTGTTCAATATGTAGTTATTTATAGATGTAAACTAGTCTAACATTAGATATCTTTTGACCTGTTTATATATTACTTGACATATATTACATACCAAATCAGTCTTTGCTGGAATCTCAAAACATTATTCATCTATAACTACTGCGATGTGTGCTAGTAAATGGCAATTTGATGTACTTAGTCAATAATTCTTTAAAAAATTCCAAATTCAAACATATTTAATATCTAATATATTCAAATCACACGAAGGATTATTGGTAACATAACATGTTCTATGATAAAATGTCCAGTATCAAAATTAATGCCAGCCACTGATCCATTGAATTAGAATTTCGGCTGATATAAAAAGTGTATTTGAAAAATCTGAATTTTTTTTATCAACTTTTGTATTAAATAAATATGTTAAATACAGTCCCACAACTGACACTGTTCCTATCATCTAATATTCAATCGCTATTCTAATTCCTGTTAAATAACCATGATGTGTTATAATAAAAGATAGTACCTATTTCTAGTTGTTTATACTTGATGTTTATAACAGTGGGTAGCGATTTAATTAGTAGATCATGTCACCCACCTGTCTGTAACAAACACAGCCCTAAATCTATATATAAAACTCGACAACATTTGTTAAAATATATGAATAATTTATACTATAAAAATAATCATACGCTTGTAGATATAATGGGTCTTATTTAATATCTCCCACGTTGTGCCGTGTACAGTAATGGAGCCACGACCTCTCTCCTGACCTGACCCTGGACCTAGCCCCAATGCTTGCCCCGACACTAACCTACAATCTCGTCAATAATCACGTGCCCCAACATTATTTACCTCTCAGCGACCTTGACATAAATTAAACTGGCCTTAACAAATAGATTTAGCCGTCCGTGTACATTGAGATATTACTTAAGCGGCCGCATGAACGGCGAAGTAATTGAATCAGAATGAAAACTGACGCTTAAATAAAAATCGTGTGTGGCAGGGTCTATTTCGTCATTTAATTGACGACAAAAATTTAACATTTATGGACCGCTTATAACGTAAAGAGAACTCGGAGAGAAAATGGCTAAAGAGTTAATATACTGACTTGTACCTGCAGTACCCTTTCATCAAGGACATCGTTCGGTAGGGAGCAAAATGACGAAATGTAACGTAAAAAGAGTTTCTTCTGGGATTAAGTGAGCGAATAGTAGGACATTTGTTTATCTTAAAATATGATCTAAAATCCCTGACAAGATTGTCAAGACGCTGCGGTTTGACAACCATCTCCAGAACTTCAGAAAGTGATGCCCAGTTTGATCCTGGCAATGTCGAACGTCAAGTTATTTTTTATCGGTGATTTGACTAGTTTATTTTTAAGGCCTTTGGACACTAACCTAGCAAACTCAAATCTATCATGTTGGTAATAATGGGTTTTTTAATTCTAAAGTGTTTAGCAATGTTTAGTTATCGGTATAACATCTGAAGAACATGGTGTTGGTTTGCATAAAGTGGCTATCTTCCTTATCTCCTCAGATGAAACGAATTAAAACGAGTGAAATTATATGGATGAAACTGAAGACACCTGTGTGTTAACACAGTCAAGTCCTTTGAAATAAGATAAGACCTATAAAAACAATATCAATGTATTTACGGATTGTTTAAGTGGCAACTTGGGATGATGCTGTAGCAATGAACCGGTATTGAAAAGGTTCTCCGGTTTCCCTAGCCTGTGTTTTCCTTGTCAGTGGTGCAAGGTGGATGACCTCAAGAAAGGGTGCCTATTCGTCCGTATAGAACGAAAACACATAATATTTTAACACAACATTCCGAAATGCCGAGGGGGTTGGATGGCCGAATGGTTCGCTCGCACGCGTTGTATCATAACGTCTGTCATTGAGTCAACTGGCGTGGTTGCGATTCTCCGGTTGTTTATGACAAGGAATAGTGTTTCCTGTACATCCTCGTGGGGTTTTCTCCGGTTCTTCAGCCCCACCCCCACCCCTCCCTCCTTTCTCTCTCTCTCTCTCTCTCTCTCTCTCTCTCTTAAAAATAAACTTTCGCAGAGTAGAAGATCTACTTTATGTTCGGGTAATTGATCAAATAAATTAAAAACGTTTTTCGGATGAACAGTGATAGAAAACGCTGCGTTACATTTGAGAACATTTTGTTCAAGACAAATTATGGTGGCGTGAATTCTTGATCTTTGCAGGTAAACAATCATGGTTGAACAATTATCTTCCAATTACGTAAATTATAAACACCGAAGTATGTACTTTCTTATCACAAGAAGTGTCTCAGTATTCGACCTCCGTGGGTTATTAATTGTTGGCAATCCGTCCATAAGATTCGAAAGTCCGACAAGTATAACATTTTATCGAATAGAGTATTTGCCATTTTCGTTTTATGTGATCAAGACTAAAGTGTAGTTTAACTGGCGCCCTGCTACACTACAAATTACATTACATTTATCACGGGGTAAAGGTCATCGAACAGCAGCAATGTGTGATATCAGATCTTACGGAAACTCTCCCCTAAATACACTGAAAATTGGCAACGGTATCTCTTAGATAATAGAAAATGTTGAGATAATTTTTGTTTTGACACCATTATTTCACAATAATCTCCAAGGGAAATGTTAAACAAAGCATTAAGAAGACGTAACTTCAAGAACCTTGATTTCAGGTGTTCTGCAGCCTGTATAGACTTTACCTATAAAAATATATCATGGCAATAGACTAGATCTGTACTCACAGCACGAACGGGGTGTCTTCACAAGCTTAAGTACAGAAATGTTAACAAAAGAAATACCAAAAGTTGGGAAATACATGTAGTTACCAAATGAAGAACCCGATGACCAAATAAAAAACATTAACATGCTTTTCGGACAATCTTAATCTTAACAAATGTACACGGTTGGGAATAGATAAAAAAAAATTATGTTCGTGATGCGTAGAAGGAAACATCCTTTTGTTCTAAATATTTCCCCAGAGCACTTCTACCCAAAGGTGTTATTAAAGTCCCGGGGAACTTTCTAGACTAACACTGAATTCAAGCACTTAAATTATAATGGTTGTGCTTTTGAGGTCATTTATTAAGAAAAGGCCGTTAGTCACTTGGATTTTCAAAATGCCTGTCATTTTCCAAGATGGCTGTCATTTTCCAAGATGGCTGTCATTTTCCAAGATGGCTGTCATTTTCCAAGATGGCTGTCATTTTCCAAGATGGCTGTCATTTTCCAAGATGGCTGTCATTTTCCAAGATGGCTGTCATTTTCCAAGATGGCTGTCATTTTCCAAGATGGCTGTCATTTTCCAAGATGGCTGCCATTTTCGGCTTTTCGTTCACAAAATGCTATCCCGATTAACATAACATAAGGGTATTTTTCAAGATTAACATAGAAACAACGGTTTCAACTAACAACACTGTATATAGCGATGATTTGTAGAAAATACAGAAAGCATCAGTATTACTGAGAAGAATATGAGTGGGTGCATGTGTTAAATATATCAGTATATATCTATCATTACTTACAGTATGAAATATGATATACATCACAACACATACAACATACAGGTGTTAATTACAATACATCTATTTTAACAAAAAATCAACCATCTTTACCATTCGCTTTCATGCTAGGTTACGACTGTCGTACAATGCGTTGTGATAGGATTGTCCCTGTTGAGTCCATGATCTAGTACCTAAAGATACATTCGGATACGTTTCGATACGATCAACACGATTACAACGACTGACCTAGTCGCGGTCACCCAGAACATTCTATTCTTTAACGTACGGAGGCATACGGCAAACGTCGATAGATTCTACGCATGGGTAGCCTACCGGGATCTGCCGAGTGCGTACGGAGGGTCTTGGAACGTTGTCAATATTTGACGAAAAGTTCCATTACTCATGCGTAACCGGGGGGGGGGGGGGGGTAATTATCCAGTATCTTTGACCAAATCAGGTAAGAGTTGCACCCCTCCCCGCAATAAATCCCGTAAATCTTGCAATAATATAAACAAACATGAATCGTGACATGCGAAATCTATCCAGTTCCGAATCGGATCACTCAGTGGAACTTTACAGAGAGAAGGTTTGGAGATAGCTCAGTCTTCTTTCTTTTTGTGTCGAGCCACACCACTATTAAGCCCAGTCAAGATATTGATTGTGGAACAATACATTTCGGGGATTCTATTTTCCGCTATCATGAGAGGTACCATGAATGAAATGAAATGAAATGAAATGGGGTTTAACGTCCTACTGTTATGCACCTAGCCTGGGCTGATGGAAGACGGAACCATTAATGAAGTGTCGATATTATTTTAGTGTGCTTTATTTCAATGTGATGTTTGTTTTAAACATTATTTACATCTACATACCATATTTTAAGTAAGTATACTCATGTAGATGTAGTATAATGTATTTACCATGTATACTGAGTAAATGAAGAAAGAATTAGCACCGTAATAAAATGTGTGGGATTTTGATTAGAAGAGTCATGGTAAGGTGATCGATTCACCTTCAAATAGCTTTGGGGATCAAACATTCTCAGCAAACATGCATGGTCTACAATTTCCAAATAATTTATTACGATGCGATGGTATTACTAGTGATCGAGGGGGGGGGGGGTATTAGCGGTATTTTTTTCAAGGAATTTGAATCAATAGGGCAATGGCTTAGGGATTCCGACAAAGTTTCGGACTTAAAGGGGCTAAATCGCTAACATTTTGGACCTAGAAATTGTCAAAAGTGGGTCTCAACGCATATAATACTGTAATATGAATGTATATAAACTGATTTACATTCAATGGTTTCCTTTTTTACCAAATTTCAAATCAGTTACGTTCGGCGAAATAAGCCATGTAGTCTTAATCTTGTGCAAATTTCTATAGCGCCTGGTTAGTCCAGTCAACATACGCCGTATGGTATGTTGCAATATGTCTAGCCTCGCTCCTTAAGTCTCTTATTAAAACTGGGGCTAAAGCACACTATGGTACACGACTCGTGTACCAATGTTAAAAAAATTATTTTATCTAAAACATCGGATATCAGAAGCTTATCTTTTCCCGATAAGTTTACATCATCAATGTTGATTTAAAATGGCCAAAAATTTGTGTTTTCGATGTTAAAGATTTTAGAGGATTTTGAGTTACGGACTTAGGTCCTTTAAATAACATTATTCGATTTGTGCAACCCCTCCACTCAGTCACAGCACTTTTAGTAGAGTTACCGCATTTTTAGAAAACGGTTAAATGGTTTATTTCTTGCAGACACCAGAAGCATCTCAAAAATTTAAATTCCTCTCATTATATTTAGCAATCTCTAATCAGAAATAGCTTCCATATTTTCTAATATAAAATGCTGTTAGCCCACTCATACTGTATGCGATAAACTATTGCCTGTTAATAAAATAAAATACTGGTACATAAGTTCTATTTAGTTAAAATCCGCTATCATTTTCGTCGATTAAGAGGGGGAGTTCCAAATCAACAAATTACCCACTGATGAACCTGGATTTAAGTGTACAAGTTAAATACAAAAACGTGAAGATATGGTTAAAATAGCTCTGTGAAAGTGTTTAGGTGATTGCTGGGTCTGCTTAAAGGTGCGTTATGTAAGATTTAGATTAAGAGCTGGCCGTTCTTACTGTACCTCAAAAACAAATAATAAAAAAAAATACATTGAACATCTTATTCAAGAGACTCAGTCTCGATTATCCATTTTATCGTGAAATTTTAAAATCTTGTGGGCGTTCTAATCCATCCGATGTTCCTAATAATAATAATTATAATATCTACATTTATAAAGCGCGATAATATTGAAGAAAACAGTTTCTAGCGCGCTGTTGGTTTTTATATTCATTGATTATTTACAGATCGGGGGTTTTAAATAGGAATGTTTTGAGTTTTCAAATGGCCCACAGAAGGTAATTGTTTCATTGTCTGTGATAGTCTGTTCTATAAAAAAGGACCAGCATAAGAAAAGGCACGATTTCCAAGTTGTAAGTTAAAGATACATTATGGGAGATTTTTATAGAGAGTTGGCCATTCTTGCTACAACAGGTCAAAAGTAGATGATAAAAGAAAAATATATTGAAAATTTCAGTCAAATTACTTTACTCTGTACAAAGTTATTGGCATTATAATATTTGACTAGAATTGGGGGCCAAAAGTGTCTTCACCTTGCTTGGCCTATTGTTTGATTGACAGAGGTTACCTCCAACTAAATAATCTCGATTATCAAGTAAAGTTTTCAATGACCTCAAAATATCGCTCGACAGCAGCCTCGCTAAGCACACTCTATCATTTATCCTCGATCTAACTGATGACATATTATATAATAAACATAACAGTTAATAATCTCACCACTGTGCGCCATATTGATTTAATTAATCAGTGAAATCCTATTTGGGTCTACAGAGTTGATTTTGGGCTTGTTGTTAAAAAAAAGATCTAATTTATAATTTCTATAACACCCGAAGCCTAAATTAAGACTTGTAGTAATCAGATTTAGCTCTTGCATAATGTAACTTTAATGGCTGGAGATTTTAGAAGATTTTTTTTTTTGGGGGGGGGGGAGAGATTTCTGCTGGTAGTATAGGGTTCCACAATTTGTTTTTATACAAGGTGGAGCTTGGCCGTTTAACGCTTTGAAAACGAAAAGGAAAAGGAGTAACTTGAACCTAAATCTTTGCCATATTGGGAGCCAATGTAAAAATTGCAATACAGGAGAGGTGTGTTGATGTTTTCTAATTTTAGTGGGGAGTCGAGCTGCTGAATTTTCAACATGTTGTAGTTTGTTTATCTGATACTTTCTGAAAGTTGCCCGGGTTAAATGGAACGAACGGTGGTGAGGATCCCTTTTCTATACGTACATTATTTTATTTCGAAAAGATTAAGTGGAAGTCGGCCTGTTTAAACAGTCGAATCTGCCTCTTATAGATCTTTATTTTGGCCTCAAATCAACTCTTTAGACCATCGGCTGGTTGTGATTTTGAACTGATTGAATTCAGATCGCCTTTTAATCATTTTAATTCAAAAATTAAAAATGAATAATCAAGACTTTGTTTATTATCGTTACAACTGTAGCAATGGAAATTTTGACTACGCTTTTAATCAAAGGTTCATAATTAAATTTTGACTGAAATTTTCAATATAATATCCCATTTCCATTAACTATTTTTAAACTAGTTTAGGGTGAACTGTCAGCTCTTTATATAAATCTTGCGTAATGCATCCTTATTATGTTGGCTGTGAAAATAAAGCGGTATATCTCAAAACTAGTTTTGTCTGTGTAGGTAAGTCTCAACAAAAACAGCTTTTGTCATCCCACAAAACAAATTAAGTATTGATCGAAGTATTGATAGGCGAGACATTAAACATACATTATGCAAGAGCTAAATCTGCCTAATACAGGTCTTTCTGTACTAACTTATCCACACCGTCATCAACTCTCGATGTCAACGCTAGCCTGTGATATTTACTAGATTAGGATCCAATTTGCTTCTCAACTTTCATTCATGATTTTTTTATCGTGCTGATTGTAGTAAAGATGATCGAGGCTAGATCGAAAATTCAATCGCTTAAATCTCGGTTCAGAGTGGATCAATTTGATTGAAATTTTCAGCGAATGTCCTTCACATTATCTAGTTTTTAACTATTATAGTGAGAACTACCAGCTCTTTATCTTATCTCCCATAATGTATCTTTAATTAATCATTCTTTTTCTTTCCTTTGCGTATATACGATAACACCGACGAGCTATTTGGACCTACACCCCAGTTAATGGTTGTTACCTTTACATCCAATTAACAAAGGCTATTTTATTTTATCGAAACGTTGGCACGGGTAGACTTGTACTTATTATTCAATTGTATACTATATAATAACCACTAAACCCTTTCAAGATGGAACGATTAAACATTACTGGGTTTTATTTGAATTAAAATAGCTTCCCCTCGAACGCATAGCATAATTTATAGCTCCGTTGATTGACGTTTATGTTATGGGGTAATTAGTTGTATAATTGCAACATGTGAAAAATATTTCACTGCCAGTACATTCCAAGTCAAAGAGTTTATACCCTTTCCAGGTGCTGGAACATTTAACTAATTAATTGGTTGACTGTTTGATTTAATCGCTGTAGTCTAATGACGTATACCATGCCAACTGTTCCACTTATAAATCCTTAATTCAGGCCGGCTAGTTACTTTATACGTAATAATTGTGTTCAATTTTAAATAGCGGTGGAATCCAAACTTTTTTTGGGTGTTACCATTCTGTTTTTATTTTGCACGAAACGTAGAAGTTTAATTTAAGTACATAGCTATTTGGAATTACGCCGTCATAATTTGCGGTATGTGTAAGAACTTGTATACTCACTACTTCTGGAAGTTAAACATTGGATAAAACTTTCTAAGGGGAAGGTCATCTGGTGTATGCGGTCTTAGATATCGCGGTTCTCAGTCCCCCCCCCACCCCAACCTATATACCTTCCGTCTGGGGTTGCCCCAAATCAAGCTGGAATTTCCTCTCATTTTCCCCGCCTTATAGAATACAAGACATTTCCTATAATAAAACGTAGATGTAGTATATTTATATGTAGTATATAATTTCGTACCACGAAACTGGCAGAGAATGGATGAACATTTCCTTGCAGGGAATAATGCACTTAGCAATGTGTGACCAACATAACGACGCTTATAATTATGTTATGGTCAGCTTCTGTGGGCTTCATTGCATTTAGTTAGTGTGCAATAATATAAAAAGCTAGCGATTTTTATTTGTGTTTCTTTGTTGATAGAACTTGACAGACGACACCCTGTAGATGTAATCAGATTACAACCAAGTTTCAAACTTCACACCATGGTAACTAACTACCTAATTAACTTTATCTGTCTGTATTTGTGAAACTTTGTAGTGGACGTTGAGTAGCGTCCCAGCTGGTACCGTACAGAGATGTATATAGTAAGATAAAGACGATGTCTACATGAGATTTTTATTGATATTAAAGGAAAAATGTAACTTTAGACCAGATGAAATCAGATCAGCACAGAACTATTTTCAATAGTGGTGATGTCCACTTCAGAAATTAAATATCAAATATCTATGTTTATTAATCGTCGTATGATGACCTCCTGCGTGTGTGGGCGTGTGTGTGTGAGAGAGAAAGAGAGAGAGAGAGAGAGAGAGAGTGTGTGTGTGTCATCCCAGGTAACTTAGAACAAACAACAACAAAACCAACCGAAAACAAATCATCGGGTGTTTGCTCAACCGGAATCGTCATGACGTTTTCTTAAAATTATATTAAATCAACAATTATCAAAGTTTATTTTTCGTTTCTTTATTCAATACAAACAATCGAATATAGGGAACGAAAATCAGGCCCAGGCAGTTTCATTTGTTTGGAATGATGTCATTGTGTCGAATACTGTGTAACTTCAGCACATCAATTGGTAACGTGTTTATATACCAATCCTTGAAATGGCGATAGATTATGTTGATAAAGTTTTTATATTATCTAGACAAATATTACATATTTTTATAGAACTGACTATTGTTTGTTGTGACAGCTGATGATACGGGTACATATTGAACCAATCAGTCCCAAAGGCTGACATTGTAGTGCTAGTATCTGAACATGATACAACATGATACAAATAAATATGGAAAGTGAGATTTTATCTTAAGGATTGATATGAAGGTACGTATGAGGCAGTATACGTTACAAATGACAAAGCTCTCCCTTCTCAGAGTAAATCCATGTTATACGCGATTATTATACAGATTCTCGCAGAATTAGCATACATTGGTGATAATATGCAGACCATGTGTTCGTTTTAAGAGTTATAAAAAAAAATACATATTGCATGTAAGCACGCGTATATGCTTTGTTAGATATCTGATATATGGACGATTTATCTATATGATTCATCGAGCACAAAGAGTTTACTAATATCCAAACCTGCTTTGTTCGTAGTCTAGCAAGATCATCTGCATGATTCACGGTGTATAGGCCCTGTATCCATAGGCTGTTCCCTTGTGGCGTGTTCCCTTGTGGCGTTGTGACCTTGTTCCCAGACCCTGTACCCGCGCGTATCCATAGGCTGTTCCCTTGTGGCGTCTGGCGTGTGCAATGTACGATGTAAAGATAGGTAAAAGAAAAGTCTACATACGAACGTTGATGAGAAAGCAAATTAACTCAATGCGAACCGGTTTTTTTTATTGATAGCTCAATGATGAACTCAACTACTTAAAGTCGGAAGGATGAGGAGGATGCCACTATTGCATTCAGTGTCGGATTAACCTTGTGGGGAAGGGGGGGGGGCATACCAACTATACGGGGGCCCCATTATTCAAATTATTCGCACTGACCGCGGGTCGTACAAGTATGTACCCCCCCCCCCCCTTTGAGTATCTGGGGTGTTTTCCTGTTTTCCTTCAGGATTTATTTCTTTCGAATAAGGATAAATTTCAGTGTATCTGAGACAATAATTTTTGGCAGCGATTTCATTGACGTTTTGAATTCGTTGACAAATTGAGTATTTTAAACAGACTCTTCCTCTTATGATGTTTTCATTTACTATGTTATTGAAATCAGGGATAAATATGAGTATGACTCAGAACTGTGGGGGGCCTTATATTTTCCCCATCTATGCCCCCTCCCCTCCCTGATCAGGTACCGATTGTATTTATTTTCCTCCCTGGTGCTCATCTCAAAAGATAACATGTCTTCGGACAAGGCCCGTGGTACTGGGTCCGACCATTTTTTGGAACTCGCAATGGATTGGGTGAATTTCACACAAGTTTCCATACAATATCGCACTCGTAACGACGTGTTCCCTCTAGTGCAGCTGCAAAAGAATTGACATGTTCATTGTCTGTGTTCCCGGTCACAAGCCACATGTTCCGTGCACGAGGCCACATGTTCCCTGGGAACATCCTATGGGAACGGGCACGTTAAAAAACAAAGGTTCATTGTCCTTGTGGCGCGTCACAAGGGAACAAGGGAACACGCCACAAGGGAACACGCCACAAGGGAACAGCCTATGGATACAGGGCCTTACTGGTGATAAAATCGTGTCATAAGCATTTGGCCTACAAACATTTTATAATTGATATTAGACTATTATAAAGTCTTCTTGAATATAAAATTCAAAACAGAAGACTTCAAAGAATGGTACGCGTGGACGGTGAAATTAAATATATACATGATTACATGGCGTGTATCATTGTTCAATTTGCAATTTATAATGTTCAATAATGTACATAATAGTTTATTTTGGCTTGGGGGTAAGTTTATGTTTATATTTATGGCATCATATTGGAAAAGAATTGTATGCTGTGCTTAACTTTAACGATTTCAATGTTCAGACATGCATTGATGTTATCAGTATTATCATCACCATTATCCGATCATATTGATGGGACAAGTATTAAAATAGGAGGTAATCTACAAATTCAGATGATTATCTGTGTAGACAACAATCATATAAACAAATATACTTATATTAATACGTACCACTTTTGCCCACACCAGATGCGCCTACCACAGCAATTTTGGTCTCCCCTAATGATGATTTCTTCCTTCTGAGATAGGGACGTAATGTTGAGCCGCTACTCACGGGGGCTGTCTCCGATAATCCAGCTGAACTATTCATGATAAGTTATCCTTTCATACAAATGAACGTGTAATGTTTAGATATCTATAATATACAAGAAGCACTAATTCCCCACACTAAGAGCCATGATGTCTTATATCTCCATCACTTGGCCAGAGGAGCCATGGAGTGTGAGCAAAGGTATTGAATGATAAGAAACTACGTTAGAAATCACAACATCAATACATGAACAGAAAGCAGATGGTAATGGTTTAGACTGACTGAAATGATAAGCCACTCGTACCCCTTTAATTCATACTCTGCACGGCAAATACATCTAACTTTACTTATATAGCGACCGGGTTAGCGCGCACCATGAGGCTTTATCTGGCAACGCGCCCGCACGTGACCGAGTCTATCGTCTGCTTCCAGATGTCAATTCTAAGAAAGTTATATGATAACGAGGTTACCGTGTGTTAATTTTATTGTGCTGTATCATTTGTCAATTTATTTTTGGAAATAATAAATTGTTGGGTATCTAGTTCGTAAAAATCAGTCTGAACAAAAAAAATTCACTTGTGGACTATAATTGATTGATTTGAGGTCCTAGAATCTAACAAACTTGCAACCGTATTCGGGGGCGGGGTGGGGGTGGGGGTGGCCTAGTGGTCTAGAGTGCCGCGCTTCGACCTGTAGCTGGCCGGCCACCTCTGGCTTGCGGCTGTGGTTTTGAGCCCTGGTGTGAGCGTATGTGGCATGGAGATAGGGGCACCTTCTCAACCTCATGGGTTTCCTCCGGGCACTCCGGTATCCTTCCACTGCTTAAGACCCCTACACGCAAGTGAATTATTGAAATAAAATTAAACCATAATAATATGTTAGTCTCTCTCTGCAACCGTATTCAGACGTCTATGTGCTCGTGCAGGTATCATCCCGAAAACGGTACTGATGTAATTCAGGTTCGTTAGTTATGTGGGCTTAACATCCACATCCACTAAAGGGTGATATTGGAGACACGGTTATTAAGGTGTCAAGCTGATATAGCTTTTCTCATCTCCATAGAACTGTTTGTCTATGGAAGACCAAATGGGACAATATTCATGATTCGTGTTTCTACAGTTATAGTACATATTTTGATATACATGTATTTACTCATCTGAATTAACTAATTGCTTTAAAGTGGATAAGTTAATCTTTACTCCGAACCCTGATCGTTCTAATCTCAATGTACTGTCTTATCTATTTACCTTTTCTGAACATCTAATGTAAAATAATTTAGTATTACTTAATATGCATCTTAGTCATTCATTGAGTATGTACCTATATTTGAGTAAGTCCTCAGTAATGTAAATATGTTAATTTATATCACGTTTTGTATTATATGTTTAACCCTTATCATGTACATGTTCAAACATTTCTAGTTTAATTATTATTAAGATATTAAGTTGGCGATAGCGACTGGGTATAAATATGAGAGACGAAATACGGACAATTATGTTCATCCGTTAATAAACCCAGTTCGACGTCAAATAATTATTACTTATATTTCTTATAGGTGAGTTAGTTTATTATTGTGTCGCCTAATAATTCATTTAGTATATATGTTTATTTTATGTATAATATTATGATGTGAAATAGTTTACTACACATATTCACATAGTATAATAATACTTTATATTCGCTAATTGATTAATATAATATTACGTTCTTGATGCATAATAAGGCAATGTGAAATACCTAAGAATTACACTTGGTCACATAATATATGCTAAAATTATATATTCAATTATTCATTAATAGATAACTTGTCATTGATGTTTTAAGTATGATTTCAATATATCTTTATTTGTGTTATCATGTTCATTCGTTAATAAACCCAGTTCGACGTCAAATAATTATTACTTATATTTCTTATAGATTAAAGCTCCTCAAATATCAAATATCATAAGAGCGCTGTGTGCTTCGACGTATTAGAGCTACGCACCCCCAGCATAAGCAATCTCAAAATACGTCAAGCTAACACAAAAGAGCACGCTCGCATTACATTCCAGTTTGAACATTTGAGACACGAACGCAACATTCTAAACTAATGATTCTCGTTTCTACATTCCAGTTTGAACATTTTAGACACGAACGCAACATTCTAAACTGATGATTCTCGTTTCTACATTCTTATGTCAACACTTCATGCACAAAATCAACATTTTAAACAAAAAATTGACTTTATGTTTCATTTTCGCCGTTTTATCGGTAACTTTTATACATCATTAAATATTAAAATTATAAAATAATTTCTTAATTTTACACGACAAAGAAATCAATTCAATGGTTTCTGAAAGTGTCTAATAAAAAAAATCTGAAATTTGAACTCTTGTGAAAATATCTTCTACGTTTCAAAAAGTCTTGAAGTTAAAATCTTGAAATGAAAATGTCCAGAAAAATAATGAATTATCAACATTATTACACCAGAGGGCGCTAACCGAAAACAATTTGGCGACCTATTCGGCTAGCGACCTATTCGACAGATCAAGCTGGTAGGTAACCTGTTCGTTGGCAACCTATTCAGAATAAATTCAACAGTCGATCAAACTCATTTTTTTATCAATCAATCAAATTCAACGTTACGTCTATCAAATGAAAGTAAAATATATTATTATTTATCCATTCCTTTAGCTCAGAATAGCGATGTAATTTCGCATTATCTTACAAAATTCTGGACATCCAACTAAATATATTCCGAACGGTATTTAAATAAGCTTTCCCAAATATTATTAGTAAAAGTTGGCACAGTCATATTAAAGGGGTGCACTCTCATCCTATACATGGCCAATTTTGAAAATAAAAAGATTTAAAGGGAAAGACTGTTAATGTTAATATGCCGTGTCAAAATTCGGACCATCGTACACAATTCTGACGATCCAACTAAATATATTCGAAAAGGTAATTGAATAAGCTTTCCAAATATTATTAGTAAACGTTGTCACAATCATATTAAAGGGGTGCGCCCTCAACCTGGGCATAGCCAATTTTTCAATATTCTAAATGTAAAGATAGGCCTATGATTTTTTTCGAAGTCCAAATTAGGATTATCCTGATGCCTACAAAATTCTGAGCATCTGGCTATGTATATTCTGAAAGGTACATGTAATTGAATAAGCTTTCTACATAATATTAGTAAAAGTTGGCACAATCATGTTAAAGGGATGCGCTCTCATCCTAAACGTCGCAAATTTTTCACAGCACTTTAATAAATCTTGTTTAATCACCTTTCGGGATATATATAGCTGGATGCTCAGAATTTTGTACCGGCCTATATTTACATTTAGAATATTGAAAAATTGGCTATGTTTGATTGTGTCCACTCTTACTAATAATATTTGGAAAGCTTATTCAATTACCTTTCAGAATATATATACCGGTAGCTGGTTGCTCAGAATTTTGTACGATGATCCGAATTTCGACTTCGAATAAATACCGGCCTATCTTTACATTTAGAATATTGAAAAAATGGCTATATTCAGGTTGAGAGCGCGCCCCTTTAATATTATTTTGTCAACTTTTACTAATAATATTTAGAAAGCTTGTCTAATTACCTTTCAGAATGTATATAACAGGATGCTCAGAATTTTGTACGATGATCCGAATTTTGACTCGGAATATCACTGTTCTTTCACTTTCAAATTGAAAGCGCGCCCCTTTAATAAGATTGTGCCAACTTCTACTAATAATATTTTGAAAGCTGGTTCTACTAATAATATTTGGAAAGCTTGTTCAATTACCCTTTATAATATATTTAGTTGGATCATTAGAATTTTGTACGATGGTCCGAATTTTGACACGGCATATTAACATCAACAGTCTTTCCCTTTAAATCTTTTTATTTTCAAAATTGGCCATGTTTAGGATGAGAGTGCACCCCTTTAATATGACTGTGCCAACTTTTACTAATAATATTTGGAAAAAGCTTATTTATATACCGTTCGGAATATATTTAGTTGGATGTCCAGAATTTTGTAAGATAATGCGAAATTACATCGCTATTCTGAGCTAAAGGAATGGATAAATAATAATATATTCTACTTTCATTTGATAGACGTAACGAATTTGATTGATTGATAAAAAAAAAGATGAGTTTGGTCGACTGTTGAATTTATTCTGAATAGGTTGGCAACGAACAGGTTACCTACCAACTGGATCTGTCGAATAGGTCGCTAGCCGAATTGGTCGCCAAATTGTTTTCGGTTAGCGCCCTCTGGTGTAATAATGTTGATAATTCATTATTTTTCTGGACATTTTCATTTCAAGATTTTAACTTCAAGACTTTTTGAAACGTAGAAGATATTTTCACAAGAGTTCAAATTTCAGATTTTTTTTATTAGACACTTTCAGAAACCATTGAATTGATTTCTTTGTCGTGTAAAATTAAGAAATTATTTTATAATTTTAATATTTAATGATATATAAAAGTTACCGATAAAACGGCGAAAATGAAACATAAAGTCAATTTTTTGTTTAAAATGTTGATTTTGTGAATGAAGTGTTGACATAAGAATGTAGAAACAAGAATCATCAGTTTAGAATGTTGCGTTCGTGTCTAAAATGTTCAAACTGGAATGTAGAAACGAGAATCATTAGTTCAGAATGTTGCGTTCGTGTCTAAAATGTTCAAACTGGAATGTAGAAACACGAATCATGAATATTGTCCCATTTGGTCTTACATATTTGTCGAGGGTAAGGTCGACGAGTTCTTGTCCTGGCTTTCGCTAGGCGTTGATTCTGAACATAATATCATACAGCCTTCCAAATCGGTTTTGCAAAGATATGATGAACTGAACATAGTCATAATTTTGCATCTTCTGCAAACAGTATAAAGGGGGCGTGACATAGTCATAATTTGGCATCTTCTGCAAACAGTATAAAGGGGACGTGGTTAAAACAATCAAATGCCACTTACAATCGTCGACCAAATAATTTTTTCCCGACTGATTCCAAGCCGGATTATAATCTACCCTTTATATTTTGATTTCTCAATTAAATGTTAAATAAGCAATAGCGTGGATTAGGCCGTGCAAATTAGATATTGTCTAGAAAATAGAAATGAATTTTATGACTATATTTTCGTTTATCAAATTGTTGTTATTGTGGTCTCACTTAAGAAACATTTGCACAGCGATGGGTTTTACCGTCGAGATCTGTTCGGAATTATTTGGTTAAGTTTCCATTACTGTCACCTTTGCTATTGTAGGTCGATGTTAGTGTGAAATCATCAAATCAGAACAGTTTACTATACCTCTAACACGAAATTTTAACTAAGATAAAATACAAATTTTAGTAATTTGATTGGATAATATTAGATTGATATTAGTTCCTAGCCAATCAAAAGTAAAGTATCTACTAAAATTTGGATTTTATCTTTCGAGAAAAAGGGTCCTGCTCATTTTTTTTTCTGAACAAATAGTTCTCTCCGCGCAGAGGGGCTTTAGAAATGGAGGGAAGTCATATTTCCCCTAAAAAACCCACGAAGATATGCAGGCGACCACAACCCTTGCTACGTACAGACCCGGGATTGAATTCATGAATCGCAGTTATACGTAATACTGTAATATACCTTTTGATCTACAGCTTAAGGCGGCTACAGATCGACCTTGCGACGCGACTTAACTGTCGGCGACTATCGTAGATTGCACTCAGGTCGAATTCAGCAATAATCGCGCGCTCACATCGACACCGATACACCGAATTGTGGCGTCCTCACGAATAGATCATGTGACTCAAAATGGCGCCACACAAAATATGCCTAATCATTCCATAATCTCTCCATCTAATTAGCGAAACTATTTCGAGAAATTAATTTAAATTAACTCGAGGGATTCAAATTTTTGTTTATGATTCTATTTGATATGATTTATATTCCTAGATTTTAGATTTATCAACAAAGGCTTTATGTCAACATATTACAAAAACGTCGTAGACAGGCAGCTACAGCAAAAGAAGAGAAGCAAAAAAAAAAAACGAATTTGGAAGAAGGAGTGGTAATCAGGCTTTCTTCTGCTTCGGTCGTCCACGAGGTCGCCATTTTAATTTTTCATTCGGCGCCCTGATTGGCTAAAATTTATAGCGCAGTCGGCAACCGATCGTAGAAACGCACGCATCGACGATGACGAGTCGGCGACTGGTTCCGTCGCGTCGTAGAAGTAGAGCATGTTCAACTCCTGCGACTCAGTTGCCGATCGTGAAAAACTGTCGCGCGACGGTCGTAGATAGACTCAGATCGACTAGAATCGGCGACGGAAATCGTGCGACGATCGGCGGCAGTCGCCGGAAAACCAGTCGGCGACCAGTTGAGTCGCGTCGTAAGGTCGACCTGTGGCCGCCTTTAGGCGTTACATCACCACCACCGCAACTACCACTTAAAGGACCTAAGTCCGTAACTCAAAATCCTCCAAAATCTTCGACATCGGAAACACGAATTATTGGTCAATTTAAATCAACATTGATGATGTAAACTTACCAGGAAAAGATGAGCTTCTGATATCCGATATTTAAGATAAAATAATTTTTCTAACATTGGTACACGAATCGTGTACCATATTGCGCTCCGGTCCTAGTTTTATTGAGAGACTCGAGGGACGAGGCTAGACACATTGCACTGTATCACACTGCAATATGTGGACTGGAATAACCAGGCGCTAAAAAAAAAATGCACTGGGTTGAGACTGAATGGCTTGTTTCGCCGAACATAACTGATTTGAAATTGAGTAAAACGGAAAGCATTTAATGTAAATCAGTTTATATACATTCATATTACAGTATTATATGAGTTTCGACCCACTTTTGTTAATTTCTGGATCCCAAATGTTAGCGATTTAGCTCCTTTAAATGGCATTGGATAGCAGAATGGACAAAATTAAGAACAGAATAAAAAAAACAATGGGGTTTCTATCATTTATTTCCTAATTTACACAAATTTTCATATCTGGCTTTTGATACTATAGTTAATATATTCAAATTAATATTATAATATGTTCACAACCATTCTTTAACGTTCCCGAAAACTGTTAATGAAAACAATGAAGCCCACGGCCACATCCATAACTTAAAACTAATTGGGACGAAGTCTGGGGTGGAATACCAGTTAACAATATGGATACTTCTCGCTACCTAAATTATCGTCTTTGATTCTCAATTTTACCTTTTTATTTTTATATCTTAGGATTCAACCTATCGATCATAACGTGCAATTCGAACATTTATCAATTCGTGGTTAGTAAGGGCGTAGTAACTTACTGCACCACCGGGGTTCCGTAAATAACGAAACGTAAATAATCTGCCCATATTTTTTTTAACAATGACATATACAATACAAACAAATAAATCAGTCAAACGCGGGGATAAGCATGACACATCTGCTAAAATAATCAAAATTGGGAATTCACAGGTCAAAACGACAATTATAAGAGATTTAAGGCGAAATGGACGTGGTAGCCGTATTTTCCCTGACTGGGCAAAAACATTTATCTTCGAAAAGACGAAAGACTCGTTTATTACACAACAAAACGAAACTAATTAGAAACCCTAATGAGGCATTCACAACAGTGAAAATTATCCATGCGACCGGAGAATCCAGAAAAACTGAGAAGAGGCCAATCAACCAGGTTACACCGACAAGGATTACGATTCTTACAGATACAGCAAATTCGTTGCTAGGTTTTACCTTGCTGGTGGTATTCACAACCATTTTTGTTCTCTGGACCCTCAGACTACACACTGTCAGGAAAGCAAATATCCCATTTACAAAGGCTATACTGAAACACGGTACTACAAACCATGTAAGAACACTGTACGACTTATTCATCCAACACGAATATTGGCCATAAGCTGGACTAAAGTCGTGCTCAGGGTCCAGAATTTCGAGTCCCAAACTAAAAGATATAATAAGAGTGGGAATTCCCATGGCATACATGCTGGACATTATTAGAACACGTTGACTTTTACTTGCAACATGATTGTGCCAGACTCTAAAGGTTCGCCAAATCTGAAAGGCGATAACGTTCATCCAAAATAGTGAGGAGAGGAAAGACCAGTGGGTGCAAACGGCTACCACGAAACAAGCAGTGCTCCCTATTTTTACAATACCACCAATTAAGAAAAACGTATAAGCCAGAAGCAATGTGCAGCACATGGAAAACTGAGTTTTACCTGGTGTGGTTTGAAAGTAAGGAACAAAACGCTGAAGAGAGATTCTCAAAATCAGTCCTATATCAGATACTACACAGCAAATGATGGAAATATAGCCTTCTGCCGAGATATCTGTATCCAGTGGTACTCGTATAGCTTTTACAACAACGTCAAATGTTGTACCACTGCAGGAAACACTGGGCTTGCGATGGTGTGTGGTTCGTTTCAAACAAGCTGTTACTTTAACATCTAAGGGTATTTTAACCTTGTTGGTTGGTAACTGTATAATCTTGGTCAATAATTCCAGAATGTTTGGAGCTGTTAGTGAGTCGTTGATCAAGGTTTTAGCAACAGTGCATTCAAAATGCAACAACACAGTTTTTGAAAACCATTCCTTGACACGTATACCTTCGGCATTAGACACCTGCACAGCTCTACACAATAAGGGTTTTCCATCTTCTGTCCCGAAATCATCAACAATAGCATTAGACATTATGCTCCTGCTATCTGTCAAACCTACTCCTATGTCTCCGAGATGTTCTTTAACCTTGGACATATCACCAACAAAAAATTCCAACTTCATATATAAATCAAGAGTTTCATTTGGGCAAAACAAATCATCAGCTGATTTCTCGGCAGAGCACACTTGCATCATACAAGGGCCCATGTCGTTACGATGTTTTCGTTCAGCACAAAATATTTCTTCATTATCAAACGGGGGAACGACACAGGTCAAATTCTCGTGCGGACTATCAAGAAGTAAACAATAACGATTTCGATAAACTGTCCCAGTCTCTCTGTCCATTGCATAAGAAGTAAACGCGTCGCACTTCTTTTGATATTCGGTAACATGCTTTTCCGTCCAATTACTGCCTCTGTTTTTTGTTTGATTTTCAGATACCTCAGTGTATGGTATGCATGGTATAGCTGCCCGTCCTAAAGGGTTCTGCACTTTGGATAAACAATGACTTACGTTCAATGCTGACATGGTTTCGGTAAAACATTCTTCTGATGTTATCCAAGCAATCGTCTCGTTGCTATCGCTGCATTGTGCACAGAAAATGTTTCTGTAATGTATTTGGGTATACGGGTCCGAAACCGGAACAACATCGTGGATTACAGTTTGGTTTGGGTTTATACATCTATCGTACACCAAGTTACGTGTTTGGTTTGTACAGCCCCCTTCTAACCATACTCCCACCAAATCTGAGCAGTATGGCTTACTAGTTAATTCTATTTCTGCTGTGTCGAAATTAGTATCCTCGAATGTGTCACTGCCGACTGGCATGGAGTCCAGCTCCACGGAAGCTTCAGCGGGATTGCAAAAGCCTTCAAAATCCTCGCAACATATCTGATAGGTACGACATGAAAATTGACAAGAACAGGGTAAGTAATCCGGTTCCCCACACTTTCCCTGACACGACCAAGCCGAGTTATTACATACACTAATGTCAGAATGGAGGAATATTCCAAATACTATTTGTGCTTTAAGAATCGAAGCTAACAGGAGAGTTACTATTGGTTTGACCATATTAACGACGTGTCTTCGGGCGCCTTCTGAAAATTAGAAAAACAATTTATACAGCAAGACATATTATGATTTGTCTTTTTGTGTGGACTTACTTACAAGCAAACAAACGGCAATCTTTATAAATTTTTAAATATTGTGGACTAGTTAATAATGTTTTAAAAACAGTTATCTTACAAGACAAATTAAATTACCGACAGAACACTCACCCCTTCACCGACGTTGTTTACTCTATTTAGCTCCTATAATTAATGTCTCAATATGAGCAAAATTAAATAAATTACACGATGAAAGCGTCAAAAAATATTGCCATGGCAACCACTGCCGTATAATCAAAGAGCACATGACATACTCTCATCTGTTCGCCCTTATTGAAAGACGTAATAAGATATTTAGTTATTATATTAAACCATCTATAGAACAGTGATCATATAAACATATAGTATTACCCTGTCTTTTCTTTTGAAAGTCATTAATGCTATCCATTTCTTATTAAAGGATCTATTTCAATATAACAACAACCATATAGACATCTTTTACATCAACGGTTAGTTTGTTTGTGTTATTAGATTAGTTTTTGTTTTCAATTTCTGATATAAAGGGCTATTTGGGGGGTTGGGAAGGGCGGGGGGTGTTGGGGGATTATTTTTTTTTTTTTTTTAATTTATGATATAATGGTACCATCAACGTCATTCTTCTTGTAATTTAATCAAGTTATTGACAGTTGTAGGATCGACTTAAGGGATGGACAAAATACTAGCTATAACATTAGCGTCCCAGTAGAACATAGAGAGTATTGTATAATTATATAGTTGTTCGTCGATCGTTGTCTCGACGGAAAGCAGTTTTATTTTAGTTGACATTAATTTTATGATTGTGCCTGAGCATCCTGAGAAAATTTTGAAAAATTGAGTCAATATCCTGGCACATGAGGTTAATGTGACAGAATCTCGAGATTTGTCCCCTGTCAATTCCGCCGGTTACCATAGAATTTGTATATTCTGTCGCCACACGACCCACCACACACACCAGTTTAACTTAGCAGTTGACTATAACCGTGAATATGATAGTGCTGGGACAGTATAAGACAAAATAGGAATAGAAGAATGATGTTGTAACGGAATTGAGCGTTGCAGGCTTCAAGCTAAACCCGCAGTTCAGCGCTTTCCTTCAACTAAACTAACACATCATCTTTTAAAAAACAAAAATGTAACGAGGAGTAATAATATATCATTATATCTATCTCTCTACCCGTCATTGGTCGCAGGCCGAACATGAAATGAATGAGATGTTTTCTACAAAGATCCCCGACCTTCACCCCCAACAAATCTACTTTCGTTGGATGTGCTATACCTGATCCATTTCACCATGTTTGCTTTTTTCGAACGTTAGGAGAGGTGTGCAATATTCATACTTGGCTTTGCAATCGATATGGTCAATTATTAGGTTATGTAAGATTTAGATGTAGCGCTTGTCTTTTTTGCTATAATTTTAAAAAGCTAATTCGAAATCAATATATTTTATATTGACATCCAAATTAGTTATAATACTGAGCGGCATTTTCACTGTATGAGTGTTTGACATAGATTTTTTTTTTTATCGTAGCAGCGTTACTTGATAATTGAGACTCAGTCTCGCATCTCCGTTGTTAAATTAAATCATTAAATGGCGATCGTATATTAATCCGTTTATATCTGCGTCATCCGATGTCCTACAGACTTGATTATACACTTATCATGTGAATAAATGTCTAAGTTAAAATTTATAACGTTTGAAGCCAAAATAAAAGAAAGATTTAACTCTTACATAATGTATCTTTAACAGTGGGACTGTGAGAAGTCTATTAAGAGAAAGCTGAAGTAAGTTAACTTCTTGGATCATTCACATTGTACATCACATGACCGCCTTAACCACATGATTTTCTTGTTGTAAGTGCCATCAAAGTTCTTTGTACAATGGCATTACATGTATTACTACAGTTACTAAAATGAATACGTTATTAATTTCTGAAAGGAAAATGTTTGAAATAGGGTATGTTTGCTAGTCACAACAATTATTATGCCATGCCACCACCTGACTGACGTGTTATGACAATGTGTCAATCTGTGGCTTGTTTATCGATTATTGTATCTGTTATTATAATTATTAATTAAATACCGTTAATTAAATACCTTCACCTTTATACAATGCGAACCATGCATAATGGTCAGTGGTCATAATAAGACTAATTTACCGGCAGTAATAAAGTCAATGTTTAGTCAAATCATCTTATCATTATTAGCAGGTCAAGTCTACCCACCATACTACAAAATTTACTTCAATTCCATTACCGACTTGTTTGGGAGAAGAAGTCAATTATGTATGAAAATGTAAATTATCGTTATGTTTGGGAGAAGAAGTCAAATATGTATGAAAAAGTAAATTATCGTTATGTTTGGGAGAAGAAGTCAAATATGTATGAAAAAGTAAATTATCGTTATGTTTGGCAGAAGAAGTAAAAAATGTATGAAAATGTAAATTATCGTTATGTTTGGCAGAAGAAGTCAAATATGTATGAAAATGTAAATTGTCGTTATGTTTAGGAGAAGAAGTCAAAAATGTATGGAAATGTAAAATAACGTTTTGTTTGGGAGAAGAAGTGTAAATTGTCGTTATGTTTTGGGAGAAGAAGTCAAATATGTATGAAAATGTAAATTAAAGTTATGTTTAGGAGAAGAAGTCAAAAATGTATGGAAATGTAAAATAACGTTTTGTTTGGGAGAAGAAGTCAAAATTTTATGAAAATGTTAATTACCGTTATGTTTGGGAGAAGAAGTCAAAAATGTAAATCAAAGTTATGTTTAGGAAAAGAAGTCAAAAATGTATGAAAATGTAAATCAAAGTTATGTTAGGAGAAGAAGTCAAAAATAAATGAAAATGAAAATTCTCTCTATAAAACATCATTTTTATACGCCCTTTATACGTTCTTTTCGACTGGACCGCCACTTCGTGGATTATTGCTCTTGATTGAACGAAAAATCACGTTTTAGCTTGGGGACAATTTTTATCCGTATGTTTATAACCCAAAGATCTCGGTTACTTTCGATATTGGACAGTGACTTTCTTGATTATGGCCACTGATTATACGAAGTCGCGTTTTTAGGCAATTTTATCCGATGTTGTAAAAAAAAAACGGCGGACAAAATGGTGTGAAAGTATGTAATGTCAAGGTTGTGTAACCTATAGATGTCACAATTCGTATCACATTTTAATGGAACTTAGAATATGGCTATATCCATCGGTTCCTTACGATATTCGCGCAGATCGGATTGTAACTTCCTGATGGCCTCTAATTGTACGAAAAATCCATTTAAGCTTGTGGACCCTCTATAGGTTGTACAGACTTGCAGGGGATCTTCTGATAGATTAAAGAATACTATTTTGGTCCAGACCACTCTGTATCTTCAGCTGAATTACAATATTTGATAAATTGTATTAAGCTAACTTTACAGGTGATTTACAATTTCAAATGCGCTACTACAATAATGATTGTAGTTCGACCCCACAATTAAGGTTATTTTGTTTATCTGCATTCATTTATCTGCATTCCGGCTGAAGATTAAAAAGGGTAATAATAAATCTGAGATGCAATGAACACGAACCAATGATTTGACAGAATGAGCTGGCGAAATATGTAGTGGAAATTGATATGATTGTAATCTGGACATTTACCTACACATTTAGAAGCCACATTTCATACCCAATGGCTAGCCCAAGATTTTCAACATCCCCATTTTGTGGAATTCTCACTTATTATAGCCCTGATCTGGTTTTGTTTTATTTGTAATTAAAAGATTTAAGTTTAAATCTCCCAACCTATCTTTGCAATCAACCATTTGTAAAAGTGGTATGTTTTCATAATCCATGTTGTCTCCATAGATCAAATTACATTACTACACTTAATTGCATCACTACATCTAGTAATTGAACTGGAAAATAAACAGGACCAAATTCTGTACAAACTGTATGTTTAAGACTATAGAATCTTAGTCGAAGAAGTCACAGTGTCTCTTTATATTGAACAATTGAACAGAAATCGTATTCCATTTAATAACAATTTAGTCGATATTTGTTTGATTACAATACTATTCCATTTTATTATTATTTTATATTTTTCATAATAATATGTAACATGTTTATCTTGAGTATCATCAAGGAAAGACTGGATGATATTTTTTTATTAAACAGTAACATGTTAATATTTTGTATCACCAAATAATAAAGTACTAAATACATGGATAACATGTTTTATAATAATGTAACATGTTTATCTTGTGTATCATCAAGGAATAAAGTACTAAATACATCATTAACATAGAATGGATGATATTTACAAGCTCTATCACAATCTGGTGAATAATTAACTTCACATATCTGTGGCTGCATATATCTTTCACCTGTAATACAAACGTATATGAAATAAAGATCAATGTTCTTGAAAGAAACAAGCATAAACTGCCTTGTGTATGACACTACAATAGGTATAAAGTTACAAAGATCAGTATCATTGAAGGAGATGTATGATGCAAAGAACACAAAAACTCAGGAGAAAATATTCTTTTAACATTTGAATTATACAAATTATTGCTAGATTCCAAATTGCAGCTATTTGGCTGTCTCTGGTATTTTTAAAGCATGTAATTCGGGACATGTAATTTGGGAACAGGCTGATTGTCTTGTTAGCAAAATGGTCACATGGGATTGTTTCATGTCAATTCACCCAAAAGTCTAAAGCTGACCATCTCAGATTTAGATCAAACAAGGTATATATGGTTGATGTGCAAGACAGAGCTGAATTTCAAATTTACAATTTATGGAGGTATAGCCATCCCCTTTATTTGCATAATTATTTGATAGATTATAAGTAGCTATATCTCCTTAACTTCTGGCTCAATTTTCATAAGCCCAATCGAGCTAAAACTATGACATACGACCTTTTCAGGCATAACAACCATTATAAAGTTTCATTAAAACCTGAGACAGCAAGGTTTATAATCCCTGATTTTGTGTGAATTGACATGGAATGACCCATATCGCATGAGGAATAGATCTGATAGTTCCAACCAGAGAATCAAGCAATTTAGATATATGATTGGAAAGCGTGTCTCTGTACTGCATGTGTGATTGATTACACATCAACAATACGAGAGAGAGTGAAATTGGGTTTAACGTCCACTTGACTCAAACTAGGTAATTTAAGAACTAACATATATGGTTTAATACCAGAGGCCCAGGAGAAACCCCTGAGGTTAGACAGGCGACCCTACTCCTTGTCACGTACAACCAGGGATGCAAACCACACCAGTTGACTTAATGACAGACTTTATGATACAGTACGCACGTGCTAACCATTTCACACACCCCCCCTCCTTTAGACCATGGTTTGTAATGGTATGTGTTATTTAAAGATTAGCTTATGATATTGTCTATTTTAGAAATTACCTTTTTCGTTTGTTTCCCAACTTAACATCAAATCTAAAGCATACTTTGATCTTGACTGTGGAGATGATGGAATACCACGAGGAGGTGGTAAACTTGTAGCAGCAGTAAATAATTCTCTTATCATTTGAAAGACTTCTTGCTGTAGATGGGAAAAAATTTACTTAGTTATTTAGTAACTCCATGTCATGATATAAAAAATTTCACAAATTTATCATAAATTGTCGATTTCTGACCACAATAATTCTGAATTGACCACATTTAAAAAAAAGATATTTTATTGCTTTGAAAACTAATCCAGATTAAAAAGATTAAACAAGTAATAATTGATGTATGAATACTGAATCTGAATGAACCTATCTTATAATATGTTGGACAGGAAGCAAATGAACACAGCTATGTAGTTCTCAAACACAGCTTAAATTCTGATTTGTAAACTAGATAGCTAAACTAGATAGCTGAGACAATAAGTTTCATATCTTACCTCTATATCAGCCCATGGATGACCAGGGTATTGTTCATTAAACATAGGTATAAACTCATCATAATGAACCTGAATTAATCAAATATACATACACAACATCTAGTAACGAATAATACTTTGATGCTGAAAACCTGTTTGTTATACACAGGAGTGTGCTTTTTTAATCTAAACAGTTATATAACTTGTGTACCATTAATTGATTAGGATAAGTCCAGCATACAGATTTAGATATCTGATTCGTTTCAGTTTTTTAACAGGAAGTTAAGTGGCCATGGGTAATTATATATATATATATAACTGATTAATACTGATCTAGGTATTTCTTTAAAACTGAATTTAAATTATGTTCAGATTTAGTTTGTAATTTATGTACACTACAGATGTTACCAATTGATAATCACGAAAGACATTCAGAAACTGGAAATTGCATTAGTGATATACAAGACTATACCATCTTTTGCTGTACAAAGATAACTTATGTTTATCTGAACACTAAAGTTTGATGTGAATGGACAAAACCAGTAACCTCCCTTTATTAGTAATATTATTGGTCATCAAGAGACAAATATCTTTCTGAAGCATCCCCTGAACTTGAGAAAAATAAATGTTATCAGATAACATTTCGGTCAGACTCAATACCACTCTTGTTGTTACTGAATAATATGTCCCAATCTTTTTTCTGGTCAACAAAGTGTACTATTCTACAATATTCCAAGTACTTGATGATACAAATTTCATCTAAACCCCTAATTTAAAAAATCCAAATAAATGATTTGAAAAGCCTTAGGTAAACCTTTTCAAATGTGACTTGGAGTTGAAAATAATTCCGAACTCTCTGGACAAGTAAAATAGGGTGTAATGGATAATTTTTACACAACAGGTAGGACCACCTCTAATACTTAGATTAAGGCTATTTTCTGGAGCTGTCAAGCCAGCAAGATTGTTTTGTCCCTTGACCTGACCTTAATAAGATTCATGATGATTTGTAACATGAGAAACATAAGTATAGTACTTAACTGTGATGCCAGATATGTTTATATTTTAACATGAGCATAAATAACTAAAGTTGTCTAACCTGTTTTAAAACCACATTCTCATCATAATTCATTACGGTAAAATGTTTTTCGTATTCTTCAAAATGATCTAAACTGTATGGCCTGACAATATCAATTGGATAGAATATAAATATACAGTCATCAATCTATACAAGACTTTTAAAAACAAATAGCTGACTTATACAGGCCATATAAAAAAATAGATTTTGGTTCTCAGATAAAGACACATGGTCTGTTTCTATTTTGGAGATGGGAAATGGAAGGTGCATCACTCACATTAAAACTACAAAATTGTAAATGTACTAGGTTGCATTCAGCATAGTGTACATAAAGAGGAGAAATTTCCTATAAACTGCATGTTAACAAATTGGGTGTGCAGTGGTCTAATGAGTGTACTTTAAATCGTAAGATTTGTCATTGAATCAAATGACATGGTTTCGATCCCATCCTGCTACTTAACAGGGAGTAGGGTCACCTACCCAAAACCTCTTGGGTTTTCTCTAGGTCCTCCCTGTTTCCTCTCACAGCTAGACACCTACTCACAAACAAGTTATTGAAAATGAATTGTACCATATAGCAATCTGATTAAAACACAGATCCAATTTCGTTTCGTTTTTTATAATTCATAATTTTGTTTTACTTGTCTTTACTACACTTTAGGATCTGGGAGGTTTGTTATTTAACTCGTGTTCAGCTTTAAATGATGGGTCAGCCAATCAAATTGTCTGTCGAATAGGGGGTTTGACCTCTCTTGCACAGAACTGTGGGTAGACATTAACTCCGACAGATATCAAAACAAAGCAAAAATAGATCAAAAACATAGCCACTTGCAACAACGATTCTGATTGGTTAATCGAATGACTGAGCTTATGGGGTCAATGTCATTTTCTACGTCATAGAACGTGATCTCCCACTATAAGTTGTTAGATCTACATGTAGTGTAGGCCATCGAAAGTATAAAAAACGAAACGAAATATAGATCTTTATTTTAATTAGATTGTACCATATAGCAATCCCTAAATGACCCTATTCCTCTGACTATCCAAATACATAAAACACTTCTGTTATTATACTTTACCTATTTGCGAACCTCAGCCAGAAAACATGATAAGCATAGATCTTTAATGGTTGGACGTCAGCTAGTAAAACCATATAACGAAAATCAAACTTAACATTTCCTATGTCTTGTCTGTTAAATAAAACAGGGTTGTGTATATATTTACATACTACCTAAAAATAGATAATTATAAGTTCAATGATTTCATAAAAATTGTAAACATTGAAATAGAATATTTATGTGGCAAACAATTTCCTGTTGTCAGATGAAATATAAGGTTCATTTCTGTTAAGCGGTTGGGGCTGCAGACTCTCCACTCGCCCCAAATTATGTGTCCAAAGAAATGATTTTTTTGGCAAAAGAGGCATTTACAAGCAAAAATAACCTATTTTTATACAGTAATTAAAGACATTTCAGTCAAAATAATTAATGTCCTTAAATAGTCATCAATAAATTTGACCAAACATTTTAAAGTACTCTTTATCATACAGGGTCCTGTACACCCACCGATATCAGTTACCCCACAAAACAAGAATTCTTATTAAAACAATAAAAGAATGAAAAATGGTGAGTAATTAGACAATAAGTAATGTCATTAATAACAGATTAATGTAATAAACTACAAATTAATTAGTGGTCAATTCTTAGTTAAACTCTAAGTCAATTAAACATCTTTTTGGAAAAGACTCATTTCTACCCCTTTCAGTTCTTGTTTTATAGTATTTCTTTACCTTAGGTCCTGAGTCTGCTAAACGTGCTATTGTACCGATATCTTTAGTGATGTGCATATCCATTGACCGGGCTAGATTCCACGGTTTACAGATCCAATGATTATCAAGGCCTCTGAAAAAATAACATAAAGTTAAGACATTAGCTAATCAACATCTACATCAAGTCTCAATAAGAACTAGAAGCAGAGTTATTCTGTTCAAAAGTCCCGACGAATCAAATAGTTTATCTCTACTTAGCCTTATCAGAAAATTCCCATCGTACAACCAAGTCAAAATATCCCCCTAATGAACATCTAAGTTTTAACATTATACCTCAATAAGAAGTGGAGTTATTGTGCTCAAAAAGCTGTGAAAAGAGGGATAAAAAATCAACAATATGAAAGCGAAAGAATGACTAAAAAATAATGAATATATATATATATAGAGAGGGGGAATCATCATAGGTTTCTTCAATTCAATAAAGCAAAGACGATAAAAACTTTGCCATTATGTATTTAAGATCTATGCCATTATGTATTTAAGATTAGGGTTGGGCATTCTGGTATCGAATATGAAAGCATATGTTTTTCTATGGCCATTTAGTGTGTTATAACCGAATCTAATGAGATCAGTTGTCAAAATTGGGTATTTCGATCAGATCATGCCATTGTTCCAAAATGGCGGCCAAAAATACATATTTTTTGGAATTCTGCCTCTATAACATATAAATAATGGCTTCTAATCTCTTGTTCTATGTTTTTGGACAAACTGAACATAATAAAGACATTCTGCACCGATTCGACAATGTTTTATGGAATTTCCGTTAAAAAAATCCTGAAAAATTTGTGTTTTTGGTAATTTTGTTACAATAAATGGTATTTTGCATGGCTTCCTTTTAGCTTTGGCGATGTTAAAAAGCTGTGGAATCAATTTAAATGTTTTATTTGCATCTAACTATTCAATTTTAACATGTATTTTCATATTTGATCGTATATATTATGTAACAGCAGACCATAGCCTCGAGTGAGATCGACAGAAAGAGGAGAAGTGATGCGAGGAAAGATTTTTTGGTGAAATTTACAAATATAAAAATAATCTCATCATTTTACAAGGGTAGCAAATTAGGCCTGAGGCCTGTTTTCAATTTGGCCCTTGGCACAGATCGTGCGAATGATTTCAATCATTACTGCAGGAAGAAACCGAAGAACTCGGGGGAAACCTGCCTGATCGGACGGGAGATCGAATATCCCTCTCACTTACAACGGTAAAGTTCTTGCCCTGAGCTGGGATTGAACCCTCGTTGCATTGGTGAGAAGCCGCCTCTCTATCGCCACGACTATCCTACAAAGAGGAGCCGAGTTTCTTATGATGAGAAATTACAGACTGGTATATTCGTGATTGGTAGGATACTTCATTTGTGCAGAGACGTTGCTAGCAAAATCGTAGTACAAGAAATGCAAAATGACTGTTTACACAAAAAATATCTATCCTATAAAAAGATTAGAAAAGAGTATAAAATGTTTTTGTGGTTTGAGAAAGAGTGGGGGGATGAATCGCGAATCAGAAGTGGAAGGTGGTACGAAAATGCGAAATATTTCAATGAGAAAATGGCACAGCGCACGTATGATATAAGAACCCATAATGCGGAATATCAGTAACAACTAGAGATAGAATTCAATGTCAAGATGAATACAGAAGACGAAAAGTTATATAAGTATAACTGCTGTGGCGCTTACCAAGCAATCTGCACTCCTATGGCTATAGTGCCTATAGTCTGGACCAAGAAATGGAAGAGAGACTGTGAGCAGACAACCAGTTCAGAAAGAATCAAATTGAAGAAATGTTGAAGAATCAAAGAGAAAAACAAATAACAGAAGAATTTCTGAAAGAACCAATCGATATAGACTATTCTGAAACAACTCCAGATCCTACATTTGAACCTTAATTGTCAATGTCCGCACCACACATGACCACACCTAATTCAGTTTACTTTGGTTGTTTTACTTCAAAGTCGAAAACTCTTTCATCAATACTGCATTGGACTTGACAAATGTTCAAATGTAGGATCTGGAGTTGTTTCAGAATAGTCTATATCGATTGGTTCTTTCAGAAATTCTTCTGTTATTTGTTTTTCTCTTTGATTCTTCAACATTTCTTCAATTTGATTCTTTCTGAACTGGTTGTTTGCTCACAGTCTCTCTCTTCCGGTCATTTCTTGGTCCAGACTTTAGGCACTATAGCCATAGGAGTGCAGATTGCTTGGTAAGCGCCACAGCAGTTATACTTATATAACTTTTCGTCTTCTGTATTCATCTTGACATTGAATTCTATCTCTAGTTGTTACTAATATTCCGCATTACGGGTTCTTATATCATACGTGCGCTGTGCCATTTTCTCATTGAAATATTTCGCATTTTCGTACCACCTTCCACTTCTGGTTCGCGATTCATCCCCTCACTCTTTCTCAAACTCAAAAACATTTTATACTCTTTTTTTAATCTTTTTAGATATGGATCTTTCTATTATAGGGTAGACATTGTTTTTGTAAACAGTCGTTTTGCATTTCTTGTACTTCAATTTTGCTAGCATCGTCTCTAATGATCGTTTTTCCGTTCTCTTTTTCTCACAATTGAAGTATCCTAGCAATCACGAATATACCATTCTGTAATTTCTCTTCGTACGAAACATGTGCTCCTCTTTGTAAATTTCACCAAAAAATCTATCCTCGCATCACTTCTCCTCTTTATGTCGATCTCACTCGAGGCTATGGTCTGCTGTTACATAATACATGTATATACGATCAAATATGAAAATACATGTTGAAATTGAATAGTTATATGCAAATAAAACATTTAAATTGATTACACAGCTTTTTAACACCGCCAAAGAAGAAAACCATGCAAAATACCATTTATTGTAACAAAATTACCAAAAAACAAGAATTTTTGCAGGTTTTTGAGGGTGTTTTTTAACGGAAATTCGATAAAACATTGTCCAATCGGTGCAGGAATGTCTTTATCATGTTCAGTGTGTCCGAAAAAATAGAACAAGAGATAAGAAGTCATTACTTATATGTTATATAGGTAGAATTCCGAAAATATGTATTTTTGGCCGCCATTTTGGAACAATGGCATGATCTGATAGAAATACTCAATTTCGACAATTGATCTCATTAGATTCGGTTATAACACACTAAATGGCCATAGAAAATCATATGTTTATTTGTCTCATTCCAAAAAGTCAAATTAGTGCCCACCCCTATTAAGATCTCTGAAAGCCAGCCAGTTTGTATTAATTTATGGCACAATGATGTTTCATTCATTAAAAGCGGTTAAATAAGTTTCAAAATATAGAATATGTAAGAAGGATTATCATATCTTACATACAGTGCCTCTCTCTGTTGGTAATATGAGACAAACTTGGGAAGTTCTGTCACTAAGTTGTAGGTTACAGGTAGCCATTTTGGACCAGGTGATATTTTTTGTGTTTTTTCTTGCTCTGTAGCTGCTCGCCTTGAGACAACAGCCAACATATCTTTAACTGTGACGATGAACTCTTGTGGAAATTGATTAATGAACACATTTGGTTTCTCTTCACTTAAACCTCTAAAAAATACAAAATTTAAAGTGGTGACATCCCAAAATAAAACACAACCAGCGGTTGCCAGGCAAAATACGCCCACATTTTGCAAAAGATGGAGTGACAACAAGCTAAAAAGAAATGTCATTTTTTTGTACAATCAGGGGCCATAATCAAGGAAGAAAATATCGGATAAAAATTGTGATTTCTAGAGGGTCCACAACTTTAGTATTACATATACGATAATGAGATACGATCATGGATGTTTGATAACAAACTAGTGCTAAATGACTCCAAGACTGAAATTATTCATTTCCAATCCCGTTTTGGTCAAACTACATCCATTGAGTCAGTCCGAATCGGTGATGATTTTATTGTACCTTCACATTCAGTTCGAAACCTTGGTGTAATGTTTGATTCAGATTGTTCCCTAGAAAGTTTTGTTCAGCAGACTTGTCGTAGTGTTTCGTATGCACTGTTCAAGATTGGGCGTATCCGTAGACTTCTTAGTCCGACAACTACTGAGAAACTAGTGCATGCCATGATTACGTCAAGACTGGATTACTGTAATATTCTGTATCATAACATTAGCCTTTCACAAACAAAGAAACTCCAGGGTTTACATAACGCAGCAGCCAGGTTGGTCACTCGAACGAAAAAGACTGATCATATCACACCAGTGCTTTTTAATCTCCATTGGCTCCCCATAGTTGAGCGTGTTGAATTTAAAGTACTATTAACTATTTTCAAGGTAGTGAACAATATGGCTCCGGCCTATCTCAACGAACTCTTATCTGTAAAACAACCACCGAAATCTACCAGATTCAACCAGGCTCCATCTTTGGACTATCCCATCGGTGAACACAAGAGAACGAACAATAAATTTTATGGAAATAGGATTTTTCGGCACTATGCACCTTCATTATGGAATAATCTCCCTTTTGAGATTCGCGCTGAGAAAGACATTAATAGTTTTAAATGTTCAATTAAAACCATGCTCTTCAAGCGTTATTTCACATGCTGATCACTCTGTGATGAAATATCTTACTTATAGTCAAAATCGCTTTTACTGTCTTCTACGTATTTTTATTCACTAGACGTTATTATATGAACACCATATCATTGTTGAATTTTTAAATCATAATTTATTTTTATTACTGTCTTTTTTACTGTCTTTTACGTATTTTTATTCACTAGACATTATTATATGAACATCTTATCATTGTTGAATTTTTTTTAAATCATAATTTATTTTTATTACCCATGTCTCTGTAAAGCGCGTTGAGACTTTGCCATGCATTTTTATTATATATATTTATGTTATGTTTGTAGAATGCGCTATATCAAGAATAAATTATTATTATTATTATTATATATTTCCACTTTTTAAGTACCGGGTACAAGAAGCAACCATATCATAAGGTTTCATCAAAAGTGAATACAAATTGTGACCTCTATAGGGATCACAAGCTGAAAACATAATTTTTCATCCAATCAGGGGCCATAATCCAGGAAGTTGCAATCCCATACATGCCAATATCGAAAGGAATTGCGATCTTTGGGGTATAAACCTACATGTCGAAATCAGAAACAAATTTGACATGTAGAGTGTCCATGAACAAAATTTGAGCAACAATATACATCCACATGAAAATGTGGGCTGATAAAAATCAAATAGAGAGCCACACATAGCCTTTAGACTATACACTCATTACTTTAGTTGATTTCACACTACCAATATTGGTATCAGAGTATTAAAATTTGAACCAACACAAATTCTTGATGGATCACCTGAGATATGCTGCCCTTATAAATCCCTTTGATGCATTGTTTGAACATCATAAAGACAGTAATAACAAGAAAATAATAAATGATAGAATAGTTTGTTGTAAATAAACTGAAACACAAATGTTTTTGCATATTTGTAAACATTGACATCATCTTTTGTATTCATTTTAAAATTTTGGCTGAAACCTTCAACAAAAATATTTAAATTATTAAAACAAAACAAACATGTATACAGAAGGGCTGTTGAAATGAGGGTAAAGTTTTATGCCTACAGGTTTTAATGGAAGACACATAAGGTAGATAGTTAATTTAAACTGTAAGTTATATTGAACAATAATATTTTTCAATGTCAATATTTCTGTAATCATAATTACTTTTAATGATTATTCAAAGGAAGAACGATTCTTAATATCTAGATTCAATTTTATTAAAGATTAATTAAGTAATGACTATAATAAGACTTATACTTACTTAAAATCCTTATAGTGTTTATTTAACCATAATATATCAGCTTCCCCTTCATCATGTACAATTTCAAATCGAGGATCTGTGAGATGTTTGGCTAAATTTGAGTATTCCATAAAAACCTTGATACTGCGATCTTTAGGTAAAGTTGGAGATTCAGCAGATGGATTGGGGAAATTTTCATTGACTCTGTTACTCTGAAATGAAACCCAAAATATACTAGCACAGAAGCCTTTATGTAAACATATCCACCATGGTGTATCCATGAATTTTTTCTTGTGTTCTTCATTAAGAAAGTAATCTTTAAAAATTTGGCAATAAATTAAATAAAATGTTGTTCAATGTCTGCTAGTTGGTCAATTTAAAAAACATTCCATGTTGCATATAATAATATAGCAATCAATCTGGAAGAACATGTCATCATTGTTAGAAAGCTGCTTTGATTACAATGCAGTGC
Organism: Patella pellucida; assembly: GCA_917208275.1. Classification (NCBI taxonomy): domain Eukaryota; kingdom Metazoa; phylum Mollusca; class Gastropoda; family Patellidae; genus Patella; species Patella pellucida. The sequence continues at coordinate 38,471,895 of OU795036.1, forward strand.
TAATGTCATTAAAAAAACAAATGCACTATAATAAAATGCACAAATTTACCACACGGGAGGCAAATACTTCTTCTTATCAAAATAAATGTTTTATTATCAGTACCATACAAGTAAAATACAAAACTATATATTATCCAAGAGTAAAAAAAGTCATTCACCATGAAGAAAGCCTCATCTGGTTCATCTTGTGTACAGTCAACATCAGTCATATCACTAGGTTTCCAAGGTAACAGTTTGGCTTGGCGAACTAATGGGTCTGATGTATTTTCAACATAATTTCTTGTAACTTCATCTAAAATAAAACCAGCCATGTGAAAAGAAATACCTCTGATTAATGGAGTTGTTCATTCCTTTATCTCGTGTCTCTTTCCTGAAGTTTGTCTTTAACCAGACTAACTTTGGACACAATGAGCTTTCTCTAGTCTTATACAGTAAAAATTGAACAATATATTTTCAAAATTTGAACAAAATACTTGCAAAATTGAACAATATTCATTCAAATTTGAACAACTTGTTTTCAAAACATAAGGGGGTTGGGATAGCCTAGTGGTCTAGAGTGCCGCGCTTCGACCTCTAGCTGCCCGGCCACCTCTGGCTTGGGCTGTGGTTTCGAGCCATGGTGTGAGCATATGTGGCATGGAGATAGGGGCGCCTTCTCAACCTCGTGGGTTTACTCCGGGCACTCAGGTTTCCTCCCACTGCTAAAGACCCCTACGCGCAAGCGAATTATTGAAATAAAGGTAAACCATGTGTTAGTCCCAAAATGACCTCTAGAGTTGTGTTAAGTGGACGTTAAAACCCATTTCTCTCTCTCTCTTTCAAAACATAACATTTTCCAAATTTACATGATGTTTAAACAAATGATATGTACACAGATGTATCTCGGATATTCATGGTAATCCCTTTTTTATACCTTTTGAATATTAAATTGTTTTAATTTAGATTTTCTGTCAGGTTTTGGTAAATATTTATGATTTTGATAAGAAAGCAGACAGACATGAATTGGGGAAATCTTTTATGAAAGTAATGTCAAATCCACAGACAACACCTATTTATATTTGTATCATATGATTGTAAATGACATGGATTTAATTTGAAATCAATGGGAAGAAAATTTTATCCTTAGTGCATCAACAGACGTACCTCCTTTATCACAATCACCTACAGGCCACATTATTGTATAGGCCATCTGTTGATGACAAAAATAAAATGGTTCCATCTTGAAAGTTGGTTCATCAGAATGTTGGACTCTTGATCCAAATTCGTCCATAATGTACCAAAATGGTAACGATTCTTCTGCTCCCTGTTCAATAGATGCATAAAATAACATGAATGCTTATTTACATCACAGATTACAGATTCTATACAAATATACTTCTGGCTTCTGTATTCCATTTTTTATTCATATTATGAAAACATTTTATAAAAAACTGTATAAGTTTGAATTTCTTTAATATGTATTATTATTCATATTATTGCTCTCTATGGGAGAGAGAGAGAGAGAGAAATGGGGTTTAACGTCCACTCAACACAACTAGGTCATTTCGGGACTAACACATGGTTTTAATTTTATTTCAATAATCCGCTTGCGCGTAGGGGTCTTTAGCCGTGGGAGGAAACCGGAGTGCCCGGAGGAAACCCACGAGGTTGAGAAGGCGCCCCTATCTCCATGTCACATACGCTCACACCAGGGCTCGAAACCACAGCCGCAAGCCAGAGATGACCGGCCAGCTAAAGATCGAAGCGCGACACTCTAGACCATTTGGCCATCCCACCCCCTCTCTATGGGAGAGAATGATGGGCCTTTAAAAGTGAATTAAAGACTACCTGGCAGATATTAAACATAACAGATGACAACCTGTTGTGATCATGTGTTCTATGAGGTTAAAACCTCATAGAACAAACAAACAGAAGTTTTATTCACTATTTCTCTCTTGTGAATGTTAACAACACACTATTTTTCTATGTGAAAGTGTGCTTAAGTTTTAAATGTTGTAGTAAACAAGGACATAGCAGTGATTGTGGTACACCTGGGATGCCACATGTATTCTGGTTCCTAAAAACTATATAAAGAGAAACAAGGAACAACAGTTGCACATTCTCACTTATGTTTGAAGATTTCGCAAAAGAATGAACTTGTAGCTTTGTGAAAGAAATCTGAGAAGATTACTAGCAACTATGGATTTAAAATTGTATATAATAAAGTTGAGAAGATTTCTCTATTAACTAAAATTTTGTTACCGCAGACAATATCAAAGGTTATGTTACTAAAATGGTGAACTTACAAATTCATAATGCCCAAAACTAAATGTCTGATTGAATCTAAAATAAAATTAAAACACTAAATGACGTAAAACTCCTTAAAAGTTTTTTTAAAGTGCCATTATCAAATAAAAAAACTATGTATAAAACAAAATGGTCCTTTTACATTACATTAAATCTATTCACTGTTAGTGGAGTGCTATTTTATTTCATTAAGTTCTAGTGATCTTCTGAACATTGAGATTGAGTTATTAAATTAATACAGAAATAGAAACATGGAATTAGGCAGATATTATTTCAAAATATTAACCGCCACATTTCTTTCAAAATTTCCTCAATAATAACTTCTTTATCTTTATCTTCTTGGTCAATGTCCATTAGATTTGCCATTCGATCCATCAACCCTGGAACCTGTTCCAGATAACCCCTAGATTCAGGAACTCTGAATGTCCATGCATGGTCTATCAAAAATATGCTATTGATAAAGAAAAATTAGATGAATTAATACACTTACATGTAGATTAATTTTACTATATAATGATGAAATTTTTATATTTTTAAAGCCTACGTATTTATTCAAACTAACGAAAAAAGAATACTGTTCAAAATTCGATTGTGAGGAGAGACCACACATAATGTTCTTCAACTCCAAGACATAGCAGAGTTTTAATCACTTGATTAAATACAATATTACACAAATAGTCTTCTATATGAATAAGCAAGCTAAGCTAAGACATATTTCATACTGTTGTGGTAAGACTACTACTAGCATTACCACATCAAAATTTCATTTAACAGATAATGTGTTTTTCTTCTTTTTAATGCATGCAGGCTGCTTCAAGGGTTAAAAAACTTTTTAAATTTTCAAAATCGGTCCATTAATAAGTTTTCTATGAATGTTTTCCTCAGCGTAGATGGTGGTATTTTTGAGATAAAAAGTGACTGACTTATCTGTAGGCAAAACACGCCCTCGAAATAAGGCATTTTGAAGCTAAAGCATGTCTTTTAAAGATCCTACAATAATTCTGGCAATATCAAGAGCAACGAGTTGAAATTTTGCAGTCACGATGGAAAATGGATGGCGAGTTTAGTTATGTCGTCAAATTGCCGCTACAACACATGCCTTCCGTGGAATGGTGGCCATCTTGGATTTCCTTTTAAAACGGTCATTAAATTGTACTGTAATCATTAAGTCAGCATCAAATGACACTGCACTGTTATTCAAATTGCTAACTTTTGCACTCAATAAAGTTAGTTTGATCTTGTTCATGACTCCGAAGAAATATGACGGCCATTTTGGAATCCAAGATGGCCGACTTGCCAGATTCCGTCACCGTCTGTTGTCATTTATTTGGTGCTCAACATACCGGTAATGGGTTGTAATATATCAAACTAAAGGTATTGAAGAGTACATGACAGTTTCAAAATGCTCAATCACCACCTGAGAAAATATAACATTTTAAATAAGGAAATTGGTTTTTAAAATTCTGTTCATTTTGTTCAAAATTAAAAGCTATTTGTAGCAATAAATATTGATAATGAGACCCCTATTAGCTTCTGAAAGTTCTGCCTATAGCTGCGACTTGCCTGCGAGTGATCCTTTAATTATATTATTTGTGTTTAAAAACAATAACAGAATAATTGTCAAAAATCTGTACTACTAGTACTATGTAAAAATTAATGATTGTTTCCCATCATATTTATATAGCCTAACTAACTGCCCTAACTACATGTAAACTGGGTTGTGTTTTTTATTTTATTTTAATAACTTTATTACTTAAAAAACAAACTATCAACTGTTGTTCATAAAGACATAACTATAAACAGATATAGCCTACCCACATGGTATTTACAATATTCAATTATATTATAAATTTTATTTTTTGTCAAGATCATTCAAAGACTGAAAGAGTCAAAGCAAAGAGATCATATTCATATTTTAAAAATGAGTTATGCCTACATTTTTATTTTTATTAAAAATGATTATTTGAGAATAGATACATGTGTAGTCTACCTGATTGTTGAGAAATTATTTTGTAAATAAGCTTAATTATAGTTTTAAATAATTTTATTAATATCTATATTTTGTCAGACATACGAGTTTGTCTTCGGTTTCAAGACCACGTTCAGTCAAACAACCGTTATTTCCACCTTCCACCCCTAGAACTGAAATGTCACGCGAACTTGTCCAATCAGACGGAACTAAACCAATCACGTGATGTAAATACAACGCGTCATCAGGGGCCGCCATTTTAGTACGAATGGAATCGCCCACAGATTTTTCACGGATCGAGAAATCCGACCGACAATGAACTTCTGCGGCTTATTATTCTAAGAAAATAATTTTTATTACTGTCGAGACTAGCATCATTATAATCTACGATATTTCATTAACATACTCACTATTTAAAAATTCAAGCCGCAGCATAGGATCTCGGAAAAAAATGGCATCAATCTTTTAAAACGTTCACCTCTCAAAAAGTAAACACGCGATTTTGATGAAATTTGCCGCGGAAGCTTGCGGGGTATCTCAACGTGATTGGTTGAAAGTTTCAATGTCGTAGGTGAAGAGGTTCCCCTAGCAATGGGAATCCTAAGCTATGTACCGCTCAAACACCCGGGCGTGCGTTGAGCCCAAATCAGTTTTCTAATGGTAAAACAATGGCGCACGTCAGTGACGTAATATTGCCGTCGGTACTTTTCAACTTGCGTTTTGAGTATATTATCAATAAAGAACAAAATCGAAACCTATATCATTAAAAAGGTAATTTAATGGGCTTTTTAGTCATATAGGTTAAAATTGCTTTACTCAAATTATGAGTTTCATAACGGTTATTTTTTCTTGGCTCTCTGTTCGTGAGGAGTGTAGGATACGACTATTACGAGTCAATACACTGCCCGAGTGTCGCACAGCGCTGACAGTGGATGTGGTAATGCTACTACTACCTGGTATACCTTAGTACGCTGTTACACTCCACTCTGAAAGTTTAAACCAGTTGAAGTGAGGCCGAGCTTGTGATACCAGGTACCGTACTTACTTATTGGGATCACTTAGTTGAATACCATTGTCATTCATAACAACCACCTTCCATTTCTGACCAACGGTGTCCCCATCTTCGTCTTCTATTTCTTCACATAATATCTGAAAACTACTGCCAGCATCATAAACCTGAAAAAATAAAAAAACATATAAGTCTCATGTACGAGTTATGAGGTGCTGGCAGAGGAAGTCTCTCTTGATTTTTCGGGGTGGTGTCCACTAATTTAGGACTGACACCTGACAGCCTGGCAAGGACAGGGTTGTGTTGTTCAGATGGTATGAAAAATTGATGCCTATAATTGGCATGCATATATAAAAGAACCCTTGACAGTAGTTCCTTTAAATGGTCTCAGGAGGCTAAAAGAAATTATTTTTTGCCACATCTGACCCAAATAATTTAACACTTTTTTGAATATGTTTGAGATGGCTGATCAGTTTAAATGTATTTTGTTTATGTTTTTTAATAGCAAAATTCTACTTGAAAATAGTGTTGAATTATCATAAATTTGTGTCAGATGTGGTGAGAAATGATTCCTTTTGGTGAAATATAAAGAATCACTGTTTAAATGTTAAAATAGGCGATAAGGAGTCCAAAATAGCCTTAAACAGAGGTGGGGAAGGGCAGTATTTTCATATTACAGCTATATTGGGACAGATACTATAGGAACTGTCAGTGGACAGCGTCGCATTAAATTATGGACTAATCTATAATGTATACGTAAATATAAGGATAAGGTCTATGACCATACCACTCAGACTCAGAGACCGTTCCTAACAGTAAACAGGGGCGTGCTGGTGGTGAGGTTATGAGGACGGTATCCTCACGGGCCCCTGTTTGATAACTCCTCTCACCTGTATAAGCGGGCCCCTCTGAGGGCACTAAGACAATATTTAACATAAATTAGTGAAAATTCTACTAATTTAATTGTATTGATCAGACCTCAATTCAGGCTCAGAAGTGGTCTAAAAATGCGTCTCCCGGTTGTCAAATTTTAAAATTATCTGGGGGGAGAACCCCCCCCCCCCGAGCCCCCTATGCGGCGGGCCCCCTCAGCACGCCCCTGACAGTAAAGGAACTACCTAAGTTGGAATTAGAAATACGAGTAGTTTGACGCTGTCTTTGCAAAATTTCACTCATGGCACACTGCATGCATGTCTTCAGTCGGTAGACAAAAGTAGAACGGTAAAGTAATGCGTAAAAAACCCCATTTTATTTGCATGACGAAAAATAAAGAGTCTTGAGACCTGTCCTGCAAGCTTTATAAATAATGATTTCCATAGATGTTCAGGTACACCCGATGATCGTAACTGTGGTTCATGTGTTTTAATGAAATCTTCGAATGTCAACTCTATGGGTTTCTCCTGTGTTGAAGTTACAGGCATTATTATATTTTAGTGAACTTTCGTTTGATTTGATTTACACATCCACGTGCCGGAAGTTGGGATGGTTTAGTACAAAAATTGGACCGGAATCAAACACGAAATCAGAAATGCTCCGAACAGGGCTAATGAAGACGACATACGGCAAACAGTGTGCTGTGAGGGAAATTTGGCCAGAACAGCGGCACTACGGCCTAATCTTATCGAATTCTAACTGTCAAAGGATATTTCACGTTCACGCAAATCTGTAGGCTACGTACGGCCGTGTAGCACGTCATTTCGGACTCGCGACTTTTAAATTGCAAACTATAACGGTAGTTAGGTTACCGGTCTTACAAATAGAAATAAAATAAATAGAACTTGCAACGGGAGGTGAAAGCGCTTTCAAATCGGACATAAGATCGTACTTACCGTAAAATAGACATGAACGCAAACACAAGTCTCCGATGTCAGAGAATATTAGTAAAATATAACCGCTATCAAATCCACACAAAAATCCAAGGCACTCATTTTATTTATAGAAAAGAATAACTATTTTTCGATGAAGAACCAATAACATTTGAACCATAACTCAATGGTAAACTGTCAACTTGTATATGCTGTCATTCTCGTGCAGATTTCTTTGAATAACAGAAATGTCCCGTGTATCAAATATTCAAAGAATATAAACGCACGTAGCCACTCTTTGGTGTTTTAATGCGAACTCACTTTATCTAAAAGCGTCTCCGGCGCTATTTAAGAGATTATGTTTGACCAAATATTAACCATCGCCAATTTTTTTAAATCATGGGATAAAGTCAATTAACAAACAACACCGGTCTACATGTACTTGTGTACATACAACATGTACGTAATTGTACTCAATCAGTGAAATTACTTTTTAACCTTTGTTGATCACCTCGTCTTGTAGGGGAAGCGCAGGTAATTTGAGCATACTAACAGAGTACCTGAATATTTATCATCCTACCAGGTCGATAGTCTTTTAAACCACGCATAAAACGAAAACCATAAATATACTGTTCATTCCAGAAATTTTATTCTTCAATATTAATATTAACATATCAAAATGTGGGAAAATGTAAATTCATAAATATGCTCAAATTAGCATCATGTGTTGTTAAATTGAGCACACCTTGTATGGAATTTGAGCATGGGTGATCCGGTTGGCCTAGTGGTTAAGATTCAAAGATGTTTGATGCTTCTACATATGTTTCTGGCAAGCCTAGTGGTGAAATTTCAATGTTTGATGCTTCTACATATGTTTCTGGCAAGCCTAGTGGCGAAATTTCAATGTTTGATGGTTCGACAGATGTTTTCGAAAGAACTAGTGATGAAGACTGCATGATATTTGATGGTTCGACAGATGTGTGTAATGGTGGGTCTGTTGCAATTGATTCACTGATTTGTGGTGCCATCGTAATGCTTTCAGCTGTTTGCGGTGCAGTTGGAATTGAATCAATGGTATTATTATAACGATTGTAGACCATTATATCACATGAATCAGTGAAGGGGGGGGGGGGGTAGGCCTATGGCATAGACCTACATTTTAAATGTTATGTATGTTTGTTGGGTTATCAACACCGCCGCTACAATCATCATCATCATCATCATCATCATCATTATCATCATCATCATCAATAATAAAGGTAAAAGGCCTGGATCAATAGACCTACGAATCATCATTATCACTGATGCTATTTTGAGCAGGCATGCAGGACCTGCATTGCAGGTAAAATGAGCACCCTGCTCAAATTAGCAAAAAAGTGGGTGCTCACAATACCAACACTGTGTCGGGTCAGTTCTGGGCTTACTAGCGCAGGAAGTTATGTCATTACAGTTTACAACGCTGGATTTTACAACTCCTTAGAAAAAGGGGCTTCGTATGAGATCTTAACAAACCTTGTGTTATGTGTAGTAGTTACGTTATAACTTGTTATGTTAGAGCTCTATTTTACATAAGATGGAACGAATAATGAAAATCTTATTTAAAACACCCACGTGGAAAGCCTTGTTGACGATATTTTGTCCGGTAATCAGAAATAGGAAGTAGGTCACTGTCACGGGTAAAATTTAACAAAATATTTCATTTGACGTTCTAAACACGGGGGTGCTCACTTTTCCAACATGCTCATTTTATCTGCGCTTCCCCTATCTACTGTTAAATTTACTCAATCCGCTAAAATCACACCTGTATTATTTGCTGTTAATCAAAATATAAATCGCGTAATGACACGTGGTGTCTATTTGTTTTGTTTTTTAACTTTATAAACAACAACTTGTGCGATAAGTAATAATGCAGCAGATATTAATATATGATCAGTAGTGTGGTTTATAATACCATTGTTTAAGTATGGCGCCATTGTGGTGGGTTGGGAGAACAATGTCTCGAGAAAATCGTGCAGTCGGCTATTTTTACGTTTGTAATACCGACAGTTCAAAGAAGCATTAAGGTCTTTTGAAGCCAATCATATACAAATTACATGATTGTGTTCTGTATTAACAACACTCTCAGCAATATAAATTATATGAGGTGATATTATAAATCATCGCCGAATATTTTAGATCATGAGATGTTTGCTTGTGGACGAGTTTACGGACACCTGTTCAATATATGAATGCAACATACAAACATCTGACCGTATTCATGCAATAAAGTAAATTGGCGTTAATGTTGTATAATTCTATGTTCTATACCCGAGTCCGAAACGTCATCTACCCGAGTCCGAAACGTCATCTACCCGGAAACGTCATCTACCCGAGTCCGAAACGTCATCTACCCGAGTCCGAAATGTCGAGGACAATTTTTTTAGAGTCCGAAATGACGTAAGTCCGAAATGACGCGAGAGCGAAGTGACATGTAATCACGTACGGGACCTTGGGTTTTTGTCCCATTCGAACGACTAGACAGTTGTCCTTGTCAGGCCCTCCGTCCTGCTTCACTGACAAGGGGGAATCACGCCGGAAAAATGAAACTAAACACAATATATTGTTATAAAACATGAATCACAAAGTTGTTTACAAGGTAGGATATATATTATATAGGCAGACTACATGATTTTTCTAAAGCGATTCAAAGGCTTGCCGACGTTTTGTTCATTGTGATTTTTCCTTCAAAAACGGTCTCTGACATCGTCGCGATCAGAGACCGTTCCTAAAGTAAAGGATCGAACGATACCAAGCCTACCAATTGCAAAGAGGGGAAATATGTCCGCACTTTGTTCGCTCAATTAGATTTTTCTTGTAAAAAAAAAAGTCTTTCTAACTTCTAGTCGGCAACCTAAAGTGCATGAATTATGACCTGCATGGAGCCAAGCTGTTTTCGAGCATCGATCAGATGTTTCATCATCAAAAGTGTCCAAAATTCCATGATTCTGGGAGGTCTATCTGTAGCCAATCTGAATTGTGCCACAGTTTTCCGGAATCGAAATTTGTTTAAATGGACTATTGGATACAAACTAAAAATATTGGTGTAATAGGGTGTGTCAATTTTAGTCGCGACTTCATCATTATTTATTTCATCACTCGATATCAGTTTTTCTTGAAATAGGGCCTACCTACAACGGCAAATTAATCAGTCTGATATCTATGGTCTGATAGAAGGCTTATCGGAATTCATTCAGTAAAGTTGCTGTAAAATATTCACGGGTTGAAGTTGCAGGAAAACGATATATGCAGTAAGTGTTCCGATTGAAGGCATATCCAGAGAAACAATTAATGCTAATAAAAACGGAATAGGAAAGCGACCGGGTGGTCGTTTTAAAAGACCGATTTCAAGGGGAAATAACTCTTTTGGGATTATTTTGAAGCTTTGTATTTACTCTATTCCTTCAACATACTTCCATCTTCTGTAATGAACCTATGCCTGGTGGAGAGGCCGTGATAACATCGCTGTCTTGCAGGCATAATCTGAACACAGAAAATAGAGATTGATTATCGCCAGGAGCACTATCGACATTGTTTGTCTTTAGGGTGATAACATATTGATGGAAAATGCCATGGAAAATGCGTCATTTGTAAGTTTCGTTTCTATATATTTCTCGGAGGTAGACCTACTCCGCACTCACAGCTCTTGTATCTAAAGATAAATCTACAGATAAATGGCGGGAGATGTGCACTAATATGCAGGCAACATTGAGATGTTGTTTTGTTTGTTAATGTTGGTTAAATAAGAAGTTACAATTTATATCGTTTTTTCGGGAGGTTATTATACTTTTCAATGCATTCTGAATAACTGACACTTTTGTTTTGTAATTTCAGAATGTGATGAGGTTCATTTTAGAAACCAACCTTATTCATTCTCCTTAGTGGGGGGGGGGGGCTAGTAAATAATGTTTAAATCGGCTAAAGATAGCATAAGCTATAGGGCCTAAACAAATCGACACACAAGAAAAGAAGCATTTTGACCTCTCTTTAGATCTTGTCAGTGGTGATAACAATATTCAGCAGCAGTTTATATATCTGAGGCGCCAGAGTATTGACTGGGAAAAAATGAAAATGATATAAAAGTAAAACAGAAAGAAAATGTTTAAGGTCATGAGACAAAAGAATCCTTTTTTTTTCAATGATTTCCAATAATTATATACTGCCAGCATTATGGTCCTTGATGACTTTTTAAAAAAAAATCTTGTGGCTGCTGTAAAGACAAAAGTTATAAATTGACGTCAAATTGATACACAATGTTTTAAATGATAAGAAAACGAACAAGTCTATTGATTTTTAGTCATTGTACACTGCCAGAGTTATGGTCCTAGATCACTGAAAAAAATTGTAAATGCTTTAAAAACTAAATTTACTTTTTAACATCTGATTGACTTTAAATTTATACTAGGTCATGAGACGATTTGAAGTCGTTTGATATTCAACACTTTCCAATAACTTGAACAGCTAAATTCATGAATTTAGCACCAAGCAGAAGTAGAAGCCAAACGAATTCTAATGATTTCTGTTTATTACTTTATGGGTTGTTTCTCTTAATCGGTTTATAGTGTCTTGTAAATGCTTTCTTTCCAGCTAGAAAGAATATGTGATACCCCTTGTGGACTGAGCGGATGCATGTTCCGTTGCCTGTCAATCTATCTTTTCTTTTGTGAAGTTTGTTATCAAGAATTGGGTGATTTATATTAGCCTACTACAGAAGCACAAACATTCCAATTAGATCTCTGATCTGTAACGAAATGACTCTTTTCACATGAAAATGTTTTTAACTCTTCTACTGTGTTGAGTTCAGGAAAACCTTGACAGAAATAATTGTATGGTTTGAAAGAGAAGAGCTTCCAATTTTTCTTTTTATCACATGAGTTTCATCTCTCTGTGTATACACTTTTGCCATTCCGAAAATGCCAGATAGATGCTCTATTGAATTTAAGTGATTTCCAGTAAATTCTGGTAATTAGTGTACCAGGTTCACTAAGACTAATGTAAATATATAGATGCAGTTATAAAGCTTGGTGTTCATTTGACATTTTATAAGATAAAATCCCAAACCATAGAATTAGATACTCTATCTGTGTGTCTGTACAGTGTGTACATACACTAATGTATTGGTAACTATAAGGTGACCAGTTCTGGATAAATAAGATACTTGTCCTTGTCTCCTAGCTATGAGATAAGGCACAAAATGTTAAAAGGAAATAAATGTTTTACTGGTTTCCCCACGCATTTATCTTACAAAATGACATAATTTTTTATTTCCATGGAAAAAGATTGCTGTTTTTGGTTGGGGCTGGTTACCATGGATTCAGTAATTTTCAATCTTTTTTTTTAATATGAATTTTAGGGTGTATTCCAACTTTAAGGCTAAATATCTTGACCATTTATTGTGATAGAATGCATGTCACATGTCAAATTAAAGGTCTTTAAATAATTGTGTTTTTATTTTGTGACGCATATGTTTCATTTTGTCGGATGCATGGTAAAGTGCAAAACATCCTGCACTAAAAGTTGTCTTACTAAAAAGTCTAGTTGGAGCTGAGTGCCATCAAACTCTATTTCATTTATTCATTGTTATGGAAAAGCACCATGTCAAACATTATTCACTCAGGCCAATGTGGTCATGTAAAGTTATGATTTTACATTCTATTAGTAAGTGCAGGGGGAATGCACCACATATTATTTACACAAAAACAAATCTATGGACAAGACACAATGCGTAGAAATCACAAATTCAGTGAATGGATCCAGAAGCTAGCATGTATTTCATGCCACCATCTTTTTTCTCTATATCATTATAGGACACCTTAATAATATTTGATTTCTAATCTGAAATTAATGGAATTCATGTGACCGTCTAAAGTTCCCATTACTTTCTATGGATTTAATGCCACCATCCTTTTTTTCTTAAATCATTAGCGGACACCTAAATGATATTTGATTTCTATTCACGAACATCATAGCCAAAATGAGATCTAACCTTTGTTTTTAGTTGCCTTCTGGCATATTGGGCTTCAATCAGCGTTCCAGAAAACGACCTGCAATGGAATGATTGTGTTTGTAATTGAATTAGACAGAATCATATGGTATCTGTAGGATAAAGATCACGATACTTTAAATGTATCAATAGTTATTTTTATCCAACCAGATCAATGTTATTGTGAACTATATGTAGTGACTGTCTTTGTATTGGTAAAACAGTGCTACAGCACAATAGAAAAGAAAATCTCCACTGAATAGAATACAGCAAGCAGGTTGTTAGATTTCAATATCACATTTTCTTTGACAATAATTGGTTTAAAAAATGAATTATTAATATCAGAAATTATCATTAATTATTTTTTTTATAATTATGATATTTTTTTTCAGATTCTGTATCCAAAAATATTTGAAGAGAATTCAACTTCCTACATAGTTAAAATCAAGTATCCTGATTTGAACGTTTGGATGGAGCAAGTGGTTGGTTGTTTTACCTGGGCACCAACCAACCATATATTGTTCCAGATAGGAAACTCTGCTCTAGGTATAGGTCTGCTTGCACCAGATACTACCTATGGTCTCCTAAGTTTACATGGGCTTTTTACATTAGGTAATGCAGTTTAATGTTTTGATAAACTTCCTAAATGACTTGGCTGACTCAGCTACAAACAATGAAACAAAAGTAAGGTTTCCATGAACTATACAGTCAAGTGAATGGTATCCAACGTCCACGCGCAAAGGCCCATATTGACAAATAAGCCGAAGGTTCCCACAAACTTGTAGGGCATTGGTTGTTTATGTCCCTGGCATTTATGCAGTAAGAAAGTAAAAGGCCCAGGGTTGCCATAATCATTGTAAATTATACAATTGAGTTAACACTTTATGTTTTTTATGTTAGGATCTTGGGTGGTCATTTCATAATTTGACCCAGATCAAGATTGGAAAAAAATTTTGCTGGCATGGACTAAAAAAAAAATTCTGATCATAGTGAAGCTTTATGATTTTATTGTATCTCTTTCAGGATTTTTGCTGTTATCAATTTGGTCATGGGTGATACTTTGTGCTCCAGATTTTTTCTCATGGAACTTTGCATTTATGATAATGAATGCTGTTCAGACATTGTTTCACATGTACCATATAAGACCAGTCAAGTTCTGTGATGAGTTAGAAGATTTGTATATTGCTAATTTTGAACCGCTCCGTGTTTCAAGGTAATATTTTTCTGTATGATACATTTACAAATTGTTTTATTGAAGGAAATTTTAAGGACAAAATTGTACTCTAAATATGCTTTAGTTTGTAGAGAAATATGAACATTATACCATGAACATCCAACTTTCACCATTATGTAATTTACAAATGATTAAAAATGAAATGAAATGGGCTCCCAGCGGGCACACACGACGTTGTGACAACGTTGTTTAGAGGTTGTATCACAACGTGGGAAATAGGTCGGCTGTAGGTTGTTTTGCAACAAACTCTTACGTTGTGACAACGTTGTGACAACGTTGTGACAACGTTGTACGGACGTCAAAGCAACGTTGTGACAACGTTGTACGGACGTCAAAGCAACGTTGTGACAACGTTGTACGGACTTCAAAGCAACGTTGTTACAACGTTGTGTGGTGGTTGACGAAAAGTTATCACGACGTTGTGTGGTGGTTGGCGGAAAGTTGTCACGACGTCAGAATTGGTTGTTTTGAGGTTGTATAAAACCCAGTATAAACCCCACCCGACCCCCTACAGTTCTGCCGCGACTGGACAAATGAAAACGGGAATATGTGGACGGACATGATGGAAGTTAAATTAGGTGTGTGTGCGGGGAAGGGGGGGGGGGTAAATGACGGACAGATTTGGGCAACGGTTTTGACATAGTGAAACTATACGCGAAGTTTCACCACTCTCTCTCAATTAGAATCAAAGTTATCGTGCCCCATCCCAACCAATCTACATAGTTGCTTCTTTCTGATATATAAAATCGGTACATCGATTGATAGAACAGTGAGTCATAGAAAAGTACGTAGTTTCAAAACATCCGATTCAAACGACTATTGCAGTCAATATTAATGCTAGAGTCATATAACTTTGCAGTAATAATAATAATAATAGTAATGATAATAATAAAACTGATTTTATTTAAGAAGGGTTGAATATTAGGCTATAATAAATATAGTTTCTAAAATCCTGCCCTTCGTAGAAAATATAATACAAAATAAATTAAACAACACACCACAATAATTTACAATTGTGACCCGCGTTTACATATACTTGAATTAATATTTTAACTGATACGTATATTGTTTATCCTCTATAGGATAAAAAATATACGTATCAGTTAAAATATTAATTCAAGTATATGTATATGCGGGTCACATGACAGAAAGTTTGAATACATATATAACATGTATTTACAAATATACAATATATACATGCTTATAATATAGAGATATGAAGAACGCATATCATAAGAGATAAGCTATAGGCTTAAATGCCCGACATATTTTGGCCACGGTTTTGACATAGTGAAACTATACGCGAAGTACACCACCCTCACTCAATTAGAATCAAAGTTATCGTGTCCCATCTGATATATAAAATCGGTACATCGATTGATAGAACAGTGGGTCATATAACAGTACGTAGTTTCAAAACATCCGATTCAAACGACTATATTGCAGTGAATATTAATGCTATAGAGTCATATAACTTTGCAGTAATAATAATAATAATGATAAGTATGACTTTATTTAAGAAGGGTTGAAGATTAGGCTTTCTAACATCCTACCCTTCGTAGAACATAAAATGTGACCATCCATATCACCGTTAACTAAAACCCTAATCATTCTTATTGTGTTGCATTGCCAGCTGATCATTGAAATTATTTTCATGTCACCCTATTCTGGAAGCAGTTTTATATAAGCATAAGGTTGGCTGTTACTGTATCCAAACTATTCATATTATTCCTTCTAAGGCTGTAAAAAAGTGTTCTGAATAATGCAGTACAAATTCACCGTGTTCAATGACAAGAAAGTGAAAATGTTTTATTATACTTAAAAGTCATCGAATTTCGGCCCTTAATTTTCATACGCCCAAGTGGAAATGTCGCATATTGTCGTCGCTCCACTCTGTCTGTCCGTCTGCGGCAAAATACAACGCTAGTGTTATCTGTTAATTTACTGTCAGCTTCTAGTTGTATTATAATAAGCCTTAATTAAAATGTTATAGTTTGTATTGTGTATCTACGTCGTTAACCAATACAGCTGTATCCGAGATCATACGTCAATTTCTCTACATAAGCACATTGCAATTCCTGCTCTAGGCGCTTATCATGCACTGAATGTGGTCGTATATTATCGTCTCTCCCGTCCGTCTGTCACAATGTCTTGTTAACGTCTAAAGTTAATATCCGATTGACTTCAAATGTCTACACAGTGGTCCAGGTCATGAGACGAAGTACTCTATTGAGTTTCAGTGACATCCCATAATTACT
This sequence comes from Patella pellucida, assembly GCA_917208275.1. Taxonomy (NCBI): domain Eukaryota; kingdom Metazoa; phylum Mollusca; class Gastropoda; family Patellidae; genus Patella; species Patella pellucida. The sequence continues at coordinate 38,488,475 of OU795036.1, forward strand.
GCCAGAGTTATGTCCCTTGATCACTTCAAAAAACCGTGTGGATGCTCTCGGGTCAAAGTTAATATCCGATTGACTTTAGATTGATACACATAGTTTAAGGTTATGAGACGAACAAGTATATTGCTATGTTTGTTATCATGTTATGTGCATGAAAAATTATGTATTATGCATTATACCTTTAGCTTTGCATTTCCATACTCATGTATTTTATCATGATGTAGTTGTGAATAAACTATTATTATTATTATTGATTTTCAATGAATATTGATAACTTGAACAGCTAAATCAATGATATTAAATGTTTCATATAATAAGCGTTGCATGGAGAACAAACTTTGTCAAAGCCAAACAAATTCTAATGATTATCTGATAATTTCTTAACGAGTTGTTATTCTTAATCAGATTTTAGTGTATTATAAATGTTACATTATCATGAATAATACCTAATGGTGTAGTGTATGCTGTAAACAGAAGTGGGCCTAATACCGATCATTGTGACACTCCAAACTGCATCAGCTTTTTTAAGATCCCCCGTCTTCAATTAGCTCAGGTTAAGTGCATAACAGTAGGACGTTAAACCCCATTTCATTCATTCATTCATTTTTAAGATCCAATAATTCTGTGATTGTAAAGGAAAAATCTATAAATCTTCATAATAAATATTGTTTCAAACAAAAGATTATAATTTTACCTAGAAGCTCTTCGTAGTACAACGAAGGTATAGCTCTGCAGGCAGCTCTGACTCTGGCCTTCGTGTTCTCTACAACCTATTGGACTGCTATATTGTTCCCCTCTGAAGACTGACAATGTCAATGTTGAGGAAGAGGAGATGCTGTATAATACTGTAAATAATACTGTACCCTAGCTGTACAGTATTATTTACAACATTCCCAGTAGGCTATATGATAATATTACGTCCAGACTTAACTCTGAATTTAAAACCAACTAGCAAAAATTCTGACCAGAGCGTTCGCTATTTTGGAATAACCATTTGTGATTCGGAGGAGCTATATATCAACTGATAAGCTGTGATAAAATATCAGTAGTTTATTTCAAATTAATTATTACATAAAAACAATTTATTAGTAAACTGATTTTACTAATTTGTCCAATCTACTGATAGTGGGAAGTGTTCACCAGTAAACAATAATTATTACATCAAAACAGTAAACTGATTTTACTAATTTGCCCAATCTTCTGATAGTGGGACGTGTTCACCAGTAACAATAATTAGAGTGAGAAGTTTACACCAGTGATACTAAATTAATTAAAACAGGCAATAGCCCTACAGATTGTTCTCAAAACTTGTGTTTGTTTTAATATGACTACTCGGACCTATGATAAATTGTTGTTTTAATAAATTATGTTTGTTTTAATATGAAAATGATGAGTGTTTTGCACTCACCCATGTTATTTGCTGATAAGGAAGCCCATCAACTAAGATTAATTAACAAAACATCTATAACTGAGTAGTGATTAAAATACTTCGTTGTTTTTCTTTCTCAAATAATAAACGAGTTTGATTGACCTATGACTGCTAATGTTTTTTCGTGAATTAAACGGGATAATTGCAATCAACCCACGATCGCCAGTGTCCATGACTGACAACTCGCATTTTTCCTCATCCAAGTTTATCGATTGGTATTACCATCTACGACCAGATTGTCGAGGAATGCGTCAACGCACAGCTTACGGATTATCGTTAATGATTTCTAGGGGCTTGTTTTTGTGTATGTCATTTTCAAATAAATTCATCAGTATATTATTCGTTTTTAACAAATTTATACAATTTTTATGGGAAACTATGATTATCCCATCAAAGAACCGTAAGCCCAACTGATATTTTATCGTTTGATTGGGCCTTTTACGAACCACGTGTAAGTCATGCTAATAAATATTTTCTTTCGTGTTTTTCTTATCAATTGAATAGTAACAGACAACTGATATAAATAAAAGACAACTAATAATGTTTTCATTTCTTTATTATTATTATTATTCACAATCTGTCTTCGGCCACCATCTAAAACGAAAAAAGATAAGTTATTACTATTTTTACATAAATTCTTAGGGTTAGAAGTCCCAACTGTCGTTTATGTCGAGTACCGAGTCCCAAATAAGAGAGTTTAAAACAAAAAGAGATTTCTTAGTGGAGTACAACAATGACGAGTTGATAAGAAGATATCGAATGGACATGGCTGGGATTCTTTTTGTGACAGATTTAGTTTGGTTAGTACCCATTTAGTTAAAAGTAACTCTAAGACCCTTTATAAATATTTCTAAAGAGTAACTTTTAACTAAATGTTGTTTTAGGAAGTCTTAGAGTAAAAGTTATGAATTATAAATAACCAAATTATGACGAAGAAGCATATTAACGACACCCAATTTTAGCCCTATTTTTAATTTCTCGGTTTTACATATAGAAGACCATTTTGTTTTGTTTTGTAGTGCCTGTTTAAGTAAATTTATTTAGACTTCATATTATGTATATGTTTCTGATATAAATATGGTTTGTCTTTGTTTATTTATTGCATTTGAAAAGAGAAACCACTACCTGCAAAGAAAATGAAGGAACAAAGTAATTTTACACAAACGGGAAGTTTAGCTGGCTCCCTATATACCCGGGAATATTCAAATTGGGGTTCCTGTACGGGATATCTATACAACTACCTGAAAAGAAAAGAAAGAAACAAATGAATAAGTAATTATACACATACGGGAAATTTAGCTTGTTCGCCATATACCCGGGAATAGTCAAGTTGGGGTTTCTGTGCGGGATATGTATACAACATTATAGTCACTCTCCGTACATTTTTATATACTTAAATGCGTGGCAGTATAAAACGCATATGACGTGTCAATTAGGGCATATGTTTTGCTGTAATTGAATAATATACACACGGCAAATTTAGCTTGTTCGCTATATACCCGGGAATATTCAAATTGGGGTTTCTGTACGGGATATCTATACAACTACCTGAAAAGAAAAGAAAGAAACAAATGAATAAGTAATTATACACATACGGGAATAGTCAAATTGGGGTTTCCGTGCGGGATATCTATACATTATAGTCACTTTCCGTACATTTTTTAAATACTTAAATGCGTGGCAGTATAAAACGTATATTACGTGTCGATTCGGGCATATGTGTTGCTGTAATTGAATAAAAACGGCTATTATGGCGCTGGCTCCTGGATATTCGTATACGATAGATTAAATTCCTAATTTTGTTTGATTTAATACAACTTTATAATAATATTATATGGTACGCAATACAAACGTAGATCATAGCGAGCAAACGCGGCTGTCTAAAGACCCGTCTTAAAAAGACCTGCGTAAAACACACGGTAGGAAGATAAATCGCACGGTAAAACAGTTTTACTTCCCGCATTTTGTTTTAACACGTACGTGTCAGATAAAGACGACTGCTCCTTGATTATACTCCTTTTGGTGCAGTTATCGCAACCAGCGAGAAAACACGCCAATTAAACAATACACACTATTGACATTCAATTTTTACCGGTCGGCTTATTAACACAACTCTACAGAAAACGTACCATCGCACAGTTTTTCAAACCTTCCGTTAATTAACTCAACCCTCACACAGTTTTCAACACTTGTTAATATTAACACAACTTATTAACAACTTTAACCTGCTAATACCGAGAAATAGTCGGTTAATAAATTTTCTTCCGGTTCGCACATAAATAACACGAAGGATAAAGAAATATATGGGGTTGGTGCACAAATGACAACCTTAGTGGATCTCAGTGTTAGCGTCGAGATTACACTTCTTAAAGTTGTCAGGAAAACATCCGGTTTTGAGAGATGTGTTAATAATATGGGTTAAAACGGACACAATTCTTCGTTACACTGTTTAACAAGTTGGGTTAGTATTTTATTTATCTTGTCTGAGAATTAACATAAAAAGGATTCAGCAAGAGTAGAATTATTTTAGTGTTCGGGAAGAATATCGGTAACATCACATCTTTTCATTAAAACCATTTATTATATTTTGGACTTTGGGTTCGACTTATGGTTGGAAATTTCACTGATAACGTTATTTTGTTTAGTGCGTTTTATCAATCTATTAGGAGCATTCTTAGACTTACAATATAACTGTCTGTGAATCTCGAGTTTCCAATATCTTTCACATTTTCTACGTTCAATTTTACTGTTTTTAAATTCATCTGTAAATCACTTTCGATTTGGCCTAATTGTAATTTCCTTTTCCACGATAGGGGATGTTTATATAAAAGTCCCGATAATACCTGGTTGTAATCTCCACAATCCAAAATTGTTTGAAGATCTAAGAGAAGATCATTCTGAACAATATCAGCTTTGAAAGAGGTTTTCCTAACCCGTGTGTTCAGCAACATGAAATTAGGCCAGTGTTAAACTGCCTATTTATTACACCAATATAAAACAAATAAATGATTGATGTCGCACACCGCCGAGTAGGACCCGACGAAATGTTTTAATCCACATCAATTAATGCAGTACAAATTCGCCGTGTATATGACGTTTAGATAACGTTGTAACAACAACATGTATATATGACGTTTTGACAACGTTGTGACAACGTTGTGACCACAACCTGTGTGACCTTTTGATAACGTTTTGAGGACGTTGTCACAACGTTGTGACAACGTTGTGACAACGTTGTGTCAACAACCTGTATATTACGTTTTGACAACGTTGTGTTGACGTTGTCACAACGTTGTCACAACGTTGTGACTACAACTTGTATATGACGTAAATACAACGTTGTATGTTGGTCGAAAACACGTTGTACAACGTCGCGACCAATATTGACGTTGTCACAACGTTGTCACAACGTTGTGTGCCCGCTGGGCTTTAACATCCTTGGCTAAAAAACGACAGGCATACTCCATATACACGTAGTGTGCTAGGAAGGCAGTTTTGTCCAGACAGCTACTCTACAGCCTAAAATCTTGTGAGAGCTAGTATTAATAACAAAACTAATCATTCAATCCATTTAAAACTGGCGTGCATGGTGCATGGTTGAGATTAATAAGACGAGGACACCTTTTGAATTTAAACAGTTTTTGTTGATTACTGCTTGAGTTATGACCCTTGATCACTTTGTAGAAACTTGTGATTATTAATGCAAGAGGACAAGGTCAAGAAACCTGTCAAATTTCAACAATTTGTATTTGTCACTTATGAAGTAACAATGTTACTCCAATTCACATTTTAAGAAACTGCACAACAAAATACACACCTAGCAAATCACACAACAATATACATGTATAGTAAATACAATTACATACACTATCAGTCTATCATATTATACACATTATCGGAATATTGTCTAATAGGAATAATAAAAAAACTTGTTATAAATTCTAGGTCTAGCTTTAAGAAGTTGGTATGTCCAGATTACTGTACTATGATGACATTACATGAAGGTGAATCATATTGTACCCAGTCTATAACTAAAACAGATAAACTAGGTTTACTTATATCTGGTGTGTAAGTATCTATTGCTATTGTTATATTTACTAACTATTAATTAAGAAAATTACCCTTAATATAAAACTGCTAATCATCATGACTTAATCCACATTAAAATGTAATCAAATTGATTATTAAACATTTAATTAAGAAAACAAAACCAAAATAGCATCGGTAAATAGACCCTGGGTTGGGTTCAATCTGATTAAATCAGTGACCCATCCACACGTGTTAGGTGGTGTAGCCTTGTTTATATCATCTCTAGAGGTTGTAGAATGTTGTCAAATTGCAATAAATCATATCTTTGTGAATACTCAATGGAATTCAATCATATTTGAAATGATGTTCTTTTATGATTCAACTTTCACCATTATGTAATTTACAAGGGATTAAAAATGAAATGAAATGGGTTTTAACATCCTACTGTTCTGCATGGCCTGGGCTAAATAAAGACAGTCATACTCCATACATTATGCTAGGAAGGCAATTTTGTCCAGACACTGACTCTACAGCCTACTATAATTTCAAATCCTTACTGTCAGGGGTTCTTTAAAGAATTCAAATCTTGATTCAAATTGACGATCTGGAGCTTTAAGTACAGAAAATATATATGTTATTGATTTTCATAAATAAAACCCTGTCTAGTCAAATCATTTAAGTGCTTATGTCTGTTTAATGCCTGCATAAGTTTGACAATAATATTGTAGTTTACACTGCAGAATGTCATTCATTACATGTACATTAATATTTTTAGCATGAGTGTTTACTGTAACCGAAATTTTCTACACCACATCAAGGCGAAACAATTTGTAGATTCCCCAGAATTTGAATCAAGTGTAACAGGAGAAGAAAAGTTTCAGGTATAGTCATGAGTTTTCTTCTAAATACTTAGCTTCTAATTTTAATGAGTTATTGTCCCCCGCCTTTTAAAGAAAGCAGGGAAGTGTTAAAATTGGTCTCTTTCACTCTCTGTCTGTCGGTCCATCACACTTTCTAGGACACAATAACTCTCCTTCTAATTGAGCTACAGTGCTTAAACTTGGTGTAGATATTTATTAGGTAAATGCCTTGATGGAGTCCAAAAATGAGCATTTTCTGCTGAGGGTAAGAGGAGATAAACAATTTGATTAGTTGATGCCTTGGGACACGATAACTTTAGTTCCAATTAAGTGAGAGTGATGAAACTTGGTGTATCGTTTCATAACATCAATAGCTTGACTAGGTTCAATAATGAGCATTCCCTCCAGGTGTGGATTGGGGCCAGGAAAGGGGCTGGGCTCCCATGTCGCAGCAGTCCCTTTTACTGACCGGGTAGCCCGGACGGCAGGTCCAGGAGCTCTACCCCATTGAAAATTTTGAAAAATGAACCCCAAATATGCGATTTGGTGGCATATCTGATTATAATCTCTGTCAAATAATACATCTCATAAATTTTTAGGGGAGTTACAAACCATCAGCAGACATTTCTGGCGTATCTAAACCTCAGCCCACGATATGTCTTAACTGTGAGGCTTAATTGACAACCAACACATTAAACTCGTAAAGGGGCATTATAACTCATTTAACATCTATTGATCGACAACAATTATAAGATTATATTTCTTTTAACAAATCCTATCATAACTGGCTGACATATTATACTGTTGAATAGAACAATTTATTAGAGATTTATATAAGACTTGCAGCGTCTGTATAAGTATTTTTATACGCTCACATTTTCATGTGGACGTATATTGCTGTCGCCTCCGTCCGTCCGTCCACAATTGCTTGTGAACAATCTACAGGTCACAATTTTTATCACCATAAGATCTAGGTTCCTTTTGATATTGGCATATATCAGACCGTAACGATTTTAATGAAACTTGATATCCATGTTTATAACTCAAAGATCTCGGTTCCTTTAGATATTTGCGCCCATCGGAACGTAACTTCCTGAATTATTGCTCTTGATTGTCCGAAAAATCATCTTTTATTTTTTAGCTTGTGGTTCCTCTGGAGGTCAGAATTATTACCCGATTGAAAAAAACATTATATCACCGTTACACCCTGAGAAGGGTTAAGTTCCAATTTTGAGAAAATCTGACCAAAATTGCCGTTTGTACGCGAATAGTGTAAAAAAAATGGTATTTTAAGGTTGTGGACCCTGTATAGATCGCAATTTTAATTTGATTTTGATGAAACTTAAAATACATGTTTATGATTGAAAGATCTTGGTTCCTTTCGATATTTGAGCATGTCAATTTGTAACTTCATGAATTATGGCCTGTCATTGTAGAAAAAATCCCTTTCTGTTTTGCTTGTTCCCTATATATATCCATCTCTCGAAAATATGGGTGTATCCTGCCTGGCAGTGGCAAGCCTATGTTTGTATCAATCTATTCCAGGTATCTATTGTAGCTGGCTCTTCATGCAGATACATATTTTGGCCAAGACAAAGTTTGGAATATCTTCTAATTAAAGAACCGTACTTAGCTTATGTGATGAGTGTTCTCTTAGGCAGAGACATTACTAATAAACTTTATGCCCTTAATGAAAAGGTAAGAATTGGTATTGATTTTCAACAATTTCCAATAACTGCATACAGAGACAGGGATTTGTTTCTATGAAACACAGCCAAACACAAGATTTCCGATTTTCTGAAAATATGTAACTGCCACATATTCATTAGAGATGTTATTAAAATATTTATTTCCATCTTAAAAACTGCAGATAATACAAAACAAGCTAATTCTATTGGTTCTCCCTCTAAGACAGTTTAAACAATTCAAATTGATCTTTAATAAAAAAAAAACAAAAAAAACAGATAGTGTTCCAAAAACAAATAGTGATTATGGGAAAAATTATTTGAATATAAATTCTGATTCTTTTTCACCAAATGTGCTTCATAAAATTTAGTTGCTGTTGTTTTCCATTGTTGATAGACATTTGTAAATGGTATTCTGGGATATAATTTGTATTAAACAATCTTCATTGTGGTTTAATGGCATCTTAGCTAATCTTTATGGTTCATGCAACAATATTTATTGCTTGATGATTCACTAAATTAGGACTACATTTTTCTATTTTACACTTAATTACTTTTTTTGTGTGTGTTAATTGCTTTGGATTAAGTTTAAAGAATAAGTTCTGGTATTTGGAGTATAAGAAATGATTTTCTATAGTCTTTCACACACGTAAACATACGCCCACTGTGAGCACCTAAATCGTCCGAGTAATCAACAAGGTGATTGTCGCATATTTATTCTGTTGTTGGTAATATGACCTTTCGCAAAACACTGATATCAATTTCAAACAGCTCGGATCATAACTTTTGTTGATAGAGTGTTCACAAGGTTCACCAAAATGAAACAAGGGCCATTTTGCCATAATGCTGAAATCCAATAGGCTTCTTCGTTTACTTATCTGAAACAACCTGGAAGATCATATTCATACACACACATTGAAATGTGGTCATATATTGTTGTCACCCCCATCCGGCGATCCGGCGTCAACAATTGCTTGTGGACGCTCTAGAGGCTAAAGTTAATATCCGATTGACTTTAAATTTAGGCTATACACAGTGTTTAAGGTCATGAAACGAAGAGGCTAGTTGATTTTCGATAATTACTGCCCTTGAAGTTATAGCCTTTGAACACTTCAAAAAATCATGTGGAAGCTCTAGAGGCTAATGTTATCATCCAATTGACTTTAGAATTTAGATTGATACACAGAGTTTAGGGTCTTGAGACGAACAAGAATATTGATTTTCAATGAATTTTGATAACTTGAACAGCTAAATCCATGATATTAGCATGGAGGACAACTTTATTAAAGCCAAACAAATTCTAATGATTTTCTGATAATTACTTAGTTGTTACTCTTAATCAGATTTTAGTGTTTTATAAATGTTTCATGCCTAGCAACCTATCTTTCTCATTAGAGCCATCACAATTGATGCCTATTTCTAGTCAAAACTGCCAACAGTGAAAACTCCGTTCAGAATAAAGTAATTTGACTGAAAATTTCACTATTCATCTAATATTGGATTATTGTAGCAAGAATGGCCAACTCATTTATGAATGGCCAACTCTTAACTAATGTATCTTTAACAGAGATCGGACAATAACTTTTGCTATTAGAGTGTTCACATTATTAACTGAAATGTTGAAATTCATTTTTTAATTTTAATAATGCATGTTAATTTAATACAGATGGAATGATAACTTTAGTCGATAGAGCGTTCACAAGGTTCTACAATGTAAAACAAGGACCATAACTCTAGAAGTAATTAACGGAAATTGTTGAAAATAAAATATAAAAATTAAAAAACGAACAGATTATAATAAATTTAGCCTGTAGGGTGTTCACAAGAAATAGTGGATTACAGACAGAGGCAATGACAATATACTACCAAATTTCCATCTGGGCGTATGAAAATGAATTGTTGAATATCAGTTCTACAGTTGAATTTTCACTTTACAAGAATAAGTGAATTTACTTTCAGTTCTTGTAAATTGAGTACAGGTCAGAGTTTTCAGAAGTTAAAAAAGAATAATTCCTGGGATTAATCAGCTAGTTAACAGAAGGAACCCTAGCAGAATTAAAAGTTGTGAATTTGTGATATAGAATTATGTAGAATTTCAGTATCCCTGGGTAAAAGCAGGGGCAATTTAAAGAGTAAAACTTGAACAATTTTCAAAATTCTCCTAAACAACATATTGTTTGATTTATGCATATATAATATGTTATTTGAATTATGGGAATTTAGAATTATTTAAAAGAAGGGGTCAGAAATCCCTGGGTAGAAGCAGGGGTGGTAGTATGAAAATTCTCCATCATTTTTAATTTGATGTCTAGCTAGCTACTGTACATTTTTTATAATTCAGGTTGTGACACCAAGTGGATCTAGAATGGATATCCGACTACCAAGTGTATCTAACACAATTAAATCTCGGCATGATATTCGTAAAGCTGTAGTGGGTATTCCTAATGAAAGTAATATGAATGAACTAATGAGTAAAGTGAATTCGATTGATATTGACACCGATAGTGATGGTATGTACCTTTAACTTAATTATAAAATTATTCTTTGGCAGAATGTAATTTTCATATTCAATACAGTAATTCATGCATGCTATCTGATGATGTTTTCATAGTTTTCTAATGATATTGTGAAATTGAACTGGCAGACCATACAGCAAGCTCAATCATGGAAACAAATGATTCATCTTAAAACTTTTAGACAGTGATGTCCGCATGTAATCTTTTCTAATATAATACATGTACTTGTATCTGCAGTCTGCACATTCTATTATAAACAGAACTTCACTATGTCCTATTCAAAATAAACTGTTTTCAATTTTTATATAACAATAATGCAGAAAAGTAATTATTCAAGACCAATTTAGCATCTAGGAATGTATTATCATTTTACCATCTGGGATTGAGTTTAATGATCCCTTTATATTTCCTCATCCATGTAAAATAAACATGTTTATGACAATGAATGAAGATAGGACACAACATTAACTATGGATTAAACTAGGCATGAAAAATTAGTATTTGTTCTATATGGGTTAGCTGTCATATCTTCAAACTCTCATGCATGATGTTCATAATCTGTATGTTTAAATCTATGTAATTATAGTTGTAATTGATAGTTTTTCTTCCTTTCCTTTTTTGAAATTCATTTCTGTCAACATAAATGCAACAAACATCTTTTTTTTGCATGACATTCATTAAGCGAATTACAAATTAGAATATAACTGGGTGTGGCGTCAGGCAGGGTAACCTTATATCAGGTCCGAGGCTAGTGGGGGGGGGGGGCGTTCCTGTCGGAATTTTTCTGTCTGCGTCGGAAAAAAAATCGCTGGTTAGCTATGCTCGCATTTTTCGCGGGGAGAGAGTTTTAGTACGACATATCCTCTCAAATTCGGTCAAAAGATAGTTAATGTCGGCTGGAAACTCTTAAATTTTCCAACACATTCGCCACCTGCATGTCATAGAGGCCTAAATTCACTCTCACAGCTTCTAATTGTCGTGCTCTCCCCTCCTCCTGCTTACGACAGTCGGCGATGACCTTCGTTCATTGATTTTTTGTTGTCGGAAATTTATCTTCCTCACCCCCCTATGTCGGCTAAATTTAGGTTTCTGGCTTCGGGCCTGCCTTATATACTCTTCCGGACACCTGTTACCATGTGCTAATTACACTATTTTGCCTGATTCCACTTCGAATTTTGTCTAATGGTTTGGATTGTTCGTACTTGGTTTTATTTTATTTATATGCCAACTGTAAATGTGGATGTTTATTATTATAAACCAAGTGTCAGAATGTTTTTTTTATTAATAATATTTTATTCAGGAATGGGGTTGGGGATCAGGTGTAACCATGCTATGCAATGGGTTCCCATGATAGTTGTTGCCTAGACATTCAACATCCAAAAAAAGCACACTGATCAGTAGTGAATATTTGTTAGTCCACTGCAGTCACTGATAGAGATGACATCAATGAGACTTTAAATAATGAGCCCCAAATATTAACTTTTAAATTTTAGAACATATTTTTTAAACGTTAGAAAAATAAACGAAGGTGTTTCAAGTATGTGTAGGTAAAACATATTTCCTATTTAGTTGAAATGCGTATGTAAAATGAGTAATGCACCATTCTGCCCAGACTAGTAGTGTCTAATGTAAACAATGCACACGCCATAAAGTCAATGATTGACGCCACATGATGTGACATCACATGATAAAGCAGTCATCTTTTACAGAGCTATTATTAGTCTTCACAATACCTCAACCTCTGTGAAACAGATTGCCGAAAAAGTGACAAACACCAGACACTCATCTTGTGGACACAACACTTACTTTCTTATCTTAGTTGTTGTCTGACATCCGACTTCTCATCTGGCAGAGGCCAGAAAACATGGCACACATATTCTGGGAAATAGAATATCCCAACTGGAAATCTGTCTTCTCAAGCTTAAAGGGTTAACTAAAAAGTGGCAAAACTTACAGCAAAGTATCATTATACATGATAAGATTTTTATTTATTACTGTCAGAGTACTGGTTTGGCTTAAAACATCTTATACAGTTACCTCACACAAATATGGAATCATTGTTTATTATGATTAGTTACTTACTTTATATCTGCAGGGGCGAAAGGCTTCAAACTAATTCCGTATTGATTTTCATTTGAATTTCCCCACCCCCACCACCAAACCCATTATGTTATATTATTACAATATCGAAACAAATCTGTTTCATTATGACCTCTTCCATAACATAAGTTTTGATATCAAACTTTATGACATGAAGGTGACATGAATCTATTAATGATTGTAAAGGATATGAGGATTGAACAAGTTATATATTATAGTCATCAGAATCTGGTAATTCAATTTATGTTAGCCATTCCCATTGTACGGAATATTCAGAGGCCTTTGATGTTGGGTTTAATCTGGTTTAATTACATAGCCAACAAAAAATTTAATAATGCCAAACTTTAGTTTCACTTTCTAACAATACATAAAAGATACTTAATATTGCAACTATACAAATCCAATGAACTGTATGATGTAGCTGGTGACTGATTGCCATTGATAAAACCTTTCTTGGTTAATAGATCATAAAAGGAGGTTAATGTAGTAATCTGTCAACTGTCAGTATCAATTAATTGACAGATTATCATCGAGTTAATATTATTGACATATCAGTAATATCCTGATGATAATTGTACACAAACATTATTGGTTTAGATCGATCATCTAACATCCATTGCCTCACATTCACAGAGTGTTCTTAGACTTAAAGGGACAATCCCGAATTAAACAGGGGCTCAAAAATAAAAGTCTCAGAATGTATGAAAATAAAACGCCAAAATATAGGTGAATGGTTTATTTACCTTGTCTCAAAATTTCAACTCAAAATATTGAGTCGTTTGGATGTGAACGCCAAAGCTGCTTATCCGGACACATAACCCTTTTAAGATTTCGGGTCAAATGTTTCGTTGGGTTACCTTATAACCGATTACGGTTACTTGAGAGGGTTATGCAGTGAATAACCCATGTGCCGTACTTAATAGAGAAATGCAAATTTCAACTACACATTATTTTTTTTAAAAAATATTTGGTTTAATCCAGATACCACAAAATACACCTTGGGGCACCGGTCTCAAATTCCAGATGAAGACTGACGGATTTAAGTCATTTGAAAACGTATCATTAATACTGAAGTAGTTGCTCGGCCCTTGACTCGAGTATTTTAAGGAATTTTAACACAAAATTAAGCAGTTTTATTCCTAAAACAAATATCGGGATTAGCCCTTTAAGTTAAGAATTTACTCAATTTTCAGTCACTGTTCATAAGAAATATCTTTTATCCAGAAACACAAAACTTTGCACATAATTTTTTACTGATGTATTTCATACATTTAGTAACATAAGCTTTATAAATAGCTGTATTTTAGTTGAAATAAGATGAACAAGTTTGAGTAATTTCTGAACTCAGGGCCTGATCTTAAATCTTCATATAGGCGCAGGTACTTCAGTTTGAAAAAATAAAATAAATGCTGTCCACCATACCTGTAAGATTTGAATTTTTGGTTGACTTTTTGACAACTTGGAAGCAAGGCTACCATAGAAGGCAACAGAAGAAGAATACATCTGCAATCTGCTTATGAGCTTAAAACATGAAGGGTGTTCTAAATGACATTGTGGGTGGGTGGGTAGTTGATGGATGGGTTTGGGGTGAATAGTGGTGTAACTGGTTTGAGTCGGATCATAAGGTAAATCATCAAGGAGTAGGGTAGTAAGTTTGACCTACTTGGTGTCCTCAAGGTGCTTAGGTTTTGTCACACAATTAATGAACCCTGTACACAAGTGAATCAATAAGATAGATTGTTAGTTCCAAATTAATTGTTTTATTTTAGTTATCTTCCACTTAAAAAGACAGGCTAGACACAGAACCAGCTGTTCTCGATAATCAATCGCCCAGGATTCCAGGATTCTGGAACCCCTATCGTCATCTATTTTGCCTCAAGATTCCAAGTTACAATTTCTGTTGTAATATTCATTAAAACTATAAATTATATTATTTAAGATGTTGTATGATATAACAGTTTTAGGTAGGCTGCAAGGTAAAAAAAACACAAGCACAGCAACGACTATTTCTAATAAGTCAGCATGCAAACTTAGTAGACCAATGATAATTGCTATTATAATGGTTGTTATGGTTAATGAGTTGATATATGATATTGTTTATTTACTCATGTTGATTTGAAGATGATTGTGACAGTGTACTCAAGTAGATTTTAAGCACCATCAATAAAAATCTCAAGACTCTTTTACTCAATCATGATGTGCTGCTAAATTGGTGGAAACATCCGCCCCCCCCCCCCCCCCCCCGAAGAAAAAACAACAGAAATTCTGCCTCTTGTTAGTCCTAATATAAAAGAGTTAGTCTAGACATTATTCTTTATACTTTGGTAACAAATTATTGCTGGGGCTCGTTACATCCATACCTGTGGAAGATCAAACACCTACAAAGAAACCTATAGATTTTCACTAAAATTATACAGTATTTAAGACCATAAGACAAAAAATAATCCTGTTCACTTTGAAATATCTTGTAGGCACTCTAGAGACAAAAGTTAATATCATGAGACGAAGAATCCTATTGAGTTTCATTTATTTTGATTATTACTGCCAGAGTTATGGTCCTTGCATGACTACTTTGAAAAATCTTTAGAACCTCTAGTGGCTACAGTTAATTTCTGATTGATTTCAAATTTATACACACTTTTGAAGGTCACGAGACGAAAAACCTTATTCATTTTCAGTGATTTCCGATAATTACTGCCAGAGTTTTGGCTCTTGATCTTTTTGGAAATGTTGTGGATACTCTAGTCTAGGGACTAAAGGGGAAATATTAGATTGACTTTAAATTTATACACACCATTTAAGGTCATGAAACAAAGGATCCTATTGATTTTTAACTATTTCTAATTGTTTCAGCCATTGTTATTGCAGAAACCACTTGTATGGTGTTGTTTCTTTCTTCGTTTGATACGGTGCATGTAGTATGTATGTTCGTGTATTTCTTTTAATATCTTGGTGCTTTCTTTGTTAATTCATTTCGTACAACCTGAAAATATATTTCAAATAGAAGTAAATGATATAACCTATAACCTAGAAAAAAAAATTATAGGCTGAATGTCTTTAATAAGCTCTGAATAAATAATATTAAAATAAAAATTATTAAATGTCAACCCCAAGTTTGATAGACAACAGTCAGGGTCGGATTAAGGGGAGGGCTGGCTATGCCGGAGCCAGGTGCCCTAATAAAATAGGAGCGCCAAAATCATTTGGTACCATAGATAAATGTTATCTGTTACAGAAGAGTTTGGCAAGAGGATCATAGAATTAAGCATCTACAGTAAGGCAATTATTGGGTATTTGCTGGAATACACCCCCTCTTTACTGTTGATTCAAGTTACATTTCCAACCCAGGTTCTATTCAAGCTTAATCCGACTCTGACAACAGTTCATCGTTAGCACATGAATAGGATTTACATTCATAGCTGGCAAGATATGTTTTAGAAACAAATGCATTTTTCAAGGTGGTCACAGACATACATCTTTAAGAGATCCCGATTTGGTATGTTTTTAAAATAAATGTGATTAAAGTTAATCTATTATGACAATACACTTTCAGATAGTTGTAATGGAAACAATGTAAAGGCCGGGTTATTAAATGGTCATGTCACCCATAGTCATCAGCGATCAAGTTTGTCAGCATGCGGGGAGTCTCCAAAATCACAAAATTCAATCAATTCCGGTGTCCATTTTGAAATGTAATAAGTTTCATTCATTACATTTCATGGAATTATTTTGTTTTGACGAATAGTATTATGAAAGCCAAAGAATATTAATTGAATTGTGGTATGTAATGTGTATATAAAAGAAATAAAAAGATATTGATATGCTATGAAGGTTTGTTACCTATTTCTTATTACTATGAACAAATGCAGATGTCAATTTTCATAAAGGATTATGTTGTGAATTGAATTGTGTATACTTGTCACCCTACTTTCCAAGAATGCAGGGGACTATTAAAGTGGGTTTGCTCGTCTGTCTGTCCAACACTTTGTTTGGAATACAATAACTCTGCTTCTAATGGAGGTAGAATGTTCAAACATAGTGTATATGTTCACTAGTTAAATGTCTTGACAACAGCTCAATGATTAGCTTTCTAACTTAATAACTATGATTCCACCTGGGTGGTGATACTTAGAGATAAATTTCACAACACAAAAACCGTGACTTAGTTCTATCAGGAATATTTTCTGCCTAGGCAAAGTCAAGATAAGCCATTTTACTGCTTGATGCTTTACAAAAAAAGATAAATACTAAGTGTCATCTATTGATTTTGAGAATGAGGCTGAGGATTACAGCCTCACTGGTGGCTTGTTCAGTTGATGCAAACCATGGACACAGTGCATGGAGAAAGCAGTGTGCTGATACAATGACCCTTATAGATTAACACCTATTTAACCCCTGTCAATCTACCATGCTTATTTAGGCCTTGACCTTCATCCACAGAGGTTTTTAACTAACATTAACCCTTCCCAACCAGTTACCCCCTGTTAACATATATATAACACCTGCCAATTTAAGCTCTGTAACACTTTTATCACTAACACCTTCCCAACCAGTTAGCTCCTGTTAACACCTACTTAACCGCTCTCAACATTGTGCCACAGCCCACAGAGCTTTATAACACTAACACTAACCCTCATGATTCCAACTAAGTTAGCTTCTGTTGCACCCTGTGAACTTAAGATTTGTGGCAGAAAAGTCAATCTACCATACTAATTTATGCCATCAACATTTTAACACTAACCTTACCCCAACTAAAGGGGCCCATACACGTTCAATAATTCTGTCAATATTTATTATTATTGACTCAATATATTGACTCAATATATTGACTCAATATGTTGACTCAATAATATGAACATGTGTGGGCTATATTGATGTAAAATATTGTCAATAACCATCATTGCGTTAATATATTGATGGATCAAAGCCATTTTGATTTTTTTGATGGTTCATCAATATGTTGTCAAACGGTCAATTTATTGAATGACAATATTGATTGTGTGTGGAGAATCTGTCAATAATTGCGTCAATATTTTCATTCCATCGTCAACCTTTGAAGAGAAACATGGCATCCATTTTGAAAATTGATTAAAAAAAATTAAAATTATTGATGGAAATATTGAATCGTGTGTGCGCAATTCCTGTCAATAATATTGAGTCAATATATTGGGTCAATAATACTGACAGAATTGTTGAACGTGTATATATGGGCCCCTTAAGAACTAAGTTAGCTCCTGTCAACGTTACACCAATTAACCCCTGTGAACTGAAGCTCTGGGGCGGAATTGATGGTGACTGAAAAGTCATAGACATTCGGGAACAGAGCTTTTTAATATTTAAACTTAACCCCTACCCCAACGAAGTTGGCTTCTGTTAACACCTATTTACCCCTGTGAACTTTTAAGCTTAAAAGCTCTGTGGCCAAAATGTTGGTGACTGAAAAGTCAATATGCCATGCTTAATTTGGTCATTGATATTCAGAGGATTTAAGCACTAACCCTTACCACAACTAGTTAGCTCCTTTTATCACCTATACCCATGTGAACTTGAGCTCAGCGACAGAATTGTTGGTGGCTGAAAAGTCTTTCTATCATGCTTATTTAGGCCATCAATATTCGGCCACAGAGCTTTTTAACACTAACCCTTACCCAAACAAGTTAGCTCCTATAAACACCCATGTAACCTATGTGGTCCCATGTGTGTAAACATAAGCATCTGCATTTGGAATATGGTAATATATTGGTTCTATCGATTTTTCATTAAATAAAAATAATTCTTTAAGAGATTCAAATGAGCCTGAATTAGTTTTGAAAATAAGGAGATCAGTGGGTTCCAAAATAGTGAATCTTAAGATTTTAAGAATCCTTACAAGATTTTTCTGTGTTTAACATTCTCATTAATTCAAAGTTTAAAAGGAAATAACCTGTGAATATTTGAATTTCATTTGTTTGGTTTTTTATCTTTGTACCAAAGGTAAACAATTAAGATTTAAAACTTAATTTTCAGGAACAGAGGCCACTGCAGTACAATCAAAGAAATTCTAGTAACTCCTTTTTATTAACTCTTTCATGTTTTATGAACATGTTTTGTCAAATATTGCCTTAATTTTTCAATCAATCAATGATGAACAAAATTCTGCTAAGGCTAAGCAGAGATAAGGAATTTGTTTGGGGGATAACTTTGATTCTGATTGAGTGGGATTGATGAAGCTTGGTGTATAGTTGAACTACAACATAACTGTGACTAATTTCAAGCATGAGCATTTTCTGCTAATAAGCAAGTGATTGCACAATGCTTCTTAAACTGATAAATGTGCATTAATTATTATGTGTCATATATATATTTTGGCCTAACTGTTTTTATACGCCCACATTTTCATGTGGACGTATTATGTCGTCACCCCTGTCCGTCCGTCCGTCCGGATGTCCGTCTGTCCGGATGTCCGTCCGTCTGTCCACAATTGTTTGTGGACTCTCTACAGGTCACAATTCTTGTCCGATTTTGACGAAACTTAAAATATAGGTTTATCCCCAAAATATCTCGGCTGCTTTAAATATTGGCATGTATCGGATCAAAACTTCATGGATTATGGCCCCTGATTGTACGAAAAATCACGTTTTTAGCTTGTGGATCCTATAGAGGTCACAATTTTGAACCGATTTTGATGAAACTTTATATGCATGTTTATAACCCAAAGATCTTGGTTCCTTTCGATATTTGCACCTATCGGAACAGAAATTCCTGAATTATGGCCCCTGATTGTCCGAAAATTCACCTATTTTAGCTCGTGGTACCTCTGGAGGTTACAATTATTATCCGATTTGAAAAACCGTTCGATTATATCACCGTTACACCCTAAGGAAGGTTGAGTTCAAATTACGGAAAAATCGGACCAAAATTACCGTACAAAATGGCCACCGTTCGTAAGCAAATACTTTTAAAAAATGGTATATCAAGGTTGTGGACCCTGTAGAGATCACAATTTTAATTCGATTTTGATGAAACTTGAAATGCATGGTTATAACCCAAAGATCTTGGTTCCTTTCGATATTTGCGCATATCGGATCGTAACTTCCTGAATTATGGCCCCTGATTATACGCAAAATCGTCTTGGTTTAGCCTGTGGTCCCTCTGGAGGTTACATTAATTATCCGATTTAAAAAATCGTTTGATTATATCACCGTTACACCCTAAGGAAGGTTGAGTTTGAATTTCAGAAAAATGGGACCAAAATTGCTATACTAAATGGCCGCCATTTGTACGCAAATACTGTTATAAAATGGTATATCAAGGTTGTGGATCCTGTAGAGGTCAAAATTTTAATTCGATTTTGATGAAACTTAAAATGCATGGTTATAACCCAAAGATCTTGGTTCTTTTTAATATTTGCGCATATCGGATCATAACTTTCTGAATTATGGCCCCTGATTATACGCAAAATCGTCTTGGTTTAGCTTGTGGTCCCTCTGGAGGTTACAATAATTAACCGATTTAAAAAATCGTTTGATAATATCACCGTTACACCCTAAGGAAGGTTAAGTTCAAATTTCGGAAAAATCGGACCAAAATTACCATACAAAATGGCCGCCGTTCGTACGCGAATACGTTAAAAAATTGTATATCAAGGTTGTGGACCCAGTATAGGTCACAATTTTAATTCGATTTTGATGAAACTTGAAATGCATGTTTATAACCTAAAGATCTTGATTCTTTTTGATATTTGCGCATATCAAATTGTAATTTAATGAATTATAGCCTTTGATTGTAGGAAAAATCACTTTCGATTTTGCTTGTTCTCTAACCATCTCTCGAAAATGTGGGCGTATCCTGTCTGGCAGTGCCAGCTTACTATCTTTAAACATATTTGTAGTAGGTAATATTTTGAAACCAATTTTACAGTATACAAAGGTACACTATGGTTCTTTTAATTGTACTATAGAGCTTTAAGGTCACCAAATTCAGCAGCGCCAGTTTAAAAATAGTTAAATTTTGATAAATGATGCTTCGTCTACTAGATCATTGGTGTCAATATCAATATTGTAGGCTATTTGTTAGACTGGTGGCCAGTCTCCTCCACACACCAAAAATTGGCCAGTCCTCTTCAAAAAAAAAAAGCGAAAAAAAAGCGTAATCTCTAGAGACTGGGCAAATAGAGCTTCATTCTCATCTAGTAGGTCAACCTGCATTAAGTAGGTCGTGTGACGTCGTGCACGTGATCAGGACATATCTAACAACAACGTGACGTCAACCCTCAGACGGTCTAAGCGTGACTGCTTTGCACTCCAGCCGAGACGCATGATTCATTTCACGTGACTCGGGACTTGCTTGATAACTGTCAATCATTCCAAATAAGGAACAACGTAAAACATGACAGGAACGCCTATTTTATTGTGAAGCTCGCAAATTGTCCAGTCTCTGGTGCTGGTTACAGGTTTACTCAAAAAAATTTTTTTATACAAATGGAAACGAAAGTGTTGGTTTACTAAAAATTAATACTTTTATATAAATCGAAATGTAAAATAAATAGAAGAGACTGGGCCAGTCTAGCTATTTGTAAATGTGTAAAATTGCTATCAACTAAAAACTGCCAAACATCTTATGCTAACGCAAACAAACCTGATTTCACAAGTCAGTTTTAAGTTTCTCGTTTCACGTAAATCCCTATAGATTTATAAATTGTTTTGTTAAATTTATTGAACATGTTGGGATTGTATTTATTTGTCTAGTGAATATCTAGTGTGAGGCCTACAATTCGTCTTAAACTAATAATTTTACAATTTACAAGCCTAGTCTTGCTGAAGAATGATGATTATGCAATGTTATCACAGGTCTCAAGAGATTATGTGGGCATAATCCATAAAAATATTAAGATAATTGCAAATTGTTATCATGTAAAACAACTGTTTACGTAACTGCATATAACTCCTGGCTCACTTTATAATAACTTTTGGTAGATCATCATAGGACGTCCTATTAAACTAAATAAAGAGAGAGAGAGATGGGTTTTACCTCCACCCGACACAAACCAGGTCATTTCAGGACTAACATATTGTTCATTTTTTTTCAATAATTCGCTTGTGCGTATGGGTCTTTATCAGTGGGAGGACCCAGAGAAAACCCACGTACAACTAAGTAAGAAAACAACATAATTATTGGCAGAAATAATGAGAATGTTATCTAATTGCAATATAAATATCAAATTATATTAACAATAGGGATATTTTGCAATTATATTTCTAATAATAGGGATATTTTTTTTGCAAGACCAAACAATTTAATTATTAGTTCTTCTGGGTCTTGATTTAAAATATAGCCTCTCGAGTCTTGTGGGTGATGTATTGTTTAAAACTTCTAATCTTATCAAATTACAAGTAAGAGCTTTTTTTACGCCACCCATTGGTTGTATTTTGCTGTTGCTCCTAGCTGTCCGGACACAAAGAAACCTACTGAGTTTCAACAATTTCCAATTGTTACTGACTATAAATTTACACACTATTTTTATACGCCCACATTAGAAATGTGGTCGTATATTGGCGTCGCCCAATCCGTACATACGTCCGTCCGTCGTCCACAATTTCTTGTGAACGCTCTAGAGGGTAAAGTTTATTTCTAATTGACTTTAAATTTATACACAGTGTTTAAGGTCATGAGACGAAGAAGCCTATTGATTTTCAGCGGTTTCCAATAATTGCTGTCAGAGTTATGGCCCTTGATCACTTCAAAAAATCTTGTGAACGCTCTAGAGGCTAAAGTTTATTTCTAATTGATTTTAAATTCATACACAGTGTTAAAGGTCATGAGACGAAGAAGCCTATTGATTTTCAGCGATTTCCGATAATTGTTGTCAGAGTTATTGCCCTTGATAACTTCAAAAAATCTTGTGGTCGCTCTAGAGGCTAAAGTTAATATCTGATTGTCTTTAGATTTATACACAGTGTTTAAGGTCATGAAACAAAGAAGCCTATTGATTTTCATCGATTTCCAATAATTACTGTCAGAGTTATGACCCTTGATCACTTGAAAACATCTTGTGGACGCTCTAGAAGCTAAAGTTAATATCTGATTGACTTTAAATTTATACACAGTGTTTATGGTCATGAAACGAAGAAGCCTCTTGATGTTTTATCAATATCCGATAATTACTGTCAGAGTTATGGCCCTTGATCACTTCAAAAAAACTTGTGGACGCTCTAGAGACTAAAGTTAATATCCGATTGACTTTAAATTTATACACAGTGTTGAAGGTCATGAAACGAACAAGCATATTGAGTTTCAATGAATTTTGATAACTTGAACAGCTACATCCAGAATATTAAATGTGTCGTATACTAAACGTTAGCATAGAGGAGAACTTTATCAAAGCCAAACATATTTAAATGATTCTCTGATAATTACATAATGAGTTGTTTCGTTTAATCAGACTTTAGTGTATTATAAATGTTTCATTACCGAAAAAAGTAAAATATGCGACAACTCTTGTTGACTGCCGGGACGATTTAGCTGCTGTGGGCGTATGTTTCGTTGCCTGGCAACCTATCTTTAAGGTTATGAGACAAAGAAGCCTATTGCTTTTCAACAATTTCTGATTATTACTGCCATAGTTATGGCCCTTGATCACTTGAGAAATCTTGTGGACACACTATAGGCTAAATTTGATACAGTCATGAGGCAAACACAACAAATTTTAATGATTTCTGATAATTACTTAATGGGTTGTTACTCGTATTCAGATTTCAGTGTTTTAATTACTGACAAAAGAAATAAATATGCGATAACCCTTGTTGACTGCTTTGGGCATAGGTTTTCTCACCTGTCAACCTATCTTTTATTTATTTTAAGAAAATAGGAAACAAAATTAAATTTGGTGCGACCTAATTCTGGATGTTATTAATTAAAGGAATATGAACAATTTTAATTTCAGAAGAATCTTTCATGGAATTGGTAGCTCTTCTATAGTTTATATTCAGGGTATTTGACAATCATATCTACTATAAAATGGAAATAGATTTATTTTTATTCGTCCACATACATTTAGTTTGTGGACACTCCACAGGTCACAATTTTTATCTGATTTTGACTGAACTTGAAATATAGGTTTATATCCAAAGGATCTTGTTTCTTCATGGATTAGGCCCCCTGATTATTAGAAAAATCATATTTTTGACATGTGGACACCTTAGAGGTCACAATTTATCCAGTTTTGGCGAAACTTGAAATTTATGTTTATAAAGCAAAGATCTTAATTCCTCTTTTATATTGGTGCATGTATTGTATCTGCACTGATGAACCTATTTGAATCCCTCACATTAGCAGCAGTACAGGAAAGTTACAGCGTGCTGTCCTAAAGGTGTGGTCATGCATTGAGGTCCAGGCATTGGCTTATATTTAGTGGACACAATGTGCTTGAAATTTGCCAGCTGCAGGATATAGGGACAGTGTAATGGCATCTTCAGGTAACAGGACTGGAAGTAACGCAAAGACACATTCTCTGTGTTCACCCCTTTTGGATTAGAAAACTTTTGTCCACGGTTTTTGAGGCAAAAGTTATGATCCAATTGACATTTATATGATATTGTTTAAGTTCTTGAAATCAAGATTTTCAACCAATTCTGATAATTGCCGTCAGAGTTATTATCCTTGAACAATTTGGAAAATCTTTTGGATTCTTCAGCTAAGGTTTTTTGTCCATGAGATGAATAACCCTATTGTGTTTTGAACAGTTTATGATATTTATTGGGAGCTATTGCCCTGGATCAATTTGATTGGATATTATGATATCCACAGACTTAGACCCACAATGAATGTCGCTAGCAAGTGATACTGTGTGTCAATTGTGGCAGCGCTATTTCTCATTTCGATATTAAACAGTAAACACACCAAAATTTCTAGTCTGAAACACGAATAAGGCCATGTGGATAGGGCGACCAGAATGAGAATCTCTAATAATGTCCTTTGGTGGCCCCAAAGACCAATACGGCTATCAAATGTGGATAGGGCGACCAAAACGAACCCTCTAATGTTATGTAGTGGGGCAGGTGCTGTCCCGGAAAGGGGTAATAGGAGGGTAACTTCGCCTATGGGGGCAGCATTTATGTCTCGGGTCTGCCCTCAGAAGATTATGAAAATAACATTGCTGGAAACAAGTTTTTTGGCCACTCTGGTTATATCTAAGAGTCGATTTTATATTTTACATGGTCGATTTTTTTCAGGGGCGGCAGATAGCTTGGGAGAGGCATTTGCTTATGGTGCCCCCACCCCTAAATTTCCCTGCCTGTGATGGCGCCCCATCGTCTCCAAATAAGGGCAAACGAAACAGATACCCATTGGCGTGTGGCGCCTTTAAAACCGGCTGATTGATCAGTGCCTTAAGAGCAACACTATATGATCATAATCAAGTGTATTATTTTATAATTGAAAGGTTATCAAATTTTTGAGGGGGTGCCATTTCTCAGGTCGCCTTATTTTTCTAGGGGTGCAATGTACCCCCTGCACCCCTGCAAGATACTGCCCTGGTTTAAGGTCCTGTTGAAAAGAAACTATTGTAAGAAGAAATATAATGAGACACTAAGTGATATCTAATTGCTGTAAGAGGAAGGAATAGATTTAATTGATTTTATCAGATCAGTCTAAAGAGGTGATAATTTCTTCCATTACATTTGCTATGAGAATGTCAGTTATTTTTTGGGAAAAGGAATGTTTACAGCAAATTATACCATAGTGTCTAATAAGTAAATGTGCATCATTCTAAATAGCTTAACTGTCTTTCCAACCATCCTAAAAAAGATAATATAATAATACAATACTTTGTACAACCAAAATAAATTTCTTGAAAAGGAATCGATTGTCATTGTGAAATGTGAGATGAGATTAAATGAAATTGGTCAGGTTGTGTTAAATAGATTGATGATGATCAAATGAAGTAAAATGATACCGATAGTGTAATAGAAACATGAAAGGTTATCATCTTAATGGCGAGTATCACACTGATTTTAGGTTGTAATCCATGTTTATTTCATGTGAGGGAACTGATTTGGTTTTCACAGATTAATCAAACAAAATACTCAATGTGCTTTATGTACAGTAACAAAACCTCCATGTGGATTACAATTTATAGCCACAGCTGTCAAATAAAAATTGATTTATCGAAATGAAACTGATAAAATTCTTGCTCAATAAATAATATTAGCAAATGTGCACAGTCCAAGAATTCAAATTATGAAACAGTTGTGTAATACACGTTGACATGAATTATCACCCTTGATCAATTTGAAAAATAATTGTTGATGCTCAAAAGGCTTCAGTTATGATCTGATTGACATGAAATTTATACACAGTGTTTAAGTTCATGAGACAAATATTTTTATATGCCCACTTTTTCGCACATGGTACAGGTCACTCTTATTCAATTTTGACAAAACTTGAAATTAAGGTCATCTCCATCTCTTGAAAAATGTGGGCGTATCTTGCCTGAACTGCAGGAGAACAATTTTAAACAATTGCCTTCAGTGTTTTTAGCCTTCATTATTTTGGGGGGTTTTGGAACCCTCTAAAGTTATTGTCCAATTGAAATTTAGACACACTGTTTATGTTCACAAGACAAAGAAGCTTATTGATTTTCAACAATTCTGTGTAAAATGTGCGGGGAATAAAGCATATTAAATGTTTTCAGCCTGTATTGGAGTTTATAACAAAAACCATGTAATTTT
Organism: Patella pellucida; assembly: GCA_917208275.1. NCBI lineage: Eukaryota > Metazoa > Mollusca > Gastropoda > Patellidae > Patella > Patella pellucida. The sequence continues at coordinate 38,514,797 of OU795036.1, forward strand.
CAGGGAAGGCCATTTAACCCTTTACGGGGATAACGACTTAAATGTCCGACACACGCGCTTTACGGGGATAGCGACATAAATGTCGTTTTATCGTAAAAGGGTTAAGTTTTATGACGTCAAAATGAATATGACGTCAAACTTTCAGCCAATTAATTCCCCCACAGTGGTTGAGCAGTTGGAAAAAATATCCCCCTAAAAGGGTTAAGAGACAACATGTTGTTAACAGTAGACAAAAAATATATTTTATTCTGGTTTATTGGTGATAGCTTTAAGGTGACATAATTTAAAAAGCATTATCAGGTTTGAAGTTGTCAAATACTCATTAAAAGTGATGGCTTAGCCATTTTGAGTAGAATAAAATAGTGTTGTATTATTGGTCTAGACAATACACAGCATTTAATACTTATCACTTCCACTGATTGAGTACAGATGGTCCCGAGGTAATCGCCACTTCTTCACAACTAAATACTTGCCAATGGTAAGATTTATGCTTGTTCATCAAAGCGTTTAACTTGGCTCTACTAATGATGTATGAGTGTCCGAAATAGTTTTGATTAGAGAGCCGTCATTTTTGGAAAATTAATATTGTTAAAGATATATTCCTCTTATTGTGTATCCAGAAAGTATATTTTTTGTATAAGTATGTTTTCATGACCATTGTAAGTTCAAAGTAGGAGTAACTCAGTTTGAAAGAGAAAAGGATTTCTAGCATCTATTCAACACCGACCCTGCAGACTAACATACAGTATATTTTATTTCAGAAGTGTGAGTAAACCAAGAGTTTAGAGTACCCTACAAAAACACCTTGAAAGTAGGCATGCATCTCTGCTCCTGGATCAAACCCATTGCTTGCATAGATAAACATATATATACGATCTACAATTAACCCCACCCTCATCTTTACAATTTTAAAAAAGTATTAATCTCGTCATTTTACAAGGGTAGCAAATTAGGCCTGAGGCCTGTTTTCGATTTGGCCCTTGGCACAGATCGTGCAAATGATTTCGATCATTACTGCAGGAAGAAACCGAAGAACTCAGGGGAAACCTGCCTGATCGGACGGGATTAAAGATCGCCAAATCAACTTGACACTAACTCTATCCCCCTCCCCCAACTACATGTATATATTGATGAAAAGGACCTCTGACAATCCGAACGTAATTTAAACAAACAAAAAAAGAATACATGAACTTCCTTGTGGAACCATGTAATATTTTTTAACAAGATACAATAGGAAGTGCATATCCCACTGTTTGAAGACAAATGGCTTCACTGATGTTGAATGTCATCTTAATTAAAAATCTTGTGAAACAGCAAATATCGATGGCTAGGAGCATGTGAGAGGAATCTGTTTGACTGGAAGCACAAGTGGAAAATACCTAACTTTTTCAATATCAAAGCTTGAACTACTTCACATCATTAGAATCAATAGTGTCCCTGGAGTATAATGTGTCAACTGAGATAATAACATGCGAACTCACATCATTTCATCCTCCAGCCAGGTCTATAACATGGCTGTTGAGAAGACAGGAAGTATGGAAATAACAAATTCCTGTTTAAACATTTAAACATTATAATTAAACGTGTAGGTGTAAATCTAAACGAATGATATGACCAGAATATCAATTTTATGGCCTGTGTATTGGTTTAATCTTGTGACATGAAATTTTGGGTTAGATGAGTCATAATTATTAAAGAGACATAATGCTGCCAACTTTTATCTTTATTTTGATTTAATCTTGTGATATTAGATTTTATTTGAGCTAAATTCGAAAAATGAATCATCTGATTTCAATAAAAACAACAAATTTGCTTCAAAGCCATTAAAGATAAAAAGTCAGCCCAACACTTTTCAAGGTTTAGGGGTAATGTTTGTGTTGATATATATTGGGGTGGGGGTTAGGATCGATCGAAATGTGCTCATCAAACTGGTCTCTCTACTACTTTTGTTTTTTTTCAAATCCTGATGTAGTGAAAATAAAAATGCCACTATCCAGGCAAATTTCTGCTCCATGGCATTGCACACATAACCATAGAAATAAAGTATTTCTAATGTAAAACTATTTTTCCAAATGATTATGACAGCATTTAGTAACTGGATCGTGGAAATAACATATGACACAATTATATTGATTACAAGCTAATAAAACGATTTATTTCATCTCCAAGCAAGAAAACGTTCTTGCTTCTGGTTGAAATGAAATGTGTTATTCACTCTCAAACGACAAATATCCTCTATTTATTTCTGGTGATGTTTAGACAAGGGTTCTCTGGTCTTATACAGAACCAAACATTTAATTATATACATTTCCTAGAGAAGATTTTCCTTTAGAAAGTCAAAAGTCATAAACAAAGAACATTATAGCTCCTTTAGCTTTCTAATTATTGTCACTTCAGTTTATCATCAGTTTTATTTGTTTTAGTTTTGAAATTTATTTGCAAAGCATTTACAATACGGCTTCTTAAATGTCAATTTGGTTTAGCTGCTGTCAGCCATTGTATTAAATATTATATATTATTTACTTAGGGAGAGGTATTGACATATATATAAATATATATATTAAAGTAGATAAAGTACAAGTACTTCTTTGTTTACGGTAGATAAATGCATAAATAAATAAAATATACGTCCAGGTAAGAAAATCTTCCACTTTACTTCATTATGACATACATTAAATTATAAGCTAGCTATCTGCCTTCTAAGGGCGTCTTCAGATATTAATAATGTATACAGAATATTACAACTAAGTTACATATATATATACATTTTTAGAATAATAGGTATCCATGACAATGGATTATAAATAATATTAAGTTACGTACAACAAAAGGTTAAAAGTATATAATACAAGACTTGACATTAATCTACATAGTACATGTAGTTTGACAATGGTCAATATATTAGATCAATTAAAGTTCATAGACTAATTATGCAATCTGGCTATAATAAAACTTAACCTTTCATTAATTTACATGTCTTCTTGGTATAATTTGACAATAGAACCATACAGAAGTTAGGAGGTTAATAAAATGTCAATATAAGAATTATGTAATGTAGCTATAAACTTATTTATATCCACCTTCTTCTCTAATAAACCGATTATAGAGAAATAAAGATATATTACAAGGTTTAAAATCCCATTGTTGAAGTAAAAAGTGTCAATATATATATATATATATATATATATATTAAGATTTTAAAAATTAAATACGGTGGGGAGGGGACAAATTAAGCATTTAAATCTGGTTTGAACTGGTCAATAAATATATATATATATATGTGACTTATAAATATTCAAAAATTGAGTATGAGTTTTTATTTCCATTTTTCATACCAACACGTTTTCTTCAGTAAATATAGTTGTATATATTTTGTCATTATGAATATTATTTATTTCTTCATGTTTATTATTCGGAGAGGAAACAAAATATATTAGCTACGGGTATATATATATATATATATATGTACCACAATAGCTCAACAGAAATTTTCAATTATGTTCCATCTGACTTTAGAGACTTTTTGTTCTGGTCTCCCAAGAGAAATGTCTAGAACATTTGATCGTCATAATTTGTCATTATAGATGATCAATCAGAAGGTAGTATTTCCAGTTTCAGTTGTCTGACACGACCCTTATAAACATAGAAATCTAATTTATTTTTCCACAACTTCAGATATTATTTTTCACAATCTATGAAATAGAAAAGTCTCTCAAGATTTCCATACAGGATGCTAATTTCATCATTTTATCTATAAAAGCATTCAGTACAAACCGACACAACAAGATCTTTGTAGGTGATATTTTAATCTAAATGAAAAAAAATTCATTTGTCAATGCAAATCATTCTAACCACTGTTTGATATATTTCAGTACACACCAAAGTTTTGTGTGGGTGTATTCACTATCTACACATCCATAATTCTTCTTCATTGTGGACATCAGTATATTATCCTATTTGAAATACCAAATATACTTTCAATATTAGTTCCACAGATGCTGTCCTTTACAAAAACCCTAAATGTTCTTCTTGGGCCAGGGCATTCTACCTCAAAAACCATGCACGGGTCGTAGGTCCTGCTCCTGTTGCCGAAACCTTGTACATGCTCTATGCTCTAAGCTTTTTATTGCCACCAGAGACCATGCATGGGTCACAATTCGTGCTCCTGTTGTTAAAACCATGTACATGCTATATATGTCCAAATCTTTGAGGTATTTAACCACATGTTTAGTCATAAGCACAGCAAGGTCCAGGTCCCATCCCACCCCCAACATCAAAGGGAACCCCACAAAAATTCGCAGTGGCACAATAAGTGACATGAGCCTGGTTGGATCAAGGACTCCATATGGACATTGAGGCTCCTCCAATCTATACCGGGTCTGTTACATGCATATATATGTCGAATAATACTGCCTAATATCTGGTCATTTGTGTTAGGTTAATGGGGGTCCCAGACTTGCTCAAGGCACTAGGGCCCCACCATGGTTAATCCTATGCTGGTCATAAGTTTGAATTTGTGCATAAACTGTCACTGAAACCTCCTTAATTATGCTACAAGTAAGGTTTTCACTAGTAAGGCTTTTTTTTAAAACAAACAAAATGACTAATTATGTAAGGAGGTAGTCTATGGAAATTCAGACTGACCATAGAGTCCTTTAACCACAGAGACCAAAAGTATGATTACTAATTGACCCAGACCAGATCACAAAAACTTGAATTAGCCCTTTTTAAAATTCAGATTTGGGCATCCTATTTGTGTTGTACATTGGTATATATACTAAACAGCAAAAAAAAATGTTGGTACGATTTCAAAATCAGAGAGGCACTTTTAATCAAATCATTCTAGAAAACGACTTACTACATAGGTCAAAGCAATTTTGTTGTGAACAGTATATTGACACATTAGTGATTCATTCATTACAGGGGGGTTGGGATGGCCTAGTGGTCTAGAGTGCCGCGCTTCGACCTAGGGTATGTGATATGGAGATAGGGGTGCCTTCTCAACCTTGTGGGTTTCCTCTGGTTTCCTCCCACTGCTAAATACCCCTACGTTCAAGCGAATTATTGAAATAAAAATTGAAAACCATACGTTAGTCCCAAAATGACCTAGTTTGTATCGAGTGGACGTTAAACCCCATTTCTTTCTCTCTCTCTCATTCATTACAATTCCAAGACATTACGAGAAGGTTTAAAGTCTGTACACAGTCTAACATCAGTATCTGGCGTGACCACCGTGAGTGTCAATAACAGCAGCGCAGCGTCTGTACCAGGCGATTGATGACCTGTATTGGCACCCAGAACTACAGTTTCAAAAAAGCCTGGCACAATCGATCGCCTGTGTTTGGTCTCGGAACGACGTTATCAGGCACCTCTGAATTTCATCCCCAAAATGTTCAATTGGGTTTAAGTCAGGACTGAGGACTGGCCAGTCCATAACGTTGACACCATAGAAAGTCCCAAGTAACTCTGGCAGTGTGGGCACGGTCGTTGTCATGCTGGAAAACATTGTTTCAATGACGTGCTAAATGTGGTAGGACTTAGGGTCTGAGAGCTTGATCGATGTAGCGCACTACTGAAATGGCGCCTCCTCTTGCTAGACCAAGACTTTGGAACACCACACATCCCACTCTCTGGTTCAGGCCGATTCCACCCATCAGCATTATGCTTGGACCTCCCCATGAGTCTTGCGCCATGACACATTGGTCAGAATAACGCTGGCCACGTCAATGCCATATTCTGGTCCTGCCATCTGCAGTTGATACTCAATACCTACTCTCATCTAGATCTGTGAACAGAAAGTTGTCCATGCTGGTGTCACCAGTTCTGGTGTTGTTGGGCAAACTGTATGGTTAAGGGTGAGTATCGGTCCATTATAAGGTCTACAACAATGGTGAGACATGGCGCACTGTATCGGTACTGATGGGTCTTCCATGTGTTCCCGCTGACTGGACGTGCTGTCTCAGATGCTTGTGTGAAGGAATTCTGCATGTGCTGCCTTGTGGTAATTCTTCATCTACCAGTTCGGGGGCGATCATCCGTGGCGTTGGTGGCCTGGAAGCGTTGCTGAAGCCTGTAGATAGTCCGAACATCTACCTGGAAGTGATTTTGATATAGAGTAAGTAAAATGTAACTGTTCTTTTTGTTTTGTACATCATTAAAGATGTTAATACAAATATGAGCAAAGTGTGTATATATTTGTGTATATATGTATCTGCTCTCATGCTTTCGTCCTGCGAATCACACTTCATCGCCTCACTACACCCCCATATGATGTGGTATCAAATTAACTAGAATGACCCTGTGAATAGTTTAGGCCATCAAATTTGGGTGCCGGATAAATTTGGTTTCGGGGCACATTAACTGGGCCCTGTGTGAATTTGGGACCCAGGCTAAGTCAGGTATCTTGCTAGTATTATATGCATAACAGGCTTACAAACTGGAATTTTCTATTATAAATGAAGATTTATTTCAACAGTGAGTAAAGACATCTTGCTTTAGATGTAGTATGATAAACAGATAACATACTTTATTATATTACGGAGATCAGCTCTGTCACTAGTTACACAGAATCAATGCCAGACAAACATCTATAGCCATATATATCAGTTACCTTTTACATCTAGGCTATTATATATCTATCAACACTACTGCTGGAATTTAGCAAATTAAAAACTTAAAGTAGACTACTTGGAATAGACCTTTGTGTTGTACCTGGAATTATATTAGACAGGAGTTGGTAGTTGAAGTCACAGCAAGTAAGTTGCCATTTTTAGAACATAGAATAAATTGAACTGAAGCCTAGTGGATATTTATTTAAAGGAAAGTAGATAAGTGTGCTATGTTTGTTATTTGGCAAAGTTTGTGAGTCATGTTTGAAAGATAAAATCTCTTTTTGGTTATAGTTTTATCGAGAATGTACTTGATTTTATATTTTGGTACACTGAGTTTTAAGAGTATTTTCTGATTAATTTGCTTAAGGTCTAGTTTTAGTTTCTTCTTAAAAGAATAAGGAAGCATTAAACAGTTGTGTTGGTGTTTATCAGATGTTCTGAATATGTTTTGCTTCTACTGGGTAAGTTCAGTTAGATTTAGACTTATTAAAATGAAAGATTAAACACAGCAACAAAGGGATACACAGGCCTTCATGATGGGGGACACAAATAATTTAATGTGGTTGTAAATTGTCATCCCCCATGTCTGTTAGCCTGGATTGATATTTTTTGCTGCTACATAGCTTCAATAATGATAATAATAATAATAATGATAATAATATGTGACTTGGCATAGCTAATTGAGTCGCTTGTTGCAAATCAAAATTCTGCGAAAGAGTGCAATAATGGTTCAGTAGGTCAAAATTTCCAAAATTCACATTTCCTCATTAAAAGCCACAAAGGTACCTTTTTCGTCAATTAAAAGTTTAATTTTCATAAAAATCTCATTTTGTATTTACTTGCCGTCGAGTCTAATATTTAATTTCAGCGACCCAAAGAACCCCATTTTTTGCACAGCACAGACCATATCCTATCAATGCTTTCCACATAAAATAGAAAATCATTCGATTTTGTCCGCCTTCTTGGATTTCCACCATCTTGGATTTTTAATATTGTATTTTGTACCCATATTTGAAATCTGAGTTACACACAATGAACGCTATGTAAACCGCTATCCAGACCACATATAGAGGAATTTTACATTTTTTATTTGTGGATTTTGGTCGCCATCTTGGATTTCCGCTATCTTGGATTTGTTTAGTCTATTTCAGTGCCCACATTTAATTTTGGCGACTCCAAAAATACCACGTAACTCACTATGAAAGCTATGTACACCGCGACCCAGACATAGTACAGAGGAATTTTATTTTTTCGACTGTCAATTTTTGTCGCCATCTTGGATTTCCGCCATCTTGATTTTTTGATATTATATTTTGTGTCCATATTTGAATTCCCATGTTAAACAACATGAAAGCTATGTATACCACGATGCAGACATAATATAGAGGAATTTTACATTCTTTATTCGCCAATTTTGGTCGCCAACTTGGATTTCCGCTATCTTGGATTTGTTTAGTTTGTTTCAGTGCCAATATATGATTTCGGCGACTCAAAAAATTCCATGTAACTTACTATGAAATCTATGTATGCCACGATCTAGACATACATGTAGTACAGAGGAATTTTTTTTTTTTCGCCAATTTTGGTCGCCATCTTAGATTTCAGTCATCTTGATTTTTTGACATTATATTTTCTGTCCATAATTGTATTCGGCGTCTCCAAAAAGCCCATGTTACTCACTATAAAAGCTATTTATACCGCGATGCAGATATAATATACAGGAATTTTAATTTTATCGTCAATTTTGGTCGCCATCTTGGATTTCCGCCATCTTGGAGTTTCAAAAACAAATTCAGTGTCCATATTTGATTTTGGCGAATCTCAACGTTCCATGTGAGGCACTATAAAAGCTATATATATAGTGATTCGGACATGATTTATTTATTATTTATATGTTTTCATTCATTTTTGGCCGCCATTTTAAAAAATGGCACTGTACCACCATAAAAAAAAAAAAAAAATTCAAAAATTCTTCTATATTGTTTTTTGGTATTTTCTGCTATTTTATTCAGTTTCAAAATAAATGTTTATTGTCCCATCCCTTGTGATTGTGAAGGGATGCTGAAAAAATCTAAGTGTCATTTTTCGAGGCCATTTTCTCCTAATTTAAGAAACCAGGGATGTCCAGAACACCCAACTTCAAATCGCAATTCATCAGAGAATAAACATCGTAAAGCAATGGTTAATATATCATTAGAAAGCTGAGACCAGTCTCTCTTTGGTTATGCTAAAACCTCATTTTTGAACTATTGGTCATTGTGACTCATTTTGCTATGCTGGGTCACATATTATTATTATGATGAATTTATATAGCACCGTCCGTCAGACTTTTTGGGACACAATAACTCTCGTTCTAATTGAGCTAGAATGTTCAAACTTAGTGTAGGTGTTTATTATGGCAATACCTTGATGGAGTTCGAAGATGAGCATTTTCCGCTTAGGGTAAGCAGAGATAAGCAATTTGATTGGTTAATGCTTTGGGACACGATAACTTTAGTTCTAATTAAGTGAGAGTGATGAAACTTGGTGTATAGTTTCATTACATCTATATCTTGACTAAGTTCGATAATGAGCATTTTCTGCTCAGGGAAAGCAGAGCGATAAGCAATTTGATTGGTCGAGACTTTGGAACTGAATAACTCTCATTCTAATTGAGTTAGAATGTTCAAACTTAGTGTGAGTGTTTATTGGGTCAATGTCTTGATGGAATTTGAAGATGAGCATTTTTTGCTTAGTTGAAGCAGAGGCAAGCAATTTGATTGGTTGATGCTTTGGGGCACGATAACTTTAATTCTAATTAGGTGAAATAAAGAAATTGGTGTGTAGTTTCATTACATCAATACCTTGACTGAGTTTGATAATGAGCATGTTCTGCTCTTGGTAAGATGGCTGATAAGCAATTTGATTGGTCGAGATTTTGGAACACAATAACTCGTTCTAATTGAGTTAGAATGTTCACACTTGGCATAGGTGTCTTTTAGGTAAATACCTTGATGGGGTTCGAAGGTGAGCATTTTCTGCTTAGGGTAAGCAGAGATGGGCAATTTGATTGGTTGATGCATATTAAGTTCTGATTAAGTGAGAGTGAGGACACTTGGTGTATAGCTTTAGCTTTATTACACCGATATATTGACCAAGTTCGTTAATCAACTTTTTCTGCTGAGGGTAAGCAGAACGATAAGAAATCTGATTGGTTGATGCTTTGGGGCACGATAACTTTAGTTGTAATGAAGTGATAGCAATGTAACTCAGAACTCAGAATATAGATTCATTTTATCAGTACCTTGAGTCCTTGGCTAAGTTCAATGTTGCAAATTTTCTGCTTTGGCTAAGGAGCGATAAGCACTTTTATTGGTCCAGACTTTGAAACTTAACTCATTAGGCGAATGTCTTAACTAAGTCAATAATTAATATTTTGAGCTAAAGCTAATATTTTGAAAAAAATAAATGTTCGATTAATTAATATGTGTCATCTTATTATTTTGGGATTTCGGCGGGGGACATCAGCCTCACTGTTGGCTTGTTTAGAAATTATTCTTAGTTGTTAGCTCATAATTGCTTGAACAACTTGGCTGCTGGTGGGTGTATGTTTCGTCGCCATGTTTATTTCATTAATTTGATTGTATGAAGGAGATTAGACAACCAATACTACTTCTTGTTATATACAAGCACGGGATGGAACTCATGACTTGCATAGATAAGACTATTCAAAGAACCACCAACTCCCACCTCCAAAATATAATATTCTCATAATACACATACCTTTTGAAAACTTTTCCCTTTAAGGGATTCATCTTGATTGAGTATCTTTATGAAGAGAAGAACATTTCATTGCGTAAAAATGTGCCTGTTTATGTTTTAAATTAGCCTTTATTTGCTGGAAGAAAAAATCTAAATGAGGTCACAAGAGGCACATTAATAGACTGCTAGATGATAATAAAATCTCCATTATCAATATCATAAAGAAAGTATTATAAATTGTGTAATCGAATAGGTTTCCATGGTAACCTTTTCTCTGGCATTCAGCTTAAAATTTCAAATACCTGAAATATAGAACATGTGTCGTACTAGAAGAAATGTACTGACATGCTGGAATAATTTTAGAGATCTAGTTTGACAAGAGGAATTGTTTGGTTCATTTGTCATTGATGTCCTTAGAAGTAAGGTAAATTAGCTTCTTTGTTTCTGGAAAGAAACCATTAAAAATTGAAAGAGTGCTTTTCAGTTATCCTGTGCACATTGATCTTTTTTTCTGGAATTGGTGGGTTGTGACGTAAAGGATGTATTATTTCAAGACTTACATCTATCCACCAAAGTTATTTAAGAGAGCTTGGCCATTGTAAGAGGTAGGAATTAATGCTGTGACAGGATTAATACAGGAAAAGAAACACTGGGTAATTGATTACCATGCTCTCAGCTCGAGAGATCTAGAACATTCCATATTTTTGGAAATGATCAAACTAAGATTTATAATTGAAGTTTTCATGCCATGTTTACTTTGATCTGCATTACAGAATGCGAGTGTTTCTAAAACACAAAACAAGAGTGAGATGAAGAACGGATTGTGTGGCAATAGGTGAGGTCAGAAATTTTGGAAAAGGTTCATAGAGATATTTTATAGTTTATCTTGCATACAATGTCAATAGATGGCATAATATGAAAAGTTTACAGTACTACCAAACAATTAACATTTTCTAAGTTAAAGCTATATGCAACTGTCAACAGGTAATAAATCATTGTGTAGTTTATTAGGAACCAACCTGGAAGCTCAAATAATGGGTAGTTGCTTTGTGATTTTTATTAAATTAGATTCATTGTTTATCTGTACAGTGTTCGATCCCTGCATTGGCCGAGAAAGTTCATCTCGATTTTCTGGCGTGATTTCCCCTTGTCAGTGATGCAGAAGGAGGGCCTGACAAGGACAGCTGCCTAGTCGTTCGGATGGGACGAAAAACCGAGGTCCCGTGTACAAATTGGAGTGCACGTAAAAGATCCCTTGGCAGTTGGAATTCGATATAAGAGTAGGCCGTAGCGCCGCTGCCCGGGCAAAATTTCCCTCATAGCACACTGTTGGCGTATGCCCGTCTTCAATTGGCCCAGGTTAGGTGCTTAAGCGTAGGACGTTAAACCCCATTTCATTCATTCATTCATTATCTGTACAGCTCCACACAGTATCCCTGTGCCCAAAAATGGAGCCAAGGTGTTGTAATCAATAGACAATATCTTAGGTTTCTGATATCTCTCAAGAGAAATAAATTTATTTTACCATAGAATGTATTGTATGCACACAACATTGAAATTTGGTCATATTATTATCATCACCTTGTTCATCTGTGGTTCACAATTGCTTGTGGGGGATCTAGCTAGACATAAGAGTTTGAATTGATTGATATGTAATTCTAAACAGTATGTTCATGAGACAATATATGGTAATTACTGTCCAAGTTATGACCCATAATCACAGAAAAAGCTTGTGGACAGGCTATAGTTATCTGATAGACATTACATTTATACACTCTTTATTTCTTTATCAGACAGGGAACAATTTCTGATAATTACAGAGTTATTGCCCTAGTTTATCTTTTTGACAGATTTTGTGATGCTCAAGATTGTAAAGTTGTCGTCACATTTTGATATGTTCAAAGATTTTGCCCTTCACCACTTGTCCAAAATCCAATTGATTTGAAATTTATACATAGTGTTTATGTTCCTGAGACGAAGACGCAAATTGATTGTCAATGATTATTGATAACTAGAACCAACTAAAGTTATACTGGTACATGTTATGTATAATAAATGTTCGCCTATAGAGAGAGATCTAACAAGATCTAGTGACTACTTTTGTTTTAATAATGGGATAGACAAACCATATAAATTACAAAAATATACCAGTATTATGAAACATTGTGGTCTCTAGGTAGAGGTTACTGACAAGAAATGTGATTGACAGACTGTCAGATGTAATATAGTTAGTATTAAGTTGATAATATATAGTTGTATGCGGTAATTGACATGTTATTAACTGTTTATTACAGCCAATACATAATATTATCATCTACTATATATTATGTGAACTTTGTGTCAGGTGCTCTAGTATACGAAAGCCCAGAAGGCTCCTTCCAAATTCCAAATATATGTCTTACCAATGAAATAGCAAATTGACAGCCCCCCTCAATTAAACAAATTAGAAATTAAATAAATTGTAATTTTACACAACTAATTAGTGCTAGTTTACCTATCTGATGCCTGGGCCGGATAAACACCCGTTCCCATTTGGAATTTGGAATGAGCCTTCTGTGCTTTCGTACTAGTAAAAGTACAAATGCTTGCCATGTGCAAAACGCTAATGTTGGAAGCTGGACATAAAAATACAGCAATTGTATACTTAGATATATGTGGTGATGGGACTCTTAATCCCTTGCACAACTACAATATTCAGTGTAATAAAACATCTGACTGTTCAAAATTTGTTATTGGATGCTGTACAGGTCACAATTTTTGTACAATTTTGTTGAACATGAAATATAGGCTTATATCCCAAAGATCTCGGTTCCTGTTGATATTGGCATGTATCTTCATGGATTATGCTCCCTGATTGTACAACAAATCATGTTTTTTAACTTGTGGACATTCTATAACTATAAAGGTCACAAATTTTATCCGATGAATCTTCAAATGTATGTTTATAACCCAAAGATCTTGGTTCCGTTTGATATTCACACATATGAGACCATAACTTTCTGGATTATAGCCAATTTATGAACCTTTCAGAGGCAAAAATTTTTGTCATGATTTTAAAAACCATTCAAATATATCACCAATATACCATAATGATGGTTGAGTTTGAATATCGTGAAAATTGAACCGAAAATGCCCAACAAAGGTATACCAAGGTTGTTGGCCCTTGAGAGGTCACAAATTTTTATACACCCACATTTTCATGTGGTGGACGTAATATTGTCGTCACCCCTGTCCGTCTGGACGTCTGTCTGTCATAATTTTTATCCGATTTTGTTGAAACTTGAAATATAGGTTTATATCCTGATGATCTCGGTTCCTTTCGATATTGGCATGTATCGGACCATAACTTCATGATTAAGGGCTTTTGATTGTATGAAAAATCATGCATTTAGCTTGTGAACCCTCTAGAGGTCGCCATTTCAAAAAGAATTTAAATATATCACTCGAGTTCAAATTTCGTGAAAATCAGAGCAAAACTGCCGACAAAATGACTTTCCTCCCCCACCCTCCATACACAAACAATGCAAGAGTATGTAATACCAAACCAAGGTTATGGACCCCAAGAGGTCACAATTTTGATGAAACTTTTTGGGGAGAGGGGGGGGCTTGTTCTCTGTCCATCTCTTGCAAACTGTGGGTGTATCTTGCATGGTAACCACTTGTTTTCAATATATTTGATGTAAGCATAGCCAACCATGTCACACTGACATCAGAAAATCGCCATATTTCAGTGTTCTCTGCAAAGTAATAAAAACTGGATTTAACAAATAACAATGAATTCACTGAGTAACAATGTGAAAACTTGCAAGCAACTGAAATTCAATTTTAACTGGTCACATATATAACTGATTAAAAATAACAATAAAAAAATAAAAGATTGGATTTAGATCTGTTTATATACATGTAGGCTACATTCAAATTCATTGATACATTCCAAAGAATTTAGGTTTAGCTCCTTTAGTAAAATTGACACGTTAATTTTTTTCCCAAAACAAAGAGTTTGTTGGTTTTTTTAAAGAAAAATAAATATTAGTGGTATATCTGTTATATTACTAGATAAAGGCGTTGATAAACTGGTTTACTCTAGAAAAGAAATATCACAAATTTATATAAATTAAATTATATGTCATGAATTAAATTGTCTGTCATATCTATTCTCAAGACCAGACAGAGTTATTTCGTTTCCAATACCACATTCTTGAAATTAACTGTTCTCAAAGAGAGCTTGTCTTATAGGTAGCCATGTTAATTACCACCATAAATAGCTCTTATTTTGGTTGATTGGCATTTTATATAGATTTGTCCTAGGTGTATTTCAAGTTAATTTAAGTTGATGCTCTGGTTTACGTTCCACCGTACTTTCCTTACAGATTACTGTCGTTTCACTTACTCTTTAATCTGGATCAATTCACTAGCCAACCTAGAATAATAAGCTACTTTGAGAAAATAGCCCCAAGTCTTGCATGCCATTAAAATAGGAAGCCTGGTGTCAAACTGTGTGGTAAGATTATGTTGTTATTCTCTGGTGAGCTTTGATTTCATCCTTTCTTCAGATGTATGTTTCCATTTTGAAGAAAAAAGAAACAACCTGCATTTATCATTCACATTACATTTTTGTTAACTTTTCATTTAAATAGAAGATGTTTTGTTTGATTGGATTGGTTAGTACTTTTCTCTTGGCATGTTTTCTTTAGACAGTTGATAAATATGGCACTTAAAATATAACATTTTAAAAGGTTGTTTTTTTAGGAAAACATATTTTAAAATTTACTTCTTGTTTCTTGAGAGTTGAAAAATAATTGAAAAACCAAAAATACTTTCTTGCTATTCTGACAAGGTTTTAGTTGGGATTGTTTAAGTTTCAAAATATTAGAGAAAACATTATTCACAATATGTCCTTGAACAAAACATTTTTTGATAGGATATAGTTATCAGAGATGTAATATTTCCAATCTTAGTTACAGTGTCTGGATATTATTTAAATAGATATTATCATGAAAAATGAGTTTCACCATTCATTAAAGCCTTGTCAAACTTGTTGTTAGTCTGATCTGTCATATTTGATGCCATAATTTAACTTTGAATTATTTGCTAAAATCGATCATTCAGTCTAATCTTATCTCTGGTTGAACTTTAAGCCCTTCTCAGGATATTGGTTCAGTGTTAAACATCTCTATTAACAGGAAGTGTGAAAAGAAAAAATAGACCATAAAAGACACTTTTCTTTCACATCAGTATGACATATTTTTGTCTGCTCATTAAAAAGACATATCTGCAATGAATACATAAAATGTAAGTTGTCTTTTATAAGTTTTTTATTTATAATATCGGTAGCTCTGTCTTCACTAAAAGTTTTTGATGTGCTATGATAGCTATTTTTACCAAAAAAAGGCGAAAAGACTCATTTATTTTTATACATGATTTGACTTGGTATTCACTTACTACTTACAATATTGTATTTTATATGCTTTGTGCAAAATGTGTTTATCAGTCATATTTTAAAATTGCATATAATTGTTAACAATGATATACAATTGTTATATTCAGAAATGCAAGATTAAAGTGTAGCACTCAAACGAGACTTACAATAATCCAAAATGATCTATTTGTGATAAAAAAATGAATCCTGAAATTTTAAGGATCTAGTATGTGTTGATTGAATAGCAAGCCCCTTTTTATGTCTCTCTTTTTGTAGTTGAGGTAAACATCTTATTTTAACCAATTGATCAGCATGACGTCGGTTGATATTTATTACAGTGACAAATATTGAACAAGACTTGTTACATACAAGACATATTTATAATCATTACTAAATAACATTCAAATAACCATGGTAACCGGGCAAGGTAATTTACAACATGTGATATATGTGATAAAATGTCATAATGCTAATAGTCAATTTAATACTTTGTCATGATATTGCCAATTAATGTACAATGAAACATGATCTGTTGATTACAAATTGTTCTAGATTTAATCCGTCATCCTGTTTCTTTTATATCTTGGAGTTTTTTTCTAGTTGTTGGCCAGTCATTCTTTTACTGCCACATTCCCATGTGACCATTTGATGTCCTCTGGTCTGTCAGTCCGTTGTCCATCAAAGTCTTTTATAATTATTATGATTGCCCTTGCATCAGAACCCCTTCAAATATATTAAAGAAGAAAGATGCCAATATGTCTTTGGAACTCAGGTGCCTGTTACAGCCTCCTGCCCTGGTTATGTTTGTTCCTTCTGAACGACAGCGCCTTACTTCTCTTATTGCCCTTATTTGAATGTGTGGAGTATATGTCACAAGTGTTATAATATAGGCTACATATTCAAAAAACACACTCTTTATGGATAACAATTACTATAGTTTATTTGACTGCGACATTTCAACAAGATTTAACAAGTTGTTATCTAGCATATATCACTCAAATAAATAAAATGAAATAATAAATCCAAGAAACCTTCTTATTCTTCTTTTGTGGGTTTTTTACATCCGCTTTAAGCTGGGTGATATCACAGACAAATCCAAAATGCTGTTGTTGTTCTTAGTGCTTAAAATCTGCTTCCCTCACAAACAAGTTGTCTTATTTTCATTTTTAATATATGCCCACATTTTCATGTGGATGTATATTGTTGTCGCTCCTGTCCGTCCTGATGTATGTTCGTCCATAATTTGTTTGAGAACACTGTACAGGTCACAATTGTTATCTGATTTTGACGAAACTTGAAATATATTTTTATCTCCCTAAGATCTCGGTTTCTTTAGATATTGACATATATCGGACCGCAACTTCATAGATTATGGTCCCAGATTGTACAAAAAATTGCATTTTTAGTTTGTGGACCCTATAGAGGTCGCAATTTGTATCTGATTTTGTTGAAATTTGAAATGTAAGATTATAACCCATAGATCTTGGTTCCTGTTGATATTCGCGCATACCGGACCATAACTTCATGAAAATATTGGCCCTTGATTAAACAAAAAATCATGATTTTTAGTCTGTTGAGGTCACAATTTTATTCCGATTTAAAAAACGTTAAATATGTCACGGTTACACCTTAATGACGGTTGAGTTCTAATTTTGTGAAAATCGGACCAAAACTGCTGGAAAAAATGTCCGCCCCTCCTGGAGTCGTACCCAAACATTGTAAAAATATGATATATCCAGGTTGTGGACCCTCTAGAGCTCACAATTTTGATCCGATTTTGATGAAACTTGAAATACATGTTTATAACTCACAGATCTTGGATCCTGTTGATATTTGCGCATATCCGAACGTAACTGCCTGGATAATGACCCCTGATAATATTTGTCTACTTGTCACCCCATGTGAAGTATGATGGTTTCCAGGCATTGCTTGATTGAACGGATAATAGTGAGGTTTCCATTTTCCCTGGACTTATAACTTCTTTAAGTTGAATTCAAAATATCGTAGTCCTTAATTAAAGAGTCTGTTGTATATGTTTTTTGTTGGAATTATAATAGGACTCCTATTTTTTGCTTTTTTGTATTTGTAGCCATATTAATAATGGAATTGACAATTAGTGATTATTGCAATATTGTGGATGTTATAGGGAATCATATTCTAGAGCCTACCCACCATACATTATCTTTCTAGCAAATCATTTACTTTAAATCAAACTATATAAGATATTGAATCATGTAACACTGCACATAATTGAATGTTATGGGTTGCTTTGTTTGTGTCAGTAATTTCTAATTTGCTTCTTTTGGTTGAGAATTGATATTGCAGTGTTTACCAACTTCAAGCTAAATATCTAAGCCATTTTCTCTTAAATAATTATCTGTGAAACACGTAGTAATTAAAAGATCTTTGAATACTGAATTTTAATTAATGCATAGCATGTTTTGATCTTTTTTACCAATATGTCAGATGTAGTCACATGTTTCGAAGTCTATGCTGCACAGAATCCTTGATTCTAATTATTGTTTGACATTGATGTAATTCAGTTTGATATGTGGCTATTTCTAAAAGGACCAATTTTACCATTTGATCTTTTATCAGGCTCCTGAAGCATAGTCAGCACCACAACTGCCCAAAAAGTTATTATCTGCTTTCCAGGCCTGTAGCTAGTGGGGGGTCATGAGGGGCAGCTGCCTCAAATCAGGCACCCAAAGGGGAAATTATAGTACACCCCCAATGGACGCCTTTGGCACCCTTTCCATGGGACACAATAGGAAACCCACGACCATCATGCCCCTCTAGCCCCCCGCTAGCTACGGACCTGTTTTCTGATAACTTGAACATGTATAAAACATCTTAGTAAAATTGTACAAGGGAAAACAAGAAACCAATCAAAACTTATTTATTTCTGATAATTACTTCCTGGGATATTACTCTTGACCAGTTTTATTGCCATTATCTACAAAAGAATAAATATGCTATGGGCATTTGTTTCGTTCCCTGGCAACTTATCTCATCTTTGTATTGTGTTCTATTTGTGTGCTTTAAAAGAAAACTTATTCCAATCACACCAAGACATTGTCCACTGATCTATATATATAAACTCACTGAAATCTCCATTCATGGAATGTGTGTTTGTTGTTTGTTATGTCTGTATATTGTTTCTTGTCCATAGGTTTGTCTTGTGTAATTGTTTGTGTGTGGTGCAGCCCCGTGCCCTTACTATTACATATCCCTATGTTAGGTTCTAAGGTACTGGTAGTGTAGAAATCAGAACCATCAAGATCAAGCAACATAATAAGATACCAAACACCCACAAGTTTAATCTACCGTAATTTTATTTATATCGTCTGTATATTTTTGTTGTTGTGTGTCTTTGTTTGCCTACAAATTAGTTTCTACATGAACACAAAGCGAGTTTATCACAGAACATGGCAATTTCCATTTCTTTTTCGTTTCTGTCAGCTTACCCTTCCAATTATTTGTTATAGCCTATCAGTTCAAGTCTAACGAGTAATCATGTCTTTATTTAGTTTGACTTGCCTAACAGATTGTGGATTTAGACGAGGAAGTCCTTTTACAGAAACCCATCATAAATAGGAATATAATTGGTATTGGAAACTATGGTTCTTATATCCTGTTCACTTGAATGCAGACAGAATATTGCAAACTTAATATCATGAAGAATATTTGCCGGTTATTATGAATGAAATGATATGTAATAATATACTCTTATTTTGTAAGGAAATTGAGCTATTACATTTCTTTGATATATCTAATTGCTCAATGATTTTCTTGCCGACTTGGTAATGAAATGTTTGTAAAATATCTTTCAAATTCGTTCAGGGCTTATTAGACCTGGATATTTTTCACGATCTGGAACTGAAATTTGATCCACCGATGTGTTATGGGTAGATAAAGACTTGGACTTACAGTTTCCCAGAATTTTTGCTGTACTTCAAGATATATAACTTAAATTTGACATTTATGTTTGCACTTTAAGGATAAGGGCATGTATAACTTATCAAAATGTGTGCTGGAATTAATTTTGAAACATTGAGCGAATCGATTGTTATGGTAAATAAATTTAGGTTTTGTTTTTAATGGCAATTTGATTCCTGTAAATAACTTAAACTTTCTTTTGATGTATTTTCAGATGTTCCATCCATGTATGTAACAGATGATCCAGACAGACACACAATTCAACTTCTAGAATGACATTCATAAGAAATTGGACAGACACAATAAACAATGTATCCACAGTGTCTGCTAATCAAAGTTCAATTATTTTATCTGCAATTTCCACTGAATATACTAAAGTCAACAATAATATACTTCCTGCTACATCCACTGTATTTACAGAGACAGAAACAAATCTGGCTCTAGAAAAAAACTTTGCAGAGTCTTGTGAACAGTGGCAAGATGCTCAGCACATGCTATTACAACTGGCCAATCTGTGCCTGGCAGTTTCATTTTTTACCCCCAGTAATTTTCGTTTCCATTCAATTTGTCTGAGGTCATTCCTGCTAATTGGATTTCTGCTTTTCATCTTGTGGTCTTCTTTGCTAGTTTGTATGCCGGACGTTCTTGGCTGGCACATCGTGTTTTCGGTTTTCAATTTGTGTCACATGATATTTATTGGATACAAAATGATTCCAGTTAAACTACACCATCAACTAGAAGTAATGTACAAAAAACTATTTAGGCCAATGCATATGACTAGAAAGGAGTTTGCGGAAATATGTAAATTAGGATCTGTGATAACTTTAGCTAAAGGAAGTTTATATGCTGTTCAAGGAATAACACCATGTGGTGAAAAAATATCTATTTTAGTAAAAGGAAGGTACAGTATCAAAGTCCTTATATCCTATAAAATTATTTCAGTCTATACTTTCACATTTCATGTAAGAGTGTAATGTTATCAATGTGTCAGTCAGTTCATCCATTTGAGTGAAACTTTGTATGTGTCATATATCAATTTTCTAGAGTTATGGCTTTTACAGCTAAAATAATCATCCTATCTGATTGAAATTTATATGCTTTATTGAAATTAGTGAAAAAAAAACCCTATTGAATTTTAAATATGATCTGGCAGGAAACAATTTTACACCAACCCTGTCACAAGTAATTAAGTTATGGTTAGGACAAGACATTTATGTAGCCATTAGTTGGGATCAAAATATGCATAATATCCACTGGGATTTCTCTTAAGAGCCCTAAACACAAATAAACCATGTTAATAATTTATTTATTGCCGTTTCAACATATGAACGAAGTCCCATGAGTTACAATTTTTTTCTGGCTAACTTTTGATTTATTTCTGTTTTAATCTCTACTTTACACATTTGTTATCAAATCGCTTTTAAAAAAATATAGATTGACACAAATAATTTGTGTATCATGGCACCAGTAATATTGATATTAAATACAAGGTCATTGGTTGTCATGGAAATAAGAATCTAATCAATACAAAATCTGAGAAAATTATAAGAAAATAATGTCGTAGAATAATCATATGATGCAAAACAGACTAACGGTACTATTACAATGTTTTTCTGTTGTGGGAATTATACATATTATAGGCTATATGTGTATGTCTTTTCTTTAAATAAAATGGGGTTTAATGTTCCGCTCAAACTGGGCTAATGAATGAATGAATGAATGAAATGGGGTTTAATGTCCTACTGTTATGCACTTAACCTGAGCTAATTGAAGACGGGCTGGGCTAATGAAGACAAGCATACACTATATACATTGTGCTATGAGATGAATTTTACTTGGACAGCAGGGATATAAACCTTCTAGTGACTACGTCCAGTGTTCTTTTAAGTGGTCGCAATTGTGTACACAGGTCCTCGGTTTGGCATCCCATCCGGTCAACTTTACGTTAACCCTTGCTAGGCCCTGTCCTACACCATTAACAAGGGGACAAATTTAGTCTAAAGAGAAGCCTAAAAAACTAATGTTGTAAGGCTTGAATACTGGATTATTATTCAACAACAATGATGATTCCTTGTAAAATTTAAATAAATAGGTTTATTTTTCATCTCTGCTCTTGTACATGTTTTACTGAGTCTTTGCAATTTTCAAAATTTGTGCATTAAGGGGAAACAACTCTGATCAGACCACAACAATTTCACCGTTTCAGGACCCACATTTTGTATTGCATGTTTTTATAGTAGTTGACTTTTTAATTTTATATATTCCTTATGTTTCATTTATTATATTTGATAAATTCGTTATATTCCAGGTTAAAGGTGACTTATAACAGATTATTTTTACATTTTATTGAATGTAATCAGTTTGTTGATTCACCTGAGTTAGATTCTATGACCTATTCTATTGATGAAGAAGAAAAATATCAGGTAAATTATATCCAGTAAGCTTTTACATCAATATAGAGTAGGCTTGTGGAAATTGATTTATTAGAACATTATTGGCAATTTTATTGTTGGTTGAAAAGCTTAAGAGGCACTGTGTCTTCCCTGAGGTTTTCCAGCGTGGTTTCTCCTTGTCAGTGGTGCAAGACAAAGGGCCTAGTTTTTCGAATGGCACAAACAATCAAGGTCCCATGTACACCTTGGCATGCACATAGTGTATGCCCATCTTCATTAGCCAGGTAGGAGCAGAAATGTAGGACTTTAACCTCGTTCCAATCATCCTAAATATGCTTCAATAAGCATACACTATATGCTGTAGTTGGTTCATTTGAGAGTTGACGTGTATATTTTCATGTATACTTTTATTGAGGCATGGTTGCCTCAAGAAGCTCTGACCAATCTTGTTCTCATGGTACTGTACATTAGACATTATCTTTCTGGAACACCTGATACCACATCTTAGAGAACTCCTGCGTTTTGGTGTGTTCGTGTAGCTATCTGTATTACATGTTATATTCAGCAGTTGAATATTCTTATACATTCCAGGTTTCCATTACAGCATCAGAAGATAGTTGTTTAATAACATGGCATTTTCCAACATTACAAAACCATCTTAGTAATGATCCTTATCTTGAAACAATGTTTCATCACATAGTTGGTAAGGATATCAGTAATAAATTATATCAAATACAAGAACTCTTATTGGTTAATCCAGACTACATGTGTACTTTAGCTAGTCGACAGTCTTCTATGGTTAATATTCGACATAGTCTGGTTACACAAGACTCCAGTATGAGCTTACTTAATTTCAACAATATGAATATGGCTTCTGATATTAAACGTAAGTTGGATATTTCTACATAATTTACCTACAAAATTTATCAATTAGAAGTTGTTGTATCTTGCATTTTTGTTCTTGGACATATGCTATTTTCTTCTTTATAACTTTCACTTGCTGTGTTATTGCCTCCAACTCCAAAACCTTCTGCACATTTTTGTATCCCTTTGAACACTAATATATACTTTGAGTGACCTCCACCCCCCACTGTTGGCCAAAATTCAACAATTTTCTAAAATGTACATACGTGTATACAGTTCACAAAAAAAAACGAAATTGGTTTTCCCCTTGTCAGTGGTTCAGAACTTATGGCCTGGCAAGGAACAGTGTTTAGTCATTTGAATTAGAAATAAAAGTAGGCTGCAGCGATGATGTCCACGCAAAATTTGCCTCTTAGTACATGCATGGCAGTGATGGGATTTCAAAATTTTAGTTGTCGGACATTTTTTCCTGAGAATAAAGGGACACAACTCTTATCGATATTTAAGCAGGTGTTTTAAAACCACAATTAAGAATCACGTGTCAACAAAATATTCAAATTTATACGTAATAAAAAAAATAGGTGCACCTCATTATTTTTCATGTTTAATTCCCGTATGGTATTCAAATTTATGTCAATAATATTCCTACATAATTACATGACATCATAATAATACCACAAAATGAAAGCGTGTCGACTACTGCCCATCCGTACCAGTTTCAAATTCACCCCAAATTACCGTATTTTTCGACATAAGTCAAAACATTTTTCTGCAAAGTTCGACATTCATCTGATACTGCGCTTAGATTTATATACGGAAGGTCAAAAAAAAATTACATCCCAAAATTAATTTGGTGACGCTAAATCCCATTTCATCTCATCACTCTCAAGTATTCTAGCTTGCAGTGTTTTTGACTGCAAAAAACCCGATATTTTCAAGAATATTCAAGCTGTATCCTCAAAGGACACAGGGAAAGCCCTCACTACAAAATGATATCTTTTTCAATTTTCAGATTTAAATCAACAGTTAGATTCAGCTATAAAATCTTGCCATGGACCAAAAGAAAGTGAAACACGTGTATAATATAAAAAAATGGACAGTGGATCTGTAACATATTGAAGAATCTGTGAAGAGCACCAAATACTTCAGATTCAGTGTAAAAAACATCCAGAGTAATAATCGGCCAAATTCAAACATTCAGACTATGAACAAATGAACATAGAGACTCCAATTTAGAATACATTAGACTTACATGTAGTAAAAAAACCTTGGAAGAAAAGAAAATAGCTATAATAAATATAACTATAATTAATTCCTAAAAAGCAAGTTGCAAAAAAAATCAAATAAGTTAGTAAATTGTGGGTAGAATTACAATCAAAGTCATCCATGCAAACTATAAGTGTAACATCTAACCTTTCAACAAACCCCACCGAGCAAAGTTATGGAAATCCAAATATGTTTAGAACATTGCATTGGAATTTGCATCGGGATAACTCCAAAGATTTACGATCAAAGTCGTCCATGCTAATTATAAGTGTAACGTCTAAACTTACAACAAATCCCCACTTAATTATAAGGGTAACATCTAAACTTACAACAAATCCCCACGGAGCAAATAATAAAAAATTCTAATATTTTCAGAAAATTTCATTGGAGACTTGTAGAGGCAATAACTCAAAGATTTACAATCAAAGTCATCCATGCAAACAACAAGTGTAACATCTAAACTTTCAAAATAATCACATTGAGCAAGTTATAAAAAATAAAGTTAGTAAAATGCGGGTCAATCACACAAGAATTATGATCTAAATATTACTAATTGTAAGGCTGAATGTAAATTTTGTGTTTCTGTCAATTTCTAAACTTTCTTAAGTTTTTCATCCTGGATTTCCTGGTATTGTTTGAATGCAATTGGGGAGATAACTCCATTTGTGATCGAAAAATTCTTTGACCCAATAAACAATCATTGAATAGATTTCATAAGTGGTCAGATAACTACTCCCATTATCTATAAAAGAATAAGCATTGAGGACTGCTCAGATGGCTTAGCTGCTGTGGGCATACCCTCCATTGCCTGGCAACTTATTTTATTATCAGCTATAGCTAATGTAAATATATGAGAACTATAAGTATGGGTGTTGCTGCAAAAGTTAATGTGTCTTATAAAAGGTTGTGATGCATATTACTGGCCTTTATATATATATTGTTATAGGATGCTGTTGTTTAAGTACAGGTTTGAAATATATAGGCCGAACGTAGGATTATTATAAACGTCGAAAGCATTCTATTTTGTTGTTACCAAAGCATTGTTGTAAAATCGTTGTGACATGTAGTTGTAAGAATCTATCAATTTTAACCTGTTTTAATTCCAAGGTGTATCAAAGTTTTTGTTATTAGCATGCAGTGTGTAATTTATAAAATATACACAGTGTATGTGAATTGTTATTGTTATCATATATTTATTTTATTTTATTTACGACAAATTACACGGTTCCATGGTTATTATATTTGAAGGAAATGTGTTCAGTATTATATATGTACATTGAAATCATAACAGCATTAGATTTGTAGACAAAATTATTTTAGTAGGCCTAGTATTAATTAATCTAAAAGTTATTTTTTTAAAGTGCACATAAGACGACAAATTGAATCTCTGCGTAAGGTGGACAGTGGTTATTATATGCACATTACGGAAAGTTAACATCAATCTGATTAAAAATAAATCAGCTATCTTCACTCAAAGTCGCAAATATAGACCTCCCGTAAAAACGACTTGGCCAATTATCGAAAACACTCTTAATCCCCTCAGTCCCTAGTGACGTCACAGTGTACAAATGCATATTCGGAATGTTTATTCCTTAATTACCTATATACAGTCGGTGTGTGTATTCATTAACGCTTGACCGATTCCTTAATCCTTGACTACGGAATAATTTGTTTTACTAAATGTCATTCAAAGAATAAAGAATAAACTGTTTCGTAATTTAGAATTTGTTTTATAAAGCCGGTTGCTGTAGCCATATTCCCCACGTCTTTTTAATCAGAATAAGCACACCGTAAACCAAAAATGTAGCTTACATGGGACCGGTTATCGTCCAGATTTTACGAAAAAAGGAAATAAACTTACCTTACCACCCAGAATCTAATACACGTATCCAGTTAATAGATTGCCGTCTAGAATATGTTAAATGCCGCCAAGATTTATCAAAAACCGCCCAGTTTGTGTGCTACCGTGTAGATTAAAAAACATCGTTTTGTTATCGGTCGTCTACTTCACAACCCTTCAGTTTTTCGGGGTGATTTTAAAAATGAACACTACCATTTAGATTTGAAGTTTATTTTTAGACAAGACATTTATTTTCCCGGACGTTGTGGAGAAATGAACAGTGTTTAAAGGATTTTACGTCAAATTACCACTTGGTCATCGTTTTATTCTTATGCACCAACAACGATAATTAATTTTTCATTGGGTAGGACCATCTAAACGCGGAAAAATTTACAGTAGCTATTGGCTAACAGCATGTAGGAAAGGCGAGGAAATATCACACGGGTTACGTATGACTGAAATGAAAGATGAAAGCGAGGATTTCCCTTTCATGTCACATGATTCCGATAAGAATTGAGAGAAATAATTTAGTGATTTGCATTGTTATGCTAGGCTACTTTAAAAATTAGACATAATTCGTATCAACAAATAATAACTTATAAACTTATAATATAGAACATAGTTTATTAATATTACTATAATCTCTACTTCATTCATTAATGATTCGGCATTACACGAAGTTCATAATAAATGGAGTATATTTGTGATTGCGTAGGAACCGTGACCCAAATTTATTACTTCAAAAAGACGTTCTCCGAGGTAAAATAGTACCACGCGTTTAACGACTAATAAAGACAAATATCTACGTAGATCATCATGCAATTCGAGACATTTTAATGTGTAATATTTTTATATCCACCATCATCGGGCTCTCTGATTAGTCAATCTCTTTACGGTGATTGACAGGTCGGAACAATGATATTAACAGATCAAAGAATAAATTTGCACGTAGCCACGAATACTAGGTCAGTATTAAGCAAAGCATGCAGTGTCCACCTTACAACATATTTCATTGATTTATGATTTATTTTATAATATATTACACAGTGTAGACCACAATGTGTTACGATTCGCATTTTGGTATTCTAAATTGATTCTTATATGGAATTCTTAAATTTGGAACCTTTTAGTTCCATTTCGTGTACGGAAATTACATCAACGATTAGTTTTTAAATTATTTATGATGCCGAAATAATATCAATCTAATTTGTCTTATCTAAAAGGGCTCCAGCGCAATTTAACTAATTACTGGGTAAATAAAGTATGTATTCACTTGTCGCTATATTATTTTAATTATAGTGCCGAAATAATATCAATCTAATTTGTCTTATCTAAAAGTGACCTTGGCGCTATTTATAGTTGATTATTTAATTATTAGGCGTTCAGTCACTATTTTGGCGAGTGATTGAGATGGCAATATGTAGCCTACTTGTAAAATAAACCATGTCTGTCATCATAAACTAATCTTATCACAAACATTTATCCATCGAATAATTTATATTCGGATTTCATATCAAGTCAATTAAATATTGTCTAAATATATTTTATTACAAAAAACATCGGTGAACTGATCTAATATCTAAAATCATATCGGCAATTAAATAACAATACGATTATACAGCGAGGAACTAATCTCGTTTGTTACCGGTAATCACCAAAAATCAACGAGTAAAACTTATTTATTCCATTTAAATTTTAAATTGTGTACGATTCAAGTATTAGTTGTGGACGACTTAACCAATCAGTTGTTGTGTACGACTCTATTCAAGTATTAATTGTTTTGGACGACACCACCAATGCCTTGTGGATGACTTCGCTGTGGACGACTTCGCTTGTAGACGACTTGACTGGCACCCGGCCGGTATATGTTGCTGTCAATATCTGATATCGGTAAACTTAATCTACACGGTAACACAAACTTGGCGGTTTTTAATGAATGCTGGCGGCATTTAACACACTCTAGACGGCAATCTATTGACTGGACAAATGTATTAGATTCTGGATGGTAAAGGTAGTATCTTTGCTTTTTTCATAATATCTGGACGATACCCGGTCCCTCATAGTGATAATTACGAGCTAATGATTACCGACAATACACACTTTTAACTGCTGGTGTTGTGTATACAGTGATATATTATACAGGCAGTGATATATTGGATAGATAATGTGTATACTATGTGTAGCGCCTGTGACGTCATCAGCCAATCAACCAGATTAAGGTCGTTTATGAAAATTTGAAAAACGTTTTTGGCTGTCCCATACTAAAACGTAAATAGCTCAGTTAATTTTAATCAGATTGATTTGAACTTTCCGTAATATGGATTAAGTAATCATTGTTTATTATATTATGTAATAGGAAATTATGATCTTATGTGCTCTTTAAGAATTTTGAATTATTTTTTGCTTCAAGTAGCTCCTCATCATATTCTTGTAAATCACAGGTTGTGATCTATATGTTTCCATAAAAGAAATAAATGTCTCATATATTTATCAATTGTTTTTTGGCTTCATAAATTGTAGCAATAAAAATTGTTAGATTGCAATCTGATTTACAGATCTATATTTCGTTTTGTTTTTTTATACTTTTGATGGCCTACACTACATGAAGATCTGACAAGCTATAGTGGGAGTTCACGTCAGGGCTCAAACAAGTGGCTTTTGACCCTATGACATCAGACATTGATTAATCAATCAGCATTGATGTTTCTAGCGGTTTACCCACATTTATGTGCATCAAAAGGTCAAGAACTCATCGTAAGTTGTCTGTAACAGACCGTTTCATTGGCTAATCCAGAACAGTGTAGTAAAGACAAGTAAAAAGATATTTTGAACTATACAAACAAAACGAAATAAGATCTGTGTTTTAATCAGATTGGTCAAATTAAATCTTGTTAGATTCATTTTAGTGGCACATCTACACAAATTAAAAATGAACTTGCTGATAAGGATTTTCTGGTGAAAACAAAATTTAGATCTAGAAAAAATTTGAGCCAAAATGATTTATGTAATCATTCAAATAATTCAAAGAGCCATGTCCCTGTACCCTCTTCGGCATAAAGTAGCCTACATAAAAAAACAAACATAACATGGTCGAATCAAACTGATGTACCTTTCCCTAACCCTCATGGGGGGGGTTGGATGGTCAAATGATTAGCATGTGCACGTTGTATCATAAGGTCTGCCATTGAGTCAACTGGCGTGGTTTCGATTCCCAGGTTGTAGGGTCGCCTAGGATTTCTCCGGGTCGTCTAGTTTTCTCCCACTGTTCAAGACCCCTAGCAGCAAACGGATTAAGGAAATTGAACCATATGTTAGTCCCGAAATGACCTAGTTTGTGTTGAGTAGATGTTAAACCCCATTTCTCTCTCCCCCTAATTTCATTGATCTCCAGACTTTGTTTAGTTAAATTTCCAGAGATGCATTGGCAGGCAGAAGGCATTTTACACCCATTTATGATGGAAGACAAGATTTGATGGAACAAGTATCAGGTTAATCACAAAATGATTAAAAACTGAAATGAAGCGCATGGTTGCTTTTTGTACAGGATCAATATAATTTGAGGATTTGGCACAACTCACTTTGAGACCATTAAGGGAATTTACTTCTTTCTGTTTTTAGTCTCTCTCTCTTCTCTCTCTCTCTCTCTCTCCCTCTCTCTCTCTCTCTTTAATTTTGGTCTCTCTCTCTCTCCCCTATGCAGGGCCATTATTGGTTTTTGCTTTTGATCTTGACTAGACCAAGAGGGTTGGAATTGCTACTTTATACCTGGTTCTTTTTAATATTCATATGGATTAAAGGTGGCAGAACACCAGAGCTAAGAGGATTGTTTCAGTGATATAAATACTTCAAGTTTATGTATATCAAAATTTCATGTAAGACATTGGCAGATGTTGCTGCGTCTGTGGTGGAGAACGTTCAGTCCAACAAAGATGAAATATATGGTGGTCTGCATCCAATCTGATAAGTGTTAGTTGTTATCTCCCCTGACACATCATTTTCACTATTAAATTCTTAGTATGTCCTTCTTATGTTTGATTAAAAGGTATGAAAGACGGTTAAAGAGTGATAATTCATACTTAATCTGGTGAAAATCCACCCAACAGTTATTTTTCTACTGCTAGACAATGTGCAAATTATTCCTTTTGCAGGGTGGGCGTTTTCGTTTAGGAAAACAAGACTTTGTTGCCCAGACTTCCCGGAAGACGTTATAACTTGTTATGATATTCACTGTCCCGTGAACTTTTGTCACATGACAGAAGACGGAAATCACATCGACGTCCTTGCTGAAGTTGGGAGAAGTTTCAACTAGTAGATTCATGTAAGATTTATTCTGGTATTTGTCATGTATTTATAACTAACATTTTATTTTACAAAATATATTTATTAAAAAATAAGAAGAGTTCGAACAGTTAAGATTTAGTTTATTTGATGTACTCCATGCATGGGCATACAATATACAATACCGTACATACATTCTATATTTTTTCAACTGTTTCAATCAATTTTTCCTTTTGGTAAACAATGCCATGGCATGTATATGTAGGTAGTCATTGGGATCTGTAGAGATTATGTCATAAGCCTGATTAACGTATCGTTTCCTCTGCCCAGGAATTATAACCACCCACTCACCACGACCTCTTCAGAAATCTCAGACTGCATTTAGAAATATCTACAGTTTGAATTCAATCAGATTTGTGTTGTTGGGTCTTTTTGACTATAGGGGCATAAGGCCCGAGGCTAGTGGGGGGCTGGGGGGCGAGCCGCCCCCCCCCCCCCATATGGCCGTTCCTATTGGAATATCTCTGCCTGCGTCGGAAAAAAATCGCTGGTTAGCTATCTCCCATTTTCACCGGGAGAGAGTTTTAGTACGACATGTCCTCTCAAATTCGGCCGAGAGATAGTTAATGTCGGCTGGAATTTAACTCTTAATTTTCCGACACATTCGCCACCTGCATGTCATAGAGGCCTAAATTCACTCTCTCAGCTTCTAATTTTCGTGCTCTCCCCTCCTTCTGCTTACGGCAGTCGGCGATGACCTTCGTTCATTGATTTTTTAAGGGGCATACTGTTTATATTTTCTGTAGAGAATGCCAAATTTTGACAAATTTAGAATTCATCATATCTTTGTAAATACATGGACTTTATAATATTATGTGTTATTATATAAGGTTCACGATAATTTGAACAGAAATGAACTAGTTTTGGACTGATATAACTTTTACTATAGAGATGTTCAGAGACTATAAGTTATAAACATAACACCCTCCTTCAAATAACAATTGGTAAGAAAGTCATGGTATACTGAACAATAATCTTTCTATTAAAGGATAAGCATGGCATTTATACATGTACCGGTACAATGTATAAGGTGTTGTGCAGTTGTTCATGTAAACTGTTCTACATGTATTAGTTAATTGTTAATACCAGTAGGTAATTTTGTATGGGTTACTATATACTGTTGTAAGGACTGGTGAAGTGATTATCATCTACCTGGTGATAATGTTATGTCCTGATTATCATTGATAGATTTTAAAAAGGTCACCTTCAATACCAATAATACCATGTACATGTACACTTAAAGTCTTTTCTTCACTTTTGGCACATTTTATGGTAGTCAAGTAATTTATATTTCCATTTTATCATTAATATTGGAAAGAAATACTTTTTAGGGTGACTGGCTCACCTGTAAGGTAGGCTAACGATGTTTTTCTTTATCGATACTCTAAAAACTTATTAAATATTTTATTAACATGTGCTTAAAAGGAATTAAATTGTAAGATTCTGAAAGATATCTTGTTTTACATTGTTGGTGCTAGTGAGCTTTTAAGCAAGCCATTTTACCTTGGCCTAATTGATAATTTATTTTATCTTGGCTGTACATTTTGAAATCAAATATAAATTTTAACATCTATCCAATAATTTAGCATATTTATTGTGCTCATGTTGTTATTATTATACTTTTAATTATTGCTACATGTACACAATAGGATGTACATGTATAGTGAATGTATTTTATTTGAAGTATGTAGTTGAGTCATCTCCTGTTAGAACTGATAGGGAAAAGGATTAAATAATTTCTTCTATGATGTGTAGATTGCAAATTTTTTTTTGTGGCAAAACTAAAGTGTGTGCTGTTGTTATGGCTACTACTGATTATATACATTAAGTCTGAACCTAAACAGGATATAGAGCATCCCTTTAGGGTGAAAAAAGAAGTAAATTATATGCATACAAAAAAGAGTAAAGCATTACATTATTTTTCTTGAAATAATTTTACAATTGAATTTTTGAAATGAGAGGGTGGTTTTAGTGACCGAATGGTTAATGTGAGAGTGTTGGATCATAAGGTCTGTTATTGTGTAAAGTAGCATGGTTTCGATTCCCCACTTGTGCGTGACAAGGAGTAGAGTCATATGGTTTTTCTCTGGTTTCCTCCTACCCCTAAAGACCTAACTGGTATAGTAAATAAATCTCTTGACTGAGTTTGATGATGAACGTTTTCTGCTTAGCTTGAGCATAATTAAGCAGTTTCCACTGTCATGACTCTCGCTACAATTGTCATATATTGAGGTCAGTTGTAACAACTGTGTTCATCATAACAATTCGCATCCAAATCTGTCTGCACGTACCAGATCAAGGACTCACTAGTAGGGATAATCCTATTGTAAAGCTGTGGGCAGTGGGGAACCTCAGATTAGAACTCAATAATATTCAAACTTCAAGTGTAGATGTTTATAAATGTGAGTGATTAACCACCTCACTGTTGGCTTGTTATTATATAATTAGTACTGTAACAAATATGACTTAATTTTAATTTGTATACATTGCCTCTGATAAATAACTTTAAGAATCTAATATGGTACATAATAATATGAAATGTTTACTTTTGATACAACTTTCAAGGTTATTAAATGATTTTAAAAGCTAAACTCTATAAATTTGATAATTCACTGTTATTTATGTTTTAATTGTGGTTTATTATTACTGTATTATTCATTACATACTGTACATATATTGGAAAGAGCAGTCTTGTGATAAGTTTAATAGATATGTAAATTGTAAACGTATGAATTGATGCTGTATGTAAATGTTATACATTATTTATGTGGGTTTATTAACCAATAAACGTGTAGCCATATTTCTCAGAATTATTACCTTCAAATTTCTAATTTTGATTGTTTTGAACTCATTCTTGTGGCGTGTATACAGTTTATTCTTAAAAAAGACATGGACTATAGTTTACAACACCATTGTTCTACTATTAACTCTGGATTAGTGACAAAATTTGACATCAAGCCTGCTTGCAAAGGGAGAACACCCCCTTTAAACTGCAGATAAACAAAGCGAGGCAGTTCTACTCCTATTATGGATTATGTTATTTAATTCCAAAGGTTGTTGCATGTATGCAACAAAATCAACACAACTTACAAGCTATCTTTGTAATTTGTAGGCCTACTTTTTGCAACTAATCTTCTTATACCATAAATATTTTATTTTATTCTATTTTCAGTAAAACAACAATAATTGATTGGTGGTAACTACAGATATTCAAGATGGGGTCGTTGTTTAGAAGTGAGAAGATGACATTGTGTCAGTTATTTCTCCAGTCTGAAGCATCGTACGCCGTAGTATCAGAACTGGGAGAACTTGGTATATTTCAGTTTAAAGATGTTAGTATGACCATTTAATTCTAATTAGTGCATACAAAACTCTGAATGAATCCATATTTTATCACAATATGCTTCATTTAATTGAATATTTTGATTATAAGGGCAATAATAAAAATAACCTTTTTTTACACATATTTTGTAAGTTTATACAAATTTGAAATCATCTATAAACTGAATATTTACTGAGATAAATGAAATAAGTTAACTATTACATAATGTCAACCTCGGTGTCTACCTTACATTACTCACATATTGCTAGAAATTGTTAGTGGCAAGTGCTCATGCATTATACTAACTACATTCAAATTTGACTGTTGTCCAAAAAAAGCTTTTCTTCCAGTAATTTTGGAAGATACGTTTCTGGTCATAACTATTTTTTGTCTGATATTTTTTTCAATCGATGCTTATGTATTTAGAATCTCGACTGTCAACGATTCTATTTAATTTCATTCATATAACAACTTGATACAGTGCCTATATTTAATCCAATTATTATTTATTTCTTCAACAGTTAAATATGAAAGTCAATGCCTTCCAAAAGAAATTTGTAAGTGAAGTAAGGAGATGTGAAGAAATGGAGAGAAAGTTACGTAAGTATTATGATGTTATTCATGTGACATATTTTAAATAAATGATTTGATATATAGAATTTAAAGCTGAATCACACAGTAAAGTATAATTTTGTCCTCTCATGCTAGCAGTAAAATCTCTATTTTATAACAGTATCAGTGATATACATGTACTATAGTCTTTTACCTCGATCAGTCATGAAATTAAAGTTATATTTAGATCACTGTACATCGCCATATTAGCCTACATGACATAAAAAATATTTTGTTGACACCATCAAAAAGACAATATTTCTAGAACACTTGATATAACCTTTCAGTAATTTTGTTAGGGAAGTTCACACCATATTGATAATAGTTTACATTGAACTGTATTATCGTCCTTGTAGGATATATTGAGAAAGAAATAAAGAAGGAACATTTAAAGATACCTGATTATGGTGAGAATCCAAAAGCCCCTGCACCCAAAGAAATGGTAGATTTAGAGGCGACTTTTGAAAAGATTGAAAGTGAATTAAGAGAAGTCAACACCAATGCTGAGGCTTTGAAAAGAAATTTCTTAGAACTGACAGAATTGAGAGAGGTCTTGAAAAAAACTCAGACATTTTTTACTTCAGTAAGTAAAGCATATTCTTTTATTTACTTTTTTGATCCATTTCTTTAAAAAAAATAACAGATATTGTAATTAATAAAGAAATTTTTGAATATTCAGTAATATCCCCTAAGTATTACGGTCGTTAATGTCAGATTGTTTTACTGTTAACAAATAGATGGATCAAAACTATACGAACCCTTTTATCAATGATTTCTTGTTATTACAGCAAGGTCAAGAAATGAGTAATATTGTTGGTGAAGCCCAGCATGCTTTAGTTCATGATGAAGGAACAACATCAGGTCAGGCTGTTCAACTCGGGTTAGTAATATATAAACTTAAAAACAGATTCATTATCTTCGTTAACAAACGTCGAACATTCAAAGTCATTTGATCTAGCTATATAATTATGTTGATGAATTACTACCATGTCAAGGCCTGGCTTTATGCAACAGTTTTTAATATGGACATGTCACCAGCTCTATCTGTCATCAGTCGTCGATGCACAATTTATTGTAAATAATCAATGTGATCAGAGAATAACTTTCAAACACATTTTGACATTTCAAGCTTGTGAATACGATACAGCACAAAGATATTATGGAATTTTTTTAAAACTCTGGGCATAAGGAAGAAGTTAATCCTTTTAAACCATGATTGAAGGGCTAGCACAGGTTAATTTTCTGCTAATAGATGTATTTGGGAGTCTGGCGTGTACGTTATTATACTTTAATAAATTTATGAACTTACTTCCTTATTCCCTAATACAGACAGTATTGACAATTATATTAAGCTTGTGTGGGCCGCTTTAGACTTCGCAGATTGCTTTATTTCAACTTTATTTCAGTTTCATTGCTGGTGTGATACCTCGTGAAAAAGTTCCACCATTTGAGAGAATGCTTTGGTTTGCTTGTCGTGGAAATGTATTTTTACGGTATGAAGAAATCCAGCAATCATTGGAAGATCCTCAAACTGTAAGTTCTATATTTAACATATTAAAATCTAAATATGCTACATTGATTCAATTCTATTGTATAGTTTGACATTTATTTCTGTTATATTTGTTTTATTTTGGTTTTTAAGGGTGAGCCAAAGATTAAAGCTGTTTTCATGATTTTCTTCCAAGGAGACCAGTTGAAGGCTAGAGTAAAAAAGATTTGTGAAGGGTAAGATTACTTGTGATTGAAACTGAAACCGTACAACGCTTTAAAAAAGAGTATACTTCATAAAAAAATCTTGATTCAAGAGAAAGTTTTCTCAAACAAATTGTCCTCAGCTTTCAAAGTAAGCAGGCAACTATTAAAATGGGTTCATCCGCCCATCTATCTATCCCACCTTTTCAAACAATCTTACTATGCTTCTAATTGAGCTCATTCATTCACATATTCTCAATGAGTACAATTTCACTTATTTACTTTTCCATCCTCTACACTTTATGTTGAAATATTGTCATTAGGCGTAATGGACCTTATGGAAATGTACATGCTTTATTTCTCTCTTGCATTCAGGTTCAAAGCTGCACTCTACCCATGTCCTGAATCATCTCAAGAAAGACAAGAGATGTTCCGTGGAGTTACAACCAGATTAGAAGACTTGAAAACAGTAAGTACAGTTTACATTGGATATCTTTCAGATGGAAGTCAAACTAAAAACGAAAATATCTTCAAATCTTACCATAGCTTAAATCTATAAGCCATACGCCCGTCCACAATTTCTTGTGAGCACTTTAGAGGCTAACGTTAATAGCCGATTGACTTTAAATGCCAGAGTTATGGCCCTTGATCACTTTGAAATATCTTGAGGATGCTCTAGACGCTAAAGTTTATATTTAATTGAGTTTTAAAATTATACACAGTGTCAAGGTCATGAGACAAAGAAGCCTGTTGATTTTCGGCAATATCTATGATTACTATGAGAGTTATGGCCCTTGATCACTTTGGAATTTCTTGTGGACGAAGGCTACAAGACAAACAATCGAAACAATTCTAATCATTTCTGATAATTACTTAATGGGCTACATATTCATAATATTGACTGTCCTAACGACTTAACTGTTGTGGGCGTATGTTTTGTTGCCTGGCAATCTAACTTTAACGCAGTTGACAATATTTACCTTATGGTTTCAACTCGTACATTATCTTTCTTTCTGGTTTCTCAAAATTGTAATGGAATTTCAAAATATTTGTATTTTATTTGTTAGGTTTTGAATCAAACAGAAGATCACAGAAGAAGGGTGTTAGTTGGTGCTCAGAAGGAAATCAGAAGTTGGATTATTAAAGTAGAGAAAATCAAAGCTATTTATCACACACTAAATATGTTTAGTTTTGATATCTCTCACAACAGTTTAATCGCTGAAGGCTGGTGTCCTATTCAGAGTTTAGAGGATGTTCGTAGAGTTCTGAAAGACGGAGAGGTAATGTATATTGTTTTTTTTTTGATTTGATAAATTGCATCACTACTTAAAATTTCCTGTTCCAACTAATAGTCATTGATGGGCAGTAAATGATACAGTGTGACAGACATCAATGAGTCGATGGTTATGTGTTATACTGGCAGTCTATCCAGAAGGGTTAATGATTCTATTTTCAGATGCATACTTTGATTGATAGCAATTTGAATAAACTAATCATTGTAAGAATGGAATGAGACACAAAACGACAAATGTTTATTCTTTTAATTGTTTTACAGAAATTGAGTGGAAGTACAATTCCAAGTATTCTTCACCCAATGAAAACTCATGAGACACCTCCAACGTTTTTCAAGACATCACGATTTACTCAAGGATTTCAGAACATTGTTAATGCCTATGGTATCGCAACCTATGAGGAAGTCAATCCAGGTGATTTTGATGTTAAAGCCCCAATACCACTCTTGGTGTAACTGAATAATATGTCCCAATCTTTATTCTGGTCAACAAATTGTACTATTTTACAATATTCCAATTAATAAATGATACAAATTTCATCTTAACACACCTAATTTTAAAAATTGAAAAAATTTAACTTCATGCCGTAACATGGTTTGAAAACACTTACGTAAGCACTTTCAAATGCAACCTGGATTTAAACATATTTTCGAACCCTCTGGACAAGTAAGATAGGTTATAATGGATAATTTACATAACAGGTAGGACATTTAAACATCTAGTAGTTAGAATAAGGCTAATTTTTTTTTTCGGGACCTGTCAAGCCAGCAAGAGTGTCATTGTCCCTTTAACTCATCAAGAATTTTAGCACCAATTTCTTGGCCTTTTTTTTGTTTTGAAAATCTTAATATATGTGATTTCTGACAGGATTGTACAGAGGAAGAGAAAAGGACACATGGGTGGTCTTTCTCAATTTAATCTTCACCGGAAAAGGTTCATAATTTTTTTAAATAATGCAAGTACTTATGTCAACATATCCTTTCGATAAGTATACCACGAACCCGAATGTCAATATTACCTGAAACAGGTTAATTTCGTCATTAGTAATTTCCGTCATTCTCTGTGGGTAGTCGTAACTTTCCGTAAATGACTTAATTTTAGTCTTCATGCATATAGAGATATAGACTAGAATATGAGCCGAAGGACTAAAATGACGTTTATTTACGGAAAGTTACGACTACCCACGGAGAATGGCTAAAATTACTACTGCGAAATTTACTTGTTTCAGGTTAAATATTGACATTCGGATTCGTGTTATACTTATGGAAAGGATATGTTGACATAAGTACTTGCATTATTTAAAAAAATTATGAACCTTTTTCAGTGACCTTAAGTCATACTTAACAAATATATAATTACTAAAAATATAATAATTTTTTATTTTTTATTTTCAGCACCTTATGCTATAATCACCTTCCCCTTCTTGTTCTCTGTTATGTTTGGTGATGCTGGACATGGAACTCTCATGTTTTGTTTTGGATTGTGGATGGTATTAAAAGAAAAAAGTCTTCTAGCTGCTAAATCGAACAACGAGGTAAGCTTGGGGGACGAAATGGTAGCTTTTGCCCAATAATCAACAATATCTGCACAAAGCTAATGGGTAAATAATTGTTGTGTTGATCAGATTGAACAAAGCTAAAGAATATAACTGTTGAAGAGATCAGATGGAACAAAGCTAGAGAGTATAACTGTTGTGTTGAACAGATGTAACAAAACTAGAGACTATAACTAAAGTTGATCAGTTGAACTAACCTAGAGAATATTACTGTTGAGTTGATCAGTTGGGATGAGTCTAGATGCAGCATTTCATTTGTATTCAGTTAAAATGGAGCTACATAAAGCACAGTTCTTAAGGATGTAGCTGGAACTAATTGGATGCATAGTGTTGAGTAAATTGCAAACTATATATCTAGATTGAAACATAGTTTGTGAAGTGGTTGTTCATCTGAAAGTAGTCATGTTTTTGGAATTTAAGAATGATCTAAACTGTCATGAGTACTGTCTTATTATATATCTATTGTTTAATTTTACAGATATGGAATACATTTTTTGGAGGACGCTATATTATTATGTTGATGGGATTGTTTTCAATTTATACTGGAATGATTTACAATGATGCTTTCTCTAAATCATTTAATATATTTGGTTCTGCTTGGAAATCTAATTATACGTATGTATTATTAATTTATTTAATAACAATATTTATCACTTGTTGTAATATTTATATAATTTAACATCTAGAATGTTTTACTTAGCATTATTTAAGAGCTAAATCTGCCTTTTATAGGTCTTTCTTTAGGTCTTAGATATTATATAAACTATGAATTAGACATCCATTAACATGACAAGTACGTAATCAAGTTTTGGTTCCATCGGATATATCAGATTTTAAGTCAAGTAAAATGTTTCAACCATTTGATGATATAATCTAAAAGTGGTGAAGCCAAGCCAAGCTTCAAACAACTAATACGGCGGGTACAACCAGTGCACCCATCTTATCAAACCTTTACATAATGTATCTTTAATTTTAATGACTAAAAAGGTTTTTTTTAAAGACTAAAAAGGCTTATTCTGTTAATTAATTGTCACTGCATTGGACAACGTCATATTCTAGGCCATCAATAAATATCAACCAATCAAAACTAAGATTAATATTAACATCATCAAACTACTTTAGCTTTATAGATAATATGCCTGAATGTGCAGTTTTTTGGTGTTTAAGTAAGACAGGCAAATTCTGAAAGTGACCTTTTTTTAAATGCGTAACACAATCTATAAGAGCAATTCTCTGGTTTCTGAACATTGCTACCAGTGATAAAATCGACAAATTTAAGTTCAATAACATGGCTGTTTTCCAACAATTTTGATAATGACAGGACTTGCGTAGTGAATTGTTTAAAACCAGATCCCAGTCCAACCATGTTTATCTATAGTCACATACAACAAAAAGTCGGAATCGTTAATTGGCAGTCAGAAAATTGTCTTTGGCAGCGCATTATTCTAAAAGTACATGTAAATGAACTTAACCTGTCCAACCTCATGTGTATTCTACAGTTCCTCCGGTTTCCTCCAATTGCTAAAGACCCTTACATGCAAGCGAATTATTGAAATAAAATTAAACCATATGTTAGTCCCGAAATGACCTAGTTTGTGCTGAGTGGACATTAAACCCCATCTCTTTCTCTTCTCACGTTTCTCTCTATCTCTCTGTAGACATTTTTAGATATCATATTATATACAATAATGTGTTTCCAGAGAATGCCTATTTTATAATATGAACATTGCCTTTAAAATGAAAATATATATAATGTATTAAGTTTCTGTTAAGAGAAAAATCTGTAAAGATATATTGAACTAAAGATCCCCTTGAATAATATAATTCTGTATGTTATAGTGAGGGTGACATGATGGGAGATGGAGAAACAGCCTCATTAGTTTTAGATCCTGCATTATATTATAGAGATGGGACACCTTATCCATTCGGTATTGATCCTGTAAGTTAAATCTTCATATACATTTAATAATGATTTACTCAATTCATACAAAACTACCTGTATTAGTAATAATACATGATTTATTTAAGTATAATTGTTTGTAAAAAAGATTGGTATTTATATAGTGTTTTTGTATATTTCTAGATATGGCAATCTGCAAAGAATAAGATTACTTTCTTAAATTCATTTAAAATGAAAATGGCTGTGATATTGGGTATAAGTCAGATGTTGTTTGGTGTATGTTTAAGTGTTTTCAATCATCTGTAAGTATATGTTGTATGATATGTATTATATTATAATTTGTAAAGGTTGTGTACAAGATAGTAGTTTCATATACTAAACAGATTATATTATATATAAATTATATATGATAATATAATATGTCTAGTATATGTAACTACTATCTTGATGATATAATCTATTTAGTGAATGAAACTACTATCTTGTACACAACATTCAAACATATATACATATCATGATCACATTACTGTAATAAAAATTACCAGAGTAGAACAGTAGAACGTTAAACCCTATTTCATTTCATTTTAATAATAAATTTATAGAGTTCATGAAATCCAAACTTCATGAAGTGCTCACAAAATAAACAGTTTATATTTTCATTGAAATAGTCACTTTTCTCAGTTGTAAATATTGGTACCCTATTTAAATATAATGCAGGGTGTATTATTTATATTTCATGTAGAGTAATATTGATTATTCTAAATGTTTATTGTATATATATATCATGAAGAGTAATTTTGATTTAAATTTATTATGGTATATTTTTCAGGCATTTCAAAATTGTTATAGCCATATTCTGTGAATTTTTACCGGAATTGATATTTTTGTTGGCTCTATTTGGTTATTTGATATTTATGGTATATTATAAATGGTTGGTATTTGATGTCACACAGTCTGGTTGTGCTCCAGCTCTTTTAATCCGTAAGATTTTATCTCTTATTGACTCATTGTTACTAGACTTGAAATGGGGATCATGTGGCTAAGTGGGTAAGGTGCTGGCTCGCTAGCCTGGAGGTCGAGTGTTTGATCCCTGCATGGGCCGAGAAAGTTCATCGAGATTTTCCATTGTGGTTTCCCCTTGACAGTGATGCAGAACGAGGGGCCTGACAAGGACAGCTGTCTAGTCATTCAGATGGGACAAAAAACAAGGACCCTTGTACACATTGGCGTGCATGTAAAAGATGCCTTGGTCGTTGGAATTTGATATAAGAGTAGGCCGTAGCGTCGCTTCCCGGGCGAAAAATTTCCCTCATAGCACACTGTATGGCGTATGCCCGTCTTCCATTAGCCCAGGTTAGGTGCAGAAGAGAAGGAAGTTAAACCCCATTTCATTTCAGACTTGAAATAATATATTATTGTCTGATTGTAAATGACAAATTGACTACTCCACACAAAGTACTAACTAGAAACCTAGAATACAGATATGTTAACAACTAGACAAAACATTGACTTAAGCCATAAGCGAACTATGAAATCAACATGTAATTCATCCTTTAGAGTAAATCTCTTATTGAATTTAGCTCACTAGCTTTGATTCTCAGAAGGAGAAAACCAGAGCCCCAATATTCCGATTTAAAGAATACAGGATACTGTATGGTATCTTGACACAATAAACAATAATTGATAAATGACGCTGGGGAGCAGACAAGACAAATTATCTGTAGTTATATATTGTTGTCACCTTCTCCTGTCCGTTCATCAGTCTATCATCGACAATTAGTTGAGGCCACTCCAGGGGCTAATAAAGGTATTATATGATTGACTTGAATTTGATACACAGTGATTACCAGTACATTTTTGATATAACAAACGTTAGGATTTGTACCAACTAGAAGTCAATCAAATTTTAATTATTTCTGAAAAATTCTTTGTGGGTTGTTAATCTTGAACAATTTTTGTAAATGATCCCATTACGTACCTGGACACGTAGGTGTATGTTTCATTGCCTGGCAACCTATGTTAATGTAATGTTATGTTATTTTGTTTCAGAATATATTAACATGTTTATGTTTAAATATGATCCTCCTAAATCGGATTGTGATGTGCAGGCTACTTTTTATCCGAACCAAGTAAGTCCATTTATAAAATATAGTCAAAATATTGAATAGTTATGGTCCTAGATAGCTTCACTTTAATAATTTTGAAGCTGTTTTCCAATGGCGCATTTTTTTTTCCTTCACTGTTACATATGTTGTTTATTTTACTTTATTTAAGCAAACTATTCAAACCGTGTTTGTGATAGCAGCCGTAGCATCAGTTCCAGTCTTACTATTGGTTAAACCATTCTATCTACGATCACTACATAATAAAAAAGTATTGGTATGTATCACAATTAGATGTCATGTCCTCATGCATTTTCCTGGAGCAATGGCCCGAGAAATCCCTCTCTGGCCATTGCTGGATTGGCTTCTGATACTTGAGCTTTTGAGGGAGTGTGTCTTTTCTTTCCGTTCAATCAAATCTATCACTTAAGTACAGAAACATGATAGTCCTTCGTTTAATCTGGGGTCTTCCCTAAAACTTTGGACAGTGATTTAAGGTATTAAAAAGAGTGTAAGTCTGTTCGTCGCCATACAGTATTGTTTATTTTATGTCAATGTTGATAGCCTGGTTTGTCACACAATTAGTTTTACTTCAATATTCTGCTATGTCTGGTTAATTGGGCATAATAAAATCGTGTGCCATGAGGTAACGTTATGTAAACATATTTAGTCTAATTTGACGCCCTGATTTGTAGTTAAGCGGACTATTGATCAATCATAATTTAGGACAAGAATGTTCCCTTTTTCCAGCAGTGTTAAGTGGGGTTGGCTCTAATCAAATGGAACACTGCACAGAGTGTGGTCCTCCTCTTACAGTGTTTCTGTTTACCCCTTCTGTATACCAGCAGGGAATAAAATTACTGCTTCATTTATAATTTTATCAGTCTAAAGAAAACATCAAATTGATAAAAATACTCTACTATCACTGTTTGAAAATCTATTGGAAAAATACAATAAATTGAAACAAATATTTAATATTAAAGTTACATTATTCAAGATATAGATAAGAACTAGCCATTCTTGCTATACTAGGTCGAAAGTAGATGAAAATTTCATTCAAATTACTCTATTGCAAGCGAAGATATTGGCATTTGAAGATTTGGCCGACCTGTGCAATAATTTCAACCAAAGTCCTGGTTGATCAAAGCTAAGACTCGAAGCGCCTGGGCGCGCCATATTTG
Organism: Patella pellucida; assembly: GCA_917208275.1. Lineage (NCBI taxonomy): Eukaryota > Metazoa > Mollusca > Gastropoda > Patellidae > Patella > Patella pellucida. The sequence continues at coordinate 38,558,864 of OU795036.1, forward strand.
ATTTATCACTGAAACGTTTTAATCTGTTTAATATCGGAGCAATCTGATGCCATCCAAAGTTGATTAAGGCCTGGATCAGTTAATTAATGTCTAATTAATACTTTAGAAAACATTTCATGCCCAAATAAAGGCAGATTTAGCTCTTGAATATTGCATGTTTAATAAAGTCAGGAATTGACATGTTGTAATCGCTTTTAGCTAATGTCATCTTGTAACGAGTCTTAATCAATTGTTCAAGCCAAATGTCTATTGATATTTGGTGTCATAATTTATATTCTATCAACTATTCAGTATTGAAATAAAACTTGACAAAAATATAGATTTTGTAGACTTATATATATGTCAGGTTACAAAATTAACACCAGTATTAGGCCTACACTTAACAGACATAATGAATGGTTTCTTTCTTTATTTTAATAGGCCAAAAATGCTTTAGGTGCCTTATCAACAGATGCCTTAATACCAAATGAACATACATCTGAACAAGTGAGTTTTGTTTTATATACTGAGAGGCTTCTGTATGTTCATTTCATGTGATTTCGGTAGATAGAAACATGAAAGTGTTGGTGTTGGAATTTCCGGCTGTAGGCTTCTTTTTATTTGAACTTTAATGGTTATAAGTCTTCAATTTAATTGGAAAGTGGTAAAAAGATATACATGGAGAACGTTTATTTAGAATATATTAAAAAAAGCAAATAAAACAATTTGTCAACGGAAGCTTGACTTCCGCTGATCATTGCAATTTAAAAAAATTGCAGGATGATCAAATGATCAAATGATCAAATGCAGGATGATCAAATCTGTGTATTTTTATTTACAGTGCGCTACATCAAAATCATATTGAGAATTCTTTTTTTAAAAAAAGGGGGGGGGGGCATTTTATTTGTGTAGATATATAAAAACTACTAACAGAATATAGATTATACTTTATTGTGTAGATAAATTTTCTTATTTCTTTGCATTTTTTTTTAACTCACACTGAATTGCAAAATCACTTTGATATTCTTCTAAATTATATGAAATAATCCAAAAAATTATTTGATGCACTAAAAAAGTAATGGTAATAATTATGAACTTTTTGTAAGAGCGCTCTGAAGATAATCAGTTATTAGCATTAAAATATGTGATTTTAGCTAAGAATATCAAACTGATGAAAGCGATATGATGCAATATATTTATGTTTATTGATGTGTCTTATGTATTGTATTTTATTTTATTTGTAGAAATAATGAAAGTTTGCTTGATTTTATGTTTTTAACACATGGAGAAAATATTATTTGTTCAGTTTAAACTTGTGATCAAGTGTTGTTCTTCTTAACACGACACTGTATTCACAATAATCTTACTAACTCTATGTCTACTGAAAAAACATGGTCACAGATATAAAAACTCTGAACTATTGTTTTGCTGTCGAAACATTAATATTTTCTCCAATTAGTAGTAAATTTGATTGTTTGTATTAGTTTTTTGTAAGTCTTTCTCTGCATGGTGCATGTCTTGCACATAGGTTTGTTGTTTATACTTTGTAATTTTGTGTAGTCCACTAGCAAAAACGTCACTCATGTTGAAACTCCAAGCGTCAGTGGCGAGGGGTCATCTGATATTGAAATGGGGGTAAGTGAACGTCTTTGAACAGAATAAAAGAATTGTCCTCTACACCCATGTAAACTCCTGCCTTAACATATATATATTCTCATATATGTGGTTATGGTTAGATAATTTTTCTAAGGTTTTCAGACACATTGTCTTCTTCAATATTTCAGCTAGAATCTTTTAGATATTAATATAATCACAGTTTTGACCTTTCTTCTTTCTTTTTGTGTATGTAGTAGTGATGATGAGGCTAAATCGATGAACATGTTTCTTAAATTTGATTACATTCTGCTTGAATGTCTAAAGGACTTATATAATATACCCCAAACATTAAATGCTCTTTTATTTAAGCCTTAGAAGCTTGTCCGTGTCCCAGTAAATGTCATTTGGCAATGTCTGTTCTCCTGCATTAATTCGTTCCCGTTCAATTGAGCCTGTGACAATGTGGTCCAACTTTAGTTCAGTCCTACATTTATTTGTAGTTTACCTCAACTTCCATGCAATGACTGTAAAAGGAGCTTAATGGGAGCTGTATCAGATAGCTATATGGGCTGCTTGGATAGGTAATCATATGAAACGGGGACTGAATTAATGCGGACCAGTTGTCTGTGGACCAAATTGATGTGCTGCTAATTGATTGCTCATAGTAAGGGTGTGCATGTTTAAGTAACCAATATAAAAATATTGTATAAAAATGCTGGTAAGGTGGGCATGCGGAATATAAGCGCATCATAGCATTATTTGAAAACCTATTTATTAAGTGATAAGCTTACATTGTCTGGATATTTTCAAAGATTGATGGTGATGTAGTTATAGCTAGTACCTGGTGTTTTCTTTATAAAATCTATACATATAATCATCTGTAAGATATGAGTACTAATATAATATAGCCATGCAGTGTACTCTAACCTAGCTTGCATGTAGCTTCTTTACAACTTTATTTCAGGAAATGGTCAGTCACAGTAATGAGAGCTGAATATTTTATATGAACAGAATTCTCTACTTTATTTTATATTGTAGCTTAAACTTTATATTTCCATTTAAATAATGGAATTACAGAATTAAATCATAAAGTATTGAAAGGATTACAGCGTACCTCATAAACCAACAGATTAATAAATGGTTGAAATGTGATAAAAATCAATTCTAGCCAACTAATCGGCAAAGTAATATTTCCAAGAAAATTGCCCAAACCAAGTCATATTAGTTGGGAGATAGATTAAAAATTATTGTTGCATTATTTTTGACCTCTTAAGTCTTGCAAAAATGTGATTAATTACTGAATATTTTGTTATGGAATAGAAAATACTGGTATTAATTGTGTTAAATTATAATATTATAGCAAGGATATACAAGTGTTAATACTGATGATGCGGTAGGTATTTGTTGTAAGCATGATTGGAATAAACCCGGTTTTCCCCAATCATCTTTTCCTCTGCGTGCTCAAAATTTCATACTTTTCTTTGGACATTTTTGGATCTGAAATCATAGATTCTGTAGATGTTAAAAATAATTTTTAATTTTAGCTGGTTTCAAGTGCATGTAGCTTTATATTATTGTTATCAGTAGTGTTGACAGGCTAAAAGATAGGTCGCTGACGCTCACTTTCAAATAAATATTTGAATTAGTAAATTATATAAAATATAATGGTCATACATATATGGTCATCAATTGCCCATATCAGATTAAACAATTCTTTCTGTCTTCATTAGTCCAGTTGGTGCTGGAACAAATTTTCATTAGTTTTGCTCTATTTTACAAAAAAATTCTTGGTTTTCCCACAAACTCGGCCTTGTCTGTCAGTTCCTGGCAATACTACTGTAGTTGGTCACTAGTTTCACAATCACTTCGTTGTTGATTTTCTCTGAAAATCATACTAACAGATTGCCACCTTTTTTATTGTGTCTGATAAAACATATACATTTTCACAGACACAGCCCCCTCCTGCCCCTGAGAAGGACACAAACGAAAACGGAAAAAGCAAGTCAAAACAAAATGGTGGTGATGATATGAAAGTGAGTTGCTGATGTTGTGCCGTATCACTGATCTGTCTAGTCATGTTATACATCCCTTATATATATAAACTCTTGGTATTCATGTGAAAATGTCTACCTCATATTTTAGTGTGATTAGGCTAGTGTAGTATTTATATTAGTCCCTGACATTTCATATTATATTATACTCTTTTGAACTTATTTTTAACTCAACTTAACTGCTTGCACAGGATTTCAAGGATAGCTAATTTGACAATCATGTACTTTTTAATTGATAGTTCCTACCACATTTTCACATCCTCTTAAAGGGCTGAAAATTCCAATGATCGTTTGCCTCAATCATAACTAAAGGTTTCTTGTCCATGATATATTGTTGGTGAATGTATGTCATGTACATGAATTCATCAATATTATGACTAGATCATATAAATACAGTTACCTTTTAAGAAAATGAGGTGGGGAGGGGGGCAAATAGCCCACAAAAAACGAGGTGGGGAGGGGGGCAAATAGCCCACAATATTATCAAAGCATGTATTCTGAAAATGCTATCAACCCTAGGATGCTAATTTGTCTGTATTTATTTAGACATACACTTATGATTAGTATGATCAATAAAAAAGGGCTAACTGATAATCAAAGGGTTATCTGTAAATTTTAAATATGTCCTTTTGGGGGTGGATTGTTGAATGGTTAGCATGTGCGTGCTGTATCATAAAGCCTGTCATCGAGTCAACTGCCATGGTTTGGAATCCCCGGTTGTACGTGACAAGGAGTAGGGTCGCCTGTCCAAGCTTGTGGGTTTTCTCCTGGCCCTCTGGTTTCCTCCCACTGCTAAAGACCCATTACACACAAGCGAATTATTGAAATAAAATTTAACCATATTTTAGTCCCGAAATAACATAGTTTGTGTCGAATGGACATTTTTAAACCCCTTTTCTCTCTCTATCTCAAAATGTCCTTGCATGTGTAAAGCTGTTAAGTTGAGTTTCAATGTATTAAATATGGCGTTTAGATAAGCTAGCTAGATCTACTTCGAAAAATTCAAGATAAAATGCCTCTTCTGGTGTTTGTCTTTGTCCTGTATTTTTTTGTACTGTGTATGTGTTATTCATGTACATTCACACTTTTGCTTGATAAGTCCTGCTTTCAGATATATAAATAAACTACAGCTTAATCCATTAGTTTAGTAATTATGTTAGTATGGAAATAATATATTATGAATGTTTTATTTCAGGATGATTCTATGTTAAACCATGAGAATTCTGTAGGTCAATTGTTGTTTCCCCCCCTTCCTTCATTTTCTAACCAAACTTTGAACTAAACTAACAGAAAAACGAGTTATCAGTTTCACTTCACATAAACAATGTGATACCCAAATATCACTTGACAAAAAATCCATTGAACATATACTAACATTTTGATTTTGTTTTTACCAAACTAACTAATACCAGTAATAGGTTTCTGTTACTGGAACAAATCACATAATTTTATTGCTTCCTTTACAATTGCTACTACTAGAGATTCTTCATGCCGTGATTGTTGCCAGTAATTTGTGTCGAGTGGACATTAAAACCCATTTCTCTCTCTCTCTCTTGGTGCCAGTAAAAAAACGAAGCATTAAGTTTTCACATTGGATCAGGGGTAGTAAGATGTATATGGAGGAGCCTTTTGTTTGAAGATAATTTACATTTTATCACGCAATTCACATTTTTCAGCATGTATCACTTAATTTGATATGAATCGTTATATGTTAATATTTCAATTATATGTGATTTGATATATGTTGAGTAATAGCATGTAATATAACAGCACATTTAATCACAAATAATATCAACTAATAATAATATACATTAATATTATAACATAAATTACTATATGCATGTATTTATAGACTTTAGTTTAACTGCTAGATATATAATTGTATATAAATATAGTTTTTTTCACAAACACAGGTACCTAATTGAAAGGAAAGTTTTGAGAATGATTTTAAGAAAAGCTAATTTTAAAACTGTTATTGTTCTTGTGTAATTATAGGATATAAATCTATCTGTGAATAATATAGAAGATCCAGGTGCTATGGTTATATCTCACGATGATGATGAAGAGGAGGTAAGTTAAAAACAATAAGATATTTATAATAAGTGAAAATACTACCGGTGTATTATGAAGCCTGTCATAGAGTCAACTGGCGTGGTTTCGAATCCCCGGTTGTACATGACAAGGAGTAGGGTCCTCCGGTTTCCTCCCACTGCAAAAGACCCCTACGCGCAAGTGAATTATTGAAATAAAATTAAAACCATGTTTGTCCCAAAATGACCTTGTTTGTGTGAGTGGATGTTAAACCCCATTTCTCTCTCTCTCTTTCAAGAAATATGTAATATTTTACTTTACAAAAACAAGTTAATAATTCACTTAAATACTATTATTATTATTAAATCACAGTAATCAGTAAGGTATCTTAGGAAATGTTACTTTATTTATTGATTTTTGAAGGTGAATTTGAAAGAATTTTTAATTTCATTTCAGTTTGAGTTTAGTGAGATATTTATAGAACAGGCTATTCATACTATAGAGTTTTGTTTGGGATGTATTTCACATACTGCATCCTATCTTCGTTTATGGGCTCTGAGTTTAGCTCATGCTCGTAAGTATGCATTTTGTATCCAGAATTATTGAAAATAAAGGAGTTAAAAGCAGTATGCACTTATCATAGTTTAGTAATAATCATGGGTTAATGATTTGGATTTTCTCAATAATAAACATTCATTTTAATGTATTAGAATAAAAACGTCTGAGAATATTTATTTTCCAATTTGCTTTGAAAGACTATAATAATAGTAGTCATTTTGAATGGGAAAATTCACGGTTGGACGTTTGCCAGCTCAGGTTGGACATGTCCGGCATGTATAGACAAAGCAGTATCTATGGTATTTTCAACTTCTAATACTGTGAAATATTAATTGAACTTAAATTATAGATGTGTACATATATATCTTAAAGTTTGAATAACTACAATGTTGATGGTTTCACCTTGATCTGAAAGTGTATTTTGTTTAATATTGAAAGGGAGGGTTTCCTCAACTTATCTATTGTTGCATTCTACATGTTTGACAAACCATAGAAATATATACTGATATATTTCTATGGACAAACTAGGGCATAGTGCAACTCATGGAGGATTCTGAAATTATTCACGAAACATGAATTATTTTTTTTAAATATTTTAGAGTTATCGGAAGTGTTATGGAATATGGTACTACATATTGGTTTAAGTATGGATCTACCATATATTGGTAGCTTAATTATATTTGCTGTATGGATGGCTTGGGCTAATCTGACTATAGCTGTCTTACTGGTTATGGAGGGACTGTCCGCTTTCCTTCACACCCTTCGTTTACATTGGTAAGTTTTTCATCAAATCATTTTCCTAAAGAACATGAGCAGCTTCAACAAAAATGGTAATTATGCCTTCCTTCAAGCAAGAATTGATGTACTTGTATGTTATTTGTACTTGTATGTCATTTGATTGATTATACTTTACACTTCAATTTAATTCCAATAAATATTATTATGTTTTTTTCTTTGCAGGGTTGAATTTCAAAGTAAATTCTACAAAGGCGAAGGCTATATATTTTTGCCGTTTAGTTTTAAACACATTCTAGACATCGACTCATTGGACGAGCTGAAATAAATGGATTGAGAGAGGTGTGCCATTTAATGATAACAGTTAATATTTCAGAACAAATAATTTTTATTATATAATTTAATCTCATGAAATTTTGAGACAGACATGTAATAATGTTAATGTATTTTCTTAAAGGAGAAGTCAGGATATATTTGGGTTAATTCAGTGGAGGACTCAATAATTTTATTTTATCCTAGTCATGTTCAACTGTCTGAGTCTCTGTACCCGGTACTACTTTTTCAAATAAAAACAAGCTTTCAGTTTCCCATTTTCACACTGTGTAATTGCCTGGAAAACCATTTCGAAATACCAGTACCTTCAGAAGTTGTAGTGCTAAGGATTGTTTAGATTATCAAGGCACTAATGTAATTGAAGATTGAAATTCTTTAAATGATGTTGGCAAAGAAAATCAAGCAATCATATTCAATATAGCTATATATCTGCTCTTTGGCATTCAACATACTGGTACACACTTTAACCCCACCTTTATTCAGAGCACCTTGTGAAATCTGAGACTGCCCCTTTAGGAAATAATGTGATGTGAGAACCAAATTAAAAAAGTGCTATAAATTTTAAATATTGTCTTTTATTTTTTTACGGAAAATAATTTCCACTTATAAGAAATGTTATTTGGGTGGCCTTTTGAATGAGAATATTGTGATAAAAGCAATTCTTGTACAACTATACAAAATAAATGTACAGTAGTTATTTTTCAAATCATTTTTTTTTAATTCTACTGCAATAAATAAGGATTTAAAACTTTGTTCTATTTTGTGTTAATTAATTAGTATGATTTCTAACAAAAAAGCTCAATTCATCTTGGATGGCTACTGTTAGATTTTAGTAACAAACTTCTATTGCAGTGCACGTAAAAGATCCCTTGGCAGTTGGAATTCGATATAAGAGTAGGCCGTAGCGCCGCTGCCCAGGCAAAATTTTCCTCAAAGCACACTGTATGGCGTATGCCCGTCTTCCATTAGCCCAGGTTAGGTGCATTATAGTAGAATGTTAAACCCTATTTCATTCGTTCATTCATTCTAAGAATGGTGAATGTCAAAGGGAGACCATCTTTAATATTGCATTTCACCCAAATTGTAGTTCGTCTATTTATAGCAATTCTCTCTCCTTCTCTTTTCTCCCCCTTTGCATGGACATTTTTGTTGATTTTTTGGTCTAGAATGAAGAGGGTTTGAATTAATATTTTCTGCCAGGTTTTGGTAAATATTCATGATTTTGAGGCAGAAGGATAACAGCACTATCAGGTTGGCTACGGTGATATGTACAGCAACTATGTTTTTAGTATGCTTTTTCAAGTTTGAGTATCTCAAAATTTTGGTGGTCAACCTCATACAAATTTTAGTGCAAAGACATGGCCATTTGTTCCTCTGTCTATAGTGAAAAGCATTCAGCCCATCGAAAATTTGGGGTAAAATTAGAGGTGGGCAAAAAGACCAGAATTAACATCAATTTTTATACGCCCACATTTTCATGTGGACGTATTATGTTGTCGCCCCTGTCCGTCTGTCCGTCCGGATTTTGACGAAACTTGAAATATAGGTTTATCCCCAAAAGATCTCGGCTGCTTTCGATATTGGCATGTATCAGATCAAAACTTCATGGATTATGGCCCCTGATTGTACGAAAAATCACGTTTTTAGCTTGTGGACCCTATAGAGATCACAATTTTGAACCGCTTTTGATGAAACTTGACATGCATGTTTATAACCCAAAGATCTTGGTTCCTTTCGATATTTGCGCCTATCGGAACGTAATTTCCTGAATTATGGCCCCTGATTGTCCGAAAAATCACCTATTTTAGCTCGTGGTACCTCTGGAGGTCACAATTATTATCCGATTTGAAAAACCGTTCGATTATATCACCGTTACACCCTAAGGAAGGCTGAGTTCAAATTTCGGAAAAATCGGACCAAAATTACCATGCAAAATGGCCGCCGTTCGTACGCGAATACTGTTAAAAAATGGTATATCAAGGTTGTGGACCCTGTAGAGATCACAATTGTAATTCGATTTAAGATGAAACTTGAAATGCATGGTTATAACCCAAAGATCTTGGTTCCTTTCGATATTTGCGCATATCGGATCGTAACTTTATGAATTATGGCCCCTGATTATACGCAAAATCGCCTTTGTTTAGCTTGTGGTCCCTCTGGAGGTCACAATTATTATCTGATTAAAAAAATCGTTTGATTATTTCACCGTTACTCCCTAAGGAAGGTTAAGTTCGAATTTCGGAAATATTGGACCAAAATTGCCATACAAAATGGCCGCCATTCGTACGCGAATACTGTTTAAAACATAGGTTGCCAGGCAACGAAACATACGCCCACAGCAGCTAAATCGTCCGGGCAGTCTACAAGAGTTGTCAAATATTTTACTTTTTTCGGTAATGAAACATTTATAATACACTAAAATCTGATTAAAAGTAACAACTCATTATGTAATTATCAGAAAATCATTGGAATTTCTTTGGCTTTGATAAAGTTCTCCTCCATGCTGTTCAAGTTATCTAAATTCATTGAAACTCAATATACTTGTTCGTCTCATGACCTTCAACACTGTGTATAAATTTAAAGCCAATCGGATAATAACTTTAGCCTCTAGAGCGTCCACAAATTTTTTAAAGTGATCAAGGGCCATAACTCAGTCAGTAATTATCGGAAACGCTGAAAATCAATAGGCCTCTTCGTCTCATGACCTTAAACACTGTGTATAAATTTAAAGTCAATCGGATATTAACTTTGGCCTCTAGAGCATCCACAAGAATTTTTGAAGTGATCAAGGGCCATAACTCTGACAGTAATTATTGGAAATTGCTGAAAATCAATAGGCTTCTTTGTTTCATGACCTTAAACACTGTGTATAAATCTAAAGTGTAAAGTCAAGCGGTTATAAATTTTAGCCTCTAGAGCATCAACAAGATTTTTAAAGAGATCAAGGGCCATAACTCTGACAGTAATTATCGGAAATTGCTGAAAATCAATAAGCTTCTTCATTTTATGACCTTAAACACTGTGTATAAATTTAAAGACAATCGGATATGAACTTTGGCCTCTTGATCGTCCACAAGCAATTGTGGACGCCGGACCGACGGACGGGGGCGACGGCAATATACGACCACATTTCAATGTGTGAAATATCCGAATATAAAAAGTTGTACACAAAAACCAATCATGAAGATGTCGATGGTGATCTCAGTTCTGGAACTAGATACATATGGCAGGAACAAAATTGTTTAAAAATATTTATAAAACGGCTGCCACTAAAACCATCATTATTTTAATCCAACGTTTCGTAGGTAAATATAACACTACATCATCAGGGTAATTCAAATGTGGGCGTATAAAAATGGTATGTTAAGGTTGTGGACCCAGTAGAGGTCACAATTTTAATTTTCGATTTTGATGAAACTTGAAATGCATGGTTATAACCCAAAGATCTTGGTTCCTTTCGATATTTGCGCATATCGGATTGTAACTTCCTGAATTATGGCCCCTGATTATACGCAAAATCGTCTTTGTTTAGCTTGTGGTCCCTCTGGAGGTCACAGTTATTATCCGATTTAAAAAATCGTTTGATTATATCACCGTTACACCCTAAGGAAGGTTGAGTTCGAAATTTCGGTATAATTCGGAACAAAATTGCCATACAAAATGGCCGCCGCGTGTACGCGAATACTGTTATAAAATGGTATATCAAGGTTGTGGACCCAGTATAGGTCACAATTTTGATGAAACTTGAAATGCATGGTTATAACCCAAAGATCTTGGTTCCTTTCGTTATTTGCACATATCAGATCATAACTTCCTGAATTATAGCCCCCGATTGTCCGAAAAATCGCCTATGGTCCCTCTGGAGGTCATGATTATTATCCGATTTAAAAAAAACGCTTGACTCTATAACCGTTACACCATACGGAAGGTTGAGTTTGTACGCTAATAGTGTTAAAATAGGGTATATCAAGGTTGTGGACCCAGTATAGGTCACAATTTTAATTCGATTTTGTTGAAAGTTGAAATGCATGTTTATAACCTAAAGATCTTGATTCTTTTCGATATTTGCGCATATCAAATTGTAATTTAATGAATTATAGCCTTTGATTGTAGGAAATATCACTTTCGGTTTTGCTTGTTCTCTATCCATGTCTCGAAAATGTGGGCGTATCCTGCCTGGCAGTGCCAGCTTACTATCTTTTGCAATAACATCAATTGTCACACTTTAATTTGGGTCCATAGTAAAATGAGATTTGACATCAACCTCATGAATAGAGATTGTCAATTTCTTGCAAATTACAATATTGACAGTTGAATTTAGTCCCAACAATAATTAAATTCAGTCAACTTCTTACAGTTGAATCTAAGGAAATTGGTTCAATAATAATTAAATTCAGTTAACAGCCAGTGCCACCCCTGAGCCCTCTTATAAATCTTATTGAATTCAAGCCAGTGATTTCCTATCAATTTAATTTGATTATCTAATTTTTCATACACTCATCGTTAAGAACTTAACCCTTGATGAGCAGGCCCTATATCTGTGACACAGCTAACCCAGTTCCAGCATATCTGTAACCTCGAGTACCTTCCCGAAGTAGAATACTTTAACATGCATTATGCAAGAGCTAAATCTGCCTAATACACTTACAGGTCTTTCTTTATACCTGAAATGTTATCTAAATTATTAATTGACTTGTCCAACCGACTTAAGTAATGATGATCAAAAGTAATCAAGACTAGCCTCAAAATCAAAAGATAGGATTGCCAGGCAACGAAACATGCCAACAGCAGCTAAATTGTAGAAGCAGTCAAGAATAGTTGTTTGGTTTTTAATAAGTTCTGCCCCATGCTAACATTTAGTATACAAAACAATTAATGTCATGGATTTAGCTGTTCAGTTACCAAAATTCATTGAAAATCAAAATAATTGTTCGTCTTAAGACCTTAAACTCTGTATCAATCTGAATTTAATCGGATATAACTTCACCTCAAACACTGCATATCATTGAAAATCAATAAGATTCTTTGCCTCATGGCCTCAAACACTGCATATAAATTTAGAGTCAATCGGATATTAGCTTTAGCGGCTAGAGCGTCCACAACTCTGGCAGTAATTTTAGGAAATCGCTGATAATCAATGGGCTTCTTCGATATTAACATTGGCCTCTCGAGCGTGCACAAGTTTTTTGAAAGTGATCAAGGGCCATAACTCTGGGGGTAATTATCGAAAATCCATGGCGTTAAACACTGTGTATAAATTTAAAGTAGATCGGATATTAACTTCAGCATCTAGAGCGTCCACAAGCAATTGTGAATCAATCACAATATACGACCCGATTGGAGCATTTGACTGAAATTGTCTGCATATTCTAATTACGTTATCTATTTTTAAATAGTGAGAACTGTCAACTCTTTATCTTATCTCCTTTAATGCCCCGTTTAAAGTGGAGGGCTGACAGTAGGTTACAACTTGGCCTCTAAATTTAACAACCCTGTACAAAAAATACATAAGAATGTCATAATTAAAGTATTATAATTATTTTATATCAACAAGGAATTACAAACCATACTTTTCTGCTGAAACGGCTAGAAAAGCTAGAATCATTTTGTTCAGGTTAATATATACAATGTTTCACATATACATTTAACACAGAAATGAAAAATATTGGCTTTGAAGTAAAAATTCTTTGGACTGAAAAATGAACAAGAGAAAGAATTCATTATATCATATCTCATTTAAAATACGTAATAACTTCTGTAAGTTGTGACTTTTTAAGTTGTGACGATATAATCTAAGTCTAAGCTTGACATTTAGTGAAACTACAACATTTATGATATAAATGAGGTAATGGAAATGATACAGAATTTTTTTTAAAAATTTAACACAGAAAATAATTTGACTTCGCATATAAATCAGATCTTATTTAAAATATGCACCATAAAAACATCCTCAAATCTCCCTCAATTTTTATTTGTTTTACATACACACCAATGTGTACGTGCTACTACTAATAAGTGATGACTGAGTTTGAAAAATCCTTCAATACTTCTCAGCCCAGGCCAGGATTCAAACATTCTAGTCAATAATCTTTAAGATTGGATGAATCACACAAATCTGAGCAGTGTATATATAGCAATTTGTCACATTACTTGTATTCTGAACAGCAACAGTATTAAAGCTACAATAAGTTTTGTCATTATGGTCTATCTTTATTTAAGCAACAATATAAAGTATACAATGGATCTCCTTGGTACTGGTGTTCTGCTGCTCCTGATCTAATCTGAAACTTTGATATCTATACACTTTAGATAAAGTACATTCATACCATTTTTGAAAGTCATCCTGCATATCTAGTTGTCGATTGGGTTGTTCTGTTTTATTTGTTAAGCAAGAAAACACAGGCCTACATCAGTACGTCCAAGCAGTCTATAAGTGGCCAAAACAGAAATCATTATAATTCTACATGTATATATGCTTCTCCCCAATGCTTATCTTCATTTAACCTATAGAGCTTCTACAAGATTTTTCAATATTTAATAACTACTTTTCACAATTAAGCGAAAATCATGAAAAGAAACACTGGTTGAAATTTCAAGTCAACTGGATAACTTGAGTCTCTAGATCTTCAACAAATAATTTGCAACGGCAAAACAACAGTTTTTAATGAATGTAATAAATGTAAATTGTTTAGACAGATTGAATAATATATTAATTTTTAAAGAACGCTAAAACAAACTTTTATTCTGTGTGATTTTTGTTGGTTTCTATTTTGACATATATATAATGTAGGAAATCCATGACTTCTGCCACAGGAATACATAGATTATTACACACAGATTTTTTTTTACGCATTTGTTTTTAAAGACAGAATGATATTTGTTATTAAATTATTGATCTACCATAATGTTAACAAACTACATTTAGTCACGAGATCTTTTATCAAATTCAATATTGTTCTTCAAATGTCTTTATAATTTCGGCATTTGATCCATCAACAGTACGTCAATTTAATAAAGAAACTCTTCAAACAACTTAGTTGTCACTATATCCTTGTTTTTCATTACAAATATATAATATATATCTTTTATCTACAAATTTTAAATAACAATTGAGTTTAAAATCACACGGATTACAAGCAACAATCAGATGCAAAACGACTCTGAATGGTGGCAATGACATCGTTTCAATTCACTGTCCAGAATTCATGTAAAATACCGGTACTTGTCTCTAGTTTGGCGTTTATATTTCAACGTCCTTTGAATCAATAGTCAGTAAGCACTTCTGGATGCCATATTATATCACAGACAACCCCTAAGATATGAATCTTGAACCTTTTCTTTCTACAGTTATTTCAGTTCCTAGCTGAGCTGGCTGTACCCGGTGCTATAGACATCTCACCTCCCTGACCTCCATCACGTGGTGGACTCTAAAACATATTAAACTCTCTTAAACATAGATCTTATAAAATAGGTCATTCAAATAAAAAATCTGGTTCTCAGTCAGTCCATCCAAATAATCTAATGTGGTAAGGTGGTCTTTACTTTCTTGTTTCTATTATGTGAAAGGATCAACAGTTGGCTTTTTAAAAACATCACTTTTCAAAGTACTAGATTAACTCATCATGCTCAATGATTGTCAATAACATTTATCAGGGTTGCGTATGTGGAAATTGAGGCTATCATACACTTCTGGTTTCAATCAGATATGCTCTATCGAATTATTCCAGTAACCGAGATAAAATATTGGTGTGCAGTAATTAATGAGACATTTGAGAATTTTTATATTTTTTTATATGGCCCTATCCCCTTTCGCCCATATATATTTTATAGTGAAGTAATGGTTTAAAGGAGTCAGTTCTATGTTCAATACCAATCTAACAATGATAAATAGTCAATTTACAATGATAGACATTTTTATAAAGCTTATTTAGCTTTAGATAAAGTGAATTGCATGAGGTTTAATGTCTCTGCAATACTTTGGTCATTTTGAGACAAAAATATGATCATTTTTATTTCCATGTTTATGTTTTCAACTGATTTACAAGTACCAAGGGTTGTTTTACATACACATCAATGTGTACATGTTACCCCTGACAAGTTCTTTTCAGCCCAGGCCAGGATTCAAACATTCTAGTCGATATTAAAGTGACCTACTACTTAACTACCCTGACATCCACAGAGAAATGAAACTTGGCATTCCATATACTATATGGGTTGCCAGGAAACAAAAATACAACCACCAGTTGAGGTTGGCAGCAAGGACATGACAAGAAAAAACGAATATGGACAGAAGTTAAAACATTAAAAATGTAATTATTAAAAAGTGGAAATATACAAACCTTAACATGTATCTGATTTTTTATTACAGCTGCTCTCAATATTAGTGCCTATAATCAAATAAAATAAACATGATTTATTAAACATAAAATAATCTTATCATTTCTCATTTGCAAAAAGTAATTAAAGCACATAAACAAGGTATTTATACCTAAAAGGGGATGGACCGAGCAAAAGGGATTGACTGAACGTCATTTCAATTAGGTCATTTGAGTTCAGCACTAACCGACTGACTATGATACCATGTCACTGTTTGACTCGGTATCCAGTTTGACTTTATTGCTAGCAAGAGGCTTAGGTGAGATATTTTAGATATTTTATTGTCTAACTAATAACGAAATGGAATGTCCTACTTTTCTACACCAACTTGGCAAATGAAGGCAGACACCATTTAACTCAAAAAAAGTTAGATACTGCACCAAAAAATATCCATAACATGTATTATATCTCAGACCATTGAAAATAAAGATTAGTTTTTTAATGTTGTGCTAGATACCCCTTTGCACATTATGGTAAAGAGTTCTGTAATTAAATCCACAGGTATCTAGATGCTATTTCCCATGATTGTTCATTCTATAAAGTACTGCTAATAAATCAATCTACTGTAAGCATAGAGAGAGAAGAAAGAGAGAGAGAGAGCTGGGGTGTAACATCCACCTGACACAAACTATGTCATATCGGGACTAACACATGGTTCTATTTTATTTCAATAATTTGCTTGGCGTATGGGTCTTTAGCAATGGGACAGACAAGCCTCCCACTTGAATCAAAAGTATGCCAATTGACTAAATGACAGACCTTATGATACAGTGTGTACATGCTCACTATTCGGCCATCCAACCCCCCTGTAAGAACAAGATATACCATAACTGTACCTTAGATCTTCGTTGATACTCTTTACCCATAGCTACAGCTTTCTCAAATGTTGTACTTCTTTCATCTATATCTTTAGCATATAAAATCTAAACAAAAGAATTGAAAATATAATATGACATCTAGCGATAAATAGATCAACCGTACCAACTATTTCAGGAAAATGCATCTCATTTTATCTGTCCATATTTGATCAAATGTATTTTTAGTCATTTCTCTCATTCTGTTCACAATAGGGTGTCATTAAGCTTGTCTAGGATGTCAAGAGGAGGTGTAAAAGAGAGAGAGAAATGGGGTTTAACGTCAACTCAACACAACCAGGTTATTTTGGGACTAACGTATGGTTTAATTTTATTTCAATAATTCCCTTATGGTAGGGGTCTTTAGCAGTGAGAGGAAAACAGAGTGCCCGGAGTAAACCCATGAGGTTGAGAAGGCGCCCCTAACTCCATGCCACATACACTCACACCAGGGCTCGAAACCACAGCCGCAAGCCAGAGGTGGCCGGCCAGCTAGAGGTCGAAGCCCGGCACTCTAGACCACTAGGCCATCCCCCCCCCCCTAGGGGATGTAAAGCTGATCAGAATGATTAGCCATAGGTCTGCAAGGAAAATAGTATCATGTTAAAGATGATTTGTGTAAAGTCCCTGAAAACTAGGTGTATTTACTAATACCTATTGATACAACACTGTAGTATTATAACTCCAGGTGAACTTACCTTGTTATGGGAGTCGATACGAGCTTTTATTTGTCCTTCTAATATTAATTGCATTAATTCATCTTCTAGAGCCGGTAATGTTGTATTAAAAGCAGATGCCATTTTTCGCATATCTGCTGACAAATATGGACTGAAATACTAGAAATACATGTATGCATTTAATCTCAGTATCCATTTTTGTTTTTGATAATAAAATGATTATCTAATAATCTAACATATTGTTTGACGAAACTAGATATCTAAGCAAGTTCTTCAATTGAATAGTCTTTAGAAAAATTAATAAATTGATACTTACTTGACAAAGTGCTCTATTTCTAATCTGTGCATATAAAATATTTATATGTGGTGCTAAGTACATATCTAATAATAAGTTATCCTGTAAAGAAAAACACTTTATTTAATTATCATAATTTCCAAACGAAAATAGTGTTTACCCAACCAGATTGTATACTTTAGGACAAAAGGATCACAGGGTTTTATCCATTTTGTTAAAATATTTATTTGAAGTTGCACCCTTTTTAGGTCATTTAACTAACATATTAAATTTTATTTCAAGAAACCACTTATAAGTATAGTTATTTTGCTACTGGAGGATTCGGTGGACCAAAAGAAAATTTCTGTATGGTTGCACAGACAACCCTATATACCTACTTTGATTTCTTCCAACAATTTTAAACAGGAAGCATATTTGGATTCATGGAATCGATGAAGAATATCTCTAAGTTGAGGTTCTAATTCTAGAAATTGTTTGAAAGAACTGAAAAATAAAATACAAATTAGTTCAAATAACTAACAGATTTATGTAATGAAAAATAAACAATAACATGTCCCAACAAACGGATAATCAATCAGAACTAATATGTCTAAATTAGTGGAGAATACATTAAGTTTTACAGAAAAAAATGTTTACCAATGAAATGGCAAAGAAACAAAGTTGAAAATTTGACAAAGTAAACGATAACTTAATGGATGCAAGTATCTGACATTATTGATAAGGACTGTAAATAGTATCAATAGTTTATTATTCTTACCTGCTAGCTATGACATTTTTCTGTAATTCTTGTCTATCAAATGTTGCTAAAGCACAAAGGGCACCATACATAGTAATATTGCTAGGTGAAATAAGCTGGAAAAGAAAGTATAGTTGGTCTCATTCTTTCCACCTCCTCATTTCGTAGGACAAGTTTACATTAACTGAACCCCACAACATATACAGAGGATATATGAATGAGTCATGTATTGTGCCCGTGAAATAGACAAAGTACTTCCTTAATCGGATTGGTAATGACTTCAATATAATAACCAGAGCATCTTTTACAGAACTTGGGGCACTATAGTATTATATACCTACCTCTGGGAAATCACAGTGATCAAAACTAGACTGAAGAAAATACTTGGCTGCTGATTTAAATTTTTTTGTTGCTAATTCCGCCAACCCTGCCGCACATTTTAATTTACTCTGTACTGTCTGCCCACTATCTTTACCAGGCTGTTAAAGAAAACAATAAACGTCTAAAAGTATCTTACATGTTGGAGGTTAAAAATACCACAATAATGGATTTTATTATTGGAGTAAAATTTTGCAAAGGCCGAGTGATAACTTTAATATCATTTAACAAATTATAACTGATTGAGATATGCAAATTCTACATTAAGTCATTCCTGATTATTAGCCATTTGCAATGCATCAAACGGTGGCTGTTCTATAAATAGATGATTGTAAATTTTGTTCAAGTGATACATCTGAATATTGCAATTCTGAATGTAACATGAGATTGAAAAACAAAGTGGGGTTGAATGTCCTACCGGGCTACCCTTTCACTTTCAGTATCAAAAGGGTTAATGAAGACCACCATGTGTTATGTGACAAATTTAGCCCTGACAGCAGCGTTTCTCTTTAATTTTTATTGAATTCCAACTACATTTTCATCAAGTCTCAATATACAGGAATTTAAAAACAACATTACATAGAGTAATGATTAGTTAATAATATTATACCTCATTGGCTTCAGGGGTAGCTTCAGCTTTATTTACATAACTTTGTACATGGGACCAATTTTGTAGATATACACTGACCTGTAAAAAAACATAATATAATAATAATCAACTATAACTTATCATCTATCCATAACATTTATATAGAATAAAACCAACAAGTAATTATTGTACAATACTTTAAAACAAGTTGATGCCATGCAACATATGCCCACATTTTGCAAAAGTTTGACAGAGAACAAGTATATAAAAACACTGATTTTTCGAACAATCAGGGGCAGTAATCCAGTCCGATATCTGTGAATATTGAAAGGAGCTGAGATCTTTGTGATATAATCATATATTTTAAATTTCATTAATATTGGACAAAAACGTTGACCTCTAGAAGAGAAGGTCCACAACCTTGGTATTACCATACTCCTTGCAGTGTTTCGCTTGATTAGAGCAACCCCACTTAACACTGCTGTAAAGGAAGCAAATTTGTGTTCTAAATTATGACTTGTAATTAGTCTGATTAACAACTAATATCTAACTGCATAACAATATCATTACGCTTTAAACAGAGCTCCAAATTGGAGTGACGAGGCTATCAACACAAACACAATATAAACAATACTGTTTTTAATATCTTAAAATCACTGTCCATAGTTTTAGGGAAAACCTCAGATAAAACGTAGGGCTGTCATGTTGCTGTACTTGGGATAGATTTGATTGAAAGTGAAGAATAGATACACTCCCTCAAAAGCTTAGTATCAAAAGCCAATCCAGCAACAGCCAGAGAGGGATATCTCAAGCCATTGCTTCAAGAATATGTGGTATTACATACTTTTACACTATTTGTGTACAAGGAGCAGCCATTTTGTCTGGCAGTTTTGTTCCGAGTTTCACGAAATCGGAACTCAAAGTTATGTCTTCCACAAAAACACAAAAAGTATTGCCACCTACCTTTATAACATTTAAACACATATTTACTACATGTTTTGGGTTAGTACAATAATCTCTAGCTCTTGAATAACACTTTAATGCATTACTAAGATCACCACAATCCAAATAATGGTCTCCTAAATCATCATGTCCACGCCTACAATAAATATAACCAACACTATCATAACTCACAAGTTCCCCATCACTATTACATATATATTATTTCAAGAGGAAAGACAATATCAGGTAAATAAATGCATGCTGGTGTATTCAATGTATCATTCACGTTTAGTTGGTCAATCAATATCACAGTGCCGAAAATAAACTCATAACCCTCACACTTCGAAAGTGTCTAAACTGTACCATTTAAAAATAAATAAGGCAACATTTATTATGTGTACAATAATGCTAACTACATGACAGCAATGTGAGGAGTTAGCTATGATTCATTTCATACTCCGTTTCTTCTTATATACGAAGGACAAAACCTCCACATTGACTTCTACCCAGTAAAATATGGCAGGCATATAAACAGACTGATTTATGTTACTTACCTTATGCTTTCCTTGATTGAGTTACTTTTATAATTCTTTAAATCTGTATCTAATTTTTCTAACTTCAGGGCAGCTTTTTTTGCAGTAGTTTCAATCCATTGAGTGTCTAAGGTTGGGGCATTATGAATGGCTCCAGCCACAGCATCTGGTAAACTTGAAGACCTAAAAGTAAGCAAAATATAATTGTTATTAGTTCAATGAATATAATGAGTAAAGCCATCCAAATTCTAACATTTATTTTATTACACCATCTATCTTTCTGATGTGCTCAGTGTCTTCGCTTGATACACACAGATAAGGGGATACACTTGATTGACTACAAATATTGAATTCTATCAATCCCCAAAACAGTGACAGTCAAGTGAAAAGAGGATTTTGGGCACATGAGCTGACTGCATAAGAAAATATCTCAATCAACCAAGTCGAATGAAACATATTAATTTGTTGTGTTTAATTACGTCCCAATTCTACTCACCACCACCCCTGTTGACGGGATTGACAGAATTTTGACAGGACTGAATTATTTGTCACTCAGTTTGGTCCATACGGGACATACAGGGCTTACCGGCTAACAATCTGTCATTTGCCAAATTAGCATTATTCAAGATATAGATAAGAACTAGCCATTCTTGCTATAATAGTTCGAAAGTAGGTGATGTAAAATAAATAATTTGAAAATTTCATGCAATTTACTCTATTGCAAGCGAAGATATTGGCATTTGAAGATTTTGCAGACGTGTGCAATAATTTCAGCCACGGTCCTGGTTGATCAAAGCTAAGCCTCGAAGCGTCTGGGCGCGCCATATTTGATTAAACCAGAGTATCAATGAAACGTTTTAATCTGTTTAATATTGGAGCAATCTGATGCCATCCAAAGTTGATTAAGGCCTGGATCAGTTAATTAATGTCTAATTAATACTTTAGAAAACATTTCAGGCCCAAAGAAAGGCCTGTTATAGGCAGATATAGCTCTTAACTAAAAATAAACCATTGGAAACTTACGCTGAAACGGCTTCATGTGTCTTTCTCTGGATAACCTGGTACAAATTAGCATTAAATGTGGTCATAGAATATGCTAATGCCATTCTAAGAGCTTCAATCTTCAGAGTAGGACAATGGTCGGCTATGAATAATAATCTGTGTATTCTGGCCAATCCAATGTATTGTCCAGCATATTGTTCCAAATCCTAAAATGAGAATAAAACATTTGTTACTAAATACTGTGTTAATATCTTTTTATTTCTTATCAATGTCTCTTGCATCAAAACCATCTTTAAAAATTTTTTTTTAAAAATAGCAATAGTGCTAATAGGTGAACAGTTGCTCGCAAATTTATCTTTTTATATGTACATGTATCTACATGTAGTAATCAAACTGTTTATTTATCTGCATAACATAAAGATACATTATGGGAGATTAGATAAAGAGCTGGCAGTTCTCACTATAGTTAAAAGCTAGATAATGTAAAGGGTGGAAAATTTCAACCAAATCGATCCACTTTGAACCGAGAATTTATGGATTGAATTTTCAGCCTATCCTAAAGTCGGCAAGATTAAAAACAGTCTTGATTATCCATTCCATGATCAAATCATGAATGAACGTTGAGCAGCAAATCGGATCCTAATCCAGTAAATATATCAGGCCAGCGATGACATTGAGAGTTGAATATGGTCTTGATAATTTAATTAATGTCTTAATTAATAATTTATATAACATTTCAGTCCTAAACAAAGATCTAAAATATGCAGATTTAGCTTTTGCATAATGTATGTTTAAGCAGAGTATATCCAGCATCGAACTAAGTCAAGGTAATGATGTAATGACACTTACTACATGTATTCAACAAAAGTTTCATAACTGAACTTGCCATTAAATTATAAGTTGAGTTATTGTGTTCTTACGTCAAGGCCTATTAAATTATCTGTGCTTTATAAGCAGAGCAGAAATTGCTCATCCCTGAACACTGTCGAGATATTCACTAATACAAATAAGTAAGAGATCCCCTAACCCAAGAAGAACATCAGAGGAAAAGTTGATAAGACTAGTTTTTAATCATAAAGATTCCATACTTGATCTTCATCAGATACACGCCCTGCCCTGGCCTACATAAATAAATTCCATTAGAATCACTTGTCGTGTAGATATTTATTAAACAAGGTTTATGCCTTTAAGGTCACTGTTACTGTATTAACTTACAATAGTTGGATTTTCCACATTAAAATTCTGTGATTCCTCTGTATTGTCATTTTCCTCTGGTTGAGCATCCACTTGCATAGGCTCAGCTGCTGGCTGTAAATATGAAATATATTGTGTTTATCTTGTAATTGGGAGTAGGAACACAACAAATATTTTGGCTATGAATCATTAATACAATGCCGATACTTTAACAGATACATAATGTAGGCTATTGCAATTAACATTTCTCATTCAAAAATCAAAATGATTCAAAGTCATCACAGACTTCTACTTACTATCAGGTCTTATTGTTATTAATGTAAGAGAAACCCATGCAGGTTTTTTGTCCATCACATGGAGTAACATTACATATTTGCTGGATGCAGTCTCTGAGTTTGGATGGGAAGTAAATAAAAATACAATATTGATAAATAATTATTGTGTTATGTGCATAATAAAGACAAAATATCTAGTTTCAGTGAATGAAGAGACCACACTGACTGCAACAGACTGATCATTTAATTATGATATTTGCTGTTAAACCATATTAACATCTGAAACTTGAAAGTGAAACTGTCAACTGGATGGACATTTGGGGGAAACCCTTCAAAATGTTTCCTTTTCTTAAGTCTTTGATGGCCAATCATCATGCATTTAAAGCTTGCTTAACTATCAAATTAATTTCTGATGGTAACGGTTAAAATTTGTCAAAAATAAAAAGACCTTGAGTCTGTTAAACTGATGTTGCTTCAACATATAAATTGGATAACTCGGCACGTTTTCCGCCATAACCACCAATGAATGATCATGATGTCATGACAAGCACCTTTACTTGACAACATATATTCGTACTATAAGTTCAATCATATATTAACTTTTATTAAAAGGAAATAAAACACTTCTAACTACAGCAGATTATACAATTTATTAATGAATGACTGCTAATTTACAAACAAATACCTGCAAAGCTCCTTGCTGAAGCGGTAACGGCATCCTGAAAATTCCACTTCCTCTGAGGACAGGATGTGTTTGTTGAGTCGAATCATCGGAAATTGTCACGTGATGGTAGCTCTTCACGATTAGAGTTACGTTTATGAGATGGCGGGAAAGCACAGAGTTAAAGTAAATCTCTGCGGGGAAAAAGAAATCCCACTATTGTTTTATGTAATATTGTAAACATTATGTCACTCACATTGTCTGTATCTCTTAGTCCTTACAAATAAACACTCTTTTAAATTCAAAGATTAATGCTCTTTTATTGCTGCACAAGAAATACTTTTCATTTTCAACGAGAAGGGATGTTTCGTTAGAAAAGAAGGCTGATTGCACAATAAACAGCAATTTGGTTGTCTAAGCCAGCCAGTGTTGCTGACGTGTCGTTTGTATTAATTTTTTTATACACATTTCTATGATTATTATTGAAGGTGAGATAATCATAGTGTGCGCAACCGGGCTATTTGTACGAATAAGATTTTGTTACTAATTAATCTCTGTTTCAAGTGTTTGTGACTGTATGTATTCAGTAGTTTGTACAGTCTGTACTGTAGTTATTATTATTAAAAAACACAGGGGCACAAATTGATACCCTAGGGGTGTGGGGGTGCAAGGGTATCGATTCGTGCCCCTGTGGTAAAAAAACAGAATTAGCACTTCTGGTCTAAACCGTCTAAATAACAATGAGTATACAGGGCCGGCGGAAGCAATTCTTGATTGGGGGGGCTCCCATCCTAGGTCCAGGCATGTATCCAGGATTTGCTGAGTAGTTGTAAAAAAAACTTTGGCGAGCGTAGCGATCCAAAAAAAATTTGGGAGGGGGCGTGGTCTTTTATGAAAATTCAACCCTTATTCAATTATTGGTGTATTTCCACAGCATTTGCTGTCTTTTATTTGCTTCAGTGCAAATCAATTTCCATTTATACTATATTCAAATTTTTATAGGCCTATTCTTAAAATGGTGTTTGTAGTATTTTATATTATTATTACGGTGGAATGAGAATCGGGTCAGACAGTTGAGAAAGAATAAGAAACATTGACATTTTGGATAGGCTAGGATTTAATATAGATTCGGTAGAATTAACCGTAGAGTGCGTACATTAAAAATTGATCGTACAACCGAACGTTCGACACCATTTACGACATCCAAACCTTTAACATTGAAGTGCCGTAAATTTGTCTGACCGTGAAATGAATAGACCTGCACAACTTCTAAATTTAAAAAACATAATACCAATACTTTTTTCTTTAAACTAATTTGGGATGATAGGGTATACTACGGCACACAAAAATAAATAACGCCGTGTCAGACATGGTTTGCGTGGGCTTATAGTTACCATGGCTTTGCCGGGGGTGGTAAATTTCGAGTGTGGAGTCTTGAGTACAGAGTGAGAGAAGGACGAAGGCGAGGGGGTATAAATACGACTGGGTGGCTTTCTTCGATTTTTTCTTTTTGATGGGCGGCAAAAAACAGTGCCGCTTGGCGTGGCTACATCCCTGAAAGTCCCTATAGGCGAAGGCCCAGGAGACGCAATAGCCTGAAGAAAAGAGTACTTGCGGCCAAATTATTGGGGGGGCTAAAGCCCCCCCTAGCCCCCCTACTCCGCCGGGCCTGGTATAATTCGCAGATAATTTATCACAATGACAATCATTGGCAGCCCTGACCCACGGCCACTGTCTCTGCAGGTGTTCTTTATATTGTAATAATCAATACATATTAATTTTTTTTCTCAGTTTTTAGATTAACCTCCTCAGAATGGTTGCTAATAAACTATTAACACTGGTATTTGTGAGAAAGCAATTTGAGATTTTATTAGGTTACAAGAAAAGGGGATTTGGTATGGGTAAATGGAATGGGTTTGGTGGTAAAGTTGAAAAGGGGGAAACAATTGTTGAAGCCGCTGTTAGGTATTACATTTCATTTTTTCTCTAACAGTAATAACAGTGTATATAAAATGATGTCTTCTGATTTTTAAAATTAGATCCCCCCCCCTCATCTACCCCCAGTCCTCATCACAATAAACATTGATAAGAAAACGTTTCTATACTGCCAGAAGAAAACATTTTGTTACCAAAAACTTAAATCTATCGAGACATATCAAAGGAAACTGATTTGACAATTTGAACAAAGCTGCTATTATTACACGAACAAGTCGGTGAATTAAAATAGTAGATTCCAAGTGAAGGGTCAATCTCGGTGTAAAGTTTCATTACATCAGTATTTTAATTGACTAAGTTCAATGCATATTCTGCTTTAGCTATGTCTGATTGCTTGATGTGTTACAAGATAAATGTCCAATTACATGAAATTAGATGTGTAAAATTAAACTGTTGACAACATGTTTTCAAGGAGAGGCTGATTTACCACCTGCAAGTAAAAAAACCTTGTTCTGTATCTCCATAATATGCAATAGCCTTGCCAGAAAAAAAATTGTGGTGTAATTATCATGTTTGCATAACTTTTGCCAT
Organism: Patella pellucida; assembly: GCA_917208275.1. Lineage (NCBI taxonomy): Eukaryota > Metazoa > Mollusca > Gastropoda > Patellidae > Patella > Patella pellucida. The sequence goes on from OU795036.1 coordinate 38,585,185, forward strand.
GCTGTAAATATCAGATATTGTATTGCAATTAATGTTCTGGAACTATCTCTGCAGGGATTGAATCTTAGATATCCATAACATTATTAATAGAATATTATAATTTGTTATATGTTAGAGAATTAGAAGAAGAGTCTGGTTTAATAGCATCTCCAGATAGTTTATTAAATGTTGCTTTGTTGAAGTTTGAATTTGCTGGAGATCCACAGGTATTGGAAGTTCATGTATTTACTACCACAGAGGTTACATGTGAACCAATAGAAACATCAGGTAATGCTTTACTCATAATTTCTTGACTTCTGCCCCAACCTCACATACCCTTTACCCAAGTAGTCAAGTGTTTATTGTGTAAGTTATAAAATATCTATAGTGGTAAATAAATTGAAATTTCTTCAAAATGTTTGTGTGGGCCATGTGCATTAAATACTAAAAGTTATATTAAAATTAATGAGATAAATTCTACAGATCAGGTCCTCATCAGTTGCCACAAAAGTTCATTTTTCGATGCAGAACAGGTTCCATAAGACTTTTTAATCTCATTAATTGGGCAAAGATCTTCCAAAAGCCTGTCGGTCCACAAATTTATACATTTAACATGAAACTGGTCATGCTTGTTCTTTGGACAATGGGGGGATCAAGTGGGTAGGGTGATGGCTCGCTAGCCTGGAGGTCGGTGTTTGATCCCTGCATTGGCCAAGAAAGTTAATCTCGATTTTCCGGCGTGATTTCTCCTTGTCAGTGATGTAGACAGAGAGTCTGACAAGGACAGCTGCCTAATCGTTCGGATGGGGCAAAAAAAAAGGTCCCATGTACACATTGACGTGCACGTAAAAGATCCCTTTGGCATTTGGAATTCAGTTGCTGACCGGGTAAAATTTCCCTAGGACATTAAACCCTATTTCATTCATTCTTTGTACAATGGCACTTCAATATTTATCTGAGTTCCTTTTTTGATGTCACAATTCCAAGATGGCTGATTCCTGATTTATGTTGTAAGCTCATATTTGGGTAATGTTTTATACCGAATTATTATAAATTACAATGGGTTTTTTTACCAAGCATCATTAAAATTCTGCAGTTTAGGACTAATAACAAATTTCTTCAGTAGATCATTTAGATATCCATCCACTGCGTTGATTTTGTTATTAAATGTGTCTTAAATATATTCATATATTTTCTTTTCAGAAATGAGACCCAAGTGGTATAATATTGAGAGTATTCCATTTGATAAGATGTGGGCAGATGATAAACTTTGGTTTCCTTTATTACTTAGTGATAAAAAATTCACTGGTTATTTCTTATTTGAAGGAATGGATACTATTTTAAAACAGGATCTCAAAGAAGTAGCAGAGTTGTGACTTTAATTTAACCTGATCAGACATTTAATGCCATTACAGAAAACTTTTTGTATAAAATTATTCTGTAAATGTTCAGTGGAACAGGGGAACTGCACCATACATCATTTACACAAAACAAATCTATGGAAAAGACACAATACATGTACACAGAAATCACAAACAAACCTGATTAAGAATTAAAGGTTAAAGAAAAAAAGAATTAAAAGTTAAAGAAAAAAAGAATAAAAAGTTAAAGAAAAAAAACGTTTTATTTGCTATTAATAACATATCAGATAATTGTATTGACTGGTCTCTAAGCAACAAAACTTTAGACCCAATTTAAGTAACTAAATTTGTTTGTGCTTAACACTTTCAATGACTGGCTCAGTTTGCTTTTTTTCAGGCTTTTTTTAAAAAACATTTTTTGCATTTTATTTGTTAAACTTTTAGTGTTTTATATGGTACTTACTTTTTAAACCTATTTTTTTTGGTGTGCTATGTATTAGCGCTATCCGTAAATAATCCCCATCATAGCAACTGTCAGGGGTTTCTTTTATGTGAACGCCAATGTGTACAAGGGACATGTTTTTTGTTCCATCCAAAGGACTAATATTTGTTCAAGATTAAACATTACTGTTAACTTTATTTTAAACACCTTTAAGTGATATCTTTATTTGTTTAACTGTTTATATATACATGGAAATAAATATTAAAAAGTAATGCATGTAGTTATTTTATTGCAAGATTTAGTAGTACAGTACATCTTTATAACATATTGGTTGGGTAAGTATTATTTTTGGTAAGGAGAGACTTGATTCCAGGAAATCAGGCAGTATGGTATCCAAAGCAGCAACCCTTTTGATAGTCAAGATATCCACACAGAGAACAAGTCTGAAAAAAATATTCAAATATACTGTGTGATTTTCAATACTTTTTGGGATATAAATAAAGTTGCCAAATAAATTGAAAAAATACCCCAAAACACCAGGCCTATAGCCAGGAAGTTGTTTTTTTGGGGGGGCGGGCGGTGAGGCAAAGATGTTTTCGGCAGGGCAAACTAGCATGGGCATCTTTATGAATTTTTCGCAGCTACTGGTATTTGTGGTAAAGACCAATTGGAGCGTAAAATATTGGGGGGGGGGCAAGACTCCGTTTTGGGAGGGCAGTTGTCCCCCCCCCCCTGTCTATGGGCCTGCAAAACACCCAACTTTGCTTCAAGGCATTAGGAGGCTGGCTCTCTTTACAAGAGCTGATTCCGACTGAATCAAGAAGACAGTAGAAATATGGATTAATGTTATCGTATCATAGCCATTCTTGGAATCTGGTTTTCACAAGAGATTTGAGTTTCTGGTGTTTGTGGGACTGTGATGGATAATGCCCCAAACTATGATGCATGATGTATTTTATTCAAAGACAGTGAGCTAAAATTCATACTTACTCCCTATTATTTCCATTTTTAGAAACATCAACATGGAAAAGAAAAAAATCATTATTTAACTTATGAATGTGGTGCTAGGTATAGAATAAATGCCAACTAGCAGCAATTTGAATGGTGGCTGACTTAGGTATTTGAGGAAATGATAAAATGATGGGCAGCTCTGAAAGTCAAAATGGATTAGCTAAATGATTCAAACAAAACACACTAACACTTTGAAATGTTTGATAACAAATTTTCAACACCTAAGCCAAAGTGACTGGGACAATAACTCTGCATAGATCTAATTATGATGACTAGCAAAATCAGAGAAAAAACTGCAGAGTAGAGTGTTTACAGTATTAGGAAAACGAACGCCATGTACTCCCACAATGAAATTATGGTCGTATATTATGATCATACTCCAGCCTAAATTTATTAAGAATATCCTCTACCCTGAGACCCCCCCCCCCCCATCAGTGCTCTGAACTTGTGGTCCCTCTAGAGGTCACAATTTTTATTCGATTTTTAAAAGGGTTTAAATGTATCGCCGTTACACACTTATGACGGTTGATTTCAATTTCGTGAAAATCGAACAGAAACTGTCTGACAAAATGTCCACTCCTTATACTCACATAGTGTAAAAGTACCTAATACCAAGGTTGTAGAAGTCACAATGTTTATCCCATTTTAATTAACTTAAAATATATCTTTATATATCAAATATCTCAGTCCATTTCTATATTTGTGCATTTCAGACCATAACTTCCTGGATTAATGTCCTTGATTGTACGCAAAATCGCTTTTATTTAGCTACATCCATCACTTTAGAAATGTAAGACATAGAAAGGAATTAATATTATACTTACACCCTAAAGAAGATCCATATAAAAACCACACCGAAAATTAAAGAAACAAAAAAGTTTATAAAGCATGGTAATTCAACATGAAGAAAGTCCAACAATAAGGCAAAAAAAGTCCCCCCCCCCCACAAAATTAAATTAGACAACCTTTCAATTATCAAATAAAACACTTAATTATGATCACACAGTGATGCTCTTTAAGCACTGAACAGTCGGTCGGGTTTAAGGGCGCCCACACGCCAATGGGTACCCGGTTCGTTTGCCCTGATCCAAACTTCTTATATCACTGCAGGGTGCCGATCCATAGAGAGAGGGCGGGGGACACAAGCAGCAAATCCCCCTCCTAAAGCCACCCCTCAAACATGGCGCCCCTGATAAAAATAATCGACCATATACATAAAATACAAAATCGACTCTTAGATATCACAAGAGCAGAGTGGCTGAAAAACGTGTTTCCAGTAGTGTTATTTTCCAAGTGCCCCTCCTATCACCCCTTTCTTTGAGAGCATTTCAGTATCGTATCTATCACTGAATTTTAAAAAGTCTTATTTTGAATAACATTGTATAGCAGCACTCCTAATATTTCGATTTATAAGCTATCTGACACGAACTGCTTGACGTTCCTCGGTGTTTTGTTATTGGATTATCAATTAAAGAATAATAAACAAAATATTATAACTAAATTAAATACTTACGTAAAGCTGTGTCGAATTATTTATATGAAAAGAAAAAAAAAACAAATCATTTAGTTGATTTTTTGTTATACGTGCAAGTACATTTTTTTAAAATATTGAAAAATGTCCCACCACGCGTTCTGGATCATAATCAAAAGAGCCTGATCGAAACACATCAACAATTTTGTTTTATGACCAGGACACGGAATCGATCATTTATATAACTTCCAACTGTTTGGGTAAACAATAACATCAAAAAATGAAATAATAATAACCATCAAAGTTTTTTTTAAAGGAAAGACACCTCTCCTCTCGATCCCGTGTCTTATAAATTATCAGGTTTATCTCAAAGTTTTAGGCGACGTTCTCGTGGCTGAGCTTTTTTTTTTTGTGAATCGAATATTTAAGTCATTATACAAAATAGCCTATAGTTCTAAAATAATATGGTTGTCACATTTTATTATCAGAAATTTCTCTGTTACACTTACCTCAACCTGGTTTCAGATCAAAACAATCAATATGAAAGCAAAAATAAATAATTTATTAGAATGTATATTATGCCAAGTAAATATTATTAAGTTATTTGTTAAAAAACCATAGTGACCAAAAATCATAATATAAATAATATATATTATCAAATTTATTCATTTTGAATATAAATATATACTTACAATCTATTGTTCGTTTATGACCCACAAACGAACCAGCGTATGAAAAAGAAAAGAAAAAAAAGATAGATAAGTTCTAAGTTATTTGATGGACTTAATTTGGACAACATCGCGAGAAAATAAACTTACTTTTATTTTTCCCACAAAATTTGTAAATTTATCATATAAATAGCTAAATAATATTAAAGTCTTACCGGCTGTTTTAGAATAACATCACATGAAATAAAGAGAAAAAAATAGTTATTTATTACAACTAATAATTTTATGTAAAGTGAGAATAGACTACCCAATGAGTTCCACCATGAAGACCTGGGTGTGCATTGAGTTTTGATTAAGAAGAAAATTGTTGGGATCAGACGCGAAGCCGTGAAAAATATATTGGGGGAGGGGGCAAATAAAATTAGATAAAATGTTGACAATCTGTGACACTGGAGGCACGAGTCTGCGAAGCAGCCGATGTAGCGCGATAGGGGAAAATGTCAAAGGGTCACTCTCCCACTTGAAGGGCCACCCCCATAACCAAAAAAAATAATGTTTCAGTCTGATGTAAACACTGTTTTGGAATATTTTACGGGGTTAAAGTAAAACATCACACCAACATATTGGGATATGTACAGGTTCTATACAAAAAGTATCTTAACTAATCCTAATAATTGTTTAAAATAAACAGGGGTAAGGGCCTGCTATGTAATTTTTTATTTTTTTTATTTTTTTTGATGGGGGGGGGGGGGGCCAAGTATATTAAGCCCCACCCCACTCCCTTAGAAAAAAAATTGGGGTGGGGGGGGAGTCCATGTGTGACGCCCATGGTTGGCATGAATCTAATATTTATTGACAGACATGCAATTGACAGACATGCAACCAAAAAAGTTGATATCACACGTTATTAACACGAAGATATTAATAGTCAATACAGAATTACACGGTGCACTTTAAAAATAAAAATTACCCAATGAAAAAGTATGTTGACAGAGTTATCGAAGTCACGCAATCTATATAAATGATGACCTTAGTCATGCTTTAGGTTGTACATGGCTTTAAACTGTGTGTTTAACCTCTATTTTTTTATAACCGAAGCTGTGTGATAAGTATTCGAAGGAAAGTACCCACGTTTATAAACTTGCATAGTGTGGTAGTACTGTTACAGTAAACAAAGGGCCAACACTGACTATCATATTCAAATGTCTAAAAAAAATTTAAACAAGGTAAATATATTATTTCTTGGCGGCGTATGATTCGCATACATTAACCCACTTGCATTGGCGGGTACCTTTAACGACATGATACAAAAGTCTGATTAATTTGGAAGGTAGGCGTAGGACTACTTCTTATACTAGGGCAAATTAATGAAAGAAACATGCCATGATTATCTTACCCCTGGATGCCAGCAACATGATCCATTGTGGTTATTGTCTGGACGGAATTGTTTGGAGCATTTAGTGCATTTGTATATTACCCCACCTTGCGTTAGTCCGGTTGTTTGTGGTCGTGTTTCATAATTTGCTGTTTCTGTCAAGAAGAAGGCTCGTGACGGTTCACTTCTTGTTGTAGCAGCAGTTCTTGGTGGAGATCGTCGGTTTGGCTGCTTCCATTGCTTGGATCTGAAATGGTCCAGAATGCGTTTACGCTGATCTACCTCTAAGCGTAGAGTATCTCGATCCACCTGTCGTCGGTGTTTGTTGACGTCCAAATTAACGCGTCTGAACTCTTGGGTTAGATGCTGCTTAAGACGCTTTTCTAAGCATCTGTTTCTCTTCTGGTGGACAAACAGTTCTCTGTACACAACTTGAGCTGAACAAGCGTCACAATCCACTAATCTGTATTCACATTCTTCTAGGTGCCATTCAACTGCACACCTAGGCATCTTTTCTCTGCAGCCTTTGGCTCTATTGGGACACGCGGTTGGGGTATTCGGACAGTCATACGTGACGTGCTCTGGAAACTCAGCAAGCGGAAACCTTCCACCACAATCATGGCTACAGTTTATAACAAGATTAAGAAGTCGTCTTTTCAGGTCAACTGAGGGTTGGTGAGATTTGGAGATCAATTGTGTTTTACATATGGGACATGATCTGGTATTATGCCTCGATAATCTTTTCTTGATACAGGCTCGGCAGAATACATGTGGACAAGAGTTCGCAACTGGATCTAAGAACACATTTTCACAAATACCACATATTAAATCCGATGGTACTTTCTCTTCAAATAATTCAACCTCTAACCCCATTTTCTGAAATCAACAAATACCACGTTTTTAAATAATCAAAACCGGATTGGGGGGGGGGGCAAAGTTTGACAAAGACCCGCCAGAAAACTTGGTGTTTATTGTGAACATTGATAGGTTTAATATTTTGACCATTTCTTAAAATGATGGCAGGTTGGCAGCAGGATCCTCACCAATGGTCTAATTGTTAATTACAACCTTCTATTCTGCCATTAACTGTTCTGCTATGAATCAATATATTTTCAAATCGCATATAATTGGTATGCAATATAGTTTCCATCGGGGTTACTTAGATCACACCCTTATTTTTTTATCTGAAAGCAGAATATGTCCACGAAAAATAAAAAGGTAGACCTATGGAATAAATGAAATAATATTATTCAAACGGTTCAACCTGTAAAATGCTACCATTTTAAGACGTTGGGGTAGCATAGTATACAATTTATGTGAAATGAGGTTTAACGTCCTATCTTTCTGAACGAACCGAGACAATAAATACAGTATAAGACAGCAGTGTTCCCGCCTGTTCTTCGTCGAGTTTCATCTGACATAGTTCTTTTACGTGCATAGCAATGAGTTTTCGGTCCCACCCGAACGACTAAATGTCCATACTTGCCAGACCTCCCTCCTGCGACATTTATTGGATTTTAATATATTTTATGATGGATAATTTGATGTAAATATGGATAATCAAGACTTTCTTTACTATCGTACTAACGTAAGTAATGACGATCGAAGCTAGCCTAAAATTGAATCACTAATATCTCGGTTCACTGTGAAGCAATTTGACTGAAATTTTCAGAATATTCTATTTTCATCATCTATTTTAAACTGTTATAGCGAAAACAGGCAGCTCTTTATGTCATCTTACTCAATAAACCTTTAATTGCATGCACATGTAAATTTCCCAGTGTCCTTTGGTGTAGTAAGAACAAAAACATGTGCCGTGTAAATGGTGGCGTGTATATGCATGTAATTTTTAAGGAATCTAAAGCACTGTTATGTGACAGGTTGTCTTCCCCTGCGTTAGAATGGAGGGTTGGGTGGACGAATGGTTAGCACGTGGGTGCTGTATCATAGAGCCTGTCATTGAGTCGACTGGCGTGGTTTGGAATCACCACTGTTGTACGTGCCAGGGAGTAAGGTCGCCCGTCCAGCCTCGTGGGTTTTCTTCGGGTCCTCCGGTTTTCTCCCACCGATAAAGACCAATACGCGCAAGCGATTTATTGAAAAAAAAATGAAACCATATGTTAGTCCTGAAATGACCCAGTTTGTGTCGAGTGGGCGTTAACCCCCCCCCCCCCCCTCTCTCTCTCTCTCTCTCTTTAAAGAAGAAAAACAGATAATAATGGGGGTTAATTAACTCGCCCACACGAACATTAATAATAATTACTGCTGATCCGTTTGTAGTAAATTTAAACCTACTCATCTATCTAATTTTTTTTTTTTTTTTAAATACACACATGTTTGATAGTAAATATTACATGTATATGATTGAGCAATGAGCGCCAAATAGGAAGAAAAATAAAGAAGATTAAAAATTTTGAAAAAAAAATCGCATAGTAAGGGCGTTCCTGTCCTTATGTACCTGTGAGCGGTGGGTCAATTTTGTTAGCGGTAGGACATTTGCCCCATTACTTATTATACTATTTCATTTTATCCTTTCGATGATGCATGTTTTTGTAGTTACCGGCAGAGCCTCTGGTTACCGGTAATGCGCATAGCTAAGATCAAACTGGAAGCAGCTGAATCGCTTTAATTGTCACAAACATTATTACAATGTACAGTTTTATGGTTACACAATTACTGGGATTAATATACTATGTGATGTTCGACGAGGATGCTTGAGACGAGAGTATTCTCGTCGAAACGTCGTTTAGCATTAAACCCAGTATCATAACATTGTAACTTGTATTATTATTATATGTTTCGACGAGGATGCTTGAGACGAGAGTATCCTCGTCCAAACGTCGTTTAGCATTAAACCCAGTATCATAACATTGTAACTTGTATTATTATATGTTTCGACGAGGATGCTTGAGACGAGAGTATGCCTGAGACGAGAGTATCCTCGTCGAGACGTCGTTTGGCATTAAACCCAGTATCATAACATTGTAACTTGTATTATTATTATATGTTTCGACGAGGATGCTTGAGACGAGAGTATTCTCGTCGAAACGTCGTTTAGCATTAAACCCAGTATCATAACATTGTAACTTGTATTATTATTATATGTTTCGACGAGGATGCTTGAGACGAGAGTATCCTCGTCCAAACGTCGTTTAGCATTAAACCCAGTATCATAACATTGTAACTTGTATTATTATATGTTTCGACGAGGATGCTTGAGACGAGAGTATGCCTGAGACGAGAGTATCCTCGTCGAGACGTCGTTTGGCATTAAACCCAGTATCATAACATTGTAACTTGTATTATATGTTCAATTACAAATGCCAATAAAAGAAGACAAACATTATTATAACAAACATATAATAAGATTCGGTACATGGTTATCAGTTTAATCACAATAAGAAGAATCACAGACATCTGTTAGTTAAGGTCGTATCAATCGATTTTAAAATAAAATATAACCATTAAATTTGTTTTTAATTTTCTCTGTCCAATGTTTGCTGACAACTTACCTTTGCAGAAAGGTACGGTTATGAAATTACGTTTTAGAATAAAACATGACCATTAAATTAGTTTATCTTTTTCTCTGTCCAGTTTTTGCTGACAACTTACCCTGTAATATTAATGTAATCCCTTTTAAAAGAAAAACAAGAGATATTCTCGAAATTGTTTGTATATTAGAATACAGTATAGTATATTATAATGTAAAGAAGTCAAGCAAAATGATTGAACTCGCATAGGTGTGTATAGCAACAAATAACTTTCACTTGACATAAGTAGGCATGTATATAAACAAGGTAATATCTGTTCCCGGCTCGTCCTTGGCTACGCCGCGCAATAAAAATATAGGGTCAACATATCGTGTAAATATAATAGATTAACCCGTTATAAACTATTCAGATATTTTCCTATTTAATACGCGTAGCAAGCCACTAATCATATAGCGTTTCTTATCAACATATATATTACAAGCACTGTCACATGCTTTAACACGATGGATGTTGATTAAAAACTTGGGTTCGGTTTCAATTTTGATAGGCTAATAAAACCAATCTACATGTAATATTATCCAATCAAATTATTAAAATTTTGATTATATCTTAGTTAAAATTTAGTGAAACAGGCCCCAGAAATATTTTAATTTTAAAGATTTCAAAATAAATTGCTAGTCTCGTGGACAGGCGCGGATCCAGGTGTTTCTGCTTTTTAATTGATGATATAAACTGATTTTCGCATTGTCTCTGTCTAGGCAATGCGACGAAGGCTCTGGGGATTACATCAAACCACTAATGCATGCAGCACTCTAATGATTACCATTTGTTACAATGTATGCCCCCCCCCCCTCGAAAAAATCCTGAATCCGGGCCTGGTGGAGATCAAATCCAAAGAGCTGGGATTGAGAATTGGCACTATCCATGACAGATTATTACTCAAAGCGTCAAACTTATTACATTGTACATGCACACTTTGTAATATGAACGGTGGTGGAGAGTTTTGGCATAGCAGCAGCGACAATCTTCTATTCCCTTCTTGATGACAAATTCCAAAGTCTGGTGCGATATGCACAAATTATGGAAGCCCACGTGTGTCAAAAATTGCAGTAGGCTATAGGCATATGCCACAGTTCTGTCATGCCATATAGATGATATTAATGTTCGAATTTATTCGGAGACGGTTATCGTCTATTTTACGTTTTATCAAAACCATGTAATTAATATAGTTATTGCGTTTAGAATAAAATATGTCCAGATGACATTAATGTCAGGATAATCACTGTTAATAAGAAAAGCCAAGAGATTAATCCTAGTTAAGTTGATATCCGTTCATTTGAAGTAATCGCAGGCGCGGATCCAGGGGGGGGGGTATAAGATTACCATTGTTATCGTCTATTATATGTGTATAAGATTACCATTGTATCAGGTAGCGTAGGGGGTAAATGTGTTTGGGGGGACAGAAACCACTTGGTTCAAAATTGACCTGAAAAGTGTTTTCTCGAGTTTTTCGTTCAGTACCAATATCGTCATTCAAAATATTAATTTATAATGGTACTTTTCGAGAGATCTGGAAATGTACATAGAAAACACATGTTTAGATATTCCGTAAAACTTCATTCCAGCCTTGTATCGTAGCAAAAGACTACTCAGGCAAGATGGTAATAAAGAAAGAAAGTTTTATTATTTTTCATCACAATTAAAATTCCTCCAGAAGATCTTTTTTTCTATAGTCTCTCCTACTGATGTAAGTCGATTTTCGTCGTATATTTTTTTCTTTACCAGCAATTGCGTCATCCCAGCTCTTTACACATTGTTAGAAGACAAGAAAGACAGATAGATAGCCATTTCCGTGGCCCTTCTTCATGAATTAGCCCAGGTTAGGAACAGAACAGTAGGACGTTAAACCCCATTTCATTTCATTACCGCAGGCTGAGATATTCTCGATCAAAAAATATCAAAATAAGTATTGAAAGTGAAAGTGTCGTGAATATCTGAAACTGTAATTTTTGATAAAGAAAAATTTCAAAACATAATACATTTTCTCATTGACAATGCCATATTTGAGGTTGGGGATCAGATAATACAGCAAACTATTGGTTTACCAATGGGAACTGACCCCGCCCCATTTATGGCAAATGCACATTTACATAAATATGAATTCTACTTTCAGGACCATAAAAGAAAAACAGATTACAAAATAGCTAAAAGTCTCAACTACACCTTCCGTTACATTGATGACATAACACCCATCAATGATAATGGAAATTTCAATAAATATAAAAGTGAAATATATCCCCCTGAACTAATATTAAATAAAGAAAATTCCGGCACCCAAATTGCATCTGTTCTTGACCTGGGGCCTGTTTCACGAAATTTTAACTTAAGATAAAATCCAAATTTTAGTACATACTTATATCTGATTGGCTAAGCGCTAAAATCAATCTAATAGAGACATTTCGCACCTGAACGTAAACAAGTACGGTTACACATAGCTATCCGTTAACGGTTAGACGGCTATTGCAGGTTTCGCATTTTTAACGTATAGCGAATATCTGTCGCTCGTGTATGTCTAGTCAAAGGGGGGGGGGGGCTTTAATGAAACATTTTGATTATGGCGATCGAGAATGACAACGAAAACATGATTCTTCATCAATTGGAAAATGCTGATGCATGACGCAATGGCCTTGTAACATACGATCCAGATGTTGATTTTAATCTGGATAATATCAGCGATGATCAGTCCGTGGATTTATTTAGATTAGATAACGATTCATTAAAGAGGATTGGCATTGCAAAATGCTCGAGAGATTCGTCTGCGAAAATAGGACAGTTGGTGGTGGCTTGAATGCGCTACACTTAAAATCAGATTTACAAAATATGTAGATAAATAAGAATTCCTTAAAATAGTTACTTCTATGGCGGGACTGCTCGCTCTTGCTAAGAGAACGGTTTTACACAAAATGGTAAGTGACACACAGGCCGCTTTCTTAACAGCAGAAAAAAGCACGTGAAACAACAACTATAGGAAGAAGTTTGGAATCAGACCACTGATGATTTGTAACAGTAAACAAAACAATTTGCACGTTCAAAACCTCTAGTTTAATTTGGACAGGGGACCACTGTGCTAATACTTCTTTTAACAGGTTAATATCCATTGCAGGATAAAAGTGTGTCGGCTTTTTGCTGCTGTTGCCATCGCCATTTCTATAAAAAAAAAATACAAAAATTAATAATTGAAGAAACAAAACAAATTTTTTGACCTAGTATAGGGGTCTCTTCAAAGCGCCTTTTGGGCAGGGGCCTGTTTCACGAAATTTTAACTTAAGATAAAATCCAAATTTTAGTACATACTTAAATCTGATTGGCTAAGCGCTAAAATCAATTTAATACTATCCAATCGAATTACTAAAATCGGATTTTATCTTAGTTAAAATTTCGTGAAACAGGCCCCTGGTGTTTAATGTTCAAAACACAAATAATCATTAATTCTGTGGACTACATGGTATTGACATAGATATGTAATTCATGAAATAGTTTGTTTATATTCAAAATTATGAAAAAATTGAAGATTACTTACTCGTTTTTCGACCACGTGTAGTAAGCTGACTAGCCGTCCTTCTGTACGATTAGCAGATATGAAAACTTGCTGTGACGTCACAAGAACACACAAACTGATGACAAATCCGTTCCATTAAGATTACAAATTAGTTTCTACCACGTGCAGTGACCCGACTAACCGTCCTTTAGTACGCATTACGGATAAGGAAAGTTGCTGTGACGTCACGAGAACACACAGATTGATGACGTATCCGTCCCACTAACTGTATACGTACTGGTGCGAAACCTCTCTAATACTATCCAATCGAATTACTAAAATCGGATTTTATCTTAGTTAAAATTTCGTGAAACGGGCCCCAGGACATCAATATCATTAACAATAAATTTAATGTTGGTATTTTCGACAAAATGGACAAATTCGGTTTTGAAGTAGTAAAATATTTGCCAATTTATAGTAACATACCAGATACAACACTATAATATAATGTTTTCTATTCACAGGCATTACGATTTTTGACCGTATGTAACAATAAAGAACTGTTTCTTTCCCGAATAAAATCCCTGTTTTTGAAATGCACTGCCAAAGGAGGTACACAGTTACGCATATTTAAAGAAATTTCGAAACTTCCGTTTCATCAATATACCAAGTTTAACATTTCTTATAAGTATATAACCGAGTACATATTGGATAATTATCCAATTTAATTTAGTTTAATTTGTAGAGTTACGTAACCCTGTTTGGATTATCGCCCTTATTGTTATTATTTTATGACTTCATAAATACACTTACATTGTATGCTTTCTTCTACATTCCTGTTTTGCATTGCTTGTATGGGGTATTTAGTATTATGTTTTGTGCAATTATACAACTTAAAATTTCTGATAGGCTGTTTAAACTTATAGCTTTTAGCATTATTAAATCTTGATTATCGCCCTTTTTGTTAAGATATTCTATTGACGTCATTGATAACATATATATTTCTATGACATTACGACGTATTTACGTCACACTATTCAGTTAGCAGACAACTGCCTCCTGAGGCGGTCTACATTTTCTTTGCTTCTTTGTGTTCGGTTGTTTGTGCGTTTTCTTGTACGAGTGAAATATGTTCAATTTTGAGTGAAGTCTGTTGCTTCAGACCCGGGACTGTACAGCGCAGTCGACGCTTACGGCTAGCCCCCGGATCCATTCACTCTTTTTTAAATTGTTTTTGTTTTTTGTTTTTTGTGTTTGTTTTGTTTGCTGTTTCGGAGTATGATGTCTTGTCGTTATATTTGTCCTTTATGTAAATCATATGTGGCGCAGTCCCCCTGCACTAACTATTAGAACTGATAACCAACTACGAGGACACCAAAATATCTTACCTGCTCCTCAAATTAATAGAGGTGCTGAAACATATTGTATTTTGCGTTCTGGCTCGGGCGAAATAGACACCCCAATCATTCTCCTTGCAAACGATGATCCAAATATAGAGCCTACAAATTTTGATCGATAATGAGACTGACAGTCTCATTGATCGAAAGGCGACGCCAGTAAAAAGATTGCGAAAATATGCGAGCTGTTGGTCTACAACCAAGAAAATATTTTTTCTCGCCCTTATGAACTTTTAATTTTGAATCTTCTGATGGAGACTAAAAATAAACTAATAACTAAACATATCTCTGAGTGCATTTCCAGATCTCTTGGCAAGTACGATTATAATTTAATATTTGAACGAAAACGCTAACGAGATACCTTTAACTTAGTTTAAAGGCCAGGGTCAATCCCGATAATGTTTTTGAGAATAAAACTGCTTAATTTTTTGTTAAAATCCATTAAGATCCCCTACCTTACGGTCAAGCAACTAACTCAATATATGTGATACATTTTCAAACAACTTAAACCCACCAGTCTTACTCTAAATCTTGAAATGGAGTCCGGTGTCCCAAACTGTATTATGTGGTGATTTGATAAAACCAGACTTTTTTTTTTATAAAATAATGTGTCGGTGAAGTTTACCTTTTGTTATCAAGTACAGCACATGGACCATTCACCGTGTAGACCTCTAAAGGAACGGGAATCGATTATCGGGTCACCCCAAAAAATAATTGACCCGAAATCTTAAAAGGGTTAGGCTACGTGTCCGGATAAGCTGTTTTAACGCTCAGATCCAAACGACTCAATATTTTGAGCTGAAATTTTAAGTCAGGGTATATACACCATTCTTCTATATTTTGGCGTTTAAAGTTCATTCGTACTCGGACCTTTATTTTTGACACTCTGTTCTATTCGGGACAGTCCCTTTAAGCGCAATTATGAACAAAATGATTTCTGTCCACAAAAATACATATTATCAATTTTGAACCAATGGTAATCTTATACACATATTAGGTGATGTGCAGCGTAATTAAAAAAGTAATGATTTTACTAAGAAAAGCATCATTTGAATCAACGTGAACTCCTTTGCCGCCTTTTCCCCCCTTCCAGTGGCCACACATTCACACCCGCTACCCCCACCCCACAAATCAAACAGTTGTCCAGGGGCATTATAAACAGTTATTTAGAGGTGAACAGTACTAAAATAAATGTGGTTTCATTAATATATAGGCTAAAATGATCATCATTTATGTTAACATAATTACACCCACCCCACCCCTCCACACGCGCACACCTAGGTCTGCTACCCCGTCCCACTTCAAAAAAACAGTCATTTAAAGATGGGG
Organism: Patella pellucida; assembly: GCA_917208275.1. NCBI lineage: Eukaryota > Metazoa > Mollusca > Gastropoda > Patellidae > Patella > Patella pellucida. Next base: position 38,601,247 of record OU795036.1, read on the forward strand.
AATCCTAGAAATGTTTTGTTTTATTAATAATGTCAACATAATGTAAGACATGCCTACTGGTCTAATTTTCAACTCTTTGGCTTTGAAAATAAAGTTATTATTATTATCATAAATAAGATTAAAAGTCCACGCCCCAACAGAAGGGTTTAGTCTCACTTTCCCCACATTTGAATGTTTTGATAAGGATTAAGAGGTTAGTAGACCGTGGGTGTAGGGCTATAGTCTGTTTTAATTAATTATAGTGTAACTGGTGAAAACTTCTTACTCTAATTACTAGTATTGTTAATGGTGAACACTTCCCACCACCAGTAGATTGGGAAAATAAGTGAAATCTGTTTACTTATAATTTACATTGTGAGCTGTTTTGATGTAATAATTAATTTGTAATAAAACCAATTAAACTACCGATATTTAATCACAGCTTATCAGTTGATATATATAGCTCCTGTGAATTACACATGGTTATTCCAAAATGGCGAACGCTCTGGTTAACTTTAAATACATTCATATTACAAAAAGTGGTCAGAATTTAGTGTTGAATGGTTTTAAATTCAGAGTTAAGTCTAGACGTAATACTATCATATACTGGGAATGTTGCAAAAGTACTGTACAGCTAGGGCTACCATTCCCGATGGTATTCTAGCATCTCCTCTTCCTCAACATTATCACCCTTCAGAGAAGGACACGATAGCAGTCCTAGAGGTTGTAGAGAAGATGAAGGCCAGAGTCAGAGCTGACTGCAGAGCTATAATTTATATATATATATATGTTTATCTAGTTAATATATGTATCTGTTCATTACATATCTGTACTTATTATATATAAAACTTTATAAATATTTATACTATAAAAAGGTATTTATTTACTATGTTGAAGTGTCACAAACTTATTACAGACTATACTTTTAATCCCCTTAAACCCCCTTTGTTGTTTAATCAGTCATGGCCTAGTGGACCTTGACTCTAAACAAAAGATGTGGGGAAAGTGAGACGTCCCCAACAGAAGTTATAACACAAGAAAGAGTAAACGCTGACGTGCTCTGTACAACTCGTCATCTATAATAGTCTCGGTCACCCAGAACCCCCTAGTCTTCAACGTACGGAGGGTCTGGGTCGGTTCTCAATTGTTGACGAAGTTTACTGGATAATCTACCCCATAAAAAACCAAACTCCCGGTCACGCATGGGCAATGGAACCTATTGGTTAAAGTCTCGGTAAGTTATAGATCTTATGAAGCCGGGCCGATTTTGCTATATTCTATTGGCTAAAATCTAGGTTAGTGCTAGATCTTGTGAAGCCGGGCCGATTTTGCTAGATTTTATAAAGCGAGGTTGGAATGTATCCCACAATTCACTGGGCGCATCTATTATTAGAAACAAAATAGATACGTCGGAAGAAGCATGAATTGCGATGAAAAATTATAATTATGAGAAGCCATACATCAGATTCATGATGAGAGGAAATTACTATTTCAATTAAAACCTTTACAAACAAAATTTTAAAGATTGTCATTGTTGACAAGCGAGTTGTTTTGATAGATTCAGTACGTGGTAACTTAAAAGACTGGATAATCCAGACAATGACCGACTTTCCGTCAAATTCTGAGGACCCATCCAGACTAATATTCGTAGAATATTTGTTTGGATGATAGAGACTACATCTATAAAAGCTAAGCATTGTGGGTAGTTAGGGGAACAACATGGCTGCCGACAGTTCTCACGATCTGCGATTAAAACTAAAGACCCATGGCGGTGATAAACACTCTAAACTTTCACATAGACGAAGATCATCACATGAAAGATACGACACCCTATATTCTGATTCATATGAAAAAGTATCCAGATACGATAAACAGAAGCCATACAGCAGACACGGACATCATCATGGTGATGAACTGAAAAAAGTTCACTCAGGCATAGAACAACGTCGTTTGTTTACAAGTGCACAGTGTGCAGAAATTGAGAAAAAGATAGATGATGTTGTTGCTAGAGCAAATCGTAATGAATATAAAGATTGCACGGTTGATAGAGCACCTCTGAGAAATAAATATTTCTTTGGTGAAGGTTACACGTATGGCTCTCAACTTGAAAAAAAGGGGCCTGGTATGGAAAGGTTGTATGCAAAAGGGGAAGTAGATGATATTCCTGACTGGATTGAAAAATTGGTGATCAAGCCCCTGTATGAGGCCAACATAATACCTAAGAACTTTATTAACAGTGCCGTTATCAATGACTATTTACCTGGTGGCTGTATAGTTTCTCACATCGACCCACCCCATATATTTGACAGGCCCATCGCCTCTGTTTCATTCTTCAGTGATAGTGCCCTCAGTTTTGGATGCAAGTTTTCCTTCAAGCCTATCAGAGTTTCTAAGCCGGTGTTGAATTTACCCATCTCTAGAGGGTGTGTCACACTTCTAAGGTACTGTTCTCATACAATCTGGGGTCTTTAAGACACGTACCACGTAAATAAATAAATGGAGAGTTAATAAAAGCTCTCCTGAAATTGGAAAGGGTAAATCGCTCTCCTGAGAAAGTTCTCCTGAATCTCTTGAGGAGAGCTTTATTAGAATTTGTGATAAAGACCTGAGATATTAATCGATTTTGAAACCAACTGGCCAGAATTTGGTCAAACGAGGCCCTGTTACGAAATAGGGTAATTTCAAGCACCTGTTAACTTTAATATAACCAGACTTCAACAAATGGATAAGCAAGTTGATTGTCGATATATACATATTTTTCATTACCGATATATTTTTCCTGATTATTTTCTTTGAGGCGAGTCATTTTAGACATTAGTATCTGGAGAAGATTTTTACATATAACCACGTTCTGTTTTGAATAAGGGAATTAGACAATGGAATTGTCTGTTTACTTCAGATGTTCAGAGAATTCTGGTAGTCACCTGCTGAGTAGTTCGAAACGAAAGCTTAACAAATATATATCTAAAAGTATAGCTTATCACTTTATATTTCAGTGGATATGCTGCAGATGATATAACACATTGTATTCGACCACAAGATGTAGTCAGTAGAAGAGCGGTTATTATTTTAAGAAGGTATTATTTTATTATAAGTACAATTTCTATCCTATTGAATGCTCTTATTTTTACATAATTCATAGGTTAGTGTTTAAGGTGGGTTACATAACAGAGAGCACTATAAATAGAACTTGTGTAATGGAGTTGTTTCCCTTTAAACCCTTTTCACCAATCTTTTATGGTCACCAATTTTATGGGTCTCCTTTAATAAAAAGGATATATCGTCGATGCGCTTCCAAAATGCCGTATCTCGATTTTATCAATTTTTCAGGAGATACAAAAAACTAAATAAAAATGTACTGAATGGATGAATCGAGTTGTTGTTTTGATATGCTATATTACATGGGCTGCTGCTGATATCCGTGTATGTAAAAAATGTGTTTTTTTTCCCATAACAGTGTAATACGACTTACGATATTTTGATGACAATGTCTAACAAAGTTCCTTGAGATACGATGGATCGTATCTATTTTCTGCTGAAAAGCTAGACATACGATATTTTGTAAAAACATATTTTGTTAGGCTCCACAACTCTTTCATATAGAAAGACGACTTCTTCCCTCACCAGACACTAGCAAAGTTCGTGTTAAAAGCTGATCATGTGTTTGTAGTATAAAGTAATGAATTGTCGTGTCGGTATTGTCCAGCGTAGCCCCCCCCCCCCCCCCCCCCGCCAACATAACACTGTGCACAGCAGTGAATATTCGCTAGGCCGCTACAGCCACTGACAAGGAGCGAGAGAGAGAGAGAGAGAGAGAGAGAGAGAGAGTTTAACATCCACTGTTAAGGATGACATCGATGCGATTTAATGAGTCTCTCCAATATTAACTTTTTTCCTCTGATGAATTAAATTCTAAAAAAAACATTTTCTATGCATAAATATTTCCTATTAAGTGTAAATGGGTATTAAAATGAGTAAAAGGCACCATTCTGCCCGAACCAAACACGTCTTATGTAAACAAAGCACGTGCCATTGAGCCAATGATTGACGCGCGTAATCAGATTGCAGTGTTGAAGATAGTCACCTTCTTTTACAGAGATATTAGAAGACTAGTAATTCTCTGTAAAACAGACCCCCCCCCCCCCCCCCCCCCCCCCCCCCCCCGTTAGTGGAGCAGGTCTGGGGGCAAGAAATGATCGCTAGTCATTCGGGTGGGACGTAAACCGAGGTCCTTATAAACGTTGAAGTGCACGTAAAAACACACTTGACAAATTTCTAATTAAGAGTAGCCTAACAATTTTATTCATTTTTCAAGGGGAGATTTTGAGACCCCAATTATAACAGTCACTAAGGGTTTAATTGAACGCATAATTTTTACAAAATATAACACACGAATACTTAACAATACTAAATTCTGCAATATAAAACATACATTTAAAAAAAAAGAAGTTTTTTTTTTAAAACTCTTACATCAAATTACTTTTAACTGATAACTAGGTTTTAAAACCCTGAACAAACTGGTTATGGGTCCGTACTTTACATCATTACAGGAATTAACTTAATTTTCATGAGGTAAGTTATCATAAAAGGAATGATAATCCTTTGGTATAACAAATTTCAGCTGCTGTAAATGTTCAAACTTCTTCTTCTTGATAGGTAGTGAATCTGAGTGAAGATTAGGTACCTGATCCTGAGGAGTTGGTTCGCCAATCTTAGCCCGTCTAGGCATACCAGAAAAATCATCACCGTAATTCAACTTATATTCGATTAATCCATCTGGGCAATATTTAATAACGCGTAGGTCTGTCACAGCAGGATCACCAACTTTAGTTCCTGGTCTAATGGAGCTGTAATACTGTAGTTTTGAAAAATCTTTAAAAAACTCATGAGACACAAAGTCTACCTGGTATGGCATTAAAACTCTAGCTTCTCTTATTTTATCAACATAATTCTGGGGTGAATAAATTGGTTTATTCTTGATTTTTCTTTCTATAACGCTATGAATAGAGTCACACTCCATTTGTGTATGACCGCGCTCCAGAATTTTTTGAACTATTGTTACATTATATTTAGTTGCTAGGCGTAACAGAGCTTTAGCCATTATAGCATTTCGATTTTGGTACGAACAGCCGTCGCTGTAGATAATGACTTCTTTAATACTTTCGTCAATAACGCTTTCAAGATAATCTGATAGACATGATGCGAAGGAATTGGCACTGAGATCACCCTCACTCTCATACCAGAAGTAGCACTTGACATCTTTACTGGCGACATCAAAAATGGTATAATTGTGGCATCCTAATTTGGTTTTGTAATAAAGCGCGCTAGCCTCCAGTTTTGGACACATCAGCAAAGACTGCAAATCTAATGTAAGAACAATAAGTGATTTATCTTGCAATGCCCTCTCTTTATCCCGTTGTTTCTCTTCTCTAGCAGATTCTTTTTTCTGGATATGTTTTGTATAAACCTCTTCAGAAACATTTTTTACATCATAAGCCGTGCAGATATCGCATTGATCTTTTTTTGGTGAAAACAAAGATAAATTTAGCTCATCAAAAATCCTGAAGAATAATTTTCGACCGCAAGCAGCTTTGTTGTTAGTTTCACAATATTCTTTGTAAACTTTATACAAATCAGCTCTGGTTGAAAAGATGGGTTCTAAGTACAGTTTAGTGCTTGATGACCGACAATAATGCGATGGTAATTTTGGAATTAAGTTAAGAAACGCCCTGGCGCTGTCGCCTTTTTCTTTTCCGTGAGTTGGTAGTTTCGGTTCTGGAGATTTAACAGGTATGCCGTTGTTGTTTATATCATCCAACCATTCATAAACCATTTTTTCCCCAATGCAAAGAGTAGATAAAAATGTTGATTTGCATACAAGTACCCGCTGGTCATTTACCTTTAAATAATATTTATATGTATTTTTTCTTCTACTGTCGCCGTTTGTTGTTCTCTCTTTTACGCCCACACTGTCAACAAGTCCAGATACATACAGTTTTTTTTCTTTCCAGGCCATGTGCTCCCAAAATCCTGTAAATATATTTTCTCTCACTTCTTCAGTTAAGGTGTGACACTTCCTCTGTCTCTTCCTGCACGTATCTGTACACTGGTTTGGTTTTAGAATTCTACCCTGCCTCTCATTACAGAATTTGTAGTGACCATCAACTTTTTTCAAACCCTTGTATTTCTTTCCTTCCATCCGCAGTCGTTTATTTTTAGTACTTTCCCATTCAAGGGGTGTTTGTTTTGGTCGTTTTTCACCAGGAACCTGCAAGTTTATTACAGGGGGTCTATCCAGCAAGGTTTCACTGTCGTCACTATCATATTCTGTGCTTGAATATTGTACCCAGTCAGGATCTCGAACTGAGTCATCCATATCAGTTTCTGTATATTTGCTGATATCCATATCCATATCTGATTTTACATAATTATTTTCGACATCGTTTAAAATCTCTACATTAGGTTGATCTTCCTCTATCGTATTATCTGGTACTAAATTAGAAAGTATGGAGTCTATCTCAATTTCTTGTATTTCTGACATACTTATTTCGCCTAGATCATTTATTTCGCCATGAATAACATTATCTGATGTGTGCGATAATTCATAATTTGTATGCCCGTCAACAGGTTCTTTGTCCTTGATGACATGCTGTATAAAATTTGGTTTAGGGATACTAGTATCTTGTGGTACATTTAGATTAGGCCTATAGTTGTCAGTATCAGTTTGTTTAAATAGTTCAATATCAGTAGCTTTTGTCTGTTTATATTTTTCGGTATCAGTTGGTTTATTTATTTCAGTATTAGTTGCTTTTGTCGTTTTATATTTGTCAGCATCACTTGGTTTAGGCCTAAATATTACAGTTTCTTTTGTCTGTTTATAGTTGCCTGTATTGGTTGATGTGGGGTTGTTAATATCAGTTGGTTTTGTTGGTTTATTGTTGTCAAAATTCATGTCAGGTACCTCGTTTAATGTCGATAACAGTATTTTGGTAGTAGGTTTATTATTACTCCTTTCATTACTTTGACCGGATTTAGATTGAATCGACATTTGTAGTAACCTTCGTCCTCGGGAAAACGGCATCATTTTTGACCTTTCACACATTTTAAAGAGATCTTTTGATGAATCTACCATGAAATTTAAATTATCTGAAAAAAAATGAAGTTACGATTAATTAAAAATAATTGAAGTAAAAATATGAATGTAAAATATGTTCGTCTCAAAATCTCGTAAGTCGAAAAAATGCACCTAATAGGCTAACGTCTTCTAAATTCCAAAATATCGTATCTCATAATTTTTTTCAACAAGGGGCATGTTTTAAACTATTAATGCTACAAATTAAATCAAAAAGCATACTTATCACGCGGGGCATCGTATTTGATCAGATAAATCGAAGTAATGTGGTTACGATCCACTAAGGGACAAATTTGTACAACTAATTGGCTTCTATGAACTCAATAACTTATTTATATTGATTTCCATACGGTCAAATGGCGTCATTTGGTGTACATATCATACAATAATACAAATAAACACTATCTTCATTCATCAAACTAATATAATAATATGAAATACTTACATTAAGTTTCATAATAAACAAGTCTAAGATTCCATCGTCTGCTTTATGACCTTGATGCCGAGATACGATGTTTTGAAGGACTCTTTTTGGAACCAATCGAAATACGAGGATTAGTCACATGCAGTAAATCCCTATTTCTAATTGGACTAGGTTAACCGCCTTTTGTGAACACGTGTAATGGGCTCTGTAGATCTAAAAATAGCACAAAAGTGATTTTGGCAAAAATCAGAGTTACGACGTTTTGAAAGCCCAGCGACGATATAGTACTAATGGAAGACTTTCTGAAAGTGTTTATAAATAGAATTGATAAATTTTGAATTCAGCTGTCAATTAATTATTTAATAAAGATGAATAATGTAATAGCTAAATCTTCCTTTTGCAGACAGGTCCTTATATAAACAATCAATACTACATTTTGTCAAAGCAACAAATTGTCGAATGTAAATTAGCACAGAATATTTAAATAGTTTGACTGTAATTTTCAATAATCATTTTTTCATTATCTATTTTTGAGCTATTATTAGTATTAAATGTAAATTATTGTAAAAGCGGCCAGCTCTTTATCTAATTCTTACATAATGTATCATAATTAATGTATTTTTTTTCAAGTTATCCCTTTAACTTTGATTTGTTCCTATTCAGTTGTCCTCTTCAACAGTTAATATTTTCAAGAAAGGTTGGTTCTGAAACATACATCCACAGCAGCTTAATCGGCCAAGTGGACAACAAGTGTTGTTACATATCTATTCTTTTGTAGAAATAGTAATACTAATAGGGGCTTTTACAAGACAATTTCATACAGATCAGATTATAATTCTATTGTGTTGGTCATTCTAGTAATCTAGATCTGAAAGCAAATCTAGGTGCTCTACCAGCCTCATCAAAAGACGAGTCTACACATGGAAATGACAAAATACGTTATTTGTAGATTTGTATGGTTTCAAAAATACCTTATAATTCATATCGTCACTGTTAACCCTTTTAAGGGGATAACGACATTAATGTCGTTTTCCGACACACACGCTTTAGGGGGATAGCGACATAAATGTCGTTAAGTCTTATGACGTCAAAATGAATATGACGTCAAACTTCCCCCACAGTGATTGAGCAGTTGAAAAAATATCCCCCTAAAAGGGTTAATACCTCAAATATTTTTTTTTACTCTGATTGATTGTTATTCAGTCTTCATATGAAGCTGTATTTTGAACGCATTTGAATAAAATTATGCATCCAAAAACTAATTTATGTATGGGTGAGTGGGTCCTTAGATTACCCCTTGTTGCCGACAATGTTTTTCGTGCGACATGTCCGCACAAGGGTTAAATGATGCATAGATCAGATGATAACTAGGCTTCTACATCTCCCTTATGTTAACAGCATAATATCAATTTCAAAACATTAGATGAAAGATTTACAGGGGCGATGGCAATATACAACCACATTTTCATGTGTGCATATAGAAATGGATAAAAAGAGATGTGTCCCACTAGTAATCAATATATTTTACTTTAATTACCCTCTCACAATCTGTTTTGTCTTTATACAGAGTTAGAGATAGTGCACCCCGTTTGACACATCCTGTCAATTTTCCTGTCAATGTGTCACAGAAGCGAAGATATAACAGTTCTTCTGATGAAGAAGAGGAAGAGGAAGAAAATCGTGTGGTAATAGCGCCAAGGTCTTCAGGCATTAAAAGTCAGATAGTTTATCAAAGAAATAAAATCAATTCTAAAGTTATTTGTGTGAGTTCAGTAGAGAAAAAAAAGTCTAACAGAAGAGTTTATACTGTATCCCCAGATGTGTCGCCTGAAAATAAAAGGGAAGTAAAATTTACAAGCAGGAGATGTAAAATGATGAACTAGCCTGTTGGAGTTTTTTTTTTTTTTTTAAAACAACAATTTTATACATTCATATATATCGGTATTGAATTATATTATTATTATTCGCACCATAATCCATTTAAAAAGGAGACAGTTCATCATACAAAAAATAATTAATATATAAGACAAAAAGTATATCAAATGGAAAAGCTATAAACTGTATTATGTTTATTTATTCTATAAAGCAAATGTCACTGAATACAGCCATTGGATAACCTATGGTTGTATTCAAATGCTTGGACATCATATACTAATTTTGTCCAGAATGACGTCACTTTCAAAAACTATGTCAAGCTGTCATGATGTCGGCACTAGCAACCACAATTTTTGGGAAAAAAATTAAAAAGACAGAAAAAGGGGTGGAACCTATTAGTATGATGAATTTTAACGTTATTGTTGACTTTTTTGATAATCTGGATAGTACTGTGTATTTTGAGATTTACATGTAGTTATTGAATAAAAACAGAACTCAATGACCAGAGAATAAAGCTCAGGTTATTCAATTGTCATTGAGTTCTATTTATATGTTTTATTTTTTTGATGATATGTGATTATTTCTGTCTTATCTTGTACATTGTCAAATTTATCAAAACATAATTTGGAGGATACAATGAAACCTGTTCATATTAAAAATGATAATTGTTATTATTCGGTGTCTGGATAAAACCAGACTTTTATTTTATAATTATATGTGTAGGTAAAATTTACCTTTCGTTATTAAGTACAGCACATGGCTCATTCATTGTATAGACCTCTAAAGGACCGGGAATTGATTATCAGGTCACCCAACGAAAAATCTGACCAGAAATCTTAGAAGGGTTACGTGTCTTGATAAGCAGTTTTGACATGAGACAAGGTAAATACGCTATTCCTCTATATTTTGGCGCTTAAATTTTATACATACTCAGAGACTTTTTAAGACTCTTTTAAAATTTGGATAGTCCCTTTAAATTTTAACAAAACAGATAATCATTTTCTCTTTCTGAACTGTGCAATAATCGAAAGATATTCTAATAAGTATAAATTGATAATTTTGGTGAACCTGTACTTGAAAAGTGGTCTAGTTTTTTTTAGTCTTATGTAGATGAGTAACCTTTTTAGCTGTTAAATACCACTATGGGTACTATTTGATTATGACTTTTCAGTTATTTAAGAAAATATCTGTTAGCTATGTGAATGTATTGAATGAGAAACGGTATTGGCAGGTGTTCTGGAAACAGTAAACATACCCTATCTAATGCACAAGACCTGTCAGTACTTATAGCTACACATAAATATTTCTGTCTCCAGTATTGTGTATATCATGTCTTGTATATCCGACGACAGTACCTTGCCTTTATATATATATATAACATAATATCACATACTAATCAATATACATGTATCATAAGATCAACAATACTATTTCTGATTCAACTATGCATTATTTTTAACTTGATCACCATTATTGATATGTATTATATTAAGAACTTATGTTATATGTACTGTCGCTTTATCTTTGGTTGGAAATAAGTTGTTGTATATTCTTATGTATTCCTAATTGAAATGATTTTCACTAACCTTGTTATGGTAGTTCCTACTTGCTCATTATAATTGTCTGAGTGACACAAGATTTAATGTGCTGTGATGGAAGTAAAAATTAAGATTTATGCAAGATGTCAATGTGTTTCTGAATTTGATGTTACTTTTGCAGCTAATAGTAATTTCAGGAAATCTTTAGGTTGCACGGGAGGTGGAATGGTTAGAGATGACATGTTTTGTTTTTTGTTAGATAATATAAAGTTCAATGTACACTATAATATGATTTGCTTTTTTTTAGAGCCGTGGTTTTTCAGTGAGAAAGATACTGGCTTGCTAACCAGGAGGTCTCAGGTTAGCTCCCAGTGTTTTCTGAGAAGTTCCTACTAATTTTCCGGTGTGGTGTCCCTGTGTCAATGTAGGACGGAAGGAAGTCGGTGTCTAGTTGTTCAGATGGGGCGAGGTCCCCCATACACATTGACATACACGTAAATATGGCAGTTGGAATTCAAAGTAAGATTAGGCTGGAGCATCGCTGTCGGGAAATAATCTTCCTCAGAATAGCACACTGCATTGCATATGTCAGTCTTCAATAGCCGAGTAGGTGCAGAAAAGTACATTGTTAAACCCCATTTCATTTAACTTGACGACTTCGTTGAATGGGTATTGAAACTTATCAGATACTCTGTTAGCCAGATAATATTTATTCATTACATAAACTATGCTATCTATAGTTCCTTTCTGTATGATAAATAATTTATAATGTTATTTACATTGCTTACTTTGTAATCATTATATGTATTACTATCAATCTATGAAATCAAAGCTAAATAATTAAGAACGAATTTCACAGCATTTTATGTACTGTGTAATTATAATAAAACTTGTTCACTTATTATGTATTTTAGTAAATATATATATATTTTCTGTTGATTTTGTTGAATGTAGCATCATTTGAATATTCATAATAATGTATCCCATGTTATTGTTTACAAAAGAAGAATTTACTATTGTTTTGAGGTTTTGAATTATCAAAGAGTTTATTGTGAATAGTGGGTTTGATTTTGTGATGATATGAAAAAAGATTGATGATAAATTTAAAAAAAATTGTTTCATTTTGAAAAAAAAAATTTTTTTTTCCTTGAATAGAATATGAATATATGCATATCTTATGAATTATAAATTTGACATAAGAAATTGACTTCAACCCTTCAAATCTTATTGTTTTATTGTATTTTTTTCTGTTCGAAACTGTTCTATTAATGAAAATTTAGAATAATATGGCTTAAGTATTTAGTGGGGGATCACATGGGTAAGGCGCTGGCTCGCTATCCCGGAGGTCGAGTGTTCAATCCCTGCATTGGCCCGTTGGCCGAGAAAGTTCACCTTTCCCTTTGTCATTAATGCAAAATGGAGGGCCTGACAAGGACAGCTGTCTAGTCGGTCGGATGGCACAAAAAACCAAGGTCCTGTGTACACATCAGTGTACGTAAAAGATCCCTTGGCAGTTGGAATTCGATATAAGAGTAGGTGGTAGCCCCGCTGACCGGGCAAAATTTCCCTCATAGCACACTGTATGGCGTATGCCCGTATTCCATTAGCCCAGGTTAGGTGCATAACAATAGGACGTTAAACCCTGTTTCATTTCATTTAAGTATTTACTAAGTAGATGAGTGTATAGTTGGGACAAAAAGGATACCTTCACTTCGTGCCAGTACTCTTCATGTTTGTTATTGGAAGAAGAGTGTGTGGTCATACTTCTTCTCTACCTATATTACCCCAAGAACCACATGTTGGATTCCTCTGTTCTCCAGCTTATTAGTGAATGCTAATAATAAACGTCACTCTTGTCTTCAGAGATATATATATGACCAAGATAAAGCCCAGGAATAGCAAAAGGGTATATAAATATTACTTTATAGTTGGGATTAGAAGAGCTGGATTGACTAATGCAGTTGGGTAGCATTTAACAGTAACAACATTTTATTGTGCACATTAATATTAGCTACATGTTAGCCTGAATATCTTTAAAATCTACCAAGCTGGTTGTCCATTCTAGATTACACTCCTTGGTAATATGCTCAGTCTATTCTGTAGTTTGAAACTGACCCAAACAATAGTCGGTCTAACACAAACTTAACATTAAACTGCTAGGGGTGTACATTGTACATATCGAATTGGGGGGCGGGCAAGCCGAGCACCTCAAGTTAAGCTCTTTAGATGGTGGGGTCTGGATGACTGAATGGTTAGCGTGCATGCTCTGCTCTGTATCATAAAGCCTGCCATTTAGTAGCTCTAATCCCTGGTAGTACGTGGCAAGAAGTAGGGTCACCTGTCCTCCGGTTTCCTCCCACTGCTAAAGACCCCTAACGCGCAAGCGAATTATTGAAATAAAATTAAACCATTATGCTAGTCCCAAAATGACCTAGTTTGTGCAAGTGAACATGAAACCCCATTTCTTTCTCTCTTTCTTCGGATTGCTTAAGATGGTGCAGTGAACTTTTTGAATTTAGATTTCCTGGAACTTGAGGGAAGATTTTGCAAAACTCAGATACCCAGATATATTCATACATCTTATTTAAGGCGAGAATTTCATATTTTCTAAGAAAATCAAAACATAATTCTTTCTATGTCTTTTGCTCAATAGGTTATAAACTCACTATTATACGACCATGGGCATTATTTCTCACTCTCAAAAATCATTAACACAAGAAATAATAACACAATTACCCCCCTTGTTTTCCCATTGTCTCCCATGCATTACCTTCCTTCAAACGTTGGGATTTGAATTTGAAAATGAAATTTTGCATTTTTTCCGTCTGTTTTGTCATTCTTTGTTTATCTCATTAATTCATTGAGTCGTCGATGCATAATTTTGAGACGGTCTACACTTACTTTGAGACCGAATATTCCTTATTTTATTCCCTCTCCCCTGTAAACAGCAACTCTGTGTTTCGACATGTGTATAAGAAGAGCTATGACTAACTAAACATGATAATGGATAATCATATCATGAAAGTTATATCAACTTACGCATTTGAAATACAATTATGGTGTGCTTATTTCAATTACCTTTTATCCGACTCCTTCCTGAACATTTTGTTCGTATTTCCGTCGGAAAACTTCCTCATTCACTTCTCTTGATAATTCCTCAATGTGTTAATAATTACACAGTTGCACTTGACATCATCAAGAATTTATGTTTCAAATTGAAACAAAAACAAAAACAAATCCCCTTTTCATAAAATTAGCTTCTCCTAGGTGAAATGTATTTTGGTCGACTTTTAGATCACAAATCGAGAATTTATTCCACTTCCATTTAATAAAATTGGAAAGCTTTATTTAGTCTTTGTGTGTACGACACGTGAACAGAGTAGAACCATATTTTACAAATAACTTCAAGAAGTTTGAGAAGTTTGTGACATGTGAAACCGAGTAGAACCACATTACAAAATAGTATACTATTTTTTGATATGGCGGCCGTCCATGGTAGAGATCTCCTCTCGAAATAGAAAGTTCTCTGTGTGCAGAATGTGCCCCCCATCCACCCACTCACACTGCAGCCTTTGGTAGATACGCCATTGCATTGTCTTACCATATATAATATTATATCGACCACCTGTTGAAAACCGACAGAAATTCAATACTCCACGAGTTTGACCACAGATTTATAAAAAAAGAAGAGAGGAAGGTCAAGAGTCAATATTTACAAAATATGTAAACTAATCATTATAATTAGCGAGACGACCTCCATTATTATCATTAGTTTACGAATACAAAACAATGATAAATGTATCTGTTAATTATGTTAATAGTAATAACTATTTTGTAAATTTTAAACCGTAATATTTACATTAAACCAATATACATGTAATAAACAATTAGTTTTTAGATGTAGTAATTAACGTTATCTTGACATTTCCGGCTTTAATCTCGAGTTTTATTGGTTTCACCTGTAACTGTAGGGAATTAACAACATTTCTTTTTGTAATTAAACATTATCACAAGCAATTCATGTGTCAGTGTTCTTATTTACAAAGCTTTATATTACAACAAAAACAGAATTTATATTATTAAAAACTGTTAACAATAATTATCAGCCAGAGAATTTGGACTGCTATTATACAACGTCAGGTAAGATTAACACTAACAGCATTGAAAGAATACTCTTGGAAACTTACATAAATAAATAAGTAATTATTCCTTAATAAGTATGCGTTAAAGGTTATTGCTCTATCAAGTTCTGGCAATTTATTTATTGATAGATAATTATAAACGGCGATAATATACCAAATTATATGATACATGGAAACCAAAAAACACGTATTTTTTAAATACATGAAATTGTGGACATACGGCATCTGTCAATATGTGTGTAATCTGTTTAGCAAAGACATGACCATAATCTTGTTAATCTGTTCCCCAAGCTTAATGGATATAGAATGCAAATATTCTAAGAGCTAAAAGGAACGGAAATGGCTAGTACATATGTACTGCTACTTCACTAAATGATATATGGTTTCTTTCATGACATTGTCCCTATGTGTCATAATCTGACCACAAAGAGGAAGGCCAAGAGTCACAATTTACAAATATATGTAAATAAACAAGGTAGTCAAACCTTTAAAACTACACATTATATCTATCATTTTTGCAGGATATGCTTATATCTACTTGGGCTCAGCAGTCAAGGCTTCAATCCCGGTGTTAACCGAGAAAGGACCCCGAGAATTTCCAGTGTGTTTTCGCTTTGTCAGTAGTGATGAAAGCATCTACTCGTTCGGATAGGGGGAAAAACCAAATTGGATGCCCGGGTGAAATTCCCTCAAAGCACACTACATGGCGTGTGTTAGCCCTTTTGGGCAAAGATATACTCGGTCAATAGAGAAGTCTTAGGCGCGGACCATTGTCCGTTCAAATGTTTTCCCCCATAGCAAAATTCATAATATGCCCGTCTTCATTAGCAAATTGGCGCAGATAATGACAAAATAATGTCAGTCACGTATGTGTGACTCTGCAAAGCTATCAATACCGGTGCACCATAAACTAATTTTCCCTCTTTTTGATCGATGCCAAGATGCTATATTTTCTGTTGACCCCGTTCCTTATTAATTTAATGTGCCACCTATACGGGAAATCCCGGCGCCTCTACTTTGCCAATTGGGATGACTTTCGGATGCAATCTCTTGTGTGAGCGTATGTTGACTGTAGATAGCGGTGCCGCCTCAACCAACCGTATATTTTTCTTTACACCTTTGGAATATATCCACACTTAATCACACCTTTGTGAATGTGTATTATACTCTTCGCACCTTTGTGAACGTGTATATCCGCTCTTCACACCTTTGTAAATCTGCGTATACCTTTATGAATGAGTATATTATATCAACTTTTTACAAATTTGTGAATGTTTATTACGATTTTTTCGCACCATTGTGAATGTGTATATCCACTCGCACCTTTGTAAATATGTATATTTGATATGTACACCTTTGCGAATGTGTATATCCACTCTTCAAACCCTTGTCAATATGTACATTCACCAGTTAAAATGTTTCACTTCAATTATAGATTTACTTTCTACCCGATTTTAAAACACATGGGTATATATGGCCAACACCTATATGTATTTTAAATAATAATATATGCACACATCTACAGATCGGTATATCTATTTTTCACATCACGTTGTGTGCATATTATCAAGTCGTTTAACACTGCATTATGTAGCTATATAAAAGGCCCATACCATTCTTGATGTAACTGCATAACATGTCCCAACCTTATCCTTGTCAACCAATTGTAATAATTTACAATATTATATTCCAATTAATTGATGATGCAAATTTCACCTTAACACACCTAATTTAAAATATTGGAAAAATTCAACTAAAATATTTGGAAAGCCTAACGTAAACCTTTTCAAATGTGACTTGGATTTAAAAATATTCTCGAGCCCTCTGGACAAGTAAAATAGGATGTAATGGATAATTTACACAACAGGTAGGACACTTAAACATCTAGTCCTTACAATAAGGCTGTAATTTATCTTCTGGAGCTGTAAAGCCAGCAAGAGTTCTATTGTCCCTTTAAAGGGCGTACGACTCTATTTTTTGGAAACTTTGAAAAAGACAAAAATGGTTCTAAATTCTAATTCGTGTTTTTAATTTCGAATATTATGGAAAATATTGAATGAAAGACTTATTGGTGTTGGGATGGCCTAGTGGTCTAGAGTGCCGCGCTTCGACCACTAGCTAGCCGGCCACCTCTGGCTTGCGGCTGTGGTTTCGAGCCTTGGTGTGAGCGTATGTGGCATGGCGATAGGGGCGCCTTCTCAACCGCGTGGGTTTCCTCCGGGCACTCCGGTTTCCTCCCACTGCTTAAGACCCTACGCGCAAGCGAATTATTGAATTAAACGATATGTTAGTCCCGAAATGACCTAGTTGTATTGAGTGGACGTTAAACCCCATCTCTCTCTCTCTCTCTCTCTCTCTCTCCTCGCAATATCCAAATGTTTTTAATGACATTAATATTCATTATGCCAACTTATCTGAATATGTATTTTTTTTAACAATATTTATGTGTAGATTTAGTAGCTTGTCTGTCTATATCTACTCTTTGAATTCGAAAAACAATATGACAATAATCTACATTCTTAATGTTGGCATAGATGTAAAATGGGACGATTAATTTACAAACTTAGATATCGTAAAATATCAGAAATTATTCACACATTAGTTTCCTAATCAAGTTGAACTACCGTTAAACAAGTGTTCTATGCTCGTGTCTTTTCCTGTGTTATTTACCACCATGCCTTTGAAGTAAGTCATGTAGGGCAATGTCATAAATATATTAATAATATGATTAGGACGATGCCCGGAAACACTTGACATTTGCAAATGAAAGAAATAAAAAAAATATATCTATACCACATCTAAATTTAGGCACTGCACGTTGTTTTCGATTTTGATACTATATTGAAAGCTATTTCGCCAAGTGAAACTCAGGCTACTCAGAGCCCCAGTCAGTGGGTGGGGGAGCGAGTGGCCAACAATGGTGAGGGTTGGGGTTACGCTGAGGTATTTAGAAGTCTGAGTGGTATTAAACTAAACAGATATGGGGGGGGGGCGAATATGTATCTGCCAACCCCCCTCCCCATGATTTTGTTCGCCAGGGCAGATTTCTAGCTTTATATCCACACGAATGTCCCGTTCTGAAGGCTATCTATCCACTGCCTTGGATCTCACATCAGTAATTGATCCCCCCCCCAAGAAAAAATTAAGACAAATCCACGCCCTTGGTATTTTGAGGGAACCTCAGTCTTTGGGCGTCCTCGCTTTAAATCTCAACCTGTACATTTATCATTAAGTCTACCAAAGTCGTCAATCCTCAGGCCAAACGTCAAAATATTATATAATTATTATAATGTCGTAAAACAAATGACCATGATATTGACAGAAAATGGAGTACCAGTAAATGTATTTGATAAGTTATGTAAATATTCGTAATCCCATGTCAAAACGTATTGACAAGGGTTTACAAATCAATCTATTATGTTACGAGGGAATCATGTGGCAGAGTGGGTAAGACGCTGGCTCGCTAGCCTCTGGGGGTCGGTTGTTCGATCCCTACATTGGCCGAGAAAGTTCATCCAGATTTTCCGGTGTGGACCCACGGAGGGCCTAGCAAGGACAGCTGTCTAGTCGCTCGAATGGGACGAAAAAACGAGGTCCCGTATGCCAGTCTTCATTAGAACAGTAGGGCGTTAAACCCCATTTCATTTCATGTCTATTATGTACGCCGTTACATTAAAACGAGCATGGAGTTTCTACGGTTCAGTCCAGAAACGATGAAATCTCACTTGGTCTGTCTACGTCTTCTGGCCCAGTTACCGATTGCGCACAGTCAGATTACAATGCACCTCAAAATATTAATTGCAAGAACCCACCTGGTACATATTGACGGATGCTGAACAAAATCTTAACCCAGAAGGCTCGTAAAGATATACATGTATTGCTGAAATACATTTTTACGAACGGCCGGAAAATAACAATTGCTTCGTTTTCCTTTGTCCCTACTCTCGACCTAACAAAAGCATAACAGACATCCCGAACCATATAGAAACAGGACGGCGTGTGTGTGGTGTGTGTGTTTGGCGGGAGGGGGGGGGGGGGGTACACGCGGCACGTTAATTTTATATTGTAATAAGAGTTTCTATTGCCATAATATAATACGGACAACGCTGAAAAAGAATGCAAATCTTCCTCGTGATTTTTATTAGGTAATTAATCAATATAGATCTATTGATGTAGTTACGTCCGTTAACTTTATAAAAAAAACTTTTTTCTTAGTCGAATACTTAACCTACAACATGGCTCCTGTTTCTTTTAAAGTACACTTGGGTACAAAAACTGTAACACCTGGTATAACAATAATGACGTATTTCATGCTGTTACCGTTCTTCGAGAAACAGAAACAAATTTCACCAGCTATCTTAGGCAAAACGAATTTTGTTATTGAAACAAATTTTAAAATCCTGATATATAGTCGCCTTAATTTCCGTTGGGGTGTAACGTCTGCTATCACGGTGTCATTAGCAAATGATTTTCCAATTGTTTTGTGACCATGGATCTGGTTTAGTTTATTTATAAGGGGCTCTGCTAAGTGAGTTGCCATTGTCATAGCGCTGGTAATATAATCTCAATAAAATAACCTGTAATTGATTCGACACAGTGCTAATTATGCCATAACTATGATAGTATTAATAGTTACCCCATTCCCCCGTTTCAAACATGAATAAAGGTTTGATTATAACGAATGAAGGGTGATTCATGTCATAGATATTTTATTGTTCACACTCAGCATGGTGCTGTATGATTACATCAAAAGATAATTGGTTATATCTGGTGTCACACATATGACAAGTTTTAGTGAAACAAAGAGAAATACATCCTGACATATTTATACGTATAAATGGTTTATTCTGATAAACAAGGGTTCCGTCAGATTATGTTTATGAAAATGTAAATGTTGAGATCAGGAGATTTGCATCATATGCAATTATCTTGGAAAAGTTTACCCAATGGACTCGACTTGTCAGGTTGTGAATTCGACAAATTTGTGACACGACAAGTCATGAAACACTGTTTTTTTCTCGATTTGTCGTGTCGCGATTTGTTGTGTTGTGACTATTGGATAATTTTCTCGCGTTGTCAGGAAGATTTTTTCGACGTCGCAACCCGACAAGGCGAGAATATAGAATTGCCGCTAATTTTAAAGGATCAGTTATTTCCGCAAAAACAACCAAAATTTATTATTCTTTACCTCTTATCCTGCAGGCTAATTAATAACATATCTCCAATCAATGTTAAAATATTCTTTGTTACTGAGAATGGCATCATCAATAGTTTTTTTTTAACAGCTTTCAAAATGATATACAAAGTTGAGAGTCTAACCCCTATCTTGTACGTGGCAAGGAGTAGGGTCGCCTGTCCATCCTCGTGGGTTTTCTCCTGGTCCTCCGGTTTCATCCCACTGCTAAAGACCTCTACGCGCAAGTGAATTATTGAAATAAAATTAAACCATATATTATGTTAGTCCCGGAATGACCTGGATGTTAAACCCCATCTCTCTCTCTCTCACTCTCTCTCTTGCCAAACCCTATCGCATAATTCTTTAACTGAGATCTTTACAGCGACTTGATGTTGTAGTCCTAAGAAATTGTTACTGAGTTCAATTCACAAAGACTGGGAGTGGGCCGTCTAGCCAATCAAAAAGCATCATACAGCCCTGTAACAGCATCGAGGCTACAACGCGTGTGAGAGACTTCACTTTATGTGTAGTGAATAAAGGCGGACGACACTCGACTCAGCTTCAGTAGTATCTCACATTCGCTCGTTTAAATTTGTGAAGAACAATCGGAAAATAATTTAAAATGTCTGCAGTAAATGGGATAAATGGACATAAATACGGAGGTGTACATTTTCACCAGTGGAAAGTAGGACTGCTAAACGCGTCTCAGAAATATTTAACAGCCGAAACATTTGGATTTAAAGTCAACGCGTCTGGCACTGCTTTGAAAAAGAAGCAGACATGGACCCTAGAACAGGACCTTACGGAGGAGGTAGTATACATAAAGAGTCATTTAAATCGATATATGGCTGCAGATAAATATGGAACAGTTACATGTGAAGCTGAAGAAAAAGACGAAGACCCGTCACAAAAATTTGCCGTCGAATATGCCAAGGATGGCAGTGGGCGCTGGGCTATCCGAAACGTTGTTCACGGTAATTACTTAACCGGGAACGACGACAATGTCAAATGTTTTTCCAAGAGTGTCACAGACGGGGAATTATGGTTCGGCCAACTTTCTAT
This sequence comes from Patella pellucida, assembly GCA_917208275.1. Classification (NCBI taxonomy): domain Eukaryota; kingdom Metazoa; phylum Mollusca; class Gastropoda; family Patellidae; genus Patella; species Patella pellucida. The sequence goes on from OU795036.1 coordinate 38,622,575, forward strand.
CCACCCACAAGTTAATTTATATAATGTCAACCGCAAGAGGTACGCTCGTCTTTGCGACGACGAATTACAAGTCACTGCTGTTATTCCATGGGGCCAAGAATCTCTAATAATCTTGCATTTCGAAGACGGAAAGTATGCTCTCAAGACAAGTGATAATCGATTCCTTCACCGAGAAGGTCATTTGGTCAATGCATTAGAAGAAGATGCAAAATTTTCCCTTGAAATTAGATCCGGGGCTAACAGTGGATTAGCTTTTCGTGACAATGCTGGTACCTATCTGACCGCAGTCGGAGCTACAGCTACAATGAAGGGTCGCAATAAAAGTGTCGGAAAAGATGAATTATTTACATTAGAGGACACGAAGCCCCAGGTTGTCTTAACAGCATACAATGGAAAGAAAGTATCGATCAAACAAGGTAAATGAACTGTTTTCATCCTGATTAATTATTAGTTGTCAAAACATGCGTCGGGTTTAATGTTGATTTGTCTACTTTCGATTGCAGAAGTCAAGCAGACGACTCTTTATTGATAATAATGCTGTTTGCATTCAGTCTTTCATCCTTATTTAGAATGATAGTCTGTCTAACCGCTTTGTTTCATGTCAATTCAATTTGTTTAAACTTTGACTGTATATTCACATACATTAAATTACAAATGTCGTCGATATTTCCCTAGCATCGGTCGGAGACCAACCGCATGCCACAATGACAAAGCTTCATTTCAACATCATTTAAAATAACAGTGTTAACCGGTTCAAACAATCGCTTTTATTTCCATGGTGTTTTAACATTGGTCGGACAGCTTACCACATTAAATACCAAAATACTAGAAAAGAAAGCAAGTAAACATGAGGCGATTACAGAGTACGGAATCATTGTTGGTATATTCGATTTTTTGTCGTCAAGACGGATGCGTACCCTCTCATTGTGAGAGAGAGAGTTTCTCCGGCATCTGTTGCTCATATTAAAGGGTCTTTTTTTTTTAGAATACTCCTATTCAACTAAATTTGAAAGAATATATCACCACATCGATCTATTGATAATGTGTTTCGTAAACAGTTGCATTGGCTGCCTCAAAACCCAAACAAAGGGTTTGTGAGGGCTGTGCACGTGCTCCGATAAGTCGTTATGGCTCAATGATTACGTCCTGTCATCTGTTCTGCGGTGAGTCATGTAGCCTATGTTTAGATGACCACCTCTCTGCTGCAAATTAATAAAATCACACATAGTCAAGTTTTGTTACTAGCCTAGTTGGATAATAATTCTCTCATGTGATAATTATCGAAGACTGTAGCCTCTAAATTCCACACAAATATCGTAATATTATTTCTAAAGCTAGTTCTTTCAATAGGACATGAACTTGATTTGAATATGCGGTCTTCTCATTCTGAACTTGATACAATGAAAGAGGTAGTCGATTCCAGACTTGCTGTAATTTTGTTCATCTATATTTGACACAAATATTGATTTTTACCAAAGCTCTCCTCTCACAGAAGGAAAATAACTGGAAGGGACTTAAACTTACCCGTACCAACCACGTTTGATTTAGTATTCAAATATTGTACTCAGCTCTTGACTAGAATGCGATTAGACAACTGAACAAGGGCTCGAAATTGTTTACCAGTTGAAAGAGTACCTTTTTCTGATTTCTATTTCTTTACGATCATTTCTGTCTGATTGTGACTACTATAAGAAAAAGAAACTCTTTAGACCTAGCTACTTCCATAATAAAACAAACACTATTTGCTTTTAATAAGCAAAGCTAAAAATAACAAATTAATTTTATTTTTTAAGACAACCTGCCCACTCAAATGTGTATTTCTCAGAGGAAAAACATTCTAATGGATTTAAGTGGTGAATTAGAAATATACTGTCTTAGTTGGGATTGAATATGAACTTCATTTACATGTTAAATAAAAATATGTATATGTAATTTCAAGCTTGCTTTCATACTGTATTGCATAAACTGCACAAGTCTACTTGTAATGGGGTAAGTCACAATTATCGAGTAAAGTTCTGTATAAATGTGAATTTAGGGCAAATCGGATGGTAAGTATATCAACAGAAAAAACATTTTATACATTCAAATGATTTACACATCCATCCTTAGTTCACTGCCAGTTCTGATAAATATCCATCTACACTCTTCCCACATTTGACTGGAAATAATGGTCTTACTTGTACCCCACAAAATGATAAATGTCTTACACTTTGAACTTTGTACAGACATTTATTAATAATATTGATAAAAACCCAAAAATAGACAGACTAGTGCCAAACAAAATGACAGTTACATGTATCAGTTGGATTATGCCTGACAAAGCTTGTATTTAATCCTGACATTGATAATGTTAGTGAAAGGTGCTACATGTATTTCTAAGCTTGCAGAAGCATATTAAGATCTATTTTAATCTTTATCTGTTTCAAGAGCACAACATTATAGATTATGTACAAGATGTTGCCAACTTTTCGAATGTGTTACCTCATCATGAATTCTGTTCTGTTATAAAAATTCCTCACATACATGTATTCAACATCAAAGAAAAGCTAATATCAGTAATAATTATTTTATCCTGAGGATTAGTCGGTAACAGATGTTGTGGTTTTGAACCAGTAACATTGTTCTAAGTATGGTGATCATTTTAAATGATCTAATCCAGGAATTGTGATCTGTGAATGGATTCTACTTTTTGATCTGGGTTAATGGGGATGGTAATGATTTTAATTGACTTAATCCAGGAATTGACCTAATCTGTGAATAGATTCAACTTATTGACCTTTAATTTAATGTTTGTTAACAATTAGTTATCTAATTAATTTTGAGTTTGAAAATTGTAATTGTAGTCAGTGTTCTATCAAGGTGGATTGACAACAACATGACTTTCTTCTGTCCTATTGCATAGATGTCAAACTAGTAACAGACAGTGTACATGTCAATCTGGAAACCCATTGTTGGATAACAGATGTGTTGTACACAAAATGTAAATGACGGATTAGAAAAGATATGACTAAAACAGTTACTGCAACAAGCATGAAGATTGTAGAAACAGTTTTCTCCATCTGTGCACACATTGGACATATTATGCCCATTAGGGAAACTTGAAACTTGAGTCGAGTGCAAGCTGGTATGAAAAAAAGATTTTATAGGCACTGTTATATTTTGTCTTATTTATGGAATGAGACGGAGACTGATAATTTGTTTGTCCTACATACTTAAAATCCCTGTTATTATGTAGTAGTGGATTATGTACTGTTAATCATAATCAACATTTGGGCTACCGTCTGTGAAAACCACATTGTACATGTCTCAGAAATGATAATCCAGTGATACTAATTTGTCAATGTCAAATTTTGACCAGAATCGCACAGGAAATAAAATGCTTATTATCTTACTGTTCATCTGTTTGTGGTGAAAAGACCTAATGACACTAATAAGACATTTCCAGACAGTGTAAAGATTGTAGCTCATTTCACAATTACATAACTTAATACTTAACACACAGTTTATTACCTAATCAAATGACAACTGTGACCAATTTCATCTATATAATGTCTAATTTTGGTTATGAATTTGAAATTCTGTTAAAACAAAGAAAATAAACCCAAGAAAACAAACCATTAACCACATCATCTGTGATAAGTTTAACAGCTGTTTTCTACCATCTTTTTTCTTACATGAGTCATTTTAACATCAACTGTAAATGTAATATGATATTTAAAAGTTTTTACTGAAGAGGCCATAAACATGTCATTAAGAAGTATAAGCTTGCATGGTTCTGAGTATAAGAATTTCTTGTCTGAGAATACACATTTTTGTCTTTAAATAAAAGTACAAGAGTTCTTGACAAATAATTAATATCATTAATCATATTTTAATGTTTAAATTATAAAAAATACAACACATATCGGTAGTATAGTATAGAGAAATACAAAGAAGAAGAAGGTAGAATACATGGTAGACTTGATAGGATTTTATTTTGCACTAATTTAAGATACATTATGTAAGATTTAGATAAAGAACTTACCATTCTTGCTATAATAGCTCAAAAATAGATAATGCAAAATGAAATATTGAAAATTTCATTCAATTTACTCTATTCTGATCCAAGTTATCACTGTTTGTAGTTTTGTGTGCATTGTGGTAACCAGGGCATTTGTATATTCAAGACTTAGCCTAGCTTTGGTTTGTTTATAAATATGCCTAATTAATAACTTAGATAACATTTATGGCCCAAAGAAAAATCTGCAATTGGCATTTTTAGCTCTTACATAATGAATGTTTAATATTGTGTGATAGTTTTTGTGGGTCAGCAATAAAAGATAAAAATCTATGATATTCAGAATTCTAAGTGTGCATTATTCTTGGATTTATCTGAAATTAAGAATTTAACAATGATATTAAACATGTAACAATTAAATGTATAATACTAGATCAATAACTGTTATGTGGTGTAATCCTATTTCATCTCTTTATCATTGACATTTGTTTGACACCCTGTCACTGTCACTAATCTATAGTTATTTGTATTATTACAACTTACCCTAAAGATGTATACAAACTACAAACCCTCTACCAATGCAATATTACCTAACAATACCCATTGGCAAACTTATTTTAGTTTATGACTAGATAAGCTTGAAAAGGGATAATACAAGGATCAGAACTTGGCCAAATGACAATAGTTGTGTACATATTGACCTTTGAGGGATGAAAGTTATTCACATATTCCTATTCTTCACTCTGTGGTTCGATATACAATATGCATTATCCTTAAACTTGCATAATAGACCTACTATGTTTTAAGTGAATTTGAACAGGTTTTTTAGTATTACTATTTGAGCACATGACCCTCATGCCTTGTTGAGTCATGGTGGCTCAGTGAGTATAGCACTGACTCACTGAACAGAAGGCACTGGCTTTAATCCTGGTGCCGGTTGAGAAGGTTCCTTAGGATTTTCCAGCTTGGTATCCCCATGTCTCAGTCTGTGGTACTGGACGGACAGCCTGGCAAGGAAAATCATCAAGTTGTTTGTACAGGCCAAAAAATCAAGGACTAACCACATATGCGTTGGCATTCAATAGAAGAGCCCTTGACAGTTGGAGGAATTTGATGAAGAGCTGGTGGAAACACCACTGTCCAAACAAAAATTTACCTCATGGCATACTGCATGGTATTCATTAGCCCGGTTGGTGCAGAAAAGTAGAATGTTGAACCACATTTCATTCCAAATTTGTGCGTTTATTTAAATATATGCTTTCATGAATTGCAACACTATGACATATTTAACAGTTGAATATGTTAATTCAATATTTTGATGAAGTGTGAATGCATTAGGAATTTGGAGAGAAAAAACCTCAGTAATTTGATTAGTAATTGGTTTTTCAGCTGCAATGAAGCTCATAGCCTGAGCCAAAGCTAAAGAGACAATCACATGTTTGACAACCAAAGAGACACATGTAACAAAATAATTTTCAATGATAGACTGAGAGTAAATATGTCTCTTAAAATCAATTGCCGTTCAAGCTCACTGAAAGAAAAGATTGCATGCGTTTACTGTCAAGACAAATGAATGATTACAGTTATTTTGCTTTAAACCTTGAACTTTTTCTCATCATTGAATTGGAATCCGGGAATATAAGCGAAACTAGTAAACAACAAAAATGATATAGACCTACACCTTAGAGATTAGAAAAATGTTTTTTTATGTATTATATCAGCATGGCCATAAAATGACTATGGTGTTAATTATAACAAGAAATCTGTTGTTATTATTCATTTGGAGCAAGTACATGTAATGGGGGGGGGGGATAAATAGAATTTAAACTTAATGGGATAACCTGTTGGTTTAAGAAACTTTTTTTATCTGTTTTAAAAGTTGGACAAACTTTCATATATGTACTCAGTCAAATATCTCACATGTAATGAGAAATTAAATCAACTAGACTTGTTTACAGTTCTCTGAAATACCAACAATTCAGGTATACACTGCCATAATATGAAGCTAGCTGTGCATTTTTTATGTTGATATTTAAGTAGTTGTGTTTTACCAGGGTGTTTTACAACCCCCCACGTCCATATTACAGTGTATGGGAAATATTCTAAACTAGACAGTCTAACAAACCACACCATAGAATCATTCTAATGGTCCTATTTGTCACCCTCTTTAACATTCTTATCAACATGAATGTTTTCTCATTGCAAGTTAATTGATGCCTTAATATTAATATGAACTCAAAATCTTTGTGCAAATGTTTACTGAAGCTTAATTCATACATGTACCACCTTGAAACATACAACATTCAAAGAATCTGATTATTTCTTATGCAGCCACAAAAACAAAATGATTACGCCTATTCGTACATTTTAAATACCTCTTCACAGGAAGTCCGACTAGCCTTGCACATTCATGTGCAGACATTGCTAAATTTACATTTGAAGTAAGCTTACTGTTGTTTGTACATTAATCGTGCTGGCGGATGTATGTTTATGTACGATTTATCTGCAATAGGTTGTCATATACTACTCAAATTGAAGCATCGGTGCATAAGTTAACTAAACAAAAGAAGAATTTGGTTCACATAATATCAGATGTACAATAAGTTCATATTTTTCAGAAAATATTTATTTAAACCTCTTTGGACATAATGAACTTGACAATTCGCCAAATTACTTGGAGGTATCAATTAAAACCATTCCTATGAAATATTAACTCAACAAAGTCGTCATCTTAAATCTTAAGTAGAGCTTATATGTTCATGTATGCTATATGTAAATAATAAAATGTCCTCACTTACCTTGCTTTTTCTGGCACAGTTGCTGTTGTGGTCCATATGGCTATTATTATTGACACTCTAAAATCCATGTTCATCCATTTGTATATTTGTTTGTTGTCTTCCAACTTGGAACATAATGACATAGTCTTTGGTGTTCAGAAAAAGGTTTATGGTGGAACACAAAGTGCATTTTAAGTCAAAAGGCATTTATTCTAGCTCTGACCAGTCTGGTAGAAAGGTAATTGAGTATGATTATTGTAAAGTATGCATACAGATATATCTTGGTGTATAGTATTGGTGGTGCTATGATCCTAAATGATGCTTACTTTAATATTTTAATATTAAATATTGGTCTTTTTGAAGGAATTTGATCTTGAATGTGAATTACCGGTGCTCAAAGAATTACTGTCAGTTTTGGCATACAAAATGCTGCTCTGTTTACATGTAATTATTTCATGAAACAAACAGAATACAGAATGTTAACAAAATATCATTGATCTCAAGAAGGTCATGACCTGAATAAGTATAAAAATGAGATGTCTCTTGCCAAACAGGAAACAAAGTATCTATTGTCTTAAGGTATTTTGCTTTTATATTTGTAACACGGTTTGTGACGGACATCGTCAATAGTTTGTCACAATCCATCAACTTAACCTGTACCTGTATTTACTTTTGTTGGTTTTCTCTAATTAGACCTACGATAAAAACATGGCACAGACAGTAATTACAGTTATTGAAATACACAAATTCTGTGTTATTTACTTGTACGTAAATAAAGCTGTGATGTAGTTTGTTGATAAAATGTTTAATGTTGGAGAAATCAGTTTGAGTATTTGTTTTAAACTGACAACAATCATTTATTAATCATTGACTGTATGTTTGGCTGTCCATTGACCTGAATTCTGGAAATTAATGAGACAATAATGCAAAAGTGAATGAAACTATATATTATACTTATAGAAATTAATTAATAAAAACTTCTTGTGTCATTTATAAGAAGATCAAATTGCAAGGAAAACATGATGACCATGTGAGTCACCATGTATGTGTGACAAAATTACATAGATCTCACAATATTCCTTTGAATCACTGAGATGTAAAGAAGTGTTTGAATTGATAATTTGGTGTATTTGTTGAACATGTATCATGTCTGTTTGCTTGATCAAACTCCCTTTCCATGCAAAAATACTTAGAGAAAGATTGTAGTAAATTAGGCAAGACGGGGAAAAACAGAGCATTAAGAAACCTTGTTGATTTTGTTCTCGCCGGGGGGGGGGGGGGAATAAATTATGTATTATTTTGTCTATCCGTGGAGTCCAATGAATAGAAGTACTCTTTTTTTCATGGCTGATATGAACATACAGCAATCCCTTTCACAAACTGTATTCAGATCTACAGTAAGATCATACCATTGTTGTTTCATGGTGTTTTTATATGCACAGTTCAATTGATTGAGGCACATCACGTTTCTCATGGCTGTAGTCATGAAATGGGGTTTGAACTATATATTTTGTGGTAGACAGTTAACCATTTATTAACATTGATTAATTAGTAGCCAACCTTAAGGCATTGATTTTATAACTATTGACCTCATCTATGTTTTATTCCTAAACTTTACGTTGATGTGTTCAGATAAAACTAATTTGTAATAAGTTGAGCTGTAAAGTGATGGTCAAATCATCTAATAATTAAGCTACATAACTATAAAGTGTTAATACTCTACATTTTGATATATCAATTGATTTTATATTCTAGGGGAGATTTTGAATCACTTGCTTGTGAGTTTATTTACCCATTTTTCCCTGGTCAAGAGTCTCTAGTCTACTATATACATTGTACACAGTCTTTTTTACAGTTTTATTCCCAGAAGGTAATTTACCCCAATATGTCAATCACAAATCAAACTATGTTAAGTTTTAGATGTTTGATAGGTCATAGGGGTCCCCTTGATTTTGAAACTAAAGGTGTGTATTTCAGAATCAAATTTCAAGAAAGAATAAATGATTCATTTTTTGGCAAAGGGACTTTTTAATAGGTTATAATAGCTTGAGTCTGAAGTTAGAATTAGAAATACAACAAGTAGTGTTGTGTGGAGAAACAATTACCGGTATATTATGTTTAGCTTGAATTACATGAGTTAATACGGGTTGGGTTTCTATTAGATTAAAGATTCAGGCAAGTTTTCTTCCTTTCAACATTCCCATAAATGTTTAACTAGAATAAGAAATCAATGAAGGGCAGAGTGTGTCTGCCTGCTTTGTTAAAGAACAAAAAAATTTGCGTATCAATACAGTACCATTTCTAGTAATTCTGTTTAATAATGGCTCCTGACAGCTGCCTTAATGTGGTGTTATCATATATGGATTAGGATTTTGTACAATAAATTTGATCATTTGATCCAAATTGAGTACTTTCTGACCTCTTGTCAATAAATTGTTTTGAGACTATTATGATTAAGTACTTTAATTTAATTAATTCATAATTAGTTTAGAGTTAATGGCTATCAGTCATTTGATTTTTGTTTCATACAATATTTTCGTCCAATTTCATGTTACTGTTGATGTTTTATTCACTGAAAGGGTTTCACACTTTATTTCCTGCAATGTTCTGGATTATCTATGATGTATCTTTGCAATGTTTCATTGGTTGGCATTTTTTTCATAGAATCGGACAGACATTGCCAGATATTACAGCCTTGCTTAATGCAATTTAAACATGCAAACAAATGTTTTCCCAATAACTGCACTTGAAACATGGCTGTTGTATCTCTTTCATGTCTATGACACCCATGTCCAGTTATATGTCAATGTCAGAACTTCAGAAGATCCACCTGGATAATTAGATAACTTATATCAACCCATTTGCTAGGAGCAGTGGGGGGTATCATATTTTCAAACCTGCTGGACAAATTAATGTAAAGTTAACCTCACTAAATTCTATTTGTTTGAAACCAGAATAGGGTGTTATGATTATACCTAGAACCTGAAATCATATATATATGGAATATTTCAAGGTCACTTAATTGATGAATTCAGTAATTCCCCTTTAACTTTTATGTATATGTGTATTGTATATACATGTAAGTATCTTTTATTTACAATTTGTTTGTATACATAACACTGTAACCACAGATGATATTTGCATATAGTATGTAAATATATGTGTAAGTATTAAATTATACCTGATCTTGATATAGTTTTTCAAGTTATTATTCTGAATTCTGAATGAATTAGAATAAGTAAATGATAATATCTGAAGTGTGTTACAAGGACATAATATTAAGGTTACCTTGAACCCTGGCAACATCCCAGTGTAATGAAATGGGAATCGATCAACCTAAAACATGAAACAAACTTTTTTATAACATTCAGTGTAATTCCTAATGTTAAAATCTTGCGAATTAATGCAAAACTCACTGTTACCAGCATATGATAGACCCCTTGTTGTTAATACATAATATCTTTGCCATTATTTATATTTACTTCTTCTCGAGTTCCTCTGATTGGCCTATATAGAAATTTTGGAGATGTTCAAATTAGATTGCTTGCATTATAAGGACCAATCTGTCACTGAGAAATTTGAGGAGATGTGCATGGATGTTTATGAACAATGTTTTTATCAAAGTAGTACTGTTTTTTGAGGATTTGTTAAAAACAACCTTTCTGCTGTTACTGCGATATTGTTACATTGATATCATAGTATCAATCAAATCACATATATTCATCATCTTTATTCATACACATCTGCAGCATAGCTTTTACCTGATATACATAGTCGGAATTCAAATATATGTTAATCTGCTACATTGGTGGAGAAACAATCCTAATAGATATGGGAAGTTATAATATATTGTCTTGTCATGGTTAATTTGTTTGATAAGAAACATGGTACATATAAATTGAATTAGGTTGTTAAAGAGATTAAAACTCATATCATCTTAAAATACTTGATGCCATCAGGGAGATGAGGAGCAGACACAGTTCTCAGTTTTCTTTTCTGTTATATTGGCAATTAGCATAGCAACAGATCTAGACATGCTTGTCTTTTCTACTTCAGTTTGTTAGAAAAACACATTTGTATTGAAATAAACTGGAATACAAACTAAAATTAATCTTTGTGTAGACTGGAATTCTTCTCTAGTGAAGGTGAAGCACTTCTAACTCTATTTGACGAGATTGTCAATAATAGAAGAAATTTGCGGTCCTTTAAACAGAAAATCAATGTCTTTTGCACATGCACTTAAAACGAACGGCCATCATCTTGCAGGAAACATTGACAAGGTCTTCGTTCCCAATACCCCTGACTCACAGGGATTTAATTTTACGTCTTCTCAAGAATTGGAAACTGTGAGAGGATTATCTGTTCATTTGTTCTGTCACATCTTTTTTAACAGAAAGATATTTTGCTGTCTAGGTCACAATGAGTGACATATTCAGAGTTTTCGTTACCCCAATAGTTAACAGACACAAAGTAGATACAGAATAATCAGCTATATTTGTACTGTGTTCTAATTAGCTTTTGGGATAAAGACGAGTTAAAATAGACAAACATAAATACAAAGACCAACAAACATGAAATATGTTGTTTTGTGAAATGTCATTTTGGGTGAATATTTTATCAACTCACTGTATAGATTGAAGAACTGTCTGTATAATATTAATCTTCTGACATGTACTTATATTATCGATATAATAATACTTTAAGGTTTGAATACAGACTTTTAAGCCGGAGGGCAGGTCTTCAAATGTCAACTTTCTTGCTTGCCAGTTTAAACTCTGTTTTTCATTAAATTGGTTTTCATCCATGTATAGTTTCCCCATTGTTTAGAAACTAATATTGAATTCATAATGACAAAATATTGGACTCTATTGAACTACCCTTGACAGTTTAACTTTTTGCAAGATTTATGTTAAATATGTTAATTTGTACCTGGCCAGTGCATATTTCTAGGCTGATTTGAAATTTACATGCATTTAATAAGATATTTATCTGTAAAATGTACACTGTCTGTTGATGTCATAGATCCAGTGATGGGATATTATCCCATGACATAATTGTATCCTGTGACCTTTGGCTGTAGGACCTATAATTAATGTGGACTACACTGGTCAAGACTGCATTTGTAAGGATAATGTATTCAGCAGTAATTATCAGCCAAGATAATTAAATCTAGTTGTTGATTATTAATCTCTCTTCTGAGTGTCAAAAGTAATCCAATTATAAAGCAAATATGAATAAATGACCTTGCTGCTAATTGCTTTGTTTGTCTAGTTGACATTTTTACTAAATGAAAGTATTATTGTTCTATTTGTCAATTGTCCAGAGGGGGGGGGATCAAAATGTTGTAATCTAACTAGGGGTTTTAGATACTAAAGCAGAGGCTGTAGGTTTCCAAAATCTTTATTCACTTGTTTCCATTCTAGAGATGATTACTACAGTCATATTTCCTCTGTATAACAATTTGCGAATTCCAGTAACACAATAGCTAATCTCTGCCACCCATGTTGAAGGGTTTGTCACACATGAAGCTTGTATTATTACACATACATGATTGTATCAGGGATGAAATGAAGTAGTCAAGTTTAATTTCTCAAAGCTTGAATACTTGAATCTTACATATCATACATTCTGAGTGATCAGCTATCTAACCTTTCAAAATATGAATAGCATGACATAATCCAATATGCTAGGAGAACACATATCAGCTTCAAGCAGACTGGGCTAAAAATAATGTTGCTTCTGATATTTCTCAGACTGCACTAGATAGCATTCCTTAAAATTCTTATATTTTATCTTCATCATTATCTTCTTACTATCACATTTTAATGATATTAGTTTCTAAAATTGAAATTGAGACATAATAAGCTTACCTGTATGGCACATGCCATACTTATACACATGTATATATGTTAGATCATGGTATTGCATTATTAATGAATGGAATATTTCTGAAAGCCAGAAGTCTATGTGTGTTAGGTGACTTTAAATTATTAATTTGGTTCCACACTGTAATAGTACTGTTATCACAAGTCTTATCTTAGATATCTAACACAAGCTTATTAAATTTTAACACGCATAGTTTCTCTGACATAGTTTACATAACTGACTGAATTTCTGTTTTTTTCCTGAATTTGGGCGGTTGATCACAGTGATGCTGAGTAGAAGTTAAATAATCATATGTGTGACGCAGGCACTTGGGCTACCTCTATAAGACTAATTTATAGAGGTAAAACCATTGTAATGTCTGGTCTAATATTACAAGATAAAATGGTTTTGATTTCTTCACAACTCTCAGGCTGCCTCACACATGCAGACACAATCATTAGTCTGTTTGGAACTATCCATGTAACAACAATTAATGATTTTTAAAGGCCATGTATTGAATCCAGGAAATAACTTAAGCCCTACTGTATAAATCATGCCAGATTTATTGAAAACACCAATGCCTTGTGTTCTGAAGTATGTAGTCCGTTCAGACGCTTAAGTTGATCATAAGACCAGTTTAAATTAAGCACATGTGGGGCAAATAAACTAGTTTAAAAAAACCCAGCTTGCGACCTGTCTTAAACTGGTTCATCTTGGTCGTCTGAACGGTTGGTTTAAAAAACCTTGCTCCAGCTTGCTTTGAGCATGCACACGCAGTAAGTTACATTCCTGTGAAAATATCGGGGTCTACCCCCCCCCCCCCCCACCGAAGAGGTCAAAATAGTTAAACTGGTTTGGCTTATACTAGTGTGAATGCAACACGATGCTGTCTTAAAAGCCTGGCGATTATGAACTGGTTTAAAAATAAGCATCTGAACAGGCTAATAAATTCAGTAATACTGTATGATGGTAGCCACTTGAAGAGACTCTACCACCTCTTTCAACTTTTATATGGAATGTGTAAATATTGGAGTAGCATTTAGCCCATCATTGAAAACAAAAGGTGATTATAAGCTCTTGAGTTAAGGGCATGTTGTGTATCAAGTGATAGGTGTTGATAAAATATTATCAGATGAACTTGTTACAGCTGGCTTACCACATGTCTGGTGAAAGCCACCCATAGTAGGCTTAGGCTATCCTTTATCTGATGAGAAGAATATACTGACAAAATCCTGTTTTAAACTGTTTATAATTGGTCTTGTTGGAATGTAGATCAACTTAACCAGTTTAATCTCTATTCTTTGGCACCTAGAAATGAGCACAAATTAGTCACAAGGCATATAATAATGTAATATGAATGAATATAGACAGATTTAAATTCAATTGTTTCTGTTTTTACTGTAATTTCTAATCAGTTATGTTTGGTGAAATATGTAAAGAGTTCAAATTGAATGGCAGTGTTTGAAGTCTGGTTATTCCAGTCTACACCTGTAGAATTCAAGGACTATTTATGATATTGAGTTAGTGACTTGCCTCCTTGAACTTCTTAACTATACATAATATAGTGCAACCTGAAAACAGATGTGAAATTTGAATATATGTTTCATATGTAATGTTGTTTTATCAATAAACTTAGCTTTCTATTTTCTTGGACTAAGAATTCAATGAGTAAATCGCAATTGATCATAAATATGTTTACATAAAATTTGTGTAAGCCAACTGAATCCCTGTTATGTTGATTATCTCAAGTTAAAGGTTGTGATAAAAATAAATTAGTAGGGTTCTGTGTTATTGTTAAGATAGAGAGAAATTGGGTTTAAGTCCACTCGACACAATCTAGGTCATTTCGAGACAAACATATCATGTTTTAAAAAAAAACCACAACATATTTCAATAATTCGCTTATGCGCAGAGGTCTTTATCAGTGGGAGGAAACCAGAGGTCCCGGAGAAACCCACAAGTTTGGACAGGTGACCCAACTTCTTGTCACTACAACTGAGATTTGAAACCATGCCAATTGACTTAATGACAGGCTTTATGATAGAGCATGCACATGCTAACCACTCGGCCATCCAATCCCCCTGATAAGATAGA